>CP035529.1:0-1306182 GCA_008274985.1 Aspergillus sojae | reverse complement strand
CAGGTTCGTCTCAACATGCTATACTATGCAATATGGCTCATATCTAACCAGCCCTTAGTCTTGGGACCCATTATTGGAGGCTTTGTCACGCAATATCTCGGCTGGCGCTGGATGGACTGGATCGCGCTGATACTATCCGGCGTCGCTCTAGTCTTCTCATTGATCATGAAAGAGACTTACGGTCCCATTATCCTCCAGAAGAAAGCTGCTCGCATGCGCAAAGAGACCGGGGACCCCTACTGGAGCCGATACGACCAAAAGGCTAGTCTAGGTGAGATCCTGAAAGTAAATTTGGGACGGCCCTTCGTCATGGCTGTCACCGAACCTATCTGGTAAGATATCCCACATTCACATGGTATCTCGCAGCTGACAACCCATTCCAGCATATTCTGGAACATCTACATCGCAATCGTCTACGGCATCCTATACCTCTGCTTCACTGCTTATCCCATCGTCTTCCGCGATATTCGCGGCTGGTCCCTCGGGCTCTCAGGCCTCGCCTTCCTGGGCATCGGCATCGGCTGCCTCATAACCATCGCCTGCGAACCGTTCATCCGCCGCATGATCAACAGCCACGCAATCGACCCGGAGACCGGCAAAGTGCCCCCAGAAGCCATGGTCTCGATCGTATGCATTTCCGCCATTCTCATCCCCGCCGGCGAGCTCTGGTTCGCATGGACCTGCGCCCCGGCGTCCATCCACTGGATTGTTCCCATCCTCGCGGGTGTACCGTTCGGCGCTGGAAACACGGGGGTGTTCATCTATGCGTCGAATTATCTGTCGTATAGTTATGGAGTGTACGCCGCGTCTGCCATGGCGGGTAACTCTGTCATTCGGAGTATTTTGGGCGGTGTTTTGCCCTTGGTGGGTACGTATCTCTATGCTGGGATTGGACCTAATTGGTCAGGGACATTGCTTGGCTTGCTTGAGGTGGCTATTATTCCGATTCCGATTGTGTTCTATAAGTATGGATACAAGATCCGGAGGAAGAGTGCCTTGATTGTGCGGATGCAGGAGGATAAGAAGAGATTAGAGGGGAAGCGACTGCGCCTTCAGCAACGACTGGAGGCGAGAGCAAACGCAGAGGCAACCGAGAAAGAGAAGATGGAGGTTTAAACTGCAGCATCACCCAAAACGGCATATTCTACATTCAGCGATAATTTTCCCAAAAGTTCAAGCTATTCTCATATTTGGCGTCCGGTTCGATTTTCAAGGCGCATATACGATATCGCATGTACGGCACGAAGCATGTGTTCAAGATAATCATAATGAATAAGTGTGTTCAATATAAATAAAGAGTGAAAATGTCACTTTGTTAAAATCACAATCAGCCCTCCTTGCATATTCCTGTCAATGGAAAGAATATATCATTTAGGCCTCTGCACCCTTCGATCCGCTTCCAAGGAATTATGCAGAATCCTCTCGTACTCTCCCACTGCGATTGCGCCGGCTCGGAATACCATGACTGCCTCCACGTAGACCGAGGACTCTTCTCTTCTCACGTACCCGAGCACGTTAACCCACGCCCCAACCCGCAACTCGTCCGCCGTTACCGTTCCCAGAACGGCATTGACATCGACGGGGATGCTGGGTGGCTCTTGGGTTGGCTTACAGCGGGGGTAGTTATGTTCTAGGATTAGGTGGCCTGTAGCGATATTATAAGTCTTTACGCTATGGTTAGCTTAGTGGTTAGCTTTATGTTATGCATGTACGGTCTAAGATATATATCCCAGAATGGAACAATCTACGCACCAACCAAGAAACCGAACCTTCAAACCAGCAGGAAGAGAAGGTACACTAGAGAGAAAAGCTCTCGTAGAAGGAGGAGGGCCATTCATCCCTCAAATCATAGAAGCAGAACTGACATAATCCCCAGCATGAATCCAAAAGCCGTCGCAACCTGGAGAAGGTCGAAAGTATCCGTTCGTAGATGTCAATGCCTCAAAGATAACACTAAACTCAAAACAGAATCCAGGAATACATTATCCCACGTGACCAATGGTCTCCGATAGGCTTAGCGCGTATGTCATAGGGCCAACGGAGGGGGGAAAACGGATCTCATCCGCCATCGTGAATTCCCAATCGTCTCCAATATTGTTGCCTTGATTTGTTCTGCGCTAAGCAACCACCCCCTAGACCTATTCGTTGTTTTGTCGGAGATCGATTGTCCCCGGTATTTGCATTTCGCGACAGCCTACGACGACACCGCCCGGACTCGACCACCGCCGCCCCTCTCGCTCTCTGCCTATTATCTTCCCTGCCTGACTCCACCACTTTCTACCGATTTCTAGTCCCGAGCGTCGAGGAGCATACAGACTTGGATAGTGAACACCCTATCTGTAATTATACATTTCAGGAATTGGAACCGGAGGAGAACCACACAGCATAGCCCCTAAAACCGCTTATCAAGATGTGGTCATGGTTTGGCGGCTCGGCAGCCCAGAAGCGGAAGGATGCGCCTAAGGATGCGATCCTCAAACTGCGGGAGCAGCTTGATATGCTGCAGAAGCGCGAGAAGCACCTGGAGAACCTGATGGAGGAGCAGGATGCCGTGGCGAGGAAGAACGTGACGACGAATAAGAACGGTATGGGGTTTCCCTTTTCTCTTATCGCTGTATTCTGTTCCTCGTTGCCGGAGCGAATGAGACTGATATCGTCAAGCGGCCAAGTCTGCCCTGCGACGTAAGAAGGTGCATGAGAAGAACCTCGAACAGACGACGGCGCAAATCATCCAGCTAGAACAACAGATATATTCGATCGAGGCGGCGAATATCAACCAGGAGACTTTGAACGCGATGAAGCAGGCTGGCGCGGCCATGACGCAGATCCACGGTAACTTGACTATTGATAAGGTTGATGAGACAATGTGCGTGTTTCACCCTTGGATATACCCTTTTCTATGGCTCTTTTGGGGACCAACGCCACTGACGGGGACTGCAGGGACCAACTCCGCGAGCAACACCAACTCAGCGAGGAAATCGCACAGGCTATTACAAACACCCAGATTGGCGACCAGGCAGACGAGACCGAGCTGGACGCCGAGCTCGAAGGTCTGGAACAGGAGGCGATGGACGAGCGGATGCTTCACACAGGGACAGTACCGGTTGCAGATCAACTCAATCGGTTACCGGCCGCGGCGAACGGAGAACGTAAGTCCCCCCTATCTGAAATAGATATAGCACCCAGAAAAACATCTAACCTAATTCTAAATTACAGCCAAAGGCAAAGCAAAGGTACAAGAGGAAGAAGACGAGGAAGCAGAACTGGAGAAGCTGCGCGCAGAGATGGCCATGGGATAAACCACGTCACTTTATTTTACTCTATCTTTCCCGAGTTGTCTTCTTTTCTCACTTTGCTAGCCCATTCTATTCGATACAATCATTAAGCGTCGGTTAATTGAATTACGAAGTTCGTCATGATTAATATTTGAAAGACCCAAGATAGATACATATTTTTTGAGAAAATTTAGTCGAATAACGTAGAGTACTCTCAAGAAAGAAAATAGATTTAGACTGCAGCCCATCTCTTACGCACCATGCGAATAACGGGTAGGTACTCCCACCCATTCGTAAGAGATCAATCAGATATGATAGAATTGAGCTTGAGCGTCTAGTTAGTGGTTAATTTATTAGTCATTAGTCTATGATCCATAAGCACTACCAAGTTTCTAGAAATGGTTGCCTGTACTAACCCTAATATAACTTATGGACTAAAGTGTACCGCGACAGCTGTCAATGTAGGCTAGAGAGAGCTATTTAGATAATCTCAGATAAAAGATGTTTCAGGGCCCATAACAATAGATACAGAGGACCATCTCGTGCCACTTAGAAAGATTTATTGAATTGTCTAATCTGTCATCCACATGACATCCATATAAAGGCAAACCTGCTTGCCGCCGTCTCTGAGGTATCGGTGAAGAGACATTAATTGAAGAAACATTGGAACATAATACACCGCCGAAGCAAACGCAGAAGAACTCCCATTTTCTCATGCCAACCATAAAACCGGCCCAAACCAAGCACAGTGTCATACATAGAAAGAAATTAAACACCAAGTCCCGAGGCCGTCCTTCAAGGACTTAATCGACAAAGCCGGAAGAGTACGACCAGGTCAAGGAAACCAGGCATAACTCTTGAGCGGAGTCGTGCGAGCACCGTCGCCCACCTCGCTGTGCCACTTGGACTTCCATTCCCACTCGCGCGCAGCAGCCTCGACAAGAGCTTCCTTGCAGTCCGCAGGTAGCTCGGCCAGAATTTCGGGACTCACAAATTCAGGATACGATAGATTTGCAGTGCTGATGATACCGTTTGAGCCGAGATCATGCACATCGCCGTCAGGCCCGGGAATGCCCATATTGGAATACGGTGGAGTTTCGTAATGAACATCGTGGATAGCGAAACGACGAGAAAAGGCATAGGGAATCGTTGAAAAGATAGAGTCGTTGGTCGTTTCCTCGGTGGTCTTCTCATCTTGCGCGTCACTTTCAGTAGCTGGTTCTTCCTCCTCTTCGGCTCCATTGGTGAGACTCAAAGTCGACATCTCTTTGGTCAACCTGGTCGCTACTCGAGGGTCTGGAGGTGGCAGACGCTCCCAACGAGCGTGTGAGGGCTGCATAATTTTGGGGTATTGCATAGCATTCGTATGAATATCGTATACGCCTCCAAGGTTTTCGCGACGTACGTTCGAAAGTATTGAATTATAATGGCTATCGGATGATTAGCATGCTGGTAGGTCAACGAAACCTTGTCATGCCACGGTGTGACTTACCTAGCTTCTCGGGCATGTTCGAGCATCCAGTTATCGCCAGTGACAGTCACTTTCCGCTTCTTAGAATCGACAGCCTTACCAGTAGGCAGAGGAACCGATGGTGCTTGGGTATGATAGACGCTACTAGCTCCGTGCCACGCCACATATTGATTCTTGTTATATGGCTCTCCCGGAGGGGGGAGCTTATCCTCAGGCACTGCGAGTTCACCCTCCACGTCCCCCCGCTCCCTGGCTGCCTTGACGTTGTAGTCATCAATGACCTTCCTGCCACCAACGATGATTTTGGCGCCAAATTCCCTAAACACGGACCGAGCGGTTACCACACCAATGGCTCGACCCTTATACGAATGAGGGATGATCTCTCTTTCAATGAGATCACGCTTAGCGTCATCATCGATGATGATCTTGTAAAGAAGCTTGTGTTTCTGAAAGAACAGGTAGGAGTCCCTGAATCCAATACATCGGGCTGGCTCTGTCGATAACATGTAATGTTTCTCGCCACGGTTAAGGATCGTAAATGTACGAACACGATACTCTCGGTCGCCCTTCAAAACGCCATTCTTGTCGACTTTGGTCTCACCCTCAGGGTCATCTGGCAGGGCCACTTCATCATCAATGACGTCCATCATGTTCCCTTCCTTATCAATCGGGACCTGGGTTACATGCGACGGTCCCCGATTCCGAGCCCATCGTCCGCCGCTAGCCGCAGGGCGACCACGTCTCCTCTTCACGGGCGTGCTTACATGAATCGGCGGCGGCGCCGTACCGTCGTCAGGCAGATCCCAGTCCGGAGGGCGGTTCTTCGGAGGCCGACCGATACGTCGTTTTCGCGGAATGGCGGACACACGGCCACGGGTTGGAGTGTCGCCGCGCGATGGAGGATTGGTGACTGCGGCAGGCTCGTCTTCCTGTGGCGGGTCGGGTTCGGGGACAACATCGGGATCCTTGTCGGACGCATCACCTGGATCTTCTATGGCGGGAGAAGACCCGCGCGACTGAGGCGCTTCAGCCATTTCCTCGTCGGAGGCATCGGGGAGCGGAGGAGGAGCATTCCCTGTGGAGCTATCAGTGGACGCGCCCGTGAGTGTGGTTTTTGTAAGATCGGGTTACGAGACAAAAAGACAGGATGGAAGTGAGATGGACATACTCAGCGACTGTTGTGCTGCCTGTGCAGCCGCTCTAAGCTTCCTCGCCATTGCGATAGCAGCTATTCGGAGTGGGGAACGACAGCCAAAAACAGAATGTACGGGATGAGGATGCCCTTGGACGTGACTTCCGAGAGCGCGCCAGTGATGAGCGGCGTCCCGGTTTCTCCGCACCCGGGCGAATAGGTCACGTGAGTGAACGTTTCTGCCTGAGGCGCATAGAAGATTACCGTCGCGGCGCCACGTGGGTTAGGCCAATTACTTCGACCACGGGAGCCCTAAACTGAGTGGTCTTTCTTGGCAACAATTAGATATCGGGTGGATTGTGGCTTAGGTACCTGCCGCATGATGTCATTTTGTCCCTCTCTCTCTCCCTTTCGGGAACGTCATCTTTTGACTTGCAGCCATCCTAGATGGTAATACCCAGAATAGGTCTTAGCGGTCTACGTGCTGAAGGGAGAATTCGGCTCGGTCAGGTCATTCGCCCATTCGAAACAGGTCTATGGAGGGAGCAGTGCGTTCTGGTTTGGATCGGAACATTCTCATCAAGCCTCCTGGCAACATACCGGATGATTCACAATCACGATAAGCCATGCACGGACATTGTCTCTGACGTACCGAATGTCGATGACCTGCTTTTGTTCGCGATTCACATGTCAGGATTGACGGTCGAGAGGATATTCTGGAACCCCTCCTCACCACCGATGTGCCCCGGATGGTAGGAGTGCTCCGCATTTTCTCATCGTCAAATGCAACTCGAATGGAGGGGAATCAGCATCGCGCAATGGTAACCCGACCAAAGCTGCTGCTTTCCGAGTAGAGTTTCCACCCACCGTCAACCCTTCATTTCGAGAGGCTGGAGAACCTCAACGTGGTGGGCCTATGGAAGCCCTCGGAGCTCTTCTGGTGACAAAAGAATGCTGCATGCTGTAGATCGCTGACACCACGCTGCAGCTTGCAGGTGACCGACCTACTGACTGCGTCCAAGTAGCCTCAGATGCACGATCCTCCCTTGGCCGACCGGGAAAATATGAAATTTGATTGACGGGTCATTGCGGGTGAAGGGGGAGCTGGTTCTTCTTGACCCAGTCACAATTCGTGGAGGTCTTTTCCCAACAATTCCTGGTAGATAGCCGTAACTCTAACGGTAGGGGGAGGGGAGTAACATTGTTGCATTATTTTATTAATTATATCAGAGGTAGTCGGTGTTTGGCATCGGAAAAAAATTAGATCATCAATGCCCGCTACGAAAATATCTCCGACGAGTTGAAGACAAGTTTATGGAGGTGCGCCTTTTTGCTTAAGCCACCTTCAATGTGGCAGGAGAATGGTGGCCGGCTGATCTTACCGTTTAACCAAAACTTCAACTCTCGCGCTTGAAGCGTACATCCGCAGTGACCTAGTGTAACTTTGAAAAGTTTATGGTAATGCTGAGCAGCAGCTATAACCTGATGGGGGAGCAACCAAAACAAAAATTAGGTAAATAAACAGAAGGGCGTTTCGGCCAGTCCGTTGGGCTTCCAAGGATTACTATAATACGAAGGGCGGTGTATGCCCTATGGCTGTTAGGGCTAATCTTACCCAGCTACATTACTCCAACCATACCTCCTGACAGAAAGAAAACAAGGAGCTGGTGAATCATGCACGTAACAATATGTTTGTTTCCTTCTAGTACAACATAGAGATGCGGCTATATGCGTAAGCGATTCGCTATACAGCAGCACTGCCGCCAACAGGGCCGCACATTGTTTCAGCTCATGGCGCCCAGTTGCCGGGCCCTTCGAGAAAGCAAGTCGAGAGATGAGTCAAGCAAGAGAGAATCTGGAAATAGGCAGTAAGGGGGAAACTCAAGGCAAGATGCACAGTAACTGCACAGTACGGAATAAGGCAGGCAATGAGGAAGTTCGGTAAAGTGGACTCCACGGCCATCGTTGACCCAAAGATGCATTGACATTTGAAACGAGAGATTGTTTGCCACTCTGAATGGCTGGTTATTCCTAAACACCCAGTCATTCTAAGTGATCGATAGTCAATTCATTAACCGCGATAAACCATCAATGATCGACCATCGAGATGGCGACAAGTGACATTTCCCGTTGGAGGGCCGGAGTATAACCCCACCTTTCCACTGGGTAGACCGACAGTTAGGAATGGGGGGGAAAGAGGAGGTGGCGGAGATCGAGTTCACATCTTTGGGAACGATTCATGCATCTATGAGGGATATTGAGGGTTAGCGTGAGGAGGAGCAGAGTACTCCGTCTTGGAGATAAGACGCAAATATCTGAAACGATCAGCTTATCTCGTCCATTGAGAGTACCCATCGTCCATGTACTATAGGGATCCAATACATACTACGAAAGGAGATAGAGTCATGAAGCAAGGTTTTTCTTTTACTTTTTTCTAGAATATTGAAAATTTGGGCTGTACAGCAGAAATTCTAATTTAATTTTTTAGTGATTCCAATTAATAAAAACGAATAGCGAAATAGACGGGGAAAAAAAAGATGGGGTAAGAAATGAAAAAGAAAAAGGGACAACCTTGCAAGGGCATTGAAGTGCGAACCAGACATTCGAATGTTGTCACCGACTGGCCAACTGCCCCATTGGGTATAGTTCGCGCGGTGCAGACTTGCAAACCTCAGGCTGTCGAAGATTTTCCCGGTTTTGCCAAAGCGAACGGCGGATCACGAATCATGGTCGAAGGTGAAGAGGCAAAAGATGGCAGCACCCGACATGCGGTTACTGCTGCTCCCCCCCCTAGTCTGCTCATCATCCGACCTTCTCTTGCTGTCATCATTCCCCCTTCACTATCATACCTTAAACCCCTTTCGGTTTCTATATTCAGCTCCTTTCTTGCGAACCAGAAATGCATTTGTTGCCATTTAAGAGCCATAGATTACCACCGGACCTGAGGGCATTGCCATCTCCGTCCTCAAGAATCTGTTCGCAGAGAAATGTGGTTCCGAGATGAATTTAACACACGCCGTGGTTCCATAACATCCTTCTCTATTTGTCCAGCACCACCTTCCATCTCCACTCGGTGCACTCTGAGTAAGGCTTCTCGTTTTCCCCTTTCGCAATAATTCTTTTTTATTTCTTTTTGATTCGAAATTATTATTTTCCCTCCCATTTTTGACCTTACCTAAGGCCCAAGGGACCAGACAGAGTATGTGGGCATTGAACCAATAGTAGACCGAAGCGTTTCACGGTCACCATCCAGAATCAACGGTGAGCTTCACCTTTTTTTTATTATCGTTTTTGTTTTTTATAAAAAAAAAAAAAGAAAAGAAAAAGAAAGAAAGAAAAAAGAATATCTAGTATTACTCGAAAGAATATCCAAGAGAAAATTAAAAGGAAAAGAAAAGAAAGAAGAAAAAGGAGAAGGTTTGATTTATTCATTTAGTGATCTTATTTTAGTTTGATTTCCCTTATTCAACTCATTTCCATTATTTATACTATATCTGACTCCCCGTCAAATCCTCTTGTGGTTTTCCCCTCCCCCTCACGACAAGATTCTGATTACTTCTTCTGATTAGTGAGGCTCGCGTTGGTTGCTTAGCAGGTACCTTAGTGCTGGTAGGCTGCCTAACTTAGTGCTAAGTACCGCGCTCTTCACTGTCCGCCATCTACTCAGCGGCATCAGCGGCAGCTTATACCTTGGATGCTCAGCTTTCGGCCCTAAAACGCCACCCTTTGGTTTTTGGATATATTTCTATGGGGACAAGTCAATAGGGCTGTCACCCATTCACTCTTCCAATTGTCATTGACTCGTTTGATTTATTTTTATAATTTATCTTGACTATTATTATCACTTTTTTCCGGCCTCTTTCGTGTTGTTCTTTCTGGGGAAATCCCGCAGTCCGCCGCCGTTCGCCCAATTTAAATGGGCCCAGAGTTTGACACTAAACCCAAGGTTCACTCATCCACACATTGCAAGTGTGAGATCCCTCCCATTTACCCTTAACCTAAAGGTACAGACACTGTACTGTCACTGCATTGGCTTTTTTTTCTTCACGTTGCCCCCGATCCTTGGTTTCTGAGTAATACTGCCACTCATCGCTTCCGTTTTCTTCCTTTTGCCCCTGTGAATCACTTCTTTTTCTTCTCTCTATCATTTTCTTCCCCCGTCTTCATACGCGCCCTCTGATGAGCTGGCCGAATCTTTTCTAACCCACAACCATAGTCGACGGTTATCCCGCCTCAACCCCTCCATCCCTCCACCTGCGCTTGGTACGATCCGATCCCGGTCGGATCCATCTATCCGCAAACTTCCTTAGTTCGACATTTGTCCGCCGGTGTGAACAGTTCCTTTTTTCTTTTCTTTTTTTTTTTTTTTAACTCTTCTTTCCTCAACTTCCGCACTTTGACCGGTCACCCCCACCATCCGCTTTTACAATCTCGACGTGACCTATTGCGCTACCTTCTTATCATCGACGTGTGCAAAGCGGAGGATTTCTTCGGTGTCGAATGGAACATAAACCATGGCTACCACTCAAAACGGATCCGAGTTGCGTGGAGATGCTGGCTTGCTGAAAACCCATAAGTGAGTAATTCGAGTCTCGCTCAATCCCACCGCTGGTCTAGAATGTTTCTCTTTGCAACATCGTTGATATAAAGAAACTCGTGGTCTCTTCGTCTTGTTTGTCTTGGGTCATGAGTCAGAAAGAAAAAAAAGAAAAAAAGAAAAGCCTTGTCTACCTGAAAGCCCTCATTCCTGGCACCACTGCACCGTGAGGCATTTACTATTGTGCTTTGCTGTCCATGTATTGTGTCGCGTTGGGTGGAAGACATTTGCGCATTCATGCTAGCCTTGTCGTTGCCTTCTGGAAGCGACCTGCAGCTTGATGCAGCTTTAGCTTTCTTTCGCAACTGGCCCGGTGCTGTGACTCAACTCCATGCTGGACTACAATCATGTTTCCTTTTTTGATTGAACCTCCCATGGCATATCACCACCACCATGTCATTATTTCTGTGTTTCCTCAAGCGAATCAATGCACACTTGCGGCTTTCATCCGTGGCTAACCGCTCTGTCAGCAATGGTATACAGGACGACGATAGTCAAGATCAGATCGGCTCAAACAGTCCGAGTCCGTCCGGGATGGCTACTCCACAGCCCGAGTTCTCGGATAAGCGCCAGCCTTCCATAATGCACAATTTCTTCCAGGTTGGTGCTTCCCATGGTCCGCTTTACCCTCCCAAATCACAGTTCTTTCCTTCTGAGACTGCTGCCTCCGCGCACCTGGTTCAGTCGAGCGCGTACGTCACAGGGACACAGGATGGCCAAAGCACTGGTCACAATTCCTCGTCTTCGGGGTCCTTTGTCATGATGGAGCGTGACGAGGCATCGGGGATGAAGTCTTCAAATGTCGAAGCAAAGGAGATAACACCAGAGTCTTTACCTCACACGAATTTACCTACCCCCCCTTATTGCTCTGCGTCTTCCCTGCTTCAGAAAGAGTCGGAGACGGCTGAGCTTGGGTCATCGGCCCCAGAGAAGGGGATGGGTTCCATTTTCAATGCGTTGAAGAACATTCTGTCTCCACCTGCAAGCGTTTCTCCTGAGCCTGCAGCTCGCCGTCATACCTCTCATCCAGTCTCCAGCGTCTCTGACGACCCAGTCCTTGCCACCCACTTCTCAAACCCCTCTCTTCCTCATACCTCTGACCCGATGTGCTTATCGGAAGTCCCCCTCCTCGAGCATGAGAAGCCGCACATTTCTTTGTCTTCTGAGAACCTTGCGAAGCTAACTGGGAATGTGTCTGATCTTGCACGATTAAAGAATACTCCACCGCTTACCCCACGTGCCATGTCCAATGAAGGGTCACAGACCGATAAGCCACCGGCTACATCTTCGCCTGAGTCGCCAGAGCCAACACAACAGGCCGATGAGATGGACAAGTCAACTGACGAGATTGCCGGAAAACTTGAGGAAGCGTTTCCATCTCCAGCCGAAACTCCACAACCTTCAGGGCCGCCAGTTGCTCCGATCAAGGGCAATTTGTATGTGAAAATTTCAGAAGGCCGCGGGCTTAAGCCAGGATTTGACCCTTATGTTGTTTCCGTGTTCGAATGGAATGAGTGGATCTCCAAGAGCGCGCAGGACGAAGAAGAAGAGTCTATCGAGCGACGCCAGAAGGAGCAGGAGCAGTCTGATCGCGACGCTGGGCGGCCGATGGCCATCCCAATGAAGAGCCGGCAAAGTAGCAACAACAGCTCCCTCGATGGTCCTGATCTTAGGGGAAGGGCACCCGTGACCGATCCCCATTGGAACCACGAAGCCACCTTGTAAGCTTTTACCACCATACTTTCCTTCCCCGTCATTTTAGACCACCTCACTAATGATGTAATTTCAGCGATGTCTTCGGCGATCAATCCGAAATTGATGTTTCAGTATATGACCGCAAGAACCAAGAGGCATTTCTAGGTCACGTGCGACTGTGCGTTAACCTCAAGGAAGATAACAGCCGGCTAGAAGGATGGTTCCCCTTGTCTGCTCGCGGCGCAGGTGACTCTGCAGTGTCTGGTGAAATCTACATGGAAATGCGTTTTGAGCATACCGAGAAGAAACAGGTGGGCCCGGATGATTTTCAGGTTCTGAAGCTTATTGGCAAAGGCACCTTCGGCCAGGTCTATCAAGTAAAGAAGAAAGACACACGCCGGATTTATGCCATGAAGGTCTTGTCGAAGAAGGTGATCATTCAGAAGAAGGAAGTTGCACATACCTTGGGAGAGCGGAATATTCTGGTTCGGACCGCTATGGCTGCCTCTCCATTCATTGTTGGTCTCAAATTCTCTTTTCAAACCCCGACCGATCTCTACCTCGTTACAGACTACATGTCAGGGGGCGAACTCTTCTGGCATCTTCAAAAGGAAGGGCGGTTCCAGGAGGCCCGTGCCAAGTTCTACATCGCAGAGCTTATCTTAGCTCTTCAGCATCTCCACGAGCACGACATCGTTTACCGCGACCTGAAACCGGAAAACATCCTCCTCGACGCTAACGGTCACATCGCACTCTGTGACTTTGGATTATCCAAAGCCAATCTCGCCCAGAATGACACCACCAACACATTCTGCGGCACAACCGAGTATCTAGCACCGGAAGTTCTACTTGATGAGCAAGGATATACCAAGATGGTTGACTTCTGGTCTCTGGGTGTGCTTGTCTTCGAGATGTGTTGCGGTTGGAGTCCCTTTTACGCCGAAGATACTCAGCAAATGTATAAGAACATCGCTTTCGGCAAGGTTAGGTTCCCACGAGACGCGTTAAGCACCGAGGGCAGAAATTTCGTGAAAGGCTTGCTCAACCGCAATCCGAAGCACCGGCTAGGTGCCAAGGCAGATGCCAAAGAGCTCAAGGAACACCCATTTTTCCATGATGTGGACTGGGACGCTTTGTCCAAGAAACAGGTCATCCCGCCCTTCAAACCGAAACTTAAATCCGATACGGATACTTCCAACTTCGATCCCGAGTTCACAAATGCCAACGCCACGTTAAACGACCGTGCAGCGGCAGTAGCGAATAGTTACATGCCAGCTTCCACCCCGCTGTCCCCGGGTTTGCAAGCTAACTTCAAAGGCTTCACTTTCGTTAACGAGAGCTCAATTGATCATCATTTGAAGCATGAACCCACAGATCATATGGACGAGGACCCTGATACGTGGCAACGACCTCACCGTCCCGGGGGCTTTGACGATCACCGTATGCCTGGTGTTCACAAGACCCACGAAGGCGGAGAGCCTGGAATCTTCAATGTTGATGACAATTTCGATATGTGATTATTTTGCGATGCATGATGTTGGAGTTGTGAATTTTCTGCATATATTTATATGACATGTACATGGCTTTTTTTGGAACAGGCCAAATCTTGGTTTGCTTTTTTTTTTTGCTTGCTGCAAGTGATTCGCGACCTAGTTGTTGGTACTTTTATATTTGTGGATGTGACGAAAGAAGTTCTGTTTTCACTTCTGACTACCATCCCAATCTGGTATTTCTGTTCTCCACCATCCGGGTAGATGGGGCAGGATATTGCTCTTGATTGAGATCTCGTAACCCCTTTGTTTTTCTCTTTTCCTGTGGGGTCTTTGGCTTATACCATCTGTTTCATTGTCTTTCTTCACCCTGCGAATATCCGACAGTTATCGTTTTCTTTTCTATTGATGGCCGGCTTGGTGCCCTTCCGGTACGGTTAGCATGGCCTTACTAAACGCATCTTGCTCCGGTCTGTGGGAGATACATATCTAGTAACAGGCGCCCAGGAGATATGTTCCTTGGGGGGGTGGATGTAGCGGCGTTTTGCAGGCAGCATGGCGCAGGGAGGTACTTCGATGGAGTTGTTGCATTGGGCGGAGATGCCTAGATAAATGAATTATGAAGTTTAATGCCTTGATCCGATCTAGTATATGTGTTCTGTGTTCTGGGAAATCTAGTAGGGTATTTGCAATGAACTGGTTGTCGCGTGGGCTGTCCAGAATGGACGTCTCTATAAATCTTCCATGCTTTTCTTGGTTTACATAACCTTCTGAGGACGGCCTCGTACTATGACATACATCATTGAGGGCATACCTCATATTCTACTAGGGCTTATTCCATGTGAAAGTGACAGACCGATGAGAACCCCGCCGTCTATGTCCGGAATTCGCAACTAAATACATGACGTGCTCACCAGTTAATCTTCTCGAGGGCGATTCTAGAGTGAAACTAGTCTCAATGAATACCCACTAGGTTCTCGTACGCGCACAGAGTACAATAGATAATGATATTACTCCATCGAAGAATAATGGAAAGACGAAAAGCCTGCCAAGGATAAGGCTGAGAGGTTATCCAGAGGACATACCGCCAGAGATCGTCATTATTCAATTAGACACTATCACTTGCAGTTCTGGTACTCATTCACTAGTACTGTGAATGTAGGGAGGAGGAAGCCCTGATTGGGTAGTCTAAGGGGCATAGTCGAACACTATTGCAATATGATCAGCGAGGATGAGGTCATAGATGGGGTTTCACTTCTCGGTTTTTTCTCCGCTAGTCAGGTATTTTTTCCCCTTTTTTTTTTTTTTTTTTTTTTTTTCCCTGGTGGTGTTTTGGACTACTACTTATTCGTATCCTATTTTTGGGTGGCGGTGGTGGATTTAAGACTGCACCCGTGTCACGAGTTCTATTGCAACCACCCCTGCACGTAAAATGGGTCTTTTTGACGGAGCCTAAAGCTCGCACTACCTGTGAGCTAATGCAAGAGGGTCACACACGGAAAAACTGTCCGCATTTCGAGTATTTCCGCTGCCACGAGCATGGCCACATAAGTGATAACCAAACGAACACCAAGTCCAGCTACTGTCGCAGAATAGGACACTGAAGCCAAGTGCCCCAAGCTCGAACGTAGGAAGCATGGTCAACAAGGCTACAGAACAAATGAATACAGCTCCCTCTCCTCGTTGGCAAAAACGCAAGCAGGACCTTCCCGCACAGCTTCTTCCCTGTCCACGGGTTTTCGTTCATCTATGCTACCTCCACGACACGTAAAGCCTTCCCAAAACGCAGTGGACCCCCCGCCCACACTTCCCCCGCAGACTACCCAGCAAACTATTATAGTCTGTTCTAAGGTGACTAGTTGATGTTTATATCTAACTCAGAATCAGAATTCTTGGGAATTAGTTCCAAGCGTTGTCTTCCCGAACCTTCACAACACGATTTGCCAGTTAGCTTCGCGCCTCGCGACTAATCCCGATGTCTACCTGCAGCGGCTTCCATATCGCTCTGTTATTACGGGTCATGGAGGCCCACAGAAGATGGCCCATATCCAGATGTTGCTGGAGTGGGTAGATCCCCATATTAGGACACTTGAGGGTAGATTGATTCGGACAAAGGAGTATGTTAGACTCCTAGTTCGAATGCTATGGTTTCTGACATCTTCAAGGTCTCCTTAGTACCCAGGCCCGTCAGAATAACATTTGGAGCCCAAAGGGAGGCTATGTGGACATCGTCACAGATTTGAGAAACGACGAACACTGGAGTGCCTATCCTGGTCAGTCCAAGGGTCCAACAGAGCTTATCAAAATCCACAATCGAGCGGTTCTGCGCGGATCTAAGAGCACACTGCACTATTATGTCATTGCGCAGGGACAGGGCTTTTAAGCAGCAATTTGGCTTAAGCTCGGGGAAGTACCAAATCATACTCAGTTATCATGCACGTCTCGAGCTGTGGCTCTCAATGTCCTAAAAATGACGATGTGTCGCGCTTTTCGGTCACTTTCAGGAAGCCATACTTTAGTGAACGATATGACGGTGCGCAAAAAAAAAAAAAAGACAAATGGAGATAACAAAGATTTCCCTCCTATAATTAGAAATAAAAGACCATAATATCAACTGCCCGGATGGTCTAGTGGTATGATTCGCGCTTAGGGTTCACCCAAAGCATTAACTGCGCGAGGTCCCCGGTTCAATCCCGGGTTCGGGCCTTTCTTCTTCTTTCTAAAAGAATACTTTTTTGTTTCTTTTGTGCTTTATCCTGTTTTGCTTTGACTTGACACCTGACCGAGTGGCTCGTTTTTGGGGGGAGTGGGTTGGGGGGGTTTGAAGTTTTCGGCCCAGAGGCGGCTGCGAAACCTGTCAAGGGAGCACACTCCTAACCATCACATTTATTAGACGTCCTAACCCCCTATGGTGGTGCGTTCAGATCATATAGCCGGTTGGCCTAGTAGCTCTTCACGAGATTCATTCATTCGAATCTACATAATTAAATTTAGGATGGGATTAGTAGTTATTCCAAGTTTTCTATACTATATAGGCTACAAAAAGTAAAATATATTGTTCTATCTAGGGCTAGCAGCATTTCAGGTAATATATACAATATACATTGGTAACTCCAGCTACGAAGAATCCATTACCCTCACATATTATACACCTTGCAGCCCTCCGGTCAAGTTCAATAGAATTCTACCATACTGAATAGAAGAAAATTTAGTAGCTCGGAATCATCTGCCACCATCATAGAGTTGACATTCATACTTACCCTAGCTCACTGCCAGTCACGCGACAAAATAGAGAAGGTGAACGGGTATTCATAATTAAAGTAGGATAGAAGCTATTAAGAAAGAAAATATGCTTGGAGGGATAGCCAAGGTTACAATAATATCATGTACTCAATATATGATCCCCATAAGGGTGTCAGGAAAGCATGTTATGGCGACGCGTAGAGCGGAAAGTCTTGATTGGCAGGTTGGAGGCTGCTAGATCTTCTCCTCATATAGTCATAAGTTGACGACACAGACATCAACTGCCCGGATGGTCTAGTGGTATGATTCGCGCTTAGGGTCCACCCTGAAGCATACAATTGCGCGAGGTCCCCGGTTCGATCCCGGGTTCGGGCCTATACTTTTTGATATTCGTTCCGCCTTTATCTGGAACTGCTGTTGCCTCAGGCAACAATTACCCGCCGCAAAGCCGGCCCCCGCTAGTTTATTTCAACTGATAACAACTGGGAAAGAGAATATATAATTGGTTAGACATCTGACCGCCTACGGCTATATCTATGTAAAAGAAGATCTATTAGAGCCATATTGTAACGGCGGGAAGCTATATAGGTCTGACCAGGGCATTCTGAATCGTTGATTCAGAATTATTAGACCTTTTGGCCTTGTGGAATATTGGGCCCTGGCGATATCTCTTACACATATATACTGTATTAAATAATAAAAAATAGTTTCTACTACCCCGTGAGATGAAAATTTATATGGGCTACATCCAGATCTATTGGTAAAATGGCTAGGTGTTTAGGGTTATCGTAAATTTTTGTATGAGGGAACCGAAAATGATACTATGGCTATTATCAACTCGCGAGGAAATACGGTATTTGGATTCTCAGGCGATTCATTCTGTTGAGATCTCAATACAATCCGCCATACATTCCTGTACACCTTTGATCTCCCTAGTACTGCAGTCCAGAAGCCCGTTGGCCTACAGCGCTCCCAGGTATACCGCCGATTAGATCGTAGTACACCGAAAGAGCGCCCACAGTTATCTCATTTATGTGAAAGAAGGATGAACTTAATAAAAGTTTATCAGAGTATATTCTTATACAATTAAGACGTTTTAGATAGTGTAAAGCGGTTGTAGGTCGTCACACCGCCACTATGTCGAATTCCGATGATTGCGTATCACGTCGTCTTACAAAGCATTTATACACTACCGGCTGGTACGGCCTATGAGAGAATGGAGAACTTGTCTGATTGAACTAACTATGGCAACTGACCTGCCTAATAAATGCATGGCTTAGGATCATGTGATGGGAGGAAAGGGGGATCCGCATGGGTCACCCCAGTACATTAATTCAGCCATCTGTAACTCCATCATTATTATATGATTATTACTGCGGGCTCAACTGCCACTATCAGACTTAGCAAACTTATTGATTGTTGCAGTTGGTAGGAAACCCAAAGACAGCAGGTTCATCGGCTGAAAAAGAAACGGTCAATGCTAGCTAGACATTAGAATTTAGGTTTGTAATGAAGCTAGAAGTAGTTGTAGCCCTTCCCCCCCCTTCACCCCCCAAAAAAATATCTCCTATCTCTCAATTCCGCTACCCTGCCACCTGCAAAAAGGAATGGTAGGCCCGAACCCGGGATCGAACCGGGGACCTCGCGCAATTGTATGCTTCAGGGTGGACCCTAAGCGCGAATCATACCACTAGACCATCCGGGCAGTAGATACTCTATAAGACAAATAGCTGCTATAACATCGGCCAGGCTTTTGTAAGGACCAAGACTCGGCTTCGCGGGTGTTGAGTAAGCAGGACTCTTAACTAACCCTCGCGAGGGTCATACAGCGACAATACCTTAAGTAGACTGAATATAGTTAAAGTATCTGAATTACTCCCACACGTACACCGTCTTTAGTATCACATTATTTCACAACCTTAACTCCTATAAAGACGCTGTTGTTAACAGTAGAGATAATAAATAGGGGCTACCTAGGGTGATAACCTGTCAAGCAACATACAAATACTACAAGAGTATATGCTACCTTCGAAGTAGTATTCAGAGATGGTGAAAGATTAAGCAGAGCTTATAGAGATGTCAAGCCAAAGCAGGGAGACAGAGCCCTTTTCCTCATATAAGCATAAATCAACACCTGTATATCAATTGCCCGGATGGTCTAGTGGTATGATTCGCGCTTAGGGTCCACCCTGAAGCATACATTTGCGCGAGGTCCCCGGTTCGATCCCGGGTTCGGGCCTGTATATTTTTTTGTGTTCTCAGTACTTTATTTTACATACAGTACTAGAATTTCAAATTTCCTTCCTGTCCAGGATATCCTTCTTTTTTCTCTAGTTTATTTCTTTGGAATGTACGAGTGGGTCCATGTACTTACGGAGTACGAAAGAAGGGTTAGGCCTATATTGATTCGATAATGGGATGAAACCCGACTTGCAGATTCAATATCGTGCTTTTTTAGTTTTTCTTTTTCTATTTTACTTGACCCACTCTGCCCGACTCAGGGATGGAATCCACTCCGTACGTACTAAAATTTTCCTTTTTCTTTCCTCTCTTTTCTTTCTTGAGTGAAACGAGTGTTCACCTTTCGTTGTTTTGCGTGTGGAATTGTTATCAGACAGATTGACTACGCGGAGAAGATTGCAGCTGCAGCTGCCCCACTTGCTCTTGAGGTAGGCCGATCTAAATAACAAGTATTACTGATTTCAGTACGGAGTAGGTGTATAATTTTTAGGGCGGTCGCTTTGAGGTTAGCATTGGGGATAGTCGGCGGTAGAGTAAGATGTAATGACGTCGAGTGGGTGTTAGTGTGATATGTGCCTCGTGGGGGTTCGGATGAGTTGATTTTATCCACACAACATGATATTGTATCCGGAGTGGCCGTTGCCCATTTATTCTCTATCTATGTATAATATGGGAGTTTCGGGGTGATAAGTGGAAAGTGGGCACCACACTCCGTTCCGTGAAACAGCTCCAGTCGATATTTATAGCGGTTTGAGATTGATATGTACGAGGGAAATTTATGGGCCATAACAGTATAACTCGAGTCTCGAGGCCGTCAATGGAAACGACGGACCCGGAATCATGTAGGGTCAGCCAATCCCAGAGATTACTTCAACGGCGAACCGACGGTTGGAGATGGACCCATTCGGTAGGTGCGTTGATGCCTAGGGGGTGGGTGGACGGTAGAAGGAGGCAAATGTTGTACATAATTTCAATTGACTTTTGATTCTATTTCGAGGGATGGTGACAGCCTTCCCTCCTCTATTCCTTGGGTCTCTCCAGGTATAATGACTTGACTAATAATGTAGGAAACGAGAAAGGGGGGTTAGTGTTGGCATGACTGATTGATTGATGGATTTTACTAAGGAGCTTACACTACACTGTCCAGTGTCCACACTAAACCTATTGTAAAACCGAGGGCGCTGCGAACCGCCCCAGAAAAGGCTTAGTGCCAACTGTTCCTGACGCTAACCCTGACGGTCCACTGCTGAGCTATACCGGAAACGGCTTAGGCGACGTGCCCCATTTCACGCATAACGGAGAGAATGAATGCTGCATCTCCATCTCTCTACCCCTTTCAGGGCGATCGGAACGTCGTCATCAATCGCCCGATAACCATGGATGCTCATGTCGGATCGTAAGACAGCCTTCCATGGATTGAATGCAATGTAAGTGCTTTCTAACTTCACTAGCATTCTACGCGAGCGGGCTAACCGATCAGAATTAGCAGCCACCCAAATATATGTTAACCCCCTAAACAAATGCGAAGGGAGTCTCATCATTACTCCTTTGGGTTTGACTTTGCCAATCCTCTTCGTCGAGAGAACTAAACTCTCCACCCCGAACACCTTAGCCCACGGCCCTCCTCCCCTTTTGGCTCTGCTGCAGTTTCCCTGGGGGAAATCCACGCCCTAGGATTCTTCTAGTCCATTCGTTCCCCCCTTGTCGTTGGTCCTGGATGACACGAGTTTCTCCGCTTTCCTCCGCAGCCTCGCGGTCATTTCTCAGCACGAGTTACAGGCATCACTAGTCGGGAACACACGATCCTCATTCCCCTTGTGGGGACGATCGGCCCCCGACTGCCGTGCCATGTTCTCCTAGTTCCTGCCACTTTAAACTAAAAGGGAGAAGTGGCGTGTCCGTGGTATGTGCTCTAAAGGCTAGGTTTCCTGTTGATGCGCCCCATCCTGAACGTCTTTCCTGAAGAACTGATTGGACTAGTCATTGATACGCTCTGTCCGTATTTCTTCAATCATATTGCGCGTTGGTCCCTCGTTTGCATCTTGTCTTCTTTCTGAAAATAGTGGTTTCTTTTTTCTTTCTCTTCTTGTTCCTTTTTGTTCCTTGGTTTGGGTAATTTTTCCCCCTCCTATACTACGCATTGTTTCGCATCGCTCGCTACCAAAAAGATCTTAATACTGGGTCGATCTGTATCGCCTTTATACATCCTAACGGACAGCGTTCTCTCCGGTGGCCCATTCGTTCCCCACTCGACCGCTTTTTTGCCCCCTTTCCCTTTTCACACGGCCCTCTTGTCTCACGGGCTTTCTCTCATCTACTACTAGATTTTGTTGACCTGGTTTTGATACCTATCAAATGCAACATACACGTTCATAATGAGTGTCGTCGCCAGTAGACCCGACAGCGCTTCTGTGCCCTATTCGCCAATCCCCCATCAAAGTCATGGTTACAAGAATCCTTATACAGTGACGGTGCAGCCGGTCTCATCTCGCACGTCATCAATTTCCTCCTTTAAATCTAACTATAGTGTGTCGACACACCCGACAGTGTACTCCCCAATCTCGCCTAGCCCTTCATATCACCTGTGCGATTCTGCTGCATCTCTGGATAAAATTTTGGAATCAAAGTTTAAGCGTCTGCCTCTGGACGTGCTCGATAATGTCCTAAACCAACTAGAGTCGTTGCATACTAGTTCAAACCAGCAGGGATGCTTAACATGCTATCAGCGCGACTTGCACGCACTGTCTCTGACTTGCCGGACGTGGGAAAAGGTGGTTAGGCCAAAGCTGTGAGTGTGATATCTTTTCTGACCAGCGGTGGTACTCAAGCTGGAGATCAAACGCTGACCAGGTGACACGATGTCTTAGTTACACTCGTATCCACATCATCGGCAACGATTCCCCAGCCCAACTGAAGAAATATCGGATGAAGCGAGGAAGCCGGTTAAAACTCCTTCGACGCACTCTCCGGGAAAGAAAATTGCTGGCCAACCTTGTCCTGGAACTTCGTGTCCCACAGATGGACCTATTGTTCACACAAGGGAAACAGAGCACCCAATGGGAGGAGTACAGAGATTTGGTAGCATCTGTGGTTATGGTCTGCCCCAACCTGGAACGGTTGTTGGGCTTGAGTATACCGTATAACCACCAATTCGACCGGTTAACCCACGCATTATCTACACGACGAAAGCTGAAGGAACACACATGGCTTTTGGGTGAGGCAATTGACGTTTCAGAAGGATCGCCTCGCAGCACCTCTTGCCCTGGAAGTCTGGGACCCTCGCAGATGTTCGAGTTCTTAGATTATCACACCTCCTGGACAAACCTGGAAACACTGATGCTATACGGAATTAGCGAAAACAACGCTCTTGAACCGAGCATCTTTCTGCGCATGTTCAGCCTCTTACCATCGCTACGAAATCTGTGCATTGCAAATTTCGATGCAGAAGCCTTTGGGGATAGCACTTTGCTATGCTTGCCGCCATTGGAATCGTTGCGCCTGGAGAACCTGCCCGGCGTTACTGATACAGGATTATCGCAGTACACATCGCGCACTGAATCCCATTCGCTCAAGTCACTGGCCGTCGTTGAACAAAATATTGAATCCTTACTCGTGATATCGAAAATTTTAACATCCTTGCCGCAATTAGAACGGTTTAAAATCGTTCAGAATGACAAATGCCCCACGCTAAATAGCGATGGGATTATCTTCCAGCCGTTGTTCGCCTCATCTACTCTCAAATACCTTCATTGGGATGTTGCTTGTCCCAATCCCAACACTGCCCTGACAAGGCTGGATTATGCTCCATTTGTGAAGCCCCCCAAACATATCAACACACCCAATTCTCATCTCGCTCAAAGCATTCTTTCGGACGGGTTTCCTCAGCTTGAGGCGCTCCGTGCACCATCTGATATAGAACCACCTGGTGTCCTGCAGGCTGTTTGCCAGCCCATTCCCAGAGGACAGGCTCTTCTTCAGCCCGATCGGTATAGTCTCCCTCGCAGCTCCCACGGCTCTGTTAGCACACGACCAATGGCCTTACCGGCGGGAAATAATCTCACATCGGCTCGGATACGAGCCCAGACGTTCATCGACATGGCTGCGAAGGACACGGAAACTGGAATGAGAGTACTCGTCACTGACCATTCTGATGGTTATGTGCCGGATAGTGCCTTGGAAGACATGTCAGATGACGATTTGGAGATGGACATGGACGAGTCTGTGGAATGGGATTCACTGGAGCGGCCGAGCCATGATAAGTTACCTGAGAATCGCGACGGGCCTGTTACCGTGTGCGACTTTAGGATGCCCGCTTACATGGGCCGAGTGGGCAGCAGGAAGAGGGGACAAGATGTGTCCATTCCACGGTTCATCCTGCGCCCTGATATACAGGGACAAGAAGCTGACGGCGGCCTGGTTGGCTGGAAGCACATACTGGCCTCGAACCAGTCCTTAACATACGCCGCAGGAGTCGGGGTACACTGCTTCGGAAATAAGGGCAACACCAGCCCACTCCCGGAGGAGCCTCCATCTCCTGCATCGACGACCGTCAGTCGGTTTGGCTTCGGAGGCATCACTAGGAGCTCGACATTTGGTTCAAGCCCCAACACTCCCATAACGCCCTCGACACCGATGAGCCTCTCGTCGCCGACTGCACTTCCGTGGGACAAGGACACCTGCACCGGTTCCTGGAATTATAGCCATAAAAACGGCCGGGATTGGTGGTTCCACATGGAGCGGGAACGCCCAGGGAATATCAAGCTCATCGACGTCAAACAGCTGTTTTAGCCGGTTAACGATTCGCGCCCCACTGAAGCGATTTCACGATTATACCCCTAGTCTTACGCCCCGGACATGTCTTTGATCCTTCTCTCTTTCCTAAAAACAAGCATGCAGGGCCCATGCAACACAACTGCGCGGAGATGGCGTTATGGATGGACAACGGAGGAAATTTTTTTTATATCTCGAATACCTTGGAAAGGCTCCCTTCTCTTCCCTCTTATTGCGTTCACCCAGAGTGCAACGATTCCTTCTATCCTTAATATGAGCACATACACTCAGACGCGAGAATCACGTCCGTCTTACTGCACATATTTTCCTTTATCTGTTTTTCTTTTTTTCCTATCTCTTTGATACAAGGCGCATTTACCGGATAAGGACGGAAACAGTCCAGGACACGGTTGTCTGATTGGGTGGTTCTCAGTTATATCTTTTCGACTATACCTTGTATTCTTTTGCTTCTTTTCTTTGTCCTGATCTTGCTACTCGATGAGGAGCTGTACATTGCCATCTGTATGTATGTACATGGACCAGACCACTACTATAGGTCCACTATAATGCTTAGTGTTATTACGAGTAATATGTGACTAATTGGTCTTCATGGAATCTCGACTATAAATACTCTTCTAGAAATCGTAAATTTCTAAAAATATGCTTTGCGATTTGCACTTTATTTTAACTTTGGTCTTTGAGATAAGCTAACGATCTCTGTTGTTGGTATTCTAATTTATGTAAGGATGTACAAAGCCTATATGGACTACCACACCTACAGGGTGCCACCGCGGCTTAACTTTCTCTCCCCCTTTCCCCTGTGTGAGGAAGACTAGTGGAATAAAACTAACTTACTCGCTGGGGTTACTTTCAGTATTCCTGTATAAGCCAAGGTCCTAGGTACAGATAGTATGTATTAGCATAGCGCAAGAACAAATATATACAGTGTCCATGGCCGTTCCACAAGCCGGATACAAAGCCAATATAGTTGGATTGCAGATCTTCCAAATGGTTTATAACCCTCACTTGCTCATTCTCTGTCTTCACGATACGTTACCTCAATTAAAGAAGGTTGGACTACCATGTCGACTGTACATCACCCAGGACATGATCTTGTATAGTTTGACATGTCGTTAGCCCTGTGCTCGCTTTTCCATGGCTCCTGGCTTCCGCAAAAGCCTTAAACCAATTAGATGGGAAATGAAAGAAAGGAGAATGAAAACGCAAAGATGCGGATCTCATTGACTCAATGTTAGATTGTCCCAGTTCTCCCCTTCACATTAACTGGAAGAGCCGGCTTGCGAGATGATCAACGTATGAAGCCTAAATACCTCAGTCCGCCATGCTAAGCTATTCGTGTTAGTCTGGGATGGCTTTAGGTATAAGAAATTTAGTTGGGCAACCATGGGATATTCGCTAGGAATCCTCTTCGCAGTCAATTCTATGCCTGCTCTAGTCTGGACTGGTGGGTTTATTTTTATACGGGATAAACACAGATTAGCTCCAATGCGGCACCACGGAGAGCTACTTACTCTATGTCTAAGTAGTAACTGAATTCTAGAAGATTATCTATATCACCATTTACTACCAATATTCCTTTTGTGGCAGAAGCAGGAGATTTCTCCACGGGGTTACTCTGTCATAGAACGATGAGGATAAATGGCCAACAAACCCTAATGTAATTATATTTGTTTATCTAGACCATTGACCGACCAAAAACAGGACATGACATGCTAAATATTTCGAAATTGACTTTCGTTGGGAACCTATACGTGGATACATGGCATAAGAGGAAGAGCCAAGGTCCAAGAGAGACAGATAGAAACTAAAGAGATGATACGATCGTGAAGGAAATAAAAATTCTTAGGTCTAACATGACAGTACATTAGACGTAGATGCCCATGTTGGTATCCTTCTTCTTGGCTTGTACTTCCGCGATAGCATCGACGTAGTTTTCGTGTCCGACCTTGCTCATTCCCTTCCGGAGAGCGATCATACCGGCCTCGACGCAGACGGCCTTGAGTTGGGCACCGCCGAATTCATCCGTGCTGCGGGCCAGTTCGGCCCAATTGACGCTGTCGTCTACGGCCATCTTGCGGGAGTGGATCTGCAGGATGTTGGCACGGGCTTCCTCGTTAGGGAGGGGGAACTCGATCTTGCGGTCCAGACGGCCGGAACGGAGGAGAGCAGGGTCTAGGACGTCGACACGGTTGGTGGCAGCCAGAACCTTGATGCGGTCGTCGGAGGCGAAACCGTCCAGCTGATTGAGGAGTTCCAGCATGGTTCGTTGCACCTCGCGGTCACCGGACTTTTCAGAATCGAAACGTTTTGTGCCGACTGCGTCGAGTTCGTCGATGAAGATGATCGAGGGCGCCTTCTCCTTGGCGAGAGCGAAGCAGTCGCGGACGAGTTTGGCTCCGTCACCAATGAACATCTGCACCAATTGGGGACCTGCGAGTTTGAGGAAGGTAGCGTTTGTCTCTGCAGCACAGGCTCGGGCGAGGAGGGTCTTTCCGGTACCGGGGGGACCGTACATCAGAGCACCTAGAGAGTATGAGTATTGGTATATTCCTTGGATGGGCTGGACGGCAAGAGGGTCATTTACCTTTCGGTGCCTTGATGCCGAGCTTCTTAAACCGGTCGGCTTCCTTCATCGGCCATACTATAGCTTCGACAATTTCTTCAATCTGCTTATCCAGACCTCCAATATCTGTGTATTTCTCTGTTGGCTTTTCGTCGACCTCCATGGCCTTCACTCGGTTATCATATTCGGCGGGTAATGTATCGAGGACGAGATATGAATCCTTATTTACACCAATGAGATCACCGGGCTTGAGCTTCTCATGATCTACCAGACCAATGAGGGGGAGATAGATGGTTTGACGGGTCGAGGTTTTGATGACAGCAGACTTGCCGACGCGAGTAGCATCGAGGTCGATGTTGGCACCCTCTTCGGCGGCTTCAGCCTCGACGTCCAAATCCAACAATTCGACCACATTTCCGACAAGGTATGGTAGTTGTCTAAAGAAGAAAATGTTAATAGAAATGTCCCGACATACAATAACACAATGACATATGCCGCGACAGTCCAGACCCTACCCCCTCGCCACCATGGGTAATGCGACCCAGCCAGCTTCGAAAGAAGGGAATGGGAGATCCAGCATATCTCAGAACCCCATACCTGTTATTTTCGATCTTCTCTTGATTATCTTTAACCTTTTCTCTCATGGTACTCTGTTCGTGCGTCAACCGTTGGTATTCACTCTTCATTATACGCATTTCGTTCTCCAGCATCCGCCGTCGCTTGACGATGTCCGCTGTGCTCGATTGTAGAATGTCATCGTCCAAGAGGTCCTCTTCATCGTCCTTCTTCTCAGCGTCTTTCATGTCAGCGTCTCCGTCTCCGGAGGGCTTCCTGCCGTTGCCGTCGCCATCTTGGGGCTTCTTCTCTCTCTCTTCACGGTCAAGGTCGTCGAGATCCTCTAAGGTCGACATGATGGCGGGCAAGAATTAATTATGCGGGTAAGAGCAAGATGGGAGATAGATAAGTATTCTAGGAGGGAATGAGAGGGGGGGCGGCGGTGATGCGTTACGGGATGGGTCTTGCGGGAAGAGAGTGAGAGCTGTTGAGCTCCGGACCAAACAACGTCAGCTGCTGGGTGCCTATCACGTGATATACTGACAAATGCCTTGCCAGTTGATGCCTCAGGTTATGAATGGTATAGTTCGCATTCTACACGAGGGTACCGTTTGAATTGTGCAAATTCCCTATCCTTTTCTTCTTCGCCTAGATCAAGGCATATATCTTGTCTTCATGTATACATTCCCCATATACTGCAGAATATGTACAACTACCCACTCTCCATGCACAACTCCCGGCAGAACTTAGAAGCAAGTTGCTGAAGACTCCTATATACGGATTCCCCTTACAGGAAGAAGTTAGGGTTGTCCATACTTCTCGAAAAGTTGCCTATGTTGTTCAGGATCTTCTCTCTGCCGAACCTCAAGAGGCGATAACGCGAAACGAAGTCATCGCTGTTGACTGAGCGGGGTTAGCATGTTCTCGCAAGGAATCGTTGCACCGTACGGATCTCTGTGAGGTTGGTACTACTTACTGTATCCACCACACATCCTCCGCTTTCCGGTGAACTCGGAGCGACCATGAAGCATTCTCCAGTTGTCGAAGACTTAGACAATCAGCCAAATCCTATACCTCCTCGAGAGGATTCGTGTTCAAACCAATACTTACTAAGTGCTGTTCCTGGCTCTAGCTGTGTCCATATCTGCATTTTCTCACGTGTGACGATATCGTTGAAGTGCCGGGCTGCATTGTACCATCTATTCTGCTGTTCCAAGTTCCAATCTTTTTTAGCCGCCCGATCATAGTTGTTCCAGCGGATTTGGTACAGGTAATTGAACTGCGGGTGGATCCTGAAAATGGGCATTTGCTCTGCGGGCTGGATACAGGTATCCTCATTGCCGCTTGAATGGAATGGCTGTGGCGTTGCTGCTAGCAATTGGTAGTTCTCTGGATTCTCTGCTCGCAGGACTTCTGCAGCCGAAAAGCCATCGACAAGTAAGCTCGCGCCTCCATCACCGTCGGTATGTGACAATAGATGGAACAGTTGAAGCCGTGCCGGGTCAGTGAAATACGTGTTATCTGTATGTGCACCAAGAAACTCTGTGGTATACGCAGTGTCCTTGAACGTTAAATCGGCCGTAAAATCCCAAAAGCCACCTTTGCTTAATCAGAACAAAGACTCAAGAGTATATTTTGTACCGGATAGAAGGTTTTACCATAGTGAGTATGTCTGATAAAAGCGATTCTCTCCAGGAGGGTTTTGGTTGATTCCGGGTCAACGGGGACACCCTTGACGAAGCAGAAGCCGTGGAGGTACTTTATAGCGGTTAGATAGTGATCTAAAACAAAGAGAGTAGCCAAGACGTACAATTTTGTGAAGCCATTCATGCAAGCCCTCGTCACTAGACATGACATCTTCATATAAGACTGTTGGGTAAGAGATACTCTCAGGATTGTGGGTGATAAACTTTCTACACAAGAGTGTCAGTATAACACAACTTAATATCCTAAAGAGCACATTTACCTCATTTTGTCGTCTGGGCGTGACTCGTTAACAACACAATTGTCAAACGTCGCAAGATTGTTTAGCCAATGGACTGGGTAGACACCCTGGTGACCATCAGACCCTTCCATGCCATTAGCTCTGGTATCCAGGACAAGAGAATGGGAGGCATACACTGTACTTTAGCGATTTCCCCCTCATAGGTGGTTTTCTCCGGGTTCACATCAGGTGGTATCTACGTGAAGAAGGGTTGTCAATCTATAACGATCTCAGAGCCTTGAACCGGAAACTTACGGAGAAAGTGTCTACGCTTCGTTGTCTTGTATCGGGATGGACACACTTTGAACACTGGCAATTGTCTCTGATATCGGAGACAGTCAAATAAGTATTCTTGGTCTGTCTTCTAGGCGTGTTGATACATACCGAAGCCAAAATCGTCCACTACATAGAGTGTTAACAGCTGATAGCCTTTGCACAATAGGGATATAGAGGATATTCTTTGATTACTTACAATTCAGAAGTTGTCCCACGCGAGGTTCTCATCACAGTAGGCTGATCTCTATATCCTGCAGAAGTGAATGGGTATACGATCTCGTGGGGTGCTGGCTTAGCGGCCGTACGCGACGGCTCTGCGGAAGATAGCTTTGCAGATGACGATCCCGCAGAGAATAGTTCTGCAGGCGATGAGTCCGCAGGAGAAAAATCTGGTTCTGTGGCAAGTGGCTTTGCCAGAGTTGACTCCGCCCTTCTCATTATGGGGGAGACAACATGACTGCGGGAGAGCGGAAGTGAAGGTCTGAGACCTTTTGAGAGACTCGAAGAGCCAGTAGCCTGAAAGACATTAATCAGTTTCTTTCGGCTATCTCTTTTATATAACAAAGTATCTATGCTTCACTCACAAATCGGTTAAGCTTTGGAATGCAAGACGGGTATGCACTGTCGATCTATTAGCATACTTCAGCAATCCTGTGCCGCGGAGAGCATTTACCCAGCAAACGCAGAGTGCCCCAGAGCTTTGCGAGATAAGAGTCTACTCATTTTCAACACTACGTTTTATCAATGGCACTCACGAAGGGATGTCGACGAGGTTGAGTTTGGCATCAGCCAACCCCAGTCCCCCCGCAACCGTCATCTTGGCTGTCACGTGTCAGTCAACGACGATAGACAATTAAACTTAACTCCTAGATATATCTACCTAGAATAGTTAACGAACGGTATTTTACTCAAAGAATGTGAAAATTCCTTACTAAGAAAGAAATACTGGATCGTTAAGAGGCTGTTGTTAACAGTGGAGATAATAAATAGTGGCTACCTAGGCTGATAACCTGTCAAGCGACATATAAAGACTATAATGCTTGCTACGCTTCGCCCCGCACGCAATAAGGGTGGGGGTAGTAACTAAGAATGTGCCTAAGTGGTATTCAGAGATGGTGAAAGATTAAGCAGAGCTTTAGAGATATCAAGTATAAAAGTGTGGACGTTGTATGTATACTATCGCCTGCTCGCTGGGTGAACATCTAACGATCATCTAGCGACCGTCAGCTACAACTGGGTACTAGGGAATTGCTCTATTAGTATGCCCAATGGTGGTCTACGAAATGTAATGTAAATCAAGCTGACATGCTCCAACTCCATCGCTAGTAACGAAGGTTGGGCGTGAGATAGTGGGGTCCTGATTCGATCTAGGAAGCAAGGAGATAGAGAGTGTTTCCTTATATAAGCATAAACTGCCACCTTTAATATCAAGTGCCCGGATGGTCTAGTGGTATGATTCGCGCTTAGGGTCCACCCTGAAGCATACAATTGCGCGAGGTCCCCGGTTCGATCCCGGGTTCGGGCCTTTCACTTTTATTTTTTTTCTTTCATCCTTTAGAAGAACTTAATAACTTTTAAGATAGTCCGGATAGTTCAATCATCTGTAAATCCGCCATTATTATACTTTTAGTCTTAGCTTTTTAACAAAGTCTATTACTTCTTATTATATATGGTATAGTAATCGTTATATATTATACCTACACTCCGCAGTTAAGATCACGAAGGAAAGCTGTAAATTATGGTTCATTAAGCTTTAACAGCTTACTGCTATAATAAATTATATATGATATGTACCGACCCTAATCACAACACGCATTTAATCGTTGGTCCTCAATTTCTGACTTATTCAATTTACTCAACGCGGAGAAAATCTGCTGGGATCCGAAATTGTGCTCTTTACACACTAAAAAGCATTTTGTGATCCCTTTTATAGTCGAGGAATCGAGAAGAAACTTCGGTCACAATGCCTTCAGGTAGTCGCAATATAGGATATTGACATTACTTTCGCAGCATAAAATGATACGAATGGGAGTGGTACCCTCATATACTATGAACTAGGCGTAGAAGTTATGAGAGAGCAAGGCCTTCCTACCAAACCCATCACAGCTTGCTCTTCGATCCGGTGACTTTCAACAGACAACGGCCGTTGCTCAGCACAACCTTGCCTCTGTTATTTGTGGTTACAAATCTGACCTCCTCGAACCCATCTTCAATGTTTCCTGTCCTCCAAATCTCGGTGGTAAGCTTGTCGCCTGGAAGCACAGGCGAAGCAAAGCGTGCCTGGAATTCCCTCAAGTTCTTTGGGTCACTGCCTCCAAGCTCTCTTAGAATGCCGTGAGCGGCAGTATTCCAGCTAAAGAGACCGTGGATAATAACACCCCCAAATCCCATCTTCTGACCGGGCTCAGGTGTAGCATGAAGAGGGTTATAGTCGCCATTGAGACTAGCAAAAATATAATATTAATATGGTGATGCACTTCGAAGGATATTTAACGAGGTGGAGACTATCTCACCGATAGAGAAGAGGGGTTTCAGCTGTCGTCTGAACAACGTGAACTGCATCTGGCTTTTTGCCTTGAGGAGGGGGGTAATTGACGGCGCTCGGACCTATGAGAAGGAAGTCAGCAGAGTGACAATGCATCATTATGCAACACATGCTTACCCTTAGGTCCACCCCAATTGCCCTGTCCTACCATGAAGCCGCTGCTCACCGTCTTGGTGTACACCTCACCGTTCTCGTCCACGATGGACTGCTCCGTCTCCACTACCGAGCCAGCTTTGCCTTTATCGTAGACTCCAATGACCTTATTACGCAGCTGAAATTTCTTGCCCGCACTCGTGGGAGGTAAAGGTTTTAGAATGGTGATCTTGCGCTGGCCATCTACAGCACGGCGAGAGTCGAATTTCGGGACACCGGGGATGGGAGTTGCTTGCGTGCGTGCATAGAAATCAATGGTTTCTTGATCAGTGTGTTTAAAAGCTACACGAAACAGCCGCCACAGTCAGCATGCAAATAAACTGATTCGAGAGCTGGGTAGCCATACGAAGGATCAAAGAATAAGTCGGGAAAACGGCGAAGTTAGGATGAAGTTCCTGAATTGAATAGTTAGCGAAGTTGCCAACAGAAAGGTTGTGTTAATTGTAGCTTACATAAAGGAAATGAAGCTCGTCGGCCTTAGCACCGATGCTGTTGGCAAACAACAAAGCATCGCGCTTAAGCCAGGAGACCTCCTGAGGAGGATATTCAAAACCAACTCCAGGAGCCGACATGGGGACAATGGTAACAGTGGTCGCGTTGAGGAAAGCTTAAGGATTGGCTTATTTGGACAAGTGGATTTCCCTGCTACAAGGGAAGTTTGAATCAGTACACTATAAGATCTTCCAAATCCTCAAGAAGGAGGATAGATTATAACCTTTATTTGCGGAGAATATATACTTACCGCTGTCGTACCGTCCTAGGCTAGGGAGGACTAATCCGGTGCGGGGAAGCCGAGGCACGAATTAGATGGGGGAATGGTTTCTGATTACAGACCGAGGGGCCTCAGGTTATCCAGTCGGCTAGCCTAAAATCAACTCGACTCCTCTAACCCGTGATTGATTAATTGTAGACACAAAAATATGATTACCTGATTGGAAGTAGCAAGGACGTAAGTTTAGGTGCAGAACATGATGATTTGAAGCTAAATAACTCAAGAAGGAGAACGTCGGAGGGAGTTGGGACTGAGCGTCGACTCGGGGTATCTACTTGGGTAATTCGAGGAGCTTCATAATCGTCTCTGGTGCAAATCATCTCTCCGTATCGCGCCGAACAATGATGCCGTTCCCCTACCTGCCAAAACACAACGCCGAATGAATAAGAAAAGAGAAAAAGAGCCGAATCAAGCCATTCAACGACCCAAATGTCCAGACAATTGAACTTCCACTGATGCTATGCTTCCCACAATTGAACCCTCATACATTTACCGACATAACATTGTTGACTCAAGAAGAGAACATTGAAATAACCGAACGTGCCACGATTCACCAGATCCAATACATTTAGCACCTATGACAATTAGCATTTAGTCGCCGGCAGGCTCGTCAGGGGAGACACTCACATTCTATAGAAGCAGCTACCCTCGGAGTAACGAAGGTTGTCCGTGGTCTCGAACTTGTAAGAGATAGTGATATCAAGATCACGCTTGTTCTTGTCATTGGGCTTGTTCTCCAACACTCCCGAAACGACTTCCTCCTCTTCGACGGTCAGAACATCACGGAGGTAGAAGACGGTCTGCTTCCAGTGTGTGTACTTCGCGTGGGGGCCGGTGGAGAAGGTGATGGGCTTGTGGCAGGCGCCAAACTCGATGTCGAACCAAGCGATCACAGCGTGGATGAAGTCGCTGCGCTTGGCGGTAAGAGAGAAGGGGACCTTGAAAGCGAGATCGGCCGGGGTGACGGTGTAGAGATCAAGGGTAATGATGGGGCAAGGGTCGGTGACGAGGGCCTTCATCTCAACGGTGTCCACGAGAGGCTCCGTGAGGGCAATCTCCTTCATGGGGGAGTAGTCAAACCCGTACACATTATCCCAGACTGCCACTCAGTCAGTATTTTCGAGCAACAAGCATAATTATGAAAGAACGCAAAGGCACTTACATCCGATCTTGTCGTCCTTGTACTCGCCATCTTCGATAGCAGCCAAGTACATGGTAGCCTTGTCGGGGAAGATCTTGCCACCAGGAACAAGGTAGCGGTCGCGGGCGTAGAGAACAGTGTCCAGCATGCTCTCATAGAGGAGGAAGTAACCCATCCACTCGGAGATGATGATATCAACCTTGGGATAAGGGAGGACAACCTCTTCCATTTTTCCTTGGAGGAGAGTGATCTTGTCCGACAGGCCGTTGCAAGCGACAATCTGCTTGGCCTTATCGATGATAGAGGACATATCCACACCGATTACGTGCTTAGCACCAGCCTTAGCAGCGAACCTGTAGAGCCATACTATCAGTATATAGAACAAGGTCCCCTCCTATAGCTCTGACCACATACATGCTGAGGATACCAGTTCCACAACCGACGTCGAGAACAACCTTGTCCTTGAAGATATGACGGTTTTGGTAGATAGAATCGCGGTAAGATCTGGTGCGGACATCGTCTTTCTGCAATCGAGCACACAGGCATTAGTTGGTTGAAATTGAAGGCTGAATAAATAGTAGGGTCCTTACAAGCATCTCCTCATGAATGCCTAAGTGGGGTTCAGGATTAGCCAATATATATCAACAGATTTATCGATTGCAATTACCATGATGATCGTAGCTAGTATTCCTCCTGTTAGCAATGCAAATGGAGATGGAGCAAGGATTTCAACCCATACCTGGTGAAATAACGCACTTCGGCATGATCCATGCCCACCATGCGATCCGCACTGCTGGTCATGTTGCCGGCAGAGTCTGCGGATTGTGTCTGCTCCGATCCGTTCATATTCAAAATATTGAATCTTTCTAACAAAAGGGGGAAAGGTAAGAAAGAAAAGAAGCAAGCAAACAAGAGGGTTAAAAAAAAGAAAATCTAGAATTATAGATAGGAAGAGATAAGAAGGAAGAACTAGGTTAGGCAGGGAGGAAAATTAAGCGCCTCCGAGATAGATCCCTTCAACTTTTTTTTCCCTTCCCTTTTTTTTTTCTTAGCTGACCCTCATTGGAAAATCTCCTCGGACGGGGCTACCAAACCCGACACAAACGCTAATCTCCAATTCAGGCTAGCCTAACGTAAACGCTATCTCGGATTCAGCGAGTCACGTGTAATACTTCGAACCTCAAGATACCGGGGTTGGACTGCAATTATTGCACCTTCTTCGCTGGAGGATGTATATATCTTTCTATTGAGTTCGAAATTGACTGATGACTTGAGGGACTGATGATTTGATAAAGTGGTACGTTAATTGAGGACTCCACTCTGAGTGCGATAAGGTAGAAATAGATATCATGCAACCTTACTACGAGAAACTCAAGAACCCATATACAAAGATCTCAGTCTATGCATAGTAGTACTATATAGGAAGGTCAGATGTGGGTTGTTTCGAAGTGGACGACTTACGGAGTGAGTCCCATAGCTTAGAAGCTTCCAGCTGGAGTTATTTGTATGCAATGCCAAGATGTTTGCAATTGCCGCTGCTTAACTCCGCCTTCCACTGTTGGTACGCGCTGTCTTACTCTCCCCTGACGTTAGCACGTCCCGTCGGCGGTATTTCAGGTACACAGAGCACAATGTATTGGAGCTCACCCCGAAGGAAGGTTTTCTTTTACGCATGCTTTGTGGTCTTTGCTACTTTCATTGGGAAGTCGACAGCCTCCCTGGGCGACCATCTTCCCGATTTCAAAGAATGTGTTAAGGTATACAGCGCCTCTTAGAGCTACGGATTGACCGGCTAATAAACAGATAGATCTGTCAAACTGAGAACTGTCAGGATGGGAATTCCGAGATCCGTACGTTCGAACTCCCTATAAACTACTAGTGTAATCTTCCCTGAACTAATTCGTCCTCCCTAGCTTTCCATCTCCGCTTGATGTGGTGGACTTGTCCCGCCGAATGCGACTATACTTGCCAACATGTTGTAACGGACCGTCGAGTCGCTCGTGATCCTCCGATGCTCAATCCAGTAGTCCAGTTCCATGGGAAGTGGCCTTTCCGCAGGATCATGGGCATGCAGGAGCCGTTCTCGGTTCTCTTCTCCCTCCTTAACTTTTATGCTCATTGGCACGGCTTATCTCGAATCCGCGAAACCATGTCGACGTGGCATACTTCCCTACGGACTTACTATCTTGCTTTTGGATATTGCGGCCTGGCATGCTGGACCTTCAGCAGCATCTTCCACGCCAGGGACTTTTCTTTGACAGAGAAGCTGGATTATTTCGGAGCGGGCGCAAATGTCATGTATGGATTATACCTGGCGATTATCAGGATATTCCGATTAGATAAGGAAGAACCGCGAACGAAACCGACATTGCGTCGGCTCTGGACCGTGGTTTGTATCTTCCTTTATACCTTGCACGTTTCCTATCTCAGCTTCTGGTCCTGGGATTATACCTATAATATGATCGCGAATATCGTGGTTGGGATGACCCAGAACTTGTTGTGGGTAGCATTCAGCATTTTCAGGTACCGCAGTACCGACAAAACGTGGACCCTCTTGCCGGCCATCTGTGTGGTTTGCATCATGTTGGCCATGAGCCTGGAATTGCTGGACTTTCCTCCGTGGCATGCGCTCATTGATGCCCATAGCCTTTGGCATTTGGGAACTGTTATTCCAACCGCACTTTGGTATATGTAAGTCCACGCCTCGTTAGAACCTCTCCTTACCGACTGTCAGCTAACTCGACTGTGACTGATAGGTACCTAGAAAAGGACATCGAAGAGGATGTGCGGGGCAAGAGATACAAAGCCTGAACAAATAGAAATTCCCGGCTATAGGTAAATGCTCCTGGCTCGAGAATAGTACGTCAGTTGCTGTATAGTAGGTCCAGGTGACCGACGATTTATAAGTGTCAGATGCTGGTGAGAAGATCGAAGAGGTTCATATATTCTAGCCATTAAAACCATGTATTTAAGCTATTTGTATTTCCCATTACCCAATGCCTGGGTTGGATTTAGGGCATTTCCACTTTCTTCCCAAGGTTGGGTGTCGACGGTAACCACTGTGCATGTTCCCGTTCACCGCTCGGGGGAGGGGGGTGGCTGTAAGCTTGGGTTGTCTCACATTTATCTCGTGTCACGGGCCCTGCTGCTTTTTTCCCCTTTCGACCCAAGCTTTATACCTTCCTTTCCCCCTCCTCCTCTTCGTCTCTTGCATCCCTTGTCAATTAACTCCTGCCAATTTCCAACCCTTCCTCAACACTCTCTCGACCCATATTTACGCCACAATGGCGTCCCCCGCTATCAAGCAAGCCATCACCGAGGCCGCAGCGCAGTATGTCAAGCCGGAGGGAAAGGTCTTCCAGTATGGTACTGCGGGGGTGAGTTACTAATGATCAACCACACGTCCTTATTAAGTACTGACCAAATTTCCTTGCCTTACAGTTCCGCATGAAGGCGTAAGTTCCACGTTTATATTTATTTTCACGCAAGGTCTTTTGAAGGATCAGCCCCGCCTCCACATATACCCCGCGATCGCCGTTTGTTTACACTTTGGCCAACGCATATCTCCAGTGACGTCCTCAACACAGTCGTCTTTGCCGTGGGCTTGCTCGCTGGTCTTCGCTCCAAGAAGCTCAGTGGACAATGGATTGGTGTTATGATTACTGCCAGTCACAACCCTGCGGAGGACAACGGTGTCAAGTTGGTTGACCCCATGGTGAGTTGCGGCAGCCACCCCAGACATAACCCTATACGGAACTGTTGCTGACTGACATACCAAAATAGGGTGAAATGCTTGAGGTAAGCTTCGCCAAACTAAGTCTAGTTCTTACGGTCGCATACTTACCTAACCCTTGGGCAGGCTGAATGGGAAACCTATGCGACAAAGCTTGCCAATGCCCCGCTAGACAAAATCGCAGATGTTTACGAAGAACTCGTCAAGGAGATTGATATCAGCATGGAAAACCCGGCTCGCGTTGTTTTTGCCCGGGATACTCGTGCCTCTGGTTCTCGTCTTGCCGGTGTTCTCAACGCTGCGCTCACCGCTACCAAGGTTGAGTTCTCTGATCTGAAATTCATGACCACCCCCCAGCTTCATTACGTTGTCCGCTGCAAGAACACCCTGGGAACGCAGTATGAGTACGGTGAACCCACAGAGCAAGGATACTATGAGAAGCTCGCCAAGGCTTTCAAGGGAGTTATGCGGGGCCTCAAGGTTAAGGGCTCTTTGACCGTTGATTGCGCAAATGGTGTTGGCGGACCTAAGCTGAGAGAGCTTCTTAAGTACCTTCCTGGCCCGGAGGAGGGTGGTATCGATATCAAGGTTATCAACGACGATGTGATCAATCCGGATAGCCTCAACTTCGATGTACGATCCCTCTATTGGTCCCATCGTATCCATACTAACCTACTTACTAGTGCGGTGCCGATTATGTCAAGACCAAGCAGCGCGCTCCCCCCTCGTCCAAGGCTGCTGCTCTTGACCGTTGTGCCTCCTTGGACGGCGATGCCGATCGTCTCGTCTACTATTTCGTCGACGAGAGCAATGTTTTCCGTCTTCTTGATGGCGACCGTATTGCCACTCTTGCCGCTGCCTTTATTGGCGACCTTACCAAGAATGCCGGCATCGCGCAGAATCTCAAGATCGGCATCATCCAGACCGCGTATGCTAATGGAGCTAGTACAGAGTACATTGAAAAAGTGCTCAAGCTTCCCTCCGTCTGCACTAACACTGGCGTGAAGCACCTTCACCACGCTGCCCTGCGTTACGATGTTGGTGTCTACTTCGAAGCCAACGGTCACGGCACTATTACTTTCTCTGAAAATGCCCTGAAGATTATCAAGAACACCGAGCCCCAGTCCCCCGCTCAGCAACGTGCTCTTGAGTGCCTCCAGGGTCTCACTGATCTGATCAACCAAGCAGTTGGCGATGCTATCTCCGACATGCTCCTCGTTGAAGCGATCCTTGCTCACAAGGGCTGGACCCCCAAGGAGTGGCTTTGCACCTACACTGACCTTCCCTCCCGACTGGTCCGCGTGGAGGTTGCTGACCGCTCAATCTTCAAGGCATATGATGCTGAGCGTAAGCTCGAGTCCCCTGCTGGCCTTCAGCTCAAGATCGAATCCCTCCAGTCCCGCTACAACAAGGGAAGAAGCTTTGCCCGCGCAAGTGGCACGGAGGATGCGGTGCGTGTCTACGCGGAGGCTGCCAGCCGCTCCGAGGCTGACGATCTCGCAACTCGCGTCGCTAATGCTGTCCGTGATGCCGGCGCCGCCAAAGAAATCTTGCAGTCTTAGGTTTTGGAATATCTAATGCCCTAACGAACTATAAGTGGTTCCTTGGAACCGTATGATTGGAAGCTATCTGATAACGTGCAAGGATACTTTGCACATGCATGGATGAAGCTTTGGGTCATCATGGCCAAGCCATCACAAATCGCAGGGTTAACGACGTTGCTGCAATGTCGTCGCATTATAGAGGTAATGGGAACTGTTATGAACGATCTGATGAGTTTTCTTTTGATGTCAATGCAGAGCAAATCTGACTCGATTTAGCCATTCCTTATAGTACTTGTTAAAATTGACTAGAGGTTAGCAAGACCTAGTAGCTAATCGGAACAAAGGTCTACGGGCACCATGACACGTAATCTCTATAACAAACTCAGTACAGGGGCTGGGACTTCATTTATAAACTTCATTTGGGTATTCGTTAGCAATAAGCGAAATCTACATTTTACTTTTCTCCCACTAGCCCTCTTCCTGATCCATATCCTCTCGAGAGCGCTTTCCTTTGGCAAACTTCTTGCCCCTACTTCCCTTCTTCTCGTCGTAGTTCTTCATTTCCAGAATAGCACTGCGTTGCGCTTCGGATACACGCTCTGCCAGGACCATCACCTCATCCTTCTCAGCAGGGTATTCAGGGAGTTTCTTTCCTAACGCGCCCTCAATGCGAAGCCATGCCTCGACATCATATTGCGTAGCAAAGCTGATAGCCACACCCGACTTACCAGCACGGGCTGTACGACCAATTCTGTGGATGAAGGTTTTCCTGATCCCCGTTAGCCTCACACCATCACCAGATAAAGCTAAAGGGAAGAGCAACTTACGAATCACCAGGCAAATCAAAGTTCAAAACCACATCAACAGAGGGAATATCAAGACCACGAGCAGCGACATCCGTCGCAACAAGGATATCCCTACTCCTCGAACGGAACTTCCCGAGCGCACCCAAACGAGCAGACTGCGAAAGCTGACCATGCAGTGGGATGGCGCCAAAGCCAAGCAATCTCAAAAAGAAGCTGAGACGCTGGGTCTCATGCACGGTGCGACAGAAGATGATGCAGGATTGGCCGGCGAACTCGTTGAGCAGGTAGACCAGGTACAGGTCCTTGTGTTTGTGGGGGATGAAGACGTAGGATTGTTGGAGGGTGGAGACAGTTTGGAATTTGGATGAGGAGACAGCGACACGGAGCGGGTTTTGAAGCGATGCGCGCTGCAGAGACTCGACTTTTGAGCTCATGGTGGCGGAGAAGAGGTAGGTGCGGCGCTCGCGGGGGAGCACTTTCAGGATCTTGTCGAGGATGGGGCCGAAGTCCATGTCTAGGAGACGGTCGGCTTCGTCCATGACGAGGTATTTGAGGTTGCGGAGGGAGAAGCCTTTCGTGTTTTCGAGGTGGTCTAGTAGACGTCCGGGGGTGGCTACAATAATGTGAGGCTTAGGGTTTTGTTAGATTCTGCTCGGGTTCCTTTTTCGGGATGGGATGGGCGGTTTACCTTCTTTCCGAGTGCGATCGATTGAGATACCATGTCCATGCCTCCAACCAGAACTGTGCTTCTTACTGAGATTGTACTTCCTAGACCCTCGAAGGCTTGGGAGATCTGGTATGCCAGTTCACGGGTGGGCGCGAGGACGAGACTGAAAAAGGAGGAAGGCTTGTCCATCAGGGCTTGGAGAATGGGCAGTGCAAAGGCTGCAGTTTTACCGCTACCGGTTTCTAGCATGAGTGTTAGTAAAGTGCTACAATAAGGTGGAGCATGAAGGTGATGCTATACCAGCCAAACCGATCAGATCGCGGCCTTGAAGAGCGAGAGGAATGGCTTCCGCTTGAATCGCGGTGGGAGCCTTGTATCCCATAGAGTCGCAAGCCTCGCATAATTGCTCAATGAGGCCTAGTTCCTTGAAAGACTTTGGAGCCTGCTTAGGCGCTTCAGATGGTTCTTGTTCTTGCTCAGTAGTATTGGGGGCGGCATCCTCAGAGGCAGAGCTGCGGGCCTCGCTATCGCTATGGTCTTCTTGTTGAGGTGCCTCACGGGCGACCTTTCGCTTCTTAATGGCCGGCATATTGAATCAATATATGATACCAAAAGTTTGTACTCTGTGGACTGATTGAATAGTTTCTTTTCCTGATAGTCCGATATCAAAAAATCAGTGTGGGTCCCGGTGAAACAGTTGGTCCGGAGTTGCTCCGCGGCCTGGTTTCCGCCGATCTTACTTTTTCGGCCAAGAAAAAAAAGTCCGTCTTTCTTTAGACGTTGGATAACATTCCCTTCGAACCACATACCTACCATATATTTCCTGCTTTGCCAGATTCATAATGGCGAAGGCACGTACGAAGAAGCGCACTCATGTCCGCGCCCAAAATGCGTCGGCCGCCACCGCCAAAGGCAGCGCCTCGTCCATGAGCAAAACTCCGAAGTCTATGGTTATCCGTATCGGCGGTTCTCAAGTCGGTTCGAGTGTCAGTCAATTAGTAAAGGATGTTCGTTTGATGATGGAGCCCGACACTGCTGTGCGACTGAAGGTATGTCATAGTCGAACCCCAAAGCGCTTTTAGATAAGGAACTAACGGCGATATCTTTTAGGAACGTAAATCAAACAGACTGAGGGATTACACCGTCATGGCGGGTCCTCTCGGTGTCACGCATCTTATGCTTTTCTCCAAGTCCGCTACAGGCAACACTAACATGCGTTTGGCGCTTACGCCGCGCGGCCCAACACTCCACTTTAAAGTCGAGAACTACTCTCTGTGCCGAGACGTCGAGAAGGCATTGAAGCGTCCACGCGGCGGTGGCCAGGACCACAAGACACCACCCTTGCTGGTGATGAACAACTTCAACTCCCCGAATGCAACCGAGGACGGCAAAGTACCCAAGCGCCTCGAGACTCTCACAACCACTATCTTCCAATCACTTTTCCCGCCGATCAACCCCCAAGCTACCCCCCTCTCCTCTATCCGCCGTGTGATGCTCCTCAACCGGGAACTCAAGTCCGATGGCCAAGAAGACGACTCTTATGTCTTGAATTTGCGACATTACGCTATTACTACCAGGAAGACAGGCGTTTCAAAACGCATTCGCCGTCTGGATCCTAAGGAAATTCGTAATAGGGAGAAGAGAGGCGTTGCTGTTCCTAATCTAGGAAAATTGGAAGATGCTGCCGATTATCTGTTAGATCCGTCGGCCGCGGGTTATACCTCCGCTAGTGAAACCGAACTAGACACCGATAATGAGGTTGAGATCGCAGAGAGCACAACGAAGAGGGTTCTGAACAAGAGGGAGCTGCAACGCATGAAAGCCGGGGAGAAGGACAAGGCTGAGAAGAAGTTGAAGGCCGCGCCAGAGGTGGAGAAACGCGCGGTCAAGCTAGTCGAATTGGGCCCCCGCTTGAAGCTCCGGCTGATCAAGGTTGAGGAGGGTCTCTGTGATGGCAAGGTCATGTGGCACGACTACATCCATAAGTCCGAGGAGGATATGAAGAAGCTGGACAAGAACTGGGAGAAGAGAAAGAAGGAGAAGGAAGAGAGGAAGAGACAGCAGAAGGAGAATATCGAAAAGAAGAAGGCAGAGAAGGCCAAGGCCCGGGCTGAAGGCAAGGAAGTTGAGGATGACGATGACGAGGAAATGGATGTGGATGACGACGAGGATGACTGGCTCAGTGATGATTTTGGTGAAGAAGAAGAAGGCGCGGAGCAAGAAGGCGAAGAGGATGATGACGAATCCATGGAGGAGTAAAGGGAGCGTCGCTCTTGGTTCCTTAATTTTTTCACGAAAAAGCAACATTTCGCGCTATATCATGTCCCAAGGCACGAGAAACTATATGGAGGCTCCAGACCCGCCTTCGCTGCTGTCTTCCGGTGTCGTTCGTGTGCACGAATCTGCTGGCCAAGCCAGCAACCATATCCACTCGGCTGGATTAGCGACATATAGATCGCCTTGACTTCCGGCTTTGCTACCAAAGCCCTTGAATATCTTTAACAGGAATTGCAAGGAGACCGGGGTTGGAGGGTGTTGGAATAGACTATCATTTAGGTGACCAGATTATACCCTTTGTTGAAAAGCAATAAAAAGTAATTGGTATTTCAACCGACAACGTACTAGTAGTAGTAAAGCAGTCTACACATCACAATCATAACCTCATAGATGCCACAGACCAACTATACCTCATTTCTTCAACTTCTCATCAACAATCCTGGAAACCATCTTCTCCAAAATCGCAAAATCACCCCCACCAACGCCGGCAAAATAACTCTGCACACTCTTCTCAACATACTTCCCAACAATATCAATCTCCACATTCACATCCTCTCCGACCTTCTTCGAAGCCGTCACAATCTTCTCCTGCGTATACGCAATAAGCATAATCTCGAAATACCCCTCCTCCCCATCCACAACCTTCGTAACCGTCAAACTAGCCCCATCAAGCGTAACATAACCCTTCTCGACAATATACCTCAACACGCCCCGGTCACGCGGCTGCAACCGTAACACCAACGCATTACTATCGGGCGTAACGGAGAGGATAGTCGCGATTGTATCGACGTGGCCCTGGACGAAATGGCCACCCATGCGGGTTTCGCTGAGGACCGCGCGCTCGAGGTTCACACGAGAGTTGGTGCTCAGGGAGCCTAGGTTCGTGCGACGGAGGGTTTCGGGGGCTACGCCGACTTTGAACCAGGTTTTGTCGAAGGCGGTTACTGTTAGGCAGGTTCCTGTTTTGTTTTGGTTAGTTGTGAGTCAGTGGTTTTGGTGGGGGTGGGATGGGATATTCGATGCGGGGTGGATAGTGAGTGGGTGGGCGCAATGGTAGGTGGGTTTTCTCTCTCTGTATGTGTGTATGTGTGTGTGTGTAGGATAGCGTACCGTTTACTGCGATGCTATCGCCGAGATGTGCGTCGGTGAGGATTTCTTCGCAGTTCGTGATGGTCAGGGAGGTACCCCCGCCCCCGCTTGCGGAGGTATCGAGGGGCTCGAGGGACGAGACCGCTGGGAATGGTTAGTTGCGCGAGGACGGTGATTGATTGTTGGGTGTACTCACTCCCGATTGTTTCGACAAGACCGGTGAACATGGTGTGAGGTGTGTAATGTGAGTATAGTTGTCAACGAACTCCGCGGTAGTTGGCGGAAGAGAGCGGAAGATCAAAGAGCTATAAGTAGATAAATGACACAGCTCTCCGCCCACCAGGCTTGTAGCTTGTCCCGCCGTGCCGGAGCGAACAATTACCTAAGGAAAAGAGTCAAAATTGAAATAAAATTAAAACGGACAGCGATATCCTTACATTCTCATCTACTATAGGAAACCAAAACAATATACCTAAAAGATAATAGAATAATCCCACGTTTCTCCCGCGGCGGCACCCGCTCGGCGCTAAAGGCGGAAATGCATGCTTAATCGACCTCGGCTTTTGGTGTTCAAACAAGTTAAGCTATCGGCGAAGTACCCGAATGAAATGACAGGAACATCTCCAATCGAGCTCCGGTCCCGGCCCCGAGAAAGTACATGATATACATGCGTGACTACCCCAACTTTACACGGCTTGGATCTGATTCAATCTACCTCTCTTCTTGGAATCCACATGTACCGCTTCAATTGAATGACAATGAGCGTCACGCTGAAGTTGCACCAGGCTGTTATAGCCCGTCGGCCAGCTCTCCGCTGGTCGAGCTCTGTTCTCCGCACCACAGCTCAATGGCGCACTTACTCCAGCACACCGGCGGACGATACACTGCCCTTGAAGGGCGTTCGGGTGCTTGATATGACAAGGGTTTTGGCTGGTGTACGTATTCCTGATCCTGGTTTTCTATATTATTTCTATATTATTTCTATATTACTTTGGGGTACCGGTGCTGACCATGATATAGCCATACTGTACGCAGATTCTTGGAGATTTAGGGTATGTGTCACTGTTACCGGTTGACTTCAGTCCAGGTGGGTAATCGCTGACTGTACTCTCTGGAATAGAGCAGATGTTATTAAAATTGAACACCCGGTGCGGGGTGATGACACTCGGGCCTGGGGACCACCATATGCCAAATACCAGGATGAGTCGCGACAAGGTCCCGGCGAAAGCGCATATTATCTAGGTGTAAGGTCCATCGCCCATCTCTAGATTCCGTACTCCGTTGACATGAACTGTGGAACAGGTCAACCGCAACAAGAAATCTTTAGGACTGTCGTTTCAACACAAGTCAGGCGTGGAAATCCTGCACCGCCTTGCGAAAGAATGTGATGTCCTCGTCGAGAACTACCTCCCTGGAAGTCTGAAGAAATACAACATGGACTACGAAACGCTGCGAGAGATTAACCCCAAGCTGATCTACGCGAGTATCACCGGATACGGGCAGACGGGGCCGTACAGTAACCGGGCTGGGTATGATGTCATGGTCGAGGCGGAGATGGGCTTGATGCATATCACTGGCGCCAGGGGTGGGGATCCGGTGAAAGTTGGTGTAGCGGTTACGGATTTGACGACTGGGTTGTATACATCTAATGCGATTATGGCGGCGCTGCTGGCTCGCGTGAGGACGGGTAAGGGCCAACACATCGATGCTTGCTTGAGCGATTGTCAGGTCGCGACGCTGGCAAATATTGCTAGCTCTGCGCTGATAAGCGGGGAGAAGGATACTGGAAGATGGGGGACCGCGCATCGTGAGTACTGAAGTGTTGGGAGAGAAAAAGTTGCCTATGCTGACGGCTCTTAAGCTTCCATTGTTCCTTACCGGAGTTATCAGACGCTGGATGGAGACATTCTCTTTGGCGGCGGGAACGACAGACTGTTCGGTGTGTTGTGCGACCGTTTAGGACACCCAGAGTGGAAGACCGATCCCCGGTTTGTTACCAACAGTGACCGTGTCAAGCATCGACGGGAGATTGATGGCCTCATCGAGGAGAAGGTCAAACAAAAGACGACGCAAGAATGGCTGGAGATCTTGGAAGGCAGCGGGATGCCATATGCCGCCGTCAATGATATTCAAGGGACCCTCAACCATTCTCACGGTAAGTTGTCATCCACATAATATATTGTCACCGCTGTTACTAAGATTAATGGTATAGTCCAAGCGCGTGGGATGGTCACCGAAGTTGATCATCCAGCATGCGGTCCCATCAAGCTAGTCAACACGCCGATTAAGTATTCCCATGCCACCCCTGGCGTGCGGACGCCGCCCCCAACCCTTGGCCAACACACGGATGAGATTCTTGAGGAGATCCTCGAATACGGGAAGGATGATATTGCTCGTTTGAAGCAAGATGGTGTAGTGTCATAAAGAGACGACCGATTCGCCATCGGCTGGACGTTAAGAGCTGTAATATGCATCGAACACGGGAATAGCATTTGCAAGGGCTCAACTGTAGCGCTGAGGCCTGCATAGCTCTGATGCCCGTAGCGCCTTATGTACATAGAGATCACAACGAATGAATGAAGAGGCTAGCGACGATCATTCCGAAAGCATGATTGACACGAATTCTTAAAGGGATGAATCTCGCTTTCCAGGGCGCGGGGATCACATCACGTGACTATATATAAGATTCAATCTCTGGGTCCGTCGCAAAGCGAATTCTGCGCCGTTCAGGACAGTTGATACTCATAATCGTGTGATTATACACATTCACCATAAATTGCACGTTGTAACTGGGTCCCACTGGCCAGGACAGGGGGGCTAATGTCACAGCAACATGGGGTTCTTCCCACGCCGGCGTCTATAGAGACAGCGCCACCAGCCCACGGAACCTCCTCGGGCTTGCATACATCGGCTCCCACCGTCGAGCGGGTCTCGCCTTCCCTGTCGCCCTCATTGAAACCTAGCCGCCCGCCGAGCGCAATCTCGAGTAAAGTACATATCCCGAAATTATCCCCTGCGACCACTGAACTCGTGGCCCGGGTCACTGGCCATAGGAAAGGAGAGAAGCAGAGAAATGGGACTAAATTCGTGACGTGGAACCCACCATCACTCAGTCAAGGCTGGAATCATCCACGCATTCAACCATCAGGCACAATGAAGGCCTCTTCTACTATCATAGAGCTACCCACAGCTCCGTTCGTGTACTCGAGTCATATGACAACCCCTGCGGTTTCTCAACAGGCTCCTGCTACTACTCCTTCCACTACATCTCCATCTACACATACATATACATCTACACTTCCCCAGGGTGGCCATGACAAGCCAACAAGTCTGGTTAATATTGCACCCAAACCCGCAGGGCCACCTTCATTGGGAGCCCCAGCACCACCGCAAGATTCACTATCACCACCACTGCCTTCACAACCCCAGCCTGTAGCCCCGGCGGCTAAAGATTCACCCCCATCCGCTAAGCGCAAGAGAGCAGCAGTTGGCCCACGCCAACGAAGGAGTACTACCAACGGAACCAAGCGCAAGAAGCGCCGGCGTGGTAATGACAGTGATACAGAAGATATCATCCGAGCAGGAGACTCGAGCTCCGATGAATCTGACGTTGCGCCGACGGCGACACAAACTAAATCTGGTCGGCAGGTTAATCGTCCTTCTTTATATGTGCCTCCGTCCGCATCACCGACGGTTGCGAAGGACAGCAGTAACTCGTTGGAGGCATCGGATACCACTCAACGGCAGGCTGCAGCCGTTCGGAAACGTAAGCGGGTGTATCGCAAACCGAAGGACGGGATCGTCAGTTGTATCCACTGCCAGAGGGGACATAGTCCGCAGAGCAACACGATTGTCTTCTGCGACGAGTGCAATGGGCCCTGGCATCAGCTATGTCATGATCCTCCTATTGACTCGCAGGTTGTCACAGTGAAGGAGAGACAATGGGTCTGTCGGGAATGCAAGCCCGTGCCGATTACCATTCTCCAGCCGACGGTTGTTAGGAGCAATCCTAGTCCCACGGGTCCGTCATTAGGCCCTCCCGTGCATGCGCCGTTATTAATGCCCAGGACGGAAGTAGGAGGGGAGGGCTTCTCGGCAGACGAGCGACGGGGCTTTCTATCAGGCTTGTCGCATGCGACTCTTGTTGAACTACTGGTCACTTTGTCAGACCAGCACCCGACGATACCCATGTTTCCTAAGAATCTAAAGACTTTACAGTCGAAGTTCTCGTTTAAGCCGAACAATACGGCGGTGCCTACTCCAACCTCAACCTCCTCGAATACCCCAACTATCACTAACTCGATAACCCACGCTTTAACTAATGGTGTAGACGCGGCCCGGCAAAAGCCAGGTGTTACTCCTGACTTCCTGCCTACTCCCTCTTCCGCTCCCCAAACGCAGCACGACCTGTCGGAAGAGTCTGAATATGAATTCTCAGAGCATCGTCTGTACCCGCGTGCCGGGAACGGATTCCGTTTGTCGACGAATGCGGACGACATGGACATCATGTTTGAAGACGTCTCATGTCGCACGTTCAGCTACGCATTACACGGACCCGCACGGGTTCGAGCACAGGCGAATGAAGTCGCACCTATCTGGGGTTCGTGATTCTTTTTCTTGGGCTCTTTCGCCGATCTTATCCTCGGGTGTATAGTATTGTGATTGGGTGGTTGAGGGTTTTCGCTCATATTTAGCGAGGGTTCAACGAACAGGAGTTGGTCGGTATGGGTTATACTATGGGTTTTGGAGTAAGGTTATGATTTTTGAGATGAATCATATGACGGATTACCCGGGGTCTTTATGTTGCATGCCATATTACACTAGATTTATGCTCACTTTTATTGCCTCCTAGATGATAATTATACTACGCTTCACACCTTAAACATCAAGTTCATCATAAGTCAACATTCATCACCCCCAAACAAATTCCCTCAACGATAAATACCACCACATATACTCAACACCCACGAACACCAACAAGCAAGACAACTACACAAACCCAAAAGCATCTTCATCCCACAGACCCCCCCTGCCACGCACCAACCTCCCCCCCGAAACCACAGCCCTAGCCATTCTGCTAGGAGGATCCCAAACAACCTCCGCAACACTCCTCCGCGGCCTCACAATCCCACAACCCGACTCATCCACATCAAACAACAACAGTAAATCCGCCTTCCCCCCAGCCCGAACACATACGCCATTCTCCGACTCCTCTTCCAACCCAATGGCAGCCCTAGCCCGCGTAGAAACACACTCATACAACAACTCCGCATCCTCCACAGCCCCAGCTTGATAAACACCCACACCGAGACAAGCCAACGCCACCGGATCAACCGATCCCCAGGGCGTGAAGGCATTGCCTACGTTATTAACACCCAGGACAACGTCGAGTCCATATCGTCTGATCAGGTCGGGAACACGTATTGTACCACGGACGCGATCACCCACTGCATCCTCTTTCGAATCACATGCAGAAGTAGAGGGAGAAGAAAGGGGCGGCGCAGCCATATACAAATCACTAGACGGCAAACCCACAAAACTAACCTGTAAAGCATCCTCCCCAGTCCCGATCTCCAATTTCAATCGTTCCCACTCATCACCCCCAAAAAGCGTAAACCTGGTACAATGACCCAGCATAACCCTCTTCCGCGTCCGGGCCTTAACCCAGCCCACATCCCGTAAACATTGCAATACGTACCAAACCAACGCGCCCTTGGTCGGGTCAAGATGGTAATCCAGATGAAAGTCGAGATGTTTGTCTAATTGCCAGGCAGTGGTGACAGCCCATTGGATATTCCTTTTTGCCGATTCAAGGTCAGATTCGACGTAAGGTGTGACGCCGAGGACATCGATGTGGGCTCCGTGATCTGTGAATGCGGAGTTCATGAGATCGCGGTTGGCTTGGCCGTTGGGGCCGGAGAAGAGCGGGTCTTGGGCGAATGCGACGAGTTGGATGTGGCAGTGGTTGCGCCAGGAGTGTTTGAGATGGATTGCTGTGGTGAGGCATTTATGGTGGACTGTGTTGTCGATTTCGATGAAGGCGCGCAGGGCTGTGACGCCGTTGAGGATGGATTCGGATAAGAGCCATTCGCCGCGGCGGTGGAGGTCGGCCTCGGTGAAGGTGGCTTTGGCTTGGGTTGTCAAGGTCAGGGCTTCTTGGAAAGAGCCGGTTTGGGGGTGGATGGTGGTGGAGTTGTGGATGTACGCTTTGTCCAGGTGGATGTGGGGGTGAGTTAGGGCCGGGAGGGCCAGAGGCGGAGGGGATTTGTTTGGGGAGGTGTTAGTATCAGTGGGAGGGGCTATGGAGCTGAGGGTTTGCTCGTTGGAGAAAGTGAGGTCGTATGTTGTCGGATCTGGACTGTGGGAGTGTAGACGGACGTTGGAGATGGTTCGGATTGCGGGGGAGAGCTGTGGTGGTGGCATTTTTACTTGGTGAAGTCGGTGCACGGTCGATCGAGACAGCAGTGCTTGATCTTTACTTCTATAGAAACAGTTTCGCTATCAGATTTAATACATTCAGCAACTGTGGGGAAGCAGTGGAGAACCAATGATATGAATAATTGCAGAGTGTCATTGCTAGTAGACGACTAAGAATACATACGGGAAAGAGATCCCGCAGCGGAGGTCTCCGGTTCTTGGTTCAATGCTCCTTATCTTTGCCATCCCTCGTGGTAAAGCGAGCTATTCCAGAGCCAGTTCCTGGGTTTCCCACCGAGCGCCACGCATCCAGTTGAAATCTTCATGTCTTTCCGGGCGTATACACAATCCGACCCGCCGAAAGACCCGCATCGCATCATTGGCGGTCCTCGGATCCATCCTCAGAAGTAGCCCTGATCGCTGGGTGATGGGAAGTAAAACGCTATCCTCTGGAAAGGTCTCATCATGGTCAAGGTGTATCTCGGGATCCGTTGGCCTTGTGTTTTCGGATTGTTCGCCCAACCTCCCCGCGTTCATGAGCACCTTTCCTTTGACGACGATTCTGCCCGATGAGACTCGTCCATACTTATTTTCTGGATCCGTCAATATCGTCGATGCCTCTCGCACCTTGCATGGGTATTTCCTTTGAGGTTGCCATGTCATCCTTGCCGGCCAGCCGGCATCGTCATCTTCAAACACAAAATTAATCGGACCGTCCCACGAGGCCCAAGACCAGGATGGCCCCTCAATGCGTCGATCTCGGTCGATAGCCTTACCGTCACGGTACCAGAGGAGGCCACGGTATATGTCGCCTCTCCAGATTCCGCCGAGGTAATCTCCAACATGATGGCCTGGGAACCCTTGTTCAAAGACCGCGGCCAAGCCAGATATGGCTGGAAGCTTGTCCTTGGCAGCGTATGTCAGGTTGTGCCTGGTATAGCTCTGCACCATCCGACGCCATTGGCGATACGCGAACTTCCAATTCGAACATGGGTAGGTAGACATAAAGGGTTTATCAAATACTTCCCCGGAAAATCCACATGGCCGGTCGTTTCTCGCCCACATTTCCGCACACTTCCAGACAAGATGGTGTTGTCCACAGTACAGACGTCGTGGGGAAAGCTGCTCCTCTTGGAAAACCCATCCCCGCGTCTGAATGATGCCCTCGAGCTCGTAGACATCAGCGAATCCACCGTCCTCCTCATGGACATACACTTCTCCCCCGATCCTGCATGCATAATCCACCAGATTAGTAGGGGGGTACGCCGTGGTGCACTGTCCCATGCCATCTGCTGACGCAAAGGCGTTGATGGTGATTGCGGCGTGCCGGTAAACATCGCCCATCTTGGCAGATTCCCTGGCCCAGTCGTGGTCGTCATCCTGGAGGATACAAAGGGCGTCAATCCAGATGTACTGGAGTCCAATCCCGGCGGCAATTTCAAGTGCTTCGCGAAAGGTGTGTGATAACTCGGAAAAATCGATCCCCTTCTTTAGACGTTCCAAGTTATGTGTGGTAACTGTCAATGAGGTTGAACAAGACCAGCGATGACTGAGAGCAGCGTATCGGGCCTCTTCCCCGTTGGTAACGAGTAGCCTGGCTTTCAACTCTTCGTGTATTATTTGGAGTTGGATGACCCTGGTTGGGAGTATGGAACCAGTCCGCTTGCAGGACAGGTGGGATTCATCACATATCTGCATCCAATGCCTGGCGAAGCCACTCGTACGCCCGTCAGAGCGAACAGTGGATAAAAGAGGTTCTTCCGTGCGTTGCGCAAATGAGACCGAAAGCTTAGCAGGTTCGCAGCCTTGGACTTCGATCAAAAGCAGTCCTTTTCCAGATTCCATACGGTGTGATACGCAGGTGGCTGCATCTAACTGCTCAAGGCTCCATCTCCTAGGCGCGGGCTGGGTTCTGCTTTGCCATTCGGCGCTCGTCTCGCCGACACTCAGATGATATTCTTGCCATCTAGGTATGTGCACCCTCCTCTCTCCACGGCTAAACATGGCGACGCATATTAAAGTGCATAGATGACAGCCTTCATAAGCCGACCTGAGATGGTTGTACATTGTACTGAGTGGACGACGTTGTTTCGATGGCCAATTGGGTTTCCCGCGGTGCATTTGCTTCCAGATAGTTTTCCAGTCAAAGGCTGCACATCTTGTGCAGAGTCGATCAATGTTTGGGGTTGCTCTGAGAGCAGGCGGCATGCTTTGGTTCCTTTCAGGGAGTGACATGTTCCATCTCTCGGCGCGTAGCCATGTGGACATCTGGTGGATAGTGTCGAGTGCTCTTGTGGGCACTTCAGGGTGTGGAGGTTCGTGCTCCAGCTGTTTGGGAGAGTCAAGTGTTCCTGTGGGCACTTGAGGCTGTGGTGGTCCTTGCTCTGGTTGATCAGCAGGGTCAAATGTTTCTTCGAGCATTTGAGACTTTGAAGGCCCTTGATCTGGCTGCCAGAGACCCTTGCCCTTCTGAGACTGTGAAGGTCGGGGCTCCATCTTGCGGGATTCGTAGAGATGAGGTCTTTGCGTGGGATGGAGTCAATTGAATCAGTCTGGGCAGCTGCACAAGTACTGTGCGTTGCAGTGAGTAAAGGATAAGTGACCGTGATAAGTTATGGATGTTAACGATAGAGAAGATATCTGATGGTTCAGTAATGACTGGGGTGGTGTATGTGAAAGAGTGTGAGAAGATGAAGGAATCAATCAATGGGGCAGATCAAAGATAAGGGCCAGACAAGAGACACAGCTGGAAGGAAGGCGCGATCCTCGCCATGTTCAGCATTGGAAGTTACAACTTGGGGAATCCCATTCTCAACAAGGAAGGAAGCGGCCATCGCGTCGTCTACGTATATCTTTGCCTTACTGCTCCCGCTGGGACTTCTTTAGCGATCCGCAAGGAGATTTTCTATATGTTGAATTCACCTTTTTGTTGTTATGGGTTATCGCAAACCGTTTCTAAAACTCAATATCTTGATAACAAGCTTTGTAAGGCGAATCTTGAGCCATGTCGATATTGGAATTGTTACTAGCTAAAACTCATAACGACGACGTACATCACTATTGATTCATTAATTCAAGACAATCTGGAGTAGAGATAGAACACTAGTGAAGATATGATATATTGAAGATGATTAAAAGCTGCCGAAATCTAGACCGGTTTCCACCTCATACGGTATGGTTCAAAGGGATGGTAGTTCCATTGCAGCAACGTCGACGGTAATTTGGTTGACGTCTCCCAGGGACTGGAGCGAGTTGAACGCTTCTATATACTCGGTCTCTTGGATAACCTGAGATCGAGTCTGTTCAATGTAAGCAAAGTGATGCCCCATACCAGATCACAAGAATGAACAGGGTGTCTGATCTTACCTCTGGGCTATGCCATCCTATGATGCCGGCAACAACCTCGTTCTCAAGATTGGAGCTTGTTCCATACGTGACGGAAGCCTTCTTCCCACTAAGAAAGCGAGAGATCCGTTCCCATGTTTGTGTTGATGTCTCGGCATTCTCAGGGTTTGAGATACTCAACCGAATGATCTCAACAACGGACGCCGAAGCCACCTCTCTCGGGCTGATGTTGGTTTCGAAGAGTTGTAGCATCGGCGGCCCATTCACCAGATGCTTGATTGAAGCAGCAAAGTTGCCGAATTGGTCGGACTTAATGAAGACCTGGAAATCTTCCGCTTTAACCCATTCTATACCAAAACATGTCAGGAATCTTTCCGAATAGTAAATCAAGGACACGCACCGAATAGAAGAAACTCTCTGTGAGCATTTCTCACATCTACCCCATTCTCGGTGAGGAGAAAGCCGCGATAGGCATTAAGCAAGCCAGGGTTAGGGTGGGTCAATCTTTTGCTGATTATCGGCCAGTCTTGCTCGATTTCTCTGAGCGAATCTGGGTCAGTCTTGATCTGTGGGAATATGAGTTCAGTGACGGCCATTGTAGTGGAAGAGATGTTGTTTGTTGACATGATATACAGAGACTCAGGGTAACAATGCCCTTTTATGTATGTTCACCACATCCGATATCTCCAGACAGAATCCCATGTTTCCTGCGGACTTGAATAATCCAATACATGATTCCATAGCCTGCGGAGTGAACCCTCCAATGTTGATTGTCAGCCCTGCGGACTCGTGGTGGGGGCTGCGGACTTTGCTGCGGAGTTTGGCCCTCAACCGCCATCTCATGCATCATTCTTCCTTTCAACCTCACAACTCCTCAAAATTCGAAGAAATGCCCCGCACATTACCTTATAATCGCTCTCGACAGAAGTCATGCGTCGCATGTGCTGGAGGGAAGCGGCGCTGCGACCGCCAAACTCCGCAATGCTCACGGTGTCATGCCCGCGGGCTGGAATGTATCTACATCAAAGGACAGCGCCAACAGCAAAGGCCACAGTCTCCCAGATCTCTCCCGATCGAGCCATTATCATCACCCTCACTGAGTGATATTCTTGCAGTCTTTCCACCAGATGATTTCACTCTATTCGATGATACAGAATTGATCGCCTCGTGGCTTACTCCTAGCCCTTCTTTACTCGCCGTCCCAACATTGCTCCCAGCTGGCTATTTCCCAGAGACCTCTGTGATCGACAGGTGGTCGACAAAGCAGCTTCTGCAGAGCATCAAGAGCTATCCGCGGATGTTTGCTCGCTCCCGGCGAACTCCATTCATTCATCATCGCTTATACGACGTATACCTCCCGGAAGCAATTCAAGATGCCTTCACCGTGTCGGCTTCCTACCATACTAAGACAACAGAAACTGAAGATACGATATTACGTATCCTGGAAGCTAAAACCGCAAATCTCATAAAACAGAATCACCAAGAAAACACCCTCGAAGAGCTTCTCGCGGCAGTACAGGCCTTACTGATATTTCACATCATCCAGCTTTTCGACGGTGATGTCCGACAACGCTCAATAGCGGAACAGAATATGGATACCTTACGAGTCTGGACCATGCAGTTACAAGTTCGCGCCGACGAACTAGGCCCCACGCCAACATGGCAGGCATGGATCCTCACAGAGAGTATTCGGAGAACTATTATCATTTCCGTACTGATTGAAAGTTTGTATTCAGTACTGAAGGTGGGACATTGTACAAATATTCGGGCATTGAGTGTACTGCCCTTCACATCCGGGGCTGCTCTGTGGGACATGACTACGGATGCCTCGTGGCTCACTCAGTCGCATCGTTTGGGCTCAGACACAGTACTTTACGGAGACTTTGCAAGAGCCTTTGGGAACGGACGAGTCTTGGGGAAGTTGGATGAATTTGAAAAAACACTGCTTGTCCCTTGTATGGGTGAGAGGTATAGAGAAATACTGACGCTGGAGGATTGATGGTGTGGCTAAATACCGACTTTTTGACTTGACATAAAAGAGAAACTAACGAATTTACGAGACTACTCTTCTCTAATTTGGAAGATACTTCCTGTTCCACCACTGACGCTAATGCGGCTATCTCTAAGACGTGGAGCTGTCTACTCGGAGCACGTATAAACGAGTTTTCGTTACACAGCTTACAGTCGAAGGAACCTAACAAGAAGATTAATTTAGGTCAGATCTGAAACACAAGTCAGAACCCTTCTAGAATCGAATTGCCCTGTCAGCAAGGAAAAGACATGGCGATATGTGGTAGGTCTCACAGGAGGTGCAGTGGGCCTTTGCTATCACCTCTAGACTCTTGTACAGTAGTAACATAGTACACAATTGTTTAACATATAGGGGATACATATGCCTACCCTAAAATATTAAAATAGTAATCTAGTAGAACTCGCCAGCCGTGGACGATGGCAATGTCTCTGTGTTTGTTAACATGAGATGATATATGTAGAAAGCATTGTATTATCTGAATTTACAACATGACAGGTTTATCTGGAGAAATATACTGCCCATTGACAAGATGGATGAGTGGTTAAGGTAGATTTAAGAAAGTTAAAACTTACCCACAGCCCGTCCTCGACTTATCAGATTTTAATATATATATATATATTGGCTCACAGGTCAGTTGAATCAACTCCGAGGCATACCAGTGGTGACGGCCGAAGCTTGAGGCGCCCCCGCTAATTGTGAGGGCTGAGCCGGAATGAGGAGGAATGGATAGATGAGGTCAATAATGGACTACGTATAGTACGTTATAAATGGTCTGCTAGTGATAAGCCTTGGATTATCCCGATCAGATGGCGGCTAGCTGTGCGAAATACGAAAATACGACTGGTGAACGCAACCTAAGCAGGTTTCCCTGGACAGCATCTGGTGAACTACAGACAACTCCTTCCGGCTGAGGTCCCTTAGAGCTACTTGGACATACAAAACAACTTTCTGCTGTATATGGAGAAATATACTAACAGAACGATACAGATACCCAACAACTCAAATAATTCCTTCCCTTACCCTTCTATCCCCTCTATCTAGGACGTTCAAGTACTAGTATACTTAGAGAACATGCATGCCCTATAAACCCTTCGTACCTGAATTCCCCCCACAAACGGCATAGCGCCATCCAAACCACCTTATCGCAAGACAACACCACCATATTTATTAACCACTCAATCTCTCGACACAAACAACCTACAATGTCCCCCACCTAGCCATCTCCTAACAACCCAATTCCAACATAAACCAAAAAATGCCGCCTAACCCGTCTCCCTCCCAACCCAAACGCATCCTCACGACCGCCTCCTCCCCACGCACCACCACCCCAGCACAACCCCCGAAATGGCACTCCGCACTAACCCTCGACCTCGTCCTCAGCGTCCTACGTCGCACAATCCTGCACCCCTGGCCGGCCTGGATTCTGGTCCTCAGTCTGCGCGCCCAGGTCACACCGACTACTGATCTGGCCTTTGTTCTCGCGACCGGGTATGCGGTTTTGGTGACGGTGGTTGCGATGGCGGGGGTGGTGAATGCGCGGGTTGCGTATGGGTTGCCGAGGACGGTGGAGTGGGGTGAGGAGGTGGTTGTTATTACGGGGGGTGCGAGTGGGTTGGGGTTGTTGATTGCGGAGATTTATGCGATGAGGGGGGTTGGGGTTGCGGTTTTGGATTTGAAGGATGAGAGGGAGGTGGAGATTTGTGAGGGGGTGGTATATTATACTTGTGATGTTGGGAGGAGGGAGGTGTTGGAGGGTGTGCTTGAGCGGATTGAGGGGGAGGTTTGTTTGCCCTTTCTCTTCTTTTTGGTTTTGTTTACTTGGTTTATGTTTGGAGTAGAGGGCGGAAACGTTTATTGCGTTTTTTTTTTTTTTTTTGGTATTCGTTCCTATTTACAAGATGCTGATTCCCCGATAGTTAGGTACCCCTACAGTCCTGATTAACTGTGCTGCGGCGCGCATCAACGGTCAACCGCTTTTGTCGCTCTCCGCCGAGGCGTTCCAAAAAACTATCCAGACCAACTTGTTCGCGGTGTTCCATACCTGCCAGACGTTCCTGCCTCGCATGCTGGCTGCCCCGAATGGCGGTACGATCGTGAATGTCAGTTCGGTCTTGGGTCAACTGTGTCCGGCGGGTCTGGCGGATTACTCAACCAGCAAGGCCGGCCTGAGCGCGCTCCATCGGACGTTAGAGGCGGAGCTTCGTGCGTCGGGAGATGATGAGAAGGTGAAAATGATCTTGGTTGAACCGGGGCAGGTGGCGACACCACTATTTGCATCGGTCAAGACACCAAACAAGTTCTTCGCCCCCGTTCTCGAACCGGTCCATGTTGCTCAGGAGATCGTTTCTGCGATAGAGGAAGGAAGAGGGGGTGTCATCCGACTGCCCGCGTACGCCACGATGGTGAACTGGTATGCGGTGTTGCCTGCAGGCCTACAGCGTATTGCTCGTTTCTTGAGCGGAGTCGACCATGCCGTAGCGCAAACGTCAAGCCAGAAATCGCATGATGAACAGAAGGCAGCGAAAACGGAATGATGTAACGTGCAGCCGGGTTGAACGCAGACGTCCATGGAAATGGAAAGTCTGCACGGTGTATATAAGTTGTCCTCCGAACCAATCCCACATATGACCAGATGTGGTATATCTCCATCCCCAGAGACAGCGCGGTGCCTACTGCTCCGAGGTCAAGATCATCTTCTGGCGCTCGCTCTCTCTTGGCTTCAATTTGTCCTTCCTGGTGTGCTTCCGGATGTTCTCCTGGCGTCTCTTGATCGCATTGAGTTCCTCTCTCTTGATCTCGCCGGCCTTCTTGATAGGCTTTGGCACGTGACGCTGGCGCTGGATTCTTCTGATCTGGGGCATGTGTGAGTATCTTTGGATCAGAGCCTGATCGTACTCCAGCTTGGCCCGTTGACGGGCGCTCCTGATACCGCTGCGATCGGAGGCATTGGCACGCCAGAGTCGAATGTTGCCGTCGTCCGACCCGGACAGAATGTATTTGTTGTCGGGCGTGAACTTGACGGAGAAGACACTGTACCCTGTTAGCAACATTAATATCTTCGGTGTGAGCCAAATGTACATACCGTTGCATTCTCTTTGTGTGGTAAATATCACGCGAGTGACCTTCGGCTCTGTTCCACACACGGATCGTCCTGTCGTAGGAAGCGGTCACCAACTCTTCACCCGTCGGGCTGAATTCAACATCCATGACCGCTGCCACATGGTCTTTCAGCACGTTCAATGCGCGGTCCATCTTCCTCATGTCGAATATGTAGGCGTTGTGATCTTCGTTGGCAACCGCGAAGTTGAATGCCTCCATGGGGTTCCACGAGATGGCGTTCGACGCGAGTCGCAGGACAAGCTTATGGACCGGGGACGAAGTTCGCAGATCATACATAATGATAGAGCGGTCGATACCAGTCGATGCCAAGATCGAAGTCTCTGTCTGGTTGAAGGCAATCGATGTGATGGTGTCGACACTGGTGGGCCAGTTGAGGGTCTGGGAGGCCGTAGAAGAAGGCCGAGAGAGATCGTAGATTTGGATCTGAGACGACGAGGACGCAGCAAAGGAAGGAAGATGTCTGTGGTGGGACAGACTGGTGAAGGCACCCTGGCCCAGATAAGTTGCGAGAGGTGGAGCATCGGACGACGAGTTGTACGGATCGAACAACTTGACGGTCTTGTCGGCTGCGCAAGAAAGCAACTTCCGATCGGGTGTCCAGCACACATCCTTGACAATATTCTCATGGGCGTCTGTGTTCCAAACCTCGCCCTGGGTCGTCAAATCCCAGACCTTGACCACTCCATCACCACTGCCACTGGCGAAACGTTCCAACGAGCCTGGGTCTTTGGCCATGGAATAGACACCGTCCACGTGGCCATCACCAATCTGAGCTAAGAAAGGCGCAGCGAAAAGACGTCCAAGCTTGGTTGCATTGAGAGCTCGGGTATATTCTCGAGCACGTTCGAATGGATGTTGCGCCGGGTCAAGGTTTCGGGGCTGTCGAACGACAGCTGATCCCGGAGCCTGCTGCGAGGCAGTAGAGCGAGAAATAGCTTTAATTTTCTAGTGGTTGAATAAGTAAAATATCCACTTAGTTTATGCAGAAGTTTGAACTCACCATGACGCTCTTACTGTGTTAAACGGCAGAAGAAAGAAAAGAAGAAAATGTTTTGGCGGCGGACATGAAATTTCCAGATACTTTTTTTTTGGCGGGTAATATTAGTTCTGGTTGGTTCGCCAACCCGCGGGCGGTGAGGGGCGGCTGTAGCTTGGACTGTCTCCAACAGTGACGATACCTGTGGTGACTTATCCTCATCAGCAAGACATCTCGCATCCCCTCCACCTCGAATCCTTTATTCCATTCCCGTTTCCTCGGGTCTCTCTCGCTCTCCAGCTATCTTAGTAACGAAACTCATATCCCCCGTTCCCTTTCACATTAAAAGACATTCAATCATGGCGCCCTCCTCGATAACCGCCCAGCGGATAGAGGAAGCTCGGGCTCTCGCGAAGAAAGACGCTTCCAAGGCCGAGACCATCTACAAGGATATCCTTTCTAAAGGACCAGGATCAACGGAAGCTTCGTCGCGTGATTATGAAAGTGCTTTGGTCGGATTGGGAGAGCTTTATCGGGATGAGAAGAAGCCGAACGAGATCGCTGAGCTCATTAAGACTAGCCGGGACTCATTCTCATCATTCGCGAAAGCTAAGACAGCAAAGCTTGGTAAGCTGGTCGGCAGCAACACATCACTCGCCGGTTCCAATGAACTGACCCCATGTAGTCCGCCAGTTACTGGACCTGTTCAGTGAGATCCCTAATACACTCGATATTCAAACCGCCGTCATCAAATCCTGCATCGACTGGGCTATCGCAGAGCGGAGATCCTTTCTTCGACAGAACCTTCAGACCCGTCTTGTGGCCATTTACATGCAGAAGCAAGCATACTATGACGCCCTTAACCTGATCAACTCCCTCCTACGCGAGCTGAAGCGATTGGATGATAAACTTATGCTGGTTGAGGTCCAGCTGCTAGAGTCTCGGGTGTATCATGCTTTGGGAAACCAGGCCAAGGGCCGCGCGGCCTTGACAGCTTCTCGCACATCGGCCGCCTCCGTCTATACCCCTCCGAACCTGCAAGCCGGCTTGGATATGCAAAGTGGTATGCTGCATGCGGAGGACAAGGACTTTACCACCGCTTTCTCTTATTTCATTGAAGCTTTGGAAGGATATAGCTCGCTCGACGAGAGCGACAAGGCCACAGCAGCTCTGCAATACATGCTGCTTTGTAAGATTATGCTGAACCTTGGGGATGATGTGACGACTTTGCTCGGCTCCAAGCAGGCCCAGAAATATGCTAGCCCGCGTCTCGAGGCTATGAAGGCCGTAGCCCGCGCTCACGCTAATCGATCCCTTGAAGAATACGAAAAGGCTCTCTCGGACTACCGGTTCGAGCTGGGCAGCGATGTATTTATTCGGAACCATCTTCGCCGACTTTATGATGCCATGTTGGAGCAGAATCTGATTAAGGTCATTGAGCCCTTCAGCCGGGTTGAGCTGGACCATATTGCCAAGATGGTAGGGCTCGACACCCCGCAGGTGGAGCGGAAGCTGTCGCAGATGATCCTGGATAAGGTGATCATTGGTGTGTTAGATCAGGGCTCTGGGTGCTTGATTGTATTCGACGAGACAGAGCGCGATCAGGCATATGACGCTGCTCTGGAAACTATCGAGAAGTTGAGCAACGTGGTGGAAGAGTTGTACACTAATCAGGCATCCCAGCTGGAGTAAATGCTTCTGTTGGTTTTTGAGTTATGTTTGGGAAATGATATAGCATTACAGACATATATCCGGTGCAGGATAGACGGTGGAGACACGAATACACGTAGATTTTGTTCATTATGAATATATCGTAGTGTTTCAGTAGTAAAAGCATGTCAATGATGTCGATGCTTTGGGTGTTCCGGGGCATGGCCCAAACGGGTAAAGCGCGATCGCGGCAAAAGAATCGCGACTTTCAGAACTCCAAGAGACATCTTCAATACCATCGGAGAGTTCAAGGTTTCATCGTCCCAGAACCCCTTCAAACCTGACTAGGGCCCTTACGGATTCGCTCTGCTCTGCTTAGCTCGCCACTAGTCATGAATGCTCCAATGCCGCCCACTTACGGACGTGGGTTCCCGCAGGCCGCCCAACGGTCTCCTGCCACGCCTCGTCGCGGACCCCAAGGACCAGGTAGTCTCCACCCCTTGATTTCGTATGTCTACCGCTCCTAATCTCGCTTACACAGCTGGCCCAGCAATGCCCGTACCCATGCCACAGCATCCCGTTCCCGCTCAGTATATCCCCGCCCAGCGCAACATGCCACACCCCAACGATGCTGCTCTTCGCCGGAGCCGCAAGCCCACCGACAAGAACATTCCCGACGGCATCGAAGATGTAGTGATCGGGGAAGGCGTACAGCAGTACAAGAACCTGCGCGATTTAGAGAAGAGATTGGACGCCGCCATCGTCCGGAAGAGACTGGACATTCAGGATTCGATCAGCAAGACCGTCAAGAAGTACCGGACGATGCGCATTTGGATTACAAACACAGTCGAGAATCAACCGTGGCAGGGCGCGACTGGCCAGAACGGGTCAGCGACTAACCCCGGCTCGGGGCGTTACAAGGTGCGCATAGAGGGACGACTGCTGGATGATGACACCGATCCTACGGCCCCTGAGGACAGCGACAATGAGGGCAACGAGACGGAGGCAAATGGAGATGCCATGGATCATGACGGGAAGGATGCTAAGAAGAACGCTCCGAAGCGGTCGAAGCAGCGCTTTTCGCACTTTTTCAAAACCATCACGGTCGACTTCGACAAGTCTTCAACCGCAAACCCGGAGGAGGTTAAGACTGTTAACTGGACTAAGCCACAGCTTCCGGCTAATACTGTAACATTGCCCCCGACTGCCGATTTCGATGCTCTGCAGTTTTCTCGAGCTTCGCAGGAGAACTTGAATGTTACCGTGAGCCTTGTCAGAGATGAGACTCCCGAGCGGTATAAGCTGAGCAAGGAGCTGGCGGAGGTGCTCGATGTCGAGGAGGAAACGCGTAGCGGAATTGTGCTTGGGATTTGGGATTATATTCGCGCAATGGGTTTACAAGAAGATGAGGAGAAGCGTTTGGTCCGCTGTGATCATCGTTTGCGATCTGTATGCTCCATCTTGTCCATTATGAAATCGTCTGATACTAACAATCCACAGATCTTCGGCCGAGACCAGATGTTCTTCCCACAGATTCCAGAGAGCATCGGTCCCCACACCAGTCCCCTTGATCCGATCAAGCTTCCATATACCATCCGTGTCGATGAAGAATTCCACAAAGACCCCACCCCCACCGTCTATGACATCCAAGTGGCCGTGGAAGACCTGCTCCGCGCTAAGATGCTCGCTCTGACCCAGAACCCACAGTACACCGCTGGGCTGCGACAGATTTCTACTCTGGACGACCAGGTCTCGCTCATCGTCCAGGCACTGACACACTCGCGTGCCAAACACTCCTTTTACACGGCGTTGAGCAAAGACCCTGCCACATTCCTCCGTCGCTGGGTCAACTCTCAGCGCAGGGACCTCGAGACTATCCTCGGCGAGGCGACGCGCGGTGGCGGCGAAGATGCCACTGGCCCGGAGTTCCGTCGCGGAGGCGCCGATGGCGCTTGGGACTCGCCGGTGGCCCTCGAAGCGGTGCGGTACATGCTCGCGAAGCCAGAGGCCATGCTGCGGTGATTGTGTACTGGTCATGTTTGTTTAGCTATCTTCGGATTTTGGCTGGGGCGCTCATGCGGTGTTTGGTTGGGAGTGTTATGTATCCATTAGTTCAAGTATGCGTTTGGATGTGAATTCAACGAATCTACTATATTCCTCGATATAGTAAGATGAATTTAATGAAACCCTTATATTTAATCAGAAGGCAACATCGTAACAAGCAGATGCAAATAAACAACCTTCAAGCCCCAGCCCGAGAACAAATGATACAGAATAAGCATATACCAAGCACCGATCCACAATGCACAACCCCATTACCCACAACAACATCTCACCATAAACCCTCAGTTAACACAACTCTACCTCCTCCTTCTCACATCCCCCCCAACATCAACATCAACATCCCTCCCAACCCCCTCCCCAAGAAACGGACTCCCCTCCTCTTCCTCCAGCGAAGCAGCAGCCTCAAGCACAACCTTCTCCACAACCTCCTCAACCGCCTCCTCCTTTTTCTCCCCCTCCCCCTTCTTAGAACCACCCTCCTTCGGCCCCCTGAACCTCTTCAACACTGTCTCCACCATCTTCGAAAACCAATAATAATTCAACGAATTCAACACCACATTCGCCGCAACATAAGTCCCCACTAACCAAGTCGGGACACCTCCAGCCGTGAACCCGGCATACTTAAACACCTCCTCATTCGCCTTTCTGCAAACTTCATCAACACACTGCTCTGCAAGTTTAGCCCTATGGCCGAAGACAGCGGTGTTGATTGCGCTGTCTAGTACTACGGAGGATCCTCCTGCAGCAGAAGGAGAGAGGGAAGATAGAGACCAGGTCTGGGTTAGGGCGGACCACATGTCTTTGTAGACGAGGACGGATTGCCAAGTTCCCCAGACGAGACGGCAGGAGAAGAAGACGGAGAGGAGGAGCATGCCGTTGTACCATTGGAGTTTGGAGCCGGTTAGGTTGAGCTTATCGAGGAACCAGTGGATGTTGAGGAATGGGGAGGAGAGTTCGTAGAGAATGAAGGTTGGGGAGTAGAAGTTCACGAAGGGTCTCTGTGTATTTTTCGTTAGTTTTCTCTCTTGTTTCTTTCTTGATACAATTATGGATTGGTGGAGAGTTGGGGAGAGACATGTATGGTGGTTCCGTGGGGTAAGAGAGAAGGTTTCTTTGTTATCAGATATGGATGGGTGGGGGGGAGACATACAAACCCAAAGCTAAACACCCACAAGGCACTAATGGCATGGAACAACATGCCCACGCCAAACATCCTAATATGCATCGTACTGACGATGATATCGTAGACGAAGTATCCCTCTGCCAGGGCCTGAAGGAGTCCGGACATGCCCGTGTATCCGTAGATGCGCTCTCCGGTATCCATGTTCTTACGTTCTTTGTCGACGAACATGATATACAGGGCGAAGACGTTGATAAGCACGCTCTGGACGAGGGAGACGACATGGACGTCCCAATTGAGCTTGGTTCGTTTGTTCAGCTGTGGATAGTGGCGGGGGAACAGGATCGGGGAGAGCCAGGGCGAGAGGAAGGAGTGGATGAACTGGTAGCCGGCGAAAGCCAGAATGACTTCATGGATGTGGTCTGAGAGGGCCGGGGCGTTGAGGTAGAGGGCCCACGGCTCGACACGGTCTCGGAGCCATGCTGGCGGAGGAGGGAAGGGGTCCAACATGCCGGCGTTGGCGGCGTTGGAGACGAAGGTGGTGAGAGCAGTTGGAGGGTAGGGTTATTATCGGTGCCTAGTTGGTGATGATGAAGTGTATGTCGGAGAGTTTAGGGAGCTTGATAGCTCCAGTATAACAGCCGAGAGCTGATATACTGGATATAGTCGGAAAGAAAAGTTGAAGTGAATCAAGGGGACGGTCAAACGGCGGTGTCTAGACGGGACCCCAGGCCAGCCATGGTCTTGAGCTGAGGTGAGGAGAAGGTCATTTATGCATCTCTAGCGATAAACTAATGAAATGCCGCGGTTGCTCGCGTGCCTTGTGGATGCCTGATTCGTGGGGCCGCCAGTTGGGACGAAATCGTTGGGGAGGCTGACTCAGCACCTGCTGATCGCCCCGGGCCTCGTGATTGGATCACTGGACCTGATCGACTGCACTAGGCTGTTTCCAGAATGCAGCTGAGCGGTCTAGAAACAATATGTTGTTGGTAGGGCTATAGAAGTGCTATCATGGACCGCAGCCCTATCTTCGTCGAGAGACACGCATTCCGGTGAGTCCATGTTGTATGCATCATCGTCCGGCAAAGCCTATCCTGAAAGTCTTGACATCATGGCTTAAGCCTATCACATGAATATCAGCGTTAGAGACATGGTTAAGAACGAGGCAAGACCCAGTCAGCAGAACAGGGCTATTCGTCTGGAATGAGATTTATTACGTGACTACAAAGCTTGGATTATAGTGGAGCAAGGGACACACGCAAGGTACGATCATAAATATATTATTGTAATGTATCTGCCGCTAAACAAGAATAGACATCATGTGCATTCAAGCTAAACAAAACTATCAACAAAGGAAAAGTACAAAAGAGACGAGTCTAGAACAACTCCAAACACTGCTGGAACTTATCCGGTGGAACCGTCCATCGGTGGTATCTCAATAATCCATATCAGGCTGCACATGATCATCAGTTAAACATTAATCAGGTCATCACCTGAAGTTATCCTGCGACGCTCGCAACACCAATTCCACTGTCGCTATGTTGTCCGTAGAGTACCATTTTAGATGACTCTGAGTCTAGCTCGGGATCGTCGGCCTTAGGATCGTCATGTGTCTCCGAAGCACCCTCCCCATCATCGGCAACTGAGTGAGAGCCCTTGCCAACGATCTCAGTAGCGGTGCTGGAGCCACTTAACCGTCGATCGTTAGACATAGTGCTACCTGCCCCATACATCATACTGCCGGCGTAGCTTGTTTTGCGCTCTGTACCCACATCACTTTCAATGTCACTGCGGTTCTCATCCTCCTCGGGGAACACCTCGTTCTCTTTGTTCACCACAGAGCTTCTGCCACCCCAAGATGACTTCCGATCGGAGACGTTGGACTTCACGGAGTGGCTGCGCTTCAAGCTGGCAAACCCACTGTTGACACTAGACTGACGATCGGTGGGTCCACGGTTGCCGGTCACGTTGCTGAGACTGAGGATTCGTCTCTCCTTGCCGTCCTTCGTCGGAGTACCAGCGCCGGCCTGCGACGCCTGAGACCGCTTCCTTAACGCCATACCAACACTGTTGCTCAAGATATTCCGAGCCTCCCGTGCAGTGCTGGAAGTGCCAGCAGCACTAGGACCTCGAGCCCGAGAGCCCCGCGACTTCTTCATGTTCAGACCATTGTTGGGCCGGCTGAGCAAAACACTGCGAGCGTGGTCGAGAACACCTTCCAAGATGCGCTTCTCGAGACTGTCTGCGCGATCCTCCATGACCTGCATCTCCTCGTGGCGGAGCTCGAGAGCCATCTCCAAGCTGGACAGTTCCTTGCCAAGTTTCGTAGTCTGCTTAACAAGGTCCTCCTTCTCGGCCTTCAGGGTCTGGATCATCTTCAGAAGCGACTCCTTCTCATCCTTGAGGTCGACAATCTCGGATTCCACTTGCTCTTTCTGTGCGTTTCTCCTCTCCAGAGCAACCGCAGCCTCTTCCGCCTCGCGGCGTTTGCGTTCGTTATCTTCGGCCACGATTGCGGACTGAGCTGCAAACATCTCGGTCATCTTGCGGGACGTCTCCATAATATCCTTGTGCATCTCGTCTAGCTTCATCATCTGTGTGACGGACTGATCGGTATTTGTTGCGTGATCGATGAGGGTATCGAGCTTATCGTGGATTGGCCCGTTGTTCTCCGCAGCGTGGTTGAGCAGCTCATCCAACTTGTCATACATCTGACTATTGGTGCTAGTAGTCTGGCTGAGGAGCTGATCAAGTTTCTCGTGCACTTGGTCGTTTGTCACCCGCTCAACCAGGATGTTCAGGGCCTCCTGCACCTTCTCATTCTTCGCATGATGCAATAGGTTGTCCAGCTTCTCCTGGACCTTGCTGTCATCGTACTTTTCCGGCTCAGGGGGTGGTAAAGCGGGGAACATCTGGGGAATAGTCGAAGGAAGGGCAGACAAGTCCGTCTTGATAGCCTCAGCCGACTTTTGCGAGTGATCGTAATGCTGTCCAACAATGTTGAGAATCTCCTGGATAGATTCCAAGACTTGCGGGTGGAACTCATGCAGCTTGCTTTCCACACGATCTGTGGCAGCGGCAGCCCGCTCAATGTCGGATCGGGCCTGTTCCTGTTGGGTCTTTACTTCGTTGTGCATCTCTTCCATCTTGTTGTAGGAGACATCCACCTTCTCCAGGAAGGACTTGGTATCCTCACTGATGCGCTCACAAGCCTCATTAACGCTGTCGCCCATGGTACCGATAACAAGCTTAATGTCCTCTGCAAGAGATTTGGTATCTGTCGCGGCTTCAAGGTGGGCGTTGTCACGTTCGACAGACTCCGAGAATTTCGTATCCATCGCTGTCTGCATGTCGTCGTATTTAGCCATGACTTCGCCCAGTTTCTCGTCGATCTTCGCTCCAAGCTCCACTATGATTGCCGCTCTGGTCTCGTCCTGCTTGACAAGAGAAGCGGCATCGCGCTCCTCCTTTTCGAGCTTGTGTGCGTCCTGTTCACCGCGTGCGCGCTCGAACTCGCGATTGATGAGTTCTGTGAGTTCCTTAACATTTTCCACTGTCGTAAAACTCTCCGCAGAGACTGCTAAGCCTTCCAGAAGCTGCTTCAGCTCAGAGAGACCCTCACTACTTCCATCCAGCTTACTCTTGAGCTCATCGCCAAGTCCTTCAACCACAGCCTTAGCCTCCTCGATCTTCTCAGCAAGACCGGCGTGTTCCACCTTGCGGGCCTCGAAACCTTGGGCTGTCAATTCATTCTCAGCCTCCACTTTCTCTCTGAACTCGGTCACCAGGGCCGATAGATCCTGAACCTCCGTCTTCGTAGGCAAGGTCTCCGGGTCAGGAAGCTTAAGCTCGTCGATCTGAGTTTTCACTTCAAATATCATGGCCTCTACCGTCTGTAGGTCGGCCTTGACCAATTTCTCGGTGTCGCTCGCGTCTTCTGGGCTTTTGCCTTTCAACTCGTCGAGGGCCAGCCACATATCCTTCATCAGAGTCTCCAAGGTACCAATCTCGGACTTCGTCGGGCCCTCGGCTTCCAAGCGGGTGCTCAGTTCGAATAGGGCTTCCTTCGTCTCCTTGACCATGGATTCCAAGCTGCCAAGCTGCTCGGCTCTGGCGAGCTCATCGGCGGCGGGGAACTTCATCTCGTCGAGCTGAGCCTTCGTGCTGCGCAACAACGTCTCGATCGCGTCCGTGTCCTCCTTCTTGGCGGTGGTCTCATCTGCAGGGTTCTCCCGTGCCACAATGCCCGTAACGGAGCCCTGGAGTTCGTGTAGGCCTGCCAGGACCTCATCCAGGTGTTCTTTCTTGAGCGCGTCTGTCGCTGGTTCCGCAGCGCGCGGTGCGGATTCGATGGCTTCGACCTTCGTTTGAAGCTGGGAAATGAGAGATTTAAGCGCTTCCATGTCGCCACTGATGTCGGGTTGATTGTGTGGAATATGTTGATTGGCTTGGCTGGCAAGCATCAGCTCTCCGCCTCTAGTTGTGGTAACATCCTCAGCGTCCAGCTGAGACTTGCGCAACATCTCGACGTCGGCTTTGAGACTGCTAAGCCCTTCCTTCAGAGTGTCGAGAAGCTCGTTGTAATCGAACTCCACTGGTCTCTCCAACAGTTTGCCCAGGTCGTCCCGAATATTACCAACACCATCATTGAACACGTCAATCAGGTCACCAGTTGAGAAGTCATTCTCGCCAAGGTCCCGCGAACGACTACCCTCGTCACGGAAAGTTTCAAGATTTTCCCGTAGAGCGGCAATAATCTCGTCCTTATCAATCCGGTCGCCACGGAAGCTTTCGAGATGCTCGCGAAGCGCAGCAATAATCTCATCCTTGTCACTTGTCTCGCTCTTCTCACCCCGGAAAGCGTCAAAGCTCTCACGAAGAGCGGCAATGATTTCATCCTTGTCAGTCGTGTCGCTCTTTTCGCCACGGAAGCTTTCAAGGTGCTCGCGAAGCGCAGCAATAATCTCATCCTTGTCGCTCTTCTCGCTCTGCACGCCCCGGGAAGCGTCAAGGTTCTCGCGGAAAGCGGCAATGATCTCGTCCTTATCAGTCCGCTCACCACGGAAACTTTCAAGATGCTCGCGAAGCGCAGCAATAATCTCATCTTTATCACTCTTTTCGCTCTTCTCGGCCCGGAAAGAATCGAGGTTCTCACGGAGAGCGGCAATGATTTCGTCTTTGTCACTCTTCGGCGCTTCAGGCTCCGCACGAACAAGACTCATGTTCATCGACTCCCGGAGCTGCTCAAACTCCTGTTTGATAATGCTGGCAATATCCTGGCTCTTAGGGGCTTTCTGAGCCTCCGAGACATCGCGAATGGCATCGAGGATTTCCTCCTTATCAGTTGAGGTGCTCTGTTCTGTCCGAAGTAGAGTGCTAATTGTAGATCGAAGGTGCTCAAACTCCTTCTCCATTGCATCGAGAAGTTCTGGAGTATCCGGGTTGCGGGGAACACTGGCCACAACGCTCTCAGCGATTGTCCTTTCCATATCCGCCTGGAGCAGTCGGAAGCCTTCCTTCACGGTGTCCATGATTTCATGCGAGCCAGAGGCTTCAGCAGCTGTAGCAGCGTAGCCTTCGACCTCCTGTCGCACCACAGCGATGCCGTCCTTGATTGCGTCGAGGATTTGCATGGTGTCGTTCTCTTTGGCAAGAGACTGCTGCTTCAGCTCCTCTCTTATGCCGTCATGGTGCTCCAGGACTCGTTCAAGGATCTGGTCCCCGACGTTGTGGTTTTCGGCGTTGGCCTCGTGAAGACCAGCTGAGATAGCTTCCATGAGATCATCCTTGTTTAATTCGATCTCGCGGGTCATGCTGTTCTGGGCCTCGAGGCCTTCGGCAATAGCGGCGAGAATCTCATCGCGGGAAACCGTAGGCTGGACATTGGTACTGAGAGCCGACTGCTGGGCATAGAATGCGTCGTTGACCGCACTGGCGACATCTTCCTTGGTGACGTGCGGTTGTTCAAGCTGACGAGCAGAGCTGAAGTGCGCTTGGATACCCTCCGCGACCGCGCGCATGATTTCTTCGCGACCAAGGCCAGAGTCAAGTGACTGCCTCGTAAGTGCACTCTGGGATGCTACGGATTCGGTAACTGCCTGCAGGATATCTTCCCGAATAGCATCCAACTTCTCGTCGTGGACGGATCTTGTAGCAGTCTGAGAGGTTTCGAGACATTCGCGGATCGTGTGCACGATCTCGTCCTTGGTGATAGTGGGCGGTTGTTCAAACTGTTGCATACCCGCCTGTACAGCTGCCAGGACTAGATCATATGTGACAGCGTCTTCATGCCGCGGCTGATAGGCTTTGAGACCTTCTGACAGGCATTCCAGGATCTCATCACGTTCAAGTCCAAAGTTCTCCAACTCAATTTCGGGCTTGTACGTTTCCCAGGCATCTCTAACTGCGTCCAAGATGTCGTCCTTCTCCATCGTAGCGCCCCTCGGCTCATCCCGCAGGTGTGATAAGTCGAGATCATTAAAGGCCCGTTGGACAATGGAGTATATCTGGTTGCCGTCCATCGCGGAGCGGAATTCTGACAGAGCCGATGAATGCTGCTTATTTTCGCTCATGATTGCTTCCAACTGCTCCCTCAACTCGCACAGACTGTCGTTGACAATGGCGGAGATCTCCTCCTTTCCGGGGCCTGCTGGTTTGTCTTGTGCGGCCTCGCGAGCTATCTCAATCTCTTCCAGTTTCCGGGCCAGGTTTCGCCCCATGCCCAGCACCTCGCCGCGCAACTCGCGCACCAGTGCTTTCACTTCGTTGGTCATCCCACCTCCTTCAATCACGCTGTTTTTCACACGTCGCATGATTGATAGCATTTCCTCCGTTGTCTGTTCGTCAGAGTGAGACATGGAGCGTGTTGATAGTCGGCCATTGTCCCCGTGAACCATGTCCAGGTCTGGAGCATATAAATGCTCCGGGTCCATAGATTTTGATCTGCCTGTCTTGAAAGCAGCAGTACCGGTGACAGAGGGTGCACGTGTCCGCACCAAAGCCTTGCTCTCCCACTCATCCTTGACGATACTCAGGATCTCCTCCAGCATCTTTGTGGTCCTACTATCAAGTGGTTCGCCGGTTGTGCCCGAGACGGGGCGGGCTTTAATCGCGTCAACCAATTCCGTAATTTTTTCCTGGCCTTCCTTGGTGGCCATCTCCCGGAGCACCTTCTCCAATAGTGCAATACTGGCCGAGCCATCTGAGATGGGCGTAGGCGAAGCGGCCAACTCGCGTTCCATTGCCGCCGCGAAGGGATTAGGACTTGGCATCCGTCCATAGCTCTTCTTCGAGTTCGGAGAACTATCCGATTCCCTATGGTTAACACCACTATCAGATCCCAGGAGGGTACTGAAATCAAACCTTGTGGCAGCATCAGCATCCAAGAATCTCGAATTCAAGTTGGAGGATAGCTCTCGGAGGCTTTTCCGGATATCCTCGTCTCGTGCATTCGTGGCGGCTTTCAGGCTAACGAGGTCTGTCGCATTGTCTTTGCTTCGGCGGCTGAGTTGGGCCATTTCGCGCTGGAGGTTGCTGGCGATATCGGTAAGACTGTGGATTTGCGTGGACAAGGATTCGAAGCTATAGTTAGGAGGACGGCTCGGCCCTACGAACGGATCCGACTCGACACTCTTCGGTTGCGAAGCGGGCTCGAAGGGCAGTTGCATGTTCTGCAGCGCGAGCATGGTGGCAGAGGGCGGGGTGCTTTCCCCGAGAATCGGTTTGGAGAGATAATGGGGCGAGATGAGCAAGTTCGGGGGCTCGGGCTCTGACTCCGGCTCCTCTATCTCAGACTTCATTAGACTCTTCTCCGGCAACTTTGTCGCCGAATCAAACGTTGACGCTCGTTGGGGCCGTTCCGGCGATTTGCTCTCTAGATAGTTTAAGAACTCGGATCGCGGATCCGGGCTATTCTGAAATGACTGCATGCGCTTGTGGAATTGGCCTTTGATCAGAGACTTCTCTGGCGAAGACTTGGGTGGCATGGGATTGGAGATGTATGGACTTGGGGCGTTTTCTCGCATCTTCTCCGTAAATGTGGCCGCCATCGCTTGGATACCGGGCGAAACGTTGCCCTTGGTCGCCGGGCTGGTCGAACCGGGGTTCATGGGCAGCGGTGGAGGCGCCCGTTCGGGGTCTGAACTGTCCCACCTTCATTTCCACGATATCAGGGTCAGTTTGCGGCAATCCCTTGTTTGCCATTGGACGGCAAAAGGTCTTTGTTTAGGTGATACTTGAGACATACATGGGAATTGGTTGGTGTCTGACAACGAGCTCCCGGTCTCGGGAACCGTCGCGAGTGTGAGCCGCCGGCATTGTAAGACCTGGCTTATAAAGTGAAGTTCCTGTATGCTTCGTTCGTCGATGGTTGAAAAAGAAATTGGAATCGGGGGCAAGAGGGGTTAATGTAGGTGGAATGCGCAGAAGAATGTTCGTCAATTAAGGTCGTTAGGCATATCAATTCGTCAAAACAAAGCAAAAGCAGATAACTCTTGGTCGCATCAAAGGGCGTCGTACGACGGGGAAACAAGGATCGTCAAAACAGAACAGAAAAAAGAAAAAGTATCAAAGCGCTTGCTATCGAGGGATGGAGGGGAGGGGAGGAACTAGACGACGAACGGATCACAACAGAAAAGACCCGGAGGGTAGAGTAGATCTTGGAGTAGATAATCAATTAAAAAGAAGTAAGCGACCCAAACAGCCGAGTGGAGTTTGAGAACTGGAGGGAGATTTTAATGGTAGCTCATGGGGCATCAACCAGCATCGGGCCCAATCTCTCGTGTACACATCAAAGCTTCGTCCTGGCAACCGATAGACGCCCCGTTGCCGAGTAAACAATGCCGTCATGGGCGGTGAAAGAACAAAAGTTGATCCGATGCCCCCGGGCATCTCGGGCACTAAGCCTGTTGGGGAAACTCTCCCAGAACAGCTTAGCGACGGAGCATCGGTAATGCAACCAATGAGAGGCGGGCGCACAAAAGCCCTGAGCAAGCCCTGATTCTCAAGCGAAAAAAAGAACGTCGTCGGCGGAGACTCTCTTTACTCGACCGAAGCACATCGACAACCAACCCCATCGACCTTGTTGCCGCCGGGACTTTCACAATGAAGTGTTAGTTGAACGCTCTACCACCTCGATTTTTGATTCACTACGTTTGAATGCCAGCTGACAGGATGTCGCGATAGTCATGAAAGTGGGCCGTGTGGCCATCATCACCCGTGGCCGTTACGCCGGTAAGAAGGTACGACACGAAATGATTCCCTTTTCAGTTTCTGCGCGAGGCGGGTTGTGTGTTATGGCGTTTGTTTTGGCGAGAGCGAATAAATTTGAGACGACGAAAATTACGACACATTCAACGACATCCAGCGAGAGTTAGATGGGCGGAAGATAGCGTGTTACGGTTTTCGTGGAGGAGACGTGTGATGGGATGAAGCTGACAGGACCGCTGGTATAGGTCGTCATTGTCCAGCCTAACGACTCTGGCTCCAAGGCGCACCCCTTCGCCTATGCCGTCGTTGCCGGTATCGAGCGTTACCCCCTCAAGGTCACCCGCCGCATGGGTAAGAAGACCGTCGAGAAGCGCAGCCGCATCAAGCCCTTCATCAAGGTTGTCAACTACAACCACTTGATGCCCACCCGTTACACCCTCGAGCTCGAGGGTCTCAAGGGCTCCGTCACCAACGACACCTTCAAGGAGGTCTCCCAGCGTGAGGACGCCAAGAAGACCGTCAAGAAGGCCCTTGAGGACCGCTACACCAGCGGCAAGAACCGTTGGTTCTTCACTCCTCTTCGTACGTTTTACTTTTCGTTCTATAATACATGGGCGCATGCTGACCGGTGAACAGGTTTCTAAACGGGGTTTTTTTGGGCGTTATGTCGTTTGAGCGCGCAAGGTCTTAGATGAGGCAAGCAAAAAAGGGCATCGAGCACATTCGGTTCATGACACAAGAGGACGGATACCATAGCTGGCGGAGGCATGGAGAATGTATCGATGTACAAGTCCAGGACTTGGCCATTTTTCTTTTTTGATAATGAAGGAGGCCACCGAGATCTGGCGTCCTCGCAATGAAATGGAAATATGAACAAATTCAAAATCTTCCTTTGTCTGAGATGACTACGATGTGACTACAGAATCCCGAACTATACCCCGTGACTTGGACTACCGCGACACCTGAGTGGAAGTTTTTTTTTTTGTTTTCATCAATTTGACTCTGGTCCCTACTCTGGATTATTTCCCCCCAAACCACACAGACCCCATGGAGATATATATAACTATCTCGTGTTCCCCTCCCTACTGAACCATCAAGTCAAGTACCCGGAAGAGCACACGTGCCCGAGCAGAGGGCCAACTGCCCGTCCTCTTGGCGCATCAGAGAATCCCCGCATCTTACGTACCTCCGCAATCAAGCAAACCGGAAGGATGGTAGCAGCAATCCGAAGAAGCGGGGAACACAAACTGTCAACCTCCAGGGCCACCTCATCGCTGTAGCCGCTGTACTCCGGACGCAAGTGGGAACGGTGTCATCGTAGACGGACTGGACCGGTCCATGCATGCGAGACCAAAACATCGGGCGGCTAGTCCTCTACGAATGGCCGTGCCGCATGCGGTAGGTCACCTTTAGTCTGTGGTAAGCGAGAGCTCGTATTGAGCGAATCGAACTATTGTAGTTAGGTAGTCGGGTTCTCTCCTTGAGAATTGCGAGCAGCGTCTAGGTTCCCTCTTGCGGGAGGGATCCGCTGCGGTAGGAAGAGACGCGGATGTGCCTGTCTGTGCTCTTGCTCATGAAATGGGGATTGGTGATTTCTCCGCGGGTAGATCTACGATGAGGTTTATGTTGAGTTATTTCTGTTTTTCTTTTTTCTTTTTTCTTTTTTTCTTTTCGTCGTTCTTGGTGACGGTCTAGAATATGTGCCAGGAGATAATAAATATTTCTCAGTCTTGGACACAGTATCTTGTTGGTGGAGTTCCTAGTCGAATGGCAGGTAAATGTCAGAAATATATAATGACATGCATAACACAGTCTTGCCACCATATGCAATACCGCAGCACCGATTCACAGTTCACAAGCCATGGACAGAATCAGACCAGTAGAGATTACTATCATGTGCTTAGCGACTCTCCTGACGAAATGAATTACACATGATGAGATCCAGGGTCTGCCAGCCACAGGTACCTAGGTCCTTTAGCCTACTCGTATATCCCAGTGAGACCCGACAGCTTGCTACAAATGTCCAATGCAACCTAGTCGCTCCGATCATATGGGAAATAGCATGGAAATACACGCAAAAGTACGATGCACGGGGTTGGCGCTAGATAATGCCATGCCGGTCGAGAGTTAGGATGTATCAATTTAAAATTTGGGACACTGGTGCTTGACAGAGAGACGGGGCCAAGGAGAGCGATTGTTGGCTAGACAGACGGCGCTCAGACCAACGGGGCGGATCCAACTCAAAAGGGGAAACCAAGAGAAAGCCTGGAGGGAAAAAGTCTCTGCGGTTTGGATGAAGGCCAAGGCGTGGTCGAGAGGCGGCGTCGCTTCATCACTGGTTAGTCATGCATGATTCATGTATTTTATTCGGTCTTTCAATTCTGTTTGATTGATTTCATTTATCTTGTTTATTTTATTTTGTTGATATATGATGAAATAAAATGAAATAAAATAAAATAAAATAAAATCGAAGAGAGAAATCAAAATAACCTTTCTGTAAATAAGTTTAGAGGATCATCATTGATGGCGTCGATAATAATAAACGATCATCTAGGACGAGGATGCTGTAGTCTGTGAGTATCAATACTACTAGTATGAGACTATGAGTAGACAAGTAGACAGTAAGAGAGAACAGTGTGACCCGCAATCACATGCCGTCAGCCCACTTCCCACGAAACCACTTCATTTGCCTTTCCGGATTCAACGTCCATCAAATCTTCTCGCCCGCCACGACGATAACGCAATATGCTGGAAGCTCCCAAGATCATTCGACTTGCGACTGCACCTTATCTCTGCCCTTCCAAGGAAACCAGTCCGTGTACCCTTGCTGTCTGGTTGACCCTCAGGCAACCCAGATGGCAAATATTTCACGACTCATGGCCCCGGTTGGAGCTGCAACCAGATGACGATCGAGCCGGCCATGCGAACAAATAAGACTATGCTGGACTATCTCTCGACGATATTCTAGGCCGATGATGAGTCGTAGTGTAACACTATTTTATTCGATTTTATTCTGATTTATGTATTTTTTTCGCCCCTCCGCTTGCGTTCAGTCACTTTGCGGATCCGCTATCACATGCTTTTCTGCCTTTTTATTCCTTTTTTTTATTATCGTCGATTCTTAATAGCAAATTCTATTCTATCTGATGTGATGGTTTAATACCTCCAAGACAAATAAATATCCTCTTGCCTGGCCTTTCCCCCCCACGGACTGACTTATCGTGACCCTCCCTCTTTCTTCTCCCCCTTCCCCCACCAAGCTTTCTTATATAACCTCTGCCCTCCTACCAGTGGCACTCAACTTCCCTTATTCTCCGATCGTTCGTGGCTTACCTACTACTACCCCCTCAGGTATGCGATGCAATGCATCTCGCCGATCCTCATCCAGTTCTGTCCCATAAACTAACCTCCCACCCTCTATAGCAACCGATGCCTCACGCAGAGCCAAAGAAGATGGGTGAAAACGCTGTGAACGGCGAGAAGGTCCACTCGCACTTCCTCGACGTAAATTATCCCTCCATCGCGAATTTTCTGCCCCATCACTCACCCTTCATACAGCACCTCACATCCTACCCCCTCGTCTCCGACTCCATCTCCGTCTTTAAGAGCAACAAGTACGGCGCCAAGTCCATAGAGTACGCCGACCAGAGCTATGACCGCATCGCGAAGCCCTTCCTGCCCTACTTCTCCAAACCCTACGGCTACATCGCCCCCTACCTGGCCCGCGCAGACTCCCTCGGCGATCAAGGACTGTCTCAGATCGACTCGCGATTCCCTTTGATCAAGGAGGACACCGAGAAGCTCCGGAACACCATCTACGACAACGCCACCTACCCTGTGCGAGTCGTGGGCGATGTCAAGTCCCATGTCTTTGACACCTACGGATCCGAGTACAAGAAGTGCGGTGGTGACGGTGTGGTGGCCAGCGGCAAGGCGCTGATCACGACCAGCCTGGTCCTGTCGCAGGAGTCGCTGGGCTTCCTCAGCTCCTTGCTGCAGGCCAAGAAGGAGCAAGTGAAGGACGTGGTCAACGACAAGACCGACAAGGCCAACAACTAGAGAGGGATGGTGTTTTATTTTCACTGGAGGGTTCTTTGTCTAGCAAGCCTTTATGTTTAATTTCTGTTTCTAGAAGGGTGTTTTGATTTTTTCTGCGCAGCTACTTGATGTTTTCATTTCTCTTTCCAGATATCGGAGTCATGTCTTATGGCTACCGGTCCTTTGATACACTACCCCATCTCGATGATATCAATACCCAATTGAATCTCACCTCGACCCGAACTGTAACCCTTCCGACACAAACAAACTAATATAATATCCCTCATTCAAAATCAATAAAAAGAGAACAAATCAAAACACAAGTAAACAAGGAAAACAACACCAAGCCAATGGTGCAACCGTAGTCAAGAAAAACTTCCATCAACTGATCCTCCCAGATCACATGTGATCGAACATGTGACTGCCCAATCGAGTTCCAACCTCTATCACGGTCCATCCCAGATAAGCCTAGCGCCATCTCTACTCGCGTCGCGACTCTAAATTAATCAGTATCAATATCTGATATCTCGATAACGATATCCCAAATTTACTCACCCAATATCCCCACCACTCCAACCCAATACTGAGAAAAGACCTTAAGAGACAGAAAATGCCCCTCGTCCGCAAACGCCGCGCCGTAAGCCCAATCCAACCCCATGAAAAGAACCAGACCAAACCAAACCAAATCAAACTAATCCCAACTCAAAGGACCCCCCACCCTCAAACTCCAACTCCGAAGCAGACTCATCAGGCTCCGAAGAAGACCAAGGCCAAGGCCCAGCCCCCCAACGCCGTCGCACCTCAAACCAAAACCAACACCAAACCCAAGCCTCCGCCTCCGACACCGACGACGATGCAACGCACCACCCGAGCAGCACCGACGTGATGGTGAAGAAGATGGTGCGACTCGCCCTGGCCAGCGAGTATGCGCGGCAGCCGATCCGCCGGACGGAGATTAGTACTAAGGTCCTGGGCGAGCAGGGGGTGAGACAGTTTAAGGTGGTGTTTGAGTCAGCGCAAAAGGTGTTGCGGGAGAAGTTTGGGATGCAGATGGTGGAGTTGCCGGGGAGGGAGAGGGTTACTATTCATGATCGGCGGGGTGAGTTTAATTCCCTTTTTACGGGGGATGGTTGTGTTTTGTTTGGTGGAGAGGGTGCTAACAGAGATGGATAAATCTAGCGGCCCAAAAAGTCGAAAAACCCTCCTCGACAAGCAAATCCTGGATCGTGGGTAGTACGTTACCAGCCGAGTATCGAAGTCCTGAGATTCTACCGCCGACGAAAGCCCCCTGGGAGAGTACCTATACCGGGTTATATTCGTTTATCATCGCCGTGATCATGCTCAATGGGGGATCATTACCGGAGCAGAAGCTGGAGCGGTATTTGGCGCGGACAAACGCCGATACGTATACGCCGATTGATCGGACGGATCGGTTACTGCAGCGGCTGTGTAAAGAGGGGTATCTGGTTCGAACGCGGGAGATGGATGGCGGCGAGGAGCTGATTGAGTATATGGTGGGACCGAGGGGGAAGATGGAGGTTGGAACTGCGGGCGTGGCGGGGTTGGTGAGGGAGGTTTATGGGATTGGGAATACGGAGGAGCAGAGCGAGGATTTTGAGGGGAGGTTGGCCAGGAGTCTGGGGATTAAGGCGCCTGAACCGCAGGAGGAGGAAGAGGAGGAGCAGAACGGGGTTGTTGAGGAGGAGGGGACGCAGAGGAGGCAGTCGCAGAGACAGCGGAGAGTGGAGGAGGAAGAGGAGGAGGATGAGGAGGAGGATGAGGAGGAGGATAGTGATTGAGATTTATTGGAATGGTGGTTATGTTGATATTGTATTTGTGTTTTTTGTTTGATACCCTAGCAATGGTACAGATATTGGATATGACACTTTCCAACGACTATTTATATGAACGCAATGTTACTACCAAGAGTTGGCAATCTCTGCCAACAACAAGATGGATCCATACACTTAATGAATAAACATGCAATCGAGATAGTACTAACTAGCCTGACAACCAACATCACGAATGCCAGAGCAAGGCGCATATCTAGGGCTAGCGCAACCCGAGAGAGTAAGAACAATGCTTCCAGTGTTCTACACTAATTGCATCTAAACAAATTCCCACCCATAAAAATACAAAAAATAAAAAATAAAAATAAAATAAAATAAAATAAACAAATAAAAATACATACTACAATCATGCCACTCAAGGCCAAACACAAACACCACTCAACCATCCTTACCCAAGCCACAAGTATCTGCCTAACAAGCCCAGAGTCCAACTGCTTCTAGACATATCATAAGTAGTACCATAGTACATTATATCACTTCGCAAGACAAGACAACAGACGATATACGTGGGAAGCTTATACTAGGAGAGTCCAATGGTAGGCCATGTCCATGGGCACGCGCCCAAGCTGTGATACACGGGGGATAAACGGAGCAGTGACGGCATAGAAATTATTTAGATCAAGACCGGTGAGCCTAACATGGGCACAAGGCTGCCTCTGGTGGGGTGTGATATATTGCTTTCTTCTGGCTGGGATGTTAGGAACGCTTCGGTCTGGTGGTAGTAGGGAGGAAGCTTATTTCTCTGTTCTTGTTGATGTTATATCGATTGGTTAGGTGGGTTTAGGTTAACTACTGACTATAACTCTTGCCTATGATTAGGGGAGTAAAGTATCATGGATGGTAATGGGGACTCACACCTGTATGGAAACTTAGTATAAACTATATGGTAATCGGTTGGGTATGTGTCATGTTGGTCGAACGGCACTTGTGTCTTCCAATCACTCTAGATATAGCCTGGGTACCATCGACAGCCATAACGCGGTGATAACCTGTCTGCCCAACGTGGGGACTAACTCCGTAGCCGCTGTTGTGATAGCGATGGTTGATATGTTTCCTTCTACCAAAGTAAGATATATGGTTGGTATTGGAGGTGGATTCCACTGGTTTATCTGGGTGATGCCATGGTTAGCTGGTTTGTTGGTGACTACACCGGGTGTCTATAATTGTTGATGCTCTGAGAATGAACGAGACTAAGCCGGACGGAATGTTTGTCAAGATTTTTCGATTTACAGGTCAACAAATGTCGTTGTTTTTGCTAAATTAAGGTCAATCGGAGATATTATTGGCCTACTTAAAGGAGACTTAAGATAAGAATCTGTGCCACCAATGAGGATGTGTAGAAACACCTTGGGGCCTACGAGCTTCTTGGCTATCCCAGGCTGTCAAGCACCCCACCAATAGCAGGCAGAGCAAGCAGATCGAGGAGAATTTAACCATATTCAGAACTCATAAATAAAGTAAACATGCGAGGTCGTAAATCGAAAATCTTCCCGCATTGGGTTAGAAGAGCCGGTTGTTTCAGAGTGGGACATGTAATCTTACTCTCAAGCCCTAACTGTCATCCATCTACCGACGGTGGGTCTGGCATACTTACTGTCTGTTAAGCACCTGCAAGCTTCCCACCAATCCTCTACTCAGGCCATGGTTGGCCAACGGCAGTTGACTACCGGACATACTCCGTGCATTAATTAAAAGTCCAATATAACAATAGGGGCTGTTGGATCAATGGGGCTTTGCACTGAACGCTGCTGTTTAAACCAGACAGCTAACGGGACTTAGTTCAATCAATATGAAACGGAAGCCTTCGCCTTTCTCCATAGCCTAACTATAGCCTAAAAGCCGATGCTTTAAAAGCAAATTGCACCCTGTCACTTCGTTTCTCCAATCCATCGCAGAAGATCTGGAATCTTTCGCCTGGACTATACATTCCTTTCATTCATTCGCTCATTGACTGGCAGGGTCCTTTCATTCTTTCGCTTGTACATACATATTGCTTGTACTATCTTTTATCACTATGAAATTCTCTTCTTCGCTGGCTTTGACAGCCCTCTTAACCGGCACAGCCCTCGCCGGACCCCACGGCCAAGGCCTCAGAGCTCGGCGCTTCCAGGGCCCAGGCTGGCTCGGCGAAATCGACATTGACAGTCTCTCCGAAGCGCAAGCCGAACAGCCTAGCGCCCAAGTCACAACCGCTCCCCAGGCCAAATCCAAGGCCATCGCACACAGCCAGGCCCAATCCGAAGATGACTACCTAATCAACGAGAACTGGGCAGGAGCAGTGCAGACAACCGCTCCCGCAGCCAGCGCAACCTACAGCTACGTCGCAGCGACCTTCACCCTCCCCTCCGTGACGCCAACAGCCGCGTCATCCTCCGAAACGCAAGCCGCGTCTTTCTGGGTTGGTATCGACGGCGCCACCTCCGGCGACGCCATCTGGCAAGCCGGCGTCGACATCTACGTGCAAAACGGCCAGCCCTCCTTCGCCGGCTGGTACGAGTGGTACCCGGCCAACTCGGTGGATATTGACCTCGAGTTCAACTTCGGGGATGTGGTCTTCGCCAGTGTCGAGTCGACCTCTAACAGCGAGGGTGTGGCGGTTATCGAGAACTTGACTACCGGCAAGAATGTCACGGTTACTGCCTCTGCTCCGGCGGCGACTGCGACGTTGACTGGTCAGAACGCCGAGTGGATTCTGGAGGACTTGGCGGTTGATGGTGATGGATTGACGTTTGTGGACTTTGGCGAGGCTACTTTTACTGGATGTGTTGCTAAGGCGGGGGGTAAGGAGTATGGGCTTGATGGATCGGCTCTGTATGCGGTTCAGGATAGCTCGAGCAATACTGTTCAGGCTGTTCCGACTATTGTTAGTGATTCGGAGTTGAAGGTTACTCATCAGTAATTGTCTGAAGGCGTGCAGTCTCTTGTTCTTTAGATATTAAGACATCTAAAGGCTTGTCTGGTTCAACGAGTATATAAATACGTCTAATTGATTTTAGATTCAAGTTCCCCTGTGATATACAAAGCCTTTTCCTTTTTACTGGACATATAACCATGGTCCAAGACGCGAAAAATTGTACATATGTAGTATTAACTAGATAGTTACTGTGACCTATCACTCCCGGGCTACCAGAAGGTGTCAGCCCTAAGTCCAATGTTCCTAAGGCACTCAAGCTTGTAATACCTTTCACACTTTGAAACGCACCACTCCATTGCATTATTGGCATTTCAGAGTATACCTGATTCCTTGTACGTGAAACAAAAATAAGCACTGCTAGATCGCAAGGCAGCTCCATCGTTGTTTTTGATTCTTGGCGTCTGATATTCCGGCCTCCACGCTTCGTCTCTCGAGCTCTCCTTTTCCACTTCTAGTCGATGCCTCGCTCCTTTCTTACAGTAACGTATGCTCTACACAATCATGGCTTTCACATCCTCTCGCTAGTCCCGTTGCCTTCGACGACTGGTCCGGATCATGCCCCCTCTGGCTGGCACCGGGCTAGGAACAAACGGTTGATGCCTACCGCCTGATCGCGCAGACGGCGCATTCCCAGGGAGTGTCCGTCACTATCCGGGAGTATGAGGGTATGCCACATACTCTCTACTTTTTCTATCACCAGGCCCAGGAAATGATGTATAAGAAGACAGTATTGTTCAAAGTGCCCCCATGGCATCGGTAGACTCACTCATCTCTGTAGTGGATACATATGGGCCTCCTACTCGCTCCTCTTGACTGTTGTTAGATACAACTGTTGATTTCACTCTGCTATGTAACTTATATCATAATTGCTATCACCTTAGATCCGACCATAACAATGTAGGGTATATTGTATATCAAACAAATATCTTCCATAATGAGCGACTAGAGCATAAAGACAAATGGTGATCCAATTTGATGACGTGCGGTAAGAGTAACTACCCGTGACTCGGCCATCTGAGCAGATATTGTTAATAGGATATACCTCAGTCAATTGCTCTGGATTTGCCGAGTCGGAAACTTCCATGTTGACTGTATCTAATTTCTTGTGGAGTATAGGTGATGGTTGGAGTACTTGGGCTACTGGTATGGAGTATTAGGGGTGAAAGGAGCAATAGAGATTATGTTGATTGATTATTGATGGGGGCTAGAGATATTAGAATGGAACTTAGTTGGCTTGCTTGGATCTTATTGGATTTGATCGGTTTCTGTTAGATTTGGTTGGATTTCATTGGATTTTGCGGGATTCCGCGTGATTCCGCGGGATTTTGTTGGATCTAACTGGATTCAGATGGATGAACATGGGTCACTAGGAGGATGGGCAAAGATGGGCCAAAATGGGCCAAAATGGACAAGGATGGGACAAAATGGGACAAAATGGGGCAAAATGGGACAAGGATGGGCATTGATCGGCAAACGCCTTGTAGAGACTAGATCAACGACTCAAGGGTATAAACTATAAGAAGGACGAAGAATCTGCCACATCCAACCCCATTCTGGATCCGTCCACCATCCTTCTTACTCGCTATATCTGTCTTACCTCTTCTATCAATCCCCTCTTGCGGACAGTATCTTAGATTTCCTATACTGTTAAGATGGATATCGCATCCAGCCTCGCAATCTCAGAGCGATTGCAATACCTGGAAGGTACACAGTGTCAATGTACGAAGAAGGTATGACGACTCGTGCAGTGCACTACTGTGTTACTTTCCATTCATTTGGCTGCTGGCAGATACTGACGATGGCTACATCAGTGCGTTCGCCTTGGCCGCTCATGGCCACATCAGGAGTGTGCCAAGTGCCATTACACTTGCTCTGCTAGTATGACTGCCAAGCAAGAGAAGCAATTGTATCTAAACACTCTTTCTAAGGACAATACCAGATACGCAAGGACAAGGTCAACCAGGGCTTCCACTGGCGATACATGAGGCTCAACAGCCTAAGGGAGCACTATCGGGGAAAGCAGCCATCGTGCCATCCTCAAAGTCAAAGTGTGCACGTTATTTTGCGACGCTGATGGAAGCTCACTGGGAGTATTTCGGCCTTTCTTCATTATGTCAGCCCACGTCCAACCTAGCCGGTTTGTTTATGGAGCTTGAGACTTTCAAAGCCAACACTGTCTACTGCACTCTGCAGTCTCGCATTGCTCTGGTTGAGCTGGGCCGGGAGTATATGACTTTAGTCGAAGATGGAGTTTCAAGAGGGATAAGTGAGGAGGCTGTCAGAGCCAATATCTTTCGGAAATTGATGTCCAACCTAGGAATGCTAAAGGAAGGCACTGCTATGCGAACCAAGGAGGGCAAAAGAGATGAATTGATTGGGGAGTTTGACAGGAGTATTTCCCGCGCCCTCAGATGGAAAAGGCTTCATGACGAAATTGGCGTCCCTGAGGTCTTCCTTATTGGGGACGAACCTGCTGCCGCCGATGACGGACTTCTTTCACCGACGTTTGGGCTTAAGGAGACTTGCTTGAAGCTTAGTGGAATGGTAGACATGATCCAGCGCTTACGAGGGCTGGATCAACTGGCGGCACGGAGGATCTTCCTGGTCGAAGAAATCAAGCGACGTGTCAAGAACGTCCTGGGAGACCCGGAGAGCCTGTATGAGAGCCCTGGAGGCGACTTCGACTGTTCCGATCATGACGATGGCGATGACGATGATGAGTGCATGCCTGACATAGAGCCATGCTAGAACAGAACTCTAATATGGCAGTATTTGACTTGCCTTACAGCATTGGTTTTTCTCAATTGTGGTTAATCTTGTGTGAGCCGGCTTTGTAGCTCTTTACATTTATCTACATTTAGTAGAGGGACCTTGCCTATATTGCCTTGTTGAGTGGGTCTTCAAAGGAGCTAAGTAGCGTGAGGTGACATTAATTGCATAACGGAAACACCATTGCCCGACACACTAGCTAGAGATTTAAATGGATCAATAGACCCCGCCCCGACTCAGCTGAGTAGTAATATCAGCTTACCAGCATCCATGGGCTTATGGAATAATTCGTCAAGTGTTTTATATGATGGGCATGTACATCAACCTCATCCTGCTCTGTTTCTATCTGGGTCTAGTTCATATCCTGCGATTCCGTCGACGGAGATTACTCCATAACCTATACTCGAAACGCTATCTGAACGGGGAATTGACAGATGATGATGCATGGGAGATATTGACCACTCTAGGACAGCTAGAGTTCCCGGCCATGTTTCAAATCGGTTTGGAATATGCTTTATTCCGGGTACATTGGATTATGTCCATTAGGGAAAGATAAAGCTGACACACATATTAGACCTATGCGATTCCCACCATTTCTCGAGTTCTTTTAAGGAAATCCGATTTTGCTTCACAGAAAACCTGGTATAAGCGATATTCAGACACCGTGGCTTTGATGGTCGAAGCGCTGGCAAACTCACCGGCGTCCCGACGCAGTCACGAAGCGATTGCTCGTATAAAATACCTACATCATGCATATAGGCAATCGGGCAGTATCATGGAAGATGACATGCTTTACACACTCGGGTTGCTCACGATCGAGCCCGCCAAATGGATCGATCGATATGAGTGGGATCAGACGAGTCAGATGGAAAAGTGTGCAATGGGTACGTACTGGAAAAGCTTCGGCGACGCTATGGAAGTCAGCTACGATTCTTTACCATCAGGTAAGAAAGGGTTCAAGGATGGCTTGCAATTTTTCGAGGAGATTGAGAAATGGTGCCGTGACTACGAAATACAAGTGATGCCTCATCACTCGCCTGGCTTCAGTGATTTACAGGATCAGCTGATACGGAATGTTGCCCTGGGTGGTGTACCCAAGATATTCCACAACCTGGCTAGAAACATGATACTTGTTTTGATGGACGACCAGCTGCGACTATCTCAGCCCGCTCAATGGGTTTACGCTCTAACCCACATTTTATTGGTTGTTCGGAAGTACATCCTCCGATACCTTGTCCTGCCACGCCCGTTGCTCTTTCGACAGTTACGAGTAAACCCAGATCCGGAAGAACGGTCTCCACACCGACTACGCATCTGGGAAGCCAATCCCTATTACGTGGCCCCGACACTTTGGAATCGTTGGGGGCCATCTGCCTGGATTACATGGGCCCAGGGACGGCCTCTTCCGGGCGATGATGGTGATGGGTTCATGCCGTGTGGATTCAATACGCGCGATATAGGGCCGTCGTATATGAAAGGGAGAGGCAGGAATTATGCGAGGCAGGAAAAGGTGAAACTTAAAAGAGGGCGAAGGGGACAGTGTCCTTTTTGATTCTGAAAAAGACTCTAGTTTATGGAACGCTTGATACATACATTACATTATTTATGACGGTACTACTGCGATCTTCAACCCGGCCGTAATATCAACACTACCTATTTATACATTGTTAGCCGAAGTCGAGAAGGAGTTAGTTGTTGGTAAGCCTGTGCGTCAAGTCTCAGTTCAAACTAGAGCTTCTTTCACTGATACGGATAACAACAAGCTTCACGCGGAGGGCTACTTCAGAGTCTCAGAGCAATGTTAGCTTGATTTTCTATAAGAACAATAGCCAGAGCTGCCGTCAAGGGCACAGATAAGATGTAAGTTAATCTCTTAACTCTATTCATGGTTGTCTTTGCTAAAATGACAGTGCATATAGCGTATCCCCCATGAGTCGCCCTTCCAAAGCCCTTCGAGCTACAATTTGATACAGCACTGGTCCATATCTACATGATACATGAGTTAGTTGGAAAGCTTTCTGCACTAGTCCACCGATGCAGAACAACGGTCTAAGGAATAGAGTTTGCGAGAAGTCTTGTTCGTGGCCGGGCGCAGCTCAATGATAGAGCGGTATTTGAAGCTTTGGCTAGGCGGATTTACCTACATTATCGGCAGGTCAGATGATCAGCTCACAGGATGAGAATGGCCTAAAAATGAGGCGTGAGGGCCGACACTGATCCCAAGGCAAGGCAAGTACGGATGTCGGATAGCTCATAATGACACCGTTTGGGCTGACAGCCCTAAGAATGGCGACTATTAATATGTGCTGATATTAACTTAGTAAGGATTACCTACACCAAAAGCGTTGGGTTTTAGAGGAAACCCTCAGGCGTATGGATTTGACATTAATGAATGACGTTCTGCCGCTCCCGCTTACCAGCGCATAGAATCGACCGTTATAGGGCAACGCGATCAGGTGAATGATGAGAACGATGGCCAGGAGATAAGGCCGTATGTGATGCCTACGATGTCTGGATAGCCCAACTTCGAGTTTCCATCAGGTTTCAAACGATAGTTGGGCAACGTGATGGGCCTGGTACAAGTTGACCTTCGGGAAAATAATAAAGCACTGCAAAATCTGAAAAAAGCGTTGGAAATACGGGAAAGGATATTACCACCAACCGACTGGGGAATAGGAGTCAGCATCAGTAACGTAGGCTTCGCCTATACTGAGCAAGGCGACCTGACCCAAGCTATGAACTATCTCCAGCAATCCCTAGAGTTCCGAAAGGCAATCAACTGCCGAATGGTGGACAATTCCTACGCTAATATTGCCAGTTGCCTTTTGCGAATGGGAAAGCCAAACGAGGCTGAGGCCATGTACAGTTCCGTTCCAGATGTCCGCGATTTAACCGATGAACAACTTCTGCGAGAAAATCTGCCCCGATATGCCAGTGGCATGCAGCTACTGAGTATGATACGACAGGTTCAAGGTCGACTAGACGAAGCTTTAGACTTCGCCTCTAAAGTCCTTCAGTTCCGGCGACAGAAGTTCGGTTCTCGTTTCAAGACTTGTGATTCTCTTTGCCATGTTGCCAAGCTTATGCTACTAACGAAGAAATCTATGGCTGCTCTGTAAGTTCTATCTTGGGCCCTTCTAAGGGATAATATGCTAATGTGAGGTAATGGCGTATAGACAGCTTCTCGATGAATGTATTTCGGTCGCTAGCAGCTTACCCAAGGCGGAGGGTTATTTGGCTTTAGCATATTTCCACAAGTACAAGATTTACAGAGCTGAGGGTCATGCACATGCAGCAGACTGCTTGAGAGACGCTATTCGTGCGAAGGAAATCGTTGTGGGACGTCTTGGAAGTGACTATGACTCTACCCTGGCGGACGATGATGAAGCGGCGTATACACAGCTAGTGGCATGGTTACTTTGGTGATAGACTTTGTGTATGCTTATTTGTCTATGTCAATTAATTTTAAGTCATGGGTATAGGAACTAATCAGCAGCTCTACTACTAACAACAGTAGTTTGTGTTGTCTTCAAGATACCTCCCACCATGCGCTTCTCTAGAGATCTTTCGCCAACAACACTCTCATCAATCTCACTGCTATCCCCAAGCGTGCCTCTCTCGGCGTGAGCCGTGAACGATACCGTAGCTCCGTACGGCGTGAGCTTAATTTCATCAGACTGGCTGCGCGTAGATAAATCATGGCTGTCCAACTCCTCAACCCCATATTGATCCCGCCTGTGTATCGAGAACACCCGACGGCTATGCCTGCTACTAGTCCACCGGCCCGTCGATCTTCTACCATATAGTCCGTGTGAGCGCGAGCGCGAATTCGTGTATTCAGATAGTTTGAGGACTCTCCTGGCAAGCGGTTTTAGGGACGGGACGCAGGCGGTAAGAATTCCAACATTGAATTGAGCACTAGGGATGAACGGTAAGTCGTGTCCAAGGGAGATCATAAGGGGTGAAGGGAAAGCGAAACATACAGGCCCCAGAAGAGAATGGAGTCGTTACTAGAAAGAATGGGCGTTAGCATGCCATACACCTATTGAATTGCGACGTAAGTCTGCAACGTACAAGAAGATATCCGTCTCGTTGGAGTATGCGAGTTGCGCTACTGCTTTAATGATGCCTAGGCCAACTGTGCTGTTTAATTGTTAGATGGATCCCTCTCTGAGTGGAGATTGGAAGGGACTCAGTGCTCACAAGTAACCGAGACTGAAGACGCCGATTAGATACATACGGACTCGACGCTTCATTCGCAGAGTCCACACGATTGGGATCGGGATCGTGGCGAAGAGGACGTCGGTGAAGATGTTGAAAGCTGTGGCTTGGTTGGCGACGAGTTTCTTTAACTGAATAGTGATAGTCACTATGGAGACATACATGTATTAACAAGAGCGAAAACGACGAATAGATGTACCGAGTAGCATTTCGCGTCTTTGATTCCCTTATCCCAATGTGCTTGCATCGGTTTGCAGTGGAGAAAGAAAGTCATCGCGGCCATGAAGCTGTACGCTGCGACAAATGCTGTAAGGACCCGTCATTAACACCTTGCTACTATTTATTATTGGCAAAGGAGAAGCCCGGCCTACCAATGCTTGTCCATAGAGACATGGTGTACCATCGAGTTGGACTAAATCTTAGTAAGTTCAAAGCAATGGATATCTTGAGCAAGGCGATGCCAGCAGCCGAGCAGATAATGACCTGCCAGAACGCCGCTTCGTCCAACTTCATTCTCTGCATGTCATCCAGGAATTGGATGTGGTGGCCTAGGCCGTGACATGCTTTGTAGACGTAGAGAATCCAGCCGCCAATGGAACAGAGCTGCGCGAGGTTCATTAATAATCTGGTCCCGCATAAAAGTTGACCAAGTTCGTTCAGATTGGAATTGGCATGATTATAATTGCTGGCTCAAAAGCAAAAACAATGTAAAGAAAAACACTTACCGCCGCAAGAGCGATAGTCCAGTCATCGCACCCAGAACTCCTAACAATCTTCATGCGAACATACAGCCGGAGACAGACGACAACGACAGCCAGGACCGTCAGTGCCGTCTGGACCCCTATAATAATCCCGCGATGGCTCTCATCAGCCACCACATTTGGTACTGTCCGTAGCTGTCGGCATTTAAGGAGGGATCGAAGTTGGTACAGGAACCGACATTGGAGGCGTGGCAGGTGAGAAGATACACTCCATCATCGGAAATGCGTAACTCGGACCAACGTTGTTTCTTTAGGCTGTCGCAGGGGTTAAGATTAGAGGGAGGGTAGGGGAGGGTTTTGCAAAGGCATGTGCGAATTTCGGAAAGCAGTGTTTACATTTGATGCGACGTAGGTCAGAAATTAATCAGAGTTTCTCTGCCACTTTGTGGTTTTCTTAGTCGATGCTTGGATTCGCATCCTTGTTGTTTAGGGTTCTACTTCTACATGTGCTCGTGGCTGGCTGGGATTTAGCCGCTTCAGGATGTCGAGGACATGAGATCTGGAACATAGTCCGATAGTAATTCAACTCCAGTATATGCAATGCCAGTATATGGGTTAATAGCATATCATAATCGTTTAGACCGAGGTAGTTTTGAAGGAGGAGCCTGACATTTGTCGGCAAAGTAATATATGGCGATTTCGGATGCCTAGAGGTAACCCTAACCTGCCACCTCCGACACCAATGAGAAAGGACTGGTCTAGCCAAGTTACCTAATTTTGGCCCCATGAGCAATATAATCCCAAGATCCTTTCACCGTAAGTTGCGTCCATCTCGGTCCGAGCTCTCCCGGGTGGATCCTCTGCCACGGCCGGTTATATTCTGGAGTACGACCCTGAGTACAGAAACAGTCCATGTAAGGCCTGATGGTCTCGGACTCCGCGGAACAGAACACGGTTCAATATGCGGCTAGGCATGTCGAGATATGGAGCGATAAGGTAGAGTAACTGGACTAATATCGATCCATGTAAGGGTTGTTGGCCCATAATAGCCTAAAAATGTCTTCAAGTTACCGAACAAGACGTACTAGACAGGGATTAGACAAGGGTCTCCGCGCTACTTACTTATATGACAGCTGGTGCCATTGTTGCACCATCCTGGAACCTAAAATGTCGCTTAACAAATATATATCGTCCAGTGGCAGGCCGTACTGTAGACTCGGGGAAATCATGCATTTAGTCTATGGGCCGCTCTTTAACGGTCCATCGTCCGCAAATACCGGTAGTCGACTATGAACGAGACTGCCGTTCACAATGAACTGAGATCTAGACAGGGTCGCCCCTGTGACAATTTAATCTGCCCTACTGCCACCTTGTGGTCAATTAATTCCTCACACTGAATCTAGCGATAGACGGTGCCTCCCCTCACAAAACTCAATTTTCCAGTTTCCTGGGAAGAGGCATACTCGACAATATGCTGTCCCTGACAACATCCATCTTTGGCTTCTTGGCTGCAGTGCCGCTGGTCGCAGCGGGCTCATCACCAAATGTCCTCTACAAAGACGTTGTGGTTGTGGGTGGTGGTGCTTCTGGTGCCTACGCTGCCGTTCGTATCCGGGACGACTTTGGCAAGAGCATCGCTCTCATTGAGAAGCAGGATATCTTGGTGAGTAACCGCGCGAAAATTGCAGAAACATGCCACAATAGAAATCCTAAGCTGACGCATCTTTAATGGGTAGGGTGGCATGGTCGACTCGTACACGGATCCCAAGACCGGAAAGCCTTATAACTTTGGTGTGATGACCTTCCTCGATGCTGGGAACGCGACAGGCTTCTTCGATCGCTTGGGCATTGAGATTGGAAGTCCGTCACTGATCAGCGTGAACACGGAGTACATCGACTTCAAGACCGGAAATCCAGTCAACTTCACGCTGCCTCCCATGGCAGACCAGATGGCGGCCATGGCCAAATTCCTTGAGATTGTGGAGCCATGGGAACACCTTATGCAGCCTGGCTACGGCAACTTCCCTGAGCCAGATGCAATCCCGGAGGACCTCCTGATCCCCTACGGCGACTTCATCACCAAGTATGGCTTGGAAGCCGCTGTCCCTCTGATGTACGAGTCTACCGGTCTAGGGTTGGGTGACATGACTAAGGAAACTACCATGTTCGTGCTGCAGGGTTTCGGTGCCTCTATGGCGCGTGCGATGGTGGGCAAGCAGAACCAACTCGCGCCTGCATCGGGTCGGAACCAGGACCTGTACGATGCCATCGCAGAGGACCTTGCCGGCGACGTCCTGTACTCCAGCACCGTAGTTGAGAGCCACCGCAGCAACTCCAGCATCATCCTCACAGTCAAGAACAACAAGACGGGTGAAACCACCCGGATCCACGCTCGGCGTCTCTTACTGGCCATCGAGCCTACCGCGGCTAACATGGCTCCGTTTGACCTGGACCGCAATGAGAAGAACGTCCTCTCGAGATTCACCTACACCAACGAGTACACCGGTATCGTGAACAACGCCGCCTTTGCATTCAACCAATCCTATTTCAACCTGCCCCCGACAGCCGCGCCGGACAACTACCTCGCCCTGCCCGACGCGTCTTTCACAGCTCGCATTGACTACATCGGTGGCGACGACCTCTTCCGGGTGACCATTATCGGCAACAGCACTCTCGACACAGCCGGTGCCAAGAGACTCGTCCAGAACGACTTCAACACACTGCTGCGTTCGGGCCGCTTGGCGAAGACGAGCAACGGGGAGCCGCTCAGCTGGGTGGACTTTGCGACCCACGGGCCCATGCATGCCCGCGTTTCTGTCGCCGACGTCAAGGCCGGCTTCTTCCAGAAGCTGAACGCTTTGCAGGGTGGTCGGTCGACCTGGTGGACTGGTGGTGCTTTCTCGGTTAACTTCCAGACGACGTTGTGGGAGTTTGACGAGCTCCTTTTCCCGGAGCTTCTCAAGGGGTTAAACTAATGGCTACTTGGAATCGTGATGCAGGTTGTTATGAATGTATACGAAGCCTCTAGCACCTATGTCAAGGCACTTCATGTTGTATGTTATTAGGCTAAGCGAGTAGCATAATTGTGGTGGGTTTGAAAACTGATCTGTAAATAGTATGTCCAATGGAAAGTTCAGTTGGACTGTTTTAGTTTAGGAATGTGGTAACTTCGTCATGTATTGCAGGCTGCTAAGAATGTCTCTACTTTCTTCTCGTGTCAGCCCTGTAGCTTTCTGGAGAATCCAGGCAAGAATCATGAGCCGTATGGTATTCTGAACAGGTGGAATTGGTCCCTTTTGCCGACGACTGAGTCTCCGATGATCGTGTACACAGTCCAGGCGAATATAGCATCTTTTCTGTGCAAGAATGCCACGATTTACGGCGATGTATCATGCAGGCTATGTAGCGAGACAGATCCGGAAGATTGGACAGGGTATTCGCAGGGCAGACCACGGAAGTCTACTAATTGGTTCCATTTCTGCTCGATTTCGGTGCTTGGATGGTTTGGTATTAGCAGGATATTACCGAATCCACTTTCCAAGAATCCACCGTGGAGAATGAGATTGCCAATAGATTTAACTGTTCGAAACCTGTTTCCAAAAGGGAGAGAGATATTGAACCAGTGACCAATCTGTGTAGATAGGTAGTCAATCTACGACTCCGAGTTCGTAAATCTTGACTAGATTACCTAGCGTAGTCTGTGATGATCGGAATTAATATCTGATGGGTTCACGGCTATGATCAGCTGAATGTTATTACAAGCTTCCCTCTATCCCATTATTCACATATCTTTAAATCTCAGGACATAGCCCCGAGTAATACATGTTCCAACGGATAAACCTCCATCTAGTATCACTGCGCAACAAAAAGCCGTCATTGGCAACAGGCTAGGACTGTGTGAGATGGCCATTGATCTCCTCGATGCTGGTGCTATGTAGTATCTGCAGAGCGGGTTCTAAGGCGCTGCATAAATTTTCGGCAAAGAGCTATGTGAACGTTATGGAAAATGTCCACAAAGCTGGCCGCATCCAGAAATGCCCGCCAGCCCACAGTCCCGCCCTGATTGAGTAATACCGGTGCGCCAATATGTGGAGTGTACGAGGAGCGCCGAACGCCTTCCGAGACTACGGCCATGCTGGCTTGCTGGTCCACAGGGTTGAGGTCATGGCCACTTGCACCTCCATTCTGGAGATTCTGATCTTGGTATACGTCGTATGGATAGGCGCAGAAATGGAGAATGGAAATCGCAGCCATTTCAGCACATAGTAGTGTATTTGGCACGCCAACCCTCCAGGAAGGATAGGAGACCTTGGCCGACGGCTTGGTTACACCGCCCTCTTTCGTCAGTTGAGAGAAGATAAACTGTTGAGCGTTAGTGGAGAGTACGAGACGGGTCGGGACACTCTAGTCTGGTTGTACCTTTTGCACATAGAACACGAATATCACCACTTTTATTGCCGTGAACTTGAGCAATGGACGGTGGCGCGCGAGCTGGTCTTTGGTCGCGACGTAGAACTGCAGAAGGCAGAGAATAGCCGCGATCAGAGAAAGTATTTTAATGACTATTATCTGAAGTGCCAATATTCGTTCGGTTAGTCAGTATCACTTTTTCTAATCCGCTTAGGATGCCCGGACTCAGATGTGCGCGTGGCTGGCGGCACTTGAATTGAGATAGTATACATCGGCGGCCTCGGTTATCCATTTCATGATAGCCCCCAGTGCATTCACCAAGCAGAATTGGAACACACCGAAGCAAATAGCCTTGTCAATTCAGTGTCAGCAACGGATCACTTGTAACCTCTAACGTGGACCGTACATCAAACCATTTCACGCCATTCGCGGCCCGGCCAGTCTCATTGCGCCCTACATGAACAACTAAAAAACGGATAGGCTGCATCCAAGGCTTGGGCGCGATCGTGGAGAAGTGATCACGGAGTCCTTGTGCGCCGGAGCTTGATGAGTCGCAAAGAAGGAGGAAGAACGAGGCAATGACCGGTCATTCATAGAACTCATACAAACTGGACAGGTAAAGATACTCTTTATAATAGACGACAGAAAGCGTGCATAAGATTGTATAAAAAGGAACCATGAAGAGAATGCGAAGAACCCTAGTGTTTCACGTTAGCAGTTGCGGAATCTGTCTAGGTTATAGTCACAATATTGCTGGACAAAAGGGCAGCATAAGATCCATGGGAAGGCGATTTTCGCGATTACTGCACTCTACAATGCTGTCACATCTTTGTAGAATGGGGCTCAGAGAATCCATCTCGACCCAGCGGCACTTCAAGCAAGCTAACGTTAATCAAATAGTGAAGAGAACCAAAGGTTGTACGCAAAGCTTTTATACATCAGGTTGCATACAAAATTTATGCAGCATAAAATGGAACGAAACCACAATCGAAGACGCATTAGCTTAGCCTCACACCTATTTTCAATGGTTTTCTTGAGCGAGGAAGTATGCCACAACCAGGACTGGCTGAGGATTACTAAAGAATATACCATCGACAGTTTTAACGCTCAAGCTTAGCCAGTGATTGGCTTATCTCTGGAACCTGATATGCAGCTCTCCTTGCGTGCACGATCCTTCAAGGTTACCCCTCACCTTCTTTTCTTGGATACGGGCTAGCCGCGATCAGGTGATGATGAGATCTCCACCAAAGCTCCCTGCAGTATAAGAGCTTTCTCTCAACTTCTCTCGAGCTTGCAAAGCTCAAGTTCCAAACGTTAAGCTATCACGATGGAAAGCCCCCGTGAATCAGCCACCATAGTGAATGATCCCAACAGAGAAGAAGAAAACGTACAGAGTGAAACAACATCGCTCCTGCAAAAACGCGCAAGCGACGTGACAGGAAAGATAATCAGTACCAATGTTACCCTTTTCGTCGCCGGGCTAAACGGTACGTAGACCTCCCTCTTCACTCCCATCTTCCACAAAAGAAGACTAATTATAAGCAGACGCCGCTTTGGGAGTCCTAATCCCGTACATCCTACCAACCTATGGCGTCACCCTCTTTCAGCTCTCCCAGATCTACCTCATAAACTGTGCTGGCTGTCTCACAGCTTCCTTTTCCAATATCCATGTTTGCTCGCGCATCGGCACGGGCGGTACATTAGTGCTAGGAGCAGTGATCCAAACACTTGGATTCGCACTGATGTACTGGAACCCGCCCTTTGCGCTCTTTACTGCTGCCTTCTTCTTAACTGGCATGGGAGGTGCCTATCAAGACGCCCAGGCGAATACATTCACAACAACAGTTGACAATGCGCATCGCTGGCTGGGAATTCTACATGCGGTGTATGGTGTTGGGACAATTATCTCACCCATTGTTGCTAATGTAATTGCCTCGCGAACGCCCGTCTGGCATGATTTTTACTTTGTGATGTTGGGCTTGGGGCTATTAAACTTGTGTCTTTTAAGGTGGACATTCCGAGAAGGTCTCTTTAAACCTAACAAGAGGAACGCGAGCGGAACAGCCGCCAGCGAATTGAAAGCCACGCTATCTAATAAAGCGGTCTGGATACTAAGTGGATTCTTCTTTTTGTATGTCGGCGCGGAGGTTACTGTCGGTGGTGAGTAATATTCTCATGAACACTTCCAACAATACAAACCCGGGAAAGAACATACTAACTATCTTAACCGTATTAGGTTGGATGGTCCAATTCATCGTCTCCGTAAGAAATGGAGACCCAAAAGAAGTAGGCTACATAGCCTCTGGATTCTGGACGGGATTCACACTAGGCCGTGTTGCTCTGGCAGACATCACGCACTATTTTGGAGAACGTCGGATGGTGTTCATCTATCTCACTTTAGCAGTTACCATGCAGCTCCTGTTTTGGCTGGTCCCAAATATCGTTGTAATTGCTATCGCGGTTTTCCTATTAGGTAGGTTGCCTGGACCAGGTTAATAGTTCGGTCGGCTGACCGGTCAATGTACAGGATTCGTCATCGGACCATTCTATCCTATTGGGCTCTATGTTCTTACACAGGTGGTGCCGGAGGATCTTCGAATTGGGGCTTTAGGTGAGCTGTTTTTGCATCAAGGACTCTGGATTTACGTACTTACGTCTGTGTGCAGGCCTCACCGCTAGTTTGGGACAGGCTGGCGCCGCTGCTTTCCCTTTTATGACGGGAGCTATAGCTTCCCGGGCTGGGGTCGAGGTTATGCAGCCGATCATGCTGGGTTTGCTTATTGGGATTGGCTTGTTCTGGGCTTTGCTTCCTAGACAACGGGCAATCAGCCTTTAGAGACTGGGGCGGGGCTATGATGCCCTAGAGAACAGGTATTACTACAACGTACGGTCGGATTAGACGAGGAGCGAAATTATTTAATAAAGATAACCGAATTAATCGGTTGTATAACACTTAGACCGTGGGATAAAGGTGGTGACCAATATACATCCCACCATAATTAGATCATGATACCTTATGCTACTATACTTCTACTCCTACGTATAGATCCTTCAGAAATGGTACTACAAATAGAGAGAACTCCGCATCGGAAACAATCAGAAGCGAAGACAATAGAATAGTATGCAGAAAGAAATGCATAAACGTGACCCTTGAAACCCTAACACGCAACGAGGAGTCTATATACAAAAACACAAATCTCACCAACTAGTCAACCCCTTCATGCGATCAAACCCACCCCTCAACTGCGAATCCGGATGCACAACCTTCCCCTGAAGAATGGTATACTTAACAACCCCCTCACAATGCTCCGGTTTAACCCTCCCCAGCCAAATCATCTGCTGCTCCTTCTTCCGATAAATCAACACATTCGCCGCAAACTTGTGCCCCCCAACATGAGAAACAAAGTAAATGCCCACCCCACCGGGCCTCTCATCGTCTAAATCGCGATATAGTCCGTGTCCGCGCAGATGGCGCTCCAGTTCCTTTTTGATCAACGGCGCCGTGATTCCACAGCGGGCATCTCGCCGTTGATGCGAGCAGAGAAGAACAACATAGTCATGTGGACATGGTCGAGACGATAACCGGGATTCTTGCTTCGGGTTATCAATAAACGTATCAACGACATGTCTGACATCACCATAGGCAACTCCATCCACGAAAGTAAATGAAGGTAAAAGTAACACGGTCGTCTTTCCTGAATCAATCGTGCCGTCTTCACCCTCCGGCGGTGTAAGATTGGATGCGGAGACCATTATTCTCTATAACATCATCAGCATACAAACCCAACTAAAATAAACAGCACGAAAAAATAGAAAGAAAAATAACATACTCCATGCTTCGACTTCCCCCCCTCGGACTTAAACGCCTCCATCAAACTCCCCTTCTCCTGCTCTACCTTCCCCATCCAATCCGTCTTCCCTGTTGCCACGAGTACATGCGTGTGAAACTGCTTAATGTACCCGTACATCGGAAGCGTGGTATCGATTTTCACCTTGGACGGCCATTTCACCGTGCAATCCGCGCAGTCGTGGCGACATTCCTCACCGTCGATTTTAGGGTCGACCGTTGGGAAGATGTACTGTGGGGAAGCGAGTTTGGTGAGAGTGAGGAGGGAGCGGAACATTTTGTATGATGGATATTACTTGGTCATTGATATGGACGTAGGAACTATTGAGCGAAATAATTATTGTTGTTTGGATAGGGCTGCTATTGGGCTGATATATACTCAGACTATCGCGTCTAGTATTACTCAGACCTTAGGGCTAGATATAATAGGGATATTTTATCCTTCCTTTGTTCCAAGTATTAGGCAATCTGAGCCAATCGTAGGGGATATAAACAGTTCGTTGGGCGATTCTATACTCCGCTCCCCTATCGGAGGATCATTGCCAAGGACCAGTTACCTCCGAAGATGGGGCTGCAACTCCGAGGCAGTCGGCTCCGATGCCATATTCGGGTAGCTTTCCGGATTTTGGGTGCCTGGAACTTGAGCTTGAGAGATGTGGTATAGTAAAATGAGATGCTGCCGTTGACTTGGTCAAGTGTTTGTTAGGATGCCACGACCATTTGCTTAACCGAGTAACTAACCGTATACAGGATAAAAAGATGACCAAATGTTGGAATTGACAAACTATAAATACATCCAACCCCGCTGAGTCAGACTTATACTATCGCCCGCATCCAAAGATTGTAGCAAGCCCCGTATATACGGAGGGTCGGCAACCCTCCATAGTGCCCTAACCCACCACTCCTTTCAGCCGTAAATAAACAACATCGGTTACAATAAAAACCCCGAATCTTTCCACGCCCGAATATACTTCATGACCAACTCTCGGTCAATCGGACCCAAACTCCTCAACGTCGTCGAATGCTCCTTGCTATGTGTTGTATCAAGTATCATGCCACCACAAGACATGCGCAAGAAATCTGTCTGGAAAAAGTCCACAAGCCGCACCGCCGGATTCTCCGATACTGGAATACTAGGAGGACAGTTACGGACACGCTGGAGCCATTCACCATATGGAATGATGTTGGTTCGAGGAATATCCAGGGCATCGGAGAGGATCGATATCATCTCGGGCCAGGGCTGTCTGATGGGATTCTCGATGTGATAGATTGGGTATGCGGGTGTGTTGCATCCTAGTAGGAGATCTCCGAGTGTGCTGGCTACGTCGTTGACTGGGCACCATGATAGAACCTGTCCGCATTGTCAGCAAAGTTGATCAGGAAATAAGGTCAATGGAAGGACATACACCGTCGAGATCCGGGAGAACACCAAGGGACTGCGACGATTTGATCAGGTGCACCAAGTGTTCCACTGGATTCCAGTACCCGTTGACCTTGGAGCCCGAGATTTGACCGACCCTCACGGCCATGGTGCGGAAGTGGTCCGGATATCTGTGCAGCGTCTCATCCAGCATCTTCTCACAGATGAGCTTGGCGTCTGCGTAGCCCATCGGCAGGGCAGACGCTACGTTGACCCTTTGCTCCGGGACCCAAGCCTCGTTGGTCAGGAAAGGGTGACAGCCCACAACCGATACGGAGGAGACGAACTGGAACCCGATTTTCTCCATACCCGCTCGCCGGTGATAGGCTGCGTCGCGGCAGAGGTCGATTAAATTGCGAAGGGCCTTGAATTGAGGCTCGAAGCCTCGTGCTGGGCGGGTCATGCTCATGGCCCATGCGTTGTGGACAACGTCGGTGACACAATTGACTAAATGTTGATACTCGTAGCCGGAAAGGCCAAGCATTGGTGCTGAAGAGTTCGTTTCAATTGCCTCGATTTTTAACAGTATATTTTGATTGAGCTGTAGGCCCCTTGACTGCAGCGCCTCAAGCTGGCGAGTTGTCGCGTCTGAGCCACTCACCCGGTTCAGACAGATGACTTTGCGTACGTCCGGTTGCGCGGCGAAATGAGCAACCAGATGGGATCCGAGACTGCCAGTGGCGCCAGTAACCAACACACAGCGAAAAGAATCATTATTTGTTTGGGAGATAGGGAGCGAAGTAGGGGCGGCAAAGTCGTGGGTGTGTTTCTGGACTAAGGAATCCACTACCACTTGACGGGCAGCAAAGTCAGCCGTGGTGATCGAAGGGGCTGGGGGACATATAGATACCAGGTTTTGGCTTTCAGAAGACGCGAGCGCGATAATAATGCGCTGTATCGAGTTTTCAGGGAGCTGGCCATCGGACCAGTTGACATGACCGTACCCGTTGGCATGCAATGTCCGCTTCCAGAAGTCGGGTTGAGCGAGGGCGTGGGTGCGACCGTCATTGAACAGCCACCAACCTTCCACCAGTCCAAATACTGAATCGACCCATGGCACAGCCTCGGTCATTTCCAGCATGACGAGGAAGCCATCGGGACGGAGGATTCTGTGGATGTTCTTGGTAGTAACCGCCAGACTGTGAGTTGCGTGTACACAGTTGGTTGCTAGTACCACGTGCTGGGTTTCCAGAAGCTTCGTGGGTGGTTCTTTCTCAATATCAATAACCTCGAACCGCATCCAGGGGTAGTCCTTGAAGCGCTTCCGGAGGCCGGCCACCAGAGAAGGAGAGATATCGGTGGCGGTATAGCGGACGGGGACGCCGGAGCTGGCGAGGAGCGGCAACAAGGCTGCCGTGGTGCCTCCTGTCCCGGCGCCCATCTCCAAGATGTTGATCGGTTCTTGTTGCTGTTGTGGGAGGTGGGCTAAAAACCGCTGCCAGAAATGCTGCAGCTGACGGAGCCAGGCCACATTGATTGGAGACTTTCCGTACATGCCAGCAGCCAGCTCGCGTCCCTCGGCGCTGCCAAAAAGCAGCTGGATGGCCTCAGTTTTGCCACCTAGGCAGTCTGCTAGTCGTGATCCGGTCAGACTAGTGAGCTTGTGGTCATATGCATGCTCGGGATACTCGTGTAGGAGCTCCTGGAGCAGTTGCGGAGCGGACTTGGCTGGCAAGGGTACAGCTGTCCGAATCATGGTCGAGCCATCTAAGTCGATGAGACGAGCCTTCTCCAAAAGACCAGTCAAAACAGCCATTACCTTGTCATGCTTTGGAAGATAGGGGAGTCGCTTGATAATCTGGCCCTCCTGTACAGAACGCAGGGAGCAGCCCAATTGGTCAAAGGCATCGAGTGTGTGGGCCACGACCAACTCAGTCAGCTTTGGCTGAACGTAGTTGGAGTACCCTGAGAGGCCATTTTGCTCGATAAACCGATCGGTTAGAAGCTTGGTTTCAGTAAAAGCCTCGATGATGGAATCAGCAGAGAGGTGTCCAGTGATTGGCGCACTACCAATACTGGGAATCTTGACGCCTTCAGCAGGCTCACTTGGCGGAGTTTGGATCCCGGCTGCTGAAGCCTCGTCAAAGCCATCGCTGAGATCTCCATCTGTCGTGGAAGAATCGGATGCACCCATGCTCGCTTGAATGCAGTTCACTAAGCTCCGGACATCGGTCATTTGCATAAGCTCCTCGAGTTCGAACTTGATGCTGAACGACTTCTCCACCTCTCGGGCGACCTCCATAGCTAGCAGCGAGTCGATGCCCAGCTCAACGAGATCCGAACCAGGCCGGATGTCCTCTGGTTCGAGACCAAGCAAGTTACAGAACAGCTCCCGGACACCGTTCAAGACATCACGGCCCGGAGCCTTCTTCGTCGGTGAGCTGGTAGACGTCTTTGTCTTGGGCTTGTTCGCAGGTGCCTTTGCGACTGGGACAGCAGCGGGAGAGGCAATACCGGGCAGCACTGGGAGAGGCTCGGGAGCTAAAGCTGCCACTTGCTGTGTAGACTGGACACCAGTGCAACGTCCCAAAAGGCGAGACATGCCGGCGATAGACACCTCAACAAAGTGGAGGCCAATAATAACCCACACCAACTTGCCGGTAGCAGAGTCAAAGATGAACAAGTCACTCACATACGCCTTGGGAGATGGGCGATTATGTATCGCGTGCACCTCCCATTGATTTGGTCGCGAGTCCAGTGGGACGTTAGGGGAGCGGATCCACCTCTCGACACGATTGGACAAGTACATCTTGCCGTCCTCACACTCGGCCATACAGTTCAAATAGATGCCAGCCACTTGACAGAATGTGTCAGCGAGTCCCACGCTGAGGATAGTTTGTTCCGCATCTTGCTTGACGATCCGCCCCGCTGACTCGTTGCCACTAGCAGCGAGCTTTTGCAAGCCCTTGTAGCTATCATCATTGTACTGCACAACGGGTGCAAAGACCTTGTAAATGTTACGGCTGCCCTGGATCACATCCTCCGCCTCTTGTCCGTCCAGCAGGTCAAGAGGACGTCGGCGATTCACCAGGCGTTCAAACGTGGTGAAGACGCTCGTGGAATCACCAAGGGAGCGGAACAGCAGTCGGCCTGAAACATGCTGGGTCGCATTGCTTCCCGCGTTGTCTTTGTCTACGCTGGTGATGCGGAACTCCCAGCTAGTCGATTCACTATCGGTTCTGTGAGCATCAAGCCAGACAAACCTAGACTCGTCGAGGCACAACGGTGCATCATTCTCCATATTCTCTAGTTCGGGGATCATATCCGAGTCCTCCAGTAGGCTCACCAGTGCCTCCCTGGCCATAACGTGCTGGAACATGCTGGGGCAGATCGGTGCTGTTTGTGCGACGAGATGCGCACCGACATACTTCTTGAACTCATCCGAGGTAGAATGAATTTGGAAGCGGGCGTGAGTGTTGCCACTATCCTGGAAGCCCATAAATGTCCAAAGCCCTATCGGTGACTTCGGCCAAGGAGCCACGGGGGCTGCCTCCTTGACCTCCGGCTTGCGGCGCTCGAGCCAATGTCTCGTTTTTGCAAACTGATATGGTGGCAGGAGGAGAAGGGATTTGACAGTCTGTCCAACATGCCCCCAGAAAGAAACGTTCAGACCTTCTTTCCACAGGTTGAAGGTAGCATCTGCCACATTCTGGACTGCTCCAGAGCCGGTGATGTTGATTGATTGGAAGACCATACCACAGGATCCGGCCGCTCTACTGGCAAGTGCAGTAACACCTGAGCCAGAGCCAGCTTCGAGCCAGATGCTGGAAGGGTATTTCTGGGCCAGCCGTTGGACTGCCTGGTCGAAATAGACGGGGTCTCTCATGTGAGAGGCAAAGACGTTGAAAGCCGGCGGGTCGCTGATCGCCTCCTGGGTGGCTCTCTCGTGTGGAATGACTGGACTGCGGAAGATCAAGTCCTCACCGAGCTTCTCAAGTTCGGGGACTAGAGGGTCCACCAGTACAGAGTGGAAGGCGTGGGTGGTATCCAGCTGCTTCGCTTTGATACTCGAGAAAAATGGATTGCTCGACAGAGTCTGCTTAACAACAGCCATCGCCTTCGATGTGCCCGCGAGGGTAAATTGGCGGGGACCGTTGAAGCAGGCGATATTGACAGGTGGCTCTGTCGTGTGTGCGGCGTTGGTCTCGCGCAGCAATCTTTGGATGCTCTCTAACTCACCATCGACAGCCATCATGGAGCCACGGTCCGGACCCCATTTCTCCTCAAGGAGACGAGCGCGCCCAACAATCATTTTTAAAGAATCCCTGACGGAGAGCGTTCCACAGACGCACATAGCAGTGAGCTCCCCGAAGCTGTGGCCCACCAGAGCAGCGACCTGAACACCACTGTCAATCCAGCTCTTGGCGCACGAGTACTGCAGCGCAAACTGCATGGTCTGCAACTCGACAATGCTACTTCTGGGAGTCCGCTCAAAGATAGCGGGAATGATTCCATCAAGACCAAGAGATAGACATATCTCGTGACATTGGTCGAGGTGAGTACGGAGTAATTTGAAGTGGTCGTAGGCCTCACGGTCTAAGCCGACAAAGTTGGATCTTTGGCCACCAAAACACAAAATTACTGGACGAGATGACTGTAGTCGCTGAGTAGATTTCAGCTCGCTCCATCCGTCTGCGAAGCTGGCGAGTTTTGCTTCGAGCTCGGCAACGGACGCGCAGCTAAAGATGAGCGACTGTCCGAGAGATCGGTTCGATTGGTGCGCCAATTGATAGGATAGATTATCAATTGTAAAGCGGTTGTCATTCGGCTTTCTCGTTTGAAGGAAACGGACCATCTTTGCGGCGTACGATCGCAAGGACTGGTCATCTATACCAGAGAACCAGAATGGACGCTTGCCAGCAAATGCTTCGACCACCCTAGGAGTTTCACCCTGAACCTCCGCATGGTCCGCCTGTGTGATGACAAGCGACGCGTTCGAGCCAGATGCGCCGTAGTTGTTGATGAGCGCCGCGCGGGAGCCCGTCGCCCAAGACCTGAGTCGAGTGGAGATCTCGATATTATCCAAGGGCGACGCGTCGAGTTTAGAGCTGATGGTACGGAAGCTAGACTGCGGAGGAATTGCGCCATTTTGAATCATCAAAAGCACTTTGATCAAAGCAGCTACACCGGAGGCACACTCCAAATGGCCGATGAGGCCCTTGACCGAACCCAGGGAAAGAGGCTCCGCGCGACCCGGTCCGCCCAACACCCTGCGAATACTGTCGTACTCTGCACGATCACCGACCTGTGTGCCAGTACCATGTGCCTCGACCACGGAGATTTGCTTAGGATCCAGTCTAGCCTTGCGCAGAACGGTGTTGAAAACGCCGGTGAGGGACTGAACACTTGGGGCGGTGATAGCCGAGCAATTTGCGTTTTGGTTCACAGAGGATCCCCTGATAACACCTAGAACCTGGTCGCCATCTTCCATTGCAGCAGATAGCTTCTTCAGGAAAACAGCGCCAGCGCCTTCACCTCTACAGTAGCCATCGGCGGCTTCATCAAACGGCTTACACTGTCCGGTAGGACTGAGAAAGGAGGCTCCATCGAGGTTCTGGTACCACTCTGGGCTCGTCATCACGTTAACACCACCAGCAAGAGCAGCATTGCATTCACCGTTCAGGATAGCGTTGCAGGCATGATGAACGGCCAAGGCAGACGACGAGCAGGCTGTGTCAATGGTAACACCTGGACCACTCCAGCCAAAGAAGTGACTGATCTTTCCGGCAGCGAACGACTTGAGGTTGCCCGTGGCAGTATACGCTGTAGGTGCATGGCAGGCAACATTATTCTCGTAGTCCACCACTCCGATACCCACGTAGCAACCGACGTGCTGGTCAATCGCTGCTTTATTGAAGTATCCGGACTGTTGCACAGCCTGGTAGGCCACCTGCAACATCATTCGATGCTGCGGATCGCTGGATACCGTTTCGCGTGGACTCTTCTGGAAGAACTTGTGGTCAAAGGCATCATAGTCACGGACGAAGTTACCAAACCACTTTCTCTTCTTATCGTTCTCACGCCAGGCAGCGTAATCGAAATTGATGCGATCTGAAGGCACCTCAGTGCACTGTGATTCAGCCGCGCATATCGTGTCCCAGAACTCATCGAGGTCACTTCCACCGGGGAAGTGACAGGCCATACCGACTACGGCAATGGCGTCATCCTCAATGGGTCCTAACAGAGCGCCTAGTGCGGGGGGTAATTGGCCGGGGCTAGCATCAAGATCGGCGGCATACGCCAGTTTCGGGCCGAGTTTGCGTAGGAACCACTGCGGCACGAAGCGCTGGCTTCCGAAGCAGATGGTGAGAGATGGGCGAGTAGAGGTCGACTCATGCAGCGCCGTGAAGAGTTTATGCCAATCAGCCTTGTCGGTCAGCATAGCTCGGGCAGCCGCATGGTGAAGTTTGTCCTCAATTCGGAATTTGCCGCTATCGGCAGAGCGCGTGCTGAAGGCGAGTTGAGAAGCGTGTGGGAATTGAAAAGATGGGTTCGAGTCAAAGAGTTGCAGGAGGGAAGCCGCCTGATCCTTGCGCTTCCCGCAATGGAATGGCCCACGTAAGGCGGTTTTCGTGAAGATGAATCCAGCAGCCTTTAGCTTCTCCAACAGCTCAGGTGCATCAGTCTTCAACACAGTGAGGGTGGCTAGGCGGGCTTCGGAAATGACTGACACATATGCCTGTACAATCTGTTAGTCTAGCCTCATCTAAGTCGGTCTTATATAGGGTAAGATACCTCTGGGAAACCGTCTACAATGCTCTCCAATTTGCTCTCCGCGCCATGGGCAGTCCATCCAACAGCCAACGACTGCCACTTGTCTCCGTCTTCACGCTCTGAATCTCCTGCATCCACCAAAGCCCCGATAGCGGTAGCAATGCGAATAGCGGCCGCGCCATGCTTTTGTAGCTCTGCCAGAGTCTCAGAGACCGCCACTGCAGCTGAGCTGATGAGTCCAGTGCAGAGACCGGCCGTCTCTGTGTCAAGTTTCAAAGCCCCATGAAGGCTGTCGTTTGATGTGATCCCCGGGTTGAGCTGTGTTATAAACTTCGTGTACTGTGCCAATTGGGTCGTGACAACCAACGGGGTAACGAGTATGTTTGGCAGTGGAAACAGGTTTGAGGGTAGTGTGCCTCTTCTGACCCATTCGTTAAGTAGCTGCAGATATCTCTGGCCCTGGAATGCCGCTAGCTCTGAATGGGCATCTGAGATCTTTTGCCATTCCTGTGGTAATTGTGTCAGGGTCTCCAGAATCCACTGCAGCTCTGGTGTCTCGAGCAGGGTTGTCCGGAGTGACTGTAAGAATGTGTTGTCGAGGTTAGGATCCTGAGGTCCAAAGACCAGAGTAAGACTCTCGGATTTGATGTTCGAACCAGAGTTGACCATGTTGAATGCCAGGCCACAGGGGTATAATGAAAGAGTTGAGATTTCTTGTTTGATGTTGCTTGGAAGCTAGTAGTCTGTGGGATCAAGGGTTGTAAATATATGAGTCTGATATATAGCTGGGTTCATCATACAGTAGATAGTATTAGGAATAAAGAATTCTGGCAACGCTGATTGGAGTGAAATCCCCATACTCCGGGTCTTTGCTGATGCTCTTGCCACATGGGGGCCAGAATCCTGCAGCCCTAACTTTACCACTCCGGAGAAAAGTACTGCTTGAAAAGATTGTCCGACAGTGGGTGATAGGCTCAGCCTCTTTCTTGGCTTTCTCTTGTTTGTTTGTTTGTGTATCTCTTCTTTCTTTTTGGTGTTATTTTTGGATGACTGCCTTACTTCGTCAGTTGCCAATCTACACCATGTTATGTGTGAAATTAACTGCAGAATTCCTTGGAGAACACTCTGCATCTTACCTATAATGACAATCCATTTAGTAGAGTATAACGGGAATGATTGTTCTTTCCAAAGTACTGCTATCATCGATCGTTAAGATCTCCTAGTAATGCGGCTCATGCTCAGCCTACTGCATGCAGCTATCTTGTAGTAAACACGGTAACTCTAAGGCTCTGCAATTTGATCATATAACTGAATTAAACACAAGAGACTAAATAATTGCATCTACAACCCCATCATAACGTAAAATTCAGTTCATGCCAGAGCAATCCCATCAACCCACTGCACAACAGAAGTCGGCTCCCTCCCCAGCAGCCACCTCAAAACATTCGGACTTCCCTTCAACCCACGCCGATTATAAAACAAAATCAAATGCTCAACCGTATCCCGAACAAGATCACCCCGTAAATCACCCTCACTCGCCAGCCCAAGCCCCAACTCCCCATCCACCTTCTCCTCCCCACCATACAAAGCCCTAATAAGCTTATTAACGCCAGTCTCAAAAGAAGGCGTCTTCAGCTCGATCTTCTTCCCAATGCGCTTCTCAATGATTTGAATAATCTCCGTCTCGGAGATGGGCATGGTGGAGCAGAGGGGATATTCGGCTAGATAGTGCTTTTCCCTCTCGTTCAGCACTTTGGCTGATGCTTCGGCTAGATCGGCGAGGGCGATCACGCTATTTGCGTGTTCTGGTTTCCACCATTTTTCGAGAACGGGGTGTTCCTGTGCTGCTAGGGCCGCGACGGGGTAGGCGTCTAGGAACTTTTCAATTGGTCAGTACCCATCACTGTATCGTGTAGAAGAAGCAGTATAAGCACTTACATTGGTCGGCTTAAGAATAGTCCAACAATCAAGCGGACTCAAAAACAGTCGTTCCTCAACATAACTCTTCAAATCATGCTGCAGCAAATTCCGATGCTGTGTCCCAAGAACGCTCGAGAAAACGAAATGCTTAATTACATTTCCCTCACGCCGAGACTCAGCAACGGCCGCATCGATCAGATTGAAACCGATTTCTTTCTCGTGAGAGTGTAGACTCGGCAGGACGGCGTTGATGGCCGTTGCGCCGTGGAGGAGCTTGCGGCAGTCAGATAGGGACTGGAGGTCTGTTGTTACGACGTCGGCGTCTGGGTACTGGACCTTGAGCTTTTGAGCCGAGGCTTCAGAGTGTGCGGCGAGACGGAGGTGGAATTTGCCCTTGTTGTAGAGGAGAGGGATGAGGCGGGAGCATTGTTTGCCACTGGGGCAGGTTATTACTAGGATCTCGCCCATTTTGGTCTTGTATGGTATAGTGCAGTTGGACTGTGGTTTAGGGTAAAGTTTGGAAATGTGAGATTTGGGGAAGAATATTCAAGCCAAGGTATTATACATCTAAATGGAGTTTTCCACTTGAAAGGTTTCTCCCCTCGTCGGAGTTTCTTTTCCACAAGTACCTCCGGCCCCCAACTACGATATACATAACTTTTCTCTTGGCTCCATGCGGGTTCGGTATTTATTATGATGTTAGCCTATGATCCGAAATAGCAGCTCCAGGAGAAATGCATTCTAGTAAGGTTATTGTCATCACAGGTAAGATCTAATAAATGCACGGATATTCATTCTCTTCCTAGAACTGATTTCGTTTGCAACCTAGGTGCCAACACCGGCATCGGGCTGGAAACAGTCAAATCACTATTGCGCTCCAATCAGAAATACCACATCCTGCTTGGTGGTCGTAATCTTGAAAAGGCTCAATTGGCATGCCAAAACCTCACTTTCGAAACATCGCAAAGCTCAGTCGAGCCGTTCCGGGTAGACGTCGAGAGCGACGACTCGATCGAGGCAGCTTACAAGCATATCTCAGCCAAATACGATCGAGTCGATTGTCTCATCAACAATGCCGGTTAGTGAGCCTTTTTCTACATACAAAAAGCCATCTAACTAGGAATTAGGGGCTTGTTTCGACGCCCACATCGCAGACGGCCGCATGACAGCCCGCGAGGCATGGAATAAAACATGGGATGTCAATGTGACGGGTGCGCATATCATGACTACGACTTTTCTCCCATTATTGCTCAAGTCACGCGATCCCAGATTACTATTTATCACTAGTGGGCTTTCCTCGTTGCAGGCGTCTTCAGATTCAAAGAACCCAAAGAATGTTTTTCCACCGGCGGGACTTCCGAAACCACTTCCATTCGTTGGGTACCGGTCCTCCAAAGCAGGGCTTAACATGGTAATGGTGGAGTGGGCGAAGGCGTTGGAAAATGACGGGGTTAAGGTGTGGTCTGTCGCTCCTGGTCTTTTGGCTACTGGTTTGGGTGGAGACACGGAGCTGTTGAAGAGGTTAGGGGCACAGGATCCGAGTATTGGGGGTGATACTATCCGACGCGTAGTTGAGGGGGAGAGAGATGGCGAGGTTAGTTACGTGGTGCGTGGATATTTGACGCCGATTCAACCTTGGTAGACAGGGGGGTAAATGGAAAGCGCCATGGTTCCGTAGTCTCGAGGACACAGCTAGTCTTTTTGATCTAATTTTGATAATCTCATCAGAGCTACCGGTCGTTGTGAGCGTAATGTTGACCATTTAATACTTTGTCTCGGATGCCTTTTTATCTTATGTAGTAAGCTTCAATGTGGATGTTTAAGTCGCTGTACCGATACTACAAAAGCTCTATAATGCCCAAGGGGGTGCCAACTTCCGCATCTAGGGCTTATTCGACATGTGATCCAATTCCTAACAGTATGGAGTTGCAAGCTACATCTACCAAAGGCACAGCCTCTATATTGGCGAGTGGAATCAAACATATCAATCAATTGCAACCGAGACTTGTCTACATAAATCTTCCCAAGAGTTAACACAACTCACTCCGCATAAAACACAACAAACAATCACCATAACTACTATCTCATAATCAAAGACCCAACTTCCTACCAGCCTCACCCCCAATAGTCTCCATCAGCCGTTGCCGAATATGCTCACCAATGACCGTCTCAACCCCCGAACCATCCAAAGCCCGGCACTTCAGGTCGAGATTCCCATTCAGAAAGAACGGTGCACTGTACCTTGGCCTGACGTTGTGATTGACAACGCGGTGACGCGCGCTTCGGTAGTATCCGGCAGTCCATTTCTGCATCATATCGCCCATGTTAATCACGTAGGAATGTTCCTTGACAGGAACAGGAACCCAGGTTTCCGTTGGCGGATAAAAGACTTCCAGTCCCTCCGTGTCTTCCTCCTGGAGGAGGACGGAGACATTCCCGAAGTCGGTATGATCGCCCACTAGAACCTTTATCAGATTTGCAAACTTGCAAGTAAGATCATGGAGATTTGGGACATACCACCAAATTGGTTATCATGCTTCACCGGCTGGGGCGCGTAATGAAGAAGACGCAAAGGAGCGGAAGGATTAATAGTCAATTCGTCAAAGACATTGGGCGAACAACCCCAATGCTCTGGAAGCCCACGGGCAAGAACCTTCAGAATCACCTTAACCATTTCAAGCATCTTAGCGTGATATTTCATAACAGGGATGCGGAAGTCTTCGTCCGCGAGTGTCTTAGGCCATTGATTAGGACCCGTGTGAAATGTACCAGCTTCTGGGGCGTCTGCTGGTGTCTCTCGGCCGATAATGAAGCCCTTTTACAATTAGCACTGCTCGTAGAATATCGCGAGGATGCCGACTCACCTCCTTTGTATCCGGTAAGAGGCCCTCTTGGTGCACCTGCAGCGCGGGTGGCTCGTAGCCACGGAACGAGCGACCCATGGCCTTTCCGATCCACGTCTCCATCTTGTCTTCCTTTGGTAGATAGAAGTATCGTTTAGCACAGTTCAGGACTGCCTGGCGGTCTTCTTCGGGGATTCCGTGCCCGACGAGGTAGAAGAAACCAAAGGTGGTGCATGCATCACGCATAGCGTCGACGACTTGCTCCTTGGCTTCTGGGGAGGCATTCTCGTCGAGGAATGGACTGATGTCCACTGTCGGGATTGTAGTGGGTGATACTGCACTGTTGCTGCCCATTTTGCCTGTCTGAGCTATTATATCGGTTGATGTGGTATGACTTGTGGGGTTTTCAAATTCTAGGTTGACATGGAAATCGAGTCAATAGTACGCAAACGAGGGATAATGTCGGTTTGCACTGTAGATAAACAGGAATTCTCAAATATACGTAAATTACCGGTCCTATGGCTAATGTCTACACTTCTTCATACCCTTACCTCTCTGTCTGGTCAACCTGGTCAGCTTTCTTGCAGTATAAACCGTCCTAGCGAACGATCCGTGGGGCTGATTCTAAAAGATTACTCCGAGGTCTTGGGGGCCAAAGCATTAATCGTCGAAGGAGTATCATTAGTCAGGGATGAGCTGTTGTAATAACTATCTTAAGCATTTTTGGTCAATTCTTTATAAAGTTAATCCGGTAAAGCAATGGCCAAGATATTCAGCATGTTCTGAAAGGTTACTCCGGGCCTGGAGATAGCGAGAATAAATGAAAAATAGTACGAATGTGAAAGGAGAAACGAAGCAACCGAAAGATAAAGTAACACGCAACAGTAAAAAAAAGTAAATAGAATTATTTGTCAAATCAAATATAATTGCTATTTCTATCAAGGTACAGAGCAGAATCCATCCCCACTCACAAATCCAAAGACCCTACTTCAAACGTGCCCTGCAACATCGTACCAAATCCAATTCCTACAATTCTTCCTAAGCTCACAATCACTCAGCTCTTACTCAAAATGTCCGAAAAATACGACTGGCTCGTCCAAATCCCTGTGAATGCGAGCGATATGAAAGCGTGGGCCAACGCCCGTGACGCGCATCTCTCGCACATCAAACCATACGTCGCCGATGGAACTATTGTTTTCGCAGGTCCCACCCTCGCAGCGCATCCCAAGGAACCAGAAGACAAGATGGAGATTACAAGCAGTGTCATGATGTTTCGAGCGAGGACTGAGGAGGAGGTACGCGCAATTGTCAGCAAAAATGCCTTCGTCGAGGCGGGAGTTTGGGATATGGATCGCGCGGTGGTGGCGCCTTTTAAATGTGGTGTTAGGACAGCGCTTTGAAGTTTTACTTGAGCTCCGAAGTGAAGTTTTATTGTATTTCAATTTAGTCTAGAGCTGTGTAGAATGTGATGTTGTGATGATTGTTAGTTGTTATACAGTTTGTTTAACTACCAGGAATGATTGACAAACTTTCAAGTGGAGATTAATTAAACTTGCACTGAGGGATATATTCTAATTAAGTTACTAATAGAGAGAAACACTCGCAACCCGACTTCCAACATGCATCACCTTCAGTCCATTCTTTTAGTCATAAGTTCGTATCATCCGGAAAGCAAGACACTCTCCTCCCAACCGCGCGGTTGAAGCAAAGGGAAATCCCTTATGCCTTTATCGCAAGCTTAGGGCCATACTTGGCCACACGAATCACAGCGTACAATAGACCAGCAGCACAAGTCGGTACACCACCAAACGTCCACAAGCTGTGCCAGTTAAGGGAATCACCACCGGTCCGCAGGATAGCGCCACTACTAGGGCCGCTGATGAGCACACCCAGAGCAATAATGGCATAGCCCATACCAACTCGGGTTCCCAGTCTCGACTTATCCTTGGTGAGCATGGCGAGACACATGGGTGGCAAGCCGATCAGAGCACCACTCATGAAGCCGGAGAGCAGCGCCATGACGATAATCGCGCCTTTGGAATGCACAGCCATCATGACGAGCATCAGCATACCCGAGAGCAAGGAGGCCGGTACGAGAAGGTTGAAGGGACCCAGCTTGTCGGCCATCTTGTTGGGGATGGTTCGGCCAAACACAGATGCAGCGTTGAAGATAGTGACCAAGTAGAAGGCGAGAGATTCGTCGGTGATGCGCTCCGCAGCGGAGTAGTAGGACAGGTAGAACAATATGACGAACAAACCCATGTAGGCGACGAGAGAGGTGAGGATAAATGCCATGTAGCCGGCGTCAGTGAATGCGGTCGGATCCAACATAGCGCGAACCTTGGGCGGCTTGACACGGAGCTTCATCACAGATAAGGGAATCAGCAGGGTTCCCAACGCGATGAATCCAATGACGCGCACAGCCCAAGGAAAGCCGATCTCGTTGATCAGTCGATACAACACAACAGGGTAAATGACCCCTCCCAAGGCGGAGCCTGAAGCAGCGATACCCATGGCCATGCCCATTTTGGTGCTGAAGTACTGAGGAATGATAGCGACACAAGGTACAAAGAGACAGCCGGTGCCGATACCGACCACGAAGCCTTGGGCAAGCAGAACTTGCCAGAAGGTCTTGCAGAGGCTGAGCATCATATGCCCGAAGACGACCATGAAACCACCGACGATAAGGAGAGTTCGGAGAAAGCCACGGTCGTAGATCGGGCCGACAAAGAGCCCTACAAAGAGCAACATAAAAGCTGCGATCGAACCGACCCAAGAAATATCGGAAGAACTCGCAGTGAAGAGCGCCCCAGACTCATAGTAGGTCTGGTAGGCACCGAAGGTGTTGAGGATACCCCAGGTGTTGAAGTAGAGCATGAAGCTGCCCAGGACATTCAGCCATGCCATAGTGCCTCCATTAGGTGGGGGAGATGGTCCACCGGCCGGTCTGGATGGAGGTTCTTGGGGCTGTGGAGGTTTCGCATCCACACTCTTCTCACTCCGCGCAGTCGTATCGCTCATGGCGGCGGTTTCAGGTTCAAGTGCCAGCAGTTTGCGTTTCAATTTTTTAAACAACAGATCGGACTCGGGTTATGAAAAGGAGTGACAGTAGTAACAATAATTCTAATATTCTTAATGCAAGCTTGAGACTTTGGTTTGCACGATCGTGGACTGCCGTAACTCTCCTTTTCTCTTTATATACAACATCGTCAATCGGGCTTAGGGTCCGGCATACTCGGGAAATTAACTCTATTTGTAAAATCTCGGAGATATTTAGTCTGTCAGCCTTCGGAGGTTGTTGGTTATCATCCTTGTCACTTCCTTGTCATCTTCTCCTTAGGCTTTCTTTATGCGCGTGATGACCGCCAGCATTGAAAAGAAACTCCGAGTGTCCAATCATTGTTCTCTACACGACCTGTGCCGCCCCACTTGAGCCCGAAGCCCTTCGGCGTTGCCTTGTTCGAGTTTTCAAGTAGTTACTGCGAAGAAAAAAATTAAAAATAGAGAAAATATTTTCAAAATTGATTGAGTAGTATTGGACGAGTCATAGAACGGAGGTGTGTACCAAGTTACTTGGTGACATCAAAGTTTCAAGATATATATTTTGGTATACGGCGATCTTATTAAGTTTAAGCCACCACAATCCTTCACTACTATCAATGTACACAAGAGCTTCATATAAGACTGTAAACCCATGTAAAAATGACAATATCGTAGATCATATCTTTTACACTACTCTACCAAGTTACCAAATCTGTATGTAAAAACTGTGGACCACTGGAACGCTCCAATAGAGCTAAAATTGGTTACTATACTCCGGACACATCACATAGCTGCCCAACCGTCCTTTCGGACCAATAATTCCACCACGTCTCGCAAGACCAGACTACAAGATGATAGTGAATGCCAACGACTCAACACTTCACCTACCACGAATCCTCTGTCTACATGGTGGCGGCACCAACGCCCGCATCTTTCGCATGCAATGCCGAGTTCTCGAACGGATGCTCCACCCACACTTCCGACTAGTCTTCGCTGAAGCGCCCCTACCAGCACGCCCGGGGCCCGACGTGACCTCCGTATACAAAGACTACGGCCCATTCAAGGCATGGCTACGCGTACGACCCGAAGACCTAGCCCAGAACGCACACGACATCGTGAGAAAAATCGAGGAGTCGCTAGCCGCCGCACGACTTGCGGACGATTGTCGAGGCGCGACGGGAGACTGGGTTGGTCTACTTGGTTTCAGTCAGGGGGCTCATCTTGCCGTTGGCATCCTTGCGACACAGCAGGAGCTGCGGCGACGGGGTGAAGACGACAAGGTTTGGCCAGCATTTCGATTCGCCGTGCTGTTGGCGGGACGGGGACCGTTGAGATGGCTTCGTCCGGATCTCCCTATGCCTCGGGGCTTTGTCGATGCTGAGCAGTGTACCACCGGTGGCGAGCCGGTGGTTGCTGTGGACTTGTTGCAGGATACTCGTCTACGAACTCCAACTGTGCATGTTCATGGGCAGACGGATCCTGGGCTGGAATTACATCGCAGGCTTCTTTATCAGAATTGCGATACTTGCATGACAAGACTTGTTGAGTGGGGTGGGAATCATCGCGTGCCGATCAAGGTTCGAGATGCAGCTTCCGTAGTTGAGCAGATATTGTCCGTGGCTCAACAAACGGGCGTGTTAGATGGGAGTTTGTAGGTTTACTATCTTGGCATATCGTATATATTTATGATGGAGATGTTTTATGAAGGGCCAGGCTGCATACCCTTTATGCCATACAGGGGAAATATGAAGTCCCTAGTACGTATGTATTACGGAGCATGATGAATTACTGCTTTGAAATGCGAGCCTGATCGACCTATGCTTTACCTCAAAGGCCATAGTAAGGGGCAACTAGATGACAGAAGCATGCAATAGAAGCTAGGATTTCGTGGACCCGCCAGACTCTGGCCTCGGAATAACTTTATAGATTTAACTTGGAAAGTGGCCTAGCTATAAAAGTGGGTTAACACTATTCGGCTTATTTTACCATTTGAATATCCGGGGGAAGGGTTGTCCGAAATTTGGCAGGCCCCAAAGAATGATATTCCGCAGTAACTTTGCTGGCCTGCGTAGAGTACCCCGGAGAAACTAAACAGGATATTGTGCGCTATAGGAGCCGGGGGCTGAAATGCTCTGTTTTATAAAACTGCAGTGATACTATGTCTGCCAGGATTTTAAAATTAAAATCAGTAACAAGATATAGAGCAAACTCTACATACACAACCTAGAACATTTCACATACCCCCCTCGATTACACGGCTGCTGACCTACAAACACGAATAATGATCGTCCCTACACCAGAGATGGCCACAACCCCGGAAATCGCCATCGTGGGCGGTGGAATCGTCGGTCTTGTCCTCGCTGCGGGACTCACGCGGAGAGGTGTCCAGGTCAAGCTTTACGAACAAGCCCGTAACTTTCGAGAGATTGGTGCCGGTATCGGATTCACGAAAAACACGGTGGGTTGTATGGAGAAGATCAACCCGGCTGTCGTGACGGCTTTGCGCTCTGGAGGAGCTGTCAACGTTTCGCTGGACCAACAGGATCCCAAGTCGTATTTGCGATGGATCGATGGCTACGGCCAGCAACAGGAGGACGACCCAATGTACCAAAAGCCGCTCTTGAAGCTTGATGCTGGCGTCAAAGGATGGGAGACCGTTCGCAGAGATCAGTTCTTAGAGGATCTTGTCAAAGTCATCCCCGAGGGGGTTGTTCACTTACGGAAGCGACTGGACACGATTGAGGATAACGAGGACGTGGACAAGGTCTACCTGAACTTTACTGATGGAACTAGGGTTGAGGCTGACGCTGGTAAGTTCTGGCTCTGTACCCTATCTACTCCTCTTCTGGCTCAACCAATACCTGCGTCCAGTAATCGCATGCGACGGAATCAAGTCCAGAGCACGACAGCTCCTACTCGGTCCGGACAATCCTGCCTCTTACCCCCAATACACACACAAGGTCGCCTATCGCGCGTTAATCCCCATGGACAAAGTCGTCGCAGCGATAGGCGAATACAAGACCTTCCGCCAGCACATGCACGTCGGTCCAAACGCACATCTTATCCATTACCCCGTCAACACTAATACAATCGGAGCCACCGTCGTGGTCTCCGATCCTAACGACTGGCCACAAGACAAGCCTACGACGGCCCGTGCATCCCGGAAGGACGTTTTCGAAGCACTGGCCGGCTGGTGTACTCCGGTCCGTAACCTCGTCGAACTGTTCCCGGAAGAGCTAGACCAGTGGGCGCTCTTCGACCTGTTCGAATACCCAGTGCCCAAGTACAACAAGGGAAGAGTCTGCCTGATGGGTGATGCTGCGCATGCGTCGAGTCCCCATCACGGTGCCGGAGCCTCTTTCGGGATCGAAGATGCGCTTTGCATGTCCACGTTGATGTCCGAGCTTATCATGGATCTTCGGGAGCATCGCACATCCAAGGCGACTGCCTTGCGGACTGCATTCGAGACATACGACAAGATCCGTCGGACGAGAACTCAGTGGCTGGTCAACAGCAGTCGACGCGTTTGCGACCTTTTCCAACAACCGGAGTGGGCTAACCCGGCTAAGCGGGTGAAGACCGAGTCCTGCTTCGAGGAAGTCAAGGATCGCTCATTCAAGATATGGCATTTTGACTCTACTGCGATGGTGGATGATACGATTCGCGAATACAGGGGGAGCATGAATTTGGCCACGAACAAGGTGAAGAGCGTAAATGGCAACAATGGAGTGAGCGTGGGTCATGGTACCAACAAAGTGTAAACCGATTCTATTAGACTCTTTTATCTCATTTACAAATTATAAGCAGATCTATATGATATCAGGACAAATTATGCATATCGTCTATTTAGTACGTACAGCTTACCAAGACTAATTAAGTATTTCGTATCGAATTCTAGTCGATTGGTAGTCCAGAGAAACACATCAATTACTCCGCAAGAAAGCCCTAACTCCCTAAGATATAAGAAAATCGTCACATCTAATTACAAGTCAATTACTATTCCCCTCCAACCACAACGCTTTAACATCGCGTTTTACACCCTTAGCCAAATCCTTGATTTCCTTCTTAAGCGCCTTCTTCTCCTCCTTAGAATATTGACCATTCTTCTTAGCCGCTTTCACCTCACGGACATAGCCTGTCAAGAGGCCCGAGGCGGTTTCCACCGCACATTTGGTGCACTGACGCTCATCCGCAATATCATTGAGAGCGACGGTGAGTGCTTGCAAGATCTCCTTAGTTTGAGGCTGTTGGAGTTGACGGTCCAGATGAGGCGTCTGAGAGGATCCATGCACGGTGCATGACGCGCTAGAACTTTTGTTAAGGTTCGTAGATATGCTTAAACATGTGGAGTCCAGGACTTACCCTTGCTTCTCGGAGTAGATAGACGAGCCCACGGAGACATGGGACTTGGCTTTTGTGTCGCCCTGGAAAATGGTCTTTTGGGTCATTCTGTATGAATTGGATAGGATTGCTTGAAGGGATACAAAATAGATAGTTGAGACTTTCTGAGGATACTCAATATATTCTGATGAACTGTAAGAAGAACGCAGAGTAGGGCTGGGTTTATGTAGCCACAAACAGGGAGTTAGTATATCCGAAAGGGGCAAATATCCCGACCTCGGATATAAGGGCCGGCCGAGCGATTCGGAGTTTCTTTTTGGTCAGCGGCAGAAACGTCTCTTTAGGCCTACTAGATATCAGAATTACATTGACTGTCAGAGCTGCATACTACTTAGTGGCTGCCTATTTTGACTCATCGTAAGCTATGGTGCTCAGTATATGCCATCGGGGATAGCACTCGGGCAAGCCCACTTAGATATGTTTAGTAATGCGAAGCCCCTATTGCGTCAAGTGAAGTGAGTACGGGTGACTGACAAAGCTATTGTGGCTAATATGACTTTCATGATCATGTGTTCTAACAGATATTACCGCTAAGAGGTCGCTGAAAAATGCAATTTTGTACAAGATAAATGGGGTTGTCGAGAAAGATTCCAGACACAGAATGGCCCTAGAAGCCTATAGCTGCTGGCACAATCTCCAGATTCTGCTGGAGCTCCAGCTCAAGCATCCTGGCAAGACTATTTATAGGTGCCATATCACTCAAGGTGGCGGAAATAGCCTTGAACTGCGCCGCAAAGTTATGGTTGAACCCGTTGCATGAGCGCGAAAATTCAGCACAAATGAACAGCGCGATCGGTGTGAATGGATGAACCTAATTTCTTTTATCAGAAATGCTCGAGTACTCGTGAGAAACCAGGCTTGCCTTGAAGGATCCTACTTGCGACAGCTTTTGTGCCTGGCTGAGGACCCTTTCCGTCGCCATAGAAGCCTTGGTCTCGTAGCTTCCGTACATGTCCTGGTACATTTCTGCGACTTCGGGCACCGAGTCCAAAGCAGTGAAAAGCACTAAGACCGCCGTTTGTGCCAGCATGTTGGTAAAGATGAATGTGGGGTCGCAAGGCTCGAAACCGGCAGCGGCGCTGGACAATGTCGTCTGGATCTCGTGGCTCAATATTGTGTCAAGTGCTCGATGACGTACGATGCATTCCTGGGATGTGGGATCAAGGATGCGCTCTACGTTGCACTGGTTTCTGTGAGAGAGGCAACGTGCGAGGATGGTGAGCATGACTATCGACTTCGCGTAGGGTGATAGCTGCTGATCGCCCTTTTTCGCTATAGCCGGGGCTAGATATTCGGTCGTAACAGCCTGTTGATGTCGAAATGCAGTCTCTGGAGCGGGTAGACGGGTGAGGATCTATGTAGGTCAGTAACCTGTGAGATAATTGGTTGCCTTTTTGACAGTACAACTAGAGGCTGTAACTTGCCATTTGATCGTTCATGGCCAACGGCAGACCGTTTACGAGGTTCGCGTAACGATCGAGCGCATAGGCTGTCCAGAATGTCCTCCGTCTCTCCTCGACCTCAACCCAAGAGAGGTTTGATGTCTGCCAACTGTTCGGGTTGTCAATCTGATCAAGTTTCACGAGATGAACCAGATGAAAGCAGCGACCAGCGCTAATCCAGCCCTTACTGGGGTTGCTCTTTAGGATTTCGTAGAGGACAAGGAGCAGTCGCGCCTGGACCACTTCGATGGGAAGAGCCTCGTTCGGCATTTTCTGCTCCCACACATCCAATAAACAACAGGTATGAGTGTACAAAAGGGGTAGGACACCCTGGAACTGGGTTCCCATTGACGCCGCCAGCGTTCGTATGGCATATTGTAAGGATGTGAAGGGCTCTCTTGCGTCTGACTCGTGGGTTGCCCGCGCGTAGTACCGCTGCTGATGAACAATGGGAGCGAAGGGGTAGGCGCGGTCGAAGAAAAGGTCGTCCCTGTGACCGCAAGTTAGTTCATCTTTGCTTCGCTGACAGTTTAATCTTTATTTAAAATCCCTACAGATCTGCGCGCTCTAGGGGTGACAGCTGAACTGGAAGGTGAACTGGCAGAAACTGCGGTGTCATCGCCTGGGAGCTCAGTTCCAGTGGCCTTATGCTGGCGTCGATCGGACATGAAGTTGACATCGATGTAGGTATATTGCTTGATGGGGTTAGCGCTGGGGAGACGTATATAGACTCTGGGAAGGGTCCAATATGTTTGCACCATTCGCTATCCAATTCCAATGAAGGGATTACCGATGGCCATTTAGGCAGTCCAATTGACTGCGTGTCCGGAAAGAAATCATCTGGTGATCCTTGCGAATGTACCACGCTGACCCTTTCAATTTCATTAAGATCGACCTTTACTACTTGGTCTAGCTCCAAAGCTTGTCGGGTAGATGCTGAGTTTTCTCGCCTACTCGGCTGGGCCTCGGAATTCTCATATAGCTGGCGCTCAAGCGATGCTGTACTTCGCACGATCAAATTAGCGGAAATATCAGGCAACTTTTCACACAAGTACGACCCACCGATTCGCGATCTAAGTACATTGACATGACCCTTCCTCGGGCCTCGTGGCCGCCGCGCCGTATTTGTAATGCATGGTACACCCATGTTGCGACAGGTGCTACATTGCGGCTGGCTCATATCGCACTTGAGTTTACGTGAACGACATTCTTCACAGGCGAGCCCTTTATTTTGCCGTCGGCTTTTTGTAGGTTCTGTTGTGATGTTGCTCATCGGGATCTGTGGTTGGGTAATGGCGCTTTCCTTAGGGCTGAGTTCGACAGAGGTGTCACGTCAATTTCATTCTAAAGAGACCTGCGTACAGCGTGATCTCTGGGAACAACATAAGCCGTGCTTATTTGCCTTCAAGGCCAATGGTATCTTACCAAAGTAAAGTAAGTATTTCCTAGTCGGATGGTTATAGAATCGCTTTCCCTAGTAGCACCAGTGATTCTAGAAAAGACGTGGGTGACTGGATATCTATGTTGTCTCTAAAGGTGCGCTGGAAGGTCATTTAATCAATTATCAAGTGTAGACTAGATGTGATATATATTTCTATATATATTCTTCACTACGGCGATAGAGCATATAATCTCACTTCGAGGCTGAAGATAGTGTAAGGGCCTTATTTTCAGGCCCTGGTAGCAAAACAGCCACGTGGGAACAGATTGTACCAGTCCCTCGGAAATCCCGACATTAACTGAATATACTATGTATAACTTAGTGCGTTGTATATCAATCTTGCGAGTTTGGATGCTTGTCACATTCATGATCTCTATCCACCTTGACCACAGAACCACCGCATCTAGAAAATAAACAAACTGTCCTGAAGACTCCCCAACGCCAAGAACCCAAGAAACTATATGCGAGGACCCGATTACAATCATATGAGAACTACGTAGCCATCACCAACTGTTGGTAACTGGGTCCACGCCTTAACATTTCTGCCTAGTGCCAACATATATGTACGAAATAGCCCCATATCCTGGCGAGGAAGGTGAAGGGCTGAGTGGATCTAAATCTCCGCGTGGCCGGATAAGTAGCTTTTGCCTTACACCAATCATAGCAATGCTCTGAACCAACCCTACGAACGACATCAGCACTACACCTTCTTGGTCAAGCGTCTTGGCTAGGTTTATTTCGTTGGCCTCGTTCTGACGAATGGGAGTGGTGATGTTTATTACTTGCATATTGGGATTGCCTTATGTGGTAAGGATTGACGGTGCGTCAGCGCTAATTGACTCGGCATTGGGACGCTCCACTTCTGGGGCTTGGGTGATTTTATCCGCTGTCAAGTACGAATCATGACAATTAATTATCTTGAGGTATTCTGGTACAGGCTCTGCAGAAAGTAATCTGTCGACGCGGTGTCAGGTTAATTTTGGAGTCTTGAGTATTATCTACGCGATTAGGGCTATCAAAATTGATCTGAGAAGTTCATTACTAGTCCTCTTAGCGATAGCATGAATAGCATAAGCGTTCCATCAGGGTGTGAACAGCTCCTTTATATCGCTGGTTGTGCTTCAGCCAGGACTTACACCTGTGCTTGTTCGATCAAGTCGTAGTTGGGGTTTCTTGGTCTAAATCGCCGTACCACATATGCAACGTTTATCCATTCTCACTGTACAGTAGGTGCTAGCCCTATGCAGGATACACCATGGAAGCCATACCCATCGACAACTTGTAGAACGTAAAAGGCCTGAATGTATCTCGCTCATAGCCATAGTGTTGACTATTCCGTTCAGCTGCTAGTCGAAGAACGTAGAGCCGTCTGCACAACCTCAGAGAGGTCGCTATATTCTCTAAATTTAGTAGAGCTCGGTGCTAAGCTGATATCTCATCGGTCCACTCTGCCATGACAGACGAGATTCCCAGAAAAGAATAATAAACGTCATGGTCATATTTGCGTATGCCCATCTGGGAAACACCTGTTATAGCTGTCATACTTTAATCAAACGTACCGAAAACCATCCTCTAAATGGTCATGGAGAACTCAACCGGTTTCCAGATTGTCCGACCTCACACAATCAATAGCAACCTCTCCCCAGATCCTCCATTCTTTTGCGATCAAAGCTTCTACAACTGTTTCCTCGGCGCCTTCCCCCCTTTTCTCGGCACCGGATTCCCACTCCTACCACTTCCACCTCTAAACACCCCATCATCATCAACCAAGCTCCGCAACTCCTGCACACCAGTCGTAGCAACAGCCACAGCCACCGCTTGAGTATTGACATACTCCGCAGCAAGCCTAACAGACTCTACCGAATCCCCATCCCCCAAACTCTGCACTAATAAAAGTGATTCATCCTCCGCGGTTCTCTGATCCGCAACAAGGAACACAAAGTGATCAACAATAGTTCCCGTCGCATACTCACGCAGAAACCGAACTACTTCATCCATTTCCCACCCCAGAAAGGGTGATTTGAATGAAGGATCAACGGGAGGATACGTCACATCGTCATGTGTGTATCTGCGCAGTGCATTTCCGGTGTTATTTATGAGCAGGAGCGTTGGTGGTGATTGTATTTCGATGGCGTGTGGGTAGGCTTTTGTGAGGATTGAGGTGAGGATCTGGAGTTGTTTAGTTGGAATTATAATCTGTGTATAATTTATAGAGATATGGTGGGTTTTGTATGTACTTGGGGTGGGATATCGTCGAGACAGAATATTGGGATGAGGGATTCGCTCATTTTGGTTTATGGCTGTGTTTTGAGTTTTGTAGAGGATATTAGGTGTTACTTTCGAATCCTAAAGACTAGGTTCAGTACGGGTACAATCCCAATTAGTGGCACTGAATCAGTCGTTAGAGAACGTTAGAGAACGGAGGGAAAAGACGAGTCAAGTGGGGAGTAAAGTTAAGCCAAGTCAGGTTTCAACTCAAAGCCACATGGGGCAAACCTTCCGGAATCGAGTAGGAAAATTACATACGCCAGTATGACAGTTAGTGAATACGGACGAAACGGACTACTTCCACGTGTCTTGGCCTCCTTTGTGAGTCGTGACACAAGCTGAGTAGTAGCTTCTTTTATGTAATATTGCCACTCAAACTCTGGGCAAACCTCCGATGTCAAAGCGACAAGGATGGTGTGTGAAACATTGGCAAGTCAAGCCAATCGAGCCCTCTTGACGCGTTTGGGGTGGGAGAACTTAGGGCAACGACAGCTGACACGGAACAAAGATAATCCTTCGGGTTGGCGCGCTCGACCCGTGTCACGAGACGGCTAGACTGATATGGGACTAGCCAGTGACGGGGTGGCTGTGTAAGTTGTAAGTTGGGTATGTTTTGTGTATCTCAATTTCGGCGCTCTTGGACCTCCTTGGCCATTCTTTTTTTTTTTTTTTTTTTGTTTTTTCCTTGGGTAAACCGGTGGAGTTTGTCGCAATGGGCTGAGAGTAAAAGGTTTTCGGTAAAAATTGCCCAAGGCAGAAATGTTTAATACACACATGCGTGAATTTTTCTATATCTAGGTACTTCTGTAGATAGGGCTTCCTTCGTATACGGGGCACCATGTCGCTTGGTCGCAATTCGCACGGGTGTGGGGCATCTGTACGGGCATATGGGCGATATCATGGGCGATGGCATCGGCGATGGCATAGTGGCAACTTGATCGAGAGACGGGCTTACTGAATCCGTGGGGCTTGTCGTACATCTAATTGGCATCGTATTCCTGGTCGCAAGGGAAGGAAACCGAATCAGGGGACTGATACTGCATTCAGGGCAAAGTGTACTGTTTGTGTTCCGGGGGTTCGATATAGGGGGTATCTTTTCGTTAGCAATAGGGCGCAAGGGTCGCAATGGTCGCAATCGAAAGGGTTAGGTAGGGCCAGTGATGGGCGGTTGAGACACGCATCATTTAATTGTCGCGCTCGGGGTCTTGGCTGTTCTTTTTCCGTCCGATACCAACTAAGCCGATCATCTCGGTCCAGAAACCCACTGGGGGGGTGGTTATGCTATTCTCGTAGGCGTCAATGCTTGGTCGCTCCCAGACGAGGTCTACCTCGTGGGGTCGGACGTAGCGAGTCCTCTTAACCACCTTCCAGAAGATAAAGAGGCAGGGCGCCACCAACTGCATGGTGTAGTTGGAGAAGAAGTTGGACACGCTCCAGGGGGTGAAGGAGCTATATCCGTAGAAAATGATCACGAGAGTGTGAACCGATAATGCGAGGTAGGCGCCATAGGGCTGGAACCAGCCATAGTATGGCATCTTCTTGCGGTCGACGCCTTGGGCCTTGCAGGCCCGATAGTAGTTGATGAAGGTGACGGACATAATGAAGTAATTGATCAGGCCACCGCCGGTGACGAGGTTGACGAACCAGGTAATGGCCTGCGCGGAACCACTGCCGACCTGGAGGAAGGAGAGGAAGGGGAAGAGCATCACGACACAGAAGCAATAAACCGGCACACCGGATTTGTTGCAGTAGCGCAGGATACGAGGAGCGCGGCCCTCCACAGCCAAACTGTAGAGGGATCGCGTTGCGCAATAGGTGTATGTATTGCCGGCGGAAAAGATAGAGGTGAAGATCAAGGCATTGACAATATGCGGAAGCACACTAACGCCGAGGTTTTCCATGGCAATCACGTACGGCGAAGCTGCTGCGGTGCTGCTGTCCCCACTGCCAAAGTAGATATTGACGAGGGCCGGGTCGTTGTAGGCGACCACAATCCCGACAGCAAGCGAACCGACAACAAAGAAGATACAGAATCGATAATAAACCGTCTTAAAGGCCGACTTGATGTAAATGCTCGGGCGCTGAGCCTCGGCGGACACCATAGAGATGTACTCAGGACCGACGACACAAAAACTGGCGCTCCAAAGAGCGGCAAGAAACCCTTCAAAACGACCCAGGTCGCCCGTGGTATGGAACTCAGCGAACGGACCAGGGTTATTCCAGTAGCGAAAGCCATAGGCGTCGTGCTGGGGGTTACCGCCGACCATTGTAACAAAGGTAAAGGCGAAGAGGATAAAAATCAGAATGAGCTTGCCTCCGGATAGCCAGAATTCCGCCTCTCCGTAGAATTTGACCGCAAGGATGTTGAGTGTCCTATATAAATCCGTCTGTCAGTATACAATTCTAATAAATCTCCCACTCGTCGTGGTGTGGTAGTCAGGGATCTATAGGCAGAGCATAATGACGGGATGCCGTGAAAAGGCTAGATCAGATCGACAAAAGTGGTCCTTACGCATAGCAAACAATAACCGCAGCACAGATGCCTGCCGTGGGGCCAGGTTCCGTGACAGTTTCATTCCAGAAGGATATCACCATACTGAGGGCTGTGATCTCAAATGGAATCAGGAAAGCTTCATAGAAGAAGAAATTCCAACCGGCAAGGAATCCAAGAGCGTCGTCCACCCAGTAGCCAGCAAGACGGATAAAGCCTCCTGACACCGGCATATACGTATTCATTTCGGCAATCGAGTTATTAACCAGTCCGAGAATGCAGGAATAAAGCGTGTAGGCAATGAACAGGCTGCCAGGGCCACCCTTAGCGAGACCACCGCCAATGCTAATGAACAGGGCCGTGCCGATCGAGCCACCAGCGGCGATGAGCTGGATTTGACGGTTACCAAGCCGGCGATGCAGGGTCCCCATGCTCTCCCCGACATGAATACTACCGCCCTCACCCGAGGTGGAAGGTTCAAGCGTTGTGGTTTTCTCCTCGTTCAGCCCCATCTTGGCGATTGCGATGCCAACCGAGCACGGAAGAGGTGAGGTTTAAAGTATTCGGAGCGAAACCCGACAGATTATCTCAAAAGATAAGAAAAAAGAGATAAGACAGGAGCAGGAAAGAGAATTGGCATAGGGTATTGGATTGCGATAAGACAAGAGGGTGAAATGAGGGGGAATTGCAGAGCATAATAAATGCTGTATGAGAGCAACAAAGAAAGGGAAGTTGACTTGACTCTCTCTCAGCGTGCCCTATTCAACTCGTGTTGTACAGAAGGAGAATTCTTGTCCGCAGTCGACGAGGGTGGGCGATGCTACGATATTTAATATTAACACGACGCTAGGCAGTCCTCGTTTTTATTTTATTTTTCCGGGTCCTGCAGCTAAGCAATGACGCTGCGTATGCAGTTTACCGGTCGTATCTAAGGAAGGTTATCCTGGCCATCGACCGATCTCTCAAGCCAAGCCCTAAGGCCGACCACCCCCAACCGCTCCCTAATCATGCATGTTACATTTCAATCTCGGCGTACTCCTATTGTTCACAATTCTAGTAACTGGTCACACCCCTACCACGATCCAGGGATCTGTGAGCGCCCAGCATGCGCGATAATATACGGCAACCGTAGGCTGGCCAGTCAACGCCGTTGATTGCCCCGTGGCCAAGCCGCTTATCGTGTCTGAGAGCTGAGCGATCCAAAGTTCGAATGCTGGTTATCTTAAAACGCCAAAGGGTCCCAGCCAATGGCAATTTTATGATACAACATTTCTATCCTATCTCAACAGGCCAAATAACCTCGGGTAGGTAGTACTCGTATGTATATATATCCCTACTCACACGGCGGAGTACTGAGAGAGGTAAGTCATAGCGATAGGATTTATAAATTCGGTAAAAGACAGAGATTTCCGGGTAATATAATTAACCCCAGAAAGGTTACCCGTGCCAGGGGCCGGTAAACTGGATGCAAACGTTTGGTGGATGGACACCAAGAAAGCAACGTAATTTGGGGGAGTGGAACGATGGACCCATATTATCTTATCCAATAGCATTATTTTGATTGAAGGATAATACACTAGCAATACGAGGGTGTGGGGAAAAAGAAAGGAAAGCTAAGGAAAAAGTAAAAAAACATACAACAGAAGGGATTCGCTGGTGGTCACCCACCCAACTACTAACCTTCCGGCGTGTGGCTTAAGTACGGCTGAGCGGACGGGAAGCCCTGTTCTCCACACCCTATGGTCGTATGTACTATAGCCTTAGACGAAAAGAATTATATAGAGCTCACAAGGAAGAGAAATCAATGTTATGCCTTGCAGAGTGGCTTCTAAACCATTATCTAGGCATCTCACAAGGTCTATTAAGTAATAGGTGTACTAATACTGCTTCTTAATTCGTTTTACCAAGAAGCTGTTATACTTTTTATAATAAACTTTAAACAGATATTGAAAGCCATACCCATGGATATATATTTCGGAGATAAGAGATAACCTAAATGCTATATATCAGTCTGGATCTTCCAACAAAGCACCTACACGCTCAGTGACATCCCAAATTAGGATATAAAAACCCATCCGAGCTAGTAAAGTTACCCTTAACTCTCAATTCGCGGTAGCCACCTATTCCACTGGCCGAACTACCCGTCGAGGGTCTACTTTCCTTTCTCTAATCAGGTACGATAACTCATTACCTGATTGGGATAAATGATCCTTGCCAGATGATAGCGGATGCTGCCAGGATCCGAAGGTTAAGCTTATTATAGTCATTCGATACGTAATCCTGGATAAGGAGTAGGTTAAAATCACGTATGATGGCCCTAAAAGTGATCTTGTAGCGTCCTCCCGTTAATTTCTTACTGTCAATCCCTCATAATTCCCGCACATTTTAAACTCTGCCAGTGTCATCCTGTACTAAGTGTCCTGTGTCCTGCTGAAACAAATCTGGGGTTCCGCCCTTATTCACTTAAGGACTTTTTCACCGAAACAAGGGTCATCAAACCCAAGCGAGCCATTACGCGTGGCGAGGAATGACCATTCGGGAGCATATTCTGCCCTAACTTTAGAGAGCAGCTGTGAAGGTTACTAGCTAGGCACCCTGCACCGGTCCGTGCGCTTATTGAATATTAACGACAATGACGAGAGAAGCTAGACTAAAACCTAGTCAACAGGTGTATAAATCTCTATACTATCGAAGCAAGCTCTTGTAATGCGCCTGGCATCAGTCATAGAAGTATTATAGAAGCTATAATTCATAATACCGAAAGATTATATATCGATGGTCATGTCAGTATTTGAACTACTAACACAGCTGCCAATAGCACGGAACATTAGTGGCTACGTAGAGAACTTTAGCCACCATCGCCCTTTCATTCATATCTAAACTTTGATTGTTCTATCATATCTCCCCTTCCCGGACTTGAGCTGGCCCTTCTGGCTATCACTTGGTGATAGCGCGTGAAGCCAAAGCCTCGGACTTTATAAACCAGACCAGCCTAGTCATGATCTAGAACCAATCCGTAAGGAGGATCTTTTCCCCACCCTACTGATGTACTTGGCTCAGTCCAAGATAACTCTCACATTGGGACCCTCGGACCGTGTCCGGGTGTTGCTGTTACTACAACGTAGTACGCCTAACAGAGTAACATGGGCTCAATACTAGAGAAACTTGAAATCTAGGACCTTATTGCGCGATCTCTTCGGCAAATTGGACTGTTAAAGGTGCGGGCACATGAAGAAATGGACTGACAGGCCAAAATTGTCATATATATCTTTTTTTCCCAACGAATTCTCCAGTTTACTTGTTTGATTAAGTTACAAGCTGTCTACCAAAATTGTCTCAATATTAACCCTTTTGCAGCGGCCCTCTCGTGACCCCATTGAAATATGGCTCAAGGTGCCCCGCTGGTCTTCTTCACCTGCCGAGTGAGTTATTATGGATCATCATGAAATAATTCCCCGACTTCTCTACTCCACACTTAATGCCTCCGCGTAAAGGTCATTATGATTCAATAGCCAGACATTAGAGATAATCGAGACTATTGGTCACTCGACTATCGCCTTCCAGACTCACATCCTAATTCGAATGATGATATCGTTCCAAATCGGTAGTTTCAAAGCTTCACAAGTACTTAGATGCCATGCGCTTTGCTGCGGAGAAGACTACATCCTGGTCACTAGTGCTTACCCACAAGCTATACCAGGAAGATCTGTTCAGCTCATACAAAAGTTCGCGTTCTCGCCCATGTGTGCATCAAACCTCATCCCCACAGATGCCTCCCCACGCGTCTCGACCGACGCAGGTATCTCCGGAATATCCAAAATCCTACCTGGAAAGTGGAATAACGGATAACCCTCGCCTTTGAAGAGTGCGTTGGCCCTATCAATACGTAGTGTCTGCATCTGCTCTGTATCGAGCCCAGCCTGTCGTGGCGTTGATTGAAGGGTTCAGGCACTAGGTCATCTTGAATACTTGCGCAGTACACGGTTGTCAATTTAATTCGAGGTACCCAGTTCACCCGTGGAGAAAGTAATAGGATTGGATATGCCAATGCGCTCGTTGCCACCAGGCACTGGTAAGAACCACCCCTGAAGTTGATACCATTTACCCATTGAGCGATCACCAGTTTCCCCCTTACATGGCGGCCGGCCATAACGCGGAATGCCTGTTTTCTTCGTCTTAGTCCGTCAATCCGTCTAATAAAGGTCATGCTCTACCTGAACAGCATCCTCAAACGACCATGTATCTCCGATCAAGACACCCAATTGACCCGCCTCACATAGCTTTCTTAGTCTTTCAAGCTTGTCCGGATTAACCATAGCTGTAACCTGTCGATACTTTCGATCTACCCCGCCCGCCCAGGCAGGCAAGAATCTATTAAATCCCATTCTTAGCAGACATGCAAACATGCCCAAGTATAAGATTCAAGCACCGGTCCAACCGATATATACGTGTGATCCACACCAATTTTCAGAATTCCAGGTGACGAGTACCACGAATCCTGCGACCCACGGGTATCGATGATCTTATAAAATGGTTCTTCTCCACATAGCTCCGTTGTGGTAGCGGTAGTAGTAGACGAGTCACCCGAATTGTTATATGACATAACATCATTGCAACCGAGCGCTCTCGCCACGTCAAAAGAAGCAGTAGAGCACCTACCAACAATACGATCCTCCTCGGCGACAATATGAGAAACAAGCTGCGTGACAAGGTGTCCGATCCCCCCACAAGGAGCATTAATGAGCACCCGATCACAGGGTCGGATATCCGCCACATCCATGAGTGTTAGAGCAGTTGTACCCGAAACGGCTAAACCCGCAGCCTGCGCGAATGAGATATTGGCTGGTTTGCGAGCTATGTAACTCATGTCCACAACAAGATATTCTGCCAAGGCACCGGCACCTTTGAGACGTTGCCCGACAGGAATGGACCCGAATACGGGCGTGCCGGGCGGGAAGTACCGGTGCTCATTGTCTGGGCTGGGGTTCGCTGGGACTCCTTTGCCGGCTGAGATGATCAGTCCCGAGAAGTCTGTTTCTGCAATGCAAGGCGTGTTTCGGAAGATGGATGGGACAAGCCAAGTGGCAACGAGATTACTCAACCTCAATCGTAATCCACCACCACCTTTCCCAAATGATCACCCTTGACAAAGTCCTCGTAGTCATCGGGGAGATCCGAGAATGTCCAGACTCTTGATTCAATGACCGGATGCAGGTTGTTGATTTCAGTAGCTGTGTTAATCGCCTCATTCAGCTGCCTACTGCCCACCAAAATCCCGCGAATGATCGTAGTTGATGTGGTATGATGGCCAGCATATGGACCCTCCTGACACCCGCTCGACTGCCAATGACGATAATATGTCCATGAATACTGGCTGCGTAGACTGCGTCAAAGTGTTGCGCCGCCAATCTCAATGACGAAGTCTGCCCCCCGACCCCGGTGCGAGACTTCGCCGTTCCTCCCTATCGTGGGTCCTCTTCGTAGTTGATGGCATGATCGGCCCCTTCAGCCTTGAGTCTAGCTGCCTTTTCAGCATTGCTAGTCGTTGCGATGACTTCGGCGCCCCCTATCTTGGCGAATTGCAGCGCAAAAATGCTGACGCCCCCAGTGCCCTGAGTTAGAACGGTATTACCCGGCACAATTTTATAGGGGCCTTTGTAGAGTGCGTTCCATGCTGTGACTGCCGCACATGGAATCGCTACAGCTTCACGGTAACTCAGATTGGAGGGAATTTCCACAGAAGCTTGTTCGTTAAAAACGCCATATTGCCGGACGACGCCGTCGTAGGTACTAGAGCCGAGCTAGAAGGAGAGGTCTCCTGGGGGCACGGATCCGGCATGATGAGTGGAATGGAAGATGGGAGAGACCCGGTGACCGATGACAAAACGTGCCACTTTGGGTCTTACTTTCACTACTTCCTCCCTATCCCGGGAGATTAGCATGTCTCCAAAAGAGAATCACAACAGAGGGAGAAATGAACGAGTAACTCACCAGGAACGATTCCATGCTTGGTATCCAAAACCTACGTGCTCTATTCCCCGCTTGTGAGTTCGCTGCTTACCCGTCAGAGAGCTCATCATGCTTACATTCACAATCATGATGTCGCGGTAGTTTAGGGATGCCGCATTGAATTTCACTACGAAATCGTACTCCCCCCGATTGTGCGGTAGCGATCTCTGCGGGTTGTAGGGAGTCGGCTCCCTGTGAGAGTTTGACCTGCCACTGTTTCATGGTGAACTGGTCTGTTTGCCGTAAGATGGTTGTATGAATTGATGGTGAGGGTTAAGATGAAGATTGAGCATAGCAGTCTCTAGGGTCGACATTGCAGGCTCTCTGACCTTCTTAATATGGGATAAATTTGTCATAGCGAAGCATTACAAATGGACATATATATAGATTCAGGTTCAATGGATGGATGACTATCCTCATTAAGGCTGGCCTTTCCTAAACTGACCCGCTTAGCGGCCGGAAGAACCCTCATTCCGGGCCACTTGTTTCTCTGCAGTGGTCACATGAAGGAATTACCTAAAGAGGATATCGGGCCGGTTACTGCTTTGGGCAGTCCCTCGACGAGTCGGTTCTTCGCCGAAGTTCAGTTAAAAGAAGACAACCAATAATAGAACTTTCCGTCTTTAGGTACTTTAACTACTTATAATTGAAGTTTCTAGTCCCCGGATAGTTTATATGCCATGACTATTGAAGCGTCTATGTCTGTTGATCGCTTCAGTGCTAGAAATGTCTTTGAATTTTGAGCTTGTGATCTGCGTTTGAGATATGCAACAGCTTCTTTCATCAAATCCTTCTAGTACTATACTAATATGTATTTAGAGCAAAGGCTGATTCTTGAGACTCTCTACTTTGTCGAGCAGCCTTTATTATATCGCTCGGTTCGAGCTTTGTCTACCAAATTTATGTTCATAGCAGTGTAGGATCTTAAGACGCCAAATCGGCGAGAGAGGATGTTTAGTAGCTGGACAAATTTCCTGTTGCATTCTTTATAGCTACTCCTACCAGTGACATGTAATAACATACGCTCCCAAATTTAGTGCTATGTGGGCACGAGCAGAGTGTAGCAGATTATATCCACGATCAGCTATGTTTTGGAAGTCAGGCTGAGCTGGCATTGGGTATGCACTCGTGACTCCTCTACCATTCTTTCTTTTTTGTTAGGAAGTTCTGGTCCGGATAAGGTGTTACCTTTCGTAAATATCGATTGGTATCTATAGTAAACAGACGAGACTGTCAAACATCTATATTTCCCATTTACTGTAGCAGATATTACCTAGGGTCTAATATAGAGGAGATGTGAGTTCCGGAAACAGTTCTCTGCTGCTCTTGGAGAAGGATTAGGGTAAGCTGAGTAACTGTACATAGGTATATGATTTGACCTCCTGTACTCACTTGCCACCAGATGTTGTAAAACCCGGCCAGTTGCAACCTCGGAAGGTGAACCACCTCGCGTATTATAACCTAACACGGAGGCCAACTTGGATTCCCATACGAATTTTCACTTAACCCCGAATATATGAGGATTTTAGATTATTGCCTGGATGGTTCATACGAATTTCCATGAAATGGGGTACTAAAAACCTTTAGATTGAATATTAATGCTGACTATTCAAGCCACGTCACGGGGATAGGGATACATACTGGAAAGCTCAATTTTTCCTAGAATAGTGAGTAATCTCGTTTGACGAAGAAAGGACAGTGAGAGATTAACCAATAAGAGATTTACTTCACTATATGGTAATAGATTGTTGCCTTGGCTCATTTAGTTGCAAAACTAAACCTCCCTCCGTGTGGCTAAGGTACGGCTGAGGGGCAGCCCTGTTCCACACCCTATGGTCGTATGTAGTTGGTTGCTACTTGTAGAGAATCATAGAGTGCCAGAAGGCTACAACAGAAATGATAGTTGGAAGGTTTCCTTTTCTTTTGTCATCGGTTTTACTTCCCAAGACAGATTCCCTGCCACGAGACTTTGATGCAAACTTGACCTGTTTCTCTGATGATATAGATTTCTTGCTTCATACAACTACCGTAGGAAATATTAGTTGTGAACAACTGGTCCGTGTTCAAGTAGATAATGGTGACATTGCAGTAATAGTAGCAGCATCTATAGATTCCATCCGCTGTCACAATGTGGCGGCCATACAACGTACGGCTACAAGTACAGTAGAACCTGGATTTAAGCAACCTCGATATAGTGCATTTACCAAGTATAAACAATTAGAATAGGTCCCTGAATGGACACCCATACAACATTGTACGAAACTTCGATTTAGAGAAATTTGATTATTTTACCCAACCTTCCATTACAACAAGCATTATATAACCAGACATAGTAGGTCGAATTAGCCAATGAAAAAGTGGTTACAATAGTCACGTGGTCATATTCTGTCTTGTGGAATATCGGGTCCTAGCGATACGAAATACGAAGTTTGAGGTCCAGAACTTGCCCTACACTAGCACTACATGGATAATAAAGACGACAATATATATCATCACCCGGATACATATCTAGAAAATACCTTATACTCGGGCTTTACACTAAGGAAATCTAATAATAATACTATATCGTAGTATCTCTTTATTTTGAATCAACCATTGAGAAAGCATTAGTTGAAATGTTTTCTTTTCTTCATTAAGATTGGTTTGCATTGAAATGGGTTCTATTGGGAGACATCTAGGCGTGTGCAAAAAGGAAAATTTAATTCGATGTCAACCAGACAAGCCAATTTGGTCATTTCATGGTATGCCACTGTGATCGATTGGTTATTGTAAAGTATTGAGAGAATTGAATACATTCCAACCGTCTGAGGTGTTCTTGTTATACCTTAAATTCTAATATTTACTGCTACTTTTTGAATGTATTATCTATTTCTTATTCCGGTCAAAGGATTGCAAGCACAATGTTCGTAACCCGCCTTGCGTTACCCACATGTATGCACCATAGAACTATGCATTGGATTCGCCATCCAAATCGTCAGGAAAGAAAAGATCTCGGACGTGAATATGCAAAGACTCATATTCATCATCTCGGATAATTGTGGTGTTCATGGAGACGACGCTTTTGGACAGTCTTATAAAAAAGCCCTAAGAAAAACACTCCTTGGGGATATCTCTCCGCTTTTGACCGCCAATGGATAGAAGGCATTGAAAAGCAACATTGTGAGCAACATCAGAGTGGCATCAAAACTCAAGACAGAATATTCATGTTGCAGCAGAACGTCTCCCTCGCCTCCTATATATTCGGCTAGACGAAAGCTTGAACGAACAAATACCACGACGCTTGCTATGTATAGCACCACAAGATAAAGCGAACCGGGCGCGTCATTGGTCTTATATACGTCCGCTTACCATTTGGTCCAGAAGTATGAATTAAAAGAATGTATAAGTTTTACACTGTCTGCTTTGACGTCACTAGCATCACCCACCCACGATAACCGTAGTAAGTAGCCCCCGAGGTTCACTTCAAGTGTAGGTTCAAATGTCAAGGCGTTGTAAGATATCCGGTCATGCTACAGTTAGGCCCTGATGAATGTTTCCCAACTCGGACCTTTGGGCCTATTAGCAGGAACTGGTTTCTATCCCGTTGCTACTGTAAGCTAAGAACCGTAGGCAGCAGAACGCCCACTGAGACCAGCTGGACATAACAATCCTCAATCTGGCTGCTCGTATACCCTTAGAGTATAGGACTTCAACAATCCCAACGACACCAAATCTTTCCGGGTCCACGTTCCAAACAATCTTCCGGAAATAGGTGGGTCGCTGTTGACCTCCAAAACATTTAAATGAGCTTCTAAAGTTACACAGCCGAGTTGTCCAGACCCACATAATTCCGATGCTTCACCTCCAACGAAACAGGCTTCAGGAACCATATAGGTACTTATACTGCTCGGAGGATTGTGTACCAATCGCATTGGGTAGGGTAGGCGGGTGACCTGCAATCATTTCAAGAATTACTTTCCACATACACCATAGAGAAGAGTAGATTAGTGGCAGAACCAAAAGATTTAATAAAAGCTAAGCCTATTGGCACCGCGGTTCTACTAGTTAAGATATGGACCAATTCCCAGGAAGAGTCGTCTAATTGACTTTTGGTGGTGCAGGGCTGGGGTTATGTTAAGTGGACTTTCTTGCTACGCCCTTCAAGGCAAACAATCCATATAATTAGTACAATAAGCAGAGTGAAGATAAGTCTATTCTTTTAGCAATATTGCGCTAGAGAATCTCTAAATATAAAGATTTAATCTAAGCCAAAAATTATGATAAACACACAACTTTATAACCTAGCCCAAAGAGATAAAATTCCCACCGAGACCAAGGAAGCAATCAAGTACAATAGGCAATAGCCAAGTGCACACACTATCTTAACTACCCCACTTTCCAAAGCAACCTATTTTACCGGTTGTGGTATCAACTTTTATAAGACCAGCTGGAAAACCTATTAGTTATAAAACCATCTAACCTTCGTCAGAGACTTACGTGTGGAAATGGTTTTAAACTGATCATTACCCCTACCATACTCCCCAGGTACTGCACAAAAAGTGCTGATTAAGTATGTATCCCATCCTTTACGATGATATTCCCATTGTATACAACGGCCGTGCAGAGGTGCGTTACCACTGGGCCTGTTAGCTGATATGTATAGGAAACTAAATAGAAAGCACAAGGCATAACAGAGGGTTATACTCCATTTGAGGGACAATGCTTCCAACGTCTGCACGAGTCCACCCAATACAGCTGCTCACAGCCAGCTGTGTATAGCGCTTCACACATTGCTTGCCTACACATTTATCGCAGCGACCGTGTAAATAAGGTTGAGGAGTAGGGTTATTTGGAATCGCGACGTCTTTGATACCCAGGTCCGCACAATATTGATGAAGATCTGCCGTAACGAGTTTCTCGGGTGTAGGCAATGGTATGCCTTGACCAGCAGCCAAGACCAATAGATACAAAGAAACGATCATTGAATTCAATACGTCTGTGCTGAGAAAAGTATGAGATACCAATCAAAATGTTGAGGATGGTAGAATACAAAGTCATGGAATATTTCTCTGGGGGCCTCTCTTTATAATCTCTAGCCTGAACAATCTTTCTGGTGAGAAATATCATAATATTCTCTTTCTTTGTCTCTTTCTTTTTGTTGCTTACGGGCGCACCGGGGCGCCGGGGCACCGGGCCAAACCCTAAAATCTTGAACCTTTAAGGAGCTGGGCCGCTTTGAGCTGTCCGACTATGAAAGTAGACCAAGTAAACGAAGTAGAGTCACAGGTGGCGGCATTGGCTGTAGTTCATCGACCCGGGAGTTGAAGAAACAGTGGCACTACGAAGTCGGCATAGGCATGTCAAGTTTTCTCTTCGTGCTGAAAGAATCTACTATACAGGACCTATACTACCAAAAATATTAAATAAATCCTATATTGCCACAGAAAAGCTGTAGACCTTTTACTACTAATGCCATGGTTGATGAATTACTTTCCACGTGGAATTTATAGTGGTAGAACCGCCGGATTTAGTAAGGACAACACTACCTCAACTACTCCAATATCCAAAGCAACCTATTTTACCAGTCTTAGTATTAACTTTTATCAGACCAGCTGGAAAATCTATCAGTTTTAGAATTATCTAATCTCTGTTAGAAACTTATATATAGATATTGTTGTAGTAAGGTCAATAGTATACATATATTTAGCGGTAATAGACTATATATCCTGTCCTTTGCGAAGATATGCCCATCCAATACAAAGACTATCGAAAGGTGCGTTCCCACTGGGTCTATTAGCTCATATATATTGGGGATCAAAAAGAAAGAAGAAGGTAGAATAGTAATAACAATTAGCAACGAATTTACTCCTTTTGAGGGATAAGCTCTCCATGTTCTGAAGATTCAAAACCAATATACCTGCTCACATCTAGCCGCGTATAGCACGTCTGGCATTGATTTACTATACATTTATCGCAGTGACCGTACAAGAAATACGTAGAAGGAGGCTCATCTCCATTCGGCAGTGGTTGTACATTTGGTTGTACATCAACGAGGTCGATACGCAGGTTCACACAATGTTCATGAAGATCTGCCGTGTTGAGTTTCTTCGGATCAGACATTGGTATGCCTTGGCCAGCAGCGAAGGCCACTAGGTACAGGGCAAGAATTGAACTGAGATACATTTGTTCTGAGTAGAGTGGAAAAAGATAACTTGTACCGTTAAGATAATAGGATAAGAAGAGTAACACGATATTCCTTCCAGAGCCTCTATTTATAACTTCCAGCCTGTACAATTTTTCAAGGTTCTAGTGAGAGATATTTTAACCTTTTCTTTCTTTCTCTCTCTCTTTCTTTCTTTTATTGCCCGCGGGCGCGCCGGGGCACTGGGCAAACCCGGACCTCTTGAGTCTTTAAGGGCTCGACCGCTTAGACCTGGGCTTGGCGTAGTTTACCAACCCGGTGTCAAGGTTAGGATTGGAGCAGGCAGGTCAATCAGAGATCATACGCAGGGCAGAGAGACAAGACGTAGCTCGGAGAGCCACAACAGGTCTAACAGGAAGGTATACGGCCAAGGATCACGTGACAAGCAGTGAAGGGCAGAAAGCAGTGGATCTACAGTGCCAGTAGCTCGGCACGAGCATGTTTGAATTTTCATTTCGTGTCTAGAGAATCTACGATGCAAGATGTATACTCCGTATATTTCAAGATTATTGCATAAATACTATGTTGCCTCAGCGGAATTATGAAATCCACGCTACTGATTGATACCACGGTTCAAGTACTACTTTCCACATAAAGTGAATGGGATTGTAAATAAGTGGTAGAACCAAACGATCTAATAAAAGCTAAGCCTATTATTACCGTGGGTGTACCGGTCAATTTAGTTTTGAGTACGTCCGCTGTAATTAAATTAAGCATACATCCTGCACCTAGGCAGTACCTTGCATGCAGCAAACCCTACATAAGATAATTAGGGCAGCGAGTATCTGCCGGCTGTTCGCGCATAGCCTGGACGGAAATTGCCTAACTAGATTGATTATACTTATTATGGTTAAGTAAATCTAGAGAACTAATGCTTTTAAAGATTAGCCCAGAAATAGAGTTCGGAGAGGAAAAATATCCCGGGATAATGAGTTGACAATATTAATAGATTCCTTGCCTCTTACTCTGGGGGTACGTTGTAACCCTTACTCATTTCAATGGCCTCAGAATCATTTGTAGGGTTATTGAGGGGCTCTACACTTAAGGGTACTTGTTTTTATATTGACTAACAAAGGGTTGAGTTATAAAATTAGGATAAGAATGATGTACCATGCAGGCTGCAGAAAAGATCGTGCTGATCTCTGTGCGTGTGTTTGTATATCATTTCCTTTTTACGAATTTTGCCACATGTATACGAAATATAATAGGACCAATCTTGCCACAGTGTAAGTCGGCATTGAGTAGTAGCATTTCGTCGTTATAGGTGCGGAGGTGTCTCATATTATGTCCTAGTAGCAGTGAAGAAAACCCTTCTAATCGGTTTAAGTAGAGGAATCTCGCCTCAAGCACTAGGTGGTTTTATTGAGCTATCTTGCTTACAGGTTGGATGCCCATCTACTTAGAAAGCATACCATAATTCTTGAAGTTCCTCCACATCTCTTGCCTTTATATATATACTCGGCTTCTGCCCTCGTTCAACGCAGCAGTTGATTCACTTCAATTATTCCCCGTCAATCTCATAGAACAGTTTATTAATTGATATCAACGGTCAATCCAACTAAACAGTCAGTTGACAAGCAGCTTCAATCCCCGGAAACCGATCCCTAATCAAACAAAACTTCTCAAGAAGAATATCTTTCGACACCTGCTGCAAATTATGAAACGAAAACACTACACTCTTCATAAACACAATATCCCCGATCCGACTAGTCGTCTGCTCCATCGTCGCCTGCGGAAGATGAATAACCACATCGGCGATAGTATTAATGATCTCTACCAACTTCGTGAGAATCGATGATCCGTGCACGCGGATCGTGTTTTGCGAGATCTTAGTCAGGAATTGTCTCAGCTGGCCGGATAGTCGGAGCGGGAGTTCTAGGGATAGTGAAGGACAGGGAGCACGAGAGGATAACAGCCAGTTGGACATGGCCATTTGCCAAAGCAGAGTGCGCATCCATTGTCGAGTGATGACGAGATCTGCTTGCTGCGTCTCGGATAGCATCGAAACTTCGAGTTCCCAGCGGGCGTCGTCTAGCTCCTGGTATTTTTTCTCAACCCATTTCGCTGAGACTTGGCTTCTGTCACCGATCCAGAGGTTTATGAAGGTTGGTTCGAGGATCAGGAAGGTCTTGATGACTTGGGTCCAGCCCTGGGAGATACCGGGGGCCAGGGTGGGGTCAGCCTCTGGGAAGGAGGCATGAGGGGATAGGGTTGCGGGAGAGAAGTGGACAATCGACATGAATCGCTCATGGATAAAGCATAACCAGTAAAGACGTTGGCGTCGTGCTCGCTCTGTGGGATTGAGACTTGCGAGAGCGGTCTTGTCCTCGATGCGCAGGAGGTGGATCATTGTGATGGCTTCACGCAGATATATAAAGCCGAGGTCATATTGGCCAAGGCTCATAAAGCACATCTGTATAAATATGTTGGTCATTGTGCGCAGGATGGACGGCCGGAAGCCAAGAAACATTGGCGGTTGGGTTTCGATGGCTTGATTGACGAGCTGGGTGATGTGCGTTGAGGCGCTTGACGTGGGGCGATTGGATTGTGCCAGGTCAATAGTGGCGGCAGCGAATGCGTATACGAATGCTGCGTTCTCCCTGTCCGAGTCCATTTTGCTGACTGCATCCTGCAACTCGTCCTCGGTCATGATGGGGTTGAATGGGTATACGAAATGCATATATTCCGGGATCAGGCTTTCAAAATACGAGGTTGAAACTGGTGATAAAGCTGGTGCAAGAAGTGCATTCGTCGATGACTCGATCTTATGTTTCGAGATAACTTCTCCCCGACGAAGCGCGTGCTTCCTTGATCGCGCAAGTCGATTATCGGTGTATGTGCAGACTAGGCCCATGTGCTCACATTGCTGGCATCGTTGCTGGCCATTGCAGCGAACTTTCCTTCGTCCGCAAGCGTCGCATGCCTTGTGTACTCGGGGTCGAGGGTGGTCCTCCATGGTTCTACGGTGACAATATGCATCGATCTAGCTTGCGATGTCGGTAAGAGGAGACATCGTGGGCCCCGCCTCTCTTACCCCAGATTTATATTGGATAGCGTGCCTTAGCGTCTTGGCAATGGCCTGAGGCACTCATATACTTGGACTATTTTAAATTTCTTTTTATCTTCCCATCGAGCGAAGAAGGAGAACCATTTATTCAGTCTAAAGTACTACCAGAATCATTATCTCTATCAACTAAAACAGAAGCACACGTCCCTCAAATGGCTGCAACTCGTTCAAATCCCCTTCAACGTTACGCAGCAACACCTTGGCATCTTGCACCCCAGCTGGTTGCTCGAATTTCAGTGTATCGTCCGAGAAATTTAATACGATCAAAGCCGATTGCTTCTGCCCTCGCTTGATATAGGTGAACACCTTCTCATTTTGCTCGTCCAAGATCTCAAAATCCCCAAAGACGAACAAGTCGGCGTACTCTTTACGCAGCTGAATAACTTGTTTCCAAAACGACAAGACGGAAGAGTCATCCTTCTCCTGCACTTGTACGTTTATCTCGGGGTAGTTATCATGGACGCGCATCCATGTCTTTTCTGAGGAGGAAGAGAATCCACCATTAGCCTCGGAGCTCCACTGCATGGGAAGCCGGGCATGGTCTCTCGCGAAGCGCTGGAGTGACTTCATCGCAGTCTCCAGCTCCGCCGGGTCATTATTTGAAATCTTCTGCACCATCTGGTAGTAGTTCGTGCTGTCGACGTCTTTATACTCGTCGATGGTCCAGCTCTCTGGCGCATTGACCATGCCAATTTCCTGGCCTTGGTAGATGAATTGAGTGCCTGACAACGTGCCCTGCATTATTGCAAGCATCTTCGCCGAGGTGACTCTCAATTCTGGGGTCTTCTCGGAACCAAAGCGAGAGACGGACCGACCCTGGTCGTGGTTCTCCGTGAACACCGTGGACCAACCGTCTGTCCCCTTCATGATAACTTGAGTACCCTTGACAGCGGTCTTGAGTTCCGGTAGGGTCCAGCCCGGCAGCGTAGTCAAGAATTTATAGTCCTTTCCTTGTCCGAGGTCGACGATATCGAACTGAAAGACCATGTTGAGCTGGTTCTGCGCCGCTGATACATACCGCAAAATGCCATCGACAGTGTGCGTGTTCGGCAGCTCTCCCACCGTCATAGCGTCATACTTCGCAAGTACCTCGTTCATCTCACTGAGGTATTCATGAATACGAGGTCCATTGCAGAACAATGCCGGCGACATTTGAGTCTCTGACTTGGGATCGATAACAGGCGCATCCGGGTACTCTGGGTGCTTGCTGTACATGTTGACCGTGTCCACACGGAATCCATCGACTCCCTTCTGCAGCCAAAACTCCATCGCCGAATCGTAGATCGCACGGCGGGTCTCTTGATTCTCCCAGTTGAGATCTGGCTGTTCCTTGCAAAACAAATGGAGATAATATTCTTCGCTTTGTTCGTCCCATTCCCACGCACTGCCGCCAAAGATACTGCGCCAGTTGTTGGGTGGCTTCCGGTTTCCATTGGCATCGTATTTTGCAGGCTTCCAGATGTACCAATCCCGCTTGGGGCTTGATTTTGACGATCGCGATTCCTTGAACCACTTGTGCTCGTGCGAGGTGTGATTGACGACTAGGTCCAAAATAATGCGCAGCCCGCGACGGTGGCACTCGTCGATGAGAACCTCCATGTCCTGGACTGTGCCGTATGGTGGGTAGACGCTCTCATAGTCGGCGACATCATATCCCATGTCGTATTGGGGACTGTCATACATTGGGGAGATCCAAATTACGTCTACCCCGAGGCTGGTGATATAGTCGAGGGAGGAGATGATACCAGGGATATCGCCAATGCCGTCATTGTTGGAGTCTTTGAAACTGGCCGGGTAGATCTGGTAGATGACGGAGTTTTTCCACCACTTTTCACCAACTGGGGCTGGAGACATGTTGGAGAACAATGAGGTATAGGAAATGAAGGGAGGATGATAGAAGAGGAAAGGATTTCTGGCAAAATGAACTTGACCGGAAGGAAAGATATATAACTGCCTTGATGAGTAGTAAAGTCACGGTACTCACACACCCTCCCATGCACACCCTCCCATAACAACTGGCATGCATGATGTTGATCGATATGATAGAGAGTCTTGATTGGCGCAATGTCGGCCCGAGAAGATATCGCTCCTGCATAAGAGGCCCATGCGGTGTCGACCAGGCTCGAGCTTCAACCCCACAAGAGCATACCCCCACTTGACTGTTGTCAAGATGGTTCCAAATGTCGCATTTCTCCCATGGGCACAGTGACCATATTATGCACATGTGCATGCAGCGGATTTTGTATCAGATAAAATGGCCAAGCGACCGACTAAGCCGCCTGGAGTTAGTGATGTTAGAGAGTTAGGGTTCTCCTCATTAATTTCTGGCGCGGCCCGACATCAGACCAATAGAAAGTCAAGGACTGCTAGCCGAGCAGCAGGGGTCTGGACGACTCCATGTGATTGAGTTGACCCTAGATCAAGAGTCTGGCCCACCTTTGCCCCTGCTTAAGTGCCCTTATCTGAGGGTCTCCTAACACATCGGACCCATCATTTGACTTTTACAGTGGTGGATGTTTCCAAGAATACAGCTCGTGTTATGTATCTGACTCGGAGTTGGTATGGGATGAATGGAACAAATAATTTGACTCGAGTATCCGTCAAATTTGTTCTGTGTGGAAAACAAGCATAAATCATCACAGAAGTCAATTCTTCGATTGCCTTCTGATTCTTTCCGGCCCGACATTTGGCCAATCAAATCGCTCCCTTTGGCCGTCAAAAATCCGGGGGGATCCACTCGAGAGAATCTGGGGAAAAACCTTGTCTCCTGGACAGCACCTGCATGCTGGCGAGGATGCAGCGGGGAATCATGCGGACTCGGGGAACCTTGATGCTCGTATAGTCCACGTTAGGTGCATACAAAGCGCCATTGATTGTGGTCTGATTCCTGCGGCAAGCTTCTATAAAGGCCCTGTATGTGCCTTCACTTTCCACGCAATCGTCCACTCCATCCGCTATTGCTCCAGCTCGGTCTATTGCGTACCGCACCCAAGATGACTCCAGAGAAGGCCGCTATGTCTGAACATATTGAGAACGACAACCCAGCGAGCCATGATGCCATCGACCTCCCCAACAGTACCGAGGCACATGCCGCCATCGCGAAAGAACGTGAGATGACTCTATGGCAAGCGCTAAGACTCTATCCTAAGGCCGTGGCGTGGTCGCTTCTGTTCTCCTGTGCCATTATTATGGAAGGCTATGATGTTGTTCTTATCGGTTCCTTCCTCGCATTTCCTGCATTCAACGAAAAATACGGAGGTCTCATGTCCGACGGGACATATGGGCTCGAAGCTAGGTGGCAAGCAGGTGTTAACAACGCGATGGCCTGCGGTCAAATTATCGGACTTTTTCTCAATGGACTTGTCTCAGAGCGCTTAGGATACCGAAAGACCCTGATGGCATGTCTTGCCGCCACCGTTGGCTTCGTTTTCATTTTGTTCTTTGCACCCAATATCCAAACTCTGGTTGTTGGCGAACTCTTCATGGGCATCCCTCTTGGTGTATACCAAACCCTCGTAGTGACATACGCATCTGAAGTGTGCCCTGTCGCATTGCGCGCATATCTCACCACCTATGTTAACCTTTGCTGGGTGCTAGGCCAATTGCTCGCCTCTGGCGTGCTAAAGGGTCTCGCCGAGCGCACCGATCAATGGGCATACCGTATCCCCTTCGCTCTGCAATGGATCTGGCCAATTCCCATTTTTATCGGCGTGTTTCTAGCCCCCGAGAGCCCCTGGTGGCTCGTTCGACAAGATCGCCGTGAAGATGCCGTCAAGGCATTGAAACGACTGACCAGCGCTAACGCAGACTTCAACGCCGAAGAAACCGTCGCAATGATCGTATACACCGACGCACTCGAGCGACGTGCTGAAACCGGTACCTCCTACCTTGACTGCTTCAAGAAAAGCGACCTACGCCGAACCGAAATCTCCTGCTGTGCATGGGCAGCGCAAAGTCTATGCGGCGCCGGCCTAATGGGCTATTCGACCGTCTTCTACCAGCGCGCGGGTCTCGCCGTGTCACAGTCCTTCACCATGTCGCTCGTACAGTATGCCCTAGGCGTGGTCGGGACATTCGTCTCCTGGACACTAATGTCGTACTTTGGCCGTCGCACCCTCTACGTCGGCGGTCTATTTGTCCTATCCATTGTGTTATTCGTCATCGGGTTCGTCTCCATCGCCCCATCTACACCCGCCATATCCTGGGCCACCGGCTCCATGCTTCTCGTCTACACCTTTATCTACGACTCCTCCATCGGCCCCGTCTGCTTCGCCCTCGTCTCCGAAATTCCATCCTCCAGACTCCGTACCAAGACCGTCGTGCTCGCCCGAAACGTCTACAATATCCTCAACCTCGTCACCGGAATCATCATCCCGTATATGCTGAACGTGGACGCATGGAACTGGCGCGGTAAATCTGGTTTCTTCTGGGGTGCACTCTGCGTTTGCTGCTTGACGTGGTCGTTCTTCCGTCTGCCAGAGCCTAAGGGACGGTCGTATGCTGAGTTGGATCTGTTGTTTGAGAGAGGGGTCAAGACGAGGGAGTTTGCGACTGCTAAGACTGGATTGGAGGATTTTCAGGGCGAGGGGAAGGATGATATGTTGAAGGTTTGAAATTTGCACTTGGGTGGTTCATGTAATAAGGAGCGCGAGGTGTTCTTGCGTTGGGAGTTTGTGTTTTTCAATTCGATATGCTGTTAGCTTCTCTGATGTCCGTATCTTGTTCTGGTTCGAATTGACTGGAAAAATAACTTGTGGGACCTGAAAGGTCTCTCGGACTTTTATTGTATTATGCTTAAGCCATGAAGGACAATTGACGTGTTGATTTAGTATAGCAATACAGCTTGTGGTTTTCAAATTAGATCTTTTTGATGTATCTTGGTTACACATGGATGCTAATCGTTATATTATTCGCATGGCTACTCCATTAAAATTTATAGTTTCCACAAGCGGCCAGGATTAGCACCGTTTAGATCTTAGAGGCGTAATAGTCTATTGAGGAATGGATGCTTTGTGTTACATCTAAGCAGATCTTTTAACTTGCTCAAGCTCTGTAATATACTATGCAACCTGATGGTTCCCTGTAGCAAGTTCCCGAATGGACAAAACTCATTCAGATTGGGACCGCCTCTCTATAGCCACGAGTTGATCGTCTCCTGATGCATTGCCACTAATTAATCTTAAGAAGCTCAACCTCGCTGCAATAGTCAGTTAGCCCATAACACTATTTCCAAATTACGTGACTTCGCAACTTACAAGATCAGGGTAGAGTTTGCAGGGATCTTGCCAGCCGCCCTATGTAGAGAAGATCATTAGAAGAGGTTCAATCCAGCATGTGTAAATCATTGACTGGATAAATTCAGGCAGCATACTTATCACCGTAGCCATAGTCCCTACATAATACGGTCAGTATTAAGCTATATTCCCATATCTCATAAAGAGGGTTGACTTACGGAGTAATAGTCAGGGTAGACTTCTCTCCGAGGCTCATCTGCATGACACCCTCATCCCAACCTGGGCAGATAATATTAGCAAGACAAGTCAATGTACCAAGTGCTGGTCAGTGAGATGTACCCTTGATAACCTTCCCCTGGCCAATATTCACAACCAATGGACCCCGACCCGGCGATCTAGAACTATCAAACCTATTGGCAGATTTAGCATTCCAAAATTCCGTATAAGAAAGCAAAGCTTCTGGCAGAGGATAAGCCGGCTTACTGCTTGCCCTGGAAGCCCTTGTTGGCCTTCTTAGGGTCGTAGATCCAGCCGGTGTAGTGGATGGAGACCTTGTCGCCTGAGGCAGGAGAGGGGCCGCTGCCGCGGGTAATGATCTTTCTCTCGACACCCATATTGCTGTTTATATTGTAGGAAGTCCAAGGGACAAAAAGTACCGGGAGTTGGAAGAACGAGGGGAGGTCAGAGATGAGAGGCAACGCTGATTCGTATTTTTCCTGAAAGTGGGGGTGTCGCCGGTGGGGTGCGTATCGATCTCTGATGGCAGAATTAATGTATTGATCTTGGGTATTCAAAATCCTGCACTTCGGGCTTAGAAGTCAGTTTAAAAACTAGGGAATCTATGTAACACATATAGCTTTCATTGTCATTTGGATTTAACCATAACATTTCTTGAGAACTGGCTTTGAATTACATGCATATTAATAGTATTGGGAATCACGTGATTTATATTTCGAACGGCGCTTATGTAATCTAAGCGTGCCAATAAGCTAACGTACGCTTGTCCTAAAAGAGATGGAGGTTCATCCAATGATGCAGTCCCTGAATATATATTTTCACACACAGATAGGCCAAGGATGATCGTTCGGATCTCCAAATGGGTGCGTGTCTGGAATGTCGCTACGACAAGATGGGTATGCTATGCCAAGAATGCCAATCACTAAAGGCCTTGTGTCCTCGTGGATGATATCGAGATATCAACGTTCAACTGTTATTGCTGGACATCTCATGGTCGGATATCGCACCCTCATCAATGATGGGTCTTGTCCTCTATTATTTGATTTTTTTTTATCTACTTTGAGTCAGAATTATACACAATGACTCAGGAATACTTGCCTTATGACATCAGTAAATGATTTTCTATTGTTTGACAGACGCAGACTTGGTGTCTCTCAACTCGGAGTCTCGGACAACCCTGGTAGCACACATGATCACGTATCGCTTTGCCTAGATCCCCAGGCATATAATTTAAATCATGTAAGTGATACTCTCTATGATGTTCTCCAATACCTCAATATTATGCCGTTGTCTCAGGCCAGGCCCCAAATGTCGGGAATGGAGGTAGCCAGATATATGCTATCCCTTTTTGGTTCGGTGGCTGGGAGTAAGCTGACTGAATACTACATTGACTAACTGAATACATTATAAGATCGCCCATGTTTATGGTGTGTCTACCAAACAAGTATAGGGTGTTGGGTTTCCAAACATGAGCCACCCCGGGATATGTCTCGCCCACTTTTTGAGTCTAGTTTCCAAGGGGGATCTTCCCCGGAATTTCAGACCATCGGCGATTCGATTCCCGTCGATCACCGAATATTTAGGCTTCATCATATTCTAACCTACCGCTAAACCGCCATGGAATCGAAACCATCCAATTTTGAGGCACCACGATACCAATCCTTCGTTATACAGGGTAGAGGACTGCAGAATATAAAGACACTCAGGTATCTTTGAGAAGTTACCGTCCTATCATCTCATTCATCATCATTCTCAGTATAATTGCCAATCCTTCTCTGTGCTATTTACTGTTTTTCAATCGTATCAATTCAACTCCATCACCATGAAATTCTCCGTCGTCTCTATCCTAACCCTCGGCCTCACCGCCGGTGCCCTCGCCGCCCCTGCCAACATGGAGCGCGATCTCCCAACCATCACCGGCGTCCTATCTGGCATAGGCCCCAAAGTCGACGCCCTCGACTCAGCAATCCAGGCGTACACAGGCGGCGACGTGACCAAGGTTCAACAAGCCTCCGACAGCCTTGTCGATGCCATCAACGCCGGCACCACCAAGGTCAGCGGCACCTCTAACCTCAGCGGCGGCGACGCTCTCGGTCTCCCTGGCCCTGTCAACGACCTCAAGCAGAAGATCACCACGGCTGTTACCCATCTATCGGGCAAGAAGTCCCAGATTGTTCAGGCCGGCAAGGGCGCCCAGACCTACAATGACCTGATCCAGCAGAAGACTGCTGCGAAGAAGCTGTCAGATGCGATCGTTTCCAAGGTTCCTGAGAATTTGCAGAACCTTGCCTCTGGAATTGCGGGCGGTATCTCTGATGCTATTGAGAAGGGTGTTCAGGATTTCCAGGATCAAGCTGGGAAGGGTGGAAAACGTGATGTTGAGGGCACTGAGGCTGCTGCTGCTATTGCGGTCTAAGGGGATTCCCAGGAGGGTTAATTCCCACTTTTCAGCTGTTTACTGGTCTGCGATTGTACTGATGTGCTGTGAACTGTGTGAATCTGTGAGGGAGCCGTGTGAAATCTGTGAAGTGTTGAACGGAATGTATTGAGTTGAATGCCCTTACTTGAGTAGCATTTCGAAATGTAGTCTGATAGTATTTAGCAATCAATGTCAAATTGACTAGAAAGCTTGGAGAGATGGATTCAAACGGCCTTGTATAATCAAGGATAACTATTCTAACAAGCCCCTTCTCTTTAAACATCATTAGACAGGCATTTACAAGCTTTCTGGAGATTTAATTAGCTCGTCTCGTATATCCCAGTTCTATAGCTTTCTCGACAGCTTCCTCTATTGTTTGAAACGACAGCGGAGGTGTGGGAGGAAAATGGATGGACTAATCGGAAACATTGGACGAGACCCCCTGTCAACATATACAATATGGTAGTTTAGCTTGGATCTATCTAACTCGATCATGTTGGAGTGTTCAGAAAGGCATGCTGCCAAATTTCCACCCAGTGGTAGTCTGTAAAGTATTTCCTCTAAGAAACCAATATACTAAGTCTTCTCATTTCCCCTGGTAGGCTAGGAGACGAACCTGCTTAGAATGGCATGTACAATGTGTCGTGCCCAATGGGCGTTGGCGGAAGAGTCGACCCTGGATCTTCCAGATGTTCCTATTGGTGGTGGGTGAATATCATGTCTCTGATTTGAAGGCACAACAATACCTACCCCACTATGACGTTTCTACAGTCCACTGTTTCCAACCCTAACTTCCCCTGCTTATGAAGCATACATTTAACGTATAGTCTGATACTCTGGGCAGTCTCAGGCGTAAATAGAAAAGACTGACTCTTGATAGGCCAAATCCTACGGCTCTTTCATCCTACTCACAACTATCTTGCAGGCATACCTCTCGCATAATTACATCAAAAGCAATGCCACACAACATCCTGATCACAGGAGGCTCAGGCTACTTTGGTGGCACGCTTCTAGCAGCCTGGGCAAACGCAAAAATAAATGGCTATGATAAACTGTTCGCCTTGGTTCGGACGGAGAAGCAAGCCGAGTCGGTCAAGAAGCTCTATGGCGCAGAGCCGGTAACATGCTCCCTCCAGCCAGACGATGTGAGGGAGCTTCTTGTGGGGAATCACATCACAATCGTGCTATATCTCATCGATGCTTATAGCTCGCGCCATCAAGTGTCGTTCATTCGCGCTTTGTCGGAGATTAAAAAAGCGACCGGGCAGGAAACCCACTTCATTTATGTACGTCTGTCTCCAAGGTCTTATCGTTTCAAGGTTAACATGTAGTTATCATGGTCTGTATATAGACGACCGGGACGAAGCAGTTTTCCGACATGGCTGGGTTGTTAACGAAGGAGCCACTTTTGGATACGGACCCCCGTTTGTATGACATCCAAAAAGCTCAACGCTCTCCCTATGATGAACTCATGACAGTAAGTTCCCTTCCCCAAGATATCACTCATATCAGTCAGAATTGAGCTTTGGTATATAGTCTGTAAACACGAATTGCACTGTGATAGAGGCTGGTGAACAATACGACGTTAGGGTCTATCTCCTCTCACCTTGTATCGTCTGTATGTTGCGCGATGAGCCCTTTGTTGCCGAGAATACTATACCTCTATATACTAATAAAAGATTAGATGGAAAGGGTGAAGGATTCGGCAATCGTATCTCGATTCAGACCGTCGATGTCGTGAATGCCTTCAAGACTGCAGGATATGCTTTTCACATTGGACCAGAAAAACAGGTACGGAGTCGTGACCAGGCAAAATAGAGATCGATTGATGAGCTAATTTATTGACAAAGACGTGGCCCGTGTGCCACGTGCATGACTGCGTCTCCCTTTATATCTCCCTTATCAGGGCCATATTGAATGGAGAGGACCCCGGATACGGGAAGCACGGCTACTACCTGGCCTCATCTGGCTCCGTATGCTGGGATGGTATTTATGCTGGAGTTACAAAGGCTCTCAAACAGTGCGGCATCATCCAGAACGATACGGTTGCGCCAATTGCTGGCGGTGATCTGGAAAGAGTTGCGTCTGCCCTGAATGTGGAACCTTCTTCGGTTGTTGTGAAGATTGGAGGAAGGTATGTCAACACCGTGACTGATCCTTTAGTTATGTACAAGCCTAACCGCACATTTGACAGCTCGCTCTACACTACCAGACATGGAGGACAGCTTGGCTGGCAACCACAATATCCGCCAAAGCACATTCTTGAAACCCTCGATGAAGAGGTCGACTGGATATTAAGGAATCTAGGAAATGAGCACCTTGGAATTCGGTAGTTAGAGAGAGTGTGGGTTGAAGTCGGACACTGGCCCATCGCCTACGGTGGAGGACCTAACCATGGCTATTTATATATCTATTAGTTCTAGTTAGGTAATGTTTTTCTGACGAACTTGGAGTATTGTTAAGAGTTGTATCAGCGAATACTGGGTGTCATCTTCTGCGGCCCTCGTAGCGGCCAGCTTGGAGATCTCCGAGACACTTCGTTATATCCAGAATTGTACTTGTAGAGTAGTATCTTGCGAGAGTTAGCCTGCTTTATCTTTATTCCCTGCTACTTAAATCCTTCGCAGAGAATTGGATTGCTGAGGTTTATCAGCAATTAGAATTTTGGAGTCATCCCCAAGGGTGGATCACGATCGTTGTCGGTGGCCACACCGACGCGACATCCCATTCAACACACGCGTTGTATCTGCGCAATTGGTAGGTGATAGACGTCAATGGTACTTCATCGATAAGCGAAGCCATTCCTATCTCACGAGACTCTACGTCTTGTGCCTCGGTTTCTTTTCCAATCCTACCCCGCTATCCCTGGCATTGAGTCGTTTCAAGGCCGTGGATTCTATAGACTAATATAAAAGTCGTTCCTTTATTTTTAAATGTACTAGAAATTTATGAATATTACCTTTGGTTGGATCGCAGTACGCTGAAAGAGCGCTTACACTCTAGTCGGAAGCTTCTTAGTCAAAACTGTCCGTTTTAACTTGCCACAAGTGTGCAGAGATACTTTGTAGATCGTGGGGAAATATGTTTCGCCTCCGCATTTTTCCCAGCTGTATGCAATTAATTACCACAGAGGTTTTGATAGTTCCACTCACGTTTCAAGGAAACTACGCCACCGAGATCAACACGATCTTTCCCCTCCCTAGCGCAAAGTGGGGTCATTCGCCTGCTACAGTGGAGCATATCTGGGGCTGTGACTGCCTGGGATTAATGTTATCTTCCGCAATTGAAATGCGAGATGGTGTAATTAGTTTGCCTGATGTATGTCTTCTGGGGTTTACCTCCGTAGTATCCGTGCCCTTCGGCTTTTACATTCGGCGCCCCCTCCAGAGCCGATTATCCATAGGAAACTCCAATTTCTCGCATGACTGGCCACCCTGGAAAGAATATCTCATGATTCATATACCGCAATTACTATTTATATGTCAAAAATGGCTTGCCCACCTGGTCTAGCGGTCTACTCCGGTTGGCCCGCCCCAAGAAACTCAACCCAGGGCTAACCGGGGTAAGGTTTGCTTACCCACGCTTGGCAGGGCGAAGCTGACTGATTGCACGTATATATAACCTGAAACTTTCTACCCTGTGCTGACCCTTTCAAGTGTTGTTACGAGTGTTGTTGTCATCCCGTTAATCTCAAACATAAGATATCATGGCAGTGCAACAGCAACATAAGGACATGCTCTACCGGCGACTGGGAAATTCAGGCCTATTTGTATCCGTCTTTGGGCTAGGGGGATGGATGACGTAGGTTTTCTTTCTTGGCTTCCCTTCTCTCTCTCTTTTTTTTTTTTTTTTTTTTTTTCTTTTGCTAAGGATATGTGTCGGACTTGGGATAGATACGGCGGTTATGTTGGAAAGGGTATATCTATGTCTCGAGATAGAAATGTATCTCGAGCACCTTCGCTAACAAAGAGTGCATGCAGAAAAAGCCTTTGCCTGTATGAAACAGGCTTATGAATGTGGCATCAACTTTTTTGATACGGCCGAAGTGTAAGTTCAAGGCGCGCATGAAGAAAGAGCTCTAGATGACAAAACTCCCTATAGTTACGCCGATGGAGAATCGGAGATTGTCATGGGGGAAGCAATTCGAAAGTATGGCTGGAAACGAAGCGATCTGGTTGTGTCTACCAAGGTAGGGTGCTTCTACGTCCTCATCTGGTGAGGGCAATATTACTGACCACATAGCTCTATTGGGGCACAGGAAACGGTCAGAACCCGATCACCAACAACGGCCTTTCCCGCAAACATATCATCGAAGGCACTCGTGCCTCGTTGGATCGGCTTGGGCTGGAATATGTAGACCTCATATATGCCCATCGTCCGGATCGATTAACTCCCATCGAGGAAACCGTTCGCGCCTTCAACTTTGTGATTGAAAAGGGCTGGGCCTTTCACTGGGGCACGTCTGAATGGTCTGCGGACGAGATTCAAGAGGCATGTGGAATTGCTAAATTCCTTGGTCTGATTGCCCCGATAGTGGAGCAGCCATGTTATAACATGCTGGAGCGACAGCTGGTCGAAGGGGAATACCAGCGGCTGTATGCACGCTGTAGGCTGGGCTTAACTACGTATTCACCTATGCAGATGGGGCTACTGAGTGGAAAATACAACAACGCCCATGATGCACCGCCTCCGGGCTCTCGCTTTGCAGAGAGCCAGGACGATTATGCCCATACAATTCGGGGCCGCTATGGAAATGACTGGTGGTCATCGATGATTCAGAAGATCAACAAGTTGACCGTGAGTCTTCAACCTGGGCAAAATTATAGCAACATGAAACTAACTCATAAAGGCTCTTTCCGAGAGGCTGGGTTTTAAGATGTCCCAGCTTGCCTTGGCCTGGTGCCTGAAGAATGAAAATGTCACGGCTGTTATCACGGGTGCTTCCAGGCCGGAGCAGATTGTAGACAACATTCAAAGTTTGAAGATATTGCCCATGTTGACGGCGGAAATCATGGCAGAAATTGATGAGGTCCTGGGCAACAAGCCAGCCTTGGCTCCCGCTCGGCTGGGTTAAATGATGGGTTATTAGAATTGGGATAGATGCAAATAAAGCATATCAAGAGTTATTATTGCTGAGCCTGTCCCGTGAGGCATGAAGCTAGGATTATAGCAAACACCATCATAATCAGGGATGGAGAACAAATAAATAGCTCGTCCTGAGGGTCAACAGTGACAAATTGCAGATATAGTAATCCAATCGATGAGATGACAACGATTCCCCTCTCAAACAGGGACCTCAACCATGGTCATTCAACTTCTGGATGCTCATGTGGATAGGATAAAGTGGGACAATTTACAGTATTGGAATTCAATCACTTGGCCCGGGTCTAAACCTCAACTTGAAGAATGTTCCCCAGACCCACAATGTGCCTTTCTCTTTTTGGAGATCCGAGAGCCCTGCGAAGAGGGATTTATGAAGCGTACTGCGTACTACTCCGGTTGACGTCACGTAGAATGGTTTATCCATGTCTACTGTAGTATTACTAATAGTAATAAACATGACTACTTCGACGTGGCTATAAATAAGCTAGAGGATCGTCGCTTGCATATCGCAATCGACGGGGCGAAACCGAGTATCTTCTATCCAACGGGACTATCAGGAAGGGATCAGGTACTACGTATGTAGTGGGGAGGATCTAGTGCGTGGCCGTTAGTATTATTGGCACAGTAAAACTTTCATTTTGACCAGGCGGGAGATTTAGGGGTTCGTAGGTGGGTCTGGTGCAGTCGGCAAAAGTATCGCCCATCTCATGTCCTATCATGTTTTGAATACGGAGCGCTCCATACAGTTGGCAAAATTCCACGAATACACCCACAGGGATCAGCACGAACCCCTTGTACTCTGCCACGGTAACCGCGGGGTAGAGGGCTCCGAAGAGCTCTCACTGCTGCATTTCTAAGGCAGTCCTTTTCCGACCCACCTTGACCCCGAGACCCTAATATAACACACCCACACAGCCAGCCACAACAAGTGAGACCGTAGATCAACTGTACACAGAAAGATTTCATTGACTGTACAGTACCGTCCCGGTAGTACTGCTCAAGCTAGTGGCTGCCAATCAATCTCAACTTGGTACTCTCATTTGTAAATTCAATAAGGTAGCGCGCTTGAAAAGAATGACGGTGATGATGAACGATATGAATCACACCTACATATAAACCGAAGCCCCTCTTTCTATTATTCATTTCCAAGCCGTTTATTGCAGATTTATCTGGATTCAAGTGGCATCGCATTCGAACCATGGCAACTGACTTAATCAATGACCCGATTGCTTTATATCCATTCCACAAAGAACCCCTCCATGTTCTCCTCAATTCATCCCCTCAACCGTCTCTACCAGAGGGAGTGCAAAATGGTGTCGATTTGCACTCGCCACACAATTTCACCGTCCATCTTCAGCTGAAAGAGTATGCTAGACCGGAGCTAATCCAGGTTGCATGGGCTATTATCTTGTCAAAGTATCTTAATTCCGAGGAGGTGAGCTTTTGGTCAAATACGGTGCAGCCTGAGATGCATGACATTTCGGGACTGGTACCTATCCGGCTCCAGTTGCAGGCCGGAGGGTGCGTCTCAGATATCCTACGACAACCAGAAATGAAACGCCCACCAGATGTGGAAAGGCGCGTTCATGATAACATGGATGGTTTTCAGAGCGCTCTGCTTGTCAACCCGCCAGCAGGGCTTTTAGAGAGAGACGTGATGGCTCTGCTGCCAAAAGGATGTCTGGTCATTATTTCCCAGATACAAACATCATCCATGACACAAACAATACACTTTGACACAAGGTATACCCATTCAACAACTGCCCAACGAATCCTTGAGCAGCATGCTCATATACTGAGTCAATTGGGTGGGAACACAGATGCTTTACTTCAGGATCTCAATCTAGTGAGCCCACGGGATCTCCAAGACCTGAATAAGTGGCACCAAGAGATTCCCATCCAGCTGGATGAGTGTGTTCATGACCTGATACAACAAACATGCGCAAAGCAACCAGAAGCTATTGCGGTGAGCTCCTGGGACGGTGATTTGAGCTACACGGAACTCGGCCGACTGTCCTCGTGCCTTGCCGCTCATCTAGCGGGCTTGGGGGTTGGTCCCGAATGCATTGTTCCACTGTGCTTTGAGAAATCCAAATGGGCGATTATAGCAATGATGGGGGTGATCAAAGCTGGGGGCGCCTATGTGTTCTTAGATCCAACTTACCCCATTAAGCGACTGCAGACCATATGCAATGAAATCAAGCCTCGTGTGATCCTTGTGTCGAGTCAACATCCAAGCTACTGCACAACACTCGCGAACGATGTGGTGGTGGTTAACGAGGCCAGTATATTCTGGACTGATCATATGTCAGACTGGGTAGGCTCGTCGGCCAAGCCAGATAGTCTACTGTACGCCGTCTTTACCTCTGGATCGACCGGAATGCCCAAGGGGGTTTTGATGGAGCATGCGGCCTTTTGCACCAATGCCAAAGCCATGTGCAATGCAGCTGGATTAGGGCCGCACTCGCGAGTCTTTCAATTCGCATCCTTCACGTATGATGTCTGTAATCGGGATATCTTGACTACGTTAATTGCCGGTGGGTGTGTTTGCCTTCCATCAGAGTTCGATCGTAAAAATGATATCGCGGGGTTCATCAACCGCTATCAGGTAAACTGGGCTAGTTTGACGCCATCAGTTGTTGGCCTTCTAGATCCGGCTAGTATACCTAGCTTGAAACATCTGGTACTGTGTGGTGAGGCTGGAACGGAGACGAACAAGAAGATGTGGGCAGAGAATCTCAACCTGCTTAATGCTTATGGACCGTGTGAATGTGCCGGTATAAGCTCCATTGCAAAGGTCAAGCGCAGTTCTCATATCCGAAACATTGGCCAGCCAGTAGCTTCAGCCTTTTGGCTTGTGGATCCTACCGATCACACAAAACTGGCACCTGTGGGGGCAGTGGGTGAACTGATCATTGAAGGTGCAACGGTGGGCCGTGGGTATCTCAACAACCCGCAGATAACAGCAGCGGGATTCATAAAGTGCCCGCCTTGGAGACATCAATTTTCGGCCCGCCCGCATGGACGACTATATAAGACGGGTGACCTGGGTCAATATACCTCCGATGGAACCATTATATACTTGGGGAGAAAGGATAAACAGGTGAAAATCCGAGGGCAGCGAGTCGAACTTGGAGAGGTTGAATATCAGATTCGGGAATGTCTGAGAGACGTCTGTGATATTGTGAAGAGTAGTAATGTGGATGTTCTCCCGGCGAGCGCTGAGAGCAATACCCAGCTAGTAGCCTTTCTGGACTTTGGGGAAGAACGCATTCAAAGAGATGGCGTAGATATTCCTACTGTCACCACCAGGCAGGCAGAGGTGTACACGCAATCTCTGCGGTCGCGCCTCGCCAAGAGTCTGCCAGATTACATGATCCCCTCAGTCTTCATACCGTTGAATGGTATCCCATTGACATTGTCCGGCAAGATCAACCGATCGAAACTCCAAGAGATTGCACGGACGATGCTAGGCGGAACAGAGAGTCTAGATGATAGGATTGAAATACGAACCGAGACCGATTTGACTACCACCGAAATCAAAATGCGGGACCTCTGGGTAAACGTTCTCCCACGAAATCAGGAGAATATCCATACACGGGCCAACTTCTTTCGACTTGGAGGCGATTCTATCACTGCCATGAAGCTCACAGGGCTTGCCCGGGATGTTGGGTTGCAGCTGACGGTGGCGGACGTATTTACTTACCCTGAACTAGGGGACCTTACGCGAATTGCCCAAGAGACTTGGCAAGACGCTGCGGATGCAATTCCCCCTTTCTCACTGCTGCGAGAGGACACTAGCAAACTCCGCAGATTAGCAGCTAAGATGTGTGCCGTGGACGAGAGCCAAATCGAGGACATGTACCCGTGTACAGCAATGCAAGAAGGCTTAATCACCCTCACAAGCCATACACCAGGAGCATACGTGGAGCAGTTTGTCTATGAATTGCCACTGGGAACCGATCATGAACGGCTCAAAAAGGCCTGGGATCAAGTGGTGGAGGTCAACGCTATCTTGCAAACACGCATCATTCAAGGTGGTTCGGGCATGGTTCAGGTTGTCATCAAGCGCGACGCTTCCTGGACGAAGGAACCCGACTTGGACACTTATCTCGCACAAGATAAAAAGGTTCCTATGGGTGTAGCATCCCGATTGGCTAGATTTTGCATTTCTGGATCTGAAAAAGAGCCAGGCAGGTCGTTCCTGGTTGTGACAATACACCATGTCCTATACGATGGGTGGTCATGGCCTCTGATTCTGGAACAAGTCGAAAAGGCCTACCATGGAGACCGATTAGAATCGCGCCCGTTTAATTGCTTCATCCGCTACATATACCAATCCGACATGATGGCTTCGACGCAGTTTTGGAAATCTCAGTTTGACGGCCTGAGTGCGCCGTCATTCCCACCACCAATGGCCTCTACATCATCTCGACATACCTTATCGTTGAAACACTCCATTCCAAGTCTCTCCGCCGCATGCAGTGAGTTTACGCTAACCAGCATCATCCGACTGGCCTGGGCTAAGATAGTCTCGCAATATACTGAATCTGATGATGTGGTATTTGGAGTCACGCTTGCCGGCCGCAATGCCCCCGTGGTTGGCATTGACCGCGTCACAGGTCCCACAATCACTACCTTACCACTGCGTGTTCAATTGAATTCCGAACAGAGCATTGCGGAGCTTCTCAGTGTAATGCAGAAGCAGACCATTGCTATGATTCCCCATGAACAGACAGGCCTTCACACAATATCCCGCCTGGGAGAGAACGCCGCCGCCGCGTGTGGATTTCAAACCTTGTTGGTGATTCAACCTGCAGGTGGAACAGAGGTTCTGCAGATGTTGAAAAGTGACAAACGACGAGATTCCCATAGCAAATCGGCTTTTGATACATACCCTTTGACGCTGCTCTGCCAAGTGGGTGGTGACAACTCGGTCACCGTCGAAGCGCGGTTTGATACGGCAGTGATGACCGAATTCCAGATGGAGAGAATCCTCCACCAGTTTGGCCGTGTTATCAAGCAGACCTCCGAAAACCAAATGCAACGGGTGGGTAAGATAAGCCTGCTTGGCCCCGAAGATTATGACCAGTTACAGGTCTGGAGCCACAAGACAATCATCCACACTCAAGTCTGCACGCATGAGCTCATCCGTGAGCGATGCTTGGAGCACCCAGAGGCAAGTGCAGTTTCTGCATGGAATGGTGAGCTGACCTACGGTGAACTAGATGATCTCTCGCAAAAACTGGCATGGCATTTGATCAAGCAAGGGGTGGCGCCTGAGGTCTTTGTTCCGCTGTGTTTTGACAAGTCCAAGTGGGCAATTGTGGCCATTCTTGGAGTCATGAAAGCGGGTGGAGCATTCGTTGCTCTTGACTCTTCCTTTCCTATGGATCGTCTTAAGAAAATATGTCAAGGCTGCAACGCGACTCTTCTTATTTGCTCTGAAAGCAATGCTATCATCGGATCTTCCTTAGCCCCGACAGTTGTAACTGTTGGGCCTGGGCTAGCAAATTGGTCTGATTCTGGGAAGACGGGCATTATATCGACTGTGCAACCACATAATGCGATATATGCGATCTTCACATCTGGCTCGACAGGGGAGCCAAAGGGCATAGTCATTGAACACACTTCATTGAGCTCCAGTCTTAAAGCGCAGATTCCGCGGTTGGGGCTGAATCGGAATACTAGAGCGCTTCAATTCGCATCCTATGCATTCGATGCCAGCATTGATGAACAACTGGGCTGTCTGGTGGGGGGAGGTTGCATCTGTGTCCCTTCTGAGGAAGAGCGAAAAGCCGATCTCATCGGTGCTATTAATAGACTACGGGTCAACTGGTTGATGCTCACCCCGAGCGTCGCGCGGCTCCTGTATCCTGAAGCAGTCCCCACGGTGAGAACAATTGTTCTAGTGGGAGAGGCCATTTCACAAGAGGATATCGCGACCTGGGCTAACGCGGTTGACTTGATTAACGCCTATGGACCGACGGAATGTACCGTGTGTGCGACATCGAAATATATTACTGGGCCCGTCTCTGACTTTCGCAGCATTGGGCATGCCTTTGGGGCTAATCTAGTGCATATCGTGGACCGGAATGATCACAACAAGCTGCTTCCCATAGGTATGGTCGGAGAATTGGTCATAGAAGGGCCGATTGTGGGCCGAGGATACCTGAATGACCCGGCCAAGACCAGGTCAGCTTTTCTCGACAACACAACGTGGTTGCAGAGACTGAATCGAGATCAGTCGTGGCGACTGTATAAAACAGGAGATCTCGCGCAATATAATGCCGACGGCTCCATTAATTATCTTGGTCGAAAAGACACGGCAGTCAAACTTCATGGACAGCGGCTCGAACTGCAAGATGTTGAGCATCAGTTGCGTCGTTGTTTTGACAACAGCAGCTTCCTGGTGGCCGATATTGTCCTCCAGGGTAATACTCCCATCCTGGCAGCTTTTGTTCGCTTTGGGGACGAGGCAGACCACAAAGGCCCTCTCTTTGGTGAGAAAGATGCCCCATTTTGTGCGGAAGTCGCCAAGGCACAAGCCCACATGAAGCAAAGGCTACCCATTTATATGGTTCCTACGGCATTCATTCCATTGGCCCGCGTGCCTCTGACCAAGACGGGCAAGACTGACCGACGAGCTCTCCGCAGCGAGGCAGCAAAGTTGCCGAGGCATGAGCTTCTCGAATATGGAGTGATGCATCAAGGATCCAAAGCGGCTGTCAAGTTGAATCCTGATGAAACCGTGGCCCTCCAAGTTAGCCAAAAGCTTGTTCAGCTGACGGCAGATCAAAGCGCAACTGAGTGGTTACAGGACCGCGACGTGAACCTTTCGCAAGCCGGACTCGACTCAATTGATACCATGTCACTTTCCATGTTCATCCGCAAGACGTTTGGTGTCGTTCTGCCCCCGGGTAAGCTCAATAACAGTGCTGTGACGGTTCGTGAAATCGCACGATACATTGAAGCTGCCACCGCCGAAAACCCCACGGAGGATCTGTTCGATACTGTGGATTTGCTCGCTGAAGTGGAAGCACTCAATGCCCAACTGGCCCAGCTCCATGACCCAAATGCTGCACCCCCATCCATCAAGGCGCCCAGGGTTTTCTTCATCACAGGAGGCACCGGCTTTCTGGGCAGTGAAATTCTCCGGCAACTCTTGATACGACCTCAGACGACCAAAGTCATTGCCCATGTACGTGCGCGTAACCAAGAAGATGCTATGGCACGAATAATCCACTCCGCCCGGGTTGGACAGTGGTGGCACGAGGATCTCCAATCTCGCTTGGAGGTCTGGGCAGGAGACCTGAGTCAGCCTCAGTTGGGCCTCGAGGATCGATTATGGACGTATCTCAGTGGCAAGACGAGAGATAAGAAACCAGTGGGTGCTATTATTCACTGTGGTGCAGCGGTATACTGGGAGGCGGACTATATGGCATTGAAAGCGGCGAATGTCACTTCTACATTTGATCTATTGGCTTTAATCGCGCAGTCCCCAGACGCCCCGAGATTCACCTTTGTTTCTGGAGGGCGGTTAGAAATGGAAGAAATTGATGATCGCTCTGCCGCGGTCAATCTATCTCAATCTAGCGGCTACAGCCAGACGAAATTCGTCGCAGAACTTCTGGTAAAGGAATACATTAAGCGGCAGCCCGACTGCCGCGTAGCAGTCCTGAAGCCTGCCTTGATTGTCGGAGATGCGGATAGAGGTGTCTCTAATACGGATGATTTCATCTGGAGAGCCGTCGCAGCTGCCATTCGTGTAGGGGGGTTCAATTCATGCGAAAATGATGCGTGGATGGCTGTTGCCGGTGTTGATCAAGTCGCTGCCGAGGTCATAGGGATGTGTTTGCAGAACGAGCCAGGGGTTGTCCATCTATTAGACGGAATCAGTCTCGGGGATTTTTGGTCCACTGTATGCCACAATCTCCCATTTAATCTTACGCCGATGGAGGCGGATAAGTGGTTACAGGAGGTCCAGGAGGATGTCGAACGGTCAGGGCAGGACCATGTACTCTGGCCAGTGTTAAACTGGTTAGAATCTGGAGGGGGATACCTAGGATTTCCACAACCATCGAAATATAACCCCAGACTGGATGGGGGGTTAATCAAGGCGAGTGTACGCGCGAGTATCTTATATCTGAAGGATGTTGGATATCTAGCTGGCCGTGGTGCAGCAGCCTGTACTACGTCGTTGGTGTTTAAAAGATCTGGACGTGGATCTTCGTGAGATCTCTCTTTATTGGTCAATAGAAGTTTTGAACTTACTATGTAACTAGTTTGATACACCTTTTCTCTAGATGGCTGTTGATAATAGAGTTATTCTTATACCCTAAAGGTAAGATACAACGACTCATTTCTAGTATAGGATGAGCAATTCCAAAAGTCACATAACTGGTTTATGGCAGTGTAAAAGATATGATTGTATGCATAATCTAAAAAAAAAGAAGACGGACCAAAAGGTCCAGTAGTACTTCCATAGTGATCCTATTTGGCGATTGATACCCTTTCCTGTTTCGCTTCGGCGTCGTCGCAGCAACTGTGAATCCATCTTTACTATTCCTGGATTGGCCACTCCGGTAGATGAATAGCAAGCGGCAAGCCTAGCGTAAGGGTACAAAAGCAGAAGACTATCAGGGTTTAGCAACAACTCTTGCGATATACGTGAATCATTCATACTTGCTCGGAACGAACTGCAAGCTGCTCCAGAAGCTCCTACGAACAATAGTTTGCACGGATTCAGGCAATGTATTGGCGAATCGGCTGTCGCTCAGTACTTTCCGGGTAATCTGCAAACCAGGTAGGTAAATATCAGTCAGATCGGACCTGCTCAGGAACACTCACTTCATGATTCGTGCCCAGGTGTTACGAGAGGGTTATTCGCAAAACTGTGTCGACAAAGGGTCGCAGCAGCTGTAACGCCAAGAATGATCCCTATGTGCTGTATATTATTCGATATATCATTAGCCTTATTATTATTAGAATCTTAGCTACTCATACAGGCTTCCCAGAGTCTGTTAGTACTTGCTTGCAATTCAAAACATATTTCGGACGGGACGCGGGATAAGTAAACCAGGCATAGCAGAAGCTACCATGAAAGATCTCAGCTCTGTTTATAGAACCATTACGACATTTTCCATGAGATACTCGCCGGTATAATTGGAGTTTTAATTGGCGGTTTAGCAGGGAGGTCATAAATGTGGTTCGCTTGCCTTCACTGAATACTGCAGGAAGCTACAACTCCAGTACTACAGACGCCACAACGAGTACAGTTGACGACGATTTATATGTATCATGCGTTTACATTATGCTATACCGTTATATTGTTGAGCTAGTCCCAATAATAAGGATTCTCTTCCTGAAGTTACAGTAAGATCAAAATAACATACAAAGAAGAAATAAAACAAAGATAGCTATCAGCATGTAAAGAGAAAATAGGACAATTGGCTATTCCCTGTTTTATTCAACTATTTTCTATCATTCCCTTGATACTTTATACTCACTATGCTATCATTGACTACTAAGAAGATGCTACTTATTACGGTAGGTCGCACCTGATGACGACAGCTACGGGTCGCAGAGCCCTTGAACAAAGCCCTGGGTGTAACAGATCCAATGGTCTGCCTATGGGATAGATAGTTTATCAAAACGCCATACAAGGAAAGAAACCATTGATTGATCCTATCTGTGGAATTCTGCCTCGGTGACTATCCAACAAAGGAGCGCGTAGGCGCAAGGCCAACCCGCTGTCAACATCCAATGCTCGTGCTTGCAGAAAGTTACATAGACTTTTGTGACTGGTCCCAAGAGTATAAGAGACTCAGTGCAAATACAGTCAAAATCGGGCTTATAAGGAGCGAACGATCACCCAGGCAATCAAAGCTGAGAGCGGATGAGTAGGTTAGTTGCAGCCAGAAATGCTGCGTTGCATCCCATGTATTGCAGAGCGGATTCTCTTTACCCAGCCCGTGGCTTTGACGGTGAGAATGGCGGGCAAACAAACATCTGGTAACATTCCGCTTGAGTGGCGGTGGTACACATCTTTCCATTGAAGGTCGTTCCCTCGGCACAGATGGGATCGGTGGTGACAACACACATACTGTTCTCGAGCCTGGTGCCTGGTGGGCAGACTGGAGGATTTTTCGTGACACACTTAGAGCCATCGAATACAGTGCCATCTGAGCAAACGGGAGGAGTGATAGAGACACAGGCATGGCCGTTGAAACTCGTATTCTCTGGGCATTCTGGGGGTCTTTCGTTCACACACTTGGAGCCATCAAAGGTTGTGCCCGCTGGACACTCAGGCTTGTCATTGGAAACACATTTTTCGCCGTTGAAAGTGGTATCCTTGGGGCACTGGGGTGGCTTTCCGTCAATGCAATCGCGCCCGTTGAAAGTCATTCCCTCCGGGCATTTCGGAGGCTCGCCGCCAGAACAACCATGGCCATCATAAGATGTGCCGTCAGGGCATCTTGGAGGCGTAATGTCGACGCAGTTAGTGCCGTCAAAGATAGCATCCGATCCACACTCCGGTGGGTCAGACGAGACACAGTTCTTCCCATCGTAGACGTAGTTTGGAGGGCAGCGAGGCCGGTTCTCGTGTATGCACTCCTTTCCATTAAAGATAAACGATGGCGGGCACTTCGGGGGTACTGGAACAACGCAATGCCCTCCAGTAAAGGAGCCACCAGAGCAATCAGGAATATCAGGGAAGCGACAGCTATCGCCAGTAAGAGTGGAACCAGGAGGGCAGGTGGGTGGTACGTTGAGCACGCAAGAGTGGCCATTGAATGTAGTCCGTGGTGGGCAAAGAGGGGGGTCGGAAGACATGCAGTCCCGGCCTTTCAGGGTCGTGCCTTCAGGACAGTGAGGTGGAGTAGGGGAGACACATTTGTTGCCATCAAAGGTCGTCCCTTCCGGACACTCAGGTGTATCCGTGCTTACACAGTTCCCGCTGACGAACGAGAAGCCGGGAGAGCATCGGGGTGGCACTGAAAGAATGCAGTCCTTGCCATTCCAGGTTGTCCTTGGGGGGCAGATGGGCTGCACGGTGGGCGTGAAAACACATTTCTCACCGTCGAAGTGGCTTCCCGGAGGGCAGGTATCGCCATCGGGTTTCAGGACACAGAATGATCCATCCCAGCTAAATCCGTCCGGACAACAGCGGACTTGGTCCTGGAATATGGACAGAGACTGCCCCGCAGGACAAGACGCACCAGTCTCTACAGTACAGCGAGACCCTTTGAGGGTGGTACCCGGTGGACAAATCGGGGGCTGCTTGTCCTTGCACACTCCTCCATCAAAGATACCGACCTTACAGCTGGGGGGCGTCACAGAAACACAGACGGTGCCATCGAACGTGGCACCTCTGGGACACTCGGGCTTGGAGGAATGAATGCATGTATTTCCTTGAAGGACAAACGGCCGCTCACACGAGGGAGGCACGACGGAGATACAAAGGCCCTCTGAGAATTGAGCGCCCTCTGGACAGCTAGGGGGTTCTGTGCTGACGCATCCTTGTTCACCATCGAACTGCATTCCACGCGGGCAAGTGGGCGATTGCTTGGTAACACAAATGTTGTCCTTCATGTGGGCGCCACTTGGACATGTAGGTGGTGTCGTGCTGACACAGCTATGTCCATTGAAGGTAGAGCCCTCTGGGCAAGAGGGGTCGCCCGTCGATACACAGTCCTTGCCATTGAAGCGCGATCCGGTTTGGCAACGCGGGGGGTGATCTGAGATGCATTTCTGGCCATCATAGTGGAATTTCGGAGGACATAACGGCTTGCCCACGCATACATTTCCCTCCTGTACAGTGCCTTCAGGGCAGACATTGCTATGGGGCAAAATACACTGGCCTCCGACGAGCATGGTCCCAGGCGGGCAACATTGCTCATTGCCGTACTGGTCTTTCATAACCCGCAAGTCCTTCAATGTGATGGAACGGGGAGGCGACAAAGGCATAGATCCTACCCTCGAGAGCGAAGGAGGCGATAACGGGACTTGCTTGGGCTCGGCTTCCTGTGTTGCGACAGGGCCAACCCACATGCCTGCACTAAGCAGGAGAGCACAGAGCATCTTATCCATGGCAATTCTTAATGACGATAAGACGATGTGAAAAGATGTTTGTCAGGAGTTGGTGAAGAGGGAAACAAGCAGGGCCATTCGAGCATCTCTTATATGTCTCTTAGAAGCTTGCCCACTTCAACCCCAACACTGGAAATATACATTTCCGGTAACATCGTTGAATACGAACGAGATGTTTCTGTCAATGACTGTGTAATATACGTAATAGATGCAATAGCCATCCAAGATGCTCCGTGGTGAAGTCATAGAGCCAAGGGCTTTCACCGGATGCTTAGACAGCCAACGTCAATGCGAAATCAAAACAGCAAATACCGCTGCTTTCGGCGTGCTCGTTTTGATTCGTGTCGTCGAGAATACGTCAGTGATATTTGACTGAAAGCAAGTAAATGGTGGTTGTTGCTTTGCTGAAGTCCTACCCAATTCCGCTTTCATCATGCTGTTGCTGTGGTTCATCGGCTATAGATCCAGTACATCAGACTGCACCAGACATGTAACAGAGCGCAGAGGGAACTCCTCAAGAGAGAGTACCCACAGTTGTATCGAAACTGCAAAATGCTAGAGCCACAGTGTACCATGACTCCGCATTCCCTAAGCCATACCATGCCGCCCGCAGAAATTGGAAATGCGGGCTGTGTGCTAAGTACTATGGGCAGCTTGATGATTGTAATGAGCTATGATTGGTATTATGAGCGGAATCGAGAATAGGTGGTATGACCAGCCTGGGTCTATCATCAAACAACTGTGTATACATCCATGTCTTCCACAAAGTAAGGGGCACATTTGGAAAGGCCGATCATCAGCTATGCCTCAACAACCCCCTTGAATACCGATAGAACTACGAATGTGTGTTTTCACTTCATTATCATGGGTTACCCTATCAAACACTTGGTCCTACGTATGACAGAAGATCGTGCATACAGAAAACTCAATCCCATACAGTATGCTTGGTTCAAATTTGACTTTGAATGACACCGTATGAAATGCGATTTTCTGTGTCTCGGCCGACGCTATCCACGGAACTCCAAAAGGTGGGCCTACATCCCCACATTCCGCAAAGGACAGGAGACATCCGATGCGGCATGAGGAAATTTCAAACTGGCCCAATCCGCATACTAAATCCTACCATAGAAGAGAAGCTGGGAACGGTGAAACCAGCCACGGAATTCAAATCCCTAGAATGAATGTCCCTCCCCATTCGTTTGGGCTATTGTGGGAAGGATTATGGGACGCCAATTAAGAAACGATTGAAAAGTTTTCCGGTAGATACATGTACTCCACATTTTTAAAGTTGACACATACAACTAACCATTATTCTTTGCGTTTTGCCTTGGCTAGGCCGATGGCACTGTTACCAAAGTCATACACACTATACCATCTTCTGAGGAATGCGTCTCCAAGTACAACCAAGGGGCCTGTGGGGCCGGGGAAATCCATGGGGACCAAGGCACTCATGCAAAAGTTCTGCTCCTGGAGAGAATAGTCTTTGGGGTCAATAGTGAAGTTATATTCACCCAGGACAAATGTAAGGGAGGGCATGGAATTCCGCTTGTTGCAGTCCAGTATGTACCTGCCCTGATAATCCGGCGTCGCGCCGATTTCCTTGTTCCTAGAACGGAAATTGAGCACATGTAGCATAATATTCTGGAATAAAAGGGCAACTTACACCATTTCAAAGAGACCAGATGGCAGGCCGATCAATGAAGAGCCAGTATCCAGAATAGCACCAGTGTCTTCAACATCAGCGAAATTGTCTCCGAAGAAAAGTCCACTAAATTCAACCTCCCAATAGGCCTTGCGACGAAGAGGTATTTTGACTATTTCCCCACTATAGTGTTGTTCGTCAACGCCGCCAAGGGTAACCTCGGAGGTACGCCCCTTGTATGTGTCACTGAGGTAAAAGGCAAAGACCGGCTCATCCAGAAGATTCTGGTCGAGCATGTTATAAAAAGGCGGGGGAATGCTATTCACAGAAATTGAAGCAAATCCCAAGCCTAAGATGCCATCAGCCTTAACATTGGAAAAGCCAGAAACTTTCGTGGCTTCCCCAAATAGCTGCTCTTGGACCTTGAGGTCGCCGATTGTAAAAATGTCCTCGGAGACGTGGCCGGTCATACCCCCAGAGCCGTAGTATATCTCGAACTCACTCCCATTATTGTGATACGTATCGGATAAAGCTGATTTGTATTTCTTATGCTTTTTGCAGGAATATGTTTTGCATTTCGAAGAGGGAACCCACAAGTTAGCGCTACCAGTATCAAGGACAACCTTGAACTTCTGGGGAGGGGTGCCGATCCTGATGGTGGAAAAGTCTACATATGGAGAGTCAGGAGAGAGCAATGTAGTAAGGCTTGAGGGCTCGTACATTGGGTGTTCCTATGGTTCTTAACCGGTATGTCATGACCCAGAATATCCGGTACGTGACCTTGTAGTGCCTTCTGAGGAGTGTTGGCTTCTATATACCTCTGTGAAGATGTGAGAATATTATCGTCACTATTCCTGAAGACCTGTGTAAAGTTAGCTTTGAATTTGGTTTGCTTTTGTCCAACGCTGCAGTAGGGGGTGACTAACGGGGAATTCCTTTTCCAATAGTAGTCGGTGAATTTCAGCTGCCGTATAGCTTAGCAGCAAAGATGCTGCGAGTAGGTTTGGCTTCATAGTAATCGGATAATGTAACAGTATATGATACCTGAAGGTGAGAATTGTATGGGACGATTTTATTTGCTCTAGGTGATAGCGGATATGTGAGACTAGAGACAGAGAGAGAGAAAGCGAAGAAAAGAAAAGAAAGCGTGAGACCGTTTATGGCACATCATCACCCTGCACCATCGATCCAAATCCCAGGGAGGACCTGCAAAGTAAACTCAATTGGTGGATATGTCTGTCCGCCAGTTATGACATCAGGTCCAGTCTTCAGAAGGCCTTGGGCTCTACAAAGCTAGAGATGTAATTAGATAGGCCCGCTTCCATTGTGACGTACATGCTCAGAATGCTTAGTGGGTAGCTCAGCTCGGTACGACGGTTGCAGCCTTCGGGAAAGTTGCACTTCTGTTTTGAGAAGGAGACGGTCTGCGTCCTACATCTTAGCTAGGGTTCTGATCGAGGCTTGGAGGCAGACGAAAAGGTTCTCGATGAAAACAGCACCTGGCCGGTCTCGACTTGGTCGTGATGTAAGAGAAAGAATGCCTATTGTCATTGAACGAGGTATCCTTTCTTTCACACCTGGCTATCCCACCCTTGCCACACATAGTCGATTACACGTCGATTGAATCTCTCTTGCGTCCTCTAGGTAATGATATATAAATACTGAAACAGGATGCAATTGCTCTACTCCAGCTCTTGACCACCATGCTTTTGCGAATCTCTCAATTGCTCCCTGAATGATCTCTTCGGCTATCATTTCAAGATGTTCGGCACCCCTCTTCTACTACTGTTCCCATTGATCACCTCTGTGCTCTCCAAGACAAGTGATGCGGAATACAACAAGATCTGCCCAAGAGGTGATGATCTGGTGACGCTGCCATCGGGAAACAAGGTTAGATACCTTTGCGATGACTGTTTAATTGACCCGGCCGCCGAACCTAGATCTGCAAAAACAATCGAAGAATGTGCCGATCTTTGCAGCACCGAAGATTGCAAGGCAACTATTTGGGACAAAGGACTATGCTTCTCTAGCAAGCTGACATATATTGGACCATCCCCGGGAAGTTCCCCAGACTGCATCTGGATGACATCCCAGACATGCCTTGACAGTAAGGACGATTGCGCTAAATGCGTAAATGATAAAGAGGAATGTGAGAATCAGAAACGCAAGTGTGAAGATGCCCTTGCAAAATGCAAGCCTGGTGATGACGAGTGCGAGAAGAAGGCCCGCAAGTGCCAAAATGATCTTGCTACCTGTGAGGACGACAAGGCCAAGGCTGAGAAGAAAGAGCGCAAATGTCAAGATGACCTTACTACCTGTGAGGACGGAAAGAATGACTTGGAGAAGGAGAAGCGCAAGTGCGAAACCGCTCTTGCGAGCTGCAAGCCTGGTGACGAGGAGTGTGAGAAGAAGGCCCGCAAGTGCCGAGATGATCTTTCTACCTGTGAAGATGGCAAGGAGAAGTCTGAGAAGAAAGAGCGAAAATGTCAAAAGGACCTTCTTACCTGCGAGGATGAGAAGAACGAGTGTGAGAAGAACGCGCGCAAGTGCCAAGCCGACCTGCAGGATTCCCAAAAGAAAGCTAGTGACCTTCAGAAGTCGGTTGACCAATGTGGGGATGACTTAGAGAAATGCAAAAAATCAGGCTCTTCCTGGGGAGACACAGATGGGGAGATCAAGTGTAAGACCCGACAAAATTCCAGCAAGATGAATGTTATGCTAACAACCAATCAGGCAAGTCCGGTTCGTTGACCACCGCCACTCTCAATGGAAATAAATGGTACACCTTGTGTGGCTTTAGTATGTACAAGCCTTGGTATCATATATATGACCAGCTGCTGACGATAAAAGTTATCAATGATGTGAAAAACGGTGTACGTGGTTTGACTTTGAAGCAATGTGTGGAAAGCTGCTCCGAGGACGATAAGTGTAGGGCTATCACTTATGATGACCACAGGGGCGAGTGCTATTTAGCCCATAAGTTCAAGACTGGGGACATGCGGTACAGTGACTACTACCACACTGTCCTACGTCTTACCTGAACTACAGGGCGCATATTCCGTTCAAGCACAATGTCAATTGGACTGAACCCACACCCATATACCGCTCACTGTACACAGAGCTGCAATAGGATGAATCGTACTATAATCTTTGCACCTAGGAAGAATAATGCAATTGTCCTTTACTAAACTGATTTTAGAAATGTTCTTTTCAGTCCGTCCCCTCATGGCAGACCTCGAAAGAATGTGCCCAGCGGACCCCTTGCGTATGTATCAGGAACAGCAAATCCGCGCACCTACAAACGCTACTATCCAGTGGACGTTATAAAAGGATGGTAATTACATTTACAGACTCCCTTTACATTGCAATGGTTGCTAGGTCTTGCTTCACTAAGGTAATCATGAGTTCCTCACCAAAGCCCTTCACATTACCCCCAATCATGTGCTTATTTAGGCACATATAACACTTTGGTGACCCTTTCTCCATATTCCTTCGCCCCCATCTTCACTGCTCTTCTCATGCTGTCGTCGATGTCTTCTTGCGCTTTTTTAAATTGCTTTGGCTTCAGCTTTACGTTGATGATCCGATAGTCCATTTTCAGTGTGACTTTGTCTTCAGGTGGTTCAGACTCATTGTCCGACTCTGAGGCGTCGGGGACCCCCAAAGCGTTTCGAAGCATATCCAGAAAAGACGTCCGCTGCTCAGTGGAATGCCTGGGCGACTCCTGTTCCCTTGTGGGCGCATGGCTCTCAGGCCCATTGTTCGAGGACGTGGCGTTCGTCGCCGGTGTTTTCAAGGGCTGCTCATTTTTCGTGACCAGATCACGATACACTTCCGTAGGCATGCGGATGGTATTCAACATAATAGATTGAACATCTTCATAGATTGGAGATTGCTCAGTGCCAATGTTGTTCCGATGCACCTCATTGACAAAGAAAGTGAACACGATGTGTTTTCCTTCCGCATCAGTTGGGAGTCGGGAGAAGGCATCCACGAATTGCTGAAGCAAGTAGTCTAAGTCGCGCAATGTCTGCTTGTCATGGATCAGATGTGAAAACAACACATCCAGAAGTTCCCGGTGCAGATCCTCTCTCGGTATATCTCGATTGATTGACATGTTCGGGGATGGTTTCACATCCACTAATTTCGAGATACTGCCTTCGCGGCCAATGCTTGTCTGGACCGCATTGGCCACATCAACCATTGCTTGAAGCACCTGGTCGGCAGTATCGACCTGATTGTATGTTCGCTTCTTGACCAAGGTCTCCCCAAGCTCGAGAAAGATCTTGCCTGTCATTTCGAGCAGTTCTGTGTGCAGCCTGTCTCCAGCGTGGTGCTGGGGGGCAAAAAGAAGCACAGGAGGCATGGGAACCTGTCCTGCTGCAACCTGTTCCTTCGGCTCTTTCGAGGCCGTCTCTAAGAATGCCCGGAGGTTATTCGTCAACGCCATGGCAAGAAGTCTTTATGAGACACTGTAGAATGGAGTCACAACGTAGTGGTGTTTGGAAAGGAAAGCAATACACTACAGAGTTGGGGGAGGGGGAAAGGGTGGGTAGAGAAATGGAAAGCTAATATAATATAAACGGAACAGAGGAAGCTTGAGAAGAATCTAGTTTATGAGATCACTTATTTTTCCTATCAAATTACGTCGTACGTAAAGGTTCTAGAGTATATCATCGATGCATCCGGTCGATAGGAGACACATCAGATACCATGTCAGTTGATGAATCCGTCAACTAAATTGACTGGAACATGGCTCAGTTGGCATTTGACATCACCGATTTCAAATGTGCATCATAGACTTGGGTCAGGTTATCTTGATACCTGAATATCACTAGTAACAAACCGGAACCGGATATATAGTCACATGCTATGACATTATTGACTCCTTCCAAATGGATGGTAAAGACGCATGCGTATCAGTCAGTACTTATGTCACTCACGATTACATCACGGACCAAGGATAGGTATTGCTACATGTCAAGGTATATAAAGCTATCAAGCAGCTGAAAGTCTGCCCAACGCATCGAAGACCTCATCAGGACAATCCAAAGAGTTTCTAAGTACGACAACTTTCTTCAACCCTTTCTTTAGACCCCACTTCCTTTGTCATGGCTTCCATTGAGATTGACGAAAGCACAGTCGCCAATCAGACGACTCAATATGTCTACCTCAGTAGGGACCCAGCGCCAGCATTGGCAATTCCTCCTGGCAAGGATTTGTTGAATTATACGGCAAAGATTGAGCATATTTTCATATACGACCCCAATACTGAGTCTGAGACTTGTTACGCGTTCGGTGGGTCCCTCTCGCTGGGGCCTGGCAGCATTGCCGGAGTCGTTGGTAGTGGCGAACAGTTCTTCCTTCAGTATTGCGTGGGGAATGACCAGAGCCGGTATATGCTCCCATTGGTGAAAGCCTCCGGAGGCCACAAGCTGCACCGAGATGTCACGTCGGAGGCCTTGAGAGACGATACAATCCTAGACCGCATGCTGGAGGAACCGGAAAATAATCGTGCCAATCATTTTGCCACGACGATGTTCGCTAAGGGTAGCAAGAAGGCCAAAGCCAAGGGCGCAGCTGCCATCACAATCCAAACCAAGGGAAGCAGCGGTGACCAAGAGCACGAGATCAGGAAGGCCATCAAAATGCTCGACTTTATCGACTCGATGATTGGTATCTATACCGCAAATAAGATACAACAAGAAGGCAATAAGCGAGGTAAACCGATAAGTGCAATTGATGAAACCACGCTGTACATGAAAGTGACTGCCGAGGCCTACTTCGATGCGATCAACAACAGACAATTAGCTGCTGTCATAAACAAGAAGTCCATGGCCTCGGCCAAGTTCAGTCAAACCTGCAACAGAGCCGATGTCCATCCCCAATTCATCCAGCAATTTGCGCAGGATATTAAACAGTTTGACCAGGCTGAATACGCCACCCTGGACAAGATACTTACGGAGCAAGTGCGCCAAATCCTGGATGGCAACATTGAGGTCAATAATACTCTTAACTTTACACTTTTAGTAAAGCAACCGCTTCTCAAGAGTGTACCGGGTCTGAGAGAGCAAATTGTGGTGCCGACTCTTAGGTTTTTCTATATCACGTCCACTGGAAGGACTTGGACCGAAGTTGTGAAGAACGGGAAAAGCCAGAGCAGCGTGCAGAAGGTCCAGCTCGATTTCCAGTACATTCCCCAAGTGGGCACGATCAACAAGGACCTTTTCAAGAAGTTGAAGAAAGTATACGAGGACAAGTTGGTCAGTCAAGATGTGGATGATATGTTCATCCCGCAATACACCGTATAATCTGTCCAGAGGAGCTCATCTATGTCATCCCCAAACGTTGAACCCCATTGTAACAGCGACAAAGGATGGCTCACACTTATTTAGCCAAGTTTGCGCGACCCCTCAGGCATTTCTTTCGTTAATCGTTTCTTCAATGGGCCAGAAGTCCTTATTTTACCGCAACGCCGAAGATCTTCTTTCATGGGCTTAAATTGTTTCATGTCAAGGTTACTACAAGTTTGTATACAATGCAGAAGCAGTAATTCATGGAAATAAGGTAGTGCTTTTTAAATTCCTGGATCAACTTGCGACGCTTTGGGATCTCGACTAATGCTATATGGCAATATGGTACACGTTAGAGCCTGCAGAATATTCTTGGGACATTCCAGATAATTCTGCTCATTAACACGAATTAGCAAGGGTGCTCAGGTATGAGATGTTTCGCAAGAATTAGAGCCAGTCAATTGGATCTGGGGTATGGAATGTGGGACAGTTCAACTCGCCTTGGTCAATTCCACGGAACTGGCATCCTCGTGAAACATGCCTTGACCCCTGGTTACATCGGTAGTTCACCGGATTAGGTTTAGGGGTCAATGAATTGTGGGATCCAGCATAATGCCTTTTGGCTCCCTCGGATTGGATTGTGCAGGGGACCTCGAGTTCACAAAAATGTCCTGGTGCTGTCATACAACTTGATCATACTACGATGTACTCAAGATCAAGATGACAGAACTCTCGAACCCGCACCGCCCCGAACCGTCCCGAACCGGCAGTTCCGCAATACTAGCCTAATCAGGCAGGTATCTAACCCATTTGAACCTAGCATGCTACTTGATTATGATTTAACTTCAAAGCCCTATATTATTTCGATTCTCTACTAGTATCTGTACTATTATATGTAACCTCTTAGTATTATACACGTGCGCCGATATTTATACCGATTCTATATATTATATACTACTCTGCAACGTAGGAAGATGAATACAGAATTTGAGTATATAAGCTTTCTCGACGAATATTAAACTAGTGGAATAACTCAAGGCTTGTCTCCTCATCATACAGAGACTCCTAGTTCTAAGCACTGGCCTGTGCCTGGGATATTATAAATCGACCTGATATAGATGGAATCATATTGGTGATCCGTTCCCGACTAGTATTTGGCTCGCTAAACCCAAAGGGCGGTCGAGAATGAAGTTCAATAGAACTAGATAGATAAAGGTTGACGAAGTACAAGGTATCATGCGGATATTACTCAAGCACTTGCAAATGAATCAGGTGTCTAAAGCCCCATACATGCTATTTTCATCTGTTTGGAAGTCCGGTACATTATTACTGGGAAACGAGAGCGAATGCCAAATGGACCTTTGCAAAGGCTCTCACATCATCTGCGATTGTCATATCATAGGGACCATATTCCTGCATCTTGACGTAAAATTCCTTGCCGTTCCCATATGACGTGGGGTTAGTAAGGTAGTCCCGATATTTCGTTCCTGGCGCTGCCAGGGTGATGGTGCATTCATTACTGTTTTGGGAAGCCAGTAATCGACTGCAAGAGCATCAGTATCAAGTTGGTTTAGATGCCAACGAAGGGTACTTACTGTCCGGGGAGCTTTCGCAGCCCGGCTCCAACTGTGGTCGCGAACCAAATGGCCATCTCTGCCGTTTTCTGCATTCTCACTCGATTGTAGATTTTGGCGCGAAGGCCGCGGGGGACCCTTTCCTCTGGATCCCATAGCGCGCCATCTATTTTAGTTATCCATGAGCGTTATGAAATTGAATCTTGTTTTGCTATTCGCTTTACTGGCAACCTTCACTTGATAATGGAAATGCGTAACTATATTTCTACCATCCGAAAATAGACTCAATCATAGCCGTGGACAAAGAATTGGGAGAAGCTTAAGCGGTAGAAGGCGCGAAGTTGGTATTGCAAAATTCCGACAACAGATCTGACTCAAGCCCAGAGCAACTCAGGTTGTGTTCGTTCACAGAACAAGGAGGCTCCGTTAACTTGAGTAGTCCCCCTTCCCCTTTGTTCCCTTTTCTTTCCCTATTATTCGTTAAAATTGAAAGGATTGCGGCCCTCCACTGGTGTTGATCATCCACAGTGCCTGTCTGGCGGCAAACAAACAACCTGGTGCGTCCCACAGCCTGGAACGACTTTCTGTGCTCCGTCAAAATGCATCTCTATCCTCCCATGTAAGTTGAAAGTTTCACAATCATGGAAATCTAAGCTTTTCTGATACAATAAACAAATAAGCATTCTCCCCTCTTAATATGTCTGATATGTCGAGAAGGCACCATGAAAGCTCGGAACACAACCAGTCACCCTAGGACCAAAGACGACGGACTTACTCTCAAATCCTGGAGCCTCTGAGCACCAGCTACGAGATGGCTGAATATTTCCCCAGTCTCCTTTTAGATAAACTCTGCCTTCCCAGCTTGAAAGTTAGAATTGTGCCTCTAGTGCTGGACAATGAATATAACAATAGACGAGGAACAGTCTTCCCAAGACTTCTTTAGCAGCATCCGTTCGTTAGAGAAAGGAACACCAGGAATCATTTGGAAGGGCCAAATGAGGGGGTTCAAATTAGTGAGAGCTTACAGTTCCCTCAGTGCAGCAGATCATTTGTGTGGAAAGCTCGTCCTGCAGGGATGTGGCGCCTTCGAAGAGAATACGGCAAACGAACAATATCCCCTGTTAACACTTACCGAATAACGCTATCGATAGTATGACCACCTGCTTTATTGTTCACCGTTTAGGCAATTCTCTAAGGGCTGTTGAAGTCCCACTTTCAAAAAGGTCAAACTCTCGCCGCAACAAGTAGGAGTCGACAAATCGAACAGAGAAACCCCATCTCATGCTCACCATGAACGATGCAGCCATTAGCGATCGCGTCGAAACTAGCGACTCTGACTACATATGTGACAACGAAACATCTGACCAGCTCAGAAAATACCTAAGCCAAGATCAAAGACCGATGAACACCTCCTGAAATGTGCGCTTCTTACGATCCTAACTGCGATTCAAAACCGAATGCGGTGGGAGACTTTTAGTAAACATGGGACATGTTGTCATTCCGGAAGGCAGATTTCTACCCTGGAATATAAACCAAGGTAATTGTCATATCCTTCCATGGTCTTCTCCTTTATATAGCAACAAAGGTCCTTGACCGATATGAGCATAATAAATGGGTCGTGGTGGTAAAGACAATCGGGTGTGGAATTAGCTACACGTAACGGACGGTTAGCTCAAAAACACAGATGTCAAATTCATGCTGAAGAATTTCCGGCATTCCCGACAGCCATGCATGATGCTCGTAATTTCTCTTTTAAACTTTAGACCACTTGCATTTCCTCCACCCCACCCCACAGAAAAACAATATCATAAAATAGAAATTGAGTCAAAGTAGAACACACAATGAGTTGTCAACAATAGTACACCGCTATTTCCTAAAACGGCTTGGATCGTCTATGTGATCTAAGCTAACCAGATAACTAGCTACCTGTCTACCCGCCAGGTATCCGATCTATACTGAGTATTCTGGCTATATAAATCACTATATGAAAAGAATCTGATCTTCATTTCCCATCATTTATAGACCATTAGTTGTAGCCCTAGATAATTAACCAATACCTAGAATCACGCCCGGGATAAGAGCACTGTAGGACCCTGGTCTAGCGTGCTATCGAACGCGGAAACACGCGGCAAAATCCATCGAACAAGGAACAGGGCAAGGGTGGAAACTTCAGCCCCCCACCACTGAGCCCTAGTACCGATACGGCAAGTACAATGGAAATCTCAATGTGTACGTACCTCTCACAAACCAGAATCTTTGGGCACTATCGGTTAGGACCCACCACCTGAAATGGTGTATGGATGAGGGTATGAGTTGGACTACAGTATATGGCATACAGTATATACCAAGGTATATGAAATGGTATAGCACCTAGGAGACATACAAGCATACCCTGCATACCAGGAGCTAAACTATAAATGACGACGCTTGTCTTGGTATGGTACTGTAAATATCGCTTGATACCATAATACCAATATTCCTGCATAATTCATTAACCTGATATGAACCTAATTTCTGTACCCCACCGTTTGGGACTTGGTGGAAGCGTATCACAGCGAGCCACGCTGGGGACGCTTCAGCTAAGATGGAACTTGCGTTAGAAACATACTCAGCTGAGCTTCTACCTGCCAGCTGAGAGGGACTGCACTAAGTGGAAGGCTACTCCTCACCTCTTGCTAAACTAGCTATAAAAACCAGTGTGCCCGCTGCCTAGAATACACGTTCTTCAAGGACCTACCTCTTCTACTAGTCTATCCCACAGCCACTTCATACATACCCCAACATTGCTTGCATTATGTCTGCTTTTCATCTTTTCAATGTCAAAACTGTGGACAAGACTGGGGAAGCCAAGCTGACGAATCGCATTAATATCGAGGCAGAAATCAAGCAAACTGCCACCCTACATGACATTCGACAGCTATTAGTTTCTGCTAAGAAGCTAGATTCAGCAAAGTAAGTTACCCATATCTATCCTGGTACATGATAGCGAATCAGTAATTAATCCACGTTCAGGGCACGTTTTGCATTCTGTGGCAAAGATGGCGCTCGTGTGGGTGATGATTTCAGATGGAGCCTCTACGAAGCCCTCGTCGCCGGAAATTCGGATCTGGTATAATAATTTTTCAAAGGTTTCAAGGTAGCAAACTGAGAATCTATCCAGGACTCGAAGGTGAAACTGCCAAAGGACACTCTTGTTCATGATCTATGTTTTGAGTCACCGGAAAATACCAGCAAAGAAAAGTCACTGAGCAAGCAGGCGCAGGACCTTCTTGATAGCAAATTGGATATGGATCTTGTGGTTTGTTATTTCTTTAAAGCTAATGCGTCCGGTATTAATGATGAATAGAAAAACAAACCTGAGCTGATTACAGCCACTCTCAGAGAGCTGGCTAGCACCTACAAACATGACAATTTCAAAGCTGCCGCTGGGGGCGATGTTGTGTATATTGCGATTTCATATCCTAGCCTTGTGCGCATGTTGACTGATAATGCTCCAGGACCGCGAGTTCTCTGTCCCAGGAAGATTGGGAGACTGTTGTGCGCAACACACAATATCTGAACGGCTACCGGGTGGTGTTTTCGAACCTGGAAAATGGAACAAGAGCGTTTAAAAGGCTTGACAAAGCTCCATTTTCTGGTAAGTATAAATTGAGAACAGTAAATCTATGTATAATAGCTAATTTTATATTTATAGCTTTCTCTACTGCCCCTAGAAAGATATTCTCTTATGAAAAAGCTGACAAATCTATCCAAGTCGAGGTGAGTTTGAGGTCCACATATCGACTTATTTCCCTTGCCTTTGACGCTGACAGCGAAAAGGGGGAGTACCGGATTCCTCGATATGTTGTTACAGATGACTCCTATGTAAATGTCTTTGAAACGGCGAGTTCATTGTCTGAAAGTGTTGCTTCCAGCTCTTTCTCCCAGATGGATATTGAAGCCTCAGCGTAAGCCAAATCCTAACTTTGTGCAAGCTAGTATACTGATATTATTGTCTAGCGGTGGAAGTCTTTTTGGGGCGAGTCTGTCCGTCAAAGGTGGTTTTAGTCAGAATGAAAGTCAAGCCCTTGCTACATCGTCCTCCAAATCGGCGAGGTCCATGAACATCACATATAATGTTGGTGGAGCTTCGCGGCAATCATATACACTACCGGAGGCTAACAAGCTTTTATAGTTCCCCAGAGCCATCCTGCATCTCGACTCAAGAAGCTTAGAGTTAACAGAGGAATGCAAAACAGCATTACAGGGAGTCAAGGATCCGGATAGTCTTATCAAGTTCCACCAAGACTTTGGTAAGCAGCATCATGTGCCAGTTCAGAAATATATCATAGCACTAATCCATCACAGGCCATTTCTTTGCTACTAACGTTGAACTTGGTGGAAAGCTCTTTGCCTCAGAGCAATTTACATCCGAGGAATCGGCCAAGGCGGAAGAGAAGGCAAACGCCATGAAGGCCAGTGCCAGTGCCTCATTTTCGTACGGCACATTTTCGGCCTCTGCTAGCTACTCGCAGGAAAAACAGGCAAAGGAAGCCAATAACTTTTCAAGCAGTCGAATGACAAACAATCTCACTTGGGAGGCCCGGGGTGGTGATACAATTCTTTGTAATGAGTAAGTAGTTACTAGGAATGATGTGTTCACAGAGCTAACGTTCGTATAGTCCACCAAACTGGTGTCCTACAGTTAAGCCATTTACGAACTGGAGAGTTATCAATGTGAGTCTGATTTTATACTCTACTATACCTTGGTATCATACTGACACTCGTCATAGCAAAAAGATGTGATGGCTTTGGGTGATCTTATTGGAACTTTCCAAGACTATAAGCATATTCCCAGTCACTTTGAGGAAATTCGAAAGGGGTCGAGACAATCCGTTCCTTGCAGATTCCGACTCAGGGCCAATAAACAGGATAACGTCGGGGACGACGAATTCTACGGAGTGCGCAAAGACGAAGCGAAGAAAAGACTGGGTAAGTGAATCAAATTGCCCCAGAGAAGACAAAATTTGGATCTCTAACATGATAATAGAGCCCTACCTGCGGAAGTACATGTCGCAACTAGTCGCGGACTATGCCGAAAAGGAAATTAGGGAGAAAATTTCTACTACTGGGTCCTGGTCCATAGGCGATTTTGCCAGATACCCTGCGCTCGAATTCTACGGGGCTTTCGAAGAGCGGGTCAAAGGTGAAGGCTTTACTGACAACTTCAAAGAATATGTCGGCATTGATAAAATAGATAATCACAATGCAGGCTGCGATTTCGAGGTTCAAGTTGTGACTGAGCTGAATGCAAAGCCGATGGTATGGCACCCAAAACATCCAATCTCCATTTTGCTACTAACGCTTGGCGGAACAAGTTACAATTGAACGTTCCGTACCTCATCCATGTGCCAAAGCGCAAGACCTATCTTGCTGCAGACACATCCGGCTCTTACAAGGACAGATTTTTCGGTTACATGTTCTATGCACGTCAGAGCCGTGCCAGCAAATTCATGTTCCGAAAGGTCGGGGACAGAGGCAGAACAGGCCCCGTGGATAACAAGATGGAGGTTGAACTGGCGTGGTGTAATGATGCCGGAGAGCCGGTCGCTGTTGTCCAACGCTTTGAAGGTGACCAGTCGACTCTGGTGCTGAGCAAGTATGGGACTTCAGATGCATCGAGTTTCAGTGTTGAGCACAATGCGATACTGGAATATATTCAGGACTAATCCCACATCAAGGTCTTAAGGGGCTATCCTTGTGAACTTTGGTTATGATACGTATCCTTGGTAGCGGTGGTAGCACTGGAAGGTTAGGTGGGGGTATTTGCCTGCATTATACTTTGATCTTGAGATAAGTTGAGAGAAGATTTGGCACAAAACGCCACATAATCGAGAGCTATTTATTTTCAGTTGATTCAGTCCAGGACGACCCAATTCCAACCCTCATGCTTCTGTATAGCCATCCTTGGATCGCCTTAAGAGGTGAAAATCTACTGTGGTTCCCTATGGGCTATCTTCTTTTTAGCTGTCTTGTAGTCCAAAGCGCTACAATTACATTATGATATAGTCCCGGGCGGCTCGTTATTTTAGGATTCTTAGGATTTATATACAACTGCTTCCAGCAAATACGGCCTCTCCAGCGATTTCCACATAATTCCGTAAATGTGGTCAACCTAGACTAGATGTCTCCGGGCCAAGGGGAATCAGCGATTATGATCGCAGCCTCAACCCAGATCAGTAATAGAATCTAAGGTATAAGCGTCACTTGTCAGGGATTGGTGGGGCCTTTCTAGTAAACACCCAGTATGGTCTACTGTAACAGCAGTTGTCTCAGACAACTATATCCTGTTGCAGACAACTTTAAGCTATTAGTAGACTGTTAACTTATATATAAATATATTTATACTAGAATTATATAGAGAATTCTGATTTTTAAGTAATTTATTCTATTATTCTTAATAAAAGAACTATTATACAATTCTAAATAGCTTTTAGCTTTCTAGTACTATATTTCTAAAGTCTGTTGATCTACTGCGCTCTGCAGACATACCGCCTATAGATAGCAGTGTGCGAAAAGAGCGCTTACAATGAAGTTCTATACTAGATCTAAATAGGTAGGTATCTGATTACTAAGCACTATTTTACCTAATTAGGTCAAGTAGCAGGTTTTCGGGGTTTTTTTGGGGCGGGTTGACCTAGATTGGCCCGGGTTTGGGCGGGGGGTTCGGGTTGGCCCTTTAAAAACCCGCCCCGAAACACATTCTAGCCTCAACCGATAGCCTAGACGTTCCGGTACTTAGTCTACCAATAACTAATTTCTTTTCTATAGAGGCACTTGGAACTGGTCTCCATATCCTATATACAGAAGTTGCCCTCAAACCCTAATCAGACAATACATCAAGATTGCTGCCCAGTTGACTAGAATCTGGAAGGGGTTGTAAGAGCAGTTACTTAAACTACCGCATATACGATTGTGATGCAATATTAGGGTTATAGTCAAGCCCCTTTTGCACGCCACTGGTCAACTCAGAGATCCTAAGAACCATCTTTCTTATTATTAGCGTCAGGTAAAACCTTTTCGCGTTCACTCGGTTGTTACTAAAGCGACTACATGTCTAAATCTGTTCTTTGAAACCAAATCTTCTCGCCGTTCATTTCCGGCTCCAAGTCTATTCCCACCTCGCACACTGAGCCATTTACACCAATACGAAACTCCGCTCGCACCCTTTCATGATCGCGAGGGTCCTGGTTTCTCTCCCTCAGCGACGCCAACCAGAACTCCCCACTTACATGCTCTATCAAAATCACAATCGGCACCTCACACGTCAGTCGATCCGCAACGAGGCGGAAACCATCTATATCCACCCTGAGCTCCAGCCTACCATACCCCGGATGTTCGTACAGGCCTGCATACTCCCACACTCCGAGCGTAGGCGGTATTTGTACGACAGGCAACCCAGGGTATAAAAGGTCCTTCGCATGTGCCTGCCTCTCCCTCCATGTGGCAATTCTCTCTGAAATCTGCCGTTGCCAGTCCACTCGATCATGCGATGGGATTCCAAGCACCTGATCCAGTAGATGCATATACAGCACTACCTGCACTATATTGCTCGTCAGCGTAGTGTCCCCTGCCATGACCAAGCCCCACTGCCGTCGTGGAAGATACATCATTGTGCATCCATAACCAGCAACACTACCATCGTGCCAGATGATATCCTCACCATGGTAGTTATCCCGTGTCCAGCCAAGTGCATACAAATGCGTACCGGGGAACATATTCGTCGGGTCCTCAGCAATAATCGTACGTGGTTGTATGAGCGCTGAATGTGCACTTTTGCTCAAAGGCCCGCTACATGTCATCATACATCGAATCCACCGCGCATAGTCGACGACACTACTAATCATGGCACCAGCGCCAGATCCGCCGATGATGTCGGGGCATGGTTCGGGGGTATATTCGCTTTTGTTCGCGTTCCAGGCGTAGCCCTGTGCTAGGATATTGTCTCCAGCCTGGGCATCATCACGTGTCCAGTAAGTACTGGCCATGTGGAGGGGCGCCCACACGCGATGAAGCAGGAATGTCCCGAGGTTCTCCCCCGTGAGGGTCTCGATGGCATGGGAGACCGCCGTATACATGAGATTGTTATACATGTATTTTGTGCGCAGCTCGGCTGTAGCTGGGAGATATCGCAAGATGCGGACTGCGTCTTTGATGCTGCCGGGCGATGCTCCCGTTCCGCCGTAGTGGTGGATATGATCGGGTATGCCTGAGCGGTGGGAAAGAGCGTCTTCGATGGTGATCTGTGCTGTGGTGAACTCGTCCTTGAGGACAAAGTCATCGCGGATAATAGATGCTAGGGGTGTCCTCCAGTGGATCTGGCCTGCTGTCGTGGCCATTTTAGTGCTATTCCCTCCGTGGTGGTTGTTGCGGTCATTGCGGTCATTGATAACCAGGGACATGGCCGCCGCGGTGAACGCCTTAGTCGTACTGGCCATGTAAAATAGGGTATCGGGGGTCGTTTTGGTGTCAGGATACTCGGCGATTCCGTATCCCTGCAGACGAGTTAAGACAAATGTTCAGTAGCAGTCGGGAAGGGGCATAGACTTTAGAGAAAGTCTTGGATCCGTCAATAACTGCGACGGACATGCCAGGGACGTGCCATTTTTCTAAGAGGGCATGAACCAGCACGTCGAATTCGGGGGTCAGAGGGGAGTGCATCATTGCGAATCGGGTTCCGAAAGGATTATGCTTCTCTCTAAGGTGAAGGCGGGGTTCAGCCTTAGGAAGAACCCTAGGGCGAATAATCCTTGCTAGTGTGGGATGGGATTCACCGGATGTTAAATATCTCCGTTCCATTTCTTAAATATAAAATTCTCAGATACAAGGTATCCTTCAAAAGGACACTTTGTGTACACCGTTCTGGGACCTGTCACCTCACGTTGTCTGAGACTTGAGATATTACGTCTTCGACCAAATACCTTATACTTCAAGCAGAGGTTCGCCCGGGCTAATTTACCTAAGACTACCGCTAGTATTGTTGTTTTCAATTTAGCTAGATTTATATTAATTATTAGCTAAACCTTCTATTAATATATATATCTTTAGATTTCTATATTTTATTTAGTATTTTAGACCAGTATAAAAGACTTTTCTTTATCTATAGAATTATTAAGAATTCAAGAATTTTACCTTTGATTAAGGAACTTATATTCTTCATTCATCTACAGTGTCCGCAAGTCCTACTTTATAAAGACAATCTACCTAAAAATAGGAAATATAACAAAAAAAAAAACATACAACAGGAGGGATTCGCTGGTGGTCACCCACCCAACTACTAACCTCCCGGCGTGTGGCTTAAGTACGGCTGAGCGGACGGGAAGCCCTGTTCTCCACACCCTATGGTCGTATGTGTCTGTTTTTCAGTTGTGAATGGTTATATAGAAAGAAAAAAGACATTCTCTGTTCCATGAAGAATGTATGCCTTCTTCCTCGGCTCCTTCTGTGGACCGGCTGATACACTTCCTATTGGGGTCATTAGGTCCTTCACCTGGGAAGGAACTCGACAAATGGATCAAAAGGCTAGCTGCATTAGTGTCAGGGAATTGATAGCGATCATGCAAGGTGACTGTACTGGATACCCTGCCCCAGGTGCATGGACAACTCGGCGGCCGAACGGCGACGTCGGCGTCTATATTCGTCGCCTTTCTAATGACGTACAGTGGCCCCGATCTGAAAATGTAGACAGAGAGTCTTAGGGGTCTTTGGCTATAAATTAGTACTGGAAGTCATAGTAGGAAAATCAAGAATCAGTCTTCTGTCTTTAGTATCTACTGCCTAGTGCTTTGCCCACGTATCCTTACCTAGTTGACAGGTCCTCTACCCTGACTAGTAGATATCCCTCTGACAATTAGTCAGTCGGAAAAGTTGCGAGAAACCCGAGCCTGGAATGTCCGGGCACTCCCTGCGGATACCGGAGGACCGTCCCAAGGACCCCCAATATGTCGGCTAGCTGTACTTCGTTTAGTATTCCCAGAAGTAAGGATTGAAATTGCATTGGCTAGACCTATGAACCTGTAGCTACTCAAGAGATGAGACCCCTCATATCCCCTTTCTACGATTTAGACGATTTTTGTCAGTTTGTGACGGCCCACTTTCGAGTATATTTCCACTCCTGTATAGGGTTATGCGCACGGGCCGGGAGCAACGGGGAGAACGGGGAAGCATCGGGTCAGCAGTTCCTCAGTCATCTTAGCATACTTACCGAGAGCACTCGACCAGAAAGGTCATGTCAAGCAGCCATTGATTTATTGCTGAGTAATAGCTGTAAAGGCGCATGACCTGAATGGATGAGGCAAACTCCAAGAGAAGTCAGGGGCAACCTCAACACATCGATCACTTAAGTTGAGAAATTATTCAAACTAATCGGAAGCAATATGGGACCAAAGTGACCAGCTACACCATTGATTGCTATAGCCTGCAGCATTCAAGTTGCAGGGAAACTATATACATTGAGGCAACCCAGCTTCTCCACATAGAGATCAAGCGGCGGCTCGGTGGTGGCTCGCGGCAACATGAATAGCAATAATAGGGATCAACGCAGCTACCACAATGAGAACGCACATGACTCCAGCCGCTTCAGCAAAGTCAAGGGCCTTGAACATGGAAGGCAAGTAGAAGGGAGCAACCTAACAGAGTAATGAGTACATCGTTTCGAAAATAAGGGGCATTGCGGCACCTACGAATCCGTAAAGTTGGCGATAAACACTCAGGCAGATGCCGACATCAGTGGCAAGCTCCGGGTGGCTATCAACGGAGAATGAGATCAGGATAGTCATGACAATCTGATTCCCGAAGCTAGCAATGGCGACGCCAATCAAGGGTGTAACGTTCCATGTGGAGCTTGCATTGTCCAGTTGGAATCCCCACGTCAGCAGCCCGGCCATGGCGGTTGCGAAGCCTACATAAGATAGCCAAAGTCTGTCGGCCGGAATATGCGAGCCCTTTCTCTTGTCAGCTGCTTTCAGAAACCAGTCAGATGTAGGCCCTGCCAACTGTTCTCCAATAAGAGATCCAATGATAACCGCAAGAAACTGCAACCCAATCTGTTGAGCATTCAAGCCGAACTTCTGCCCAAAGACAGAAGGCATTTCAACTATAATGGCAATGTTGGCATAGCAGAAGACAATAGACTGCGCAAAGATAGGAATGATGATTCGCGGATACTTAGAGGCGAACAAAGGCTCCACAAAGCTGTACTTTGACAAAGGACACGCATTGAGTCGACGAAACCTGTACTTAGCGAAGAAGCCGCCCCCGTTTTTGATCCGAAGACTTCTGTCTGCTGGGTAGATTGTTTCGTCGCCAAGAAGCACGTACAGCATGAACTGCACGAAGTTCAAAAGGGCCAGAATATAGAAGACCCAATGCCAGCCGAGATTTCCACTCACGAATCCCATAACAAGCGGACCGGCTGGAGTACCCATGGTAAGCAGCAGGGCCCACCAGCCAAGTTTTTGGGCACGTTCATGGGGTTCGCACAGGTCGGTAATTACGCCAGTACCAACACCCAGTGGAGGGCAGACGCAAATTGCGCCAAAAACTCGAGTAACCATCTGGGCTCCGTAGGAAGAGCAGAAAGCCCCCCCGAGATTACAGACCATGCAACCGAACACAGAGAAGAAAAATATCGGGTAGCGGCCATAGATCGCGGTAAAGGGTTTCCAGAAGACTGGAGCCACTCCCAGAATCAAAATCTGGGCGGCCATATGTGTGAGTACTCAAGTATTCCGTGGTTTTAGCGCAACGTGGAGAGAAGAAGCGCATACCTGAGTTGCGGTCAAGTACGTGGCCGCGTCGACAGTCACCCCATACTCCTCAGCCATGGCCTCATAAACTGGTATAATACCGGCGGCCATGAAGCTAGCTCCCATAGAGTGAAATGAGACCATGAGTATTTGAGCATTTTTCTTCCATTTAGGCCAGTTACGAGGATGATCGCAATCCTCTACCCAGCCAGTGCTTTCATCTGTGTCAAGTGGGCGCTCCATTTCAACGCCATTCTGACACTCCGATTTCAAATCTTCCGCGGCAGGGGAATGAATGATGGCGCTGCCTGTCATCCTAAATATCTGAAGTACAAGACGTAACGATTCGACTAACGGAGGATTAAGATTGATGGTGGGAACAGTGCCTTAAATGCCGTGCTTCCCTCTTCTCCCACAGTCGCGGAGAAGACTTCGGCACCTTTAAGTAGACATAGTAAATGCAGCGAAGAGCCTTATCAACTACAGCAAGTCTGGCCTTCTACCCCGTGGGGTTGGTAGGCCGTGGTCCGCAGGCGGCAAACTTATCTCTAGAGACACACCCGAAATAGCCGGAACTTCCCCGAAATTGACTGCACAAAGATACGAATGCCAATGACACCCAGCATATACCCCTAGGCACTCTGCGGTAGGATGATTCTGGTCCGTCGTGCCGAAAACCAAATAACGGCACGTGTTCCTACCTCGTTATGGCTCGATCGAGGGAAGACTCGAGGGAGAATCAAACATGGTAGCGAGTCTCTTCAGAGTCTACTCGGTTTGCACCAGGAGGCTGCGCGATATCAGACACCCGGAGATACGCATTTATCTACCCGGGGGACCTTCCGGGGAAACTCCGCCGCGCCTTTCCCCGAGCTCCAGGGTCATTCTCAATTTCTGATCAATCATTCAAATACCTGTTAAAGCAAACCGTTACCCATTGAGTTGGTACGCTCGAGACACCTCGACGAATTCCTATTCACTCCGGTTGTCATTCCTCAGTGTCTTGCCGATATTTTATTGCTGGATTTTTCCTCCCCATCTCGTGATATTCGTTTTCATCTATATCTGCGGGAATGGGCAGCACGGGAGAGTGGGAACAAATTGTCTCCGAGAAAAGACGGCTGCGGGACAATGCCTTGAAACCATATATGGTTTCCGATCTGGACCAACGAGTTCCCCAAGTCCACAACGTGCATGAACGCTCTCGCTTCCAAAATGATCTAGTTTCTCAGAGTATCACCGATATTGATAACATCTCGTTTCTTCTCGAACGATTGAAATCGGGGATTTACACCGCCGAACAAGTGGCCCGTGCTTATATTCAAAGGTGCGTACGATGCGGTCGTCCATGTTGGTGTAGATGGCTCTATTGACTGCGATAAACGGTGGAAATCTTACATTATGACTATAGGTCTGTGATAGCACATCAGCTGGTATGTTTCGTCCCCGAACGGCACACCGGAATAGTGCCTTTGATCGTTGACCTCTTTTCAGACCAACGCCATTACCGAACCAGTCTTTGACGACGCACTAGCCCAGGCCCGTGAGCTAGACCGTCATTTTCAGAGCACTGGCGAACTCGTAGGACCACTGCATGGAATACCGGTGACTGTCAAAGATCAGTTCAACCTTCGCGGAGTCGACACCACCTTGGGATATGTCGGTCGCTCATTCTCTCCTGCTATGGAAGATGCCGTTATCGTGCAAATGTTGAAGAAGATGGGTGCAATTGTGTTGCTCAAAACAAACCTGCCCCAAACACTTATGGTACGCTTCTACCTATTACCGCACTGTACGAACATTCTGAGTAACCGTTGCAGTGGGCCGAAACGGAAAATCCTCTCTGGGGTCGGACAGTAAACCCTCGGAATCCAGACTTCATTCCAGGTGGATCTTCCGGTGGCGAGGGTCCTTTGTTGGCTCTCCATGCATCCATTTTTGGACTCGGCACAGACATTGGAGGAAGCATCAGAATCCCAGGAAGCATGAACGGAATATATGCCTTCAAGCCAACGGTGAGTCACTCATCCATAATTCTGCTCAAATGCATAATACAGGTATTATGTGCATTGTTAATCCTTCCCAGAGTAGCAGGTATCCAGTTATTGGAGTGCCTGAACCTGCCGAAGGGCAAGAACATGTCAATTTCTCATGCGGGCCCATGACTCGTGATATGGACTCACTCTGTTATGTAAATCGTCTAATTGCAAGTAATGAGCCGTGGGAATTGGACCCTGCATGTGCGCCTCTTCCCTGGAACGAGATAAGCTTCCAGGAAATGCAGACGCGGCCGTTGGTGATTGGAATAATCCGCGACGATGGAATTGTAAAGGTCCATCCTCCCATTGCACGAGCACTCGAGGAGGTAACAGCAAAGCTGAAGCAAAACGGTCATGAGATCATCACGTGGGATTCTTCGGATCATCGTAGCTGCGTTGAGCTTATGGATCGATACTACGCTGTTGATGGGTTCGAGGATGTCCTTCGGGATATCAACGCCGCTGGCGAACCGATGATTCCTCACGTACAAAAGCTGGCCGACCGCGCTAAAGAACAGCAGTTGTCGGTCTATGAGTACTGGCAATTGAACAAGAAGAAGCATGCGATGAGGCAGAAATTCCTCCAGAGGTGGAATGCAATGCGGTCTCCGTCCGGCAAGCCACTTGACGTGCTTCTTGGGCCAACAACCGCGCACACTGCCATCCCGCACCGAAAGCTGCGGTGGGTGGGCTACACTAAGGTCTGGAACTTACTTGACTATCCGGCGGTCACCTTTCCCGTAGATAAAGTGAGGGAGGAAATCGACACACAGGAGAGCGATTACCAACCGCGCAATGAGTTGGATGCCTGGAATTGGGCACTCTATGATGCCCACGCCATGAATGGACACCCGGTCAACCTGCAGGTGATTGGGAAGACCCTCAATGATGAGAAGGTTTTGGGGGGGGCAACTGCTATCGAGAAGATCTGGAAGCGCCATAATCGATAGGCTAGTCAGGCATAATTGTCCCATGTATTTGGAGTTGAATCATTGGAACTGTCTTGTTGTATTGCGTCGGGAGCCTACTTATCCTAAGTCTATAGATCTTCTTTGTAGGTCGTTCTTGGTGGCAACAAAGATCGAGAAGCGCTCATCAAGTCTGAAGGATATATAGATCCAACGCCCATTTTTATGACTAGTGGTACTACAGTACAGAATTAGTCGGAATATTTCTCTAAGAGCCCAAGACCTGACAGTAATCATCCTTTACCCCACCAAGCTAAACTACCTAATTTGCTAGGATTAGCAAACGGTGTGTGGCTTAAGTACGGCTGAGCGGACGGGAAGCCCTGTTCTCCACACTCTATGGCCGTATGTACTAGCTTACCCTAAGTATTTGGGTTATAAAACTGAACTACGTAGTATGTACCATGGTTGGATTCTGCAAATTTTTCATGTATAAGCTTTGGACTCGATCATGAACATATAAACTTTATTACATCATGGAGGCGTTCTTTTCCTTTCCGGCTCTAGTGTTAAGTGCCTTATCATCTGCATATACCTCGTGGATGGAACAAAACCCCGCTATTTAAAGTAGTTTCCCTTCTTCTCTAACTGATAATATTTATCCCGTATCCACCATTTCAAGATGTCCACCAGATCAAGACTTTTTCTCCTGGCTCTTTTATTCCCACCCATCCGGGGCCAGGAAACCCCAACATGCCTTTCTCCTGCTAGTAACGGTGGACCTCCCAACAAAGCCGCCTGCTGCTTAGAACCTGGCCGACAAGAGGAGTCCGTCGATGGAGTCATCTACGAATATATCTGCAACCACTACGCCACAAATACTAATGTATTTTATCACGAGGTCCTGAATGCCTATGAATGTGCCAAGAAGTGCTCCGAGGAGGCGGGATTATGTCATGCCGCATCGTGGAAGCCAAAGGCTAGAAGTCCAGAAGGAGGCAGGTGCTTTTTGGCCATGGCAGGTTTTGTAGAGAAGCCTGATCGAAATGGAGAGTGGTTGCTTCTGGTCCGGACAGATCGAACGGAGCCGGTCGCTGGTGAACCGTCCCATGATTATCCACAACCCGGTTGCGAGGAAGAGGTGGATGAAGCCTGGACTCAGTGTGAAACGGTTGCTGAAGAGTACTACAGAATGAGCACAGCTCACATGCAACAGCAGCTGGACGCGAAGGATGCGGACCTTGTGAATTGTATGCATTTCCATAAACTTTCGTTCTATTTTATTGCAACTGCTTACCTTTTTTCTGTAGGCGGTCGTGGGGTGAACCCGTCCATCTATATAAGCAGGAGTCGCAAACCTTATAGGGCCTGGTGTAGACGAGGTAAGTTTCAACTATTGTGTTCCCGTGAATGTGACTGAAGACCGATCCTAAACCATAAATAGCACTGGCCCAGGTAGTCAATACAGGTGGGATTAATTTTGGCAGGACGAAAGGGCTCAATGAATGCCTCAGCTTATGTGATAGGCATAGCAACTGCAAAGCACTCACCTATTGGATACACAAAGGACGATGTGACGGCCTCTCAACCAACTCTGTTCCTACCCTTGAACGAACTATGGCTATCACGCTAACCCGTCTGTGAATAGCTCATAAGTTGTGAGAGAACTCATTGATTCTTATTTATTTTCATTCTCGGCGCTTGATAGAAACATCGGAGCTATTGTCACGCCATGGTTCCCAATAAATGGTATTTCCGTCTGGATTTGTAGCTGGCACCTGGTGGTTAGATCCGTTTTGCTGTTTATTGAAGACACATGTCCCCGGCGAGTACACGGAATGACTGTTCTTTCTCATGTATACATGAGTTTCATACACATTGCCCTTTGATAGAGTTCCGATGACAATTCTAGCATAACGACTTGGTATAATAGATACAACTAGGCAAATAATTTCCTACGAGATGAAAGGTAAATGTGATTTCCAACAGAACTCAGCACATTCGTTCCTTCAGCCCCTTCCACCCATATCCGCAATTAGGGTTCCATTGCTCATGTGCATGACAACGACTCGACCAGTGTCATACATTTTAACAGATCACCTAAGAAAGTAACAAGTCATCCTCTACCGACTTGGATATTGTACAGTCCCTACCCGCTTATTGAGGGGCAAACTTCGCGTTTCCCGGTTGTGGACCCTTTACAGGTGGAGGCCAAGTTTCCAATGTGGCCCTTTCATCCTGTAAGTAGCGGTATTGTGACAGTTGTTATTGACTTATACATCAAAGGAGATTCTTTCATGCTGTGTAAAGGTGTCAGAACTTTTTATGGTCTCTATTTTAGTTCTATATGTGAAAGCTTGGCCAGGGTGGTGTTCCAGTGCTCGCAAAACGACAAGCATACAAAGCATTGACCAAATGAAATCTGGTATTTTTGAAAGAGAAAAGGAAATAAAATGTCTATTACTGCCAGGCATTGGGGCCTAGACAATTCGTCTCACATAAAGCTTTGTCTTAAGCGCTGCTTTCAGCCTTGATGTCCTCTTCAGCTTGGCGTTTCACGATCTCCCGGACCTTCTCCCACGAATTCTCAACTGTGGTGACCCTGGTTTCCTTTTGCGCGAAAGCCTTGAACTCGTCAGGAAGCACCTGTTCATCGAAGTTGAAGCCGGCTTCGCCCTTCAGAGCCGATTCGACGACCTCGGAGAATTTGGCGGGGTGAGCAGTGGAGAGAGAGATGTGATGGACGTTCGAGCCAGTCTTAGCAAGCGATCTCTTCGCGACGGTAACTGCAACAGCCGAATGGGGATCAAGAACGTATTTGGTCTCCTGGTAGCAAGACTTAATAGTCTCGACAGTCTCTGAGTTGCTCACACGGTCGCTGTCGAAAGTCGACCGTCCGTTTTCCAACAGGTCCTTATCTACAGGCCCGAAGCCGCCTGTTGCCTTCAATGATTGGTACCAGGCCAAAACCTCTTCACCGGCCTTCTTCTTGCTGGACGCGTCGTCCAACCCGGCTGCCGCTGCTTGTTCTGTGATCAGTCAGCATGAGAGCAAAAGGCGACAATAGCGTGGGGTATACCTTTTGCGAGGAACCACATGAGTCTCTCGAAGTTGCTGGAGACCAAAATATCCATTGCAGGGCTTGGTGTCTCCTTGCAAGCCTCGGCCTTCACGGTGCCATCGGCCTGCTGTTCCTGAACAGGGTTCTTCTCGTAGCGGCCAGTCGTCCAGAAACGGTGCAGGATATCGTTTTCATTTGTTGCCACGACCAGCTTGTCGGCGGGGAGACCCATCTTGGTTGCGAAGTAACCGGCGAGGATGTTGCCGAAGTTTCCGGTGGGAGTCACAAATCGGACCTTGTCGCCCACTTTGAATGTCGGCGACTTTCTAGCAAGTTGGAAGTAGGCGTAGAAGTAGAACACGATCTGGGCGAGGATTCTCGAGAAGTTGATGGAGTTGACGGCACCGAGCTTCAAAGCCTGGTTGCTATCAGGGTCGTTGAACATAGCCTTGACAATATCCTGTTGCTCTGTCAGTGTATTGTCCCGCGGTTCCAGTACGCGCAAAACCTACCTGGCAATCGTCGAATGTTCCCGTCACGGCAAGGTTGTGGACATTCCTGTCTGTGCAGGTGGTCATCTGCGCCTCTTGGATAGGGCTGACACGGCCCTTGGGATGCAAGATGACCACGGACACGTCCTTCTTGCCCCTAAGACCGTAGATTGCGGCGGATCCAGTCTAGTATGTACGGTTAACGCTGGCGACGGAGGGCACACCATTAAAACTTACATCACCGCTTGTCGCACCGACGACTGTCAAATGATGCCTGTCTGCTAGTTGGTCAGCTCTACTACATCGCCACAGACTAGAGGCTTCCAAGAGCGCACCTTTTCCAACCTTTCCTTGGTTTTTCCGCACGAGAAGGTATTCGAAAAGATTTCCCAGAAATTGCAAGGCACCTATACTGTCTCAGCACAAGAACACCAGGATAACATCAGGAAACACACAATCTTTGAAGGAGTAGCTTGGGCCATGGAATAGCTCGAGAAGATACAGGTTGTCATCCTGCAGATGGGTCAAGGGGACAACATCTTCTGCGCGGAATGTCGAGTAGCTTCGTTCAATGATGCCTTTCAGGTCTTCCGGGGGGATCTCGGAGGGGGAGATATAAAGGCTAATGATTTTGAAGGCGAGTTCGGCGTATGAGAGATCTTTCCAACTTTGCTGCGATCTATTATCAGCCTTAGATCTCGCTGGATCGCTTTGAAAGCTAGAAATGAAAATGCCGGAATAAAGCGCTTATGCGGCATTGAGTAAACATACCCAGTCGTTTGCGGTTGGGACTTCGTGAGGCAAGAAAAGACCGCCATCCGCAGCGAGTCCCTTCAAGACAACGGTCTCGAACGAGAGCTGAGGGAAAATCAGTAAACCGTCAAGCTATGACTCATGCTTAGAAGACGCACCCCATAGTCACCACCTCTGGTGGAGAGAAATTTTTGGGATTCCGTCGGGGCTGTACTCGTCATATTGATCACTAGTCTGTTGCAATTGTTGCGCTGAGAATTCCTCTCTGCTGGTAGATGTCGCGCTGGAAAGTTTGTGACTGCGATGGCGATGGCGATGGCGATATCGGCCAGTCGGACGAGGGGTTGATCCCGGAACATTGATTGTCCGCTCACGCCGTTTGCCTCAGGACTGGAAATGGAAGGCGGTCTGGCTACCTGGCCCACGTGGAGCGGGCAATTCCCCCACCAGATTCACCGCCCTCAAACTGACTCGACTATCTTATCAGTACTGCCGCCTCATTTTCCCTTCCTGCCAGGGTATGTAACAATAACACTTAGTAGTGTTCAACATATACATCCAGGGCTCCTGGAAGTATATCATGATGCAAGGCTTTCTGAGGAACGTGGTTCCCTTATTTCTTTACTTTCAATGATCAATCTACCCGTTTAGCCAAAAGTGTTGTCCGCTGCATGTAATCATATCATTCAATATATATTCTGATACCATGTACATGCACACTCAGGAGTTATTGAGAGTCAGTATCAGAAAGAACTTTGATGGGAACAAGAAATTAAAGCTCAACACCATTCCGTACTACATTTTTCGTCTTTATTGGCCCATATACAAACTTAAACACAGTCATGATTTGGAAAAGCGTTATCTGCGCTGACAAGTCAGAATCCAAAGTCCCCTCAAGCTCAGCCAAACTTCGCTATTTGTTACAAAAGGAAGGCAAACAAGACTGGATGCCAAGACAAAATACTAACCTTAATTGAATCACCAGAAAGGACCCAATATGCGTTTGCATCCTCAGAATACCACATGAAGTCATGTGACCTCAGGAATTTAAGATCATCATATAGACGAAGGTTGACCTGATTGCAGCTTTATCCCTTCATAAGACTACGGTAGCCCATGGACTGATTTCCGTTAACTAGCCCTAGCTTTGTTAGTATTTTACGCTTTCGGAATGGGCATGTGTGGAGAGTGCTAGGTAGTCGATTTTATTGGTCTTACGCTGCGAATACTGGTGTTCGAGTCCATGTCCAAGAGAAGAGGACGCTTATATTGGTTAGTAAGAAGTTCCTTGCGAAATGAGAGACCGGGATTTTTGTCGCAAGGGAAGCGAGTTTAGCCAAAGCTCGGGGTACCGAAAGGTGCTGATCGCCGTTCACGCTACCCGATTTAGTCATGGTTTATGATATGGGTTAGAGAATGCTAGGGTGAGATGCCGAGAATGGATACGAATATATATGGCCCGAGTCCCTTAGGCGGATCTAAGTGGTTCACTTGTGAATGGACATTCCAGGAAGCTGTTTTGTGATGAAGGTCGCTTTCCCTTATAGGCCGCAAGTTGATGGCATTTTCCACGATCTGCGCAACCCCTCAGTAAAGGGGTTGATATAATTTACACCATTTGCTGGCTTGTTATGGTAAATATATTGATGCTTTTACTGGTGTTTTAGAGAGAGCAGTATTCCAACATCAGCTTCATAAGAGCGTTCTCAAATTGATTTCTCACTTCACCTTCCTCCCGAGTTGTGGATATGAAAGGCACCTCCAGATGGGATTATTGAAAAAGTCTTCAGAGCACAAGGGTCGCCAATATGTAGTTCGTGTGACTACACTAGTGTGGAGTCATTGGAGTCTAGGCCTGCTACAAAATCTGGAGAAACTACAAAAGGCAAAACACAAAAGAAAAAGAAAAAGGAAACAAAGCAGTAACCAGAAAAGAATTGTTGAAAAAACTAATATAATAATCAATATTACTAATAATAATGGTAGTGTAGGTAGAGTGGAACAAGCCCGGAATCCCCAAAGTTATCAACAACAGCCAGTGACCACAGGCATGGGACGATCGAGACTGGCGACCTGTAGATGTTTATAGTTATGACATAGGCGTCCTAGGCATCGTCGTCTATCAGGAAGAGTTGGCACTTGCTCACAACACGTCGCAATGAGTTGCATTCTCTTATACCTTCTCTAATGTCGAACCGATTGCATCATCAGTCCTTTGTCGGGGGTTTTCCGAAAATATGGGACGGAGTGCAGGTTAGTACTGGTGCCACAGTTCCTTCGAGTCTGTTCGCTTTCCAGCTTTCCCGTGCGAGATCCACTTCATAATAAGCAAGTTGCATATGTCCCCGGACAAATATCGGTGGTTTACCATACAATGCTTCTCTTTGTTGGAGAGTCGGGTCAATTTATTCCCGGAAATCAATACCGCGCGAGTAATGCTAAAAGGTTATGTGTTGAAATCTCGGCATCCCGCCGATTTGATTCATGGAGCCAAGACATTCCTCCCAAAGTCACCCCACGCTTTTAAGTGAACGATCTGGGGTACATCCAATGAGGAGACTGCCCCTCCGGCTAAACTTCGGGAATCTGCCCTTTCTCTGTGTTCAGACCATTTCTCTCAAGTCTTCGGATTTGCTCACCGGTGTCAGTTCTTGTTTTCGGCATAATCTACGACAAGTTACGCACGGATAGAAGACGGTTCACCAGACGAATGCGGTCATTTGGTCGGCTTCATGACGTCAGGCTACCAATTACGAATTGCTCCTCGTTTCGTCTCGGCCTTTCTGGGGTCAACGTTCCGTAGGTACATGGCAGGTTCAACGAGAGATCGTCGAGTCTTGTCCTCTTTCATTGGTCCCCAATAGTCCGAATGCGGCACGTTCCGACAGTTCTACTCCAAGAACTACATTATAATTGCTGCATTATTAGTTTAGTATGCTCTCTCATCTAGTTGCGAGTCATGGGAATTGGCTATTTCCGCATATCCGGAACAAGAAACGAACACCAGGGCTTGGGTTACCACTCTTTGCGACTATGCTGCAGGGAGCTGGAGCAATAGATGATGTTAAGATTGATTGAAAAAGCACTCAGGCACGACAGAGTGCTTCCATGTGTTCTCGCATTTTCCCCGTGGTCGCTGCGGTGCCGGCCGAAAACGCGAGGGAAAAATCTGCAAGAATCACCCGTGACCCCGCGAACGGAATATGGGGAACGGAAGTTGTGGGGAACCCTGCCGACCACGCGATTCGAAGCGAGCCCCGTGGGGTTGTGGGTCCCGGTAACCCTGGCATCAATAATCAATTCCCTCAACAATACCCCATACTACGGACCCTACGGTAGCGACTCACTGCCGGTTGGCAAAGCTTTTTGGTAGCCGTCGGGAGGTCTATAAGTAGTGGCTGCTGCTCTACAATGATTGCGAGATGACTTCAGTAGAGCTGCTTTGAGGTCCGAACAACAACCCAGGTGCGAACCATGGCCAGCATTGCTCATCTTGTTGTCTCTGGCCTGTTGGCTGCAACTGCAGTCAATGGCCAGGACTACGGCGGATCTGGTCGAAGCGGCGACGCTTTCAGCTATGTTCAACCCCGGAACACGACTATTCTCGGCCAGTACGGACATTCGCCTGCTGTTCTTCCGTCGCGTATGTCCCCAATCCACAACTTAACCTATGGCCCAGTGTGACTGACTTCCATAATAGCCAATGCGACTGGATCAGGTGGCTGGGAAGAGGCCCTTGCCAAGGCCCAGCAGTTTGTTGCCCAGTTGACACTCGAAGAGAAGGCCGACATGGTCACCGGCCAGCCCGGGCCCTGCGTTGGAAACATCGTGGCAATCCCTCGACTGGGCTTCAAGGGCCTCTGCTTACAGGATGGCCCCTTGGCCATTCGTGTCGCTGACTATGCTAGCGTCTTCTCCGCTGGTGTCACGGCAGCATCGACTTGGGACAAGGACATCTTATATGAACGAGGAGTTGCTATGGGAGAGGAGTTCAAGGGCAAAGGTGCCCATGTCGCTCTCGGACCTGTAGCTGGCCCTCTGGGACGCTCAGGCTACGGCGGGAGAAACTGGGAGGGCTTTGCAGCAGACCCTTACCTGACTGGTGTCGCCATGGAACGTACCATTCAGGGTTACCAGGATGCCGGGGTTCAAGCCTGTGCGAAGCATTTCATCGGCAATGAACAAGAGACCCAACGTAATCCAAACTATAACCCTAACGGCACTTTGACAGATGTCATCCAGGAAGCCATTTCCTCCAATATTGACGACCGAACTATTCACGAACTATACCTCTGGCCATTCGCCAACGCTGCCCGTGCCAAGGTTTCTAGCGTTATGTGCTCATACCAGCGCCTCAACGGCTCCTATGCCTGCCAGAACTCGAAGGTTCTCAATGGCCTCCTGAAGGAGGAGCTCGGCTTCCAAGGCTATGTCCAGTCTGACTGGGGTGGTACTCACTCTGGTGTCTCCTCTATCGAGGGGGGTCTTGATATGAACATGCCGGGAGGTATCGGGCCGTATGGCCAAACCCCCGAAGCAGGCTCGTTCTTTGGAAAGAACGTCACCTTTGCTGTCAACAATGGAACTGTTGATGTATCTCGTGTGGATGATATGATTGTCCGTATCATGACGCCTTACTACTGGCTCGGCCAGGACCAAGGCTACCCCGAAATTGACCCTTCGTCTGCGGACCTCAACACATTCTCGCCCCGGTCTACTTGGCTTCGTGAGTTCAATCTGACTGGGGAGCGTAGCCGCGATGTCCGTGGAGACCATGGTGAGCTCATCCGTAGACACGGAGCTGAAGCCACTATCCTACTCAAGAACGAGAACAAGGCCCTGCCCTTGAAGGCTCCTAAGTCAATCGCTGTCTTTGGTAATGATGCTGGTGATACAACCGAGGGCGCTGTCAACCAGGCTACCTTTGAATTTGGCACCCTCGCTGCCGGTGGCGGCTCGGGAACTGGTCGTTTCACATATCTGGTCACACCGCTGCAGGCCCTCAAGGCCCGTGGCAAGCAGGACAATACGCTGGTTCAGTGGTGGTTGAACAACACCCTCATCGCCGATTCAGACGTAACTAGCCTTTGGGTACCCACACCACCCGACGCCTGTCTCGTCTTCCTCAAGACCTGGGCCGAAGAGGGCTCCGACCGCGAGTACCTCTCGGTAGATTGGAACGGAAACGAGGTTGTCGACTCTGTCGCTTCGAAGTGTAACAACACTATCGTCATTACTCATTCGTCTGGTATCAACGAGCTTCCTTTTGCCAACCACCCCAACGTCACTGCCATTGTCGCTGCTCACTACCCCGGACAGGAGTCTGGTAACTCCATCGTCGATGTGCTCTACGGCGATGTCAACCCCTCCGGAAAGCTCCCATATACTATTGCTAAGAACGGTAGCGATTACAATGCGCCACCCACGACTGCCGTAGAAACTACCGGCGCAGATGATTGGCAGGCATGGTTCGACGAGAAGCTCGAGATCGACTACCGTTACTTCGATGCCCACAACATCTCCGTGCTTTACGAATTCGGCTTCGGTCTGTCCTACACGACCTTCGGTCTTTCCGATATCAAGACTGAGCCTCTGGCCGAGTCCATCTCCTCAGTCCCTGAACAACTCCCCATTCAGCCCGGTGGAAACCCCGCGCTGTGGGAGAGTGTGTACAACGTGTCAGTCGTTGTCACGAACTCTGGTGATGTCAAGGGAGCGACCGTCCCTCAGCTCTATGTTACCTTCCCCGACAGCGCCCCTGCTGGAACTCCGCCCAAGCAGCTCCGTGGATTTGATAAGGTGTCCCTGGCACCTGGTGAGTCGCAGACTGTCGGATTTGAGCTCATGCGCAGAGATCTGAGCTACTGGGATGTCGTGTCGCAGGAGTGGTTGATTCCCGAGGGCGAGTTCACCATTCGGGTGGGCTTCAGCAGCAGAGATCTGAGCCAGGAGACGAAGATTACTCCTGTGACGGCTTAAGGAGGGATATAAGGCATAAATGGCGCTATGCGATGATGAAATTTCGAAATGAGTTTATGTACCTCTCTAGTAACATAGCCTATGCTGTTTATATAGAGGCTATAATAACAAAACAATCTAATGGTTCACGCAATATATACATCATGCTCCTGATAGTCTATCCCTAACGTCGCTTCACCTGCCGTGACTAGTTGGCAGATGGACATGTAGGCACATGGGATCCCCCACCCAGAAGAATATTATATAGACCACAGTCAATAAAACCGATCGCAGGAGAAAACGGATATGTGATAAAAGAGCCGACCGCTCGGAAATCACCTGACGAGGCAAAGTTGAGCACAGTTGCATGTTCAGATATTGTGTTATTGGTACTAAAACCGTGGATCAAAGAGTTCACTGAATTTGCAATCAGCGGTCCCTCAGGCCATGAATACCGTACGAAGCAGAACCACTGCATTTTAATATTCAATCTTCCTAACATGTTTATCAGAAGCCGATATTATCGTTCTCACGATAGGTTTCGAGGTGTCGCTATTCCTAGCGCCTATGGAGATAGTGGGATGACGCGGGGTCTCATTCAATTTACAGTGGGAAAGGCTCAGAGGGCACAGGCGTACTACGGTACATATGTCCACAAGATGGGCATAATATAAGTAGAAGTGTGTGTCAAGCATCACATTGGGTGCCTGACAGTGAATTTAGTTTTGGACCAAACATTTTCCAGCAAACAGCCGGGCCTTATTTGCCTGCAAAACATCGGTTTCGTATGCAGGCAAGTCTCTATTCATACCTAACTTAGACCATAGAGCTTGTTCGTGGTGAAACAATTACTAGAGGGAAAGTACACGGACCTTATGCAGCTGCGATTGAAGTACAGGATGTTTCCCCGTGATTGTTCCAACTTGTACATTGGGAAGCATAGCCGCAATGCAGCATCATGGCCAGCTAAGGCGAGCAGGCTTTTGGTATGAAACCTGCTTCCACAATTGGGATGCATGCAAAAGGGTGGTGTCTATTCTGACTAGGCTAGTTTACCATTTATAGAGATGTCTGAAAGCGTATTCATTGTCCGCCAAAGTACTCTTGATAGTCGCAGCATTCGCTACATCTTTGGCATACGTGATAAGGCAAGATCATATGCGCTCAGTATTGCTCGGGGGTTGTGGGCGTACAGATGCTGATGCCCTCCCTGCTTATTTATCCTTTCAGTATAATCATGAAGTGCCAGTTGAATTTATTATTTATTGTCTATGGGAATAGCCCTTTCTAAGGAGTATTCTTCGATAGAACTACGGACTGGCTAAGTATCCCAACTTATAACACTATCTGTTCCCAACATTGTTCCTACTCTCGACTGATCTTCCATATTCTGGTCTAGTAAGTAACTCTAAGTGTGTCTAGTAGGAGTTTGTAACCAAATGCTGTCGAGCTTGGGGTTCCTAAAAATGTAGGCCTAAACGACCGTCGTTTCCGACAGCTTGGCTATTAGTGGCTTAGAGCTGTATATACTACCACCCCACATCTTCTGATTGGACGGACCCAATAGTGAACACGAGATTATTATCATTGGAGGATCGCTTACTGACGGAGTGTGGCCCCAGCGACACTGGACAAGAAGTGGTAATCGTATGTTGTATTCTTGGGGGGTTGGAATGCATCGGAAGGCAACAAATATGGGATGTAGAGTTTCAGGTTATGAATTATAGGACTATTCTAAGTATTTAACGATAAACGTTAAGTAAATTCTAAATACATGTCACCAGATATGTGATACATTCTTTCTCCAATGTTATGTTCTCCTGCTTTGAGCGACTGTACACTGCTTCACGTAGATAGGCCAAGTTCATGTTTAAGAACTCCGGGTCTCAACGACATATTAAAAAAAGAAAAGAGATAAACGAGACAGAATCAGAACGACCGTTATAAACAAACATAGTTCGACAAGATGGTCGGCAGAAACAGCAACGTAAATACGTTAGTTTCAAGTCAGGTATATCAATGGGTTATACATATCAAAATCACGACAAGAGGATATATTGGACATAGTAGACAATTCGGGGTATGGAAATAACAAAGGAAAGATCAGTTTGAACATATTAATAATAAGAGAAGGGCGTCTGGCACCAATCGGGTATGGTGCGTGATGATTATGATGGCTGATAGACTAATTGGCAATCTGGAGTGTGAAACCAATCCGACTGAGGAGGAAAAGGCGTGAACTGGGCTGGTTGGTGCATGAACATTCCGGAGGGTGCAGTAGTGTAGAATCGCGCAGCAGAGTCATTGTTCACATCCTCTGGTAACATGCCATAGCTCATTGTCATGGGCCATTGAGAGGATGTTAGTTCCGCTTTTGGACGGTCCATGGCTGGATTGTAATAGTTGAGAGCAGGATGTATGAACCTGAATTGAGCGTCAGTCACTACTGTGCTTTGGAATTATATCAACCTCCTGGTGTGGTCCAGAAAAGCTGTCGACATTTTAGAGCCACTAGTAACATACCGTGAATGGTATCCAGGGGAAACGTCATGATACTCCCACGATGGGGTGATTGCTGACATGGCTGAGGCAGAAGAATGGAAAGAATCATGTGGGATAATTCCACTTGCTGTTTGCATTTCATGCATAGTATCACCCCTTTCGGGTGTATGGAAATCGTCCTTCGTAGTGGAGTGACTTGTAGATGCTGAATGTGCCATGTCGTCCCCACTGTAAACAGGCGACTTCACGCAACTTTCACTGCTCAGGTCTTCACAGTGACTCATGATAAATTTGTTCTGGCTGCGACGACGAGATAGCTTGGTGACACCCCATTTTTTCAAGCGACTCCGTAACTGAGTCTCACTGTGGAAGAATCGATCGGTCAGGGGCAATTGTCTTTTTCAGGGCACTTTTGGACGCCTCACCTTGGATTGAAAGTGTCTGAGCGAATTCTTTTGAGGACTTGTTTGAGAGGCCATTCTTCCTCTTGGTAGAGTTTGATGATCAAGCCTCTCTTCATCTCCCACATTCTAAAAGAGATTGTGTGTTTCATCTTGGATAGTGTTCGTTCGATTGTTGTGTCTATGCGAGGCTGAATGTCAACAAAGCATGGTGCAAAAGCAAGGGATCCTCTTGAAGCATATATAGAACTATGAACTTAGAACAATTCTGGGAAAGGAGAATGCGGACTAGATAAAAGTGCCCTTGAGCCACAAGCCACCAGGGTTACAGGCCGATCGCGCAGGCACAAAGTCTAAAGCAAGGATGTCGACCAGGGTAAGGGTATGGCTCGCCACGTGTGATGAGCAATTCAACTGCGATAGTCCCGGGGCCCACCCTTGGATGAACGCCCTCCCGTTTCATCTCCAAGTTTTAGACTTCCTGAATACCCCTACCCTTGACAATCTTGTTCGAGGCTGTACCCACATTCGTCCAGACGGCCCCTCGCCCCTAACTCTCGTAAATCTTCGGGTGGAGACGTACGCCATCGCGATTTCATGGATTGCTCTTCGATCTTGAGCCCTTTTTTTGCCCATTCTAAATGTACCGAAATCGAGTCGCATGAGACGGCGTTCCCGCGGTAGATCCATGGACGGTACTCCCATGATCGTCCGGATGTCTCCAGTACGATCAGTTACCAATGAGGCATATCTGTGATCGAGTTGTCTGGTGACCTTTCGGCCGGAACTGAGGAAGTACGCTTGAGGACACTAAGGTGTGAGAGTGGGTCATTGAACCATGGAATACTTTTCCTCTATTGTCCTCGGTTAAGTCACATCACAATGCGGGTGATTGGCCACTTCACACGCTGAACGCATCACTCTAATGTGGGGTCCTCGGGCACGGTTATCTGTCCACCCAAAGCATGCTTCTGTCAAGGCTTTTCGGCTGCCCTTTTCCGGATATGTTCGGATTCCGTCCGCAACTTTAGTCACACCCAAACCGTATCCTGTCCGGCTCCCAACCACAACATCCAAGATGTGCTGGTATCTTTCCACCTTCCAAAAATGTAATACGTAAGGTTTGCCGGGATGTGGCGCGTGGGGGTGTACGTGCGATGGAGAGTCCGGACAAACATCCTCTGCCTAGTTTCATCCATAAACAAACTACTGCACAGCTCGCTAGATAGACTTCCGCCCAGATTTAGCACGACGAATTGAGTCTAGAAATGATGTAGGGACTCGGGATGCATACTAGAAATGTAACTATCTCATTGGAGTTTCAGCAGGAAGAAGGAAGCCTTTGCCGGTGGGAATTGTTCATAATAGTGCATATCTTTTAAGGCTTTGTCTACCCTACTGATGGAATGATCCACCCTTGAATAAAGCCATAGGGAGTAAATAGCTATGGGGTCTATATGCCGCATTTCTCTGCTTACTATCGTGGCTTGTCCAGTCCCAATTCTCCTCTCACTGAGGCAAATTGTGTTACCGAGATAGATGAAGTAAGACGAAGTGTTCTACGGTACACTACACCGAAAGAAGCTGCGTCCAAGCCGCAAACATTTGGTAAACTAAGAATAGTCCAGGAGCTACTATACTAGCTGTGAGTCGAGTAGAATTCAACCATACGAGTCCAATACGCTCCCAACGTACGATTCATATCAGTCGTGCCATTTGAACCAAGCCATAGTCTCCGAAATATGCTCTAGTGTATAACTATTTAAATAAATGAATTGCACATTGAATAGGATACATGTAAAGTAATCAACAAAATAGCGCACACCTCATCTTCCATCCTTTGGCAGCGGTGGCAGTGGAGGCAGATTATCCTGGACAAACGGTCTTGGACTTGTTACAACGCGAACACTGGTTGTCTTCAGGATTTTCATGTCCTCACTTTCGAACCCCTGTTGCCGTAGCTGGGTGAACTGCATATGCCTCAGATTCCTCTTTTCTCTTACCTCACCATCGCACTTGATGTAGTGACTTTGGGGGTTGAACCGGGTTGGCAGATTCATTGATGCCTCATGAATTTCGTTGTTAATGTTGCTATCCCGCGCAAGCTTGCGGATAAGGGAAGCCATTTTCAACTCAATGTTGAGCTTCACGATGTACGTGACCGGGTGAAATTGGATGTAAACCATTGGGTTCGGCAGGAACATGAGTCCAATAAGAATGGCCTAGGGATAAATTGTGAGAATCATTGGACACCCTGGAGAAGAAAATGCGTAATTGGGTAGTGGCCTTACGTCCATGAGTACGGAAATGAACATCATTCGCATGTTGAAGCGAACTAGGGGCCCGTATTTTTTTAGTCCATTTTGGCGAACCAGTCGCACACGGACTACTCGTAGGAACCAAACATTCAAGCAGGCATCCACAATGCATATTAGTAATTTGGAGATTGGGTCCCAAAAGCGATTAATCAGGACAAAGCTACAAAGAAGGTCAGTGGTGTACCCAAAGGAAACAAGAAAAAGGCACTCACGTATGATTGACCGGGGGAGTCATGTGTGCAGGAATCCATATGCAGAATACTGCAATGTTGATTGCTGTTATCAGGCAAGCAGTGCCCCATTTGACTTTCCTCGCTGTCTTCTTCTTTTCCACGACGATGTAGATGCGGTTAATGATGACTTGCATACAACATTGGATCTCGAGGGCCCAGCAGAATAGTAGAAGCGCCAATACAGGTGCACTGGGGAGAGAGTGTTAGCGCTACAGCGAACTGTATCATATCAGACAGGCAACTGCTCAGGGCGCATACATGACAGGTACAATTCCCTCCAGCACAAGCCACCCCATTACTCCGATTACCACATTAGACAGTATTTCAATCCAGATCAGAATAACGAATGGGCTCTTGTAGGGCTTCTCAATTTCTGAAGTCTGCTTAATTGCATTCCAGACTGTAAGGAAACCGAACCCTAGTGTGAACCCCGCTGCCAGCCCGACAAGCTTGAAATCGCTGACTGAAGGCTCCATCTTATGACAGGGGCTGAGATAGCACTATAGTCTGCTGTATGTGAATAGAAACAATCAGGAGACGTATAATAACTACGTCTGGGAGAGATGTAGACTGATACCGATGGGGTTTATGTGTCTCATACTGACTCAAGTATACCGGGGTCCCATGGACCCTTCAATCTTACTTTACTAAATTTTGTAGTGCAATCCTGCTATTCTTCACATTGTTCCTCCTGGGTCTCAGTGAGGCAAGGACCGAGAAAGTCAATTCGCGTGAAGTAATACCATGAAGAGGACGGATACGTTATCCACAAAATGAGACCTACCAGATTTCAGGGACAAACACCACCTGGGTAAAAATAGCCGAGGTGGTATTCCTTCGACAGTACACGTGGGAAGTAGGCCCTATGGGATTGTATTCATGCCTGACGAACGTTTGATCTGCAAAGATGAGCCATTATTTGGAAACCTAAATCTTTAGCGAATGCCAGGTGATAGACTGAGCCAGACCGTTGAAGCCTAACAAGCTATCTGCATGCGTGAACGGGAATTCGGCAAGCAGGAACCAACGTCTGCTGAGCTGGACACCCATTTTTCCGAAGCATTCAAAATTGATAGGAAATATGGGGCCTGTTGTAAGTTCAGTCGCCGTTGTAAACACGTGTTTTTGACCGTATATGCTCCGGGAAGGGCAATTGGTGATTTCTCTGTTCAGGTTCCGTTTAACCTTGCTCGAGATACTTCACACTAGAAACTAAGGATAGAAAAGCCGGGTGAGCTTAAGGGGGAAGAAAGAATGCATAACCGTGGAATACAAACCGACCTGCCGAATCGACAACGAACTATACCATAAAATATGCCAAACAATTAAACCATGCACAACTTCCCTGTTTTCGAAGTGGATCTGCTGCGCGTGTGTTTTCCACGCTAAGTTCAATGTAGAGTTCATGTCCAAAAAAAGCAACCGGGCTCAGAATCCATCCATGGCTGAATCGGTGGATCTCGGGGGATTGACTGGTGGGTTAGACTTTTCCGCTGAGGGTCCAGAACACGGACGTTGGTCTGTCTCCGTTCCTTCAACCCACCAGGGCTTGAAGTTTGAACAAATCACAATTAAATGCCTTGGAATGATTTGCTTCATGATCCAATGTCAACTCCATTGTGGCAAAACGATCGTCAGTACCTCCTATCATACTATCTACTGTGGACATATTGGCACCTTCCAGTATAAGGAAAGGGCACAGAGCTAGACCCACTGATCTAGTCCTTTCTCAGTTAAAGGTCGAGTCTACCTTATCACTCCAGAGCAAACGGTACGCGGGGGTTGTCCGTTGGATCCTTGGATCCTCGAGTGATGCTCCCTAGGCTACCTGTCGGACATGGACGAGTCGATCACTCTAATACACGGACTAGGTTCTTATGGAGTATAGCTCACTTTGTTCGTCTTCATACTAACGCCTTTTATTTAAAAATAAAAAATAAAAATAAAAATAAAAATAAAAAAATAACAAAATAACAAAAAAAGCAAAAAGGAAAGGGGAAACCTAGTTAGGCGAGTACACATACCGATAACAAATTAAATTACATTCTAAAATAGAAAGCAGAAAGGCCACAAACAATACAAAGAGTCTTGAAAAGAATATTAAAAACAACTAGCTAGATACATAGATAAAGATGATATCTCAAGAAAGAAAGAGGTGCAACTCACTAGAAGGAAAAGGAAGCAAAGGAAACAAAAAAGGAAAACGAAACAGCCAAGTTCGATACATGAAGTTACTCTATCCGCCTACAGCTTCGACGCTCGAGGCCCAAATATTTCCCCACGGGCGAGCTTCATATGGCTCATAGTAAACGTATCGTTAGCAATCGCTGCGCTTGTGCTAGCATCCAATGCAACTGCAAAGGCAGCAATCATGCCTGCCAGTCTTCTCTTTCCCGAGGGCTCCGCACACCCCAGCATATCCAGACACTCCTTCTGCGATGGGTACAGGGTCCCACCACCCACGGTACCCACCGGTAAGGAGGGAAAATAGATAGTCATTTTCAATTCCTTGCTCTCGTAATCGTATTCAGATGTGAGATGACTCCAGGAAGCCTCTGCGACGCTGCCCGCATCTTGCCCCGTCGACACGAAGATAGCGGCTATAATATTGGCGGTATTGATATTGCAGCCAAACTGGCCATTGCGTATTCCTCCTTCTTTTAGAGCCATTTGGGTACGATATAGACGCTCCGTGCTGCAGCCTAGGATTTCTTGGCATGCAGCGTTGGTAATAGTGCCCCACGCTAGCGCTTCGACCCCCCTGGCTCTCTGCACATTGCCCCAAGAAGGCTTCTTGTCCGACGCCAATTGACCCTCGATGAGGAAGTCTTGGATCTGGAATTGCTTTGCACATCTGTGGGCCCGCAGCATCTCGCAGGCATGCTGCGTGGCTTTGCTGACCATATTCTGCCCTGCAGCATTGCCGCAAAAGTAGCTGCAGAAAAGATGAACACTAGAGCCAATAACCGAAGCTTGTAGCTCTTGTAGCCGAACGTATCGGCTAGTCGACTCAGCCCATCGGGCAAACTCGTTTCGGAATGATGGGACAGCTCGCGCAAACGCTACTGCATGCGCTGGGCTTGCAAAGAGAAACATCGGCGCACGAGACATGGCCTCATTGAGGACCTCGAACTGTAGGCCACCGCATGCATTGAACGCCTTGCAGCCCCGGCTGCAACTAGCCACCAAGGTCGGCTCACATGTAGCCAATGGTGCATAGTATTCACCCGTCGTCTCAGGGCCCGTGATGCGCAGTGGCCCGGCAATGCCAACTGGGACTTGCACGAAGCCTATGCAGTTTTCGATGCGGACATGTTCGGCCTCATCGATGTGTCGCGTAAGATGTTGCAGCTGGGGGCTATCAATGTTCAAGTCAAATTTGGCCCGTCCATCGGGCCGGCGTTTGAGGGGCTGAGCCTTGGACATAATGAATAACTAGTAATGAGATAATTCTGAGGTACAATCTTTGATACAGTGTGCTTGGAACCTAATTATAATTTAAATGTGTTACAGATATTCTCCTGGGAAGCCCGTTGAAGAAATAGGATGTCCTGCCTCAATTTACGTTGGTATAATTATTTGTCCAAGAGCTCCCCAAGCCATTCTCCAGTTCTTGGACCTGGAAGGATTATCATTGCCGACAGTCGCCAAATAAACTTTCCGGTTTTATGGAGCCTGCTATCCACAAATGTCCCGAGGATGCTTAGTCTTGGACCCTGGGTCTAGCCGCCGTTCACAAGAGGAAAAAGGTACCCGTTAACGAAGCTAATGCAAAAAAAGGAGAGGTATTTTACCAATAGCACTGCAAGAGGTTAATATTTCCGGTAGAGTGGATCTGGGCATAGAAAGCAGCCTGAGACATAGTGATGAGAAGTAAAATGACGTGTGGCTCAAACTTATTGAGAATGGCAGCTTGATCTCAACAAATCAGTAATGCTGTTTTCTTGGCCCCACCCATGGTTTCAAGCGCCATCGACCTCTCTCCAGTTGCAATATCGGCGGTAAAAGATTCCGTTCCAGCCATCCAATGTGTGGCTCGTTGTGCCTATCTCGGAGCCGTGTCGGAGCCGCCAAGAGGCTCAAAAATGAGTCCCAAATGTGCCAATCGCCTTGTGATATCGTATACACCATCACATGAACCTAATAATTGTAAATGTGTCAGTGGCTGGCGCCTCAACAGTCACATCATGCGCCACGAGCTCTAGCGAACTTCTAACATTCAGTGCAGATCACCTATTCTAAGATTAATGGCTATCACGAACGGGTTGAAGACATGCGTATCTTGGTTCCATGGTCAGAAAGACATTGATGCACCCGCAGAGCTTATTTTCTTTTCCTAACTGGTATGTCTCGATCCAAAATTGAAGTGTCTCTGTCCATGGGACTTGGTACTGACATTAAGCTTCGAATATCCAGCTGCCTATTTTGGACGTTGACAACCTAAAAGGGATATTACAAATCCCTGACTAATGCGAGAGAGACAATCTCAACTAAGTCTCATAACTATGGCCATACACTACGTTAGTATTTCCTGTGTAGACAGTCTACCTAACCTAACCCTATCTTGGCCTTATCTCTGGCCTCATGTTTCAGATCATCCATTTTCACGGTAAGACATAACCTATGTACGAACGCAAAATACTGGTGGCAGTGTGTTGGAAAGCAGACCATATTAGGTTCTGAGGTTTGTACGGATAGATCGTGGGGCTAGAACCCTAACGGCGTTCCCCGATCTCAGTCGACCCAAAATCCATAGTTTTTTTATTTCTGTTCCCTGGTACGCATTCGACATTCTGCATCCACGATCCGATGCAACGGTTCTCGGGAACCAACAATGCCCATTCGATCAGGAATGAGGAGAATGTAGATCGATCGTGTGGAAGAATGGAGGAACGCGGACCAACGATTGATCGACGGCCAACGCACCGTCACGTCATTGAAGAAAACAAGGTTGTTCTTTGCCACTTCCTTGAACTGCTTAGACTAACTCTAGTAGTCTAAACAGCTCATGTTAACCAGGGGCCAGAATTGTTGCTCCGTCACTTCCCAAACAACACTACATCGACTAGCAGTAGCCTACATGCTTCATGGCCAAACTTCAGGCTAGATGGAATAATAATCATGTTTAAATATATATGAATGTTCAGGAAATAGGAAATCGACATAGCAAAGGACAATAGCGGCATAAGGAGTAGGCTCCACATGAACAATGAACAATGAACAACGATATGACGGGCCAACCAATGTAACTAGCACACATAGCGTCTTGATCGTGAAAATATACATTTTCTCCATTAACCAGAGCAAGAGGGTCACCATGGTCAGCTGGCTTTCAACGAGTGAGCTATTGTCGGCGTGACTTTACGTAGCCCGACCTGCGTCCCCTGGCCTGGATTAGCTTCCTATATCGATAAAGGAGCGTCAGTTAGCTCACCTGGAAGCAAGCCACCTAGCTTTTCTATTATGCATTCGTCATCATCCAGATCTGGTAGCCCCATATTCTCGATGGCTCGCGCGACAAGATCTGGGTCTAGGTCTCTTCGAAGCAGTCCGCCGAGGCCCCCGAGCCCCCCTAGCAGGTTACCAATGCTACCCAGGCCGCCAGCAGCATTGCTAATAAGGCTTGTGATGTCTCCAAGTCCACTACCAGCGTCGCCCGCCGCCCCAGCAAGGCTACTGAGGCCCTTTACGCCTTCGCCAACAAGGTTGGTCAGGTCGCCGAGATTACCACCACCTCCTCCACTACTCTGGCCTCCTCCGCCGCTCTCGCCACCGCCCCCACCAGCAGCTCCAGCAATAGTGCTGATGAGCTTGGTAATCCCTTGTACACCTTGTCCTATCAGGTTCGCAAGATCTCCCAGCCCGCCACCGGCAGCGCTACCACCTCCCGATTGCCCTCCAGGGGCAGGTGCTTGAGGGGGAGCACTGGGAGCGGGAGCTGCCATTGCCTTGACACCGACGTTGACCCCAGATGGGACAGAAGGAATCACACTGTCAGGCTGGCGGCGCACCAACGTCTGGGTAGGCGCTGCCAAGATGGACGTCACGAGAGTCAGAATGATAAAGGCCCTCATGGTTGGATGAATGAAATTCTTTGCTGGAAGCCCAGGAGTAAATAAAAGAGAGACAAAAAGAGGGACTAGAGCACAGCTCTGAAGCGAATGTAGGGTGGAAGGGAATGAATGACAAACGAGTGCATTTGGATATACTGATATCCGGCGAGGGCGAGTCTTTTATACCATGAGCAGTTAGACTCAAAAATCAGAATTCGTATTGTTCACCCCTCAATATAATGATCGGTTTCATGTCCTTCAGCGTTGCGCTTGTCTACCGACAGCGAGTTTGGGCTGCAGTACATGGTGAATGAGATAGGCCGAAGTTGATCTCCATAGGAGCAGAAATCCAAAAGGAGGTACAGACTCTGTTTCACTATTAGATGGGGTTACTTTCACCCACGGACCATACACGATGGGGTATGTGTCGGTGCACTGCTGGGCAACATAACAGCTTGGGAACTACAAGCTGTCCTGCACTGACAACCGATGAACTTACAGTCACGCACGTGCTTCTGCTAGTCCTTGGACAGCTTGACCGAGTCCGTCTTTCTGTAAGTCACCATGATTCGGGTCAGCGATGTTTCAGGATGAGACGATAGATGTACAACATGGTCACCCTGGCGCAGTGGAACGAACCTAATGTGACTGATTTTCGTGACCGATGCTCGTGATTTTGGTGGAGGAATATTGACCATGTGGCGAGCAGAAGCATCCGGCGCAGATCATCGTTTCACACCAGTTCTTTAGAGTTTGTAGGGCTTAGTCACGGGTATTTGTTAGCTTTTGACTAGCTTTCAAACTGAAAAGAGGTTTTACCTCTATCCGTGTCAGACACACATTCCCTTTTTCACATGGCACAATGGCCCCTTCTGCTGTGACTCTTATTCTTGTTTCACTCATCTGAAATGGGTCGGTCTCAATGGATGGTAGCTAGCTACCACATATCTTGCTGCCACTTGTACGTTGACTAGTGTATGGGTTTGGATGACATTGCACAGCTAGCTTGGATTAGTAGTATTTCAACAGGCCCGAACAATGAGTGATAATGTTGAATGAGCACGAAGGGTTAAAGGTATGGTGTATTCCGAGATTGATCTAACAGGGTGACCAATGACTGACATAAGCTGAACATTTGCCGACTGTTCCGAGGGCACTTTCAATAGGGGGGTTGGTCAACAGGGAGTGATGCCCCTCTGATCCTTACATACATTCTTACAATCTGGAGAGATCATCATATCTGGCAATAGTCTGTTGTCACCATTCAACAATCATCCATATTTCCTCTTTATTCCACCTGACTGGTTTCCCCAACTGCAACGTCTAGGATCTTCGATCTGCATTTACAATATTAAGCGACATAGATTAGCGGCTAGTTGCAGGGCACATTAATGTACAATTTGCCAAGACCCAGGGTCCATGAAGGCTCCTCCTCAGTAGTGCATTGGTGCACAAAATAATTACTTTGGAAGTCAACTGACAGCCGTTGCCCTAATCCTGTCCATGGTTCTGTACTCTGAATATGGCACGCCAAGCCCACAGGAATCGACTATATGAGACTAACCAGTCTGACTCGAACTCAAATTCTCTTTGGTCCCACTTGAATGCAACCCTGCTTACTAGACCTTTCACAGTTACTTAGAATCCTTCCCATCTGATCAGAGGACACTAGCTTAGGAAGGGATGCTGTGCGAAATGATGCCCGAACAGGCTTGGAAGGCAGACGAGTGCCGTGGGATTTGACCTACGGCAAAACAAACTATCCCTAGTAGGGGGCAAAACTTCCCTCTGAAAACGACAAATGAACAAACGATCTACCATTTAACCTCCCGGAGTTAGATATAATTCTCCGGCCCTTCGAACCAGAGGTCCGGCTTAAACCCTAGCCCAGCCACAAACCGTTTGGGCTGAATAACCAATTTTTGGGCTCTCTGCGAGTCTACTTTGAAGTTGACGCTCGTTAAGACACTTTAACTTCGAAGGGCTTACACTAGTACATCGATGCCCCACGGATCCACCCACTCAGAGTATCCACAATCGCCTGACATCATCATATGGTTACATTTCATGTGTCATTGGGGGTTTTTAGAAACCTTTTCTGGTCTGGGACTGTGGGCATCGGCAGAACGGTGATAGCTTGCTAGCGGAAAACTTAAACGCCATTCTCCCTTTGGTGCCCTGGTCGAGGTCTCCACTAGCGCACGAGGCTATCCTTAGCCTTCTCCAGAGGTGATCTTGTGCTCTCCTTGGTTGTTCTTCCGAGCTATGGTGATCTAGTTTTGGTGATCCCTACTAACTGAACATGGAACGTCTTTTCGGCTGAAAATAACGATTGACTAGTTACACCAATACTCTCCTTTTTTTGGGCCGCCATATTCTTCGTATGTCAGAATACACATACCAAACGCGTATCTCAAAATAGTTAAGATAAGTGGCATTCTGAAACTAACCTTAGACTAGTTCTACCTTACTGAAGTCAAAAATCGGAGGATTTTATTGGCTTTGCATGCCGATGATGAAACAGGGTATCGCGTCCAATACGGGACTTCTATGGCTCCCCGGCTTTTATACCTACGCGCCTCATGGACCTACTTTATCTGAAAATTTGTTGGGAAAAGCGCACCTGTATAATTGTTCAATTCCTTTCCCAACGGGCTTAGCGAGGGCCTGGCCCAATGTGAGGTTGTATTTATAGCAACGCTCATTTAGTCACACGTCCTATGCAGCGGAGGATTTTCCGGCGCTAGAGTAGTGCTTTCGCTTATTCTCCTTAGCGATCGACATAGACATAAATGGAAAGAAACATACAGCTACCAGACCCGAATTGGCTAACACTAAAAGTCCACACCCGATGAAACATCATGATTGCGGCAACGGAATAACCCCCTGGCGAATGAAGCTTGGCCTCGATATGGCCTAGTACAACGTAGATACCCGGTCAGACCTTGGTAGTTACTGCCGGAAATACGGCATCATACCAACAACTTGTTCGGTCAATTGCCTCCCCTCTCATGCCTGCCTCCACTATGAACCATAAATTCTTCTCGTGGTAGCTTTGCAACATCGGTGAGGCCTGTACCAGCCTTCTGATCCCCGGGAAGATTAGGAAGGTCGGTACTAAGGGATGCGATATCGCTACAGTAACTGTCAAGCCAAATGGAATGGGGAAAGATTGGCGAGCGCCACATAGCGCCCGAAGGATCAGTCGAACAATTTAGATTCCAATAGAACCGTTAGACACTTCTGGTATTTCCTTCCCCTGGTTAAAGTGGGCCTTTCTCTGCAGCGTTTGGCTCGCTAAGGAGAAAATGGGCAGGGAAACGAAAACGAAGCTGGAGAAAGCAACCCATGGATCGTAGAAACGCCAGAGTAATGCATTCGAGGAAAACTTTTAGGAACCAAGCTATGAAGGCCATCTGTTAGAGACGTGCCCCCGAGAATAGGAAAGGGACGCCCTACCGGAAGGTGCAGAAAGACATATCATTATATGCCTCAGGCATCCGAGACTTCCTACAAACATAGAGATCATTTATATGGAGATATAGATGCGATCCACAGGTCTTCTGTAAACGTGGCTTTCTGCCAAAGCTCAGAATGCCCCATATCGTGTTGTTTCTTTCTCCAAGTTATCCTTCCTGCAGGATGAGCTAGTTAGGGCATCAAAATACCCCTGACGCTATGTATCCGCCGAGTGACACTTCGGCACACAAAGGCCGGCATCTGTTGTTGGAGTTCGAATATAGTATTTAGCCTTAAGCCTGTTGTCCATGATACTTAAGATACATTAATAGCCGTTGCCCTGTATAGTATCACGGTAGTGATGATGTTGAGTGTATTGAGTATAGTACCAGTTCTTCTGGGATTTCAGCTGCTAGGCTCAGCGATACTGGTCCAGTGTCACTTTGTGGCACCCAGGTGTATGTATCAGACAGGTCATTTTGTTGTAGTCATTGTCCGCTAATGGTCGTGAGTTTGAAGCTATTCCAGATGACCATCTGGCCAAATTTCAACTGTTTGCGCAGTACTCTGCTGCCGCCTACTGCGACCATAACAACGACGACGGTATCCTCGGCAGCATACGTTGCATTGAAGGGGTTTGTCCCCTCGTCGAAGCTGCTAATTCCCAGACAATAGCAGAGTTCAACCAGGAGGATATCCGTGGCTTCGTTGCTGTGGACGACACTCATCGACTTCTTATCGTATCGTTTCGCGGCAGCAACTCTGTGCGGAACTGGATCAAGAACTTCAAATTCTGGAAGATAGATGAGCCTGGACCAAGGGGCTTCTGGGACAAACTGTTCGGATCAGACAAGCCTCAACGTGGTAACGACATCTGCTCTTGCGGGATACACTCTGGGTTTTATAGATCCTGGCAGCTCTTGAAACCTGAAGTTATGGACGCACTCACCCGGACTAGAGAGACGCACAATGACTATCATGTGGTCATTACTGGTCACTCTCTGGGTGCGGCCATTGCCACGATTGCTGGTGCCTACCTTCGCACGGTGCAGATACCCTGCGATATATATTCATATGGCTCACCACGTGTCGGGGACGCACGGTTTGCCGAGTTCGTCTCAGCCCAGCAGGGATTTACAGCCCGGATAACTCATGGATATGATCCGGTACCCTCACTACCGCCAATGAGCTTGTTTGGGATCTATGATCTTGGTTATAGACATATCTGGCCTGAGTACTGGATTTCAGGTTCATCCCCGAATGGCACCGATACCATCCAGTTATGCCGTGGGCTGGAGAATCTATCATGCAATGGCACACGCCAAACAGGATTCAGCTTCGAGATTGAAGATCATCGAAATTATCTAGGGCGTATAACCGCATGCGGGCCGAAGTTCACGTACCGTGATATGGACGAAAGCTGGAGCGCCGAGGATCTGGATCGTCTGAGAATGCTGGCCGGCAATGATACCTTCTTTGCAACCCATTATATCTCCAACAGAACGGGTGTTTGACCGTACATCTGCTCTGGGGGACAGAGTTTGAATTTTCGAGGACTGCATGTCTTATCAAAGTGGCCCTCTAATTCTGATTTCTTATAATGCTTGTGATGGTCCGATCCCCTCTGTATTGTTTAGCTTCAGGCTCAATCAATCAATCAATCAAGATTCTATTAACCTGGTAGAGCCTAACTACTGAACGTCTAGCTATACAGGTGCGCGGGAGCCTAGAATCTAACTATAAACACTATATATCCCACAGAAGATAGTCTAAAATTAAAAAACTTTTAAATATAACTAAAACTGCCCGTTACTCCCCTAGTAGCTGCCTTTCTATCTTTCCTGTCTATTACTTTTAGTCTCTTCTGGTACTTTTAGTAAACAGTTATACTATATATATAGAAGGGGTTAACCGGCCCCTTTCTAGTATAACTATATACTTGTTATCTTCTATATTGATCTATCTTTAATAGTAACTAGTATCTTTTTATTTAGAGTCTCGATTAGCTTATATATTATATAGTCTATTCTCTCTATTTTCTATTTCTATATCTATGTAAGTGCTCTTGCAGCGTACTACTATCTATAGCTAGTAGTATGGGTCCCAGACTATTAGAGAGTACTAGAAAACAAGAAGACTGATTAAGTAGCTAAGCAAGCTGCTAAAAAGCTCTCTCTGAGAGATATAGACCGAAGTCTGAGTCTAGTCTATCTATATAGAATATGTACAGAGACAAACCAGGCCCAGAGACAACAATAGTTTATACAGATCCTACACAAGCGATCTGGCAGAGCTCAGCAGCGATATCAGTTTTAAAAGAATTAGAAAATAGATCCAGTGACCGAAGCAGCTCCCAAGCAGCTTGCACGTCGATATTGGCCGGTTGAAGAGGATGGGCCCCGACGAGCCTGGCGTAGTGATGTATCTTATCCAGGCGGTACTGAAGAAATCAGTACCTGTGATATACTACTCGTAATGACCTACATGTATTTAAATTCCCTGATATTAACCCAAAGGCCTTGTATATAACTGGTTCTCCAGTAAAGAAAAGTGCACCCTACTTCGGAGTAGCAAGTTAACCGAAACCGTTGGACACAAAAACCAATACTTCAGAAGTCCCTTCACAGTAGATATTAGCATCCAACACAGGGACCAGTTGTGGTTGATCTTCTGCCCAGAAAATCGTGTGCAGACAGGGACTGGTATACTTCGTGAAGGAACTCGACAAATACGACAAAGCTGCATCACCCTCGAATAATAGGCACTATTACTGGAATTATTGGAGACACTTTCGTTGGGCCCAAAGTCGATAACATGAAGTATCCGGACGCCAGGCCGAGCACATGGGAGGACTTTCTGAAGGAATGCAGCCTTCAAGATCTGGCCACCTCTCATTTCTATCTTGCTGTGTAAGAGCCTTTTCACCGAAGACCAGCCTTATGCACATCCTACATTGAGAATCTTGTACAATTACACTATTCTTTATCTTGTAGATTTAAGCCAGTATAGCTTGTTTCTGATATCGTATGTAGAGTGGTACCATCTTACCTATTCCTCATCGTGAGCTTCGACCCTCACCACGCTCGGAAAATGAACGACCCACAAACGAAGGCGGGTGCAAGGGATACAAAAGTCACATAAACAGCTTTGTAGCTCTAGATGTAACCTTTTTGAATGCCATTCTGAGCCCCAAGGGTGAAGAATATCCCAGTTTTAAGAATATACCCATCCACGATATAGCAGCGGGGGAGAGGAGCTCTTCGGGGACACCATTCAACTCTGGTTAAGAACCTAGCAAAGGTCTACACGGCGCAATAGATATGCTTGCCTTTCCTAGGTTAAGGTTCGACATTTTGGTACAATACTCACGTATCTAGATATAAAGAGGGAATGCTATTCTGAATAAATTGCATTACAGACACTACGACCACGGAGGAATTGCATGATGGAAAATATATTTTAGTTCATCAACTTATACAAACCCATAAGTGCGATAAGCAATATAGGTAGAGCAATATAAATACCAGATTTAAGCATCCTTCTTTGATGTTGCTTATCAATGCCTTTGTTTGTATACCGTGGTATCCAGTCATCCCAGTAAGGGAACATAGCGCGATAAGTGTTATAGATCATGGAATATCTGTGGCCTTGTTAGTTAAGGTGATAGTAGATGCAGCAATTCAGGTCCGTACTCACGGATATACAGCACTATTCCACCCTTTATCGTCAACATACCAGCTGTGACATCTGCCAGTTACCCACACGCTCTCTTGAGATGCCTTTTGGACGCTCTCTGTCCATACTCTGCTCGATTCCTTCTTGATATCCCAACAGCTCACTTCGGAGTCGAGAATTGGCTTAATAAGTTTCAAAATATAGTAGATGGAATTTTCCACCCCAATCATAACGCTTGTATGACCACTCGATGAGTTAGGCCCCAGTAGCAGAAACAGGTTCTTGAATCCAGGGACCGCCAACCCCTGGTATGCCTGAATCCCGTCGGATGTCCAGTAGTCATGAAGCGTAGAACTTCCACTGCCGATGACGTGCATATTGTGTAGTAGGGAGGAGGTGTCGTATCCTGTTGCCATGATAATTACATCTGCTGGTATTTTGCTCTCATGTGAATGTGCAAATTGATAATCGCCCCTCGTGTCGGTTAGCGTTACCGCGCTCTTTTCGACCCTGCCAAGCCGAAGGTCTGTGATATGCAGTCTAGGATCCCAGAGCGCTTTGAACCACCCTGCATCATGGACAAGCCTTTTACACCCCAGCTCATACCGGGGAGTGAGTATTTCGCGATATTGACTGGGGCTATTGCGCTCCATATAACGTCGAAGCTTATATTCATACCTCTCGCGACTATAGTGCTGTCCAGCTTTGAATATTCGAAAGAATGAAAGTTCAGCTATTAGAAACATAACCAGGCGAACAGCCTGCGACAGGCCAGGGATCTTCTGCATTAGCCACGGCGTGTATGTCTCCCATGCACGCAGCTGCCGGGAAGAAAGAAGGTTTGGAGATACCCAGGGAGCCGTTCTTACCAGTTGTGTAACGGAGCGAACGTTATATTGGTGAAGAAGAGCTGGGACCAATTGGGCTGCGCTGCAGCCAGCCCCAATAACCACAACATGTTTATCCTGGAGGTTGACATTGGCATCCCATCTTGCGGTGTGCAATACGCTTCCCGTAAAGGTTTCAATACCTGGAACGCGGATGGAGTCTGTCTGAGGGACGGCGAACTTCCCTGTGGCACTGATGACTATCTTGGCTCGCACAGAGCACTTGGACCTCAGTGCGGAACAAGTTGCTGACTTTCCATGGGCCGATGGTATCTGATGTAAAGATACCTCCCATTCTTCCTTCTGCTCATCCCATATCAGACTGCTAACCTCGGTATTCAGCTGAATATGAGACGAAAGCCCGAATTTATCAGAGGTTGCCTGTATGTATGCCGCAATCTCCTCCCCCGAAGGCTTGAGAGTTGACCATGAAGGGTTTTGCGCGAAGGAATAAGAGTACAAGCTTGCAGGGCTAGGAGATACTGTGAACAGCAGTCGTGGAATATCGGGGAGGTTCGTGTACTGACACATCGCATGCTACACCTGGATACCGATGAATCCACCACGTCCCCTAGAATACTGTCAATCCTCATCCATAGAGAGCAAGAATGCGAACGCACCCCAATTCCATCGTTCCGGTCATATATACGAAAACGGCCCAGGCCAAGCTTTGTTTTCAGTTGGCACCCTGCGGCAATCCCAGATAGGCCGGCACCTATAATGATCACGGGGAAGTAATCTGAATTGCCGAGTCTGTCCTTAGAAGCCATTTTATGGGTTTTGAAATGTGGTGATATTTCAATACCAGTTCGCTGGTTTCGTTGCATGAAAAGATATAAAATTTGCCTTACATGGCGATACCAAGCCAATACCGCCAAGCCTAGTAGTAGTGCACTTCTGACGTGCCCTAGATAATGCAAGTGACAAATCCAAAAGGGTATGTACAAATAGGGATTGGCCTGCTGGTTTGTGCATGCGGTCTACCCCTTACTTCCTGGTGAGGTACTGGGGATTCATGAAGCCTCCATGTTTTGGGAGTGAACTGGTGGATGATCATTACAATCGAGACTAGGATGCGCCCTGCATGGCAACGATTTGCAAAGAATGGGTCGTGAAATGTGCAAGGGACTCCCAATAATTTACCCACCAGTGTTTCCATATTGCTCCCAATGGAAATTTTGACATGCTGCATTCTCTAACCTTGAACCCACGACGTATGAACATTATCAGATGAGCATGATGGAACTGTTGGCTGGTGTCTTTGATCATCGAAACAAATTAAGGAAAGGAAATTCGGTGGCCAACAATTGCCACACGCGTGTCGATTATTGCTGCAGGTCCATTCATCTGGCAAAATGCTGTTGGTTACTTATTAGATACGAAATCGGCAAGGACTTACCGTGTCTTGATCCACATTCCCGTGACCATTCTGCAGTTGCATAACGAGATTTCAGGAGAAAAGCTGTTAAATACTGGAATCATCCCACACTCCTAGTAATTTTGGCAGTCTGAAGCGAATGCAAGGGCTTCGAGAGACGGTGCAAAGATGCGTCCAAGGTTTTCCGCGACTCTCATTCTACTGTTGGGGATGATGGGAAATTTCGGCTCCCTCTTGGAAGCTAAGGATGCACCCACGATCATCCAGGGGATGCAGAATCTTAACGAGAAGACTCATGTCGCACGGCAATCGCTAGAAGAATTCGATGGCAGTTTTATTAAGGGTCTATTACTAGCGAGGGATCTCTTTGAGACTACAAAAGCAGCTGAGCTCTCAAGAAAAGCTTTCGAGGATGCGGACCCGCTGTCATATGACGATGTACCCGACATTTTGGAGAACTACCACACAGTCCGGAAGACAATTGATGATGCCCTAAAGGCTGTCCCGGCAAAGGTACGAGAGCATCGCAACCCTCATGCGCCTGGCCGTGGCTAACAATTGTCTCTGCATATTAGATCGACTCCATAGACTCCATGGGAGTCCGCATGTTCGCAACCGGGCTTCTGCGAAATTTTGCTGCTGACAGAACCGCGTACGAGAAGGCGACGAAGGCGAAGATACCTGTAGATAACCATACAAGTATCCAGGGCCCCATTGATAGCCTTGCAAACTCATTTGACGACGCAATCTCGCTATTTAACTGAAATCAATCGTCCGCCTAATTATGGGGTGGCGTGATGAGGAAGGCTTGATGCAAGTCGTGCTCAGATTACGTCCACTGAAGATAGCTTGTTTGTGCGTTGGTATGTTGGTAACTAAAGACTGTTAGCCACTCAAACTTTTCCGCGCCTGAGAAGGCATTTGGGCTGTTAGAATATGTACCAATTACACTCTAGTGTGCTCCAAGGGGCTGTAAAACGCCATCTGCTCGAAAGGTCTGTACAATACTATGGAAAACACCATAGGTTGGGGCTTGGCAGCTGTTAATCTTTCGTAGCGTTTAAAAATGAGGTTAGACTTTTTAATGTACAACTACTGCATGTACCTGTGTGACGCGTTCCGAACTGTTGAACTGCATTGATAACGTGCTTCCAAGTCTGCTATGCTTAACCTATCCCACGCTGGGGCATTCTCTACTGTTTCACTTTTGACAGACCTTCACCCTGTCTGTCCGAAGCCCCCACCCCTAAAGGCCTCCTTCCAGTGTCTCTCGTTCCATGAATAGCATCCAAGAGACCTATCAATCCATAGTTGACGTTGAACTTCTCGTGATGCAAATCATGAACCTCTGGCTTCCAACCAGCGAAGCTCAAGTCAAAAAAGCTGTATCCACAATGTGCCAAGGAGGCTTGGGCGATGACCCCGCAAGAGAACAACCAGAATGTGACGATATGGATCCTCAGAATATGTGCAGGAATAATAACAGGTAATATATTGGAGACCACATGTTCGACGGGGTGACAATAAAGCGAAGCGACAGCCACGGGAGTATTAAAAAGATGGTGCTGTTTATGGAACCGCCTGTACAGCCAAGGCCAATGTAAGGCACGGTGGCCATAGTAAAACAGAGCTTCGCGGCCCAGTGTACACCACAAAATATCATGCATGATCTCAGCCGTCGATGGCAGCTTGGGTTCCACTCGTAAGCCGGTGATCTGAGGGACCAGTGGGCGAACGATGAAAAGCTGACCCAGGTGTAATAGTATCGTGAATGCCTGATTTAGGGCAGCCATGAGAGCGGCCTGCCAGAGAAGTGCTCGACGGGGTTGCCGAGAGGACCTTTGTATTTTGTACCGCTTGACATAGGATGGGCCGAACGAATCCAGTAGTAGAAAAACAAGGGATAGAGACCAAAACATGGTGATCTGTGTGAAGACACTTCCCATGAGTTCAAGTGTCCTGGGCGGATACTTTTGTACTAGCTGGGCCCATAGGAGATGCAAGTAGGGAACTTTCTCTGCAAGAATAACCATGGTGCTATATATTGCTGTCTTCTCAATAACGTATAACTCTTTCATGCAGTGAATGGCTTGGACAACAAGGATCCCAGCAGCTAAAGAACAGCGAGAAGTCATACCATATCGCGCAGATCGTTGCCCTGTATGATATTTCACGGTTATCCTTGTTTTGGACGATGATCTTCCTCACAAATTCTTCGGCCAAATCACTAGACGGTTATATCTCCACATTTCTATGAAAGCCTGCACCACTAATTCCATTTGCATATTTAGCTGCATTCATAAACCTTTCGCCACTGGGTTTGTTGTTGTACAAATGGGGTTATATGTGTCACTTCGACATCTGCAGGAAGCTATCCGTCTCTCTCTCCTGACATGTCAAATTGGTTTTGGCTGATCAATACCGTGAGGTGTGCTAGCTAACTTACTTCCCGTACGAGCCGACCTGCGCACCTTCATGGCTACACATTGGAGATGAAAGTCGCCTGACCTAACAGTCTTATTGTTAAAATTGAACCTGTGTTGATGTGGGGACGCATCCGACTAGTAGGGAAGGACAACAATAAGCTCTATGTTAGATTTGAATACCAAGAGTTTGTCGTGAATTATTCTAGCCTATGTACTCTGGAGGAGTATATCCTCCTTTACCACTAGGTAGCCGGCTGCCAGCCTCCTGAATAACTCGGAATGTGAGGTATCAATGTGAGTGGGGCTTAGTAATGATGCCTCATAATGAGTTTCTTTTCTGCCCAGGGCTCTAATTTGGTGGGACTACCTACACGAGCTAAAATCTAGTGGGTGAGCTACTTTTCTGCAAAGATTTTTGAGCATTATGATTTTCGTTTTTCTAAGGACAAAAAAAATCAAAAACACAAAAAGATATTGCATGGCCAATGGTATGGTAACGCCACCAGTCTGAAAAGCAAGAGAATACCAAGCTTACAATGACACTTCCGCAATGTGATACGTCTGGATGTATGCATGTATGTATGTATGTACCTGTGGTATTTCTGTAGGAAGGCAATGGCGGTGTAATAGTAGTTGTTTGTACCCATACCTGCAGGAATGACACAGTCAAGAAATAAAAGACCCAAGCCAGGAACGTGACCTTGTATTTACTATAGACACGCGTGTCATTCCATACTTTGCTGGTGGTACTCCTCTCATTCAAGTCCTCAAATATCGCAGGTTCCTACTTCTGTACTTTGGCGACAAGATCAATCTCAACTGTTTCAGGATGTCAGCCACGTCTGTCGATATGTCGGCCATGGAGTCAAAGCCTGATAGCGTGGTGAGTTCGCACCTGACATACATCTGAAGACACAGTGAGCAAATACTGACAAAGGTGGAGCTTGACTCGCAGTTGAGCAGCATCATGAACAATGTCGCGGCCGCTAGGTTGCCTGAAACCTCGGAAAGCAAGAATAATGAGGCAACAGCCGAGAGAAGCTTTTGTCGGGATACAAAGCCCTGCGAGCCGATCGCCGTGGTAGGCATGGCAATGAGACTGCCGGGAGGGGTGCGGTCGGAAGATCAATTTTGGGAATTCCTAATGAACAAGCAAGACGCTGTCTCTAAGGTCCCGGAAACACGGTATAATGTGGATTCCTTCTATCAGCAGGCGAAACCGAATGCCATTCGAACAAAGAAAGGGTACTTCTTACAGGAAGATCCGACTGAGTTCGATACTGGCTTCTTCGGTATAACCAACTATGAAGCAAGTCGACTTGATCCTCAGCAACGACTTCTCCTTGAGGTGGTGTGGGAATGCATGGAAAACGCAGGACAGGTAAACTGGAAGGGCAGGGATATTGGGTGCTGGGTGGGGGTTTTCGGGGAGGACTGGATGGATCTATGCGCCAAGAATATCCAATACACTGACCGACTACATGCTTTAGGGGCTGGTGATTATGCTCTCGCAAACCGTATCTCATACGAATATGACCTCACAGGGCCAAGGTTAGAGACCCCGGAAGACAGACCTTTTTGGCTACATTTACCCATGTTAACATTGCGTAGTATGACCGTTCAAACTGGCTGCTCATCGTCACTGGTAGGACTGCATGAAGCTTGCCGGGCCATTAGCACCGGTGATTGTTCCTCAGCAATCGTGGCCGGCACCAGTCTGATTTTGAGCCCTACGATGACGACGACTATGTCGGAGAATATGGTCCTCTCTCCCGACGGGATCTGTAAAACGTTTGATGCTGGAGCTGATGGCTATGGACGCGGTGAAGCAATCAATGCGGTTTACCTAAAGCCACTGAAAGACGCGATAGCAGCTGGCGACAGAGTACGAGCAGTTATCCGATCATCTGCCACGAACTGCGATGGTCGGACAGTGGGTATCACGACACCTGGAGCACCAACCCAAAAGCAATTAATTAAGAAGGCATACCAAAAGGCTGGTATCAGCGAGATAACTGATACAGCCTTTTTCGAGTGTCATGGATCCGGGACCGTTGTTGGTGATACAGCAGAATTGTCAGTTGTTGCAGATCTGTTTAAAGAGAAAGGTGTCTATATTGGAGCGGTCGGTGTTATAATTCTGAGGGTGTGTCTATAGTCTAACAGTCACTAAAACCTCCCAGGCAAAACCAAATTTCGGTCATTCAGAGGGTGCTTCGGGCATCACCGGTATCATCAAAGCAGTTTTGGCCCTTGAAAAGAATGTGATACCGCCTAATATCCATTTCAAGGAACCAAATCCTAAAGGTGAGTTTCCAGCACGGTGCCTCCAGTTAAGTGTCTTGCTAATTGACTATCCGATATAGTACCATTCAAGGAAGCCATGCTCCAAGTCCCGCTCGAGCCAATTCCTTGGCCACAGGACAGGCATCCAAGAGTTAGCGTTAACTGCTTTGGCATCGGTGGTTCCAATGCGCATGTGAGTTGAACTAGGAAGTTACATCTAGGGGAAGTTTACGTTAATGGGGTATGTAGGCAATCTTGGACTCCGCTGCATCATACGGGCTGGGGGAAGATTGGACACCATCCCAACAAGAGAATTCCCAAACGTTTCTTTTCCTAGTGTCTGCTGCAAGTCCAACGTCGCTAAGTCAGCGTGTGAATGACTTGACAGAATATGCTAAGCAAACAGTCCCAGGATTCCAAGACCTGGCGTACACCCTTGCGATAAAACGGGAGCACTTGCAACACCGCACCTTTTTTGTTGGAGAGGCAGATGGCACCATTACCAAAAGCGAACGGACGGCACGTCAATTCGATTCAACCCAGTTGGTATTCGTGTTTACAGGACAAGGTGCCCAATGGCCTGCCATGGGCAAAGGGCTTCTGGAAAGCTTCCCCATGTTTCAGCAGGACATACAGAGAATGGATAGGGTGATCCATGGTTTGGAACAGCCACCGGACTGGAGCATCGAAGGTATGTTTTCATTTCTAGATATCGAGGATGTGAAGCTCTTACTGACCAAATGTGGTCGTGTAGATGAGCTCGTAGCAGGCGAGGACTGCTGCAGAATACATGAAGCAGAACTATCCCAAACACTCTGTACAGCGGTCCAGATTGGAATTGTCAATCTTCTTGCACGTTGGGGTGCAAAGCCCGATGCGGTGATAGGTCACTCAAGTGGCGAAATTGCGGCTGCATATGCCGCTGGGACAATGTCGCTTGAATCAGCTATTGTCGTGGCATATTATCGTGGGCAAGCAGTAAAAATGGCCCGAGCAGGAGCTATGGCAGCTATTGGCCTTAAGGCTGAAGAAGTTAAGCGATATCTCGTTGAAGGTGTTGGGATAGCTTGCGAAAATAGTCCCCAAAGCACCACAATATCAGGGGATAGTGAGAAGGTTGGCGAAGTCATTGGCAAAATTCTGTCTGACAATCCGGACACATTCTGTCGCCAGTTGCGGGTTGACAAAGCATATCATTCCGGTCAGTATCTTGAAGCCATGAACATGTCTAGGCCCGTCAATGCATGCTGATATTCATTGGTGTCCTCATAGGTCATATGGAGGAGGTCGGAGCCTTTTACGAAGAAACTATCAAGTCAAAAATCCAGACAAACAGCAACATGGTGCCTTTCTGGTCCACAGTTACAGGTTCGTTGCTCAAAGGTCCGGACGATCTATCGGCCAAATACTGGCGTCAAAACTTGGAGTCCCCTGTGCTATTCCGCCAAGCTATGGAAGCAATTCTACAACATGAACAGCAGTCAGGACAAGTGTTTGTGGAGATTGGAGCGCATTCTGCCTTATCAGGACCTATCCGTCAAATCATGCAGACGGGGAACATATCGAAAGCCACCTACGTCCCCACACTAATAAGGAAACGAAAAGCAAACGTCTGCTTAATGGAAGCCATGGGATGTTTATGGGCCCACGGTGTTCCAACAGTTGATCTTCAAGGTCTTGTAGGCCAAGGTCGGGTGTTGACAAGCGTACCACCATATCCGTGGGACCATCGAGCAAAACTACTTAACGAAAGTCGTCTGGTACATAATTGGAGATTTCGTGCATTTCCCCATCATGAGCTTCTCGGCTCTAGAATGTTCGGGGCTACTGACCTAGAGCCTATGTGGTCAAATCTTCTTCGGCCTGATGATGTTCCTTGGCTATTCGACCACGAGCTCACTAAAAAGATTGTTTTCCCAGCGGCTGGTTTCGTAGCCATGATAGGTGAAGCAATCCGCCAGATTGACGGCTCTGAAAGTTATTCCCTGCACCACGTTCTTTTAAAGGCTCCTATGCTTCTGGCAGAGGGCCATACGGTCGAGGTTGTTACCAGTCTAAGGCCTGTAAAGGTATCAGACTTCCTTGATTCACACTGGTATGAGTTCACTATCTCTGCGTACGATGGGGAGGACTGGGTCAAGCATTGCCAGGGACAAGCTTGCGCTAGCTTTGGAAAAAATATGGAATCCAAGAAGATCTCCCCATTGAGTCGCAAAGTGTGTTCCGAGACGTGGTACCGACTTATGGCAACATATGGCCTACGATATGGGCAGCGTTTCAAGGGTCTACAAGACATAACATCAGACCCCAAGCAGAAGATTGCAACAGCAACAATGATTGAAGATCATACCGCGCATGAAAGCCACTATACGCTACACCCGAACATAATTGACCAATGTCTACAAATCATGAGTGTGGCGATGTGTTCGGGTATGGCGGCCGTGCTTGACCAATTGGCCGTGCCTTCATTTTTTGAACTGATCTGCGTCAGCTCCGGGAACGGGAAACTTGCTGTCGAGGCTGATGCACACAAAACATCCACAAATATAACAACAGGGAACTCCATATTGGTGTCTGGAGAGTCTCCCATATTGTCTATTGAAGGTGCAGCATTTTTCTCTCTCACTGATAGTGGGGAGACTTCCCAACATGGCTTCCCGCTGGTAACCCACACTAAGTGGGCACCGGACTTGGATCTTCTACCGCCGAAAGAGCTTCTCTCGTTCCGGCCCGTAGGAAGGGATGGAGACCTATACGCAGATATAATTCTCTGCGCCTTATCAGAAGCCCACTATCGTATCAAGGATAAGGTTCCAGCTACCGAACATCTCCGTAAATATAAAGACCTCATCGCGGGGTGGGCGGAGGATATTCGAAACTGTCTTCCCCCGGCGCCTCCGCATGCACGAAGATTCCTTGAATTGGACACCCAACAAAGGATGTGTCTTATTGATGAGCTTTCAGAAAAAGTCCGGACGCAGGACCCAGACTGTCTAGCAATGATTAGTATGGTCAAAACAGTTTTGTTGCACATCAGTGACATTATTGTTGGTTCGGAATCTCCCCTGCACATTCTGGTGGATGAGGATGGGCTGGCGGATCTGTATTACCAACCATCCTTGTGGGGGTGTTGGCATGAGCTACTCAATTTACTGATGCACTCCAATCCCCGGGCCAAAATATTGGAAATTGGGGCTGGTACAGGAGGAAGTACTACAGTCTTATTAGATCATCTGCGCTCCCCTGATGGAGTGCCAATGTATGGGAGCTACGTATTTTCGGATATCTCTCCTGGCTTTTTGCATAGCGCAAAAGAGAAATACAAGGACCGAAAAAACATGGAATATCGCGTACTGGACATAAGCAAGGATCCAGCTCCACAAGGCTTCGAATGCGGGTCATTTGATGTTATCGTTGCTTCCAATGTATAGATCCCATACCGGAGATAATGACAACACGCTGACAATCCGCGCCAGGTCATCCATGCGACAGAGTCCCTCAATACCACTTTGCAGAATGTGCGGAAGCTCCTTGCTCCTGGTGGTCGATTAATCCTTCAGGAACTCTGGCCAGGCAAGTATATCCTCCACTCATTTTAATGTGTAAAGACTAACCGACCAAAGGGCTGCCGATATTTGATTTCATAATGGTATGCTCAGTCCAACTGCCCCAAACGGTTCCATTAATGACATATCTAGGGCGTGCTTCCCGGTTGGTGGATAGGTGAAAAGGATGGTCGTGGTGCAAGGCCCTACATATCTCCAGCGAAGTGGAACACTGAACTTCTCAAGGCAGGCTTCACAGGCATTGATGCAGCAGAGTTTGATGACGAAGGAATGAGCAGACTTATGGTGAACATACTGTCACGGAACCCATGTCACCCCCCTCAAGCAACCGATGTTACTATTGTACATCGCACTGAGATCGGAGAATGGGAGAACAGTGTTGCGCAAAACTTCGTCGCCGCTGGTTACACAGTGCGCTGGATGGCATTTGATGAGGTGACCTGTCCTGCTACCTCGGGGATTGTTTTCCTCTTAGACCGACCTGGGCCCTTTCTACATGATATCTCCGCTGAGCAACATGAACGTCTCAAGAGATACTTAGGAGAGAACCGGGAAGCAACTATGCTTTGGGTTACATCAACATGTCAAACAGTTTGCCATGACCCTCGTTATAGCCTTGTTATTGGATTGGCTCGGACTTTGAGAAGGGAGTTAGAGTTGAATCTCAACACCCTGGAAGTTGATTCTTACAGCTCATTGGCATCTGACAGCATCATACCAGTCTACAAACAGGTTGAACGTCATAAAGATTGTCATATCATTCCTGACAGTGAATATATTCTACAGGATGGGAAGATCAATATAGCCAGATTCCATTGGACAAACCTCGCAACTGAATTATGTCATATGTCGAGTGATGAGAGCCCAAAGAAACTTTCAATGACTAGTTGCGGTGTCCTTGATACAATGTACTGGAAGTCTGTTGATCTTCCCACAGCCGGGAAGGACGAAGTTATTGTCGACGTTAAGTTCGCCGCGCTAAATTTTAAGGTAAGTGGAGGACTTGTGCAATTTTTTAGTTATTGGGAAAGCTAACTATGTAGGACATAATGGTTTCAATGGGAGTACTGGGGCAGATTGAAGACCTGGGAATTGAAGGAAGTGGTGTGGTTGTCCAAGCAGGAAGCGACGTCCAACATATTCACAATGGGGACAGAGTTCTCTTCGTCGCCTCTGGCTCTTTACAGACACGAAGGGTAATACCTGCTAGAATGTGCCTGAAGGTTCCTGAGTGCCTTTCCTTAGAAGATGCTGCCACGATGCCTGCAGTCTTCGCGACAACGATCTATGCTCTACTACATCTAGCCAGGTTAAAGAAGAACCAGGTACGCCCGCTACCTTCCCTCGATGTTACCTAACCTTAATAATTGGACAGTCCGTTCTCATCCATTCTGCGACTGGAGGCGTTGGCCTTGCTGCCATTCAAATATGCCAGATGGTGGGGGCAAATGTACGCATACATCTATCTTCTTCCCCGGACCCTGCTAAAGGTTTCACAGATATACGCTACTGTAGGGAACGGGAACAAAGCACAGCACCTCATGGATACGTACGGCATTCCCAGGGACCATATATTCAATTCAAGGGATGCTTCGTTTCTCCAGGACCTTATGCGCTGCACGGGCAATAGGGGTGCGGACGTGGTTTTAAATTCCTTGGGAGGAAATCTTCTTCATACATCTTGGAGATGTGTGGCACCTTGCGGCAAGATGCTTGAGCTCGGCAAACGAGACTTCCTTGGACATGGTATGCTCTCCATGGATCTTTTCAAGTCCAATAGGGCATTTTTTGGGGTAGACCTGAATCAGTTCCTCGAAGAATGTCCGGATGAATTCAATGAGTATATTTACCACTTCCCAGCCACCAAACCTTGGACTAACATGAATCAGTGTTATATTTGAGAGATTTTTGGAGATGGTTGAGAAACGTCAAATAAGCCCAATTCAACCAAGAACTATCTTCGAAGCGAGTGATATCATTGGTGCCTTCCGATACATGCAGCAGGGGGTACATATGGGGAAGATCCTCGTAAAGATGCCCGAGTCACCTGGTGACCTCCCACAGGTAAAGGATAAAAAGGCCATAGTATTCAACCCCGACGTGTCCTACCTGCTTGTTGGTGGCTTGGGTGGGATAGGCCAAGCAGTCGCCCGCTGGATGGCTTGTCACGGAGCTCGAAGCCTTGTAATCTTTTCTCGTTCGGCAGGTCAATCCGATGACCACCAAATGTTCATTCGGGAGCTGGATGCTATTGGATGTCATGTCCATACTGTGAGTGGAGATGTTACACATCTACCAGATGTCCAAAGGGTAGTGGAGGGTTGCGCTAGACCCATCGGCGGTGTTATCAACCTATCCTTGGCCCTCAGTGTAAGCCACACATCGGTTGCGCCATGTGGATTGTGACCCGCTAATTTATGTGCACAAACTCAATAGGACCATTTGTACCTTGAGATGTCCCATGATCAGTGGACAGTACCGAACAGGGTAAAGATTTTAGGCACGTGGAACCTGCATTCCGTATTGCAAAACGTCGCATTGGACTTTTTTGTGGTCTTCAGCTCAATGTCTGGCCAAGTCGGCAACCCAGGCCAGGCAAACTATGCTGCAGCAAGCACATTCTTAGATGCCTTTGTTCAATACCGCCATACTAACGGCATGCCAGCGTCGGTGCTGGATATTGGCTGTGTGGAGGGCATCGGGATTCTTAAACAGGCGCCACATGTTGTCCAGAGAATGCGAGCAATATCAATACGCTTTATCGAGGAGTCTGAGCTAATGGACTCCTTGCACTTGGCGATTCTGTGGTCCCACCCTGAGTTATCCAATAAGAAAGGACCCGAATCTGCGAGTCTGGGTATTGGGCTTTGTCCAACAAAGTCATTCAGTCAGGTCCAGGACCTTCCCTTCTGGAGGACATTAGATGCGCGTGCGCGTGCTATTGCCAATTATGACTCATTCCAACAATCAGATAGCAACAGTGAACCCGACAACCTCCAGGAGCTGATGGACGAAGTGGAAGCCAATCCCGCTACGCTAAATAATCCCGAAGTTGAGAAGAGGATACGGGGAGAAGTTGGACGTTTGATCTCCACATATATATCCAACCACGAGGATATGACTGATGAGGAGATTAACAATATTACAATTGACTCACTTATGTCTATTGAAATCAGAAATTGGACCCGGCGCCGACTTCACGTCGATGTGGCTATTCCAGAAATTTCGAAAGCAGGGACCGTGGGGAGATTAGGAACTCTTGTGGTAGAGAAGATGAAGGCCAAGTACACTGCCCAACTGGAGGAATCTACATGATGCAACCATATGGCACCAGCACCAGCAGAATATTCATGCTCTAACTCTAATCTGACTCCTCATTCTGTCTTAAAGCATTTGCCGTCCGTCATCTCGAATACGCGCATTCTACAGCCGCTTTAGGGTTATATATTTCTACAGTGGAAAAACCGGATCCACAAATCAAATTCCCAGAGCTTTTCAGATTAGATATAACTCATTTCAATATATATATTTATGTTGCGAATCCATTTATGAAACGTTCTATCTAGAGAAGGATTTATATGTACTACAACGTATTCTTACCAAACCTGTTAATATTTTGAAAAGCAAAAAGAAACAAAGAAAAGTAAAGAAAAATAGAGGAAAGGAGAAACTATTATTCTACCCAAGTCGGAAATATGCTGTTAAGCATATAAGATCGCACTGGGGACCTAATTGCTCAAAAAGCGGCATCACTTTCAGGCGACAGGAGCCCACAGTCAGTACTGTAGCGCTCGGGGTAATAGAGATCGGCAACTTTGAAGCGGAATGTTGTGGTCCTCGAGTGAACGTCAGCGCCAACATATGTAAAAGCCATCAGCATATATGTGTTGAACCCGGAGTAGTCGGCGTCTAATGTGACACTGGACAGATAGACACGAATGCAGTCATCTAAGAGTAAACCGAAATCATTCTTCCGATACTCATCTCCAGCCATGGTCGAAGCGATAGACGACTAGTATATGTTACATTCAGCATGAGCTCCGCATTGGGAATCAGCGGGACGAATAACCTCCTCCGTCTTAGATATATGGCGTCTGCAACGTCGTGCACAGTGGCATCTTTGTAGGACTTATGTCTTTTTTCTTTTCTTTTACTTCGCCATATGGTTTCTAATCTGCCTTGCTTTATGCCATCACCCGAAATTACGCTTCCGGCCTCAACTGAGGATTCATTCCGAACTACATTACGGAAAATAACATAACATGATGCTGTTCTATAAGACTACACTTTCAGAACTCTTGGTTATTCCTCGGAAGAATATTTCGTTACTCCACCTTCCTACTCTTTTCTAACACCATTCTCGTCGAACTCAATCTTTCGTCATGTCCTGTGACTTAGAGCAAGTGCTATCTGCAGTCTGGAATATGCGAATGTTAGCCGCAGAGGAAGCTCTTTACCTTCTAGAATCGCGTCCCTAAATCGGTCCAACTCCGTTACAAATGCTTCGCGATATCAATCAATCCAACCCGGGGTCGCGTCTTCCACAATGCCCGAGGAATTCGGTACCTGCACCCTGTTGTTGTGCGGCACTAGATTGATCGAGAGTTACCTTCTGTGCCGATGATTTCAGTACAGTTGTCGTATTCATATGCCGTAGTGCACGAATGATAATAGTATGCAACCTTTCTACCCCAGAATCCCACGATACCTACCGCATTATCTCCATCCTGACAATCTTTCAGTTCATGGTGGTGTGCTATGAGACTTGGTGCCCAGAACGCCTTGGGTCTGGTATCCTCTCCCAGGAATGACAAAGTAAGATCGATGGCATGAACAACTGTATCGACAAAGATCCCGCTCCTTTGTCGAGCATATTCACTGAAAGCCCCTGGCCTGTCCAGCATTTCGGCCCCATGTGAATGTACCACGGTAGAATCACCCATAGCCCCTTCTTGAATCTTTTAAACACCTGCTTTATACTGTTAATCAAATCGTCATACGAAGCCGACCATCACTTTTGTTTTGGATTTCTCTCTGTGACTTCGGTCAGTCTGCGCATCTGAAAGCATAAAGTATTAGCCTTCTGGTCCCAACAGCCTTGTGCCACATGAATGATGGGAGACTCACTAATGAGAGATCCGTGGTAACTGGCTCCTCGCATAATGTATGAACTCCGTTCTCAATTGCAGCCAGGGTATGCACAACGTGACAATCTGTAGGCGAAGCAATTACTACAGCCTCTAAGGCTGGTATGCGAATCATCTGGCGGTAATCGCTAGATATCCTGACCCCTTCTGGCTGCAGATGGTCCTTAGCACACCAGATCTCATGCGGAGCGACGGAGCACGCAATATGAAGTCGCACCCGAGGATCATGATGCAGAATCTTAGGGCAAGCCGTTACCTCATCCGGCCCAGACCTACGACATCAACGCTGAGCTTTCGTGATGTGGTAGCCAAAGCCAATTTGTGGGGTGCTACCCAAAGCCTAGGGCCTTTGGGGAGGAGCGTCTGGTTTGATTGTGGGCAAATCTGGATTCTGAGTATAAGCGTTTAACAATGAGAACCCACGTAGATTGCTGGAAATTGAATTCCGGTATGAGAATAACCCACCATTAACAATCAAGAGCTATGCTTGATTGCGCCGGGCGAGGTGGGAAGAGTGTCTTAGAGTAATGATAATATCATGTCCTCTTAAGTTATTGTTGAGCGAAATGCTGGGAAGCAGTGCCAGAATGCACTCTATCAACGTAATGTGTACTATCGTACTCATGATGATTTGTTCATTTAGATAATATAGTAGTAGACAAGAAAGGACTGTTGTTCCATACCGAATTAGAGAAGTGATGCTGCGATCGCCTCTAAAAATAGTAAGAAAGGATATATACAGTCCCCGTACAAAGCGTCCGTTGCATATAGTTATATAGTAATGCTACTAGCCAATAGATCCTTTTCTGAAGTTAAGATCTATCATATTAGCCTCTATATTCAGAACATTTCATAGTTCTAATTTACCAATAATCTATTTCTTTGTAAGCTTAAACAAGTTATTTAATATACCTCAATATACATATCTTCTCATTCCCACTCGACCAAGATGCCGATGACATCAAAGTCGCGCCTTGACTACCATATCCCCAACATATCTTCTCCGTGTGAAATGATTATTTTCACTTATAGAAAACTTTCACCCATTACCACGGTTCTATTGGATGTCCTTATCATGATGATAATTATATTATTTCCATAATTTATTACCGTTTTAGCGTATCAAATCAATTTTATCCTATAATTCCACTGAGGTATATGTATAGAAACATCGAGTTTGAGTGTATAAAGGTCATTTAGCGGAAACTTTTAACGTAAAACTGCATAGGATTATTTAAAATATATGACTCTAGTAGGCTTGGTGGAGAAGTCCTTCAACAACTAATCTGGCAACGAGTAATAAGGGCCAAAACCGATTGAAAAGTTCTTAACTCCCTTGCGTCGTTGCAATCTCATTCCATATACATATTTTACCAGCTTCATCCCTTTCGCAGAAAACAAATAATGCTACCAACTTCGCCTGAACCATGTAATCAAACGCCGTTTTGCACCCTTCAATGGTAGGAATCGACTCCATAAAACCAGCGGCACGGGCCCTCTCTACAGAGTATTCCCCTGTTAAGACCCAAATCAACAGCACAACCCGTGCGTGTCCGCTGCTTAGCGAGCGCTCTATTCAAGCCATGTCCCATGCAGCATGGTGCCCAGGCACAAATTCTCCAAACCGACCCGGTCATCAAGGCGTTCATTGCAATGTAGGCCAGAATGGGAATGAATACCAGGACGTACCTGCGTCCTTGATGCCGTCTCACCGTCTGCACTGTCAAAGGACGATCTACTTGAACATTTGTCCTGCTTCAGCAAGGTGAATAACTCCATTTCCGCAAGAATGTCGTGGAATGTGTCGTATCCGAACCGGTGGGACGGGATGTCAAGAGGTTCGACCCAACCCCTAGTAAAAGCCAGCGGGTTACCCGAGGTATCTTCTGTTTCCATTTGGTTTAATGGTGACCGGAGAGAGCAGAACATTCCTTCCAATTGTTAAGGAACAGGAGAGGTGGCCTGTGCTGTGGGCACTACGGACCCCTTGCATATCTAGTTTGGAATTCAGCACAATTGTTGAGGGAATTTGATGGTGAAGGTTAGGGTTACTACCGCCCTTGAATTGCAACCCAAATTCCGGAATGTTCTGTCCGGCATTTCACGGCAATATGACATTGATAGCAGTAGTGATCCACCTGGGCTTGGACTCGAATCACTAAAGAATGAGAGGGGGCAAAAAATTAAAAAAAAAAAAAAAAAAAAAAACAGGCCTACGGAAACTATTTGCGTACGGAAATTCTTCGACGACCTGAACAAAAATGTCTGTGTTACATGACGGCGACTCCACATATTCGGTATGTCTAGATGCATTTTCCTACCCCAGTGAGGCATTATGCACTTGCGGCAATTCACAAGTATTCCATAGTTAATAGTTTTTGTAGAATACCTAAAATTAACAGAAGTGTATCTAGAAACAGCAAATACTACGCATGGGGTGTCTGCCAGCTAGGCTGCTCTGCTAATGATTTTCGTCACTAGGAGGCTTTGGCTGAAATGCGGAGCCATGGAACGTCTGACGCTTCCTCGAACAGTGTGTCTTAGCCGCATGCATGCTGTCTTCACAATCATGATAATGTACATAGGACCGTACCGGAGAGGTGGTTTACCTTGGCGCGGTCATCCTCAGATACACCAGACTTAATCTCATACGTCAACGACTAAGTTAAGATACACCCTTTCCGCCGAAATGGGGTAATCCGGATCGAGTTATCTTCTACTGGAGTAAGTCGCGAGGCAGGATCGAGTTCCATTTAGGACACCGTGACAAATAATGGGTACTCAACAGGTGGAGGCGCTACCGTGTCGGTTATCGATGCTGGTGGTAGTCCGATATAGCTTCTGAAAACAGTGATATGTATAACCTATAGACAGGGAAAGTGAAACAGCGCGGCATAAGTTGCATTTCCACGATACAACTGCAACGTAGCAGCGAGGGCTAGGTTCTCACTGTGACTTTATGTCTGGTTGCGTGTGGTCGGCAGGTTTTAGTACTTCGTACAGAACGCATAAATAGTACACGCTGCTTTCTCAATGAGAATTCAAGACTCCTAGAAGCAGTACACCAAACTGCCTATTTCTTACTTTGACATATTTACGCGATACTTCCTCGGGATGCGATTTCAGTATCTGTTTCTCACCTTGGGTGCCACCCTTTCGGCAGCCGCCCAAGACCGGGGCCAGTGCTATTCCATCGGCCAGATGTACCCGTCAACCGATCGAGTCTCCGGAAGATCTGAATGTTGCCCGGATGGCACCGAATACAACGGCAACATATGTGAAGCTTTACCTACTTGTTCCAGCCCAGACGAGTACTTTGATACCGTAGACCGTGTATGTCGCGCCAAGAAAGACTGCGGTGATGGCAATTACTTTTTCATAAGGGAAAGGAAGTGCAAGCCAATTCCTCCCTGTCTTGACGATGAGTTCTTCGATGGTCAATACTGTGTGCGAAAGCCACAGTGCCAGGACGGCTTCTACTTCGAGAAAACCGGATGTGTGCCGAAGCCACGCTGCGAAGACGATGAGTGGTTCAATGGCCGTAACTGTGTCGAGAAGCCACAAGACTGTGGTGCAGGCAAACATTGGGACTTCAAAGCCAACCAATGTGTGCCAAACCCCCCCTGTGACGGTGACAGCTACTGGACTGGCACTGGGTGTGCAAAAAGACCCAAGTGTCGCAATCCTCATCACTTTTTCGATGGCGTTAACTGCGTGCCTTGCCCGAATTCTGACGAGTATTGGAACGGCAATGCTTGTGTGTCGCGGCCAGTCTGTGCCGAGGATGAATATTACGATGGAAGCAATTGCAAGAAGATCCCCAACTGTGGACAGGGACAGTATTGGAACAGAAAAAAAAACATCTGTGATCAAGTCTCACATTGCTCACTCGGTGAATGGTTCAATGGCGAAAGCTGTGAAGCGATCACTTATCCTCCTTATGGTGGTCGCCTCTGTTTCATACCCTGCGAGAAGCTGCGGAGTTCTGGACCATAAAGAGCTGGTATTGTCGAAGACCATTTCTGCAAGCTCTATCGCCAGTCGGGCTGATTAAATCTGGCTTTCATGGTGCGGCTCAATATTATGTTATTTCCTTATCCCATTCCGGGGGTAAAGGAAAGGGGGCAGGCGTGTATTACGTTGATGGTATCGTCACAGGGTGAGGCTGTGAGATGCATGTTGCTTTGTGACGCTTTCAATCAAATATAACTAGAATTCTAGTTAGTTAATGATATGGTACCACTCCGGAACTAGAATATGTTGCCTGTTTGTCGTCGTACCACTGCAGGGATGCTAGATAGCCTTCCAAGTATAATCAGCATTCAAGTAAGTTGTTCTCTTATACGAGTCCCATGCATATGAAACGTCTCGAAGTAACTACAGGGACCATCCTCGGAGCACCTTTGTAAGAAAATCTCTACGTAGATGTAAAGAATCTGTTCAAGTCTACCATATTAGCCTCCAATGGCATTTTTAGAGAGGCATTGAGCTATTCTAGGGATTGGAATGCGTAGTGGCGTTTTTCGACCAGCTGTCAGCCGCACAACCTTGAAATGATCCTTGGGTCGATGGAATTGCCGACTGTGGCTGGCTCAGCTGGACAAGAGCAATGCTGAGGCAGTGGGGATTAATATTGGGAAGGTAGTTGAACATCTCCAGTCCCACAAATTGTCAAATTCTGGAGTCGCCGAATGATACGATGGGGCAGACTGCTGTCTCACTCCCCAACCCATCGAGTATGTAACTGCATACGGAGTTCCGCCAGCAGCAGTTCCGGTGTCTTTGGTTACATTTTCTGCTATCCCATTTTCGTCAAGGAATGTGATATTCTGTGGCTCGATGCCACCTCCCACTGGACACGACGACTACAGTCGGCGGCGCCCTACGAAATGGCTTGAATGTTACAACTGTTACCTTTGTTGCCAGACTTGTACGCCGTACTCACTTACCTAGTAAGGTGAAATTGCTGCATTGGACTTGCTTTCCGCATTCAGGTGGAATCTCTGCCTAGACAACGTACATACACATCTTCATGAGTCAACGGCTAGGATGGAGGCTAGCCCCGGTGCTTTCAGACCTGCTAGCAACCTCGATCCATGCTTTCCGATGTGACATTACGATAATATCACCATAGGCAGGAAAGCAATTTCCGGATGCAGGAGAGCGTAGCAGATTGTGAATTTAGTTTGCACTCGTGACGTATGAAAGACAGCAGAAAGCTTCGTCTATGTCAGTCTTCTTAGATCAATATGACCCTAACCTTTTCAAATCTCCTACTTAAACAGATAAATCTATCGTCTGCACTCTAATGACGACTTGGTATCCTCGAGCTTTATCACTTCTTCTGGTTTCAATATAAGATCCAAAAGATCAGGTGACTTCCTCACCACCTGTTTCTGCCTACCATGCACTTCAAGCCATTACTCCTTTCGTTGCTGGGGGTAAGTCCTCTCGGCATGGTCTCCACCGCCCAGGCAGCCGCCGGAAATTGCCTGTCGTTATCAGATGGCAGTACCCCTGCAATTGGTGATTGCTGCTCTGGGCAGAAGTCAGGATCAGCTTCAGTCGATGGCCATGTGATTGAATACTCCTGTCGGAACTTCAAACGCTCCGCTTCCATAAATATCAAAGGCCCTTATGCGGAAGGAAGTGCTCAAGCGTGTGCCAAACGGTGCGTGTTTCGCCGTTGCACCATGGCTGTTTATAAAGACAACAACGAATGCCGTTACACCAACGATGCGAACCCCGAAATGGAGTACGATGATACGGTGCTGGCCATGGAGAACAAAGGGAAAGACGACATGACGGATGAGGTCAGGAAGGCTCTTGCTAAGTGCAAGGAGGAATGCGAGAAGGACAAGGAAAAGTTGAAGAAGGAATGTCAAGAACAAAAGACAGAAATGGGCGATAAGTGCCTGAGAGAGAAGGAGGAGCTGCGCAGGCAATGCACCGAAAACGAGGAAAGGCAGAACAAGCAATGCGAAGACCAAAAGTCAGACATGCGCAACAAGTGCCAAGAGGAAAAGAATGAGCTGCGCAGGCAGTGCGCCGAAGATGCGAAGGAGGAAAGCAAAGCATGCGAGGACCGTGTAAAAGTTATTCAAGAGCAGCTTACGCAATGCCGTGACAAGAACCTACAGGATACCCGATGGGTGTCCAATCCCGGCCTTCTGGGCACTGAGGTCAAAGCCAAGGCCGTGGCCTTCTCCCCGAAAAATGAGAGAATGGCAGTCGGAGAGCTCAGTCCTCAAAGAGTTGTAGTGTGGGATATGAAAACTCGGCAGCCATTGGCTGGATGGGAAACGGGAGCTGGAGCTGGCATGCCTATGAGTGTTGCATTGTCCCCAGATGGTACCAAGGTCCTTTGTGGAACATACGAGGGAGCTGTCAAGATGTGGGATGTAACCACCAGCTCTGAGCAGATATTCCAAGAGCCAAAGGGCCGCGTGAGCCGCGTGAACCGAGTTGCATTCTCTCCAGATGGCAGGCAAGTTGCAGCCGGATTAGCCGATGGGAAAGTCCTGATATGGGACGTGTCAACAAATACCCAAATCACTACTCAAGGGCATTCTGGTGCTGTGCAGGCTTTGGAGTTTTCACCCACAAGCGGGAAGCTTGTTTCAGGATCGAAGGATAAGACAATTCGATTTTGGGATCCGCGGACTGGCAGGAAAGACAATGAGATCTCACACCCCGGTGGTGGTCTCAATGCAATCGCATTTTCGCCTGACGGAAAGAGCCTGGCATCTGGATCGGATGACAGTAGTGTTAGGGTGTGGAATGCTGAGACACTAGCTCAGCGTCGGCTTCTCCCTGCTCATACGGGCCCTATCAATGACTTGGCCTTCTCCGCTGACGGCAGGCAGCTTGCCTCTGTATCGGATGATGGAACACTTAGGATCTGGTCTCTTGCAGATGACTACGTCCTTAGTTCACACCAACAGCGCAAGGCCGAAGCTGTTGCATTCTCCCCAGATGGAAGATACCTTGCATCTGTCGTGGCTTTGGAGGGATTATTGTTGTGGACACGCAGTTAGCCATGGGTTTCATTCTGCCATCGGCATTTAGTTAGTATAGTGTGAAAGATGGGTTATATTTGTGCAATGAAATAGGTGTATGTCCTGTCTTGCAGCAATGCGAAGGACCGATAATCAAGTCTATCTTTGAATGCTGACTGATGTTTAGAGTATAATTTCTATAATGTAGCTTGGTCGATCAGTCTTTGTGGTTTTTGTGCCCCGTTCGGATAGCGAAAGTCTAGCTGTTCAATGTGAAATAATCCTTAGCGGCCAGCTGCACAGACGCACAGTATCTGCATCAGGTCGTTCAAAGAGAAGCCCTAGCAGACCCGCAGAGGCATTCCCGGCTAGAAGGACTCGATTTACCGTTAACGGAAACCCACTTCTACGCAATGCCTACATAGCATGCATACCTAGCGGTCAGGTTCTACGAAGTCTACAAATGTAAGAGGGTCGGCGAACCGTTAAGCAACCGTTCAGCACATGTCCAGAGGCTATTGGTCTGCGAGAATGATATGACCCATTATATCTAGCCATCAGGGCTGACGCAGCAGAAGCTAATGCAGATCTTTCAAGAGGCTAAGTGGTATAGATGGAGACATGCGCATTTATTGGGCTATTCAATATGGGAGCGTAGGTATTGCACGTTTCATTCTGGGAGTACCATACACCGACAGTTAACTGCGATCCTTCATGGCCACCTGTGAGCCAGCCTACGCCACCATTCAAGGAATGTTTAGCATCTTGCCGAAAAGGTTATACAGCTATGGTACCATAGTTAGCGTATCATTTGACCAAAGAATTGGGAGTCTAGACGTACGTAGTTATCCAAGTCATCCAAATTGTTTTTGAAATCTGCAAACTGACTGTCCAAGCTTTCTGCAAGTCTCCACTTAGCGCCTGAGCTTGGGAACATGCATACCGACGATACTACTCACCTGATGTAACGTAAAGGACGTTGTCGGGAACTGGGTTGTTCTTCAGCCCAGCCAGGAAAGCCTTTGAATTCTGATCGTCACCAATCTGGCTTATGGTGTAGCTCACAGCTACAAATAGGTTAGCAGAAATGCCCTGTGCAATAGGCGAAGCCATGGAACAAACGAACCATCCGGTGAATATGGGATCGGCTGGTGGGTTTTCAAGGCATTGGCCGCATCTGCAATGACACTCCGGATTACATCGTTGTCAGTACCGAGTGGGGATAGACTTTTGTTTTCCTCGTTTGGAGCTCCATCAGTGATGGTCATGATGAGGTATGGCTTTGGGAGATTCTGGCCTGCCTTGAGGACGTTATGGATGAGCGGGTCCAATATCTTCTTCTTGAGGTTCGTTCCAATTGGAGTTGCTCCGCTGGGGTTAGTCTGATTCATGTAGTCATTAACCTGTTTTTCTGTGAGATTGTCAGCATTGCCGATGTCCGCGTTGATAAATCGGAGGCTCGCGACCCCAGCGGCAGCCTGTGGGTTCACGAAACCCATAATCCTCGCCATCCGAGCCACCAGGATCCGTTGATTTTCAATCCGACCAGTGCCCCCACCCATTGACCCACTATCATCTGTATAGTGCATTTAGATTAGCACTCTTGATTGTTTGAAGACATGCCTCGAGATGCTCATACCGCAATACCAAACCGGTGTATACAGGGCGGAGGCGGCCATAATCGCCAGGGTTTTACTGGACATTGCTTTCACCGTGGGATTTTTCCTAGCTGCTGCCGCTGCACGTGCTATATCGATAACACGCTGGTCGTTGGCGGGGTAGAAGTCTTCAAGTCCTTTATCTTGGATAAAGTTGAAAAGGAAGGTCTTGAAGTCATCCTCGGTCCGGAGGTTATTGATGTCCTGTAGGCGTGTTAGGTATTGCATCGGGAAGTCAGCGCATCTACTTGCCTGGACTGAGTTGGACTGCCAATTCAGGAAGTCTGAGATGCGGTCAATAGAATCCTTGGCCACGTCCTTCCAGTTGCTGAAATAAGCAATAGCAAATAGCCCACTGCTGGTGAGTAGATTTCCCAACTCGGGCTTATATCCATCCTGCTGGTTTGGTGGAAGAATGGCCCTTTGGATGGCAGGATTCATGGAGTAGCCTGCCAGTTTCTTTGCCGTTTCTCCTTTGTCGTTAGACTGCGTCAATGATGCTCCCTTCTCCACAAGCAAACTGATCAATTTGGGATCTTTTGCTTCGGTGATGGCCACCATAAGCGGTGTCGAATTATTCCACGCCGGCACCGGCTCATTAACATCAGCACCATGCGCCACAAGCAACTGCGCCAGGCGGTCCCTTTTGTCCTTTGCGAATGCAACCAGGTATAAAGGAGTTTTTCCGTCAGCACCCTTCTTATTGGGTTTGGCTCCAGCCTGCAGCAACAGCTTCACTGCGCTTGTCTGTCCATTCTTCACAGCAAGAGCAAGTGGTGTATCGCCAGATGTGCTGGTGCTATCAATGTCCACCCCCCGATTCAGGTATTGAGTGAGACTGGCTCGATCAAGGGTCCCCTTCGCGGCGTCGTTGTGAAGACTCATTTCTGGTGTTGATTTTGGCTAAGTGTTATCACACTAAGAGGATTATAGCGGATATGGAGGTTCGCAAGCTTGAGGGTAGATAGTTCTGGTGAAATACAAAATGAAGAAACGAGACTGATGATTCGGTGTCTGCGTAACTGCAGCACCCATCAACCTAAGGCTTTTATACCCAAGTCAGATAGATCTATTTAGCCTGGATGTAACTGTAAATGTGGCTCGAATTATTAAGCGCAACGATTGATCCGGCCGGTAAATGACACGGAGTGTCCAATGCAACACCAATATCCGGTTTCGTCCCTACGTCACGGTAGCATATCAGCCCTTCATACATATATCAATGTGCAATGAAGGTAAGCAGTTGAATCTATACCGAAAGCAGGATTTCGATAGTGTTACATGCCACAGGTAATACTACTCGGGTAGTCTCCTCTCACATTTTGTGATGATGTATACGACTCAAGGGATGGTCGATAACCTGACTAGAGCATAGCTGTCACCATGAATAATTTTCTAAAGATGGCTAGCTGGAAGCTATAGAGAACGTTGACATCATGCAACTTTTGTTTTCGTTTCTTCAAGCAGTGAGAGATTCGACGAAAGCAACCATTGTCGCTTAGTGGGTCGACACATACCATTATGCGCTGCATTTTTTCTTTCTTTTCCGATAGTTATACTCGCAAGGGGAAGTCGTAGTTGCATAAATAGAGGCACGTCTAGAACCACGGTAACTAGTTATTCACGCTATGTAGGCTTCACAGGGCACTACAGGTTGATCTCCAATCCGAGGTGACGTATACATAGGCGCCGTGGACGATCAGACGGTTCTAAACACACATCCACATACTTCCACGTTCAGATTGTAGGATACAGTTCTGATACCAGCTGCTGCCAATGTCTCTATGAAGTCACGAATCAAATAGAGCGTTAACAGAGAAGCAATTTATCTATAAAATACACTATAATTATTTCTATCACTCAAGCTCACCATCTATGCAGAGCCATTAGCTAAATCGCACATATATTCGTAAGCAGTAATCGAGTACTACCGCCTCTGAGTAGTGCCCAGATACTGTAAGAACATCTTCCATCAGCTCTGAGTGCAGAAGGTAGAACCGATTAATCCCATCCCGGCGTATTCGGTTCTGAAAAGACCATTGGACATCATCCTTAAGCTTCGCATAATCCTCGCTGACGCCGGGTTCAGTGGCCAGAGTTGGAAATCGACAATATTCCCGCGGGATGGCCGGCGACTGAGAGAGGTGGTGATTCGATGTGCCTGCTTCCCCCATTGTTTCCAGAAGTCGGCTTGTAGGTAGTACTTGGCCGCAGGATTTTATCGGTTCGTTGATTGCAGTCTTCCAGATCATGAACAGCTGCAGTACGAGGCTTTGCGAAACCAATCTGATCCATGCTACCATTTCAGCGCTTTCTTGCATTGGCACCAGCCCGCTGTTATAACAGCAAAACGGCCCCTCAGTTTCTAGAGGTGCTTGCAGGGTTTGGTCTTCCGTTTTTAACGTTTTTTTGGGGTGCTTTAATGCCGACGAGATGGAGTGTTTCATTACTTGTATGTCATTTAGAGCACGTCCAGCATATCCATATCGAATGGACTATTAATGACGTCCCCACAGGAAGTCGGTGTGGCTATTGTGGCTCGCACGCAATTGGGATCATTTACCACTTTGAGGGCCATAGAGCATATCAACCCGTCCACAGGATCCGAGACAGCGCGAAGGGCTTTCTCGGAATATTTGGAATCCAGGGGCCATCCCCAGACCTTGCTACCATCTGTGCAACTTCCTGCAGAGATATCTTTACTCATTGCACTGGTCACACTAGTCCTCCATGCGAAGGTACTAGTGCATATAGGGGTCATAGATATTTCACAGATCTGAAACTTGTCCACGGCTGCGACGAAAGTCCAAGTAGTCACTAACGGTTCCAACACCCCTAGCCGTCAAATATTGACTCCGATCATACGCGAATGGCACAGCTGTGAGACTTGGAGATAACCACACCTAGTCCACAGCATTCCTGGGAGCTGGTCCCAACATGGCTGGGCTACCTATATAAGCGGACCGATTCAAAGACCGCACTATTCACCTAGGTCTGCGTCAAATGATGGATCAGTAATGCATCCATGCGGCTTGTCATGTTAGAGAAACCCTCCGTCGTTCAATACTATTGTGGTGATTACCGAGGGGCGTATCTTTATTCACGATGACTGTACAAGATTCGCAGGTTCTTTAGGGAATTTTGGTATTGAGTCTACAAAAGCAGTGAAAGCCACTGGTAAAGGTTCATTCTTGAGTACGGACAGTGCACAAGGACTAGGACAAGGAACCATAGCAACTGTACTACTCAGAGTAGTTTACATTTCGTTGTCGCTCACACTATGTTATTTATATCCTCGTCCTTTGGGCTTTGCCCTTTTGCAACATGAACAATCTTTGCCCGTGAAGTGTTTCCAAGACACGTCTGAAGAGGTCCGCCTCGTTCGGATATCAGCTCATCAGGGTCATGATTAGTGCAATGGCGCCGGATATATATCCCCGCGTAAATCCATCACGCACATAGACATTCACCTCTTGTTGAACTACTTTACCAGCCAACAGTTGCCAAACGGATATGACACAATACCTCTGGACTTTATCTTCGAATTCTATGTCAGGGCCGGCTACCTCTCACATCCGGATTCCAAGAGTGGTGGATCTTGGAGTGTACTGCGTAGAGCATTAAATACTAGTCCAGTATTTAAATGTGGGGCCGTCAAATAGAGGCAAGGAGTAAGAAACAATGGCAGTTTCACTATGTCGATGAATTTCCGTTGTCGGAACGGGGATTAGGGCTTCTATTCCGGGGATCGGCACTCTGGGCATTCCTCGCATGTCCGGGGAGCGAGCCCCAAGACTCCGGCAGTTAAGTACCCTAGTTCACCCGGTTCTTGTAGTTTTCGATCCAGGGTAGGATCTCACGCATTTTGAGCCTCCAGCTGCTTGGAACACTCACTCCATTTCGATATTCATTTCACATGCCAAAGTGTCTGGACTTGGGCGGTTAGCCTTAAGCCGAGATGAGAGTGAGAAATTAACACGAAACTTAACCCGTGTTCCGAGGCGAGGGATTGGAGGAAATTGTGAAATTTGTTATGCTTTCGGTGCCTGTTGACCGCCTACTGTAAGCAGTAATTGAACAACAGCAAACGCTAGCCCTCTAATTTTAGATATCGCGTAGGCAAATCCCGTTCCTAGCTTCTACTCTGTTAGATTAATAGTTCCCCAGGCCTCGGCTTAGTATGATGTTAAGAATAGGAAAGGTGGTCTGATCATAGCGTGGCATTTCTCCTTAGAGCAACACAATTTCTCGGAGGAAGAAACAGGTACTAGAACTCCAGGAGATAGTACATACAACACAGCCAGAAATTAATACTCCCACCCAGTTCTATATATATCTTCATATCCTCACCTAAACTGGCATTCGATTCTGCCCAGTAATCACACACAGATTCATAACGCGGAGAAGCCAAGCGGTCATATTACCTCCAAGAGACTAGCTGCCTATCCTACTACAACGGTGTCCTTATCTTATTGCGGTACAACCAATAGCCATCGGCAAAAGATGGGGCAGCAACGGCTAACGGGATCAGAATCCGTCCGGATAGCGGGGCAGGCGACAGACAGTTCAACGGTCTCAAGCTAGTGCTTAGCGGACTGCATCAGCAATGGTGACACTTGTAACATTACTCGAAAAGCCAATAGGGGCTATGGAATTACCTTGTGCGCTTCCTGCCACTGGCAGGGACCCCCCTGGTAGATAAAAAAATAACTGACTCAGTAAGAATTTTATTGCTCCTTCTTCATCTTTGTCTGCGAGTAATGCAACCGTCACCATGGCCTTGTTGGTGATATTAGGGATAGGTTTTGTTACCTATTTGGTGCTTCTGAGTATCTATCGCCTGTATTTTCACCCATTGAGCCATATCCCCGGCCCAAAGTTGGCTGCGATTACCCATGGCTACGAATTTTACCACAACATCATCAGAGGCGGGCTGTTTATCTGGGAGCTCGAACGGCTGCATGAAGTTTACGGTAAGCATATTGAACCCCCCACGTACGTTATAGGCCAAGGCTGACACAAAATAGGGCCAATCATCCGCATAAACCCCCGTGAAGTCCACATCAAGGACCCGGATTACTATGATGACATCTACGCCTCCAGCGCCCGCAAACGCGAAAAGGACCCCGTCCTCGTCGCTCAGTTCGGCCTCGAAGGCTCGGGCTTCTCAGCAATCGACCAGGAAACTCATCACCAGCGGCGCGCACCCGTGGCGAAATTCTTCTCCAAGCGCGCGATCGAGAATCAGGAGCACCTGATCCGCGACAGCCTGAACAAGCTCGTGGGTCATTTCCAGGAGGCTTGTCGTGCGCACACGGTCGTCAGTTTGGACGCTGCGTTTGCGGCGTTAACCTCTGATGTCATCTACCAGTATGCGTACGGATTCAACCCTAATAACCTTGATAAGGAGGGGTTCAACGCCAAGGTCCGAGATGGCATCAATGGGCTCTTCCAGCTTGCGCATCTGCTTTACTTCTTCCCCATCTTGCAGACGCTTATGAATGTCATGCCACTTCCCCTTTTGCAGGTGTTGAACCCCCCTGCGTTTGCGTTGGCGAGTCAGAAAAAGGAGCTCTACGAGCGGGGCGCAGCTGCGCTGGAAAAGGCGAATTCCAAGCCTGGTAGTGGGACATTGATCGACACGCTTGCCGCGCCATCCATGCCGGAACATATGCGTTCTGCGCATCGCCTCATGAACGAGGGCTTTGCTTTGGTGATTGGCGGTACCGAGACGACTGCGAGGTCGCTTGCTCTTGGGGCGTGGCATTTGTTCACTAGAGAGGATATCCGAAACAAGCTCCGAGAGGAGCTGAAGCAAGTGATGCCGACGCCGGATTCTCAGCCGACTTGGAATGACCTGGAGAAATTGCCGTACATGGTATGTCTTGCCCTATCTCACGGCCGGATATTGCATGCTAATGTAATTTTAGTCCGGCGTTATCAGTGAATCCCTACGTCTTTCAACCGGAATCGCGAATCGATCATCGAGAGTAGCACCTACCGAAGCGCTGGTGTATAAAGACTACACTATCCCTCCAGGGGTGAGTTAGACCCCGTCCCGGTGGGGTCAACTAGACACTGACAACATTCTAGACCCCCGTCAGCGAAACAAATTACTTCACCCTTATGGACCCAGAGATCTTCCCTGATCCCCACGCTTTTGATCCGGAACGATGGATCCGAGCCGCTGCCAAGGGACAGCGATTGGACCGCTATCTGGTCAACTTTTCGAAAGGAAGCCGTATGTGTGTGGGCTTGAAGTAAGATATCAAATACCCTTCTATAATGTTTGCATTTGCTAACTGTTGTGAAGCTTGGCCTATGCGGAGCTCTTCCTGGTCATCGCTACGATCGTTCGTCGCTTTGATATCGAGCTGTATGAGACACCGAAGAGCAATATTGATTTTGCTCGCGACTTCGGTACTCCATACCCGGACAAAGGCAACTTCAGTGTGCGGGCGTTGATTACAGGGGTTGTTAGTGAGTAAATTGGTAGAAATTTAAAGGCATCCAGGGGAATGCCAACGGCTATCTCACCATACATAATCTGATTAAATTATCCTATCGGTACGGATAAATGTCTCACCGTTATGAAAGTACATATTTCGCAGGAACTGCCTATTTTTGAAATGTAAATAAAGAAAAACAAAGGAAAAGTTGGCTATTTATAGATGGGTATACAGTCATAAGACATATAATAGAGGTAACATGACTAGAGAGAGGTAGTCGGCTATATCACTCGGCTATCCCATCCCCGGAAAAAGGCACAGGGCAAGATTGCAAATCAGACTTCCTCGTATGTCATGGGTTCTCCTCCCTCCAATCGAAGTTCTGCTTCACCCTAATCTGCATAGCAATCGGTTCCTGGCTAGAAGCAGTAGAGCCGTTCGACGGGATCACGCCTTCCTCTTTGCGATGAGTACTAGCACGTCCTACGTCGGTGGTCAGGTGGATTTCATCCTCTTCTGGCCAGAACTGATACTTCTTACCATTCGAGGCCCGATAGCCCGATCGGTTTGCGCTACTCTGCTGCCCCGTGCCCGAAGCGCCCGAAACGCCCTCGCCGGTCATTTTATAGTCCCGCGTGAGCCTACTACTGCCGAACACACCCCAGAGTCTGAGCTGGGGGATCTGACGCAGGAGTGGCCGAAGGGTCGGGAGACAGGCGCTGACGATACCGATGCAGGGTTCGACGTTGGACCAAATCATGGCGTCGCCGATTACCCATGTGATGTCGACGGAGTCTTTCATTTTGGTGATGGCGCAGATGCGGACAATTGTGGCTACGCAGACACTGCAGGAACGGCTGTGTTAGAGTCTCGTTTGGATGGTGATTACGGAGGTGCGTGACTTACAATCCACCGAGCAAGAAGATACCGCTAATGGCCCATTTCTGACCCTTGGGCATCTGCAGGCTCCAGACGATCGGCATGGGCAGGCATAGAATGATGACATCGGTGAACAAGTTGGCGACACCGTTCCACAAATAGAATTGGTAGAGATTAATGCGACAATAGCCTCCACTCAAAGGATATACCCATTGAGTCCAGAAGAAAGATGACGGGACGCAGGCGAGCGAGATGGTGGTAGAGACTGAGATGGCATATCCGATCGAGAGAAACGCGCAGAAATACAACGTCCAAGTCAAGCGGAAAATGCGGCGATAGAGAAGAAGCACGGATAATTTAACCATGGGCACTGTCGTGGCATACAGGATAACGTAGGCGAAGATAATCTGTAAATTCATTAGATTCATGGAACAGTATTATGAGCGAAGGCGCGGGGCATTTACTTTCATGCTCATTAGGACATCATTTTGTTCCACCACCCATATATGTTTGCCTATCCCATATGCACCTCCTGAGAACACTCTTTGTTAGTTTCAACAGGACTTTAAGTAGGTAGCTGGCGGTGATGATACCTAAAATACAACATACGCCTGTCCCATATGCGAATGCCTGTGCAAGATGTTTAGTCGAAAGCTCCAACTAGCATTTAAAAATCTAGGATACACACCAATGCCACCAAAACAAACCAGTCATCATATGCTAAATTGGCACTTTTATTTGTCGTTCGGGCCCAGAATCGCAAACCCACGAAAACTGTGGCGATTGCCATCACAGCACCAACCGTGCCGTCATTCTGTGCGATCCTGTCGGCGGACAAGTCCAGACCCTCCGGCGCAGTGCCGATGACAAGGCTTGACATGTTATTTCAGAGAGAGAGATCAGTTCATGGTCCAGTTAAGTGGTGGTGAAATTGTGGACTATCGAGGCAGTGCTGAAGTGACGATAGTGCAGCAACACAAAAAAGAGATAGAGAGAGAGTAGCTGAGATCGTGAAAACGAGGGAAATGGGGCGAAAAGTATAACCCTACCACACCCCAGGTGAGAAACCAAAGAGCGTATAGCTATCCAATCGCGAGAAGAGAGGGGAAAGATCTGTTTTACATGGCAACCAGGCGGGAAATAAGGATGCAGAAAGAATGACAGAAACAGGATGGGATCTACAACGATGTTGAGCTTTCACGAGCCATGAAACTGCTAGGATCAAAACATTCTTAGCTTGCGGACGGCACAGATCGAGCCATGAAGGAATGGTTCCAGTGGGGAAACGAAGCCTTCCCCGGGCAGATCTAGCCCTACCATGGGTTAGAAGCGAGGTTGCCATTCCTACCATCCATGGTTTTCAGTTACCAAAATCTTCTAAATTATGGAGTTAATATTACAGCGGACAGGGGACCTCTAATTCTAGAAGAAATTTGACATACCCCCACTTGTTAACGTTGAAAGTTAAGTTGACAGTATATGATCTGTCAACGGGCATACGCCAGACTATTCCTGTTGCCCTAAATCTGCCGTCACCCACTAGTCCACATCCTTCGTCTGGGCCTATTTTAGTGCTGAGGAGGTTTTCCGGCGTTGCAAATCAAAATTAGGAATGCGAGTCTGGGCCGCGTGAAATCCGTCTGTTCTCCGAGGTACGAGTAATGCGAATCCCCACATCTCCACCCAAACGGAGTAGCCTCACCAATAGCCGAAATCGCTTAAAGCCCTCAGGTACCAAGCGGGTCCTAACAATTCATGAGACACCTACTAAGTACTAACCGAAATATTTTCCGATCTAAGCAGAAAGAGGAAAAGTCTTGCTCTGCCTCAAAGCCTTGGAAGCTCCACACTGGTGATTCGAGCCAGTATCTTGACTAAAAGCCCACAGCATAATTTCCCACTCTGCTGGTACTTCCCTCAGCCCCCTCAAAGTTTCAACAACGTAGGTTACCTAGGTCAGAATGAGCACTTGTCGTGCAGTGGAATATATGCGAGTAATTGCCGAGTACCGACATCTACTACGTACAAAAGTACATAATATGGTGTGGGGCCACGGCAAGAGGACCCTCGGCATTATATGCGTCGCTGGTCCCCGAACAGACGTGCTCGAGGGTACTTTATTTCTTACATGGACAGGTGGAGGTAGTTTCACGAGGGACTATGGCTCACATTGCGAGCATATATTGGACTACTATTACGTCGCATCGGTTCTTTTAATTCGTCGGTTGAGAGGCTTTGATGCTACAGCTTGCTGCTTCAGTCTGGAAAGTATTGTTCATTCTGACACTCTTCCAAATGGTATTATATTACAAGCAGCAAGACAGTTGTCAGGATTGCTAGAAGGTATACGTAACTGCTCCTATAGAAGAGTTACCAGGGCATCTAGCCTGCTTTCTTGCTACGGACATTCTCAACTCGATGGTAGAACTTCTTCGGCTTCGGTTGTCAGGTAATTGTCTGTTTCAACAAAAGCCTCGGAGGTCGCGTGTCGAAAAACTGCAAACAAGCCTTGCCCCGGTAAAATCCAACAGAAACCCAACACTGGTCAGCACGCAGCTCCATGTCAATACAATGTTGTTCTTGCTCTGGGGGGAACGACAGTATCAGAATGATTAACCTTGTCCTGGTGATTTGCTTGCATGAGAGGCAAAGACTGTGAAACGGAGACAGAGGTGTTATGATCTCCATTTAGCATCCGCGGAACGTGATTGCTCTCTCTCCAATGCACACTAGAATAAAGTTTCATAGTGAGTTCGCTTAAAATACCATAGGGTACTGTGCACTCCGGATTTGAATTCCGGTCTATATATACTCGTAGAAAGTTCTGTAGCCCTCGGCTCGGGTTTCTCGCCCCACTGAGCCCCACGATGAAGCCCGATTTTAGATGAACGAGGTTCCATGGAAACACATGCCACACCCTCGTCTACAGCCCTATAGAATCTGGAAAGCTATCTAGATTTGCAGTGTTGTGGGAATCAGTATCCTACGCAAAGTTCAAACCTTGGGAACACTAAACTAGCTTGCGGCAAGGGAGACGACCTAGTTACCGAGCCTCACCCAAAATCCCGACTTGCAGAACAGCTGAAGATTTAAGAACAGGTGGGAAAATTTTAGCATATCTATATATTCCAGTCCGAGCAAAAGCGTAGCCAGGCAAAGATCCACGAAAGTTTGTGAACGAGGTGGTTTTCACCACGTGGTGAAAGCTTAATTTGACGAATAGGCCCCGATGCCCTAGCTATCTCATATGAAGCTAGCTATTCAACAGCAGAAACCTATAAACAGATTCAATCTGGCAATTTCTTCACATTATCTCAGCGATTCCCCACTTGCCGCTTTTTTCAGCCATCCCAGCCTCCAGCATCGGTCAACGCACAACTCTGGCTGAACCGTGCAAATTTCCTTGGTCCACATTAAGCTCACCCATGAACTTGGTACCTGCCAAACTCTATAGACGAGCTTCTCGGTATGTTTACGGTTTCTATTTTAGCATTTGCAGTGCTCCGTAGCGCCGCAAAGTTTGAAATTAAAGGACTATGTGGGGAAGACAACCGAGACTGAATTCTGCATCATCAGAACAGGGAAGCTCGAAACCATATTGCTGAGGGATGTCAGAGTGAATAAGAAGTGTATTGGCGTTCTAATCCAAATGCTGACAGTGATTGGCTATATACACAGTCCAAGCTGTTGAGGTCCAACTCTACGATACTAATATATCATGACGAGGATTACTAAAACTCGAATGTTGTCACAGTGCCAAGCTGGGTTAGGATAATCTAGTTGCCGTAGCATGGTTTGTAAAGCTGTAAATATCGATTGTGGTGGATTGTCTATGCCCTTTGATTGTGGGTAGCAAGCGGCTGAAACGTGCGCAGCATCTGAGATATATATTTCAGGATGTAGTGACAGCATAGCGCCACACAACATATTGGTAAGCCATTCCTCAAAGTAATGGAGAGAGTAAATGATATGCTTATTAGCCGTAGGCCTTCCAGCTCGCATGATACCTTAAAGACATTCTATTACATGCTAGACTATGGACCATCTTCTACTTCAAAAGTTCTCTTTCTTGCCCCATACACACGTGACATCACCTGACCTTGATCAGCGACGCATCGCTGGTTCGTACAAAATAGTGACCGACGATCTCCAAGATGCCGAGATTGTAGTGATTCGGGTGACTTGAAGAAGTGTCTTTCTAAGGCTTGCATAGTAGTCTATTAATGACTCCAAATGATAGCAATTTTGTAATCCCGCAAATTTTCCAGCTATCTCCTCCGGAAGAATCTTTCTTCCGGTATTAGATCTTTAGATCGAGGGATGAGAAGTTAGGATATCTGCAGCAAATTGACGGGATATTGCCGTGGAATTGATATGAGTGATTCTATATATTTTGTCTTAGACATAGAAACAGTACATACGACCATAGGGTGTGGAGAACAGGGCTTCCCGTCCGCTCAGCCGTACTTAAGCCACACGCCGGGAGGTTAGTAGTTGGGTGGGTGACCACCAGCGAATCCCTCCTGTTGTATGTTTTGCTTTTTTTTTTCTCCCTTCTTTCTTCTCTCCTTTTTAAGGAGAAAAAGAAAAAATATTATCTTGCAGTATTGCTTGGCGGTGGTGCTTCGTTCACCCCATTGTCCTCAACCGTCTGTATCCGCACATGGCTACAAAAATGTGATTGACCTACTCGAGTTCTGCAAACGGACCTCCATCGCAAAGAAATATCCGGGTTGCATTTCAGATCCAGTATGACTTGACATGGTTGGTAGTCTCCAGATGGTCACTGTTCGGGAAATCCGTATACATTCCAAATGTCTTGCCACCACAGCGCATAAGATATGACAGTCTTTTGGCTACCCGTTTAGCTTTTGTCAAGCATCATATCACACATCACATACATCGCAGATCACGGTGAAAATCCTCCCGAATTCGGGAAGATCAATAAACTACTGACCGATAGTTCAGCCACTCAGATTGTGGAGCAAGCATAACGTGTGGAAAATGAATTCATGCATCCCATGTCACATACCTCTTCCAGATAAAGCTTATCCGAGCAGGACAGCGGACAACCATTGAGTAGTTGACCCCTTAGCACCTACATAGGTGATTTATTCCGCAAGTTCACTTGGGGTTCGTCGGATTCTGTAGCTTTCTCCTACTAGTACCTTTGTTGTCAACAGCCTCCCACATGTTCCACTAAGTCGCAGTCGGATACGTAAGTCAGTTGCCATCCCACAAAGCTATACAGATATGTCAAATGGTTCATGGTTCCCCAGATCTTACCCCTTATCTCGTAAACACTACTACTATGCGTATCCTCGCTTCCATCCTTATAGATTGATCATAGTTATGGTTATGCGCTACGGTTTTACCGTAGATGTTGCGGTTTCTCATGCCTCCACTGAAATCCAGACAGGGGTCTATTGGGACTTTGCCAGTTATGCCTATTCAAATGAAAACAATATAATAATTACAAATTCTGAAGCACGTGTGTGTCTTCTCATGTGTAGCCAAATCTGGCTCAGATATTTATAGTAACTTGAAAATAAAACTGGTCTCAAACCCAGCGGCTGCAAAGATATTCACGCCACAGTCACAGTTAGGAGTTACGGAAATTCGTATTAACTCAACTGCGATCTCCATCTCGAGGTCGCGTGCGGGAAGAATACTGTGGGGCCAATGGAGGTGTTCGTATATCATTTCCTTCTACGGACTTCGTAAGTAGATAGGAGCTTATACCGACGATGATCGTTTACCAAAATGAACCTGTCTGTATCCACAGAAGATCCTTCCGCACGCTGCCAGAGTGCCACGGTACATTTGTCAGTGGGGCACGGAAGTTTCAGCCAGTGGCATCAGGAATACTGAAGTCGCTACGAGAGCTGTGCGAATCTAGTACAGTAGATATAAATGAGCTCTTCCCAAGCTCTCGGAATGCCGCGCAACCCCCGAAGGTCGAGTGGAGAAGGGGATCTCCATCCAGGCAACTATGTGATTTAGTATAAAGCCATGTCACCTGACGCAAGTTGCATATGCGCTTAGAGAAGCGATAGATGCAATTTTACAATTTTATATAGAATTATAAAATCATAGAATCTCCTATGATATATTCTAATATCTGTCCTTAGTCAGGCTTCTTCCAAAGAAGGACTGCGCAGCAGATTCAGCTCAACTTCTCCTGGAGCCTACGAAGGATGGAAACTCGGTGATCATAGCTTACTATGATTTAGTAGATGCTTGAGACTAGAAGTCAAATGTCCTTAAATAAGGGGACTCCCCTATTTCAATATGACAGAAGGACCATGAAAGGCCAGAAACAAGGCGATACAGCCAATAAAACTCTAGATTACCCGTGTATCACTAGAAGGAGACACCCAGTGGAGCCGCAGAAGTAAAAGAAACCGCGTAGGCGACACAGCGTGACCACCGACATCACCGCTAGGATGCCGTTGTGTGCCTGCAGACTTGGAGAGCGATCAATGCGGAAAGATTCGATCTACACGTTCCGCGACCTGCGCTCCTCAGGTCGGACGCAACTGGCTTTGTGCTCCTGCCAATGGTGGCGCTGGCACTCCTACGCAGGATCAGCAATAGGCCTCAAATAGAGATTGGGGGATTGTGCATGCTCTTACCCCATTGCAGTAGTAGGCAACACGGCATCTTGCGCACAGGACCAGGCCATGTCCGATATCACTTCTAACCTGTCCACACTGGAAGCAGCTGGGGCAATGCCATCAGCGCACAATGCCATACACACAAGCTATATCAAAAGAGTAAGTCTTACCTTGGCTCCTGATAGTTGCGTGGGACACCAGCCTGGTAATGGTCTAGAGCCGCGAGAAACTGAGCCCGACCGGGACTACGGAATCCTTCGTCGCCCAATGGCAACGCAAACCGTGAGCTGCAATGAATCTGCGGGACCAGATCCCTCAGGTGTTGGAGATCCTCAGCCCTGATCTTGGCCCCAGCCCTCATCATCAATGCACCTAAGATGATAGTTCTGTATTTTGCGGTAAGGCACGTTTGGTCGTTCTCCCTAGCACAAGAAGCAGCAAAGAACCTGTCGCCAAAGTTGTCGGTGTCGAATTTCGCGCGGACGTAGGGCACGACCTCGTTCTCCAGCTCGTGTTTGTACTCCTCCGTTCTGTAGAACGCGCGTATCCCTTAGTCGGCCAGCATATCGGTCTGATGCACCATCGAGCTCATTGAGTGGTCCCAGTCGTCGGTGTGGATTCCCAGGGACTCTGCCAGACAACAGGCGACATCCAGATCCTGATCCCCTTCGAAAAGACCTAGTGATGAGCATGGGTCAGTGAAGCTGTAGCTGCAGGGAAAGGTGACGGTAGTGGTGGCAAGACTTACGCCAACCCCAGCGACCCATGGCGACGTTCTTGCGAATTGATTGGGAAAAGTGAGTTCACTACGCGAGTGGCTTTTAAAGGTTTGATCTCCGAGGCCGTGGCTGTGATGCTTAGGATGTCGACCAGATGGTCAGAAAGAGAGAGATAGGTGGGAATGAAGAAAGAGAGAGGAAAAGAGACAAAATGAGTAGAAGAGAGTGAGCCAGTTCACCTGGTATGATTTGAATGACAACAGCAGTAAGATGAAACAAAGAAAGCTGATCGCAGTGAATATGCACTTTCCCGTTCTTTTTCATTCACTGGGAGGTATCAAGACTAGTAACACAGAGTCTCTTACATCTTATGGAAACGTGTATAGTCAATACCGACACGCGAAGGCTGACCAGTTTAGTGAGGCTGTTTGGTAAGGGCATGGTTGAACGACATAGAGCAAGAATGATGTCAATATAAAGCAGCCCCGATGAGCTGCGTGTTCGTAATACTACGGCACCTCGTACAGCGGACTACATCTCCTACCTGTCTCATATCACGTTTGTCAACGTCGGTTATATCTAACGCCCAATTCTTGAGAGAACTGCTTATCACTAAATTAAACGAGCGATTCCGTTTTCGCTCAGGACAACTTGTATCTACAGCAAGCACATAAGATATGTAGACAATGAACCTAAACTACAACATACAACTGTATACGGCAAGGCGGTGATTTATTGAGCAAGCCAGCTGTGTCAACACACCCATCAGTATTTATTTTACCTTCCCTGCAGATAGTGTGGCTTGATGCCTCAGGCCAGAGTTGAGGTACTCTAAACGGGCCTAGCGCTAATCACTAGTCACGTGGATGCAATGATCCCATCGGCGCACCAACGACCTCAAGATCAATGAACCGACAACTTGACCATCTTACAGTCCCGAACCAATACCCGGCTAGTTTTGCTCGTTCCTGTTCTACCTTGCCTCCCATTCAACCCCTTTGCTTCCCTGTCTCATGGAGTAACATCACAGACAATATGTTAGAACACACGGTTCGCACCAAATACTACCCACTACGTATCATCACCCCCTCCAACGCTTCCTCAGACTTCGATCCCAGCTAGACCAGCCGCCAAAGATAACCCAGAACCGACGTCATGACACTTGAAGATCTCTACCGTATGAGCCCATTATCTATGCGACGCGACAGCTGCGACGAGTACATCTAAAAAAGCCGGAAATTCAACCCACGCAGATAAACGATTGAGAACTACTATTCTATCCTAATATGTCGCTTCTACACTTGATGCACGTATAGAATGAGCGAAAGCACGTCAAACCTGGTTCCAAACGCACAGAGTCCGAGTGCGAGCGCGGCGCCAAACATGAAGTTAAGCACGGGAGTGAACAAATTCTGGCAGAAGAGACGGAGGAAGAGCGCGAGGAGGGCCAGCGCGACGTGATGGCGCATTTGGAGTAGAAACCGCTAGATGGGATGGGCGTGTGGAATGCTCGGGTCGAGCGGGCCGTGGCGCCTGGGCAAACAAATACGGCCGGATTTAGTCCTGTGCTACGGCAGGTGAACGAGGAATTGGATTATGAAGAGGCTGCTGGACGTGCAGTTCAAATGGCTTCGGTGTGGGCGAGTACAGCGAGCCAAAATGCTGGCCCCATCTCGGCAGTTCAGAAGTGCCACTGCGATTAAAGTCTGTCACAGACGTATTGTCTTACCAAGGGAGCCAGAAGCAAGGCTGACCCAAGTCAGATCCAATTTACAAGAAAGGAATACGGTCACCCTTCCCAGTAGACGAAGCCCGCTGCTTTCTGCATGGCATTTTGAGGGGCGAAGACTGACTGACAATAATCAGCAAAATTCCAATTTGCTCAAAGGCGTCCGTTTACCGGCGAGACTACCAGACCTCAGATCTACAATTGCAAGCTAACAGCTACAAGGCAGGAGAAGCGTACTAATGAGCCAGGTTGATTCTCAGTAACAGGCAGTATAATTTATATATCTTATACTTCGTTTGTTACCTTGCAAAGCGCCAAAAAGGAAGAAAGAAAGAAAGCCCATCATTCTTATTCAGCACTATTTGTTTTATTGTTCCTTGGCGGCAGTTACTACTGAGAAGCTTGGTCTTAGCGTGACTGCTAAGCTCCTTATACGATTATAATTCTAGTCAATCGTTCTCATATGACAACTTGAAGTTATTGTACTTTGATCATCTTCTAACTAACACATTAGAATTCTCTTCGAGGCCGACTTATCCCGAATCCATAGTTGAATAATTTCTTTTCGGGACAGTGTCAACCATGGTCACATGAGAGACCTATGTTGCAGGGTCAAGTTACATTAACCCCTCGTATCATTGTTAAATATACGTAGTTAACTGCAGATATAGTTGCTGTACGAACTATAGAACCAGAGTTGAAGAGTTAGGGCGATTATATCCCGACTCGTAGATCTAATTGCAATGATTAATTGATCCCGACACAGGTTTCCCAGGCGATTCATGTGTGGCTGATCCAGGTCAAGCTTTAAGCCTTGTCTCATGACAATTCTCCGTACCAGTATTGGCCAATATTCTGAGCAATCAGTGCGTCCGAGTGACGATAGAACCGAACCGAAATCTAGAACAAGCAGCCGGCTTCTTAGACAATCTGATGTGATAACCTTACATGGAGTTGCAGAAAAACAGGAAACCAACCACCCCGGAAATAGTACCAAAACCAGGTAGCTCCTCCGGCAGGCCAATGGTGAGAGGAGGTGTTACAGGTAGAAGGTGAAACCATGCATGAAGCGCCGTAGCGTCTTGGCCATGGGCCAATCGAGATGATGGGATAATCTGTCAGGTGGAATGTCTGATGAACATACCCAAACCCCGCACGACATACGCCTGCTTATAAGAAGTCACATATGGGCTATGGGCTGTCGTCTTGCATTCCTGAGTTTCGTACTTGGGACTAGAAGATTTGTTTGCAAGCCTCGGTGCAACACCATGACTCTGCCCTTATTTTGGATCGGGCTGTTCACTACCGTCAGCTACCTTGTCGTCAGGAGCATCTATCGTCTTTACTTTCACCCTCTCAGCAAGTTTCCTGGGCCAAAGCTAGCTGCCGTGACACACCTGTATGAATTTTACTACGATGTAGTCAAAGGCGGGAAGTTTATCTGGGAGATGCAGAGAATGCACGATCAATATGGTAGGTACTGTACCACTGTCGGAAGTTCTTTCACACATCGCTAACGAGGCGGTGGGAAGGCCCCATCGTGAGAATCAATCCCCGTGAGCTCCATATCAAGGATCCCTACTATTTCGACCCCATCTATACCTCAAAAGCGCAAGCGAAAGATCCGTACATAGTCAGAACATTTGCGACTCCCTTGTCCACCGCCGCCACAGTCGAACATGATCGTCACCGCTACCGTCGAGACTTAGTGAACCCGTTCTTCTCAAAGCGGTCCGTAATGGGCGTGGACTATATAGTTCAGGATAAAGTAGATAAGGTATGCGAGCGACTCACGCAGGCGCTCGACAGAGGAACCGTGGTCTCTTTGGACGACCTATTCGCCGCCTTAACGGCCGATGTTATCTCCCACTATGCATACGGGGAGAGTCTGGGCTTTCTCGATACAGAGAATCTGAAGAATGAGTTTCGAGACGCCGTTGCTTCTGCGGGGTTACTATGCCACTTCGCCCGTTTCTTCTTTGTCGTGTCGCTGGTTGCGGATACCATGCCAGGGCTGGTAGAATGGATGCAGCCGAGCTCAAAAGGACTGTGGGATGCCAAACGCATGATAGAACAGATGGCCAGATCCTCTCTCGAAAAAGACCACGAGAAGGATGCCAATTCGAGGAAAACAATTTTCGACGCCCTCTGTGCCGCGTCAGTGCGACCGGAGGAGAGGACGGTGGCAAGGGTCCGGGATGAGGCGATGGTCGTTTTTGGTGCAGGGACTGAGACTACAGCAAGAGTGTTAGCAACTGGGTCCTACTACCTCTACCGAGATAAACCGCGCTTGGAGAGATTACGAGCGGAGATAAAGACGGTCATGCCGGACTCGACCGACCACGTCTCTCTTGCTCAGCTGGAATCATTGCCGTATCTAGTATGTGTCTTACACGATAGCTCACGAGCACTGACAGGAAAAACTAATATCATGTTTCCTAGACCGCTGTTATAAACGAGTCTCTCCGTATGGCGCATAGTGTAACGATGCGATTGCCGCGGATTTCACCAACGCCATTGGCATATAAGGACTATATCATTCCTCCGGGGGTAAGCCACTTAGACGCCATGGAATTGCTGCGATCTAACACGAGCTGTTCAGACACCGGTCAGCCAGTCAATATATTTCATGCACATGGACCCGACCGTTTTTCCTAATCCAGAATCCTTCGACCCGGAGCGATGGCTTGAAGCATCGAGTAAGGGTGAACGGCTGACTAAATTCTTGGTTCCCTTCAGCAAAGGCTCTAGAATCTGCCTGGGGATGAAGTAAGCCTCCCAGCTATAAATGGTTATATCACACTAACCTGACTTTCACAGCCTAGCATACTCCGAGCTATATCAGATGTTTGCTACCTTAGTTCGTCGCTTCGACCTTGAAATCCAAACACCACCAGAAAGCGTTCGTATAACGCGAGACTTCATAGTCGGATTGCCAGATGATGCGGACTACCTCAAAGTGCATAGTCTGGTCACTAATGCTCTGTGACTAATATTGTGGTCAGTGGGGTCAGGGGAAATATTTCCCTCTTTAGGCGCTCTTTTTCAACGGTCAAACAAGGGAAAGCAGTATACCATTCGACCGATTGGTTTGTGGAAATCTATTGTCCAATATCCTCTGCGCTTTACCCTACATCCTCACGAACATGTTTATCTTTTCTTGCATTGATTGTGCAGAAGTCTACACCGTAGATCGATGATACATATTGCTTCTAGAGTACATTTTCTTCAGCAGTGAGTAGTTCTATTTGAATGCAATGAGCTCTCACGTTGGATGGAGGACGTACAGTCCTGTTACAAAGCCATGGATATTGAATGTCGGTGCTATATCCATTAAGGATTCACTGGCAGCCACGACCATTTCAGAATCCTTGGATTGTCGAATATTTGGAATTTGACCAGGTTTGACTATCTGTTAGTAATCACGACGATAGTTTTGTACGCTGTCTTACATATTGGACCGTCTCGATCATAAATACTTCGATAAATAACACGAAAACGATGGGAGTTACAACAGGGTCAGACGCGCAGTCCTTTCTTGTCTGATCGACCACCCTACACGATCCCTGACCATCTTCCGATCTAGCCAAGCAAGGTACGCTCCCTTATCCTAAATCTCACCTATGTCGTGCGGCGTACCCAGAAGTGGATAACAGTTACTGAGTCAAGTAGCCCACTTCTGTACCATGATAGTGTTGCACCGCATGGAATATGTGTGCCTCATTGGCCACATAGGTAGGGATCAGCTGCCTTGGCTAACTGAGTAATATCCTGATCCGGTCCAACATGCAATAAAAATCGGTGAGAAGCTACTACCCGAAACCTATTTTTTGACCTTAATGTTGGTCCTTCCGTATTCCCAGGATTCTGTACCGGAAGAGAATGTCGAAAATAGTTCTTTCTATCACAGCTGTAGCCTTCTGACCCAGGCGTTGCAGGGTACATCCCTTGACTAGCCCACGAATGAGAGAGTATCCACCTCTCAGAGCAAGCTCTATGTGGTCCAAAATCTTATCCGAGCCTGATGCATGGAGGGACGGTCTCACATGTCTTATTTTCTGCTCATAAGGCTGATAAGCCACTGCTGTGGGCAGGATTCATGCCCTCGTGCCCCATGGTTATGACTCTGCGCTCCAGGGTTATTTATTGACGATCCAAATATATCTACTCGTTTTCGCTATATTCTAGATATACTAATGCTTGAGCGGTATCTATTAAGGAGAAGAATAGCTCACATTGGTCTACCTGAGGAAGGTTAGGCTTCCAGGATGTATCAAAGTTAGTTAAATCCGCTAATAGAAATCTCGCTCGAGGCGGTTAACGCATAATCACCAGTGGAGAAGGGATAATCATTGTACAATGTTACATATTGCCCAAGGGTCTTAGCCAAGGCCTGCCGGTGACCTGTGATTTGACACTATATAGTGTCCTGCAAAACTTTAAAATACAGATCGATCGCCTACCATAAATGTTAGGTCGAACTCCAATCGCGCGACAATGACTCTAGGTCTTGAGATCCCAAATATCACTTTTATCATAGCCATTGCCGTGGGCGGGTATGTCTGGCTGAGGTACCGGAAGGTTTGAACTATTGGTTCACTTATGATTTTACGGTCGTTGACATCGCTCAGCGTCCTTTGTCCCGCACGCCGCCAATTGTGTCGCTTACAGTCCGTGGTCTCCTCCGTCCATTACTTGTGCTTGTATAACCTTTCTATAGCGGGATGAGAGGACGAACAACCTCCTCGAAGGGTTGGAAAGACAAATCAAACAACATGGTCCAGTGATTGGGTTGCGCAGAGATGGGAGAGTATGCCCATCACTCAATCCCCACATGTATCTTCAAAGACTCACAATCCTGCAGGTTAAATACATCGTGTCCGTTGAACTAACTCCCCAGGTCCTAACAGACGATGCAACGTTTAGCTTCGAGCTCGGGACAGCGAAGGTTGGCCTAGTTTATACGCGATCTTGCAGCTAATCACGAGATAACTACTGTTACTAAATGTTCCTTAGATCTTGAAGATTGAATTTCTCCCTAGCATGTTCGGCATTTCCATTTTTCAGGATATCGACTCGGTGATCAACACACTCTTGACAAAACATTTGGATACAATGGTTCATCGCGGTAGTGTATTTTACGGTCGAATGTTTATTTCCAGATTTAACTCTGAAGTAGTGTCTCCTATGTTCGAATGGAATGCAGCCCAGCTCTTGAAGTACCATCCTGAAGGTCCCGTTAACTTGCTGCCTCACCTGCAGAGAACGGTCGCTGAGGCAGTGATGTCGATGATTTTTGGAGATGCACGAACATACCTCTACTTGACATGCCACTCCGCCGAGGCTAAATGTCATCTAAAGGAGATATTGTCACCCCTTGACAGAGACATTGTGATTGACATTGCCGAAGGTGTCGCGGAATTGATAGGCACCTTTCGGAGTCGTTCGCTGCTTACCCGATATGTCCCGGCTGTATGGCAAATAGTGACATGGTATGTGTATGAGATATCACTCTAGTGACTAACATAAGTAACACTGGACCAGGCTAAAGGTTGTAATATACAAGGTCATGGTTCGATTCGGGATTGCCTTCGGGCCTCTCGTATGGAATCAGATATCGGCCATTTTGCAAAAGTCCAACGAGAAGCCTCCTAAAGATGATGTAAGACTACGATCTAATGACGATTAATCTCGCGTGGGGTGAGAAATCAACCTCACAATATTAAGGTATCCCTGCTTCGGATCCTAGTCGAAAAAAGTGGAGCTACGAACGGCCGCATAGGGTTCAAGTCCCGGCTTTGGATATTCGGATTAGTCGTCGTGTTCATTTTTGCCTCTGTGCATCAGACGTGTGTCCCTCCACCTGTTTGCTTCTACATATACTAATTGGTAAATTCAAGCATCTCAATCACAGTGTGGACAATGTTTCAGTTAGCGCTGCATCCCGAATATCAAGACATCATCCAACGCGAGATCCACGATCTCACTCACCGTGACTCTGTCCCAACACCTATCTCCGAGCTCGACATGCGAACCCTCCGGAAGGCTTCATGCACGGACTCATTTATCCGCGAAGTCCTCCGGATGAAGGGTGACGCCGTAAACCTAGCACGAATGGCGCGCAAGGATGTCCAATTAGGAGATTATACCATTCCCGAAGGTACGTTGATACACCAAGTCTCGGCATACAGCATACCAATACAAAGGCTAGGGTCCCTCGTTTTACCACTGGTATCTTTATCCAATCGGTCCCCGCGTTATAATGAAGATGACCCGAAGAAATTTGATGGGATGCGGTGGGTAGAGAAGCAGAAGGCGGCTTCTACTGCGGATCCCGGGTATCTTTCATTCGGGCTTGGTAGGTGGCTTTATCCGGGGAGGTTTCTGGCTGTTGCTGATATGTTCTGAACAGGGTGGAGTTAGAGGAGATATGCTGATGTTGCTGTGCAGAAATTGAATTGGCGGTTTTCACACTGCTTGCGGATGCGCGTTTGGAGCTTGTTGGTGGAAAGTATAATGTTGCTAACGGGTTCAATGTAACGGGGAATCCGCCTGAAGGGGAATTGATGTTTAAGCGGATTGGTGCTTGTTAAAGCTAAATCTGGTCTATCTGTTTGTACTTTGCCCAGGAAATAGGATGGTGGTGCATCAGTATGAATTCCGTCGGCGCGTCGCTGTGTTTGTGGCTATGTCGGATGGCTTAACATATGGTAATAAGGGTGACTATTTTCGGCAATCAAGGTAATAGATGGAAAATAGCTTGAAGTCTACACTTCTTGCTCTGTATGCTCGCTAGAAGATTGACGTGATTTTAAAACCAGATGATCGTAAACATGCCATAAGACAACTTGAGCAAAAACCTGTATGAAGAGCCCAGGTTTTAATTGTAGGGATTAAAAAGTGGAAGACATAAGCTCCATGAACCAGTTATCATGTATACTATCACCTCCAAAGAACGAAGCATCTGGCATAGGAATTCCAGTAACGTCGTCTGGAGAAGGCTCAACGGAGACGATATCAACAGAGCCGAGCTTCGATTCCCATTCAAGGCGAGTAGATCGAAGAATCTGGGCGGACCGAGCAAATCAGTCCCCATTATCGAGTCGATCCAAAATTGAAAGGGGATTTGCAGCCTCCCGAAACTGATTCTTATCTCAGTTTGGGGCATCGAGTGTCGCAAGGAGGTAGAAGGCGAGAAGGCAGCGAGAGATCTGGGAGAAAATGGCGAATGTGAACGAAACGTACTGTGCTGGGGGTATCCTCATAAAAATATTGAACCTTGAATTAATTGATGCGAGAGCCTGAAACATATGGTCTTGTTGGGATGCTTTGACATCGCTAGGAGTGAAAGACAAAGAAGATGGTGATCTCGAGCCCATTGCTATAGGCATGTAGTAAGACAACTGGGTGGTGAGTTCGCTTCGGATGGATCATTCGACGATGCACATCGAGTTCTATTTTTCTCAATGTCGTTAGCGACACATTATGTGCTGGATTGGAGATTAATCTGGCCAAAAGGGAGATTCCGCCGGACCTTTGATATCAGATCTACCCAGGCCTCTTTCACCACAATTCTGCGAGCAAAGCCAGGGATAGGTTATTAGACCTGATTTCTGGACCTAGAAATAGTCTTTCGTCGGTAGCTCGCAGGGATTAAACAGCCCCAGTTCAACCGAGTAGACGCATAATCCAAGGATATGTGGATACTAGATCTATTGTAGACGTGGAATTCAGATATGAAAGACATTCAATTTCGCCACTGCTTCCATTTAAAAGACAGGGAAGATGTAGATTTGATAAAAGATTGGCAGTAAGGAGCAGAGAGAGTGACATTCAACTTGAAGACTCAAGAGACTGGGAAAGAAAGAGAGGAAGGTAGAGTTTCTACATGGCATTTTCGAGTCTTCCTTCGAAACTTCATCCAAGTCTTTACTACTCTGGCCCCTCAGCGCCTGCAAGGGGCTTTAGGCACGAAAGATGCTTATCCTGATGCAGGGCATCGCCACCATTCTTGTAAGCCCGGAGGACCTGAGCATTTCTTTGCTTGATTGTGTTGATCATGTACTGGATGCCATCAATGGCAAGCTCCTCCAAGGCTTTCTCATTGGCCTCCTTGGCTTCTTCCTGAATCTCATGAAGTCGCTTCAGCCAGAACATGTATCTCCATGGCGAGAATCCAGCAGGTGATCGCTGTCCAAGCTCCGATTCGAGGAGCTTCTCACCGCTCTTGCTGATGTGGCTAGGGCAGTCGTTCCAACACACCTCTGATAGCAAAAGGAGGTTGTGACTTGCTATTTTCAGCCAGGCAACAGCAGCTGGTAACAGATGAAATACCTCAAGTTGCTTAGTACCTCGGTTGAGGTCTTCCTCGTCTGACTCTTCCCCAGTGCGAAGTACTTGAGGGCTTTCAAAGAGGGTACGAAAGATCAGAAGAGCAACTTGGCACAGTCTATCCTTAGCGACACGAGTGGATGCAAGTTTAGCTAGAAATACTGCAAAATTGAGGCGGTGTGTTCCCGACATAGAAGCACTGTGATTTATCCAGAAATTGGTCATATCGCCAACCAAGAAGGGGAGATCATTCCACAGTGTACCGTCGACGGTTCTTGCGATATCAATTCCAGAGACTCCGGGTGCAGGTCTAGTCAACGGCCCTATTCCTTGAATGCGGAGGATATCAAGGACTAATCCCTCATGTTCAGGTGATTCGGAGGAGATACTTTTGCCAAGCTCGTAGTACATATACCACAGGGAATGAATGTGGCCTTCAAGGGAGTCTACACCATCTCCAATATCGCAGTATCGGCTGGTAACGACCCAGGTCCGGTTACTGAAGGCTATTTCTCGAACCTCTTTGAATTCGCCTTGAGCGACAGACTGGCGTGTTCCTTCCTGATCTCTTCGAGCATGGTCGATCGTTGCGGTAGAAGGTGTGTCTCTAGGCACAGAGCTCAGCAAAGAGTCACGGAGGTGTTCCATTTGGGAAGGCTGACAAATGTTTAATGATGATTCAATTAGAATTCAGATAAGAGAAAGAAGACAATGGGGCAGTGAAAGAGTTGATATGGTGAAACTAGACGGGGACTTAAATCGTTGTAAGCATCAACTTGAATGAGGGTACAGAGACATTCCTCTCCCAGGGTGGGGACCCTCCTGGACCCCTACTAGGCAGCAACGGAGGTTCTGACAGGCTGACAGCCCGGTATCTGAATCTGGACTCGTGTCTGCGCTGAGTGGCTGAACGTTTTTCTTTGTTGGTTGTCGATCAGCCAGCAGCTAAGACAGAAGTACATGTTGATCATGCAGCCACCCAGCAGCTACTACGTGAAGGATCACAATGTCATTGTGCCTAGTGGTGACGTAGCCTCTAGTGTGCATGACCGTCTAAATAAGTGGTTAAATATGAGTCCACAATATGTATGACTAAGATCCCCCGGGTCCGAAAGAAAGTACCATCGTCTAGGGACGGAAATAGTGGCGGTTTTGGATGGGGGCGATCCAACACTCGCTCTACAACACGGATGGAACGCCAGCTGTTTCTACTCCATAACGCCAAATTTGTTCTCTGTCCATCCCATGGTCCTCATGTTTCATTTGCCAACTAATCAATGATAATCTATCCACTCCTGCGAGCCTGAGACATAGAAGAAATACAAGGCCATTGGCCCACTTTTCTATTACCCCCTTTGGCAAATATTACATAGCCCTAAGTAACAAACATAATACTGGATGGAGCCTGTACTCACAGGTCCGTTTGTTCCTCCGGACAGCAAAATAACGCGTCCATCTTCACTTCAACGATTTCTGAGCTTAAGCTAGAAACTAGTCTGCATAATGACAACATTGTGAATATTGGCCTCTCTTTCAAAGGAGTTTTAATGACCATAGTTATCTACTGTTTAGATTGTGACTCCGGAATTATTAGAGCCCTAGGCGAGAATCAGATCCGGGTCGGGCCGGAACCTAAAAGACTTGGCGCATGAAACTTGGCGCAGGATCACCGAATAAATCGCTGATCATTATTTGTTGCTTCAAAGGCTTAGTGCATGAATTTCACTGAATGCACTATTGCTCCAGAGCAGACTGCTACCGTAAGAAAAGGGAACGAGGTTTTTAATTCGTAATTGCTTTTTGTTACCTTTTTTCACGGTACATAAGCCCTAGAAGCTACATAAAGAGTATTGCGGGCTGAAATAGATACATCTACCCATGAGGCTCTCATTCCAAGGTTGTTGCGAACCTTTGGCGAACCTGCGGCTAATTCACTCCACCTGCTTGTTGTGTATAGGTACATCTAGATATTACATACTTTCATAACGCATGCGCCTTGAAGCTTGTAGTGTTACATCGCATAACCTAGTTCGTCGGACTTTCGCCCCAGGCTTGCAGGGGCCCGGGAGTCTGTGTATAGTATATACAGGGTTCGCGGCTCGACGGATTAGGTAGATCAAAAGTAGGACCCTTAGCATGGGCCAATGATAGTATTGCCTATTCTATACCCTGCATGAACGACATTCTTATCTATTCGGGGATCTGAAGATCATTACTCCTTCCAACACCACCGAGAATGTAGGACCATCTAGAACTTCAATGTTTTGCTATCTGGTTGGTTACCTCGATCCTTCTGCACGGGATATCACGCTCTAATGGGGTCCAATTACCAAAAACTTGAGTACTTCTCCTAGGAGATCATACGAACTAACCGTGGACAAGTTGAGTTATATCTTTTATTGGATAGCTTGGATGACCTTTCGACCGCGGCCCCAATGATGACTGCATCGGATTAGAGGATGATATTTGTCAACTATCGTAGAAAGTTTCCGGCATTGTATATATAAGACAGCTTCACGGCGCTTCAGGTTGTAAAGTATCAATCCCATCAACACCGTTTCTCTCTCAAATACCGTACTACATTATTCTACAAGACCAATCTCCCACCATGTAGATAACCAGTGTTGCCATTGTCCTCTTCGCCGCAATGGGCGTGGTTGCCAACCCCATCGCGACCCAGTCGGACGATCTTAGTGCCCGAGACATACAGCTTAGTAAATTCGGAGGAGTAAGTTCTTCTTATAAGATGTCTATATAGAGATAACACTAACCGGTCTGAACCACTTTATAGGAATGCAGCTTGAAGCACAACACGTGCACATACCTAAAGGGTGGAAAGAGCCACGTAGTCAACTGCGGCTCGGCTGACAACCAGAAGGTAAATTCCGATACGATTCCGGGCCAATTGATTTGTTCTTATCATTTAATCATCATCTACAGTGCAAGGAGGAGCGCCACCACTGTGAATACGATGACCACCACAAGACGGTTAACTGCCAGACCCCAGTTTGAACCAATGATACAGTTCCGCAAGAAACTGAATCCTTGGCTGTTTTGATTACTCCCCAGCTCATCATAGGCCTGACATGGTTCGTGTCTCTCAATGCCAATGGTCTTATGTCAAGGAGGGCTTGGAATAATCAGTGGATTCTGACTGTATTGAGCTGATGTATTCGTACATCCCCAGTGTTTCGCTTTGTTTACAGTTCTCGCTATTACTACGCTCGTTCGGTATCTAGCTAGCTCTACTTTTGTCAAAATGTTGCCTATTGACTACCTGTAATATTACCAGTAGCCGTAGCACTTCTGACTGATTTCAAAGTTGTTGGCCAGCTGTATAGTAGATGATGATGATGATGATGATGATGATGATGATGATGATGATGATGATGATGATGATGATGATAATTCATATACCGCCCCCTCGCTATGCGATATGCAGGAGTATCACTAGCTGTAATCTACCCGTGCGTCTATACTATAATGAACTACCACTTTCCTGACGAGCTTAGAGCCTTCTCAAGGCCTGTGGTCGTCGATCCCTGGTCTTTTGTTCTGCCGCCCTCATGGAGCGTCACTTCGAAATCTCTGCGAAGGCTATGGACTTTGTCGAATGACGGGTCTAAAGTTGAGTGGCAAGGACAATGACGAAGTGAGTCAGTATCCTTCGGCGGGCAAGCAGGCCGACGCCTACATTACGGCGTTTCTGGAGAACGGGGCTGCCGATAAAAATAAAGCTGAAACCAACATTACGCTAGATAATGGGAAAGGTCTTAGTCGTATTGGTATGGTGTATGAGAAGGGTGAAGTTCCAAGCAAGAATCTTAGTGCGGCTTTGACGGAACCACACCATAGCACAGTAGGATTTGTCGGTGATTGTGGATTGAACCGATAAGCGCACCAAATCCTGGTCTCAAAGCTCATGGCTTTCTGATGTAACACTTTGGCTACCTTCGATGCTGCCACTCTTTCTGACTTTACCCTTGACTTGGCATTGTTTAAAACCAACCGAGGCACTCTTTTGTACATATCTGTGGCGTGTTCGTATCTTATACTTTCTCAATACAAAGGAGCACTATCCCAAACATGTCCAAAGACTTCTCAACCCAATTCCCAATGCTGAACCACAATGAAGAAAAACGTAGTAATCGAAACAAGTCCCTGTCCTTGCTGGTAAACACTACCGACCACAGCTAAATCATTTCTAATGCCTTTTCCCACCTTCTTCCTCCATTCTTTGGGCCTCGGTCGGTGCCCAAGACCACAACTCCCGCAGGTGCGTTACGGTAGATACCATCAATATCACCCTTACCAGAGAGGATATGACTAATCCTACCGGAAAAACAATCAAACATACATATCGACCGAAAGTGCCTCCAATATCATGGGGATCTGGCACCGTTCTCCATGCCTGTAACGATATACGATAGAACTCCGTCAAGATCCAGTATCCTTCAATTGGTTCTAAAGCCAAGAGAATGAGATGAAGAATAAAAAGACGGCGAGCATCTTTCTTCGTATGCAAATATCCTTTATTTTCGAGCCAGGAGATCGCGCTTGGCGGAGGGCTCAGTCTTGAACGATGACTGATTGTCGACTCGTCCCACCAGGTTGCATAGATCCAGACCAGGATCCAGTGCCAGCTATGATAGACTAGCCAGTAGAGTACATACTGGTTGAAGGTGCAGTCGTCGCAGTTTGAGGACATAGCTTCTGGAAGGGTGAATGTGATATAAACCGTTCTTTGAGAGTGGAGAAGATATGAGGAATCCGAGGTAGATTTAAGAAGGACGGTGATGGAGAGAGACACGCCACCTTTTTATGTCGGGGCACAATCACGTGGTGAATAATCCCTGTCAGTTGATGTAGTGTCGTTCTCCGATGGAATTCAATAATCAGTTAAAGTGGGGGTTGATGCCGGATTCAAGCGATTGTTTATGGAGTCGTTCGATGGTTGCCTCATGATAAATATCCTCCATCTAGTCCACTCACCACAGATTCAAAGCCAATATCTGTATTCCAGCAGCACCTACCAAGATATAACCCCAACTGCCAGATACAATATTGACAGCACTATTCGGTACCCACGTAAGACTCTGATTGCCCTGCTGGGCATTGAGGGCATGAGTCGAATTAACGCTGTCAAACTGCCCAGAAAAGGTAACCGTAAAATTAACCTTGAGGTCCTCGTCGCGGCCAGCATATGACTGATATTGGGTGGAATTCATGTCAACCAAACCAGAAAATTCGAGCTCCAAAGTGGTGTTCGTTACAGACCCTTGCATCACCGTCGTGGCTGGCCAGCGCATATCTGTATCATGCGAAGCACAGCTCTGCGCTCGGAGACGGAACAAGCCTTCGGAATCACTGATCCGAGGACTAAGATCAGTAACTGTGGAAGCATTGAAGTCAACGGCACCTGGCGCTGCCGAACTAGTTGAGACATTCATGATCATTGTGTCTGACGCTTCGGTGCGAGAAGCCGAACCTCTAGTTGTGACGATGCCGAAGAGATCCGGCTCCGAAGAGCACGAGTCTCCTTCCCATTTGATCTGTGTATAAGAGGTGTGGATTTCGCTCACAGCCTTGGTGGATTCCCACGCCTTGAACCCTATGATGAAAGGGTTTTCAGACCCAGCTGGGTATGGGGGCTGTGGCCCTATCCATGCATATCCTAACAACCGGAGCTGCTTCGTACTTTGACATTGGTTTCCATTCGTTATATTGTATGACAGATACCCTTCTCCTTGGAAGTATGAACCGTCGTATATGGTTGGGCTGTCGGTCGAGTACGCACCGCTTTGCGATGTCCAGTTCCACGCATGTCTAGGGACAAGATATGTGTTGCTAAGTGCATTGCTTGTATCTCCACTTCCACACCCCGAAGGACTTGAGCTGTCATCGCTTCCACCGCTGCCGCTATCACTATCACCGTCGCTGCTACTGTCACTATTGCTGTCGGTGTTATGGTCCCCTCCCCCCCCTCTTCTGGCGACCACTCCCCCGTCGAAAATGGACAACAGAAGGAGGAACCAAGCGAAAAATACGTGCGACACCATTGTACCTAGCCCAACCTATGGATACTGCAGTGTACAGCGTGGTGCTGCAGGATAGGAAATGAAAAAAAGTCTCCATCGTTTCCACAGACGGGAGATTAAGAGATTATACGGTTTTCAGGACACCCGAATATAGAACGCCAAGGGCTTGTCCTCGTATTACTTGATCAGGCTGTACACTGCCGTGTGTGTCATTGGTGGAACAGGCTTTCTGGACGATTATCAAAGTTCAAACTAAGTGTAGCATCTCCTTGGCGGGTTCCTGTAATTTAGGGTGAAGGTGTGATATTGTAGAAAGATCATGCACTACTTATAGAGACAGACCTTCATTACCAGAAACGTTAGAAAGATTATATTCTCCTACCCTTCAACCATCCGAAAAAGGTACAACGGCGAACAGATAAAACACATTAGCTTTTACCAATCGCGAGTGTGGCGCCTCCGAAGAATGTTGACCTGATCTGCAGATAGTTACCCAGATAGGCAGATTCTGGTCATATGACTCGGCACACTCCTGGCGCTAGACTGAATCACGATTTGAAGTCATAAATGGGCAGTCAATGGGGCTTGTTATCTCAATTAAGCTTGGTGCTAGGGTTAGACCCAAGGTTGACCATATGGGGTCCAGTCTTGCCCAGCACGGGTTATTCCGAACCCCACTGATTTAAGAATGGGGCTCTCTTTTCCATTATATTTAATGATTTAAATCACGTAGCTCCTCTACTAAAGGCTACCATATCTATTTAGCTAAACCAATGGCATTCTTTACGAAGTATCTGTCTTGTCATTTATTTTATGGCATCTATTCTAGTACGGTTGATATTGTTGCGCTCAACGCCCCTTCCCTCCCTGTCTACTAAGTACGTACACTCGCTTGGTAGCTAAAATGGTACAAAAAAGTGAACTTGGTGCAGCAAAAGTTGACAAATGTAGATGTAAGTGACAACTTGGGCTGATTGCAAGGAAACCATGTTCTCACACCCTCTGTTGTATGTAGTGGACTCCATGATAGACCAAGTGAAGTGACTTATATCACCCAAGTTCGGTGTCGATCTCGGCGACTTGTCTTAGATGTCGAAGTGATTGCTTAAGAGTGGTACGCTTTTATCCTCTTGCTTCTATGGTTGAAGGTAAAATGCCCGGGAAGGGTCGTTTAAAAATTGATATCCGCGGATATTATTCATCTTTGCAAGTTCAAACTCAAAGAGAGCAGATAACTATGGCCATTGGCCCTAACCCACTGCTACCCACATTCCGTCGCGCGATGGTCTCGAAGAAACGCACAACCCTATTTTCGCCACGAACCAATGACGTACACGAGTCCCTTCGCTCCTTCACACGGCAATCCATATTTCTGATGATCCGCGGAGATAGATATGTTGCCGAGTTTCTTTATACGTTGATCCTAATCGCTCTGCACTGCTGCTGGTCAATTACTATTTCCAAAATGGGAAGTTGTATATGCTGGGTGATGGGTTCTTTGCTGGACCTTGGATCTGCGATCCATGCAAGTATAAGTATTCACATTCCTTTCAATCCTGCCGTAAAACACGCTTTATGTGCTCCTGTTTGTGTATGATTGAGCTACGATTGGAGCCGGTGTTGCAACGTCAGATTTTCAAACTTGATAAAGAAGCAGCAGAAGTATGTAACTCAGTTATTGTCAGTTTTCACGACGTTAACAATTTGCTAAGTTGAGATCTAGTTACCGTATCTCTAAACAATCCTGGGGTGGTCCTTTCAGCTTCCCAAAATGGACCCAAGTTATGATCCTACCAAAGAGACATTGAACCTACTGGTTAGCTCTGGCATCGCAAAAGCGCGATTACCCTGGCCAGACCTGCTTCTCAAATCGTTTCTCGCTGGGGCTTTCCTATCCATCGGTGCTCTTTTCAGCCTAATCGTTGCGGGAGGCTCACCCTCTCTGCGCGCCGAGAATCCTGGGCTTGCTACACTGCTCTCCAGCTTTGCCTTTCCAACCGGCTTCGTTATCCTCACCATCGTCAATACAGAGCTATTCACAGCCAATGTGTTTGTATTGATACTAACCACGTTCATGCGGAGGACCACCTGGCTCGACCTTGTCCGCAATTTAGTCTTATCTTATATCTTCAACCTAGCCGGCTGTCTATTCGTGGCGGGCTTTCTATGCTGGTGGTCCGATACCCTGTCCACAGATACACTGAAAAGTTTCGCCGTCACGCAAGCCGAGGGACGGGTCAACGTGCAATGGTCCGTGAACTTTCTAAGAGGGGTCGGATGTAACTGGCTCGTGGGCTTGGCGATCTTCCTCTCAATATCCTGCAAAGATAAAGTCTCTAAGATCTATGCGATTTGGATTCCGATTTGGACGTTTGTTGCGATTGGCTATCAGCATTGCATTGCGAACTTTTTTCTCGTGCCGATTGGGATGTTTTACGGTACGAACTTTGGGGTCGGGAAGTTTATCTACCAGAGTGTGATTCCGGTTACTCTTGGTGATATTGTTGGGGGTGCTGTGCTTGATGGGGTGTTCATTTGGTTGTTGTATGGGCATAAGGTTATGAAGAAACGGCCAAGTGATGAGCAGAATACTGGGGGCCATCTCCCGTCTTGAAATTTGGTTCTGTTCAGTAGGATGTTAAAAGATTAATGAATATGTCAGAACGATTACGTTTGGAGTCAGTTCTCATTTGATTTATCTCATGGCTGACAATTCAGTTGCTCAATTTACTCGACAGACGAAAACAACAGCAGATCATTAAATACATTATAGCCTGCTGCTAGAAGAAGCAGCCTTTGGAATCCCAAACTTTGAGACATCCTCCTTAGTCCTTCCATCTATTGCCAGTTCCGCCAGAGCGCGGCCAAAGGCGGGGGCAAACTTGAAAGCATGCGCAGCACCTAAGCCCACAATGATGTCTTTATTGTTGTCCAGTGGGCTGATAATGAACTGTCGGTCTGGAGTGATAGTATACTGACAAGTGACAGTGCGAAGCGGCTGGCGTTCCTTGTCGGGTATAAAGCTCTTCATAAACGAGGAGAGCTGCTCGAGCAACTGGGGCGATGGTACATAGGTACGTTGCTCAGGTGTCATGAAGTTGTTCGACGAATCACGACCAGCCTTGATAGTCGGCTCGCCGTAAGATGGGAATCCATAGAAGGCTGGATCCCCGCCCCAAATCCACACAGGGAACCGATTAGGCTGGAAAGACTCTGTATCTGTCGGCTTGAAGTAGGTCACTTGTTCCTGCATCACGGATAGAGGAATATGGACTCCCAAAGGCGCGAGCAGCTTATTCGTCCACGCATCGGTTGTGAGAATTACCTTAACTGCGTGGAATTCTCCTTTCGGTGTCTGGATAGTGATTCCTCCCTCCTTCTTGGGGATCACACGATCGACAGGCGTATTCTCCTTCAAGACTGCGCCTTTCGAGCGTGCCAAGTACTGCATGGCGGCAACTGTTTTGGAAGCATGGGCTATACCTGTATCGGCGGTGTACACTGCATCTACCGTGTCGGGGATGTCGAACTGGGGCCAGCGCTTTTTCACTTCCGTGGCATTCAGAATCTCATGGGGTAAGTTTGTAACTTTCAGGGTGTTGATTAAAGTTTCAAATGGTGAGGCCTTCTCCCGAGGGACGAAAACCAGGCCTCCAGTGATAGTAAGCAGCTTTTGGCCGGTCGCTTCTTCCAATTCAGCCCAGTCTTTATAAGCAGACTGAGCGAGCTTCACGTATTCGGGTAGGGCGTTGGAGGTCCTAACAATGCGTGATGTATCGTGGGAGGCCCCATGTACGTGACCAAATTCGAACTGCTCAAATCCGATGACTTTTTTCCCCTTCTGCGCGGCCTGGTAGGCCGCTGCACTTCCTAGGGCACCAAGTCCGACAACTGCTACGTCGTATTGCTCCATATTGAATAATATTCGTCAGTAATATTGGCTGCCCTTCTGGTAGTGGGTTTGGCATGTCATGGTTCCAATGTATATGCTTGCGTCTCGGTTGACACGGGCCGCTCACGTGGTTCTTGCTGAGGGGTCCGGACGGTTGCGGCGTTGATTGATAGACTTTGGCCAACAGAAAGAGTAAAATCCTGGAAAAGAAGTGAGTCTGTTGTTCTGGTCAATGAATTTCTCGCATGGTAGAACTGGCTTACATAGAAGTTGTGCTTACCGTCAGTATCATGGCGTCCTCCCAGCCAAAAGAGTAGAAAATAGGTCTATCCGCTCGACCCATTCTATTGGACCACTCATAAGCTATCACCCGTGAATATAGTTAGCTGTCACATCTGACTGTGTTGCTGGAACCTGTCGCAGTCAGTGGACCCGGGGCAACATCCGGGCCCAGTGTTCAACCCCGCTCCAAACAGTATCGGATCGATCTGCCGTCGCTATCAAACCAAACCACCCAACGCGGGCCGCTTCCGTTTTGACCAAGCGGTAACAAAATTGGACGAAAGAGTCTGGCTGTGAGATATATTACTCGGGTATCCTAGCGCCAGAACTGTTGTGTTGTCGGACATGATCCGTCGTAAAGCAGGTGATAGGGTTGGCAACTGTTTCGCTGGGTAGTTATTTCTGTATGATTGTTTGCGTTAGACAATTTCTCCGCCCTCGGTGTAGATGTCACGCCCGGTATCTGGGTCAATGAATTAAAGCTCGTCTGGAGCGATGTTGATGGCGTTGTCGTATTGTGAGAGGCGTTTGATGCTGCATAAGTGGTCGCCATGGGTCATGAAGGAGTCTATATTCAGTTAAGGGTACTTAAGCCAATCAAATACTGTAGTGTAGTTCTTCGGAGTGCTATCAACTGTGTCACTGCGGTAGCGAGAAGTCCAAGAACGGCCTATTACTGTGATTTGGTAGACTAGGGAGGAATGCAATGATAGAGGTCGGGAGTATGGAATAAATTCTAAAGATCCACCAGGCCTGGTAACACAATAGTCATTGCTGTCATTCATTGTGGGTACTAGATATTGTGATTGACATGGTGGTGTTGAACACTGTAGCCTGGCTCGTTGTAAAAGTAGAAGGTGTTGAGTACCTTTTTTCGTTCAATCACTGACCGGTTGCTGTGAGAGCCTTACAACAACAACTTTGAGGAGATTTTGTTCCATGGATTACCTCAAGCAACACTACGTCACTGTCCTAGATTTTCATCATCTTCCAAGGCGTCTACAAGACAGACGTTTGTCAACCACAGTACCAATCTTCTCACCTCTTCTAGCTCATATGTGAATCTGATGCTGATTCTACCATTTCATATTAACGGCGACCCAACACTATCAAGTACTGTGCAGGAAGCCCCATTGATCCCAATCGAACTCGCCCTTCATCCAAATTCCAGTCTACTCTACTAACCCTCCATTCGCTTTCTTCACCATTACAAACGGCTCTCCAACTCTCTTCAACAACTTGACCTCTCTGGGCTTCACAAACAACGGCTCCGTCACAGCAAAATAATCATGATAATATGGCTTTTTCAATTGTACCTGTCGCAGCCAGTCAGATACTACTTTACTTCTCGATGTCACATCTACATAGAAGGACTGTTATGGTGCGGAAGGGTGGATCGTATACGTACCCCGATAAGCCATTCCTTCGACGCGGACCTGGAATATTCACATTAGTCACGCCAACTCAACCTGAATACCTTTTCTTGATTTTATAGAAGGAAAAATGGAAATGATAAAGGCAAAGCTGAAGCAGGGGAATGTACCAATTCTCCACCCACGAGATTGTCCCGGGGGCGTCGGGCTCCTGGTATAATTCGAAAAAGGTACATTCGGGCTCAGCGACGACGGCCTCGTACACGGGTTTCATTGCGGCCCAGAATTTAGGCACGTCCTCGGGATTGAGGTGGATTGTTACCTGGAGGGAAATGGATTCTGAAGCGGTGGACATTTTGGCTTTACTATCGACAGTTCGTCGGGGGGAAGGTAAGATGCATTGAGCGTAGGATAGAATATAAGTTGATTGGGGATGACAAATATGAATGATTTTAACCAGGCAATAGGCGGAGATATCGGGATTAGCGGCTGTAATTCTACAACATTCTACAACAACGGGAATGTTGCATTTGGAGTAAGCACTAAACACTAGACTGGTGACTGCCCACCAGCTTGGGGAGATTAACGCGAAGTTAACCAACTGGGGTAAGTGATTGGAGATTGCATTGATCATTGGCTATCTAGAGCTGGGAAGAAAGATACTTAATTAGCATATTTTAGAGGGGGTATATCCCACTCCATAACCCTTGCCTATGGTGTAGTCCACTAGGTGGCTATCCAATTTAAGCCTTTGTTAACTTAGAGGCCCAATGAAGACAACCTTGTCGGCGAAGATCCACAAGGCCGGGGATTCCAGCGTTATGCTATCACAAAACTAGCAGTGACTATGCTGATGTATGCACTCGGTGCACGCTTAGAAGCTGTATGTTGCATTCTTCTTCTCCCTTCCTTTTTAATCTTTCCCTGAAGCTTTTGTCGCGAATTCTCTGACCGCCGCATAGTACCTATGTACATAGATATCAGGCCATAAGCCATCTACATGAATTGACTGCAACCGCCGTGAACCCAGAAAAAATGAGCGACTCGCGTGCGCTACGGGTGAATACGCCCGTAACGCTGCACCTTATCTCTTGGTTCAATTTCCAGCCTCTACGATCGCTACTGCAATACAAGGATCCCACGCTGCGGACCGCCGCGGAGGCAGGAGTCGATGTCGCGGAGCTGGCGGTTGGTCCTGAGTTTGCTGGCGCGAAGGGTTACTTCACCTGGAAGCAAGACACCAGCTCGAGAGTCTAGATCTAGTGAAGCAGCAAAGGCTGTGTGAGAGGACTTTAGAATGGGTGGGGTTGACAGAAAAGGATTTGCCTCTCGAGTTGGGAATTCCTTGTCTCGCACAAACCGAGGAGTGGGAATGAGACTAATATCTGCATTATCAGTCTGGATAAACTTCAAAAGGAGATTTTGGTGCAAACGGTTTATTCCTGCTACTTATTTTTTTTAGAGTATTGCTTAAGAGCTCATGCCGATTACATCTCACATTCCCCGGCACTCGGTAAATACCCTTTTCTTGTCTAAGCAGATACTACACTACTTATTGTTGTCCGGAGACTGACAGATACTAACTATACCCGATTTGAACTTATCCGGGAACTCCCGAGTCACGGGTCGGGCTATCACTTTCTTAGGCTCGGGGTGCGGGTTGAATCGCCTGTAACCCGAACCGGCCGGGGCGGGTTCTAAAATCATTAACCCGAACACGACTCGCTAACCACTCTATCCCTCATCTACATACGTCTATTGAGAGCTACGCATTCAGAAATTGCTAGCGTCACTGACCTGAGCAATTTTTCCATGGGTTTGTCCATGCTCCACCCAAACCCGGCCAATCAAGTCGAACAATCCCAATTAAGGGTTATCAGATTTCCACACGACTACCGAAGCCGTACCTAGTTTTATTGGGATTGCCGCCATGGCTCCCATTTCGAAACTATGAGATTACCCATGAAAATGCCATACGAGGCTTTATTGGCTGGTATCTACCAAGAAAGCATAAGTAAGCGGAATATTCAAGTCCAGGCTCAGAATCCAGACGATCCGCCAAGATCAAGCGGGGCAGATTAGATTGCCTTCACCGGCAATGTCGTTTTTATCTGATCATCTGATAGGCGAAACTCTGAGAAGTATGGACGAAGTGGAGACGCTGTGTGAGATTTTCACTGCCGGACTCTTGGAGCCTCCTTACTAATGGACTTGTAATCATACATTGTCTAATTTATGTCCTGTTAATGGCCAGCGATAGGAGGTGTATGACTGCAACTTATTACAAATTTGTACTGTACGCTGGAAAAGAGGGTCCACATTAGCGGCTATGCTGTGATATCCACTGACTTGCTTTATTGCCGATAAAATATAGTATTTGCCTCACCTCGGCTGGTGAGACCGCTTCTCAGTCTCCGAAGTCGGGGAGCTGGTTCCGCCAGACATACTGATGTAGTATATCGGTTGTGCACATGGTTGTTGCACTATATGAGCAATGAGCGGGGTTTTGCCATATGTACTCCAATTTGGTCTAAAGGCATGATGTAGTTTGTTGTTGGTACAAGATTGAATGATAGTTAAACTAAGATGTATGTATGGATTGTATGCTTTAAGCTCTATACTCTATACTCCGCTGTTAATATGGTATGCTATGAAAGTGCCGCATGTTTGATGCAGAACCTGCAACTCAGGTGAGATGTAATCAGGCCACTATGGCAAGCTCACAAAAGCTAGATAAATATTATAGGTAGACTCCAACAACATCCTCTCAGAGTCACTGTACATCCCATTAAACACAGGATCAGGGGTAATTGTACCCGCGTCGATCTTCGAGGAAAAGATTTCCTGGCTAACGTCATAAACCTCCGTTGTAGCCGGCAGAGTCCCATCAAGGAGATACTCGCGGATGGTATTCACCAGCCCCAAGGAACCAAGACTGATTGTGGTATGGCCAGGTCCCCGTCTAACCGCAAGCTGAGACGAGGTAGGAAGCCAATTGTGTAAGCGTACCGCAGAGTTAATAGGGGTAGTGGCGTCATGCAGCGCGTTAATGATCAAAACGGATGTATTCTGCTTAGTGAGGATGGCGTTCGTCTCCCCGTTAGTGAGCTTCGAGGCTCCTACGTTCGGGACTCTTGGGCGAGTATTGGGGAAGTTTCGGCAGAAGGATAAGGTGGACAGATCCGCATTCAACCATGGGGTCTGCTCGGCAAGAGAGATGTTGAGGACTAACTGCGCAACTTCAGGAAGTTTGGTATGATTGGAGGGGGCATTATCAGTGCACTGGATAGGCCATCCAGCAAAAGAGCCGGTGTCAGGCGCACTGGCGTTCGTTTCTGGACCTGCTGCATCCGTCAGGAGGCTGGCGACAGGGTCGGCATTTCCTTCCTCGAGTGCGCTCACTGCCGAGGCGACAGCGGGCCATGAGCTGGGTAGTCTCAAGAAGGAATACATGAAAAAGCTGAACATTCCAACTGTGATGGAGGACGATCCGTCCGATACGTCAATAGGGTTTCTATATAGAGACGCTTGTAGATTGGCAAGGCGCGTGGCGATGTCTGTGGTGCGGTTTCCGGGGGTAGTGCGGTTTCCCGGAGCTTTGTTCAAAGCACAACCATCTATGCCGGCTTGTGTACAGGATGTAGCCAGATCATTGATAGAGTCACGGACATATAACTCATCATAGGGAAGCTGACTAGTATATGGTTGCGCATTCGCGGCAGAATCGAAAACACCATCAAAGATAATCTTTCCGACTCGTTCTGGATAAGTCTGAATAAACTCTGCACCGAGAATAGTTCCATATGAAAAGCCCCAGTAGTTGAGGGTTGCATTGTCTGTTCCTTCTATGGCATCGATGATAGCTGCCATGTCACGGACGACATAGGCGGTGCTGGAGGTGTATAATGCCGGGGAATTATGGTCGGCACATGCGTTGGCGAGCTCTGCAATGGCGTTATCATAGTCCTTCAGTGCTGCGTAATATGAGGGCATGTAGCTCTGATTGCGAAATTGGCTATACTCTATCTCAGCTGCTGCGGGAAGCGCAGCAGATGCGTCAGCCTCCTCGCCTGCCGAGTCGAAGCATTGCAGGAGAGGTCGTGCAGAACCCGTGCCGCGTGGATCCCAAGACACTATGTCATAGAAGCCACCTGTGATGTTGGCCATACCCTCTCCGGCGCCGTTCAAGAGGAAATCGGTTCCAGCAGACCCAGGGCCGCCTGGGTTTGTGAGAAGAGAGCCTTTGCGCTGGGATGCAGGCACAGTGGCATTGTAGCGAGCCAGCGGAATATACGCCAACGCGCCGTTTTCTGGATCAGCGTACTCGAGCGGCACCGTGAGGGTGGCGCAATCTAGGGATGGATTCGATGTGCATGGTGACCATTGGATGCTCGCAAGAGCAGGGGCTATCGGCAAGTACCCGAGAAGGTAGAGCTTCGAGGACCACGGACCAGGCATATCGACTATGACCTAACCCTAACGGCTTTGGAAAACGGATGTAGGGGATCGCCATCATGATATAGCATTTGGTGAACGAGTCAGCTCCGCCAGCTGCCGAACATGAAAAAGTTTAACTTGGGTGCAATAGTTCCACTTACCAGTCATGATGACCCAACGACCACAGAATATCTACTCCGTAATAGGCATATCCAGTGAGCTAGGTGGATCACTAGTTCCATCCAGTGCATAGATCAGCGATCTTTGCTTCTGTTCGGGCTAGCGTAAAATCTCTTTTGGACATGGTGCCTTCGCTACCAGCGAAATCATAATAGACTCGGAAGGTAGCGCGGCAACCCGAAATTCCTCCAGAGAAATATGCGCTAATACACGGTATTTACAACGCCAAGGAACAACTTCGAGTCTTCTTTGTGTGGTTTTCTTAGGGATACCTGGTACCACTCGACGGTAACGGAGTGTATCGGGTTTGCAACTCCGCTAGAACTTCGGGCGGGTTCAAGAGACGCTCCGAGAGACAAAAACTTTTCCGAGTCGACTTCACTCCCCACACGTGACCTTCAACGATGTGATTCATTTGAATTAGACTCTATTATCTACTTTTGTTTATCTTTAATGTAGCGACTCATAGAGGGTACTATTATCGTTCGGACAAGATGATACTGTACAGCCTGAGTATGGCTACGTACATAGAAAGCGCTGTTCTCCAAAATATATTTCCCAGTTGCAAAGGAATACGAGGGCTGAAGAATCTGAAATAACCACTCTGGTTCCAAACTGGATACTATCTTTCAACCAGAAGAGTTGCTGGCTCAGTTTGAATACGAGCCATTCTGCAAGTAATTAACTGCTATGATACTCTGTCTATTCGGACGGTACTGTCTGGAGTCTGGACTTTCGAACACGACCCAACTAATGTCTGGGTGACGGCTGATTGTATGAGAGGGATCCCGCCGGAGACGAAGGGTACAAGACAAACAGACATGTGATTAACGTCAGTATTAGGACTCTAGAGAGAGTACTGTGCGACGGTGAGCGCGTGCCGTTGAGTACAACTGAATCGGGGTACTGGAAGGATAGCTTCATGAATAGATATAGCTCTGAGCTGTGTTGGTCTGACATATCTTAGCCAACAAGGGAAAAACATATGTTAGGAAATTCCTGAGCTCCTGTCACAAATACCTCGATTGTCAGTTACTTATGCAAGTCCTGGTAGCAAAATCACTTGCCCATAGTGGTCTGCGGGTTAGGTTCGGGTTCAAAATCTAGAACCAGCCCCCGGCCGGGTTCGGGTCGGGTAACACATATCACTCTACCTGCATTATCCACTATTATAGGAAGATCAGGGACTGAGTAACAAAATCTATTGAGGAAAACAGTTCAGAAACAGCACCACACATACTAAGAACTGTCTCCCTAATCCCGACATATTTCAAGCGCAAGACATGATTTATCACCTAATCTTTAAGTACTGAACTGCTTACTCGTCTATTTAGAATTACATACATAGCACACAGAGCCTACTGAGCCTAAGTATATCCAGTCGAAAAGAGTGTATATGTATCTTGCGTCCTGGATTACTACTATATCCGGCTGCAGCTGAGAGCGTATGGTGGTATTATATAAACAATTATGTTGACCATTTAGCCCTGAGATGTTGGGACTAGGATTAAATCTTGATTAAATATTTTAAATATCCAACCTGACTTATTTGATGAGAAGTTGCAAACATGCTTCCTTCAGGTTGATAGGAATCCCCTTCGCCTACGTTCTCGCAGTAGCATGCATAATTGTTCAGGTCCCTTGGTATATCAGTTATATTTCATAACCAGGCGAGTCGTCGCCCACTTGTCTCGATAGCCGTCTTGGAACCCGGCTGATCCGTACAGATGCCAGCGCTCTAAGCTTCTCTGCCGCTGTCGACGAAGTGTATGCCGATGAAGAGTATATGTATAATGCTGAGCATATTGGCGAATATTATATGTGTACTCGCCGGTATCTGATCTTGGTCTAGCTTGGAGGAATAAGATGTATTGAAGAGGTTGAATGTTCGTGTTATGTAACACATGGGGTGTCAGAATAGACAGAGCTTTCTCGTCCAGTGAAAACGAAAGGGGATAGATGAATAGGCAGCTTTGACCTCCAAAACGTCACACTACATCACAGGGATTTGGACAGCCCGCGAATTTTGTAGGTGGCCCAGTGATGTTTTTCTACCTCTTTGAAATGTTTTCACCTTGTTGCACATAGATTTTGCTATGTAATCAGCACCAAGGAGTCCATAGGATGCCTGTAATATTTACATTGACATGTGTGTGTGCGAGCGAGAAGAGAAAAGAAAAAAGGGAGGAAAAGAGAAACAGTAACAGTGATAACCATTAGGTAGCATATGTCATTAGATCAATGTACCTTGTCTACAAACTTCATGACCTTGTTCCCAGTACTGCTCTTCTCAAAGCCCGACAAGTCATCAAGGAACGTAACCTGGAAAAGATGCTCGTTCTCCGCCAAAATGAAAAAGTATTTCTCCAGCTTGTTCAAAAGTTCTTCCTTGGTCATGATGTGTTCATTATCCGCCTGACGCAGCAGACGAATCTCGAGCTTCGTCTGGGGTGATGATTCCAGAGTGGCTAGAATCACCTGCCACTGGAGGACTCCGGTCTTATCGTCTTGCATAAAGCTGACGATGTTTTCGAATTCAAAATACATGCCGAACCACTTGAAACTGAACCGACGGTCGCGACCACGAAGGCGGAGGACTCGGAGATGCTCTAGCTCGGATTCAGGAATGATAGCACGGGCTTTCTCTGGTAGCGGTTGTAATGATCCAACATCTCCTGTGATATAGCGCACAAGGGGGTTCCGACGACGTACGAGGGAGGTCTGAACGATGATACCCTCCTCGCCGTCCGGCACGGACTTTACGCCAGCGGACGAATCACCTTCAGAGGCGGAATGAGGGAGGATCTCAATAACAACTTGACGGGTGTCGAAGATGAAGTCCATGGTACCGGGTGGACGCTCCGGGGAAGTAAGGTCAGGGTCACTCAGAGCGCATGGGCCTGCTTCCGCGCTTCCCCAGACTGAACATATCTTTACCGGACCTAAGGTCGCCCTGATGTGGCTTTGTTGTGTCTCGGTAAGTGGCTCGGATGTGTACAGGACCTTGGTTAGCTTGATCTTCGCTTTCTCCTCCGCTGGAAGTGTAGAGATATGGTGAACAACTTGGACGACCTGGCTGCCGTCGCCGGTAATAACATTAACGTGATAATGGGCCAGAGCATGAACAACCTCGGCAGGCGTCATGTAGTTTCCAGCGCTGAGAACAGTTGCTCCTGCATTTTCCAGAATCTCACTCAGAAGATCGAGAGACCTGCATATAAATTAGAGAAAATTCTTTACTCATGCTATATCAAGTTCCCTAGCGTGTGGTCAACATACCTGTAGAAGTATCCAGAGGCGTGGGTCGTCAGGATCCAATCATGAGGCTCCACGACTCCACAAGTGCTCAAGAATTCACCAAAAACTGCGCGCTGGTTGCGGTTTTCTTTGGTGTCAGTCACAAACATCAGCGGCAGTCCACCAGAGCCTCCTCCTGTGATACTGACGTAGGAACTACGCCTGTACTCATTTTGGGGGCTTGTGTCGTCTGTAAGCCGTGCAATGGCTTTATAACTAGAGGGCTACGTGTCAGTTGCTGGGAGTTTAAAATATCGTATTAAGACTTACAGATCTTTCTTGCTAACCAAGGGTAGGGAACTGAGGTCAATATCCGTCGACCTTTTGTCAGCCAATTCTATTGCCGACTTGATTGTTTCTGGGGTGGGAGGGTATTCGACGGCAGGGTTATAAAAGGGGTGGATTTCGGCGACGGCGAGAACCTCCTTTAGGGAAAATGTGGTAGGAGCCATCATTCCACAGACTCGGCACAAGCAATTCAACCAAAACCTTGAAGGTAAATGACGTGACTAGAGCGGCGACATGTAAAATGACACATTGTGGTTAGGGCGCATCCGACATTCTTATACATAAGGGGCTTTAACAGCTGTTTTGATGTGGCGTACATTGCGGAGTACATCAGCCAGTTCTCAATTAGCCTAAAGCTTCTGGTGACTCGGCACATGAACTAAAGACATGATCAGAGTTAGCCGAGCGTAAGTGACGTATGAGCATCAAGACATTTATGTGGTAGAGGGCCCGGCCCGCTGGTATTGGAAAATATGCAGCATGCCTTCGTTCAGCTGGTATGCATGTCTCGAGCTAGTTCCGCATGCGCTAATTAATTTGGGACTGTTACTGTATTGAAAAGCAATTACTTCCTGAGCAAATCAGAATCCCAAGGAGCTAAACTGCCAAGGTTTAGCGCGAGTCCGTGTTGTGGGCACTAAATGTCTAAATTTCCACTATCCGAGTTAGGGTTCCACCTGGACTTTGGGCCCCCTGTCCATAAAGAACCACGTTGCAGTCTCACCCCTCCTCCAGCTGAATAAACTGTGGCCACGATGGCAGTATTCGAGTCCGTGCTGAACGCTAGGGCATCGCACCTGATTCACTAGCTGCATGATACATTATGAAGCGAACGTAAGGGGCAAAAGTTACATAATGAAAACACGCCATCCGCTCGATCAGTGCGGTGCCGTGAACCCGGTGGAGGAAATCTCCTGCAGATCAAAAGTCAATCCAGATCGGCCCAGGATACCAGCTCGGTATGCAGTTACGTCGCTTTCCACCGTAAAATACATGCCATGTTCCCTTCGGGCGATTTAAGTGAATTTGCAAAAAGCAATGAGCGATTTCAGCTAGAAGATACACGCCGCCTACAGCTGCTCTGGCGTACTCCGTACAGCTAATTAATATAAAAGTCAATTTCCTTTGTATATATATGTAGTAGTAAGAGTTCACACTGATCGTCGTTTCATTAATTGCTTTTATCATCGCTGGAGTTCCGAAGATGATGGTGACGGACATGCCTTCCGATGCTTTGGTAGATAGCATCATCACAGAGAGAATTTGGAAATTGAATCAAAACCCCGTTGACATTCAGCATGACCTGCCGTTTTTGGTCGCCGACACAAGACGAATATTCCAACAACATGAACGCTGGCTCCGATGTCTTCCTAATATTGCACCCTTCTACGGTCAGTTGTGGGCACCATCTTAATTACTACTGTGTTCAAATAATTGACAAAATTTTCAATAGCCGTGAAATGTAACTCAGACGTTCGGCTACTCCGCTATCTCGCACGTCTAGGCGTCGGCTTCGATTGCGCCTCATGGGGAGAGATGAAACTCGTGCTGGACTTAGGCGTAGACCCGTCAAGGATTATCTTCGCTCATCCGTGCAAAGCAGTATCTGCCTTACAGATGGCTTTCAGAAGAGGAGTTCCACGTACGACATTTGACAATGTCGACGAGCTCGAGAAAATAAAGGACAATGCCCCCAATCTACGGCTACTTCTTCGTATATACGCCGATGATGACACTGCTCTTGTATCCCTCGGAAACAAGTTTGGGGCTCCTTTAGACACCACCAAAGTATTACTTCTGAAAGCGAAGGACCTCGGCTTAGTAGTGGATGGGGTCAGTTTTCACGTTGGTATGTACGAGCTTTGTTCTCAAATTGCCTCGCTCTAGCTGCAGGCTGTATTCCATAGTAGCTAACAGATACAGGATCCGGAGCATCGAATGCCGATACTTTTGTGACTGCAGTACAAAATGCCAAACGAGTCTTCCAACAAGGGAAACAGCTCGGTTTCAATATGCATGTTTTAGATGTCGGGGGCGGGTTTCAAGATTCCAACTTCGAACCAATGGCACTAACTCTCCAACGAGCTATTGAAGAAGAATTTCCCCCTTCCACACAGGTAATGGCGGAACCTGGCCGATACTATGCCCGCAGCTTCTACACTGCGGCATGCAAGGTCATCGCCCGACGCAAGCAAATTGGGCAGGACAAGTTATCGCAAAGTGACATGCTGTACCTAAATGATGGGATATATGGGTGTTTCATGAATGCCGTGGCCGAGAATGAGATCTACCGGCCTATTCTGATCAGACAGGAGACTACGAGCAGTTCCGAGAGAGAGGCTGGGGAGCATCGGTATTCTGTATGGGGGCCGACGTGTGATGGGCTGGATTGCATCGCCAAAGAAGCTACTATGGGTTGTGAAATAAAGGTTGGGGATTGGGTCAAGTTTGAGAACATGGGAGGTAAGTCTGCCATTCATTTAAGGATTTATAAAACTTGGCAGTTAACACAAGTCGATCGCAGCGTATACAACAGCGACTTCTACGCAATTCAATGGATTTCCAAACCGCTACGACATCATATATGTCGATGACTATATCCCACCGAGATGCGATAAAGAGGTTATGGCTAGTACGAAGCGCATGAGGTCAGAAGCTGTCCTATAGATATTATGAATACACCAATAGTAATAGAAAACATTTCCCGAGCTATTCGTACTTCTTGTGTGAACCCTCATAATTGACTGCCAGGGCGATGGCATACTACTTTTCCTTTTCCCAGATCTTGCCTCGGCTTCTTGCTTAAACTGTGGGTGGGGCCCATTGTTCGTAGTGTCCGTATTATTTACGTAGTTCTAGGTTAGGAACTTAGGATAGGTTCGAGAATCGGGAGAACTTTCCATTAGAATGATCGGCGGGGCAGACTAAAAGACACGGGATAAATCCGAAAGCCCACCAACATGGATGAAGTAAGTTTCAGGTATTTTACGCGTTATATCCTCTCAGCTCTGACAGCACTTACAATGCCCCACCTCGAAAACCTTTGGCCCGAGGGATCTGCAAACTGCGGTACTTAGGTGAATCCTCACGGTAGATACGAGCCAAGATTCAAAGACCTTGCGCTATGTAGTGGGCCTTGCGCCATTTGGGCCTTCAAAAATGTGGAGACGGTGATATTAATCCGAGACATTTCGCTTTGATCTTACTCCGTAATGTTAGGGTTCACGGCTTAGCTGAGAGGTGCTAGCGATTTTAGGCAAATGTTCGCCAACATCCCTGCCGCCTAGTTTTTATTTTGACTAAGTTTATTTCTTTGCTTTTTTTTTTCTTCTGAAAATTTTTAGTACCAGTTACCAGGGTTGACTTTGCTTTGTCTCCGCACTTGTCAATGGTATGTTCAGATAGGCAAATGGCAAGGAAGCTTGGCGCATATCCAGGTAATAATAAAACATGATAATATTGTAATAAACAAAGCACGAATGTCAAAGACGCATGGGCTGAATTTAACTCCAGTGGCAAGTGACACTCTTGTCTAGTGTTCCTCTGTTTCTGAAATAAGATGGCACCGAAATAATGACTTTATCTACTACTTTGTTGTCTTACATTTTCTTCTAAGTCTACGTGATTGTACATCTTTTCCACACCATGAAGATTCCAACTCCCCAACAACTTCAACAACTACACGTCCCCCTTGACGGGGGTCATTATGAGCCCGTAGGAGCATTTGACGCGGCGAAAGCCACGTATCTCCAAGACCAGGAGGTTCTCCAGGAAAACCTCTTGCGATTATGCTCCGTCAACGGGTGGCATAAAAGTTCTAGAGCAGCTTGCTCTCCTCGGCCAGTTCTGGTTAGCTCGGAGCACCAACAGCGATGGAGGGAGCTTCATGAAGCTCTAGTCCTAGCTATAACCGACATTGTCGAAAGATGGTTGACGGACCCCGAGGCTAGATTCCCAGAACGGATGCCTTTGGAGCCGGAGGAGGAGGATCTACTGCGCGTACGCTTTCTGTAATATCTACCACTGCAGCGCAAATTATCTAACTTTAAACTGCTAGTGGATTGATGAGCAAGTGCCTCACAACCTTCCGCAATACCGAGACTGCCGGGGCTCATGGAGACCCGACTTCTTGGTGGAAGAGGAAAACAGTGAAGACGGCTCTGGGCCTGTCGAAAACTTTCGCATCAGTGAAATCAATGCCCGATTCTCCTTTAATGGCTTTATGTTCGCCACATGCGGACAGCAAGCAATACACGACATGGGTATTTGCGACAATGGCAATGGCCTGGTAGGCGCCACAGATCCGGCGAAGGTAAGCAAACAATATACGATTTCCAGCTTTTCCTGTCACTATGTCCTCACGGCGTCTGTATAATGTAAGCTGACAGAGACTAGATCCTTAAGGGCCTTTTAAGGCTGTTCCAACCCGGTCTTCCATTGCACCTTTTGAAGGGTGATGAGGCTGGCGTTGACATCCATATGCTAGTGGACTTCCTTGACCGTTACTTGGGAATAAACCCCCGCTTCATTATGCCTGCAGATCTGAGGCTACTGCCCGACCCCCAGGCAAAAGGGGGCTATAAACTCTGCTGTGTGGTCAAAAGCCCAGATAGCTGCGATCCTGCTACACTGATCTACCATGATGGAGAGATTCTGGAGGAGATTCATCAGGTCGGTCTGGAGCTTCACCAACGAGAGATCCGTGCCTTGGAGCCGGAAATGCTCCGGCAAATTAGTCTTAGGTGCTTTAATGACATGCGCACCATTCTGCTTGTTCACGACAAGAGAATGCTTGGGATTGTCAAACAGGAACTTGACAATTTAGTAGCAAGAAACGTTCTTACACTGTCTCAGGCGAAGATTCTGGAAAAGGGCATCCCAGAAACCATCCTTCCGGGGTCGTTGGAGCTCGATCAGGCAATTGCACACTGCAAGGAAATGCCAGAGCTAAAGGATGAATACATTCTCAAGCCTATCCGGAGTGGAAAAGGTGACGGGATCGTGTTTGGCGAAGATATGAACTCAAATGAGTGGGTTTCAAGGTTAGAGGGCCTGCGGTCCGCTCAATTGATCCAGGGTGGAGGAACCTGCATTGTCCAACGCAAGGTCAAACAGCTTTTGTACGACGTGGTGTTAAGACCGAACGGCGTCATGACTAGATATCCGCTTATTGGAACTTACCACTCGATCAATGGTGAGTTCCTAGGAGTTGGGGTTTGGCGTAGCAGTCCGGATCGTATCTGTGCGATCAGTCATGGAGGTGCATGGACGGTTTCTGTTATGCGTGATGAATAGGCATGGTTTAAATCTTACGAGGTGTTGATTTTAGTTCTTATAATAATCTAGGTTTCTCGAATCCTGTCTATATTCAACTCTTTTGCTTAGAATGGCGACGATCTGAACAGTTGTAGAGTACCTATATGGAAGTCTGCTTCATACTTCCAAATGCATAACCATAGAGCTCGTCCAACGAAGCTGAAACTTTACGGTTGTTGGCCATGGACATGTGTGAGGTTCGGCTGTATTGATCGTACTAATGTGGTCGCATGAGCCGTACACGAGAAGCTTCCCGGACTAGTAAATTTGATGTATCGTGAGAATTCGTCTTAGAGATGGACCCTTAACGCATGATCATATTTTCTGTAAGTGATAAATTCAGAAACGTAGTCCTTTCCTGTCACTTCAGCTGAATTCAGGCTGAATTCATCGAACGCAGCTACCTAGCATAACCAAGCAAGATGTCCAAGGTCTACATTAGCAGCAAGACTAGTGTTGCTAGGGACTCAGCTGCAGACCCATGGTCTTAAAGCCCTGACTAAGTGGCAACCACTAGCGCGAAAAGGCTACTGCAGCTTTTTCAGCTTATGAACACAGTGGATCCACAGTTATGTGGTGTCATATCCCATGCATGAAGCATACGATACAGGAGACAAATTCCGTAACGCGACCACATTATACTCTAGAAGAATATTCGTATCCACAGTAGGGAGCGACGTACGAGAGCTTCCCGGCATAGTGCTTGGGGCCCATTTCAGCTACTTCCCGACTACCTTTTGCCCCGCTGACCCTGAGCTGAACTAGATTTGGGGTCGACTCTCAGTATATAGTGACCATCCTACTGCCGTGTCTCAACTATTCGCATCTCTCGTTTTATCTGATCAGATAAGCTGAACAAATCATTTGACGCCTTACTTCCATATCTTTACGTTTACTCCCTACAGCTCTATTGTCCATTCTATACCCCGGCCTTGTTAATTGTGTTCTTCCCCTCTAGACGAGGAAGGGATCTTCATATAAAGGAAAAATGCAACAATTCGTACGCAATGTCAATCCCACGAGAATCGGGGACATAACTACACGTGAGTCGATCTCATCTAAAGATCCCAGTCCTGATGAAAACACTAATGCGGAGAAGAGGCATCCCGTGTCGTACCGCACTTAATAGCCAGTGACCTCAGCTGCGCAACGCGATCAAGCCACGTTACAGAAGTTTCGAACGCCCTTCGGAAAAGCGGCATCCTTAAGGTTAGCCTACAGTTCAAAGACGACGCGAGCAAATATCTCCAAAACCTCATTCTCGGTCTCCACAAACACCACGGACACGGATTACCCATTACCCACAGTGCATCGCGCGGTTGGTTTTGGGACATCCGACCAAATAGCACGACATTCCAAACCCCATCCCATCAAGCTCGATCCGAGACTATGCAGGAATTCCCTTGGCATACGGACTGTAGCTACGAGGAAGCCCCACCCAAGTACTTTGCGTTACAGGTTCTACGGGAAGATCGCTGCGGCGGCGGTACGCTCTCTGTCATGAACGTGGGGAAGCTAAGCTCTATGCTTTCTCCGTCTACATGTGCTGCACTACTGAGACCCCAATTCCGTATCGATGTCCCTCCAGAGTTCGTGAAAAGCGACGCTAGCCAACATATTATTGGTAGTCTAATGGCTGCTGACTCGAGTGGCGCTCCAAACATGCTGCGCTTCCGGGAGGACATCATGACTCCCCTAAGTGTGGAGGCTGCGGCCGCGCTAGCGGAGCTAAAGAATTGTTTGCTGGGATTGGAGGTGCAGGCGGAGACACTCCATCTTACGCCAGACTGCTTACCTCGGGGTTCTGTCGTGCTCATGGATAACCGCCGGTGGCTTCATGCGCGGAACGAAGTTATGGACCCCGAGCGCCACCTGCGCAGGGTGCGCTGGGATGCGAGACCATTTCCTGCCGTGACTTTGTAGCGCTTTCGTTGATTTTTTTGGGTCAGAGCTGGATGTGCGCTAGTGGACAGTGGAGACACGGCATTAGGGTTCGTAATGGTCACGGAGTTTGAATTTTGGGTATAGAAAAGTTAATACTATGGAGTACGGTTCTTAGTCCACATTCCAGAAGCGTCATTTGAGTTTAACTACGAATTTTGATCATTGCCATACGTGATAGGAAAAGTAAACGACTTCTCTAGAATCGATCGCCGTCGATCAACAATCGCATGGTTTCTTGGCACCTGACCCAATTCAACCTTACTCCACTAGAGGAGGATGTTACCTGATTAGTCCTTAAATACTTTAATACTATTATCCTACCATAAGGACCAATCATAGAGTTTTTCCAAATGAGCGGTAATGATATTTTTCTAGCTAACGGCTCGATCCAAAGATCACATTTCCGGCGCCTAGATTTACAGAGTGTCATAGGTGGAATAATGATTGTATCAGAATCTTACACTGCATTTCGTTCATAAGGGAGTGGTGCCTTCGATGCATGATTTACCACCTTATGTACCTATGACGATACTACTGTAGTATATACATCTTTCCTGTGCAAAGCCATGCATGGCGTGTGGACGTGCGTTTAGTATACATTGCCAATATATATTGTGGCAATAACACCTCACATAAGCTAACCAATGCAATCAACATCCCCTCGATTCACATTTTTCCGCTGTTCTCCCTCAAATGTCTCCCTATTTTTCCTTTTTACTAAATATCGCGCTATCTATATTTCTAAACCCATGATATGCAGATCCGCCTTAGCCGCTGAGTTAGCACTATACGTACATGGCGCAACCAACAAGCCAAAAAATATAGGATCATATTACTATTTCCCAAAGTAACCATTGTGAAGTGGTTGAACAAATTTTGCTACTGTTTAGGCCTGTGACTCCGAGGGAAACGTAAAAGTGTGGAGTGTAGCTTCAGCTCGGTTACAAGTATATCCACTGGTATTTACTCTTGCTTACACTGTTCTTGGCTTGTATGTTATGATCGGCGTTAGCTGAATGGGGACTAAGCTAGGTAATTAACTTTATGAAGGTGTTTTATCTTAGCTTCTTAGGATCAAGATCCTCTGTTCAGTAACCTGACCGCTACCTCAAGATTGTTTACTCGATCAAATACTGTCCAATCGATGGTTCGATCATCGGGACGTACCATGTTGTAAATCGATCGTCGAGCTGACTCGGAGCTGTCCTATGCTCACATTTCAATTCCCCACACAGAAAGTGGCAATTGCCAAGAAGTGTCAGCTCAGCTGTCAAAATTTTTCCTTCGTGTATGACAGTGGCAATATTATTTGGCAATTCATCTGCCTCGGAGATTGCCGGCGAAGGACATCCCTGCGATGCACATTGGATAGGAGCAGGGGTTAGGGTTACACTGCAGAAGCATAGACCAAAAAACTATTGGAAAGACGAGCTCCACTTTTCTGCAGCCACCGCTGGAAGCCCCAGTTTAACAAGCGTATTACCGACATTTTTCCTTTTAGTGGTAAGTTTGCAAATCAATTCCCTTAATGCTCAGTGAAAACTCGCAAAGGTCTGCGCCTTTTAAAGGTAATTTGGAAGATCTGTACGTAGACTGCACCAATGGCGAGTCTATATGTAGGCACTCGGTAGCGGCGTTCAGCCCCAGGCGATGGAGAAGCAAACATACGTCTGACCATAGCTGTGGGAACTATTGGTATTGTGGAAACACCCATGTACATACTCCGTACTACAGGGCGAGCACGCCATCTGGCATGCCTGGATTTCAGGGCGCGATCACGGTCTATCATGCCATTATAATACTAAGTACTGGTAACCATCGGTTGGGGTCAACTGACCGATATATTGTCGGCGAGTGAGATATTTCGCCGGCTTCAGCTGATTGTACCCAATACAAAGTAGGTGAGCTGAGTTTCTCGCTGATGTGCTTAACACCAGTCACTCGCTGGGCGACAACTAAGGTCTTTCCTTCTCTGCGCTTTAGCCTTTTCCTTTGAAGTAGGTCGCGAGCCATGAAAATATGAGAATATCCACGGATAATAGCTTTCAGTGTACTATTTAGCATATGTCTTTTTATAATTTTGTATTTTAGAAAAGTATTTAGTGGGAGAGGGAACCTATCGTGTCGTCGGAAAGCATCTGATAAAGATATGGGAAACACAACCCGAGTTTTCAATTGGTCGGAAAACGTTACCTTCCGATACACTCTCCCAATTCTTCATGTAGACCAAAGCACGAGCAAAAATAGAGTTCAGTGAAGTATCAAATGTAATAGATTGTAAGAGATACTCTCCTTGACGACTTTAAGTTGTTTCACTTCGGAATGTCTAGCGGGTAAAGGAGTAATCCTCCTGGTTGTTCGTGATAGGTTTTGTCGTCTAGTACAACCCTATAAAGCTACTAGTGTTGGTGCTCTTCATTCTCTGTATAGAAATAACATCTAACGGTGCTGTAGCTCCGTCCCCAAGGACTCATCATAGATATTAAGGTCATACTGACGGCTCTGACTCATTCGACGATTAATTTGAATGAACCATTCGCACTCCCTGAACGAACCCGTAGTGGTGTAAGTGGATGATACAGTCACCAGCTACAGGTTTCTGATATGACCAGTGGATGAAATCTGATTGTATAGAGATCCCAAAGATTCACCCTAATGGTAACACCGTGTGTTACGCCTGAAGAAAAGAAAAGTCCAGTCTACGTAATAAACTCTAGCACTTTTCAAACTCTTACCTCTGCACCCACAAGTACAGACCCTGATGTCAAATGAACACCAGCAGTGGGGCCCATTCTGATAAATATAGTACAATAATCCTCATATCAAGATATGACGACAGCTAGGTATGACGGAATGATACAAAACAAGTCATACCTGTCAGGCTGCCAGTATTTACACCGACTGCCTTAGGAATTTCTCACATCACTGCATTTGAACTGTGTCAGGCCATTATCATATTCTGCCGTCAGAGGAACTGACTGATCCAATTAATTTGCTGGAAAGACTGTCAAATGCCCATTCAGAGTTTCCCAGCTACCTAATTGAGTAACCATGATGCCATACAATGTGTCACTTTAGATGACTCAGGCAGCAGTTATGGGGTATAAAAGGTCGCCCAACCCCGGGTTTTCTCTCTTTTGGTTTCCCTCTCCAGGCACATTCACATATAAATCGGGAGGGATGGAGGAATTCAACATAAAGAAAAACACAAGAAAAAAAACCAAAAAAGGAACAGATAAGAAAAATCAAAACAAAAAGAGAAAAACCAGGAGAAATACAGAAGAAAGTGAAGAGATTCACAGAAAGATAATAAAAAAAAAGAAAATGAAAGAAAAGAAAAGAAAAGAGAGAGAGAAGAAAGGTAAAAACAGAGGTGGGAAAGGGAGGGAACTAACAAAAAATAGGGTGTTCTATATAGGCCCCTTGGTTGGGTGGTTGGGTCGGGCCTGGGACATCGGCAGTTGTGTGCTGCCTTGTCGAGTAGGTAAGATGCTCTATATGCTTCTGTACATACTTGGTCTTCTATGCAACCGGCAGAATGCTTGAAACAGGGAAAGATCCACCGTCAACAAAGATGTGATATACGGATAGTTGACGGAACGATATGCCAAGGATATCGTATACCAAATATCTACCACATCACATACTGAACAGACTCTTGAAAGATGCCACTGATGCCCTTGAGGTGGTGCCAGTAGTGGTGACCATGCTAACTTTGCCAAGGTCCAAGGACACAACCCCGCTTTTAATGGGAAGGCTGAAATATACCTGGGTGCGGCTTGGTCTCTAGACAAAACACCTTTGCACTCATGCCATCGCTCCGAGTAACACATGTGTCATGGCAAATTTTCACACTCGTGAAAACAAACCACCGGCTATTATATATGGCACAGCGTGGCAGGGACCCGAAATGAAGCCTCTTGTCTGCTCGGCAATTTCGGCTGGTATAAATGGGTTTGATACGGCTGAACAACAAAAAAACTACTCCCAAGGCCTTCTCGGCGATGCCCTTCGCCTTCATATAGGGAACAGTTTGGTGTCAAGGCATGATCTATGGGTAGGTGTCTCTATCCTTCCGCTAAATGCCAAAACTTTCCATTCAATTCAATCCCACACAAAGAACACCTTGGTTTCACACTCCTTCATAGGGATGTATAGATATATGAGAATAATGCAATACTTATAGATTACAACAGGTACAAACCAAATTCTCTCCTTATGATAACGGCCTCTGCAAAGGTACTCGAACATACGAGACGCTGGAGGACATTGCAACGCATGTCCACCATTCAGTCCCTCTGTGTGTCTCGGAACTGTGGGGCTCGTCCCCATCCTCACAGAAGGGCTCTTCCTCAGCCAGCGCCTCAGAGACGTATATCGACTGTTTAATATTACACTCGGTTCTTCAAACATTGACTGAGACACTTGCTGCGTGGTCTGCGATGGAGAGTTTTGTCCCCCACCCCGTGCGTGCCCTGGGTATCTCCAACATCTCCTATGCCAGATTACGCACTCTTTATGATGCAGTGGCGATCAAGCCTCATGTCGTACAAAACGCCTTTTGTCCAGATAATGGCTTCGATATCGAAGTTCGTACATTCTGTCAGGAAAAGGGAATCTTTTATCAGGGATTTTTCATTGTCAAGAGGAACAAGTCTCTGTTGAAGTCTACGGCAGTGCAGGAAGTCGCGAACACCCTATGTGTCGACCTTGAACCAGCGTTGATGAGTTTAATCGAATCCATGGGGGTGTCGATTATCTTCGGCAGCTCCAATGAGGAACATATTAAGCAAAATTCGGAGGCTTTGGCCAGGGTCAAGGCGTATCGCGGCGATGGTGGCCACGAATGGTGGGGACGAATGACGGAGTCCCTCAAGCAGACCATGTACAATGGCGCAAATTGACAAAATTGGGACCTGGATGGTAGCTCTATGTAACTGACGCCTATTTCCTTTCTTAGTTTTGCGAATTACATATGATGTCTCCTGCCCCACTTCGATGCGTACGTCTAGATAAGGGAAACAATGAATTTCTCGCATTGGAGTTTATGTGACCATGAGCAAGGCCTGATACTACTGGGAAAAGGATTAAAACAAAAAATGGACGACAGGAACGGCTCTGGATGGCCCTCTGAATATACCGGAAAGCTAATGGTATCACCGTGCTTCGTCTCTGGAGAGGCTTCCTATTATTCCATCCTTGATTCTTCGCCTTCCATTCCTGGGGGGTATGTGAATACTAGAGCCCTAAACTCCACGCTCTCCCTGTTTGTAGACTGACACGGGGCATCAGGTTGGGCGAAGGAGCTATGAGGGCATACTTGGGCAGACGATTAGTAGGGTCAAGGATAAGTGGTAACTAAACATACTTGTAGATTCAACATCCTGTTTAGAGTCGAAATTCTTGAATAGGCATATTTCGTCAGGTGTTTGATGATGAAGATAATACCAGCGAAATCCCGGTCGGTACTTCTGGTACATTGTCTCGCCTACATAGTCCTTTCGGACCAGATCAACTGCCATAAGGTCACTGAAACCCATTGTCCGACCATCACCTAGAGCAAGTGGCCAATTTTTGACGTGGTTCAACGGTCGCCAAAGGCTTCACAAGTACTTAGCATGTTGTTTTACTTGAACTGCCTCCAGAAACTCACTTGATCACCCTTACGCGGCCTCTCAGTAACTGATCTGCTCGGCTGCCCATCAGCATTCTCACCCGTTTCACGGTAGCGTAGGGACTCTGGTCTTGATTCACAGGCATGGTTAGTGGTAGTATGTCTTCTGTAAGCTGTAAATTGTCCTCTCTACATACCAAGATGAACCTGCTGTGCTGGGACAAGTGCATGAGTGGGGTTATTCATATCGACTGCTTGATTGACAGGAGCCCGCCATGTTGTAGACCGACGCTATCCAGAGTCTTAATGAAACCCGCAGTAGGAAATTGGGTTCCAGGCGTATCTGGGCATAACTCACTCTCCAATCAAATATTTCGATCTCGTCAACACCCTCGACGATCTCTTTGATCAGCTGCTTCACCTCAGGTATATGGTATGTCTCGACCTGTCTAGCAACATCCCAGTCCGTGAACGTAGTGGGAGCAGTACGGAAACAGAAACCATGCTTGTCAAGTCTGAAATCTGACTCTCTTCCGCGAATGTTCATGACTTTCTCCTTATCAGGCCTCTCCCAGGCTAAATTTGTTTTCGACTGGTTGTCTCCTAGATAGGATAGTATCTGATATGGTTTCTCGTACTGGAAACAGTCCCGATTCTCTAGATAAGAGAACTGCGCCAGTTGATATTCAGGGCCCATTTTGCCAAATTACTGAATATGTGGATAGGGATAGGCCAACAGATAAGAGTCTATTATAACTGAGCCTCCCGGGCTACCACCCCTCCAGGACACGTGGATCGTAAAGGCGTTGTGTAAACACCAACAGCTCACAAACACGATAAGACTATAAGTCACTAGATTACCAACAGGAAGCTTTGACTACCTATTGGTGCCATCTTACTATTGCCAAGCAGTACAGGGACGTCATATTCTCGTATCTGGGCAGGCTAACGTGGCTATCCAACCCCCAGTAAATTCTCTAGGACGGTCATCCAATCGCGCGTATTTACATATACCCAGTCACAAACAAAAAGCCTCACATGTGATTAGCCAGTGAATGTCCCAGTACCACCATTTGCACAACTGTCCTCATCATTGGGTGAGCAGACAGGATCGACAGTGCTGTCATCCCAAGGTGTGTATCCTTTGGGATTGCGGTCCGCAACGTCGTCTCCCACCTCATCCAGCCATGGCTTTTTGCGTGCCTCGCAATTATACTCTTCCTCGAGCGTTGCTGCCCATGAAGCTTTGTCCTTTTCCATTTCTCGAGTTAGGGTCCCTTGGTGCTGCGTCGATATGTATAAGGCTCGGAGACACCTGTTGGTGTTTAGGGTCTTGGGTTGGTGGTGGGGCCTTTCAAGCGCGACTTACTTGAAGTGTTCGGTAGCTCTGTGTGATACAAGTCTTGGAGATGTCACTGTTGGCTAATAGAATAGTTGGTTCTTAATCTTCTGGAGGGCGACTAGAGGGTGCTTTGCATCCTTTATATATTCCACTTTGTGAGGACATTGAATGCGGCTGAATTTGTATGATACACGACTATATGCTGGGGACCCCATATGCCAAGGCCCGGCCATAAGACTAGTTAACATGAACATCTTCGCCCCAGAGGATGCCGATGGTCCCTCTCCCAGCCTCGAACGACACCAGGTGATCAAAGCGGGCAGCTTCCATTTCCTTTTCGGATAGGGACGCATCAGCCGCCCTCAAAGCCTGAAAGTGATTGGCTTCTAGAGCGCCTTTCCGCTCTCTGGCCTCTGCCAACAAGGCTTGGGCTCGGTCCGCGGTTTGGTGGTCCCCTTCATCTCTGCTGATCAGATCCTGTAGGAGCGACCCTAATGCATGCCCCGCCCGAGCCTTGCATTCAATTGGACAATAGACAGTCTCATGGAGACTAACGCATTTCTCCAGCCTTGCCCTAGTAGCGAATGGGACTAAGTCAGTATTGATTTTTGCCGGTAAAGTGGTGTTCCATTGGCACAGGTTAATGGGTGTAGAGACATACCTAGCATTCTTGAGGTCTCCTAGAGCGCGGTATGCAAGGCCACAGGCAAAGTAACTATTCAGGGTGTGAGCCTGCTCGCCAAAAATTGCTATTCTCGCTTGGAGCACACTCTGATGTGCAACCAACGCATCCGCATGCTTGCCAGTGCAGTGGAGTATATTCGCCCGGTGGAAGAGAAATGATTGGGTTGTTGCGGCGTGAATACCGGCATTAGCTTCCATCAGTGCGGTAGCCCTCTCGATCAGCCGCATAGCCTCGTCTGGCTGCTTCTGAGCAAGCCTCACTAATGCCAGGTTCTTAAAGTTTTCCGCAAAGTTGAAGAAAGCTGTTCCGTTCTCAGGGAGTTGCAGAGAGCGCTTGATGCCAATAGAGCTGTCGAGAAACCTCTCAGCTTGGTCGTAACAGGCATACTCAAGAAGGCTGCATGCAACATCATTAAAGGCGTTGGCAAAAAGAAGCATCTCATCCAAGGATGGTGTTATCTTCTGATCACGCAAATGCGCGATGTGACGTTTTCGCAATGCGAGTGACTTTTTGCACCGGTCCAAGCCCTGTTGACGACCGGATATCCCGATTTCCTGGCTCAGTACACCAAGAATAGTAGCTACCTTGGAATGCTCTATTAAATCATCCCATGTCTGAGTTTCGTGGATTTTTTCCGCCAGTTGTAGAGTAGCCACGCCTTTGTCGTAAAAAGCGCGCTCCCACATATAGTTTCCGAGGTCTCCAAGCAGATGAACAAAGTTTTTGGTCGGAACCAGTGTCATCGCAGTTTCCGAGGGAGGGGTATTCTCGAAGACATTCTGCAAATGTACAACGTGTGGTAGACAGGCTTCTTGCAGTTCCCAACTATGATTGCTAGGGGCCTGTATGGACGACTGACGTGGATACGCCCTGCGGACGATGTCGACGGCCTCATCAAAAGCACTTTGTCGATCGCAGGGTGCTTTGTCAAGTAGATGAAGAATATGCAGTTGCAGTGAACGATGAATCGACCAGTATCCTTGATCGCCGGCCACCTCACGCTTGACCAATTGACGCCTGTGAAGGGAGCTTAGAAGTTGCTTCGGGTTCGATTTCATCTGACGGTGGCCCGAATCACCAAACAGCATTGCTTCTGGGATGTGACTGGGAGAAAGCATGGACACCACGTTGATGATTCGTCTGGCCTCAGGCGACAGCTCGTTCAATGCGACCTCCCAGACAGTCGACAGCGATCGTGAATACTGGTAGTGTGGATCTCGGCACCCCTCCCAGATCATCTGAGACTCCGGTCGTTTTGGGTACATCTCGATAAATTCCTGTAGGGTGCACTGGGTTTCCTGGATATACCCTGCCATATGAGAAATAGCCACCGGCAGACCATCCAGCATCTCTGAGATCTTTCGTGCGGCCGATAGGTCCTCAGGTGCCAGTGTCTCGTTATTAAACCGATGCAGCAGGCGGAGAAGAAGCTCTGCCCCCTGGGCCGGATCCAGGATCTTGAGCTCCAAAGGTGGATGAGAGGAGATGTGCGAAATGTAGGAACTCTGGGTAGTGACCAGAATGCTGCCATGCGAGCCAGAAGGCCAGTATGGCTTGGTGATGGCCCAAGTATCGAAATTGTCATACACCAACAACCAACGACGTGACGTTTCTTCAAGCCATCGCTTTGCCTTTGAGATCTCTATTGGCAAGCTCTGAGGATCGGCTGGATCCCTATCAGATTGGCCGGCCATTCTAGCTATTGCAGCAAAATCCCGGGACAGAGTTGTCTCATCGGACGCATCCAGCCAGAAGATGTAGTCATATTCGGACTTGAACTGGTAGGTATATTGAATGGCAAATTGGGTCTTGCCCACTCCACCCATACTATAGACAATACAAACGTTCCGCTGCTCCAGACCATCTGGATCGGCCTTCATCAACTGCCTGTGAGTGTCTTCCAGTTCATCTGTACGACCGACGAAGAAGGTGTTCTGGCAGTAAGGAACAGCGAAAAGTCTCTCAGTGTAGTTTGACGACATGGTAACATGTGGAAACTGTGCCTGTATCTCGTTGACTCCCGACACGACATGTTCAAATACCCCGACCTGAGCTTCGCGTTCAAAATTTCTCACAATCACGTCAACCTCCTGCTTTGCTCTTTGTAGGGCCTCCTTGATGGGCTTGAAGATTGTTCGATGGAACTTCCCTAGAGACTAGTCAGATAGTGCAAGAGTGAAACAGTGGAGCCAAGCGGAGGGGGACGAACATACACCAACGCCAGTCATTATAAAATATAAAAGCATCAACACAAACCCCAACATACTTATCATACAGCTGCAGCAGATAGATTCTCAGCTGTTGATTTGATTTCATTATCTGAATGTACCGCTCAAAGACTGGAAGGGTCATTGTCAAATCGGACAGCAATTGGGCAAATGTTGACATTGTTGAGGTATAATTGAGAGCGCACTGTAGCATCAGATGTAGATCTCAGTTTCCAAAAGCATTGCAATAAAGATTTGCTAGGGTACTCACGGTGATAAGGGCCTGTATGGCACCCCAAAGAAACCCAGCGGCGTGTGGCGACACCGAAACCAGGGTCTTGATTGCTTCTGCGAATGAGTTGAGTCGTCTCAAAGGCGCTTCCAGTGCCTCCAACCATCTAGTGGACTTCCGAGAGTGAGCGGCGTTTTGCAGGTTGCGCAATGTTTGCTCAAAGTTATTTTGGGTTAAGCCTTGTATCACTCGAGCGAACTTTTTCCGTTTTCGGGATGATAGCCTAGTCAGATGTTTATGAACCAGACCCTCCCACTCCTTATCATCAGGAGCAGCACTCATAATGCCTCTTACGAACAGCGGGCTGTAGAGCGCAGATAGATCTCTCCGTGTGGATCCTAGGGATCATTCCCCACGCGTTCCACATCGCTGGGTCTGGGAGGTAGGAGATAGGAGTTGACCCCTGTCTATAACCTAGAGGCTGTGTCTTTATCTTAAAAGCCTGGGGGCTGTGCAATGGAGACCATGATGGCTTGGGCAAGCCTACCAGCCTGATCAAGGCGTTCACCCACCAGTAAGTTCACCCAGCTGAAACTCCGCCGGAAGGCCAAGCCGCCCTAAAAAAGATTGAAGCGCCATGAGCCAATCATCTCGGAGTATCTCTCACCTTGTCAGAAAAAGAGCCTCCTGTCAGTAAGGCGAGGCTAGAATAGACAGGTGCTCATGCGAAATTCCCAGCCTCGCCTCATGCGGCTCCCTCGGACTGGGTGCAGAGTATCTGCCACGTCAGTGGTATTCTCCGACGCACATTCAAGGCAACTGGGAGCTTAGGGCCAATAACGAGACGGAAGGCCTCCTGGCTTCTTCTGGCATCAGACCTTCCCTCTCCCGCCAGATGACACTGCTGAGGTATCAACCTGACCACCTCTTCCCCGCAGGCTGCCGACAAGCTCCAAGACACTAGTAACTACACCGCCTTCCTGGCCGGCAGAACAGCTACAGCAAGGCATACACCGTTTGCAAGGCACTCCGACTCTATACTATTGGAGCGCTTTAATTGTAACTCTTCCCCTCTTCCCCTCCCACCAACACTCACCAAGCGCTCGAGGATCTCCTTCGGTTTGCGCAGATCTTCAAGAGAGATGTAAGTGATGAGGTCGCATGGCCATTCGAACGTTGTGCACGGAGCTGGTGTACTCCCCCCACATCGATAACTAACGAACATGTCCAGGACACAAATTCTCAACCCCCTCGCTGGTGCCACAGAAAGAATTCTTTCAGCCATTCCGTCCATCAAAAAAATATGTGCCGTCTCTGGAGCTCCTGGTCTGTCGCTCGCGGTGGTACATGAGGGCCAAACCCTCTATGTCGGCCATATTGGTCACCGAGATGTACAATCTCAGCTTTCGCCAAATGATGAGACCAGGTATAGTATGAACTCAATGACCAAGGCAATGGTGGCCGCCCTCGTGGGTATCGAGGTGGATCAAGGGAAACTCCATTGGGACGACAAGATCAAAACCCATCTGCCTCATTTCAAAAGTACGGCCCCGGAGGTGGAAAACTCGGCAACCATCTTGGATCTTCTTTCCCATCGCTCAGGCATCACGAATTTCGATTCGATCTGGCTTGGCTCTCAGAATAACCCCCTGTTGGGAAATGATCAAGCTCTGGCCGTCTTCGGGTCCCTCAAGCCTTTGCTGCCATTTCGAACATCCTTCTTCTACAATAACTGGGGCTACGAGGTGGTTGCCCTGGTCTTGCAAAAGGTCACGGGCAAGGATCTCGCAACTCTTCTCCGCGAAAATCTATTTGAACCACTCCATCTGAGTCGCACCAGCACTTTCTGGGATCCAGCGGATGACAACAACGCAGTCTCATACGGCGTACTCAGCGATCTGTCCCCCGTTGAGATTGATCGCCCCAAAATCGGCCGGGGGCAGATTATGGAAGCTGCAGGTGGTGTCAAGACCACAATAACCGACCTCATCGCCATTTACAAATCATACGTTTTCGCCATCAAAGATCAGTTTGATAAGGGCACGGATTCCTCTTCGGGATCGCCTTTCAAACAATGTCGCGTGATCGCAACGAATCATGCACGCATGCCCCAGCCTCGACTTCGAGAGGAGGGCTACGCTGCCGGCTGGGCAAGATCTCAGCTTCCTAACGAGTTAGGCCAGGTGTCTCTCAATCCATTGATTGGCCCAGAACCCATCGCTGGGAAGGGGTCGCCTTCCGAAATTATACTATATCACCATGGCAGTATGCCAGGTAGCACCTCCTGTGTCCACCTGGTTCCTGAGACTCAGTCAGCTGTCATTGTCCTCCAGAACAGCCTGTCAACCAACGATACCGCGGACCTATGTGGCCAGGCCCTTCTCGAGGCACTTCTTGGTACCCCGCAGCGCAATGACTATGTAAAGATTGCATCAGATTACACTTCCATTGATCTCCGCCAGATGGATAAAATAAAGCACGAGCTCGACTCGACGCGCGACGTGCTAACCCCACCCGAAAATTCCACGGCGTATGTGGGCCATTACTATAACGGACTTGGCAATTTTTGTGTCGAAATATTCCAAGACGATGACGGCTCAATGAAGATGCGATGGCAAGGCCTTCCGATTGAAACATACACACTGGAGCATCATCATGGTGATACCTTTACCTGGTGGATGCCATATGATGAAGTTGCCAGCCGAGGTCGGTACATCATGGACTTTGCTGCGGAATACTACGTTCTGAGGTTTTCGAAGGGCAGTGACAGTGCTGGCATACAGAGGGAAACCCTAGAATGGGCATGGGACCCAGCGATGCCGCATACCCCCGAGGTGTTTACTCGAAGAACTTCATGATCCACCACCCTAGTATTTAGTGACTTTCAGGTTTATTCTAGTATTGAGTACTTTAGTCTGTGTTTCCTGCTGTGGACGAGATCCCAACTAGTCACGGACTCTTCATTTTCCAATACACCCGCATTCCCAAATGGTCATGAGAATTCTGGCCCATCCCCGGCTCATCCACCGCAGTTACAATTCCTAGTTTAAATATTGTCTCCTTAGGGCTAGTTCCGGACAGTATAGGAAGCCGAGGAGTCTTTGAGTAAAGGGGTAACCTGGACTAGTCGGCGCGAATAACGCGGCGTTGATTTCATTAAGAATCATGCAAAGTAACGCACACATTAATGCAAGAGATGAGGCCAATCTTACCACATGTGCCCTCCGAAATGGTGGGGCAATCCCCAAAGCGGCTTGGCGCTCTCAAAACTGTTTGGATCAGACGAAGGGACACTCGGAGGAAGACTTGAATACGAAGAAGTGCCCCATATCAGTGAGCGATAGCAAATCAGTGCCAGTAGTGGGATGTCTCCTGACTCGGAGGGTGTGATCTGCGTATCAGAAGCTACGGGGTCCAACATTGACCCCACCCTCCCCGCCTTTTAACGCTAGGGTATGCATTCCAGTCACGACTAGTAGTTGAGGGCGGCCGAGCTAGGCAGAATGAGGGCCAAAGCTACGTACCCCACAACGAACAACAAACAACTCTGGGCTGATCACGGCCATAGATCAACTCCACGGATCGACCGGAAAAGTGGGTACGTGTGTCGGCTTCAATTTATCTACCAGACGACAAACTACGACCATGGTTTGTGAATCGGATCCTCGGAACACCTGCTCTTCTGGTTGCTGCGTCGAGCAACACAAGGGGATCAAGACCAGGGATGCCTCTGTTCCCCACACTTCTGACCAAGGGCCCACCGAGAGCCGTGGTTCCACCGAGAAACTAGAGGAAGCAGACCCCAACAAGCCGAGCTGCTGCAAAGATAAGCCATCTCCCTGTTGTGATGTCTCTTGCCTTGATCGTATCGCCCTCCGCGAATGCCACAAAGAGCAGATTCTATCGTCTAATGAGGCATCTCCAGGTAAGTTCAAGTTAGCTGCTTCCCACTTTGACCCTGTTCGGTTGCATTAACGCCCATCCGTAGAGCTCCGGACTCCCAGCTGCCAAACTCCCGATGGTAAACCATGCGAGCAGCACCGTCGTTCGGCGCGGACCAGGTACCTATCGAGGCTTGAAGCTCTGGGCTGTATTTGCCGTTCTTTGATAGCACTCGGACAGGAATCTTGCTGCACACCGCCAAGACGCTCCTCTCTTGGGAAAGACCGTCGCTTTACCGACTCTTGCTGTGCAGGGGGTATCACGAGGCCCAAGGCACACCACAGCGCAAGTAAAAATGGTACCAGAGAAAGCTGCTCAAGCGGCTGCTGCGGTCCTCCTGAGGCTCCCACAGTGGCTAAGCAGTGTCCTTCTACTAGCAACGGGAAGACCGCCGACTCTGGTAGTTCTTGCAGTAGATCCGAGACGCCTGAATCTACTGTTCGGCATGTTCCCGTTACGAAGAGTGAGTTCAGCAACTTCACGACGTATTGGAAGGGTTGTGGCGATAAACTGAATGTGTACCCGGTTCCAACTGCCGAGCAATGTTCGTCTCCTGAAAAGGGAAATTCTGACCGGCGGGCCTGCTCACCTGGTTGCTGCAGTAAGCCCAAACGAGCCTCTGGTGCCTGGTCTGGCGAGAAGCTCGATAAACCCGCCTGCTCCTCTCCGTGCGGTAGTACGCCTGAAGGGCCCTCCGATATTTTTCCTGGAGCAAAGCCTGATAGACTTGGACTTGGTACCCGCTCAACTGACTGCTGCGGAAAGCCCGTAACGTCTCCATGCACAAGCACCGAAGAAACGCCTAGTGACTTCGTCGAGGTCATCCGGGGTACTGCTACTCCTGACCTCGAAAAAGGATTCACTGGCCAGGAGCATGTTGTTCTGAGTATATCTGGAATGACCTGTACCGGGTGCGAAACAAAACTCAAGCGAACTTTGGGCACACTTCAGTCGGTCCAGAACCTCAAAACTAGCTTGGTGCTCTCCCGAGCAGAGTTTGATCTGGACGTCAGTGTTCAGTCGTTCGATGAAGTGTTGAGGTATTTGGAAAGGACTACCGAGTTCAAGTATGAGCGAGCCACAGATCGTGGATCTCGCCTCGCTGTTATCGTCCCCAACGCCTCTGAGTTCATGAAACGAGCCTGGCCCCGTGGCGTGACCGAGATGACCCTCGTGGACGATGGAACAATCAGCGTCTCTTTCGATGCGAAGATAACCGGAGCACGAGACCTAGTTGAACATGGCTGGGGCAGTCCTCCCAGCTTGGCTTCTCCTCAGCCTGACCCGACACTCCAGGCTGGAGTCAAGCATGTGCACCATATGGGATATGTGACTATTCTGTCCATTATACTAACAGTACCCGTCTTGATTCTTGCTTGGGCTCCACTTCCAGAGAGGGAGATCGCCTATGGCTCTGCATCGCTGGCACTAGCAACGTTTGTCCAAATCGTCATTGCGGGCCCATTCTACCCAAATGCATTGAAAGCATTGATCTATTCTAGGATAATTGAGATGGATCTGCTCATTGTGCTTAGCACAAGCGCTGCCTACATTTTCTCGGTGGTGTCATTTGGATATGTCATTGCGGGCCAACGACTCTCCACTGGTGAATTCTTCGAGACCAGCACATTGCTGGTTACTCTGATCATGGTTGGTCGATATTTCGCCGCACTCGCTCGTCAGAAAGCCGTTGAATCAATTTCACTTCGGTCACTCCAGGCGCCTACTGCTATCCTCACGGACGACTTGGCGGCCAATGAAAAAGAGATTGATGTCAGACTGCTTCAATATGGGGACATCTTCAAGGTCGCTCCAGATTCTCAGATTCCTACCGATGGCACAGTCATCGGAGGCTCGTCAGAGGTCGATGAGTCAATGATTACTGGAGAGTCTATACCAGTAGACAAATCCATTGGATCTGCCGTTGTTGCAGGATCTATGAATGGTTCTGGGATCTTGATTGTCAGGTTGACGCGTCTCCCTGTGGACAATACAATCTCTATCATAGCAGGGATGGTAGATCAAGCAAAACTGTCAAAAGCAAAGGTCCAGGATATCGCGGACCGAGTGGCGAGCTATTTTGTACCTGTGGTAGTCGCTCTGACTATTATTACCTTCGTGATATGGATCGCCGTAGGCATTGCAGTTCGAAAGCAGTCCGGGTCTCGAGCAACCACGGAGGCCATAACATACGCTATAACTGTCCTGATTGTATCTTGTCCTTGCGCGATCGGCCTGGCAGTACCTATGGTAATCGTTATAGCCAGCGGCGTCGCTGCCGAGCGAGGCGTCATTTTTAAGGGCGCGGACAGCATAGAATTTGCCTACAAAGCTTCCCATGTGGTATTCGACAAGACTGGAACCCTCACCCAAGGCAAACTGACAGTAGCTGTTGAGCATATAGACAACGCGGGGAATGCCATGTCTCTACTTCTCGGTATAGTTGGGAGTAACAAGCACCCAATCTCCGCCGCCGTTACTGCACATCTGAAAGCCAAAGGCATATCACCGTCTACTGTCTCTGACACAAAGTTACTAACCGGCAAAGGTGTAGAGGGTTCTGCGCCAGGCCTCGTTCTCCGGGCAGGAAACTCACGATGGCTCAACCTCTCGTCTGACCCGCAGGTCCAATCCATCCTTAAACAAGGCTATTCGACATTCTGCTTCACAATCAACGACAACCTCGCCGCCGTGTTTGGCTTAGAAGACTCACTTCGCCCTGACGCCCGCGAAACCATCACCAAGCTCCAGGAACGCGGTATATTCGTTCACCTCCTCTCAGGTGACGACGACCGTGCCGTCCACTCTATCGCAAGACAGCTCGGCATTCCAGCTCAAAACATCCGCTCCCGGTGCACTCCAGGCGACAAACAAGTCTACATCCAAGACCTCCATAACCCACTCGACCAAAGATCTCACAAGAGGGGCCCAACGACAATCTTCGTCGGCGACGGCACAAACGACGCCATTGCTCTCGCCACCTCCACAATCGGTGTACATATGAACCAAGAAACTGGCACCGACGTCGCCAAATCCGCTGCAGATGTCGTGCTCATGCGGCCGAGCCTACTCAGCATCCTGACTATGATCGACATCAGTAAGAAAGCCGTGTGGCGGATCAAGTTCAATTTCGGCTGGAGCTTTGTGTATAATCTGCTTGCGGTCTTGCTTGGTGCGGGCGCATTTGTGGATGCCAGGATTCCACCTGAGTTTGCGGGGTTGGGAGAGTTGGTTAGTGTTTTGCCTGTTGTTTTTGCGGCTGTTCTCTTGAGGTGGGTGAGGGTTTAGATATCTTATGTGTGCGGGTAGCTCATACACTTTACCGTTGCCTTGGCCTGCTTTGTATCTCAACTTGAGACATCTGTTATCATGTCAGAGAAACGCATGTTGTGATAGTTCCCAAGGTATTTATTCAGCTCGGTGATTAACCCGAGGAACCTGAGCAACCAGGGGCGATATGCGCTTTGCCTTCCCGTATAAAGGTCCCAACAGGATTATGCCTATATAAGAGTCTTCTACTTCCACAACTCATATTCTTTACCATATCATTAAATAGCTCCCAGGGCTGATGAATATTCCAGAGCTAGGTTTCACTTTCTATCGCTGTAATCATAGTAGGAAGAGAGTCATTAATCGGCGAAGGCCATGATGTACACTAGACCAAGAGAAGCTAAAGGAAACTAAGCCAGGAATAGGGAGACTGGGGCGAATGGATAAGAGCAACGCTACGTGTGAGAGCTGGCGTGTCATAGAAAGAAAGATGAATTGGTGGGTGACGGAGAACTGCTGTAGTTTCGTACGGGGTCCGCGGGACCCGACCTGGTAACGTGGTATTCAGGAGACCATAGACATCATGTGAAGTCTGAGCCCTAAAGCTCAGTTACAGTGAGAAAACTATTCACAATTGTGGGCCAGATGTCCGCTGTTAATCGCTTCCTCTCACTACGTGCGTCTCAAAGCGTTGACGGGTATGGTACTAGACAGTAAGATTACGCAAGGTAGCTGCTTGTACAGTACTTTGAGACACCTCTAGCACTAATAATCTGCGCCCCCATGGCGTTCTCCCATGACCCACTGCACCTTGATAAACTGGCACGAAATATTTCGTCTTATAATGCCTTAGTGCCTGTCCGTCGTAGTAGGTAGAATTTTCAAGTCTGTTAGCTTTACGCGTTCGAGTAACGTGAATCGTATATCGTATATTCGCCACGTCTCGTACATCCCGTAGAGGCAAGCATGAGAACTGGCAGTCCCATAATAGGACCAGGATTCCAAGCCTTCTGGCAACTCAGTAGTATAAGAGACGGCCTCGATGCAATAATGACCTGCCTATGTGGTCAGCTCCGCTCACAAAAACCCCTATCCCCTTGTCCATCGTTGTAGTATCGTCAATTACTGATAGTTGAGTCATCAAATAATGTAGTGGGGCGGTCCTATATTAGAAAGAACGGACTTCCTATGCTCATTCCACCCGATCTACAAACAGGTATTTAAAGAAACGACTATACGGTATTTTTCTATGCGTTCCGGCTTTCGGCTATATGATCTTCACAAAGTTTACTTATAACTCAAAGGATCTTATACGAAAGCGAAGAATACCCGTATATCCCCCATTCCTTTGAAATAGAGTTAGCTTTCCCCGGGGATCCCCGCTTTTAGCGATAGTCACCACATTGTGGAAGATTCCAATTAGTCACGGATTTGGCAGCTTCCCAACTTCCAGATCGGAATTCAATCTCCGACTCTTGCACATCGCTACATATCACGATTCATTTGACTCCTAGTAATCCTTCTCGAAGCGCGGGCTCTTCCCACGACGATACTTCTCGAGAAGCCGCCATGGAATCGACTCCGCGGAAGCCCCGGAAGCTAAATGGCCCACAGGGCGTCCAGAAATCCATCGCTGGTCATAATCGCCTGACGCGAACGATAGCCTGTCAATCATGTCATACTCGCAAGAAACAATGTGTTTATGTTGCCCGAAATCGTCGGTGCACGAATTGCTTCCAAGAAGAGCAGCCATGCCTGCCTAGAGGACATGTAGCGCGGTATGTTCTCGACTATCAGCGAATGCACTCTGAATCGAGTAACTAATCTGATAAATACGGTTACTCGTAGGGCTATCGAAGAGAAACCCGAAGATCCCATTTCCGAAGCCTCCCACAATGCCTTCAACCTACCATTGCCGCATGGTATCGACCACGAAGTACCTCGCTGGGCTGCTGTCTATTCCATGGTTCAGGAAGTCCTCCACTTTCTTCCACCCGAGGATAACATATCTGATCGCCATGGAGACATAGCACCACCTGAAAGCTATGATCCAGATATGAGAGCCCCCGAAAGCATCGCTCCTCACCTATTGTCGATGCTAGGTGATGCAAAGGACCCAGCCTCTACGATCGAAAATGAACCAGAGCCGTCTGTATATAAGATATCCGCTGGAAGTCCTTGGAATGATTCTGCAAGAAATAAAAGTTTTGAGCTTTTGACTTCTGAAAATGGTACTGAAGGGCTGGATCTAAACGATATTGATGCCTTGCTCAGCTTTTGACGGAGTTCCGGGGTATGTGATTTGCTTATCCAGGCCTGCCATTCTGAAGAGGCTTTGAGTATATAAAACTTTCATCCATTCTGAAGGAAATTGAAACCCCGAAAAGATCTTTCACATACCAAAAGCTACATTTAGACTTAGTCTTTTTAGGTCACATGTAATGTCTACTCGCCGCTTAGAAACGAGGCGAGGTGCCGGGAAGGCCCCATCAGGTTGCTCATCGGACTACGTTTCGAATCATGTTCGTGATTTAAAGGCTGAGATCTCTTTACTACCATAGAAATAAGAATTCGTGAAGGGTGCATACCCTCCCTCACCCCATTGTGGGAGAAATCACATAAAAACGACAGCGCTAGGCCTATAGAGGCAGGTCAACATCTTCTCCAGGCTCAGTGATGGTCAACTCGATGTGCTCCCCTGCGCCTTGATCCAATCACGAGTAAATCCCAAATCCAAACCAGGTTGATTTAGGGTAGGAACGTCCCGCTGATCCCAGCCAGTCCAGGGCGGGCTAATCGAACCTCTTGCATCCTCTCGCTAAACCTGGCCAGGTTTGTTACACGAGACAGAGGGTCCAAGCCCGCCTTGATAACAACTCTACCAATACCAGCTAGAACAGGACCGGTGAGCAATCAGTCGTCTACAGCCAATCCTCCGACATTAGAAGCGTGGGGGCTGCGAGATCTATTCATTTTTCGTCTTATCAGAGCTGTCACATGTTCATGCCAATGCAAACAACAGCTGATGGTCGTCTGCATAGCGAGACTCAGCTCTCATCGTATTAATTAAGCTGTTTACTATATAGGCTTGGGGCGCCTTTTTTCAGTAAGAGACTACAAGAAGGAGACTATTTCCCAAGCACTTATGCCTATCATCAAATGTGACTTGGTTCATAGCACCTCGCCTCCAAGACTTTCTAAAGCAGGCCACGCCGGCCCGGATTCCGGTTCAACATGACTTTATTATTTGCTTGCGACGTTTGCTCCTTGCAACCAACAGGAAAAAGCAATCTGGACTTTAGCCATAAAACATTGAACCTTCTTAGATACCACTGTCTTACATCACAGTAAGGACTAAGTGCCTGGGTATAAGACATTACAGCAGTGTACTCATCCAAATCTGAGACGGAGCGATGCAGCATCCCAATAGTCGTATCGACTTTACGCGCGTCCCCTCTGAGACCTGGGCCATGAATGTGTACAACCCAACATCACCCATTTCCTTACATCTCATACGCTACAGGCGACTTCTGAAAAGTACGAAATGTGATTCTGCCACTAAAATCGATTCCTTTGTTTGTGCGGTTGGTGTTACAACACTGATCTTTCCGGCAGCGATCTTCCCAACTGAATGAGGCAGAAATATGCTAAGAGTGGCGAAAGATGCAGCATAACAACTCCTGCAAACGCTTCAAACGCATAGCCCCTCGGAGGTTAGGACTGGATGACATTGGCGCCGCTCAATATATAAGTGGTGTCTTTTGTTTTATATATTACTTTTATCTTCGCACTCATCTTTTACCTCTATGCTCCTGGACATAAAGGGAGGTAATGAAAGCCCAAACCTCTCCCACGAAGATGTCTTATCACCGAATCCTCCCTAAACCTGATACTTGGGACAACGGGTCCCCCACATTCGATCGTGTTCAAACGAGTAATAATCCCGCCCTACATCAGTCAAAGGACGGTGACATTTTCAAAGCTTCCACTCAGGAGAGGCAGGCTGACTTCACATCAGAAGGTACGTTTAGAATACTTCAACAACACAATTGGGACCTGTAGCTCAACTTTCAACCGCCTCGAGAGCTTCCGGTCAAATGCACTTAGGCACCCGTCTTCCGTTGTACACTGTTAAATAATTGCGGATCATAGCTTTTTCCCAGTATCGTCAACATTTCCTACCTGCTGCCGCCGCAGAAAATCCAGGACTTCTACCGCCCGCTATAATCAGGATAGTAGAGGAGCAATGGAGGCGGCTTTCCCCAGCGGAAAAGGACCAGTGGCCCATCCTGAGTGAAGTAAGTCTAACCATATGCTATGTGGAACATGAATGTAACTTTAATTCAAGGCTGATTGGTTCAAGAGTCCAAACGACAAGGACCGACACTGTTGTTCCGGGGATGTGTATCCGTCCCAGGTGCAAGATGACAGTGACACCCGTAGCGGAAGCTCGGCCAATGGATATAACTGTCCCGTGCCAAATCTTAGGATCAGGCCCGTGGGTAAAGACGAAGCATTTCCACCTACGTCATTGCCTTCTTTTACATCTTTGGCATGGGGTACCAATGAGAGCTTTGCCCGATCCCATGATCTCGGCAGACTGAAGGACTTCTGTGATGGCGGCCCTACAGAGGTAGACCATTACTGGGAAGCGCCCTTCTCACACCAGCCCCAATATGACGGTGATACAAGGAAACCTAATGGGGTTGATACACATCACATCGAGGCTGGTCCCTCTTCAACCACTGAAAGACGGAATGACCAGAGATTGGCCTCTCTCACACATGCTTCTTCCGGGGAACACGGATCTCAAACGATGTTTGGCATTGCACAATCATCATGGATGCTACAAAGACCTGAGGCGTATTCACAACTTGGGCACCCCCAATCGCAGGGCTTAATGACAACTGGCCCTACATCCACACCGGAGATCACAGCAAAACTACTTTCAGTTTTTAATAAGATTAGCACGCTAGCCTATGGTTCACCGCCGATCAATCCCGCATTTCAAAGGAGCGGGTCTCGTGGTCCAGTGATATCGGTAGATGGACAAGATCCTTCAACGATAAAGACTATAATTGACTACCTCCACAGTACCTTGCCGATGGAAGGATTCCGTACCCGGGTTTTCAAAGGACCAGATGCTCGTCCCCGACATATGTCGCGGCGGAAAAACGGTCCCATTGTTGAATATCTGAATAACATCTCAGCATGGCATCCCATTTCAGCCCAGATTGTCGACTATATACAACATCCATATCGAGGGTTACGGGCCAAGTCGAAGTGTGTTGACGATCTGGGAAATGGGTCAGTGCTACCCTCGCGCGAAGCAGGTTACCCACTTCCCGTGGCCCTCATTGCCAGATACCAGCTTACAACCGTGGATGCATTTGCTGGTGAGATATCAATCGACGATCCATACTCACGAATGACTCACCAGCAATGGATGGAATCTCTCTGGCGTGGTTGTGTGGGTCCAGATATCGTTGTGTATATCCAGGATCACGAGATTCCGGAGATGGGACAATCTCAGGATCTCGTGTACAGTGCCCGCCTACACGACACTCTTGGTATTGTGATACCGCGTGCTAGGGGCTCTTCCAAAGAGCCTAAGGAGAGAATTTTGAGACATGTCGTGTGGGCTATTGATTCTATCGTGATGAACACACGTCCCCAATAATGTACATATCCTTAGTTTTCTTCATTTGTTTTATCTCTTTCGATTCTGGCTACTATCTACAACATATATCTATAGCATAGTATACGAGATGCTATACACTTGTCCGTGAAAAATCCAATCTTTTCTCAGTCTCTTTATTGTCTGATATTTTCCACGGTATCACAGCTTGACTACGTCACAAGTGACCACACCTCTCCAGGCAGTCTCTCGCCCCTATTGTTTTTGTGGGTTTCACAAAGACAAACGAAAAGAGTTGTGACAGAAATCTAGACGAGGCTGATAACCAACTAACCAATGAGATGGAAAGGAAAAATTATCCTTCGCGGGAGTTCCCTCCTTGCTTTTGGGCAACAGCATACGAGGTGGCTGGTATACCGCGAATCATTTGTGTAGGAATCACTCTGTACACTTCTCTGACTGGCTCCCGCTCTGTGAGACACAAACGCGTGTCATTCTTGGTGTGAGGAACCCCTGTAGGGGGCACATCCGTCTATGTTGATAACTGCAGACCAGTCACACAATAATGATTAGCGCCTGTCACAAGACCAATACTGACACCTCATACCTTGGGACGTTAGGTAAAGACAACATACCCAGGCCATCCAGGGTTGGATCGTATAAGAGGTATCCGTTCGAACACGCCAATAAAGCGTTCATGTCACATTACACAGCCTGCATGGCCGCGGAGATACTGTTCTCCGGTACTTCCTCTGCTCTCTTCAGGACTGAACCGCCTCGAAACTAGAGTCTTTCTAATCTTCTCATAGAGTCTACAAGTTAAGCCTAGCCATAAAGCTGAGATACAAGACATTAGGCTATGGACGTATCAAGGTGTAACTGTCCCACTGATGGGTTGTCTCACAGTAACAGCGTGTGATGGGAGTTACATCCGGCGGTCATGCTGTGGCATCCACATGTCTCGATGGATTTGTGTTGCAAAGCAACTGGCCTCCTTGGTATCCTTGCTAGTGTACAGAAATCATGAGGGATATTATACACGCGTATCTAATTGGTCAGTCTCATTACCATACCGAGGGTTCTTGGTTTTATTAGGCAGGTATTGAAAAGGAGATACCTGGTGTGGGATCCTTTCAGCAACTGGGCGCCGATTGAGGCAACGATCCTTTTACATGCATAGACTAACAAAGCTAAATACTGCGTAGAGTGGTCATGCATCTTCTATATCCTCCGACAGCGATATCGGGGTAGAAATCAATTACCAACCCAAATCTGGATGTTAGTACCTGGCTCAGGACGAGGCGAGGTATGGTCAGAGACACTGAGAGCTCTAGAGAGCTCTTTATTCTAGGATGCCTTATAATAGGTTGAGCTCTATCTAGGAACTGATTATATTATTGAATCAGCTAAGCGCTATATCTATATCTTAAAATGAGTAGAAAGTTAGTAAAGACTCAAGGTAATTTCATATTGGAACCATTAAGAAAATGTATGAAACTATTTAGGTTTATATTCACTTTAAATAATTTACATATATCACTCTGTTCGACTGGCTTAGAATGGACTAAATTATATAAATTCTCAAGGTCTACCATGCTTATCCCATCATGGAACTTTCCCATTTGACTACCCCGCTTCGTCATCATTCGGGTTTCAACACGACAAGGCTACCTCGTTTAAAGGAAGACACTCGCCTTCCAAGTCTATACTGAGGGAAAACGGTATAATGTATACCACCTTTTATACCATCCCTGCCCCCCAAAACTCTGTGTTGGTACATCTATGAATGTCCAACTAACATCAAAAATGGCATTTTCCACTCGTGTCGCTATTGGCCATTGATAGCGCCTAGAGTTATGAGACTATCTTGTACATAACGTGTAAACCTTTAACGGCGCCTATTCAGGCATATACCAATCATTATGACATAACCTGGAAGGAAAAAGGCAGAATCTCAAAGAGTTTGGGGTGGGTAGGGCAAGTGTGCAAGATGGTTTTGATAATATGGAAAGTTCGTAACTTGCGCGGCTGGATGTGTTGGCGCTACTGCAGAAACACCAATAAAATCTATTTGCGATATTAATGACACCAGATCCCTGTCGTATTCGTAGCGCCTGAGTTTCAGCCTGATGCTCGCCACCAGCTAATGCCCATCCAGAACAACATTCAGAGGGTACACCTGTGGAGAGACCTTTACTAAATAGAGTGAGATATGGACGAGTACTCTTCATTGTATAAAGAGATCCACTTTCTAACTGCTCTGACATCACTCATTTTCCAGCGGCCTCCGGATGGTATAGACTATGGCGAGTTCGGTAACGACAAACCATCGCCCAATGAACCTGAGCAGGGGAGCGACGAAGAGCTAGAGAAGCTCCCTGACGAAACAGACTTCGAAGATGAAATGACTACCGATGATTCAACGACGGCTCTTATTCTCTTGAAACAGCGATCGTTAGACCGCCTTGCTGAGGTTTTGGCCAGATTCAAGACACGAAAGACCCGTCGGCATGGGAGGGGAATGAAAAAAGATGCCAATCTTGATGCAAAGCATGTCACGAGTGTGGCTATGATGGAGGACAGTACTCTTCAGCGTGTAACATTCCTTTGTGCGAAAAATGAGGGCCTCGAGGGGGAAGATGAAGTGTTCCTAGAAAGGCTATGCGAGCTACTAACTTCTATCTTGAAAAATGGTAAGTGTTTGCATCCTACTTCACTATTGGACTTAGGTATCTAATAAGTATTAGGTCAAAAGCAAACCGATCAATCAGAGGTGTTTGATCTCATAATTGAGCACAACACACCTCGAGTTGAATATTACTCGGCGACAATTCGAGACGCATTTGAGAAAGCATCCAGGCTTAAAGTGCCAGATACGCTCACAGAAGATTCGATTAAAGATATGGTAGATCGGAAACCCGAGGCAACGCTGTGGGACGGTCTCATTATCAACATCGACGGGAGACAACGTGAAATTTCGCAGGAACTCCCGGATTGCCTCTCAGACAGCGAAATGGATAAAGTGGTGGTAGAGACGTGCGATAGAATACAGAGTCTTTTTAAGATATCTAATTCTCATACTACGCGCAATGATGAGTTACGGGACTTCCTCGAGCGCTTTTATGCCATCATTCGAAACCCCAGACAGCGGCCAGCCCTGAAGAATCTCCTTAATCAAGCGCTACATGGCAGCGAAAAGCTTTTCAGGAAAGCGCGGGATGCTCTTCTATTCCTCGCGCGAACTTTCCATGCCGCAGTGACATTGGTCGAACTGGCGTCCAAGCTGAAGTTGAAGCTTTTCAATTCATTCAGATTCGTCCCCGTTTCAGCTTGCATGTTCAAAACCAAGACTTACGCTCCACTGGGCAAAGAGTTACCGCTAAAGGTCTTGGAAGCAGTCCAGTGTCAGCCAGAGGGCAATGGATGGGTAAAGCTTTTGCAAGACCAAAGGACGATCAACGAATATACAAATATACTTCGTTTCCCCAGATCAATCCATGCGGAGGTTCAGCTGATGATTTACCTTGAGACCTCCTATTCCGAAAATAATGACCAGGTCTTTCCATATATTGGATGCAGTAAAAAGTGCTGCTTCTTGTGTGAAATATTTCGGGCGCTTCACGGTAAGTTCTCTGCACGTGGAACGCATGAAACAGTTTTGCCCAGGTGGGGATTACCCCAAGGGATAGCGGTAACTAGCAAGCTAGAGTGGCTAGTTCCACTGATGGCTAAACTTGTTGTATTCTTGAGAGCAATGCTGCAGAGGGTGCTCAGTAATCCTTATCCCCTTCCCCACAGAGAGCTATGTAAGCAATCATCGGCAGCATTATCCACGGCGCAGGCCGAACAGCAGGGCGAGTCAATATATTCTGAAAGGCCATCAATTTTCAGGTAAGGCTTCCATAATATCTTGAAGGGCAACCTGTCATTGACAAGCGTAGGAATTTCTTGGTGCCGGGCGCGTTCTCTGCAAGTGACAGACAAGTTCAGTTTTCACCTATGCCTGGTGAACCTGGATTCGCCCACTTTCTAGCTCCAAGCATGTCCCATATTAGCAACCGTCTACCAATTGACGAGGCTGAGATGTACAAAATAAATCACGACAGGAAACAATGTTCGTTGGAACGAATAGACGAGATGCAATCACCTGAGGTTACGAATAGCAGACTGTGTCGACATTGCCGTAGATCAGCAGGATCCAGATGCTCAGCATGCTGGACATGGTACTGCTCACACGCCTGCCAACGACGAGATTGGAAGAGGCATGTTTTCACTTGCCGGACACCGAAACGCCCCAACGACATTGACATTTTCAGACTCATTGTCAGACATGTGAAGAGGGCAATGATGAGCGAAAACCCAGAGACGATTCGCAAATCACTTCTCGACCTGTTTTCTGATGATTACATCTGCCGCATGTTTGGTTTCAACAATTGCTCGAGTACCACGGAGGCTCTGTCTCGTCTGTCTATACGATACTATGATAGCAGCATGCCGCTTCCCTGCCAGAGTCCTCAATAATTACCTAAAAGATGGACTACTCGGTGAAGTTTTACTTTTCTTCTGTCGATCACGTATCGAGCAAACCGGTGGGAAGTTCGAGTGTGACTACATAGTGTGGTATCTAGAACGTCGGAAAATAGGGCCGTTTCCGATTCCCAACCCGGAGGGGGAGATATACAGCATTTGGGAGACAGGATGTGTCGAAGCATTGAATTCTCTTGACTTATACGACAGATTCAAAGATGGGTGCCGATTAAATACCGCGCAGGCTGAAGTCTTCAAACTCTTTGTAACAATATGGGGCTCTATCTATCAAATTCCGGACAATAACTCTTCGGTATGGATCAACTTTGGATTCTGCTACTGCACTTCCTTCCAACAACGCCAGGAACTCTCTCTCAAATATCAGTTGTTGGCCGCTTCCAACGCGACCTTTGACGACATAGTCTCCGCATACGAAACCTCCAGTATGGCAGACTTGATGATAAAACATGAAATCGATATGTCAGACTTATTTCAAAATGGAGTTAGACTCCAAAGACCTTCCGGGATGGTGTACTCTGTCTTTCGGCTCATGATCGGAGTAAGCCATGCTCTCTCTGACAGGTTTTGCAACTGCTTCCGAATGCAACCATGCCACGGCGATTTCGAGACACATTTCGATTCTGAGTGTGATTTGTCCTATGGCTTCCATCTCACCAATAGCTGGGAGAGGTGGCAGCTTCTGAACTTCTACCGGCATTTGTTCAATTTGCCAGAGTTCGATCCCAGAGCTATGGCAGCAGCAAAGGCGAGCCCCGATTATGGAGCTCTTGAGCGGTATATTGACACTTTGGTTCCAGATATGAGACGAAGGATTTTTGATATAGATCGAGCAGAGTCTTTTCTATTCCCAAATTTGGATGCTAGGATTAGTGAGACTATTCGCGGTGCCGAGGAAAGCTCTGATATCCCTTGTCATTGTAGGGTGCACGATGTCTTGGGTCCACCAGGTCTCTGTTATCGGAAGGGAGATGATATACTGGACAGTCCGAACTGCTGTCTCTTAGTTAGAGACACTGTAGGTTAATCAGGTGTCTATGTCAGTTAATGTAATATAATCACCGAATGAGTTCCTGTCTCCATGCTTCATCAACACCAAGCTTGTGGTATTACTCCAGAGGCATGAAACTCCTTTGCGTACCTGCTCCTAGTCCCCACACAGCTAGGAAGAATACGGTATAATGTGTAACTCAATCGAGTTACGTGGACCTAAGCCAATAAAAAATGACGAAAGGGTGGATCTTCCTCGTATAAATTAAAGTGGTTGGTGACAATCCCAGCTGACTATGACTAATGACCAGGCACAGGCTAGGCAGACCGCCATTGATCTGCATGCTAATATACTCAAACCCGGATAATTTATTTCCACAAGCTTCACGCCAAAGCATTATTCTACCAACCCGTGAAGGCACCGTGGTCCTACTTCAGCAGGTGGCTTGACGATAACAAACTATTGAATCATTAAAGTCGAAATCTGAAGTTTTGAATAAATCATGGGTACGAACCAGATCTAAATGCTTCTATAGAGCCTGACTAATACATACCAGGAGAGTCGGAGGTCCGTTATTCATCACGAATAGCTTGTTCTCACTGACATCATTGTCCAGTTCCGGTGTGCGCTATGTGGTACCAGCTTCAACATCGCACGAATCCGGACCATCAATGAGCCCTTTTCAGCGGCCTGGTCCAATGAAGACCCACGACATTTTGTTTGTGCCCTCGACGAGGACGACGACGACAAGAACTATGGCGACTGTTCCACTGCAGAGACAGGCTGTGTCTGGGCTATTCGCAACATTGAGAGTATCCATACGGGAACTGATGAGCAGAACGCGCCAGAGTACAGATACCTGTTTTTTGATATGGTTGACGGCCAACTCCCCACGGTCGGACAAACAGTGCCGATGGGTGAACCATTGGAGGAAAAGGCAGGCCGATTAGGTGTAAGAAGAGTACATCTTGAACATATCGCTGGTCCGGGATGTTGTTGTACACTGGGATATTCCGGCGCCGACATCTCTTTGGAGGAGATGCGAGGCTGCCAGACTGGGCAGGGTCTGGTCCACAAGGACGGAGACGAAGAGCCCTCGCCGGACGACCTGGAATGTGAAATTAACAGCGATTATTTCCTTTCAGGGCTCGTGGACTGTATGCCGTTTCCCGAAGTTGGGGGCGCAGGAGTGTCGCCCGCAAGACATCAGTATGATTGGATCGAACCGGCAGACCCCTTCGATGATGTACGGTCCCTCTGGTTAATTACTGTTCCTGGTGATGCTGACGGTCTGTGTTAGTGGTTTGAACCCTACATGGCGGTACCGTTCCATCCATGGTGTTTCGGGGTGTACATGAAACTTTGCAACTTACGACTTGGCCATGTCGAAATCAATCAGCTTGTGGACTACTTTGACAATATCGAAAGCTACCCGCTCCAGTACCGCGAGGAGCCCGATCCAGCCGTCCAGAAAGCCGCTGATGAAAACTGGCTCCATGTGAGCGGTGATGAATGGCTCGCTGCGAACCCGTTCTACGTGCCCAGGCTGCGGGAAATCTTGGGGCGAGCAATGGATACTGGACCCTCATTCAGCCCCCAAGATGGCGCGTTTGAGCCCCTTATATCCTTGGCTAAAAATACAAGCGACCCATTCGCTCGATTGCCCCAGGAAATACTGGATATGATTATAAACAACCTCTCTACGAAAGACATTATATCTCTGCGTCTCGTCTCACGGAAATTCTACCAGCTCCACGTCTCACTCTGGTATCGCCTTATTCAAGAGGACATGCCTTGGTTATGGGAGGTTTGGTCAAACGAGAAGCCCTACTTCTGGGCGACGGTCACTCAAGGGGATATACAGCAGAATAAAGGGGAGACAAGAATTGAGTTTGGCGAGGAGAAGATTATGACACATACAATAAATGTTGATGAGCATTTGGCCAAATGGACAATGCCGATACCTACACCTGGTCGAACGAATTGGTTTCTCCTGTATACGGATATTAAGCGGCATTGGAGTGAATTGAGAGGCCTGTGGAACCGACGAAGGATATGGAATTATCAGGAGGGGTTAATTGCGTCCTTGAGGATGCATATCCTGAGCAGTGATGATCATACTGCGTGATCGAACCATATCATATAGTGTCGATATAAACATAAGTTATGATTTGTGAGAATGAATGTATATACCAGCTGATTCATGCTAGACACACTCAGAAACGAACTAGAATTTTCTGACGCGACTACAATATCCTGCTGAAACTAGTCCCAAAAAACCTACACTTCAAATGTACCTAGTAGGAAATGTAAGTCCAGGTTCTATAACATAGCAGGCAAAGAAAATAGAAATATATACTGCTGCACCATGATCCTCGTAGAACGCTTCCTGGAGACAAGAGAAGTTGCCCCGCAGAAGTCGACCGCGTACGATACCTAGAACGCTGCCCTCCACGTCCTAAAACTTTACAGTATCTTGGCAGAATCAGCAGGAAAACGCCTAGTAGCTCTTGAAATGTTTTCTGAGAAGCTTTCCCTTGACGGGAACAAGACTGTGAAGGGCCTCAGGATTGGAAATCATTCTGGGGAATTTCCGATCTGCTGAGCAACGAGTTGGGAATGTCGGTTCCAGCGCTTTTCCTTTTTAATTTAGCTGATTTTATTTTATGTGATTCGATGCCTGGTCCTTATGGGACCTAGCCTACAGGCTACAGCCCGGCTCTCCTTAGCCACAGCCTGCTAAACTAGGTTAGACTTACCTAATATAGCCTAACCTATCTTCTTTAATCAGTATGGCACTAAGGCTTATATAGCCTGGCTCAAAAATGAAGCGGCGTCTTTTCTTATAGGCATTGATCTGACCTACTAACCTAACTACGAAGGTCAGGCTGTACACCCGAATAGCAGGCTGTGCGCGCACGGAGATCCGGGCTGTGCGCAGATCGCTACCCTTCATGTAATAACCGAGGCCAAAAGCTTTCAGCTGCCAAAGTACTGATACCCAGCACCAGAAAAGGTGCCTTCCCAATCGGCGCGATCAGAAAGTCACGTGGAGGATGGGCTGTCAGTACAACACCCTATATATGATGATACAGGTTTGAATTGCAGAGCAGGTAGGTACACCTGCCATCATGAATGCTTCAACAGCTTTCCAAGTTCCTTTCTTGCCTTCACATGCACTTGATCAACAGCAGCTGAAACCAATATTCGAGTCCAAAAACTCTAATATATCACACCAGCCAACAGACCCGAAAGCCATCAGTTACCTTCCAGGAGAACCTTCTATCGGCCTGGAGGAAAGCACCGTTAATGATTATCTTTCTAGAGAACTGAAAACATATCTTCTAGACGAGCTTTATGGCCACCTGTGGCTTGTTGGGAGACGCTCCGGCCGGAGTATCGACGCCCTCCATACACAAAGACTCAAAGGCCGAAGCGTCGTTCCCACCGAAGATCCTAGCCTTCATCTCATCTGGCATCGCAACCAGATTTACATAAAATCTATCCCAGTGTGTCTATTTAACTACAGGTTTTGGGATATTTATCTACGTCCAACAAAGAATAATAACCATCAAACGTCTTCGACCTTCGACCCTTCCATCGCCATGGGATTTTTGAGATCATATGCCTTTCTCACGCCGCATCGCTTGGACTTTATCCTAGCCAAAGAATCCCACTTGATCCCCAAGGATATTGACTGGATTGCCTGGTCGAGATTCATCCATAAATTCCGGGAACTAAGCGACGAACAGGTGGCACAACGATATCACTACGGGCAGCTGCGCCTCTCACGCCTCAATTGGGCGGTTCGCATCGTTCGCCCGCAGCACGCCAACACACTGTGGTTTTACCATCTCCCTCATTGGTCAATCACCTCGTATCTCTCCCAGGCTACTGTGCCACTTCTGTTCATTTTCGCTAGTGTCTCAGTCGTTCTCTCAGCTATGCAAGTGGTTGTATCAGTGCCTTCGGACAAAGGGTTTCTCCAGCGTCTAGAAGACGCTGGACTACCGCAGATGAAACTTACATTCTGGGCGTTCTCTATCTCGATCCTCTTGCTATCGGCGTTAATCTGGGTGTTGCTTTTGGGGGTTCCTTTGGGTGCGTTGGCATGGCAATTGTCATGGGGGTTCCGGAAGAGAGAGCGCGAAAAGGGTGATCGTCTACTCAGCGCTTAGGTACGGGATGTGATAGGCCAATCAAAGTTGGGTGAGTGTGGGGTTATCAGCCTAGCAATGAACACGAACACGACCACATGATTAAGATTACTCTTCCTATGCTGTCTTTATAACACTTTAAAGGGTTTTTAAGCACAAGGTACTTGGTGTCCAGTGTTGGACTGTGCAACGACAATGTGGGGCCGGCTTTACACGTTCGGATTGCTCCTGCCATTCTTAGGGTTGCTGACTTACAACCAACTTATCAAGAACATTCCATCGCCAGTTAATCCAGATCAAGCTCACAAAGCAGGATTGGGAATCGTACCCGCTCGAAATTATTCTTCGCTGGTCCATAAACGTGGAACTGAGTAGCGTTCCCTTGTAACTCAACAACTACGCATAGACTACAGCTAATATATCGTAGTATCGTCTTCGTTCATGGCCTCGGGTCGAATCCTGATACAACATGGAGGGCTAGAACATCGACAAAAACGACAGGTGCATCAACAGAATACCCGACATGGGTTAGTGACTTTCTTCCAGATGATCTCAGTTTACCAGACCATCAAGATGTGCGGATTTTCTTCTTCAACTTCGATTCATTTTGGAAGAGGGACGCCGTCCAGACACGCCTCGCAAATATTGGCAATGACCTACTCGAGCACATCACCAACACCATACGTCGATCGGAAGCAGTAGGTTTGGGTCGAAGACCGCGTATTTTAAAACTGCAATCACTAACGTGCACTCAAGGAGCAGCAGCGGGACCTGATCTTTGTGGGCTATAGTTATGGGGGATTGGTTGTCAAACACGCCCTGGTCCAAGCTAATGGGAATCAAAACTTTGCGAGTATTTCCACGTATACGAAAGCGATCCTTTTCCTGGGTACTCCACATCGTGGATCGAGCTTCAGCAAATGGGGTCGCATGGCTGCCCGTGCTCTTTGGCTGATTGGTTCAAGTCCATCTATGCTGGCTGAGGTCGAGTACGATTCAACCTTTCTATTAGACCTGCATACTTCATTTGAGGCAGCCGTTGGCGACAGAGTTCGGGTCTTCAATATCTTTGAACAGCGCCCGACTTTGATCCTGAGTGTTTGGTTTCTTAGATGGAGAGAATTTGTATGTTGGGAATGCTATCATATGTAACTAGTCATACTGACAATGGCTATAGTGTGTCCGCGAGCAGTCAGCAAAATATGGAGGGGTTAAAGTGAGAAATATTGGCCTCCCTGTCGACCACTCTGGATTGAACAAGTTTGGATCTCGGGACTCCAGCTACCAGACTATCCTGGCTATCCTAATCAATACAATGAGTGCGAAATCTCCTAAAAGGCTGCCCCAGGCCCTGAACAAACAGGCTGAACTTTCAATCCCACTGCAACTACCAATGCTTAGGAACGATAGATTTACTGGCAGAGAACTCCTCTTACAACAGGTGCATTATTATCTACAGGAAGACTGCCAATATATGCAGCAATGCATTGTCGCACTTTATGGTCCTGGTGGTATTGGAAAGACACAAACTGCGGCTGAATACGCCTATCATTATCAGCAGTGTTATACCTCGGTGTTTTGGATTGATGGGGCTAGTGAACATACTATCAGACAAAGCTTTTCTCTTGCTGCCGGACAAATCTTGAAAAACTGGCGCATATTGAACCATAACGAGACAGTCTATCAGATATTCGCCAAAGACTTTGGAGTTGAGGATTCAAAGACTTCCAGTACCCCAACCGCCGACCAAGCTGTCAAGGGAGTAATTAACTGGCTTTCTCAACCTGAAAACAGTGAATGGCTCTTGATCTTTGACAATATAGATGACCTGGACTCATTTGATATCCGGTCTTATATGCCCAGCTCTCCACACGGGAATATCCTCATCACGAGTCGGCGGGCTGACGTCTCTGGGTATTGGAAGAGTATAGAAGTGGAAAAAATGAGTGATAAAGAAGCCAAATCCTTATTGGCGAAAAGCTCTGGATTCCCCGGGGATATGAATGGTTTGTTTGAATTATTACCTTCCTAACTGCGTTTGATTTGTTGACTTTGACTCTAGAAGAAGTCTCCCTAGAGCTGCTTCAGTTACTAGGACATTTTCCGCTTGCTATAGAACAGGCCGGCGCCTACATTTCTGTTCAGCACAAATTTCTTCCGCATGAGACTGCCCTCTACTCTCAGGCGCTCCAGCGTTATATTCATGAATATCATTTGAATGCAGAGAGGCTCTTGAAGCACAAGCGACCACAGTCAGTATGGGACTATCGAAATGACACAATACTTACTACTTGGGAAGTCTCACTGCGGAGGATTGAAATGGATATTCCAGAGGCTTCTGAGCTACTTCTTCTGTGTGGATTTCTGTCAAATAATGATATTTTCGAGGAACTATTCACTTATAGTCGATTTCAGCAATACAGTGAGTGCACCCTCGACACCTGTCCAGCCACGTGACTATACTCATCGCCCAGACATACCATTCCAAGATCTAATGCATATCCTCTCATCTTACTCGCTCGCCCGCTTTTCAGCCTCAATGGATGCCATTACGATTCACCCCTTGATACATTACTGGGCTCAACAGCGCTTGCCACCGGAACGGAAACGCCAGTTCTCGGAAGAAGCCCTTCGTCTAATTGCTCGCGCTCTACGTCTAACAGAACAGAGTTATTCAGCGCCAAAGTATGCCTTGTTTGAGAGTCGAGTCTCATCTCATCTTCACGCCGCCCTCAAGAATGTTCAGAATCTGTCCGGGTCCTTGGAACCTGGAAACTCCTACGATCCACCCAGTGATATCTCTCTTCCATATACACTCTCAGTAGCGTACGCAACTACAGAAGGATGGCTCCTTTGGGTGTGGGCGGCTATCCTCGATATCAAGCTTTTTTTCTTATCAACATTTTACGAGGAAGAACAGGCTGAAAACGACATATGGTGGCTTGCATACAAATTTACCATCATTTTACGAGAATACACCCCGTTGAAAGATACAGAACAACTCTTTCGCTGGCAATTTACAGAGGCAAGAAGAGCACTACACCCAAAGCATCCGCGTGCGTTATATATCGCCGGGGATATTGCTTGGACACTACTACTCCAGGAGCGCATCCAAGAGTCAAGGAAGTGGTATAAATGGGTCCTAAGATCCAGACAAAGGGTCCAAGGCCCAAAGCATTATGCGACCCTTGGTGCTGTCATGGGTATAGCTACTATACTGGATAAAGATGGATCCCACGACGAGGCTCTAGACCTATGGATTATGGCATATGAAGGCCGCGCAGCTAGTTTGGGTATAGAAAATTCCTTGACTCTTAATTCGGCTTCCGGTATTGGGCGTCAACTTGCCAGAGGAGGGAGGTATGAGGATGCAGTCAAGTGGTTCCAACTCGTTTTTCATTCAAGAAATACAACATTGGGCCCTGACCATGCACACACTTCACAAAGTGCCCGTGATATTAGTCACGCTCTTTTCATGCTGAATAGACATAGTGAGGTATTAGAATGGGAGCAAATCGCATGGAAAGGGAGAAATAGGACCTTGGGCCCAGACCATGAAGATACCTTTCAAATTGCCTATGATATTGGCTATATTCTTTACCTGCTTCATCGGCACAGTGAGGCATTAGAATGGGAGCAGGTTGCATGGAAAGGGCGAAACAAGACCTGGGGCCCAGACCATGAAGGCACATTACAAAGTGCCCAAAACATTGGTATTCTTTTTTCCCTGTTGGGTCGATATAATGAGGCATTGGAATGGGCCCAGACTGCATGGCAAGGGAGAAACAAGACCTTGGGCCCGGACCATGAAGACACATTAGAAAGTGTCCGTCATATTGGGGGTAATTATGCATATCTCGGTCAATATGATGAATCGAAGAAGTGGTTGGAATTGACATTGCAAGGTAGCCAGCGAAACTTAGGCATGGATCACGAGAAGACCAAAGGAACCATGGGAAGTATCGAGAGATTCGAGATTTTCAAGCCAATAGGAGATAGGAATAGATGAAGGTCTTTTGGAAGGTTGTCACAGCCACCTACGCAGCCGGTCATCCAACTAGTGCGCAAATGTGCAACTACTAGGTTTTTCGAGAAAGTACTTCATAGTCAATGGGATCAGACATCATCTCCAGAGCCGAACATAGGACTTTGATGACGTTGGAAATTCTTGACCTGCGTAAACTATAAAAACGTCGATTGTATATACATTCGATATATGTAAGGCGAGGTTAGCAAGTACATATACCTGTAGCAATATCACTGCCACCTATATGTCTCTACGACTAACCATGGCGAATAGGACCATAAAAGTCACGCGACTACTCCGGTTGAGCCCCTGATCAAGTCCTCATCTCATTGGCTCTGCCATAAGTAGTCTGTCGCATAATTTAAGGATATGTGTCGCTAGAACCCGAAGTTCGCAAACGGATTCCACCACGAGCTTCCCGAATTTCCTGTATTGCCTGTGCTACCGGTACCACCCAGGTTTCCCCAGCTTGAACCAGATGACGCCGATTGGCCATTACAGCCAAGGTAAACAGCTATATCTCCCAGTTAGTTTCCTGATAACATACAAAATACATGTGCTCAAAGGAAGAATGGCACATAAAAGAAAAACACCTACATTTCGAGAAAAAAGCGTAACTCTCCGCATTCTTCAACGCCGTCTGTGAATCCAAACCCAACACATTCGAATACCCATACACCTCATACCCCAAAACCCCCTTCGTATGACATAACTCATGTAAACTCGACGGCCGCTGATCCAGAACAGAGCAATCATCCGACACCTGCGGCAGCTGGAAATATTCAGGACAAGTGCTCATTTGACCGCAATACCCGTCCTTACTGGCGTATCCCGTCTGCGTAAATGAACCTGACTGACAAATAATGCTATCAGGCTGACAGGAGTAGGTAACGAGACCGCTTCCTTGTTGGGACGTCTCCTAGGCAATCTCATCCAGTATCTCGGCTACATGATTTGTGGATGTTGAGTCGGTTGTTTTGAAGAATGTCTGAAAAAGAGATGTCACGTTGTTGGCGCGGATACTGGCAGCGGCTTTGGCGGCCATTTCACCTGCGCTGGTTACGGCTGCTTGAGCCATTTGGCTTTCGGAGTTGTCGCATTCTACGAAGACTGTGCGTTGTTTGAGTGTGTTTGCTGTGGCGAGGCTTGTGAGGGTTAATGTAAGGAGGAGTTGTTGAGATGCATTTGGAATTGGTAAATCGGATTCAATCATGCACTGGACACGGACAAGAAAGAAATTATGCGCCAGCAATCTGTGAGCTGGAAGATGCTGCTTATAAGTCTTCTAAATATTTCAGTGAGCAGGGCAAGGGTCCATTTTTGAGACGTTTTATGATGTCTCGCCCTTCTCTGATCGGCAGTGTCGGGTGAAACTAGACTCAAGGTGGTACATTTTGTTCGATAATATTACTTTAACTAGTAAGTACCCAAACACTATAACACAATTCACCTAGGGTTACTGTTGCATGCGATCCAGGTTTTGTTTGAACTCATAGTAGGCCATCGACTAAAACAGGAAATCTTCCAGAATAACAGGCTCCGCGTTACCTTGATCGATATTATCAGCCATCGGCCCAAAAGTCAATATAACGTAAATAATCATAAATCGACAGTGCATAGCATGACGCTATTAGAGAGGCAAACCATTGGTATAGACACAGCGCGTCTTTTTGAATATGTCCACGAACGTTGTTAATAATGCCGTATACTCCAGGAGCGCACAGACCCTAAGTAGCAATTATAGACGGTAGTAGGTGATCTATTAAAGAGACCCGACGGATGAAGAGAATATAATACCCTCTACAACGGGTTGTGACCATAGGTAATATAAAATAAATAATGTACATGAGTCCAAGCTGATTATATGAGTATAGCGTATAAACGAAGGGTCTGCGCAGAGCAGGATCCTCCAAGGGTTATCTCCTAATGCGACGACTTATCAAAAAGAAATCTAGGCACCAGTCCAAGAGTCCTGCTCAATTTTGATAGACTCCGCGTGCCAAGTCTTGCCACCGTCGGAGGTAGTGAAGCCGCTGGAGTTAGAGCCCTTGTACAGGAAGAGGGTGTCGCCGAACTTCTCGTCCTCAGAGCTGAGGCGGACGGTGATATTGTTCCAGCCTGTTTAGGTCAATTTAATGTGGAACTTGCTTGGTATATATTCTGGAAGGACTTACTGTAGGCCTCGAGAGTTCCGCAGTTGCCGGAGCCAGTGTAGCATTCGTCTCCGGAGTAGAGGTAAAGGAGCTCGGCATCGAGGTCTGGTGGCATCCACGTTAGGCTCTACATATTTGTGACGGCATATGACTAGGAGACTCACCGTCAGTCTCCTTGGAGACAACCTTCCCGTCCATGGTAACGGTCTGGTAGACCTTGTTGTTCTCGACGGTGACTGTGTAGTGTTAGTATTTTCGCAAGAAGTTATTATGATTATGCAGAATGCAATACTCACCCTCAAAGTCAACCTGGGTTCCGGTAGGAATGGTAACGTAGGCCTGACCGTTCTGGCCATCTATCGTTTCATATCAGCCTCGTCACCGAAATAACACACCGGGGAGATACTAACTAGGAGTATAAGTGCTGGCAGCAACACACCATTCCTCAGCGGTAGCAGGACAACCCCTAATCCAAGTCAGTCCCCGTCATCTTTATTCCGTATATTCAGGTTCCTAGGGAGTACACACTGAGACTCCTGGTCAGGAGACCAGTTCAGCAGAGGCTGGTACAGGTAGGAGCTGTCGTCACCATTGGTATGTTGAAGACCGATCCAAAGAGAGACCCAGACTTGGTCGCTAGAGTCCTGGACCTCAACACCCTGGGGAACAGTCGGAGGCACAAGAGACCAGGTCGCCTTGGTGATGTGAGCGTTAGTCGCGGGACCGGAGTAGAATCCGTTACCGAAAGCCCAGGAGTCCTTGGTAGTGGCGGCAGCGCGCAGGGCAAGAGCCAAAGGAATGGCAGTGTAGGCAGAGCGCATTTTGAGAGGAGTTAGACAACAGGAAGAAATTGATTAAGGTATCGCGAACCGGTCGCGCAAAGAAATGAATGAAGAGTGGCAGAGGAAAAGAGTGGACGATAAGTTGGGATGCTGAACTGGGAAGGGAATGACTGTATGTAAATACTCAAAAGGCTGAGCACCCTATTTGGATAACTTGATTGCCGGATAATTTGTCGGCATATTAAACCAGGGGCAAGGTGGAGCCCGTTTTACCTATATGGCCCGTTACCGTAATTCTTGCTCTTTAGGGCTAAGCTTCGGCATAAAAAACAAGCTTGTTTTAGCCCGAAACAACTAAGTGAGCTTGGTGATACCGGTGTGAGAGGCAAGTCACGCACGCAATGCCGACCCTCTTGTAATAAAGAGATTTTGGGTATCACTGGGGATACATGTGGCCGGATGACTGGACCTGGATAGGGCTGAAGTCTCCTTCTCCTTTTTCATTTGCCGTCTTTCCATATAGTTGGGACACACTCTTTGTCCTTTAGGTATCTGAAGATTTGGTCAGCTATACCCATGCCATTCGTTTTGTAAATTGCATTAAGGTCTTTGATGAAAGAATATTGTGGATATATGCGCAACTCTTCAATGAGGAATATACCCATTCTCAAGGCTTGTACATAGTACCAACTATGCCTGGCAATCACCTCTTTGCTCACAGGGCGATAGAGCTATGGCATGAGGGGAAAGATAATGGGAGCACTACACTACGCAGACGAGTTTAGTCCAGCAAGGCATACTGAAGTTTTGTATAGCCTATGGGGGTTTCCTCGTAAGCACTCAACTCATAAGTCCAACGGTATAGCACCCCTGAGGCTCGGGGATGAGGTTTAATTAGCAATGAGTCTATGTAATTCTGACTAAATGATCTAAGGCTCATAATGCGTAGTCTAGGTAAAGGACCTGTGGGGCTTTTCGGTGAAGCTTTATTAGGACGAGAGTAAGGTCAAACTCCTTGAGTTTAATTGTTCCGGAGCACCTCTAACATCCCTGCACCTAGAGTACTCCGAACGCCCCTCGTACTTTCGAGCTGATTTCCAATAGCCTCGGGGGTCAACATATTAACTAAGGTGTAATTGAAGGCTTATTAAGAGGATACTAAGACTGAACTTTCCAGTCCGGCTGTAATTCACAAGAAATTGTTCCCATGCATATGTTTATACACTTTCCCATCCAGTTATCCCCGGAGCGCAAGAGACCCGAGATGCGCACTATTAGCCCCACCATTTTTCTAAATTTTGGAAAAAGTTGGTTGTGAAGATAATTTAAAGTCCTCTCACCCTGAATGAGACTGTGGAAGAATTTCTTTTTGTTTTTTTTTTTTTTTTTTTCATCCGCACAAAGTCTCCTTATATCAGTGACATGTAAACACGAAGGAAAACAACTCTCACCTTATTAGCATGCCGTCTGAATACATAATTCTACTTTAGCCGTCGTGGCATACATCACAGGCTAGTTCTATTTTGGACCGGCAACGTGCTGATGTAACCATTGGAGTCCGGGGATGAAAGGGATTATCATGAACAGTACGCTTACCTTCAGACTCTTTTAAACCACTGGGCTTTTATGGTCTGTTAAACCAAGAGAGGGTGAAGACCAAAGTGGCTCAAAGAAGCCCGTATTGTATAGAATAGACAGAAAGCTTGATAATCATATAGCAAGTACGAATAGCAAGGATACAAAATGCGGTTCAGCCTTTTCTCCGTAGTCCAAGGGGCTTCTGGCCGTGCACCAGTACGATATGACCAGCACATCGGTTTTCTATACAAATTGATGCACGCCATTGAACCATGTGCTAGCCCATGAGCTTTGCAACAAAAGGGCCAGTGATTAACCCCTTCACGTAGGCTCGACTAACGTAGGAACAGCAAATACCCGTTTTCCAACCCCATCTTCCTCAAAACGATGCAAACTTAGGAGCTTCTAGACAAGTGGGCTGGTCTTCTAGATGTTGTTTACTGTGGAAGAGGAGGTTCGCTGCCACAAGTCAGTTATCGCATTTATATATGTGATGGATATCTGCCAGCATTATTACCTTAGCATATCCGCGAAAGATGCAACGTTTTCGGCAGCAACTCCTTCGTAGCTGTGTGATAAAGAAGCTGGAGCAGCAATAGCTGCTCCAACTGCCGCAACCAGAATAAACAGAATATGCTGCATAGTAGAGATAGCTTGAGGTTTGAATGGAATAGCGCTTAGTGGGTTGCAGGCCGAGGTCAGGGGCTGATACGAAGGTAAGAGTGAACGTGTTGTATACGGATGCAGGCTGCCTCTTTTATATCCTGACAAAGCGAGGAGAAGAATAAGAAATGTGATACAGGAACCCACACTGTTTTCGAAATTCTTATCCTAAACTTATTTCGAAAGCCCACAATCAACAAATGAAGATACGGTAGGGGAACCTCCTCTGTGGATAGTAGACGCTTGTGCAGGATTAACAGGCCAGCTTGAAGGCCTAGTTGACTGCTAGTGGCTCTTATAACCTCGCTAAAAGTATATATTAACTTAATGCGTTGTTCATTCCATCCTTTATGTTTCATAATGTAGAGACTGTCCGTCTTTCTCAGAGCCATATTGGTCAACCCCATTCGACGTGTTACATGCATACGGTCGTCGCGTGAGTTTGGCATATGCTAACGTCATGGTTCCTGATCTACTGTCTATTTTTATTGTCAAATTGCGGTATGCATCGGCAGGTCATACAGATTCTGGGTCTATCCGCAATACCGCGTATGTCGCTGACACGAGGTATAGAAACTCTAATGTTGAGCCTGATCCAGTGTAATAAAATACATCCAGTTTTATGTGCACTTTAATGACAGCTTAGGCTATATAGCTTCCGGACTTCATACAATTTCAGTTTCTTTTACAATCATTCATACGATTTTAGATGATGAACACTGAACCTCAAAGCATGCTTTGATTTATGGCGTTATGGATAACTTAATAATTGATCTAGATCTAGCAACTTCGGAATCGATGCGGTATTGGAAATTACAAGTTGAATCCTTTCTACGCATGACTCGTAATGCAGCGGTGAGAAGCCGACGATCGAACAATAACAATAGCACATGTAGAGAGCCAGGTGGCACGCTTGGTGTGGGGTCCATGTGGAGTGGAAGGGATTCAAGAGAGCAAGGCTAAGAACCTATGACATTCATTGCTCTGTGTATGCCCGATTACTGGACCGAAAGCGTACCCTAAATCTGACCCTATGGATTAGGTTGCGGTTCGAAGGACAAACAACAAGCCAACGGTGCTTTCGTTTTGATGTGTGTTTTGACCTCTTTAGCTGCCTTTTAGACTTCACACCTATACTAGCATGGGTTAGTGCCATTGCTACCTCCACTAAACCTTGCTAATCAGAGTTCATTCTTAGAATCGTGGCCACGTAGCCGAGCTTTACATCATCGTACTATTCTTAACTTCCTCGGTGAAGGACAAGCTGCTAAGCAGGTGAATGAAACCTCCATAATCAAACACGAATAAAAGAAAGAAGGAAGAAAAGAGGGAACTCATGCGGGACAGATAAATGAGTTGTTATGGATATTTCATTGGAGCTACAGATTCGATCATCGGGTATATCTATATTCTAACGTACATCTTCGTTATTGTTTATTTATTTGTCTCCTTTGCTTGATGCAGTAAGCAAGAATAGCCTTTTTCTGTTCTACATAATGTTTTGAAACATGAAACATCATCGATTAGGCTTGCTAGTCATGGCCAGACTGGATCGTCTATGGCATGGCTAGCGTTAGAACCATCGTTGGAGCGCAAATTATCCCTGCATCACCCCGTACTATATCCATCTAGGATAACTGCTCACTAGTGGAGGGTTAAGACCTTGTTGATACATTTTCCACGGCCGAGAGCCGCGCAGAAACCTAGCGCACAGGCCTATCGGGAGTTTACTTGCCAGCAGGGGTCATAGCGGGTTTCAACGGCCGGGTCCCTTCTTAGAACCAATCTAGGATTGGACCACGTGGTACCCCCGTACGATTCCGAAATGTATCGGATTTAGCCTTTCTATAGCCGCCCAGGGTACAGTTCCAGGATGACGGAGGACCGAGAGCTTGGGATCGGGTCCGCTTGGAGACTTACTATGGGTCCTTTCTTTGTTCTCTCGGCGTTCTATGATGCTGGTAGCTAATTCTTGGCATAAATAACGCAAAAGCCGAACGTACCAATAGAAGTTCAATTAACCCATGGGCGCTTACGAAGGCTTTCCAATCGCGGTTACTTAAACCTAATAGGTCTTCTCCTAAAACTCTCAGGTATTACAGTCCGTGTTACCGCAAAAGGTGTTTCTCTGTGTGTTGGAGGCAAATGTGAGAGGACTATAGGTGCTAATTCCTGTCGCTCTGGGTTACAACATCCATAAGTCACTGTTTGTAGCTGGCTATCACTCGACATGCCGGATACGTCATTCGCTTCTTGGGCTCAATCATACTGCTATTTCCCGGTGTAAGTTGATTTCAAACCCTTATGATATTCGTCTCCCACGTAAACTATGCAACGCATCTTGTTTGGCCTGGTACTGATTTTAGGCGGCACGATTGCTCTTCCTACCCAAATTCCGACGGAAACGCACTGGAAATGGTTAATCTTGTGTCCGGAGACTCTATCGATGGAAGACTTGTTGAGCTGGGTTTGCATCAGTATTCGTATTTTGCTTCTTTTACTGTTCCGGAGAATGGAGTTAACGAACGTGTCCGTAGCAACATGACCTCGAAAATCTGAATCGGACAGTGTATTGTTGAAACGTATGAATGTCTGGATGTTTACACGGATAGAAAAGGGAACATGGAGTGTCAAAGCTTGTTACAGTAATATATCTTAACTTTCTAAATTGTTTGTCTATGTGAGCTGTGCGGGTGATTTTTATAAAACAGGTATGCCTACATGTCCAAAGCAATAAGATGCACTGAGCGAGGATTGATCTGATACTCACCATTGGTTAGATTAATATGCGAGCGATCCCAGAAGGGGCTGAATTTTGTTGATGAAACTGGAGTTACCAACATCCGTTAAAGACTGGACTAACAAAGGGTTGTTTTGCATTGTAGATGTCTCGTCCGACTTGTGTCCAAGAATATGCTGGTCGGATGTCTGGAAGCCTGGCATATGTTCTTGACTGGGATATCTGTCCGTGATTCAAAGCGGGCTGAGGTATGGTTGAGGTATATAAGACTCATGGGTTTCCGGTTTCTTTTCACACGGAGTATATCATTGCATCGAGTTTTTTAGCCAGGTTGATCGATCGTTCCATGATGTCGAACTCATGCTGAGTCAAATTCTTCGCTTCACCTCCCTTCATACAGCTCATATCCTCCTTACGAGCACCCTTTTCCCATTCGGCATCAATCATCCAGTTTGTAGGAGCTTCATACTCGTTCGTCATACTGCTCTTCCTCTTGTTCTTCAGCAGACTCCCATTATACCACAGGAGTCTATCCTTTGCATCAACATGAGCGATGACAAAACTGCACACCTTGTGCCTGCCCCTACTATCCACCTGGTCCCAGCCAACAATACCACCGTAGTGGCCTGAAAACTCATAGGAAGCACCTGTGAGCTCAAGACCAAGCCACCACGTCTCCTTGTCGCCATATGTCATCTTATACGTAACCTCTTCGCGCACATCATACGAGTTCTGCCAGCATATGTGGAACAGTGCGACGAGTATGTCCGTTCTGCTCTTGTCTAGGATGACTAGACCAGAGTCGCCTTCTTCGGCATAATTCTCCGTCCAGACGAGTGACTTGTCCAACGCAGCACTTGGCTGTCGAATTTGACTCCTATACCACTCGTTGCGCTCTGGAAACACATCTTTCCAGAGCAGTCGGTCATGGAACAATAAAGCCCCAGTTCGAACAAATGCTTCATGCTCAAGCAAAACTTCCGGAGGTTGGAAGAATACAGCGTCGGCGTCGACTAGGATAACACGTTCGAAACGTGAACCCAAGGCTGCAAAGGCTTTAATGGCCCAACCACCCGTCTGCAGCTGGATTGTTGAGTCATCGAAAACGGTGAGGATGTCGAGAAACTCAAGGGCAGGGCCTGATTCCACAGTGCTCGATAAACGGGCCCTGTCATCCGGGCTAAGATCCTCATCGCCCGCATAGACGATTTGAATGGGTAGTGTCGAGTTTAGAACCGAGCGCAAAGTACCAACGAGGTGGACAGCGAAGCGGAGAGTGTGATTGCTGGTTGGGATGACCACACCAGCTGAGCCTGGCTCAAAAGACGCCCGGAGATCCGCTACGGGTTTACGGGCAGCATTTCGCCCCTTGGGACTTTTGAGAAACGGGTATAAAGAGATGGCCACTCTCTCTGTAGCGTTCAATAACAAGTTCTTGCTCGTGGATTCCGTCGACTGATCAGCTAGTGTCAGCCAGTCGCGCAGGACTCGACTTCGCTGGCCTAGCTCGCCAAATTGCCCTTTATACGGTTGTTGGAGTGGATAGTCAATAAAATATTGCGCAAGGTGGTTAACCAAATTGGCGTCAGAAGCAATAGGGCTGACATTCTTCGTTGTCGTATTAGTGTCCACATAGCTTGGGTCAGTCACAATATGGTTTACGGGGTCAGAGACTACTACTCTCGAGGTAGTGGTCTGCAGCCGGGGCGAGTATAAAAAGAATAAAGTGAGCACTGCTGCTGCTGCAACCGCAGTGATACCAATCCAGGCTGGTCGAAGGCCTCGCGGGGCCAGAAGAGAAATCATGGTCCGCGAGAGCCGGCGTGTGGGGTCCAAAGAAAAATGAATAAAAAACCGTCAGGTGAAAACATTGACAGTGAAATGTAAAGATACACGAAGTTTACGTAGAAACCTTTTGCATCAGCCTGTTCTTGTGAGGAACGAAAATAGGACCATTTTTGACTCGATGGAAAGTGACATGTCTTAACTGAACGATTCCTGTCATGATCAGGGGTAGGCTCCCGGATTAACCAAGACTACGCAAGCCGAAGGCTGATAACAAGAACTGGTGGTACGCAATTTTAACATCTCGGCAGTGGATTCCAGCCCTATGTTATTGGCGCAGGCTGTGAGTAGCGATCATTAGCTCCTAGTAGTGGCAACCAGAATGCCGATCCTGGCGTACACATTATATTTGCTCAGTACCAAAATGTATCAAGGTTATCAAGGATAGGAGCTCAGCCCTATCTATGTCAGTATCGCTGTCCACTTGTTGTGCCTGTGGTTTTCTGTGGCCCTTCTGTAACGCAGTCTGTTGTCTTCATGTATCCAAACTTTTCGGAATACAGGTGCAAATTTTACCATCGAGAGTTTAATTCGTTTAGGCCACTCCGCTATGCCTGATTCGGATATGGATCAGCTGAATTACGTTGTCAATGATTAGATAATTGTGGATAATAAGACATTACCACTGCTGCGCCTCGAATATCCAAACATGGGGGCCAGAAACATGCAGTTCGTATTTAGGTCACCTAATTACTAATTACCTATTTATAACTATGCAACTTCCTTCAGCCAAGCTTTCATGCTGATGAGGACTTTCCTGAAGCTATACGGAGTACGGTATACCCGGATGCCAAGAGACGAGATGCTCGTCACTATATTTCGCTTGCTGTCTAGGGCTGGGACCGGAATCATTCATCACGTGATGTTATGAAGAACGCGTTCTGTAGGTCGCGTGACCTTCTAACGTTCTCTCAGTTGAGATATATAGCTGGTAAAAACCATTTTTACAAGTATATATACTTCCAAATTCTGCCTTATATATACAGATTTTATATACAAATTAAGGGCGTACTGGTGATTCTCATACTTCATGCAGCTTCCCATATCGTTTTCCCACCAGGAGAGGCGCAACCTCACCTTTAGGTGCAAATCCAGCCAATCCCACATCTGTTGTGGGGGATCCGAGGTCGTTTGGCCCCATGTCCAACCTGGGCCTATCTGGTTGAACCAGCTCTCCAAACTGAACCTCGAGGTTTTTGAGTTCAGCGGACTCGTTATGATTTCCTCCCAAGCAACCTCCTCTCGCTAGCTGATCGAGTTTGTAGTTTCCCCGTGTCGTCATTGCGACTTGTAGGAACCCATTATCTGTGGCTGGGACACCGTTCTTGTGCAGTGACCAGTAGCCCAAAACTGCCAACGGTAGAGTAACACCTAGGGAGAGGAAATATGGCAAAAGAAGGTTCAGCGGCCGAGACCACACATATTGTGTCTGTAGATCCTGTCGAGTCACGTTGACTGAAGTTGGCCAGAGCTGGAAATGGTTGATAGCGCTGAGGGTGACGTTCGCCAGCAATGAGTTAAGGATTTCCTCGTTTACAGTGAATAACTTGTACCACGTAGTGAGAGTTCCTGCCCACGAATCGCTGAACCCGTTGAATAGACGGGTAGACTGGACGAGAACATTGTCTTTCATTACTGTTGATTCAGTTAGTGAACGGGCAAATACAATCTTGGGAATATTAGCACTTACATTGGGTTGAAAACACCGCCTCCTGTGAGATCGGATCGAGTGAGTTCACACCATAGACCATTGCCCATACATCTCCAGATATGCCTTTGGTCATTGCCATAATTAGTGCCATTATATTACGATCACGGATTGTGTCGACAACAGCTTGTGTCATATTATCTTTGGAGAAATAGAATTTCTCATCCATTGACACTAAGTCATGCACGTCTCCTATAGTGACAGTTGAGGACTGCTCGCCGTTGTGGAATCTCTGAACGACATGGTATTTGGCCCGACGAGGACTACATGTCAGTATATGTGACACATATTCAAATTGAACCATGTCTGTGGAATCATTCCGAACCCAATTATATACCTCTGCATTCTTCATTTGAAATTTGTTCAGAAGGGGGTTAAACTTTGGGTTCGCATCTGGTCTCACGGTCCAGTTGCTCTCTAGCGCAGAGAACCAGGCAACACTCCTGTTGCACGGGGGACTAACCTTCTCAACATCAGTATTGTTGCAGCTTAGGTATGGCCCATCGAAGGAAAACTCATAGGAGCAATTCATCCCGCATGGCGAGCTCATTGCCCGTGGTTCGCCATCCACGATAGTTTGTGTAGCCAGCTGGTAGATAACAGGTTTGATCTGCAGTCCCATACCCGCAAGGGTCACCTGTTCAGCACGGAGTACCTGAGACGTAGTCAGTAAGATTCTCATCCATCCAGTTGTTCGATAAGAGGACGGCTCTACCTCAACATAGTCAGTATCATTCGCGTCTCGCCAATTATTCGACGCGAGCATGGCTAGTTCCTTGTCCTTCATGATTGTCGTGTTACCTCCCCAAGTCTACATTGAGTACAGATTCACCATTAGATGAGTAGTTCACAATATGGGTTAAGAGTACTGACCTCCGAGAGATTCATACCAGGCATTTGAGTTTGGAATACCTCATGCGTCCTCGTCGTACTCCTGACAGTCATTGAACTTGAGGGGAAACTCATCGCGATTGGAACAGCCCAGAGGACCATTGTAATAATAGCTAATAACCATCCCTTTTGAAGTACTGTCAAGGAGAAAAACGACATTGGGCTTCCTCTCATGGTATAGAGAAACTCCAAGGTTTCAAGCCGCATGGGAGAGACTCGGACAAGATGCCAGAAATACTGTGTAAACGCCGCTGCCAGGCAAATGCGAATACAGAAGCTGATTATGTTGGCCACAATAGTTGAGGCGGCCGTGACCTGGGTTTGTGATGGGATGTTTGGATCATTTTCAAGCTTTCCGTCGAGATAGTGGAATACTACTGTATGAGTGATAGCTAGTGCGAGGGCTGCGGGTAAGTGTTAGTTAGTATCTTCTATCAATTCAACTGCATGGGCTGAACATGTCTGTACCTAAGGAAAAACTGCCACAGAGGATGAGCGTGGTTTTCCACCCAACACCCCATTGACAGATGTGGTCCTGTTTCTGCGTGGAATCATCTAAGTCGTGTATTACGATCGGCGTCTCCGACTGAGACGGGTATTTACCCAGAGGAAGTCGATCCGCTGCATTGGCAGCTTTGTAACGAAACCACATACCCGGTAAAAGAAATTAGGTTCTTGAGGATGCCACGTTTCCTGAGCTTTTTCTTCAAAAGCGACAGACGTGTGAGGATTCCTCAGCTCTTTTACAAGCATGATGTTAAGATTTAGCCGCCGGGGTATCCGACAGTCTGTCGATCGACCTGTCACCGCTGCATCTTTCTGGGCGGCAAACAGATATAGTGGCGTGTGCTGAGACGCTGGTTTTGGAGGCCATTTGCTGATCCTTTGGCTCTTAATTTGTCAGAGGCTAGGATCGGCTTCCATGACAAAGCTCCATTAACTTGGCCAAGTTTGTTGAGGACCAATACAGAGCGGCTGGTTATCGGCACCTCCATGTTTTTCCTGACCATGGCAGCGGTAATGAGCAGCTCAACTCTATGCATACATCTACAATCCCATCGACCAAACGCTTTCTCGGCTTAAGATTCAGCTAGAAGTGGCAAGTTTCAAAGAAACAGGTACAATGTACATGACACACGTGGCATTCTACCGTTTGATATCACCGTTGCATGGAGAGCCAACCTCAAAAACTCTTCTTTGCTTGGCAGCGCTTACCCACTGAACGCTTGCGCTGATCGGAATGCTGACCAGGGCGCTTAACATCCTGATCGATGTTGATCTACCCTAATCTCTGGACCATAATTGGCGTTGGGCTGAAGCGAGGTGGGGCCCTACAAATTCCAGAAAAAGAAAAGTCGCCGACTCTGCAGAGCAGGTTTATCACGTGATGTGGCGCACCTACCCGATAATACCGTTTTCAAAAGGTCACGTGTAAGGCCCTACCACGTATCGCAGAATTAGAAAATCATGCGGGGAATGTTCTATAAGGCCAACAGATCTACTAGAGGTTATAGAGCCCAGAGGTTAGGTTTGGTATATAAAACATATTGAGTTCATTATGCTTACATACAGGAACTAAGCAAGTCTTCTTATGTGTACGCGCCCGGGATAAGCATGATCTCTCGGCTGCCTGAGGTATTTACTTTCCTATTCCAGCGTCATTCCGGTCCATCACCCGACTTTTTATAATAGAGCATAGGCTACAGAATCAAATATGAGTCTTGATATTGGTGAAATGTGCATGTTTGAACATCGACATGACAATGGCTGTTTTATATGAAGCTCAACAACTTAAGTTTGTAGCAAGGCTCATATTAGGGTACACTGCAGTGATATACTAATCCGAAATATATATACACTACTAGCCTGCCATAATGATGGGAGAAGATTGGTCCGTGTCTTAATGGTCCTCAACTTATGCTTCGGCAGCACTGGACTATACACCAACTTGAGGACTATCTAGTTGCAATTATCTGTGCTATAGTTGGTACCCTTGGGATACCCTCACCGTAGTTCGGATTGTTCTGGTGAAATTCCAGAGCTTTGCCGAGATTGGTCGGGTATTACATGGAGCTTGGCATTCAATCTCAATTTCCGAGGCTGAGACTTTCATCATCAGCTGACTCCCTATTGCCGCCGAACATCAACGCGAGATATACTCTTTACCCCGTCCCGATCAACCGTAAATTATCTTGGCTGGGGTTAAGTCAATACATTAATCAGTACCGGTTAATCGACCCTTCTAAATATGTAGTTAAGCTTTAGTTTGGTCTCTCGAGGTCATTTCCGAAAATTAGCCATGAATCATGGTGAGGCCCACTCTCTGTTTCAGGCGGTTTCAAGTATACAGTCGTGGCTAAGTCTTAAGGAGCATATTCTTTGCCGTATATGTGTATCCCGTCCACCTATCTCAAGTCTTGCTCCGTTTAAACGCACTCGTTCTTTTGTTGTTTAGGTTTTAGCCGTGTTGCTTTCTCACTTATACATTCTTTTTCATCAACATGGTTCACCTCTCCCTTGCCCTGGCGGCCCTCTCCCTTTCGGCATCTGCCCTTGCCCTTCCTGCTCTCTCCTCTCGGGCCCAGGCGGCGAGCGAGCACTGTGGAGACTACGATTACGTTATTCTGCAGGACACACCATGGATCGTCTATAACATGCTCTACAATGCGAACCAGATCGTTGGCACACAATGCACCAACTACGACCAGGTGACCACGTCTAACAGCGGAACTAAGGAGGTCATATGGAGCAGTGTGACAGACATTGAATATGTGGAGAGAACGTAAGAGTTCCTCTTCGTAATTGTATTTTGGAGGGTGAAATTAACATAGATCTACAGGAACAATGTGCCAAAAGGCTACTCTTTCGTGGGCCTCACCCAGAATCTCGAAACAAAGCTGTCGGCCATCGACTCGATTCCCAGCACTTACAGCTGGACTCGTACCAACACAACTGCTTACAAGGGTATAGTCCTATCTTACCGAGGATTTTGCAGGATATAGCTTATGGATCTTACAACAGGAAATGTCTGCTTCGATTTCATGACCAACGATGTCAAGGGTGATTCTACCTCTTCTTCCTCCCGGGAGCTGATGCTCTGGTTGCAGTATGAGGGCGGACAGCTTCCTATCGGCTGGACCAACGGTGCTGTCGCTACAATTGACGATCTCTTTGGCACCTCATGGAAGCTGTATGAAGACGTCAACGAGGATACCGGAATCACTGTCAGCACTCTGATGCCCGAGACTCAATTTGAGGGAGCCTTCACCGGTGATCTGAAGGATTGGCTTCTTGCTTTGTCTAAGCTGGGACGCTTCACTGAGTCAACCTATGTGAACGTCGGTAATGCTGGGTATGTTGCTTTCTCTCCTATTTTAGCTCAAAGACATCTAACAGTTTGTACAGAACCGAATTCTTTTATGGCAACTCTGTCATGAACGCTACCCTCGAACTGCAGATCAATCTTGCATAAACTATCTATATGTAATCCTAATCAATGTAAGGGCATTGGGGATGGTTTTGGTATTCCGAATTCAGGTGGGTATTCGAATACATGACGTGGAGTTGTGGTGGATAGACTTTTGAATATAATCTAAGACTTTGGTATTTTTAACATAATTAAAGCTATACTTGTGTTAAATGTCCAGTACAACACTCTTAAAGACATTTTGGTCAAAGTTCGCACCGCACAAGACAATGACGCTAGTTTGGTCGGCGAGCTGTCCTGCGACTTGTTTGAAACCAGCCAAAGCAAGAGCGGCAGAGCCTTCGACATTCATATTTTCGTCGAAGGCCATGGTCTTCATAGCAGCTTTGATCTCGTCCTCATCACATTCAACGACGTGATCAACCACAGACATCGCTAACGGGAGTGTGATTGTATCCGTATCAATGCCGCCAGCAACGGCATCAGCCAGGGTATCCCGATGTTCCGTCTCAACTACATGGCCCGCGGCCATGGACTCGGCAAGAGCTTTCGAATTGATCGCAGAAACACCATAGATCTTCGTTCGGGGATTGAACGCCTTCACCACCGCCCCGACACCGCTAATCAATCCACCACCACCCATGGCGACGAAGATATTATCCACCTCTTCACACTGTTCCAGAATCTCTAAACCAATAGTCCCCTGTCCGGCAACAATATCAGGGTCATTGTACGGCGAAATATAAGTATACGATTCCGAAGCAGCAAGCCGCTGAGCATGTTGTTCCGCAAGGCCCGTTTCAGCTCCGTGCAGAATAACGTTCACCCCATAGGACTTGATTTTCTCCAATTTCGCAGGTACCACTGATTCCGGGAGGACAACAGTGAGATCTTTAGAGAGTGCCTGCGCTGCACATGCGGCGCCTATTCCATGATTGCCCGATGAGGCGGTTATTAATCGCCCGTTCGCAGGTTGACCGGACATCTTGGACATTGCGCCTCGGATCTTGAAAGACCCCGTTAATTGGAAGTTTTCTGCTTTGAATAGGACCTTTGCGTTGTTGGATTTGCCTTGCGCTCTGGATGGGATGAGGGGCGTTTGGTAGATGTGGCTGCGGATGCGATTCCGTGCCTGCACTGCGCTGGCTGCAGTATCGTAGACTGAGTTCTGCATGTTTTCTATTCTTATTAGAGAATGTTTGGTAGGTAGCGGATGGTGAAAGTCTGCGATCGTTAAAATTGGAATGTTGGGGTGTGTTGTCCTCTTGAACCTGCGTTTCTGGCGAATTAGTCAAGATCCCCTCATTCCGAGCTACAACCGTGGACCTGGTTGTGGTTCGCCATGAGAGCATAGAAAACCCACTATGCTGGAGGAGATGATTGGCTTAGACGCTTATATTGCCTGAAGCGGCTTAGGGTACCCGAGAAAGGGCCGATTTAATAGTAGTATTTATGGACGCCAAGATATTCACCAAAGAATTCACTGCCCTAATATCTAATGAATCTCTGCAAGCACGTATCTAGAGGGAAGGGAAGCCCGAGAGTTGTAAGCCTCTTTATAGACGGATTTCGGTCATGCTATGAGAGCTAAATGTCCTCTTGGAAGCGATAATTGTTTTCCTTAACATGAGCATGAGTTGATATCAGCCAAGATAAGTATACTCGGTTCTTGCTACTGTTAACAGGAGTGATAGTACAGCATTAATATAAATACCAAGTTTATAAATATTCTCAGTATTCTGATGCCCACTTAATTAAAGACTATCTAGTACCTAGTGTCAATGTATGGAGAGCTGAATCTGGTTGACTTTTATATCAACCAGCCTTTGATATTGAGACTAGAAGATAGCCACGATATCCTGTCTAGTGTCAGGCCAATTCTTAGACACGATATGACGTCATATTTGCTACTTCTTTCCCAAGCACACCGGATGCAGAGTGTTTGGTAATGCACAGGTAGAAGTAGGAAGGGAAGGTTACGTTGCACAATATTATGAGCTACATTTGATTTTATCCTGGACCGGTCGCCATCAATAAGTCATTATTTCTAATTGAAAAATTTTAAATAGTAAAGCCGTAATCTACATCGCACTCGATCTAAATCTTAGATCGTCCCTCAGGGCCTAGTCGCTCAAGCACCTGCTCCCGAACATCATGCACAATAGTCGCAGCATCCTTGACATTATGGATCAATCCAATAGACGCACCCGCGTAGGTAGCCAGTCTTCCCTCCGGGCCCCAACCAGAATCACCAGCCTTCAAAGCCTGATCATGCTCCACCTTCAACTCATCAAACGACCGGCCAGCCTGGTGCTCAATGAAACTCTTGTTGATAATAGTACGCGGCATATACGGCTCTGGCCAGCCCATCGTGCCCCGAAGATGATTGTAAAGTAACGTCCGCGTCGTAGAAGCCGCACCATCAGTAGCTCGGACAATTTCGCCCTGATACCCACGACTAATACGCGCCTCCTCAGAGGCCAGAAACCGCGTTCCCATGACAACACCATCAGCACCAAGACAAAGTGCCGCCGCAGCGCCTCGTCCGTCGGCAATACCTCCAGCCGCAAAGATCGGGATCTGACTACCAGCCAATGCGTCGACGACTTCCGGGAGGAGCGTCATCAGTCCGAGTCCATCTTTATGGCGACCATGGCCGCCGGCTTCTGAGCCCTGAACAACAATTACGTCGGGTCGCTCGGACCCCTTCAAGAGCCCCTTTGCTTCTGCTAGCGTACCGATCTGGATCCAGATCTGGGTCTGTGATGAGGCATTGCGGATGCTGCGCGACCAGTGGTCGTAATCTTCTTGACCGCCCTTCGGGGCGAAGAGCCACGCAGCGCATGGTTTGAATTTCTGGATACCGGACACAGCAGTGGCGAGGTCATCGCTCCAGAGCTGGAACCCGACGCCAACGGGAAGCACATTGGTGGTAGATGAGAAGGCGGACGAGGATTTACGGGCCTCCTCGACTAATGTTGAGACCTTCTCCAGATCGACGAGCATATCTTGTGTTTTAACGGCAGGACCAAGAAAGCCTAGACCACCGGCGCGCGATACAGCCACAGCAAGGGCGGGACCTGACATCACGCGCATGGGGGCGCTGACGATGAAGGGATTGGCTACCCATGGATATGAACGTGATAAACTCATGGCGAGGCGTAGGGCTTTTGACATATTTACTAGGATATCTTGAGGGCGGCCAGGGGGTGATGTTGGATTATATAGAGTGTTTGGAGGAGGATCTTCAGGATCCTTTGGTTGCGATTCAAGTAGCTTGGCCAACGGGCGGGGCCGGAGCTAAGCTCCGCGGGGTGCGGATATTGCGGAGTTATGTCACATGTCGCCTGTCACATGCTGGCTGGAACCCTCATTCGTTCTCAGTTGCGGTCCTTCTCCAGTTGATATGTCGATGAAAGTATGCACAATGGGGTTAGAATGTGAAGCAAAGGTGAAGATGAGCTTTGCTGTAAAATCTGAGCTCAAAAATGGTTGTCGTGGTTAATCATTCATGACATGATCAGTATCTCACATATGATTGAGTGACCGACTATAACCTTGCAACTCTACCTAACAATCGACGGCGTGCGAAAGTCGACGAAGGCTAGACCGGATGTCAGCTATGAAGGAAGAGCAGGAGAAAAGGAACAACAGTGGATGATGTGCGAAGTTCCGTCTGTCCGCACTACGGGCCGCAACCCCACTAAGAGCGTTCATAGCTCCGATCATATTCGTCATGCATGTGAAGATATGTTGATTACTATGTTATGCTTGTTTGGCCCCAAGGCATATAGTGAGGCATGCTTGATATATCTATACCACCTTGGAATGTGATTAGGTGCTCTTGATAGAGACAGTAAGGCTTGAAAGTGGCACTAATCCTGTGTATGCGACGTCACTCAGCAAGCCGTTAGACAGGTTGTATAGGATTTGTGAATATTTTCGGAATACGAGGAGTGGAGCTTCACCGGCTACCACATACATCAGAACAACCAATAGGTACGTATAAGCTGCTTTGAAATGGTGAATACTTGGCACGGTCTCGTAAAGTGTTAAAACATAACTAGTCTCACTCAAGAAAAACTATTTCAGTAGTGGCTAAACCTGAGTTTGCAACCTAGTGACCCAACAACTTCCCAACATACTCCGCAATAGCCAGGGTCCGCTCCTCACTAAGACGCCTGCCGATAATCTGCACGGCAACGGGAGCGCCATGATAAACCTCGGGATCATACTCCGCATAAACCGCCTTATCCATATCACTAACCGGCTGATAGTCCGCTATTTTGTGATCGACTGCCTTGTCTGCATATGTAACCGGGACAACAACGCTGGTGTAATCTAACACGTTAAACACAGTAGCATACCCATAGTATCGGAATTGGTTGTGGCGGACTGCAGCTGTCGCCGCCACCGGGGCGATGATAGCGTCAAGCTCCTTGCCCGTTCGTTCCTCCCATTCGCGCCACTTGTCAAGGTATTCACACTGATAACGCCATTTTTGCAGCTGCGCGTCCCATGCCTCATTCAAATCTGCCTTGGGTAGGTTGGGATTCATGAGGTCCTTGATGTTCGGAATAGCGGGTTCTCCTGAGGCGTTGATGTGCTTGTAAACGTCCTGCATTATGTTAGCACGTATACTACTTTTCTTAGGAGGGCTACCCACCGTGCTTCCATCTGCAGCGTAGATCTTATTGGCTAGATCAACGGCAAATGCATGTTTGTAAGGTGTCCAGGGTGCCACAGTATGTCCGTTCTTCTCAAGTGTAGAGCGGACGATTTCAACACCACGAGTAATCGGAGGGTGAGGACGTACCTTATCCAACTGTCAGACATGATTACAAAGGAGGGGGAGCGACTAATACTTACAACCTCATCAAAATCGTAAAAAGCGAAGTTTAGCCCCTTCTCAGCAATTTTAGCTTGGGCGGCGTTCTCCTCGGCCTCCCTCCAAGGAAGCGGTATGACTTTCGAATCATACTTCCAAGGCTCCTCATTGAGGACAGATTGGAGGAAAAGTCTGACATCTAAAGGGCGTTAGTATTTCCAGGCCAATATACATCCCAGATGCCTACCTTGAGCAGAGTGCGCAATTGGTCCAACGACGCTGTGTATCGTCTCTTGGCCTTCCATGCTGTTCGTCATGCCACCGTAAGGCAGACGACCGTGGCTTGGACGAATCCCGTATAAGGAGTTGAACGCAGCTGGGACACGAATAGATCCACCTGAATGCCATTAGTCTCCATAATAACTAATGAAATAGATATGGGTACTTACCAATATCAGTTCCTATACCGATGGCACCTCCACGCATTGCAATCATGGCACCTTCGCCTCCCGAGCTACCGCCACAGGAGAGGCTGAGATTCCTTGGGTTCGACGTCCGACCGATGATATTATTCACGGTCTCGCATACCATCAGTGTTTGTGGTACACTCGTCTTAACGAGGAATACTGCGCCCGCTTTTCTCAAGAGGGCAGTTAATATCGAATCGCTGGTGTCGCGCTTACCCAGCCACGAGATATAGGCCATGCATGTTTCCGTTCCCTAGTTCTATGTTAGAAGGGATGCATTTCAGTGTAGGAAGCTCGTCTTACCTTGACTCGTAATTGATCTTTCAAAGAAATGGGCAATCCATGCAATGGTCCCACGGGCTTCTTGTGTGCCTCAAAGTACTGATCAAGTTCCTTCGCCTGGGCTAATGCTAGCTCTGGGAAGAAGTCATGTGCGCAATTGACCTATTCACATTGATATCAAGTATCTCCGACCGAGGCGAAGGTTATACTCACAAGTTGATGAGCCAGTGCAGCTCTTTTACAGAATGCCAGTGTCACGTCTACGGACTTCAACGTGCCATTGGCTAATTGAGCGACAAGTTCTGTGGCAGACGAATTTGTAATCTTTATTTCAGAAGATGACAGAATCCCAGACTTCTCAGGTAGATCGATGACCGAGCCTTCTGTTGGGACTGACTTGATTTTCCATTCGTCGGGGATGGACTTCGCCAAACGTGCCCGCTTGTCGGCGGCGAGATCTTCCCAGCTGGCAGATGGCATAATGACAAAGTGATAAATTGAACTGTAGACGATGGTAGAAGAATCACTCTTGTAGTTCCACAAACATTGACCATGGAGTACATTGCTTTATATCTCCAATCTCCACGTCTCAAATTTGGGGTTACCCCGCAACCTCAACTTTGCATCGCGGCCATACGGACCGCGCAAGGAGAAACGGAAGCATAAGTGAGGTTTTTAAGCTTTTAATTGGGCGATAAAACCGGTTATCTCGTGTTTATCTTGGCCATGTGGTTCTTGGAGTTGTCTGGACCCACATGAGATAACCATTTCTTTACCATTATAAATTCACCAAAGCCTTTGGGTGCTTTTCGGGGCTGGTCCAGCAATTCTAACAGACTGGATTGGACCAACCTGCAAAATCCTTTCACGGAAGTCGCATTTTCGCAACATCCGTGACAATAGGGCGCAGGTCGCATATACTTAACTTTAATGGAAGCTTAAACTAGGGGGGGCCTGCAAGTGGGGCGAGCCCTACCGTTAGAGTTGAGTGTAGCCGATATCTATAATGATGAGTAGTGATACACCAATAAGTCGGCGATGAAGATACATATTTCGCCTTTCATTGCGCTTGGGTTCTGATTTTATCAGACACTCATTCGAGCTTTTATTTTTCATCCTTTGTAGATCAAGTTTGCAACCCGGAGAGGCTTCTCTAAATTCTCGGTACACGGACGCCACCGATTCAACAGACTCGGTTGCCAAGGTTTCTGGCCAGCCCTCACCTAGCTGTGGTGGCAGCCAAGATATCTTGTGGTGCGGTATGTATTCCTACTTGCTGTTATGTCAGACGTCTCTAACGATGGTCTGGCCCAGAAATGGTGCCCAGGGAGGTCCGGGCGCCTTAATAGATTTCGGCATCTTCGAAGAGATACAGGAAAAGCTAAACATCGATATCACTTTTGGCGAGCACACTGAGCCTTACCTGTAGCCTGATCATATCCTCGATGATGATATCGAAGGGATGAAGAAACCCCGCACTGTGAGCAAGGTTACCAAACGAATCAGCGAACTCATGTACAACCAGGCGCGGGAAAGGAAATTTGTTCTTACACCAGGTGGCAATTATTCAATCGAGATCGGCACTGTCTCAGGCGTTGCTAAAGCCATCCGCGAAAGACATTCCTGTCGCGGAATTGGCGTGCTGTGGATCGATGCGCACGCTGATATCAACATACCGGAGACGAGTCTTAATGGCAGGATTCAGCAGTCCGAATCATTCGCCTTGTTCCCTCGTTATCATTCGCATGCACCATTCCAAGATAAAGCTCTACATCATCTCCAGTGTCCAGTTGGCTCAGTGCCTCGAAGTAAGCCGAATCATCCCTGTCTTTAGGAGCAGGCATGTGAATCCAACTAATAGGCCGATCCACAGCCTTGGTAATACGATTTACCAACTGCACCACCAGCGACAAATCTTGCGGCTCAGCAAAATGCGTATAACAACAATCCCCGTAACAGAGATGTAACCTGAGTGGAATTCCAGAGGGGACAGCCTTGTAGAAACGCTGCATACGAGTCACAATCCCCTCTAGCACGGAGGCAAAGTAGGCCTTGAAAAGCGCATCTGGTAGACGTCCCCGCCCATGCTCCAGTACAAATATTTCGAAGCAGATGTCCCATTGGATTGCGAGGTCCTTAGCAGGAATTCCTTCCATAATGGTAGCCAAGGATTCAAGAATGCGCTGTTCGTAGAGGGGCTCTAGCTGAGGTTGAAAATCGGCTTCCACATGTGCCCTGGCCGAGTTCAAGAGGGAGGGAAGTGAAATTTGGAACCGCACGCCCTGAGAAATGGTGCCTTTGTCACGCAGCTTTTTGTATGTCTTGTAGGACTCTGGGGCGGCTATATCATATTGGGTTGCTTTGACTGACTCTAAGCTGAAGGTGCCAGAATGATCAGGTGGTAACTCAGCGGTAGTAACACCTGAGATATAGTCCTTAGTTTCCTTCGGGAAATAGTCCAGCTGCCAGCCGATGTAGTTATTCCGTACACCGGTTTCGCCGTCTAGGATAGATCACAGGCGTCTAGGTAAGGCTGAACACACTTTGCTTAAGACCTCTTCGGTGGTGGTGAGGGGAATACTTCCCACCAATAGGACTCCTGAGGGTTGTGCAGTGCTACTTGGCATCTTGTGTGATGTTAGGAATCAAAGAGTTGGTCGTACAAAGTGCGGATTACTCAAGAACACAGTCAAGTCAACGCGGATAAGTTACACAAGGTGATACATAATAAATATCAAGTAGAGATCTGAGTGTACTATGCATGAACATTATCCTGGGAGGTATGGACCCATTGCAGTTATATGTGCCAGGCGGCATTGAGGGCGCATGTTCAACAGGCCAATTCCTGTTGTAACAATTTCGACCCGTAGTTGCTCAGCCTATTCCCACACTAACCTTGATTTCTCAAGAAGCCACGGCCAAGCAGTACAAACTTTAATGATTACTTTCTCAGCAGCTTGTGAACTAAAGTGACTATGATGTTATCACCATGGAGCTAGCAACAAAAAGCAGGTTACACCTGCCTATCTAACATTGGCAGCAAGCAGCGCTTATAAGATAAGCTTTCTTCCCGTTAATCAGTTGCTGCAGAATAGCTGAGAAACTGGTATATTATTTGGTACTTATTCTTAATTAAGCTTGGTAATTTTCATGGACAGTCATTCCCAGTTTTCAAAGGCATAGCCGTCCGCTCTCTTGTTCTTAGCGGGAGATAAAAATGACATTCCACCCTTGCTCCGATTAAGACATGGGTAATGGAAAAACATTCCGAATATTGGAATAAGCTGTGGAACAGATGTGCTGATATGATAGATACAAGATACCAGGAGTAGTACCGTATGCTAGACTTCTTTTCTTTGACTTAGTTTCGCCAAAAGCTTTATATGTTTGCACTGATATTCCTTTGGCTTGAAATGCTAATATACGGAGTGTCAACGGTGATGCAATGACTCAATTATGGAGAGAGTGACTGTGTGTGTCTGTTAATTGACCTATCTTCCTTACAGCACGTCGGGTCGGAGAAAACATTCATCGGACTTATCGCATGTCTAAAAAGGCCCAAATGACCTGTCGGAGATGTAGGAATGCTTTTCTTTATATATCTTCTGCGTCATCTTCTTCCTCCTCTTTTCGTCTTTGTCTTATATTAATTGGTTTGAGCGTTGAAAAGTTAAGTAGTTACTTTGGACCATGTCCCTAATGAGTCTAAGTTATGAGACAGAACGGTTTGGAGCATTATTCATTTATTATATACAGGGTGTCCGGATATTGCTATCACCATATATACCAGGATCGCCTATACAACTGCCCCAATGGAGAATTCTAAAGCCAACGGATATAACCCGACAGTCCTGTTCGGTGCCCAAATGGTCCATGTACAAGAGGCAGGGTATACTGTACATGGAATCTGAGACAGGATCATTAAAAACGGGCCTAACAAAGTGCACAGATGCCGAGAGATAGGGTATAGAAAATAAAAGGGATATAAAAAAAAAATCAGAAAACAACCACTCTCAAACGTCATCACCACTTTCAACCACAGCTACCGCACGCCCACTCAAAGAGCGTTTAATGCTTCTCGTGGACCTCCTCGGTCTCCTGGCCGCTGTCACTGCTGAGGCCAAGCTCAGTCTTCTCGTGCACACCATGGTCGTTGGTGTCCAGGCCCAGCTCGCGAGACTGCTGGGTGATTTCTTCGAAGGTGAGCTTGGGCATGGTGTTGGCGACCCTCCACGCCATCTTCCCTTCGACATGGGCTTTGGCGTAGATGATGTCGACCTCTTCAAGCTCACGGCCGGCTGTTTCAACGTAGAAGAAGAAGCCGAAGATCAAACCGAGGAAGTTGAAGAGCGCGAAGAAGAGATAAACACCCCATGGGCTCTGGCCAGCGAAAAGGGGTGTGAACATGACCACGGCAAAGTTGCAGATCCAATTAGTGCAGGTCGATGCCGACGCGCCGACAGTACGTGTCCGAAGCGGGTTGATCTCAGGGGGGTAGATCCAGGGCAGTGGCAACAGAGTAAATGCAAAGAAGGTAATAAACAAAAAGATGCCAACAGCAGCACCCTTGGAATTCTCCTCGGTTTCCTTAATCAAGCAAGCAAATGTAATAACAAAGCTCAGCCCCTGACCTAGGAAACCCACCAAATAGAGATTGCGACGGCCGACTTTTTCAATCATAAAAAATGACGGGATGGTTGCCAGGACATAAACAGTCGCGAATACACCTCCCATAATTAGAGACAGGTATTTCTCCATGCCTAGGTTCTCTTGGAAAAGTAATGTTGAGTAGTAGATAGCAGCGTTACAGCCAGTAAACTGCTGGAAAAACTGACCGGAACAGCCAATGAGAAGGCGCTGGAATTCCTGGGTTTTGCCAAATGTGAATACCGTCTTCCAGTTTGACTGTGTGTTCTTTGAGGATTCCATGTCTTGTTTTAAGAAGTTGAAGTCATGAAGGACTTGATCGGAATCAGGAGAGGTACCCTTCAGCTTGCCAAGAACTTCACAGGCCTCCTTGTCGAGTCCTCTCATGACAAACCAAGACGGAGAATCTGGGAGCATCAAGGCACCAGCAGCCACAACCAAAGCGAAAAAGATCTGGAGCGCCACTGGGAATCGCCATTGGACAGAATCGGCGGCGTGCGACATACCGAAGACCACCCAGTAGGCGATGAAAGTACCACCAGCGATCATAGCGCCCTCAAAGCACACCAGGAAACCACGATTATGAGCGCCGGAACACTCTGACTGCCAAACTGGGATTGTAGCGGTGTTCAACCCATTTCCAATACCCGATACAACACGGCCGATGACAAACTGACCAACTTCCCAATGACCAGTGAAGCAGACCGTTGTCAGCAGGGCGCCAACGATCAGGACACTAGCCCCTAGAAAGATCAGGCGAGTACGACCGAGTTTGTCGCCGAAGAACATGGAGAATAACGCGCCGAAGAAACAGCCAAGCTCATAACAGGATGTGACAGCACCACGGATGACGTCGATGTAGTGTTTTTCGCCCGCAGTCGGATTGTCAGGCATCTTTAGGATTGGAAAAGAGTCCACGAACTCGTCGCCGTTGAGGAGGCCAGCCATCATGCCCTGGTTGTAGCCAAAAAGCGAGAAACCCACGACAGCGGCAAAGGTGATGCTCAGTCGGAGCGACCGACCACTCAGGCCGCTAGTGGTCGTCCACATGTTGACGGTGGGAACAAAGTAAGAGCCGTCAGTTCGTTGTGGAGAAGGGGGAGAAGAAAGCTGGGGGGAAAGTAGTAAGGAAGAAAAGAGTACATCGGAAGAGGAAGATTGACGGTCTTATAACAACTTATATAACGGACATCTTCTAATGCAACCTTGGTGGGACCCCAAACGGGGAAAGTCCAGCGAGGCGGAGAGACGCGAAGGGAACTTTTTTCCTTGGCGCTTGGCGTTTAGCGCTTGGCAACTTGGCGGGATCCACTGACCCAGGTAGTGATGACTAATCTGAACTCCTGGAGGCCTCAGGGACGATATCCCAGTACGGATGTGGATGTACCTGGAGTCGCCAAGCCCTTTGTCGCCCCAACATGATGTCGACAACTTTTTGCCAAGTTGCTCAGTCGGCGCTAAACAAAATTTGCCCGGTTCTTTACGAAATTTCGGACCAATGACCCCCAGCTACTCTGAGCGAAGCACAAGGCATGCGGACCGAAGCAATCTCGCTCGACTGTCTGTTTGTGTCAAGCCGGCCGTTCGACCAACGCTGTAGGAGTGAATGGCAGGTGGCATCGGGACCCACTCGGTATGGCCGTATGTATGTGTTAGTCTCTTGCTTCACATGAATCGTTACTAAACGAACGCTACCCGGGCCGCATAGACCCCATTACTAACTCACCATCCGGAGGTCTGACGACCCACAATGACGATGCGGTCGACGGAATAATGTTACCGACTGGGTCCATTTTTACATTCTTTTCCCGATGTCCCACAGATAGTAGACCAACAATAAAATTTGCAAGATGCCACGTTCGCAAAAGCGGCCGAAGGATCTAAGAGCGCGTGGTAAGCTCGTGACGTGTGAAAAAGAGGGATAAAACACCATTGCATCGGAGTGCTACCTCCACGTTTTCCCCGCGATACGCGCACAAGATGGTTCGATCCGGGGATTCCAGCGCTAGAGAGACAACCCCAACCTGAGGTTGTAGAGACTTGACTCGATAGGCGGGGGCGATGCGGGAGCATGTGGGCAAGCCGGCCAGTGGCCAAGGGAAGCTTTGCCGACTCTTGGCAAAGCGCCGAGCTCTTGGCACACGGCGAGTCCCGCCACACTTCCGTTCAGGTCAAACTGGCGCCCCAGAACTGACCGCGGGGCTTCTTCATATCCGGGGCAGTCCATCGGCACGTGGTATACCGTTTTCGGGCATTCGCCGGCACCGTCATCACGGCTTACCTTCCAAACGATCCCCTTCGCTTCGGGGTATTCGGGGGCCGTGACCCCAACATCCTTAGCGAGATCTGTCGAAGCATAACGGCGTTGGTTTCCCCAGGTGACCGCGGCGGAAATGATTCCCAACTGCCCTGACCTTCCTCGATGCGCTCCGCAGACTCGTAGAACGGTTCAGCGGAACGATCTCACGACGTAGTAGAGAGATGGAAGCGCTCTTGGCCCTCTCCTTCCTAATAGGAGGCTAGTACTTCTTCGACTAAGTTTGAATCCTTCGAGTCCAATAGGCCACCATGCTTGGTACCCTGTAAGCTTTTAGTAGTCCATATCGGGCCGACTAAAGTAACTCTCGGACGCATAGTCAAGGCCCCTAGTCCCTTCTGTTACTTAATCGTCCTCGTGACCAGACGTTGGTTTTCCGGGATCCTAGTTTGCCCTATGTTTCACTGTGTGCCTATCTGCGCTATTGGCGGATCTGATCGCTTGAAAAATTCGCCATGCTTGAAGAACGAACTGGGGATCTCGCGCAAAATCTGCAATTTTTTTCGAGGCCAGTGGGTACATCGACAATAGGCAGTATGCAAGCGGGACTATGTTGTGTGGAATGTGGAGATTATGATGTAAGGTGCCAACTTTCAAAAGCTTCTGGAAAGATTCCCTTCATTGTCGTTCCTGTGGAAATGTTAGCCACATCGGAAGGTCCAAAAAAAAATTGTCTGGCTTACAATAATCCCTCACATGTACAGATATCATTCAATCGACATCGGTGGCGCTCTCGAAGACAGCCATCAGCCATGGCAAACGTCATTGGTGTCAGCTAATCAGCCGCGGCCTAATCTTTTGAAGTAAATATCCATCGTCGCCGCGGGTTTTGAATTTTCCTTCCGGTCTAGTCCTTAATCGCTCATTGGCTGGCAAAATCATGTAGGTTGCATAGCCAATGAGAAATGAGAGCTCCCAGGCGGTGTGATGGAGAAACACAAGACGATCCTACATGGACCCACTCATGTTTTAAAGAATCTCGTGGCCAAAGACTGGAAAACTCTACACGGTGACATCGGCATGCTACTGGCGGAAGAAAAGGCAAGGAACATCTACCCAGGAAATAACCCCCACGCTCAACTACTTTTCAATGGATCAGGGATAGTTTGACCATGTGTCGGAAGTTCCTGCATTGGATTTGGGCACCGCCAGCGACTCCGCACGTGATACTCCGGACACATCAAAAGTATAGCACTGGAGTGCTAGATGTTGTAGCAAGGCTTCACACCAAATACACGTAAGTGACTTTTCTTTCGGATAACTGGCATGAAATTGGCATGTAACACATCTAGTATTCTGACTCATGAAATATCTGAAGGTAAAAAATCATCAGAAAGTGCTTTAAAGTATCAAAAATATATATCTGCGGAGTAGCTGCGTACTAATTACTCCGTAGTCAAAGAGAATCGTTTGTACCCTTTAGTTCAGGTCTAAACTACTAGGTAATACTGGATAGCGCCGATTCGACAAACGACATCAGCAGTTAGCTGTATTGAAGTAGAGCTAGCACGTGGACTGGTGGACAGGATCTAGTCACACTGCGCATGTCACAAAGCCAGCAGTAAAAACAAATGAAGAAACACAACTCAGGCTCAACTTTGAGCGGTATGGACGTAGAAGGCAAAAAAGATGGAGACGCGGGGAATCGAACCCCGGACCACTCCCATGCTAAGGGAGTATTATACCACTAAACCACATCCCCAATTGGATGTTAGACGCATTTGTATTTAGACTTATAGATAAAAGCGTTATTAGTAACAATCCAACATCCTTCCAGTCAAGATACATCACTATGCTGTATGATAATGTGCCGGAGAGCTGATGTTGTGGTTGACTAGTACGGGCAAGATAAATCTCGATATGGCTGGGTATTCTACGGTGCGTCTTAGATGATCAATGAAAACGTCGAATTAATCAACGGATTGATTGACTGATCATCATTTACACCACTCACTATGCAGGCTTCATTCATTCCCGATTCTGGGTAGTCATTTTCGTCGCCAAGGTGGAATATACCAACACAGGATCTACAACAGGAGTTCTATGGAATCATCAAATATGCCATCATTCTGTCCAAACACCTTTGTTCTTTCAATGAAAAACCACGTCCTTATCATACTAAATTTGAGCTCGTCCTGGCTTCGCCATATGGCTACTAGACTCCAGCACCACGTTGAGGTGCGAGCTCCTTGCTGGAGACCCGGCCCAAAAACACAGGCACCCTCGGCCCCTAGAGTTTGCGAAGGGACGCGTTACCTTTAAAGGTCACTGTCCGCACTGTCCGAGAACACAAGCAAATCCTCAGTATCGGAAGGCTCATCCTCCGTAGGAGGGGATAGAAGCGGCTCATCGGCTCGCTGGGGCAGGACCTGGGGTCTCTCACACCCTTGGTGTTGGGCATGCGGATGCGGCTGCTGTAGTGCCTGCAAGGTGACAGCTGGATGCTGCTCAACCTCCCGGTGCGGGTGCGGCTGCCGGTGCGCACGCTGGGCGAGAACCAAAGGTTGCTCAGTCCCCTGCTGCTGCTGCTGCTGGGCAGCTCGTCGACGCCTACGCTCCTGAGGGAACGGACGCCGGCCCCGTTTGGTTTTACGTCCTTGTCCTCCTTGGCTGCCGGAGCAACCTGGTTGTTGGACGCGGACGCAGACGAAGAAGAAGGTCGTCCAACCTGCAGGCGATCCCGACGCGCGCCAGCCTACCGTACCGACATGTTAGATGGCTCACATGGACTTTCCGCGATGTGTCAAAGGTGTTACTTACCAGAGCATTGATGGCGTTCATCATCGTCCACTCAAAATGCTCCTCCTCGTCGTGGTCGGTCGCACCGCAGGCTCGACACGATTTCTCCTGCCGCTTTCCCTTGCCGGCACGTTCCTGCTGTCTATCGGGGGGAGGGTTCCTGCGTCCTCCGTTCCCACGCTTACCGGGGGGCTTACCACCTCCACCGGCAACCTGAGGGGCAGGAGCCGCAGTGTTATCCACCACATCCGCCATTTCAGACGCAAAAAGAAGAGGGGAGAGAAGAAAGAGAGTAAAGGTATTTAAATTACACTTGAGAATAAGCTGCTGACAAGTGGTAAGCTCGTATCGTCCTCGATGAAAAAAATCGATGTGACGGGTGAGGAGGGAAGGAGAAGAGAAGAAAGGGAAGAGAACAAAACAAGAGAAAGAAGATACAGGGAGTGAAGGAGTGCCTAGCAACACAACACAACGCAATGCGTCTAGCCACACGCGGCTTGCTCTCTCGAGCCACACTGAATGACACAGCAGAGTGGCCCATTCGACTATCAAGGACCTCTGTTAACTGCTTCTTGAGTTTGACTTCCTTGTCGTCGAATATTTTGACTGTACCGGTACAGTCAAAATTAGAGAACTCCATCAATGCTCTATGTATTCAATATCCACGCGATGCCATCGTCCACCAGACCTCTTCTCGTCGTATAATCTGTGTTTAAACAGGGCGATACCTCTGCGACTAACTCATATTCACTGCTATGGTTGTAGCATTTCATCAATCTGGCCGCTTCATCCTTGCTAGCCTCGCTGACACAATGGAATCTGTATGCCCATTGGCTGCTGTTCACACTCTCTTTCTAAGACATCTTCAAGATCACTCATATCCTTGGTTTATTTCCTCTGTGATACCAAGGATACATAGTCCAGTTTTGAAGTAACATCGCTCTTGATTGCTTTAGACAGCAAGGAATCATTTGTTATTGAATCACGCCTGTAGATCTTTTACAACCTCACCCAGAATACAGGTTTATTCTTGACCTTAGTCCTTCCCGGAGGCAGAATTGCCCAAGAGATGAAGCACTCCCGTACGGAGCCGATACTAGGATGCTTTGTGCGAAGTGATAGTCGTCGGTTCCCTTATAATGCGCATGTAGTCGTATGTGGTGAAGAAACCATACCGACAGTCGTAATCATCCATGTATCGTATCAGTTGCCCTTATCCAGTTTCGCCAGAAGCCTACTTTGTACTGGATGCTAGTGATAAGTTGCATTTTACCACAGAGGAACTCCTTCCAGGTCTGCTTCTGTTTGGACCTAAATGTCCAAGCTGTTTTGATCTCGCTGAGGATGCGGATGTCATGACTCGGGCTATGTACCACGACAATATTTGAACTGTCTTTGAGCGAATTGGGGTGCGCTTTCCTTTGTCTTTTCCATGGCTTCTGCGGTTGCCCGGCATTCCTCAGAGACTTGACGCTTCTTAACTCGACGCTTCTCAGCCGCGACAAACAGCTAGGCGACTGTGGACGTGGACGGAGTCTCGATGGGCAAAGCAGCGCGAGGGGATGGCGAATTAACAGCTGGCACGGATGGCTCGTTCAAGATAAGAGCTTCAGTGCTGGCGCTGCGGCGAGGAGCATAGCACTCAGAGACAGTATCGGACACTCCTTGCGACCTATCCTCGTCATTTGAGACACCAGAGAACGATACTCGCGTAGGAACTGGCCAAGAGCCCGCCGCCGAGGATGATAGGCCTACAGGAGTTAGCAACCTATGATTAAAAACGAATCGACAGGCTGTCGTATTGATAATCGACAAATCTAACCTTATAGCCTAATGTCTGCACCATTTCTCCAGTTACGTGGCAGACATTTTGGTTAAATCGCGCTAGAACACAAAGTTCGTTGCCGACTCCTAGTCTTCAGAATTGTGGCCTTACTCAAGGGCCCGACCTCGTTAGCTATATATCTTTTTAAAGCTATTTCGATATCTGGCTAATCTGTAACCGGGCCGACATCCAAGACAATTTTTACTCGAGCTCGAATGAGTGCTTCATTTTGGTTCAAGTCCCCGAGCGCTAGATCATAGTCTGAGAGTGTAGCTCCTGTTTAATTAGCTATACTGTAAGCGTATCGGGTTTTTAGTACTTACTAAGATAGTCAGGGATTGGGCATCGCTCCTCAGGAGCAGGTAATGACATAGCCAGGGTTTTTGTTTTTTGACTTTGTTTGCGCCGGAAGAACCACCTTATCCAGCCTCTTCTAAGGCTGTTTGTCTTACCACGCAGCTGGTTAAGCTCGTCATCCTTGTCGTGGAATCGACGCGCAATGCCTTGCAGACCTTTTTCACAATAAAAATAAACCTTCTAATTAGGCTTGTGGTTCTAATCGGCACTGGTGGATGGGGAGAAGTCGACAAAGTTCACTGTCTTTTCTAGCCTATTCAGCCACTCCATCTTGACTGTGTCAAACTCTACTGCCATCAGCTGGGTTATGAAGAATTAAGTGCGTACTTCGTCCCTCTATTCACATAGTTGAGAAGATCAGGAAATGGACAGCAGAGAAAACTGCGCTATGCTGATGAGAGCTGTGCTGAGGGCATTATGGCAATTATGTGCTGGACTGGATGCTAGTGATAGATGATACTGTGATACTGTATTGGAGAATCTATATAGTGGGAAACCGTTGACCATATATATGATCGGAGAGCCTTCAGAAGATGGGAAATGAGCACATCTATTCAACTCTATCTGGTGAATAGAATGGTATATATTCTCTGTTTTGTCTTCCTTGCAGGCACCTACATTCCTCAACATTATTTAGCAATGAAGGTTGGCAGTAAATAGTGCATCTAAGAGGGCAGGTTTCTCCATTATTCAATCCAAAAATCCGTCTTACAACGATGAGCAGAAAATATTGGTATTGATGAAGAAGATTGATAGCGTTGAGAAGTAGTGCATAGAGGGCCTTTCAGAAATTCAATATTCCAATGAAGTTGAGCTATACGGGAAACATTATAGTATTACCCTCGGTCTATAGAAAATATTATTCGGTGATGCTGATGTGAAGATGATGTAGTTGTTGCCTACTGACATCCGCCAGATTGTGGAAATTTGAACAAGGTGAGTCCATCAATGCTATATTCATTCAATACCCACGCGATATCCACCAAATCTCTTCTCGCAGTATATTTTGCTCATCGACCCACTTCTCATTTATCATACCAACATTACCAACACTTCATACTCGTACCATGGACGAAGAAATCTGGAGTTTTGACTGTACCGGCACGGTCATAGAATTCGACGGGAAGGAATATAAAATCAAGGAGCAGTTAACAGAGGTCCTTGATAGTAGAATGGGCCAGCGACATGTTCTCGCTCTCGCAGAGAATACCAAGACAGCGGAGCCCCATATGGTGAAGATTCATTACGAGTTGAACCCGAAATACTTCGACTTTGACAATCCCGAGGAAGAAAAGGAGATCGCTATAGACCACTTCTCTTGTGAGGTGGATGTTGCAGAGCGTCTTGGTGATGCTGGGTACGGACCGAAGTATGTGGCCCACTGGGGACAGTATCAAGGTACTAGATGGCCATTTTACGGAGGCGCTGTCTTCTTTCTCGTCATGGGTACTGTTCCCGGGGAGGATGTCGATGATATCCGCGATGAACTGTCGGACGCGCAGCTAGACAGCATCAGAAGCCAGCTAGCTCGTATATTAGAGTAAGCTTCCAGTATATCCTTTTTCCTGGTGATGAAAGCAGGTAATGCTAACACGCAATTTCATAGGTTCATGCGAAAACAGGGATACAAACTGGAGGAGCAGCATCCCAGCTTTCTACGGTACGACAAGGCAGCAGACAAGCTATATCTAGTTGACCTTACCTTTATCGGCTTTACGGATCCAAATAGTGAAACTTCTATTCCGGTGGAGGAGGACAATATATTTGTGGAGGCCTTCAATATCTGGCGATACCCCTACGGAGAGTCCCCTCAGTCTCCTTCCCTGGCTGAGCCGTTTGATCTCTCCGAAGAGAACATTTGCCACGGGAGCCCGGACGGCTGGTAGCACGTTACCTTACTGGCAGTCCGATGACTGGTCACATATCGAGGAGAAATGTCCGCCATGGAACTATAGTAGTAGACGTTGATACCACAGGCTAAACTTAAATTGCTTTGCTTTCTACCTTCATTGTTTCTCCTGACGATTATACAAGCCTATGAAACTATGTATGCAAACATCTAGACATGTATTAAACTAACACCGGCTATGGCAACAGTATGAAAATAATTACTAACTTGAATGGAATAGCGACATCTAGTTACTTTGTACATCACTCGAGAGGATATATATATTACCGCTTTTACACTAATTAGTACCAGCAACCGCCTAGAATATTAGGGACATGCAAATAGTCAACATACGGTAGACCCAATGAAATATTCAATTTCTAAGAACATGATTAAAGCTATTAGTATATGGCCTTGAAGCACAATTGGGGGATGGATTTCAAGAGTGGAAGGTGAATGTACATACCACAGAAACCACACTGTTATGTAGTAAAGGCTGTATATAAACCTCTGCAAGTAAAATTATAGTACATACGACCATAGGGTGTGGAGAACAGGGCTTCCCGTCCGCTCAGCCGTACTTAAGCCACACGCCGGGAGGTTAGTAGTTGGGTGGGTGACCACCAGCGAATCCCTCCTGTTGTATGTTTTGCTTTTTTGTCTATTCATTTTAGCTCAATTCATTCTAGTTCAACCTGTGAATAAAAGAATCTTTGTAATTCCTTTACAGACTCAGCTCAAGGACTGGACGTATCTCGGGCCTACAAACTTGGTTGAAAGATATAAATAACGATGAATGTATTTTATGTATTGAAGTTGTATTTGGTCCTCGCCTGTACATCTTGAAGTAGACTAGTGCCCCTGCGAGACCCACAAAACTGTCCAGTAAGCAACATCACTCGCCAATATTCTTCCTCTTCTGCTCCACCGTCGTGTTCTGACAGCGTACTGGGCGCCTCTATTTTCGTCTCAACTGCGATACAACAGTCCTACTGATGGCTTCTATTGCTCTCAAACTCTTGTCGGAGGAGAGGTTACACCATATCCAACGACTTAGCCACGCAATTGGTCGTAAGTGCATTGATTCTGCAACACACGCGCTGCTATGGCTAGGGGATCTCGAGTCTCTACGGGGAATGGTAGAAACACTGGAGTCGGATAGCATGTTCAAGTCTTTAGTCAAACTTACCATGATACACCCCGAGCTTTCTATGGACGCCTTGAAAGCATGGCCTGCTTGCTCGTCCAGAAAAAACGAGCCCACCGAAACCATAGATGCACCAGTGGCGTCCCCAACAACGTCACGCAAGCGAAAGTCAACGGGAGAGTCTAGATCCCCAAGTGATCGTCAGTGGTCTCAAGCTGCGAGGGACACGGCCGAAGAGAGAGATAATGGGTGCTGTGCTATTACAAAGATGGGCGAGCCCATCCAGGTATGCCACATCTACCCATTTGCGTTGGGAAATGAGGCGGAATGGGAAAAGGAGAAACTTTGGACTATCCTGGATATTTTCTAAGCTTTGGAGACGGTCGACAGGTGGAAGAAGGACATCATCGGCCCTAACGGCACAGAGGTACCTCAAAACCTACTGTGTCTCTCGACCATTGTACATGACCTCTGGCGCTCGGCACGCCTTGCCTTTGAACCCGTTGAGATGTCTGAAGACAAAACATCACTTACAATGCGGTTTTGGTGGCTACCGCGTCGAGCTTACTCGGAGGCGTTGGACATGTGCGTGGCTCCCTCCCTTCCATCAGATCTGAAGGCAAGTCCCTGCAATGCCAAGTTGTGGAATTGCGACACGGAACAACCCATCTACTCCGGCCAACTTGTGACGATGACGACCCGGGATCCGGAGCTTATGCCACTCCCATCCTTTGATCTATTGCAAATGCAGTGGTTCTTGAATCTGATCGCCGCCATGAGTGGCGTGGCAGACGTCACGAATAAGGAACTCGATGAGGAACTCGAGGACGTTTCTGAAGGCTTTTCCGACGATGGAGACATGGTGCGAGAGACTTCCGAGGAAAGCTCTGAAGAAGAAGAAGAAGAAGAAGAAGAAGATGTTTTCGCTAACCCTGACGATTAAATCTCACGTGCGCTTCGAGCTTATCCTGATTGCGCTGCTGGTGCCTAGATCCTCGAGCCGGTTATCCCACGATTAACTAGTACTTCAACAGGGTGTTAGAGTCTATCAATCATTATGGCGAAACTAAGATGAGTTTACTAATAACTAAACCAAGTAGCTAGCTAGTTTGTTTAGTATAGCAGCCATGCGCTTATAGAATCACGATCTTAAGATTTAACATCCAAGACGATATCCCAGATAAGCAGAATCTTCTTGTCTTAAGCTGAGCTATTGTAACAGTATATAGAATTACATTTATTCTCTCCACAGTCACGCTAGTGACAATGTCCATGATAGAGGCAATTTGAAGGTCCATGGTGATGTACCTCGAGATATGCATGTGGACATAACGATGAATGCAACAAGTGAAACCAAAACGATTAGCATTCCACCAACCGCTTTCTGAATATTGGGTTGACCAATATTCATCTGTTTTCTCTGCCATCGTACTATGACAAGGCAGAGATGATACATTTTAAACTCCGGCCACATGGAATCCACAATCTGGATATCAGTGTCTTCGTGACACTGCCAGAGCAGAAAGTCGCTCAACCTACTAACACCAGACGTCCGGACCAATACGTCCACTGCGGGATCGTCAGCCGTATACATATATCTTGTCAGAACCTCATCCGTGATATCCGCGGACGAATGCTTAAGTTGAGAGGAGCGCACAGCTCTACTCAGGGCAGTCACTATCTCATCACGGGAGGTATAGGCAACACAGCAGTTTATAAATCCCCCAGTCCGATTCCGGGTGTCCACCATGATTTGACGTAATAGCGCCTTCAAATCCTCGTCCAAAAGGTCCAATTGACCTAGTACTCTGATAGAAACTTGGAAGCGCTCTGCTAGACCTCCTGGCTTGCATAGTTCATGGATCTGAAACTTGAATAGATTCATAAGTTGAACTATCTCTTCTTTGGGCCGCTTGAAGTTTTCAAGGCTGAAAGCGTACACAGTGACACCTTTAACGCCACATAGAAAACATCCTTCGACAACCTGAATCTGGTTAGTTGGCTAGATCAGCTTGGAGTGGTGTTTAGCCAGCTGGCAAACATACGTTTGACATCGCTTCTGCACCTAGATAATGCCCTTTTGCCGTTGGTATCCCGTGTGCCTTTGCATACCGTCGGTTCCCGTCCATAATAAACGCGATATGTTGGGGGATAGGTCCCCTTCGAATGATATTGACGGCTTCATCTCTTATTAGTTGAGAATACATCAGGAAGCTTAGAAAGTAGTATAGTTCGAGTTAGGCATATTCCGATAGCCAAATAACTACGTGGAAGAAAAGGCATACTGATAAGCAAAAAGCAGGGGGAGGACCGTGCGGAGTAATTTGTGAGAGATCACCACGCTATAGAGGCGATCCGACAGCTGCGGCTGAGCTGACCCACCATCCGTAAAGGGGTAGGAGGCAATGATCCATCCCTTGCATAGATATTTCGCATTCGATTTTACGGAGCTGCTGGTATCTGTCAAGTGATTTATGATGCGGATACTCCCGTAGTCAAACACAATTTATAATATCCGTTGAATATCAGACTCCGAACCAGCAGTTCGTGCGGAATAGAGGCCCCGGTGTCTCTTCAGTTTGTCATCCCCAAATATATCGCCCATGATGGTCGACTATCAATATTCGGAACCACTAAAAACCGAGATTCTCAAAAATTGTCCTTCATTTACTACTCTCCCAATTCGAGTTCGCAAAGATGAAACCACGATCCAAGCAGTAAGGAAACAGTGCCTCAAGGAGTGGAAGAAAGTCATACCTCAATCGAGTGGGCCATTGATAGGTGCACAAGGCCCCTTTGGGCACTGTGTATCCCTGGTATTCCCAGAATGCCCTCCTCAGATGATTCCCATCCTGACCAAATTCATTGAATTCCTTTTTCTTGACAATGGTTCGTTTCCCCATACCGTAGCACTCACTAGACTTGATCCATTGCGCTAAGGGACAGATCTACTGGATGAGCCGGATGCCTGGGTATTAGGTAAAGAAGTGGATAGTGGTCCGTCAGCCGCTAAAACTGCATATGAAAGAATCCAAAGGGGGTTGGTTGAAGACACACTCGACATTAATCATCCCAGTACGATGTCGTTGCTTATTTCTGCACAAGAATATCACGCATCGAGAATTGATCCGGGCCCCATTCCTTCTACATTTGAGGAGTTTATGGAGAGGCGACTTGTTTACAGTGGGTTCCAGTAAGTAGAGCATTATAAAATTCCAGACATCCAGTGCTAAAGCCGCACAGCGTATTCGCCAAGTTTATTGGCCTTGCCATGGACTTTCGTGCTCCGGATGAGTCTATGTCTATGATTGAAGATGTTACTCGGCCGCTTGAAAGAGCCATGGCGCTCTGCAATGATTACTTTAGTTGGCCCAAAGATAAAGAGCACTTTCAACAAGGGAAAGGAGCAAATACGGTTGCTTTTCTTCAACAGGTAGAAGGCATTTCGGAGGAGGAGGCTCTTGACTCCATTAAGCGGCAGACCATTGCGCTGGAAGAAAGTCATAACTCAGCACTCGAGCGCCTGGTGAATGCCAGTACGCTGCCTCCTGACCTGCAATCATACATTAGTACTTTTCGATTGGCAGCAGGGGGTTTGCATTTTTTTATGAGTACCTCGGATAGGTATCTTCCACCAGGGAGTTCAATTGCGCAACCCATTGGTTCGGTTTCCAAAAATTCTATGATCTGTGGCGTATTATTCATTGTTACAGGCGTTATTTTCCTGTTCTTTTCTTTGTGACGGTCTAATAGTCTGGCTTCCTTGCACTTCGCTTGGTTTGGATTCCCTGCTTTAAGACCGCGGGATTTCCCTTAGTACAAACGAAGCCACCAACTATATCTAGATATCATAAGCACCATGGAAGCTTATGAAACATACTGAGTACCATCCTGAACTTGCTTCATCCATAAGTTTCTAAACCATCCCTCTCTATTTTCAAGTAGCTCAGCAGGTGTCCCAGATTCAACAATAGTCCCCTGATCCATGACCAAAACGAGATCAAAGTCGACGATCGTGCGAAGTCGATGGGCCACTGCGATGACCGTTCGATTTCCGAATTGCTCCCGGCTCATGCTCATGATAGTTGCTTCTGCTTGCATATCCATCATTGACGTAGCCTCATCGAGCAATAAGATAGGAGATGTATTCAATAAGGTCCGCGCAATGGAAATCAGTTGCTGCTGACCAGCAGAAAAAGTCTCTTTCTTAACGAGGTTCTCTAGGTCGAATCCTTTGGATAACAATGGTTTTAGCACCCCCACTTGAGATAGAGCAGAAGTAATGGCCTCGTCGGTATGTGTTTGCAACGGATCAACGTTCAAGCGTAATGACTCCGACAAGATCAATGGGTCTTGTGGCAATACAGCTAACTGGCGTCGAATGGTCTCTCGAGGGATCTGGGTGATGTCAACGTCGTCGATAAAAATGCTTCCTTTTGTGATTTCGTTTAGGCGTAGTAAACTCAATATTAGGGAGCTTTTCCCGCTGTAGTATAGTGAGATATATATTCTTTCTTGGACTGTTGAAACTTGGTATTCCAGATTTACCTTCCTGAACGTCCGCATATGCCGACTTTAGCCCCCGAGGGTATTTTGATGTTGATATCATGTAACACAGGCTTTGAGTCAGATCTAAACATCATGTTAAAGTATTATGTGCAGCTCGAAAACTGGAAAATCACAAAGAGCAGATAATATGACTCACCGGTAGTGTGTTGTAACATCGATGAACTGGATCATGCCTGTCGATGGCCACGTACTTCCGGGATCATGACATTCGTGTGGAAGATGCTCGGACGGTGTTTCCGATTCAAAGCTTTTCAGTCTCGCCAAAGCCCCTATTGATGTTTCAAGCGAGGTCCAGGCTTGAATAACGTATGCCAAAGTCGCACTAATGGCGGAAACATTGTTAAGCGCAACACCAAGAGCGCCGCCGGATGTGTTGCGCAGTTCAACAGCCAAAGCAACCAGAACAACAACGATTCCCATCACCAGTAAGTTGAGAACAAGGGTTAACCAGCACTGAATTGAGTACATGAGATAGAATGGTTTCTGTGACTCGTCGATCAGGGACATGCTGAGCTGACGGAAAGTTTCTTGCCAGGCAAACGCCCTGATCGTAGTAATACCGTCGCATGTTTCGATGATACTGGTGAAAAGGGGTGATTTCGCCTCAAGGTCCAAATGTCGAATTTGCCGCGATGTACGAAGGTAGAACTTCTGTATAGCGTAAAGAATGGCCAAGAGGGGAATGAAAGTTAATGCTGTCCACGGGGAAGATTGTGCAATGAGAACAGCTTCAGCGAGTGCATCAAGGAGGCCGTCTAGAGTCTGTATCATTGCACCCGGGAGCCTCATATCGAGTAAAGACATATCCTGGCTGAAACGATTTAATATGACTCCCGTATCAACTGAAATGAGAGAGGAGAGAGGGGCTGCGGTGACAGCTTTCAGTAGTCTTCTGTGTAAGCGAATAGAAGTGCGAGGCACGGATTCAACTAAGAAGATCCAGTATACTAGGAAGAAGCAGACTGTGGCAGAGACCGCAAAACTTGCGTAGCCAACTATATAACGGACATTGCGCGTGCCTGGCTCCCAACTTTCCGCCTCGGACCACCACTTAAGCCAGATATTAGGGAACCTGCTACAGAAACAAAAGCCAATCGATGTCGAAATGACCATGATCACGGAGGATAGACCCATCTCCTTTGCATAGAGGAGATATAGACTGGTATCACCTACCCTCCGAGACACATCGGAGGGAGCTTCGCTTACTCTCGTAGCCTGCTCTCCCGGGATATTGAGTTGCGGGTTGCCAGGACAAACATTGTGCTGTATTAAGGGATTATCCTCATATATTTCTGGGGTTTCAGGGATCCAACAAGACCGTTGAATATTCACAGTGGAGCTGTCTGGATTAACCTCGATAATAGTGTCAACCATGTGTTTGAAAAGTGCTGCACACGTCAGTATTGGCCAACAAGCTTTGGGCATTGCAAGAAAACTGCTCACCTTTGTGCGTTGCAAGAACTACTGTTAAGCCATGCTTCCGACATATACCTTTCTGTCCCAACAGCCTTTGGATGACCAGGTTTTCTGTCACCGTATCAAGCCCACTGGTGATGTCATCCAACAGAAGAAGCTGTTTCCGTGCATAGACAGCTCTTGCGAGGCTGATACGTTGTCTTTGACCCCCACTTAGACGCATACCTTTACTTCCAATCACAGTCATGTCTTGCTGTGGGAGACTGGCAATATCCGTTTCAAGACAGCATGCATTGATCACCTCTGCATACCAGATTTCATCGAAGTCTGAGGGGCCTTGAATGATACTGCGGATAGAAAGGTTTGGTAGCCACGGCTCTTGGGAGCAGTAAGCAATTCCGCATTCTGGTGTCTTGAGCATTGTTCCGTCTGTCAGGTTGAGTTCTCCAAGTAGAGCCAGCAAGAACGCGCTCTTGCCACTTCCAACTGGTCCAATGAGAATATAAGCACTATATCGTTCGATGTCTATAGAGACCCCTTGAAATACGGGATTATCATCTGTTTTGGAGGAAAATGAAGCGTTGTTGACCTTGATCAAAGGCCCATACTGTTCGCTCCGGTCTGGGTGGTCCAGTGTCTGGAGCTGCACAGTCTCCACAACTGGGACCTTTGCTGGGTACAGCTCTCTCTCTCGTGACTTCGATTTCTCCAAAGAAGCTAAGGCAGAATTCAACCTATCCTGGTCCATGAAAAGATATTTCTGGATCCGATCATAGGAGCTCAAGGAAGCGACGAGTATGGGGAAAGCGTACATGAAATTCAGTATAGGCTTGCTGAGTAGAGTAATCAGGGATAAGGCCGAGAAAGCTTTCGCGGGATCGAGTACGCCTTGACCGGAGCGCCCAGCGATAAGAACATAGACAATAAAAGTTGCAGCAGGCCCGATTGTCTCCGGAAGGACACCGATGGTCATTCTGGTGGTAGCATTCTGCCGAAACGTTTTAGATTTGTTCAACTCGTTGACACGCAGATCACCAATTTTGGTAGACGATGATTCTGAGAGACCAGACATGCGAATTCCTTTAACGTTACTGAGAAAAAAAGATGTCGCACTAATTCTATCCTGTAAAGCGTTCATCCAGTGTTGCTGTGCGGCCTTTGCCCGTTTTGACAGAGTATAAGCAGGTCCAGCGCATCCTACGAAAGGCGCTGTTAGTCATGAACGGAAAAATGTTATGATAAGGTTGCTTGCACTTACCAACTACAATAACAACAGGCGCAACGCAAGCGAGCCCGATTTCTCGGTACAAGATATAGATTGCCAAGGCCACCTCAATAGGTGAAGCCCATACTACGTCTGAGTGTTCAAAGCCTGCCGCGATTCGATCAAAGTCCTCGCTCATGAGAGTAGCTGCGGAGTGATCTGTCAGCGTAGATGCTGAAAGGCGAAGGGTCTGATTGTATATCAGGCTAAGAAGTCCCCCACGAATTAGAGTGATGTACCGATGGATTTGATGTTGGTAGATTGCCGTAGAAAGTGCAATTCCTAAGTATACCAAAAGAGCAGCACCTATTAATGCCTGACCAATGAAGCGAGTTTGGTCATTCGTTGGATCATCCAGGAATGAAATCACCCGGTAAATCAAAAGTGGCTGTGCGATGTTGAAGCCAATTAAACAGATCCGGGGAAATATAACACAGAGTAGAGGTCTACAAGCAACTCTCAATGCTACCCACGCAAGGCTATACCTTGAAGTTTTCGAACATTGTTGCCAGGCAAATTCCAATTGATAGCCGACAGTTCCCGATGCCAATTTTGGATCCAGTGGCGGAAGATCCTGTTGCTGAAAAATGTGGGAAGAGCCCTGGAGGAGAAGCGAATTCAACCACCAGAACACACTTCGATTGTATATGCTTCCTAGAGCGTCCGATGGGTAGTGAGAGTAAGGACCTTTCAGCAGATGGCGTTTTTGAAATGACTCAATTACCAGTGTGATCAGTTTGAGAACAACCATTGCAAAGAATACACTCGCGATTGGTCGATGACTTCCTCTCAGCCATAATGTCCGTGCTTGACTGCCATCTAAAAGAGTACTAATGGTAAGATATACACCCAACGAAATGGATGGACGAATTGAACGATGATGTTCTTGGTAGGACATAACAGCCAGGGTCAGTGTGGCCAGGAAACCGAGCACGCCCGATGGGATAGAAACTCTCGTCAACTCGCCGCCAGGTAAGGCATAAAGAACGATCAACGCTACTTGCAGACATCCGAGAGCGGCTATCGCTGTCTGGTCCTTGTTTAGCCTAGGGATTCTTCGTGCATGGTCCCGTCATTGAGATGGGCGTTCATACAAATTTTGCAAACATTAGTCCGTCCAGTGAGGACTTGAGTACCCTTTCCTTCTTGACAAGCTTCAAATATAGGCACAGAGAATACCCCATGAAGCATAACGAAGGAAGTAATGAGAAGAACGATTGCTCAAAGAATAGGGTGAAATCCATCTCATCGCGACACCCCCGAACTTTGGGTCCGAAGGCGTTGTCGGCACGGTCGCATGCCTGATCTGCCATTTACAGTAAGCTTGGTGAATTAGAAGGAAGATGCCAATTCCCAAGACGATAGGAAATAGAGGAAGGGTGCCTATGGGTAGGTATCTCCCGAGGTAAGGCTGTTGTGAGTTGGTCTTTGTTTTGGGTTGCATTGAGAGCGCTCTAGTCTTATCTGTATCCCTGCACAGATGTCGCCATCGGGCACGACACGAACAACCCTAACATTAGTCGGCCGTACTAAGCAGGTAACTCAAAGGACTTCCACTTTTGCTCCACCCTTGAACTTCTCTCATTCTCCCTACTCTGTCCACCTGAAATTCCGACCATGCCATCATCGCGGAACACCTCTTGCGATGAAACAAGAAGCCTGCTTCAAGAAGCCCCAGGAAGCCCAGATCAGTTATATACAGGCAATAAAGCCACAGCTGACTCACATTGGATTGCTACTGTTATATTGCTGTGCGGTGGCGCGGTCCTGTTCGATTTTTCAAACAATTTGGGTTCGGTCGCAGAGGTTGCGATCTTAGAAGACATAGTATGCCGGGATTATTATGCTACCACTACTGCGAACCATATTCTTCCGAGTCTAGAAAGATGCAAGATAGATCCTGTCCAGACTGAGATTGCTCTGCTCAATGGCTGGCGAGAAACCTTTGAGACTATCCCTGGTAAGCTCATTTCTTTGGCAAGGCGAAGATCCCTTATGTTTCTTTTTTCCCGAGACAGCAAAGCTCATTTTGGGTAGCCATACTTCTTGCCCTGCCTTACGGAATGTTGGCGGACAAGATTGGATACAGGCCAGTCGCTTTATTAGCCGTCATGGGCAATGCCATGAGCTCCAACTGGAGTAGAGTAGTTTGTTAGTCCTACCATGCAGTGACATATAACTTGGATTATTAACAATCTTATTCATAGTTTGGTTTCATCCCACCTTACCAACCCGTGCCCTTTGGCTCTCTGCCATGTGGCAGATCTTAGGGGGAGGGCCACAGGTCGTAACCTCATTGTCCTTTTCAGCTGTAGCCACAATCACCCCTGCGAACAAAAGGTAAAAAGACTCCCACAGGATCTGTCTAATGTTAGTTACTGAGAGCGCATGTACCAGAACGAATGTCTTCTCCCAAATGACCGCAGTTATTTTGACGACGGAGTTGATTGCACCACCAATTGGTGCCGCAATCATGACAATCAACCCTTGGATACCGTTCCTCGCATCCTCTGTGATTGCGGCCATCTCAGTGATCTGGGCAGTCTTCTTTTTTCCTGCAATCCGTAATCGGACTGAGCCAGCTTCTACCACAGATCACGAGCAGCAGCCGGCTAGAACTTGGTATGCTCTGGAAAGAATTCGGCGGTTCTACAACCAGCTTGCGCAGAACAGAAATGTAGCCTTGGTTGTTGCTTCCTTCTTTGTGACACTTCTCGGGACCCATGCTTTTGGGGTATTGCTGCAGTACATCTCTAAAAGGTTTCACATATCATATGCTAAGGTGCGTACTTTGGATGTCTTCCAACTTCCCTGGTCAGCGGCCAATGCTAAACGTCGTATTTCTACTGCAGGCTTCATACGTACTGCCGCTCAGAGCTGGCACTAACCTGGTATCTTTATTTATTCTGCTTCCCGCGGGGACATATTTTCTGGACCGGCATCAAGGATTAGAGATCATCTCGAGAGATGCAGTCCTCACCCAGGCGAATGCGCTACTAATGCTTCTGGGGTGTTTGTTGATTTTTTTAGCATCAAACCTGATCTTGCTCAGCGTTGGGGTTGTAATATTTGGATTAGGCGCATCGTTTTCTGTCACCGCGAGAACATTGGTGACTTCTCTTGTTGAGACTGCGTCTTTGAGTACAACCTATGCACTTATGAGTATGATGAGCTCAATCGGGTCTCTAGTATCAGGGCCACTACTGGCAGGCGTGTATCATCTAGGGATGGTCATGGGTGACGTCTGGCTCGGTCTGCCATTTCTGTTTGCAGCTGGGTTATACGGACTTGCTCTGATCGCTATAACTGCGGTCAGGGTACCTTCTAGAACTGCTTGATGAGGATGGGGAATACTAGATAACCTGGGTGGTTGGAAACTTGGGTGAGCAATCCTGTCTTAATAAAATGATACCTACTTAGCATCACAGGCACTTTTACCCTGATGTCACGGACATACCTAAGCAACAGATTCCATAACAAGTCCAAAGAGCGTAATAACCAAACACTAAGTGATGCAAGTTTTGAATCTCAGGAGACTATCTGCTCTGTTTTGAAACTATAGAAGCATCGCAAAATTGCCTGCAGTTCTTGGCACATTTTTTCCGTTGCGTGCGCAGCTCTGTATTGACATATACAGAGCAATGTTCATGTGATTACTTATAGTGTACGAGCTGGTACCAATGTTGTAGTTCTTCAGCTTCATCACAGGGTGGCCAAGTAAGCCTATTCAGAATACTGTCGAATTCGCATGTCGGAGGCTGCCATGAAATCCTATATGTACACCATTCACCCCTTAAAAGTAGATGCTCAATATGTGACAGTAGCCTACTATGTAGCCATCCTACTAAGCATGCTTTGAATAATACAGCCTACCATAGACTTCTTGTCAGATATGTGGCAACTATCTTTTACTAGTTCACGATTAGTAGTAAGCTTGCCTCATCGCGAGCTAGTCTTAGCCAATCTTGCCCTATACCTAATGTGTAGCACAGATGGCAGGGGATTTTGACTAGATGAAAGTTACATAGTAGCTTCGCCGTCGGAGCACCGACGGCATGGAAACAGGGGAGTAAGGAGACGTGGCGGCTTGATGATCTGATCTGGTGAATATGCACATTGTGCACTGCCTAGAGGACATCTGAACAAGCCTTATAGTGCTGGATACCTACAAACCCGGACCGTTCTTTTCTTGCAGTGGTTTGGGAGACAGAAATCCTTCGCAACCCATAATCTCAACTTGGCATATCTATATACCCGGCTCAAAAACGCAGAATTATAAAGCGATTAAGATGGTTTTGCGGCTTCATTCACAATGGCCATCATCTACCTGCAATTCTCCCAGAACACTGACCCCGAAACCTATCACTCCTGCCACCAAAGTCGTTCAAAAGATCAACCCTAACCTCAGCGAGACCGAGCGAACCGACGATAGCATTACATTCACTTCATCCGATCATGATGTCAACATCTACGGTATTCTCCAATCATGGGAGACTCTAGATCCTCCGCTTATCGATGCATGGCGAATGCTGACACACTGTTGGGCGCTGCCCTAAGCTCACGAGCTAACAAAGCCGGGAGACACCAACGGAATCCCTTCTATTGTAGATTTTTATTTTATTTTATTTTATTTTTTTACTTTTACAGAGCTATCAGACAGAACCCTGAATGACTAGATCTGAATCATACTCTAGATCCATGTAAAGCGATGTATTACCTGTCGAGGCACTCTGGGGATGGTGTTCGAACAGAGATCATTGGGCTCACTGTTTTGCAACTGCACAGGTCTGATGGACGGTTAGCTAAGGATTAGAGAAACTATTCTATGAGGCAAATAGAACTTGAGCGGCGTGTGCTAATTCGCGGGACCAGATAACTCTTGCCACTTATATCCTGCCATATCAATAATCAAGAGCCTGGCGACCGATCATTGAGACCACATGCCAAAGCAGAATTTGTTTACGTTGGCTTACCAGCGAGTGAATAGGATCATGGGATCTCATAGCAGCATTAGATTGGCCATGTAGAAGAGAGGTTGGCCCAAGCTCGGCGTTAATTATACAGCCAAAGTCAATCGAGGTGTGGGTGGCAAACCAATCGGGAGAATCGCCACGAGTCTATGACCCGAACATGATGCTATCCGAAGCTTCTTCACGATATGGAATCATCAAGAAGCCCATCGTGTAATCCAGGATGTTTCATATATAGCCTCACTGCCCCGGCGGGTATGGAGTGGTTTCTATTTGGTTGACAATCAAGTGCTTTGTTGTATCTTTCTCTATTCCTGTCAATTTTTATTTCATTTTTTCTTTCCTTAATATCTACAATGTCTTGCTATTGGAGTCTTTGCTATACAAGCATCCGTCATCTTTTACGATAACCGGCGTTTATTTCTTTATTCGTTCTGTTAATAAGTTCATGTACAACTACTCACACGAACCCACCTGAGCATGTTGCGAGCTACAACCGACTGGCGATGACCGGGTCCTCGTGTGGCCCTGCGTCTCGCAAATCAGCCGCCGGCAGCTGCGGCACTGTCAACTTCAATTCGGTCGCGATGGTCCTGGCAGCCCAGAGACCCGTGACGAACGCCAGCGCGAGACCACCAGCATACCCAAGATTGCTAAATCCTCCGCCGTCGACACCTGCGATCAGTAAACCTAGGATAGGAGTCTTGTCGGGGGTGAGGGCATGGCCCTTATTGTCGATAAGAACGCCGCCGTAGGTGAACGTAATTCTGTCAGAGTCAATACTCTAGCCAAGCATGGATCATATTTGGGGGCACGTACGATGGTTGGACTTCCATGACGAAGAAAGGACCTTCACCTTCCACCAAAGGAACAGGAGGCTTTCCAGCTTTTCCGACCGGCGCGTCGAGCGTAGATGTCTTATCGCCCAGCCGTATGATGCGATCGTACTGTTCGATTGTTCGGAGGGCTTGCGGGCCATCTACCCCCCACTGATTGAGAATCTCTACTAACCCGTCTAGGGAGGGAGCACTAGCGACGTTGCATCCGTGTTCGCGGGCTTTCTCGAGCCGATCGATCTCTCCCGCGTTGGGGAACGGAGCCGAAATGCAGTGCTGTCTTCTTGTCCGGTCGCTGAGGATATGAAAGGTCAGTTATTGGGTTGTGGTACAACTGACAGAGGGGAGAGGTGTACTTGAACAGAAGGAACCCACGACGCTTTTCCTGTTTCGCGAGATATTGGTTCACGATTTCATCCCCGGTCGTCTCGTCGGCAAACCTCCGTCCGCGCTCGTTAATGAGCAAGCAATATTTACTTTCTGCGAGTACCTGTTAATGATTAGACAATAAACCAACGACTGAGTTTTACACACGGTATTGTGCCAGCGACAAAAAGTCCTTTGGATCGACTTCTTCTGACCGCAGAGGCGCCGCCAGCAAGTGGCCATAATACGTATTCATCCCGCGACTCGTCCCTGCTCCTACCGCGGTGGCCAGTGTTAATCCATCTCCTACCGATCCTCTATTCGAGCGTACAAAGATATTGTCTCCTCCCTGGCCGAGGTGCATCGATGTCAGTTCTGAACTCCCCTGGAACCCCCCGGTGGCAAGGACTACGTGCTGAGCCTTGACTTCGTAATAGAGAGCGCCCGCGCCATCTCTTGGCCCACGGCGAATGACCGCGCCGACGATACGAGAACCGGGCACGCCAGGCTGCTCTTGAAGGAGTTTGACGACGGCGGTATTGGTGAAGATCCGGGATCCCGTGTTATCCCGTACGCGTTGTTGGTGGTGTAGGTGGAGATCAGGGATCTTGATGGGAAAGCCGATGCCTGTTTCGTTGTTGTCAGCTCTGATGTAAATATTGTCTTGTGTATAGTAATATGTATATAATCAATACCGATTGTCATGATTCCATCGAATCGTTTGGCTGTGGGTATGCCGTTCTCTCGCATCCATTGCACCGCCGGCAAGTAGTCTTTCATCCACGCTGCTTGGAGCTCCGGATCACCGTCTGGTACCCACGATCGCAAACTCTTGTAGTTCTTCGGTGCCCAACTAGACGTCGTCAGTAGGATACTTTACACTTGAAGGAGTCTCAGAAACGTACAACATCCCCGCAGAGTAGTTTGACGAACCACCAACAACTGCCTGCTTCTCCACCACCAGGACTTTAGCCCCAGACTCCGCGGCGAAGGCAGCGCAGGCCATGCCGGACATGCCACCTCCACACACCAGGACTTCGACTGAGATGGTCTCCATATCTGATAGAGGTATTTACTCTTGTTGCGGAAAAAAGAAGAACAAAAAAAATTAAATAAAATAAGAATTGCTTGGTGCAAGTCAACAATACCGTAGTGAATCTGAGATCGTATAAAAACATACATCCGGCGTCTAAATATATAGACCGGAGGACCCACAGCCGGTGATTTTCTCCTGCATTGTCACCAATCGAAGGGCCACCACTTGAGTGCACACGGAACCATCACCGTCATACGATTATTTCAGTAGCAGGACATCTAGGGCTACAATTACACGGCAAAGGAAGTGAACAAGCCTCTTCGTACATTGCCTGCCAAGAGGCCAAGTGGATCAGACAGAGATTGAGCGAATCAATTCATTCAGATTTCAAACGATTCCCCCGCGTCCAGTCATCTCCACGGCGAGGAAAGACCGCCAACCAAGTAACTCGGTTCAACGAAGACCACTCGCCTTAAAACTGGAACTATGCCAGGTTGAAGATGGCCTTCAGTATCACTAGAGACCTACAATTAACCTGACGTGACCATGGCTAGTCGACCGGTGACGAGACAACAGACTCGCCGGCCACCCTCCACAGTGGCCTGCGAAGCATGTCGCAAGCTGAAGATGAGATGCGTCCGTCCAAGTCGACCAGAAAACTCTAGCGAGCCATGCGATCGATGCAGACGGAATGGCCGCACATGTAGCATTCCTCCTTCCCGACCTTTGGGGCGCCGGCCAGGTGCGGTTGGTCGCTATCGGGGGCTCGAAAAGACCTGTCGGCAGATGAAAGAACATCTAAAGAAGGGGCGTACCTCGAGAAATGGTTCACAAGAGGTTGACAATATACAGAACGCAGAAAAAGAAGTGTTCAATCTCTTACTTTCGAAAATGCAAAGCAACGAGGAGCAGTCCCACCGACCGATCGACGGGAAAGATGCCATGGTTCAGGCTGCGTCTAGCAATCCGGTCGTGACAGACTCGACTGCTATTAAGCAAGCTGGGATGACCTCGCATGTCAGTCATGATCCCGTTAGTAATCCTCTGGCACTTCTTGTTGCCGCCTCCGGGGCTATGCATTCCGAGTCGATGTCGAACACTCCGTTATCCAACGTTGAACCGACAGATGAAGCACCATCGCCGTACTTGACGAGTATCGGTAACAATCTAATTGATCGGTCAAAATACGTGTCATTAGGCCTACAATTGAGCCCAGAATCGCTCCAGAGTGGACTAGACGCTCTCTTTGCGGCCCCGACAAGTAATCCCAAGTGCACTGATTATTTTCGCCCTCCTGACGATGGCCCGCCGCGAGATGTTGGCCCGGACCTGGACCCTGTTGAGCTAGGCTTAATTTCGATGGAGGAGGCTTATCACTTATTTCCCATGTATGCATGTCACACTGCATAACATCAGCAATCCTGGACTAATACTTAATAGCTACTTCATACGTTTACATCCAGTCAATGGTATCCTCGACCCTAAATTACACACCGTGGAGTACGTCCGTTCCCAGTCGGCACTTCTGTTTACCTGGATGCTCGCTCTCACAGCCCAGTTCGACCATGGGTCCGCCACCATTGCAAAGCGACTACGTCTGCATGGTGAGAAATTGTCGCGACACGTTCATACGTCCGGGTTCAAGTCAGTTGAGATCGTTCAGGGTTATTATATTTCACTTTTGTCAGCCACTCCAGCTAGAACGCTGTCGGAAGAGCGATCGTGGTTGTATACCATTTATGCATTTGGTACAGCGGCAGAGTTGGGACTGGATCAAACGTCTCCGACATATACATCTAACAACGATGGCAACATTACCCCCAAGCGCACACCAGGCCCACCCACCCGCCATGACATTGAGGACCAAGCACATCTTGAGCGACTAATTCGCAATCGGGAGAGAACTTGGCTACGTATCCTCCTCTGGGAGCGAGCGAACAGCGGTGCTTCTGGCCGAATGAATGCCATCCCCGAAACCGACCTCACCCACAACATCGAGCACTGGTGGATGCATCCGCTCGCCGACTCGACGGACAAACACACCGTCGCCTTCATCCTGCTCCGTCGCCACCTGGCAGTATTACACGCGGAAGTACAGAAACAGACAGCGATAACTCACTCCAATCCGCATTGGGTGCGCGATCTCATCGATGCCACGTTAGAACCATGGCGGACGACATGGATATATACCATCGCCCCATCTTCAGAGCCTCTTCCTGACGTGCACCTCCATCATGTATACCTCCATAACAGACTATGGACATTATCGTTCGCCCTGCAAGCCTCCATCGGTAACAACCACGATCTCAACGCCATCCGCGAGGACTGTTTCCAGGCCGCAGTGCATTGTTGCGAAGTCGCCGTGCGCGACCTTCAACGGATTGGAGAGCCACTCTACTGTATGCTTGCTCCAACCTGGGCCATGATCTCCTACGCAGCTATTCTCGCCCTAAAGCTCTTCCCCTTCGTACATCAGGCACGGCCCGGTGCTGAGATAGAGCTCCTCGGATTACTGGCGCAGGTTGCGCTCCAGCTCGAACGCGCTGGGACGACACCGTCACACCGATTCGGAATTGCTGCGATATTAGGACAGCAGCTATTGATGATTCTACGGACGCGAGCAGCAGGGCTGGCTTCTACAGCCCCTGTGGCGGAAACGAACGACGATGACAATAATAGCGGTGCACGAATCACCTCATGTCCTCTCTTAAGAGAACACTTGTCAAATTTCAATGGCACAACGGGGATGACGCATGATACGAATATCCTAGATCCGCTAGTATCTCCATATGACCCCTGCTTAGCAACCGCTTCGATGGCAATGGATAGCGACATTATGGACGATGGGTTCGCTGATTTATTTCGAGAGATACTCGGCCCTAGCTTTGGTGAAGTGTATTAGCCTTGAATACATTTAATCCCCTGGGGTAACAAAGATTTCGTGTATTGATCGATATTGTCAGTCCTGATGTCGCTATCCCACCGGAAGAAAGTGTTCCTGGTGGAATGTGCCTTGTTCTGAATGTGACTTTGGGATAGTTCTTTCGGTTGAAAGTGAAGGCAACGAGTGACGTATGAGCATGAAAATGTATGGGTTCAGATCCTTAGCGTCAGGGATCAGGCCCACCAGTGCGTTCCGACGCGCGTACCGTTACATCGCCCGTTGTTTGTGTTGCCTTGCTCCACAGGTGCTTATATATGATGCCCTGAACGCTAGCTAGCATCTCTAATATTTCCTTTCTCCAATCTTCTTTCACTCACCCAGAACCTTAGACAGGGGCCACTCGCATGGTGCCAAAACTGGATAGCGCCAATATGTACCAAAGAATCGCGGCAATCTTCGTAGGCGCTTCGGTTCTCCTCTTCGCCGCCTTGGAATTGGAGCAGTACACGTCCCTTTATGATAGATACCCGATGGCATGTAACATCGTCAATGCGCTGATATGCGTTATCATCTGCATCAAATACAGTATCCATAGGTGATCCGCAGTAAAGAAAGTCACACCAGCACAGCGACATGATAGAGAGAATTTGCATTCCTCCACTCCAAGTCAATTCACCAATTTGTGTTTGCCAATTTTCAGAGAAAAGCTTTTGATACCATGAATGTAAGTATCCTTTTCCCCAAACGGTTTAGTTCATCTTTTGAGCCCCGAATAACATCTAATCAGTTTCCTAGAGTATCCTGGATTCTTCGTTGACTCCATCGAGAGCTGTGCCGGACGGCGAGTTCTTCTATGTTGTTGCTAGAAACTTTCGAGCTCCATTGCTTCGTTCATGCTTCACGTCTTTGACAACACTGAATACCGAATTGAATGAATGAATGACAAAGGGTGCTTAGCGAGTGCAGGATTGGGATGATACTCTGGAGGTTTATTAGCTACCGGAAGTTATGGTTAAGTAATGAATCATGGGCTTATGGAGGGGCATGGAAATAATGGAAGCAGGAATAGTTCTAAGCAAATCTATTTGTGATAAGTATTGGCTTTGACTATGGCAATCTTGACCGAATTTCGTGTCTCCTACTACCCTTGTCGAAGTAGATGTGAGATGGATCTAATGATAATCAGAGCCGTGAATGTGAAAAAGACACGAGAGCCCCCACAGACTCTCGATCGTCATTATTTGTTTAGAGATCTCTGAAACCAGAGATTCCTGCAATGTGGCTGGGTCGACTAATAGGTAAGTATCTTTCAAGGACAGCTAAGTCTGCCTATACCCTGCCCTCGAAATCTATAGCCTAACTCATGCTTACGCTAGGTTATACGGTGGGCTACGTGTACCTCATCCCACAATAGTAGTGAGCTCGTATTCTGCAGTGTACTACCTGTGAACAGGTAGCGGACTGAAGGTATGAAGATCTGCATAGTACCCACCCAGAATGTTGATAGGTAGAACCTTACCCCTCCCCGCATACTTGGCGTGCACGCACTTTTCTACTAGGCAACGAAGATCAGCTCCTGCCCCGGTCGGCTGGCGAGAGAGTGGGAAAGCTGATCGTGGCTTGCAGATATTGAGCAGGGCCTAACGCCAGTGCTCTGTCTTCAACTGCAGCTGCGATCAAGGTATTTGACCTTATTGGAACTAATGGGGTTTGAAAAATGTCCCAATCAAATTCGAGAGAAGGAAGGGGCTGTCGTATATGTGCTGAAAGGGCTGAGGGCCCACACTCTCAGTCGTTGTTCGATCACTTGGAAGATAAACAGCAGCAACGCAGCACAAAGGAACATGTCACGCGTCTTGTGTGATGGAACTGCATGCTGGCTTCACTGTGCAAGCCACTAATGGGGCGAGATCAGCGCTGACCAGCTTTGTCCATTTCCAGACAGAAGTTTCTATGGATGTGTCGTCGTGGCCAACCTTTGACCGCTAAAGTTCATCGCGAACCCACTCCATTTTAATCTCGGAACGGCACTTCCCGAGTAGGTCCCCCCGAGACGCGAACCGTTGGAGTAACAAAGTGCGCCCTATCGTTCCTATTTTCATCCTTTACTAGGTATGACCAGGGAGCAATACCATCACATAGAACAGACTGAAGTAGTGGCTGGCTGAGTCGGGGTTGTGAATGTTAGGAGGGGAGATTGGAGTAATCTATCCATCATAGGTTGCCTCTGTGGAGCAGTTGCCTTAGTGTGTGATTGCAGATCTTTCAGCTCTACCGAAGATCTTACTATCACAGGCCTAAAACCATGCACGATTCCCCAAATGTAGGAATTCGCCCCATTCAGGCGGAGTAGCCCGAGCTGAAGATGATGTAGAGAAATACCGATGAGAAATACCGGTCCTAATATTACTACGTACTATTCTCTGACTATAAATATTCCCATAAGACCGACAGAAATTGAATATTGAGAGTCACTTTTCATTCTCTAGATGCTTTTCGCGCCGACGATTCGGGGAGACCTACAATATGGTTGCGATTAATTATAGTGTCCTCTTCACCATCCAGACTGTCCTTTTTGGAGGCCCTGGCGCTAATGTTGAGACTGATGCTGGTATCAGCACCTTGGCAAATCCCGGGACCTACGCGGTAGGTATCAATGGATCTTACCTCTTGGTATATTATTATCTTAATTCCACACATGCTAACAGCTATTCTTAGGATCTCAAATGCACAGTAAACGATAAACCAGTCACTATCGGAACAGACGTAGTGAATTATGTTCACCATCACTTCCCACACCCCGGTAACGATGACGACCCCCGGAGATATCCTCACCAGTTTTTCAATAAAGATAAGATCACATGGGGCAACGAGAGGTGCAACAAACCAGAGAAGGGTGAGCAGCCTGTTCTGCTTGAATTCCCTATCTTGCTGGATAAGGCTCAAAAGAAGGCAATCGAGGAACTCTACAATTACAAGCAATTGAAACCCAGGCCGGAGCCAGGGCCGTGCCGCATCGTTACTCGAAAGAAGGGCGATGATCTGTGCGGCGTGATGTGCCACATTGAGTATGGGAAGAAAGATGCCAAACCTGGCTTCAAACGTTGCATATGAGATTGAGATTTGACCCACTGAATGAATGGCATGTCTTCCCGGCATTTGGGCGATTCTGCATGCTAGGTCCTCTCGGGGTTTCTGCAATGATCAAATTCTTAACGGTAAATGTGGATACAAACTCACTGTTGTTAGAATGAAAACACCGAGTATATTAATTGGGGAGATCTTATTCCAATCTCATTTACATGTTTATTTCAGTCCAAGTCCATGCTCAAGGCTATTAAGGCAGGACTCAGAAGTACTTCATCATTCCCTGGTATCCATGCAGGTATATTATGTAGGCATGTAAAACGCAAGGTGCATACAAAAGTAAGTTCTGCAACATCTCCCGTGGTTGATCGTTCACTCCATGTTCACACGCTGTCGTCTTATAATGGACTGGACAATATTTTTCCAACTATAGTTCGTATAAGCCGAGCTTTATAGGATAGGTTAATCCACAACGTGTACGACTTGTTTAATTGGAATAACTGTGTTTAGACTGCGCTTGGATTTATATAACCATTCAACTCTGGTAATCTTAGAAGAGATTATCGATGCCGACCTTATTAGTCTTTTGAACCAAGAGTCAACCAGAGTAAATGAGAATAAACGCAAATGTTTTAAAGCCGTCTGTGAAATGGAATGGCCAGATCTCTGTCAGGTGTCGCTCTGGGCCCTACAAGCAACGGTACTATGAGAGCCTGTGTCCGAAAAAAATGCTTTCTACTAGACTAAAAATCATTATGCTCTGAGCCTAAGGTGGGATCTGCGCAGAGCGCACCGATATAGCCACATCGTGACAGGTATTGGCCCCGGGATTAAGCCGTGGTTGCTGAGTATGATTTTCCACGGCCAAAGGATGCGTTCTCGCCGGGTTCCACACATTGTGCAGCCTGTTGACCAAGCAATGCAACACGAAGCTCAGAAGCCGTAGTAGATTAGTGTGATGAACTATCAAACAAACTCAGTGGAGACGAGCGTCAAACACAACGGTAGCCGAAGTTCTGGCGACGCACGGCCCGCGTCTTCGAAACACCTATGAACTCCGCATAACGTACAACAGAGGTTAAACGGTCGAGAGCGTCGGAGTATTGGCTGAAATATGGTTCCAGACATGCCGGTCTCCCCAATTTGAATCACGCATCACGATCTGCTGTCACTGTTGCAAAAGTCCATCGCCCTATGAGCAAAGCTTGGACGCGGTGCCTGCTGGCTGCGTTATCAATTTAGTCCGTTCGTTAGTTCATAGTAGTTGACTGTTTGACTACCAACGCTGCATTGCAGTGAATTCAACAAGTGTTGTGGTAGTTGATGGTTCGGCATAGTACTATGTCAAGCATTTCTAGAGCACGCGAGGAGGTCTCTGCTGTTCTCCACCAACCAACGCTATGTCATGGTAGGCCTCAAAACTCACGTCGAGTCAGGTCTCAGGATACTTTCTTGTATCCAGGCTATTTCTTAGGCGCTGGCATGCCGCCAACAACATGAAGCAATTCGGATCCGAAGAGAGATATGACTTTCATCGCACACCCAACGCCAGGTTAAGAAATAGTAAATCAGAATTCAATGTATACAGGGCCTTGGAATATACCTGTTCAAAAAAGCGAAAGTAAAAATCTTAAAGAACCACCTAACGTACATTCCCACCAGTGCCGCATTTCTTTCAATTTCGACCATTACCTACATATAGACAGCAATTCGGGTGATTTCCGCCAGTGACAGGGCTTGGTGTGTCTTACTTGGTTTAGACTCCCATTGGTGCGACAATAGCATGAAAGACGTAAATTAAACGGAGTTTTTAAATGGTTTCACCGAGGTAGTTTCCGTCCAATCCTTAAGGATTGTGGAGTATGTTGCCCGGGCCCACCGGTTTGACTATAAGACTTGGCGCGCGAGTCTAAAGGGATGGTCGGTCCACTGTTGGACTGCATTCGGAGTACAGATGCCTTTGGACTTGATTATAGTAGTGGTAGGTCTTAAAGTAATGTGGGTAGGTTGAGGGCGATCATAATAATAATGATATGTGGCTTATACTAGAGAAAAAAAAAAAGGTGGGGGAGAGGTGGAAAAAAAGACGAGAAATACATCTGCTCCCATCCTCAGAAAGTCTCTTTCACGCTAACATCGGTAGTGACTTTAATGCCTGCATGTATGATACGTTCCTGAGACCCATTGTGGCTGGCTTCCACATCAGCCCTGCTGTGTCCTGTCACCGGTTTCAGCTTGATGCTACTCCGTCCCCCAGTCGAGAATCCATTGTATGTCCGACGGGTGGAAGAGCCGTACATATTCGACGGGCTGGCGGAGTCGTCCCCGTTGGCGAGACCGAGTAGGCGCTGTAATGTCGGGGAGCGATAGCTAATAAATGTTTTGAAGGAGGGAATGCACGCAATAAAAATGGCGACTGCGACTTCCACGCAAGACCAGTTCATTGCGTCGACCAACACCCCTGTAGATGGTCAGACGTCAGTAAGAGGTTAAAGATGGCTGAGGGCAAGAAACGGTGGTAACGCACATGTGTGGTCCTCGGAGAAAGGGTTAAAATAGGTGACTCGGATGATACTTGTCACGCACACACTGGTATCCATATTGGTTAGGTCTTCTAGAACTTCCTGCGCGAAGGAGGGGCAACATACAGGAGACCCAGACTGAACATCATCACCAAGCCCACTCTCTTTCCCACCGCCATCTTCAGTCGCATTACCTTAGGAATAGGCATTGCGAAAAGGGCCACGTCCGTGGCTAGTTTAATCCCAAAATTGGCGTAGTAAAAGAGCGTCATATCCACACACTTGCCTTCCACGAGGCCGGTGGCATCCCATGCCTTGTGGACGGGCCAGCATTGAAAGATCACTACAAGGACCTCTTCAATTGTTTCGGCAACTAGAATGGCTAGTAGCCACCAGCATGCCATGCGAAACTTCTTCCCCGGAAATATGTGTAGGTAGAGCAGACAGAAGGAGATCTTGATCGCGCCGAGGGCAAGGACGTAGGAGAGCATAGTGACGAAGTCGAGCTGCGAAACAATCGGTCACAATCAGTGGATGGCCGCGCAGTCGTGTATTATCGGATAGTGCCCATACCTTGAGGAACATGGCCCTGTCGCCGAAATCTTGTACCGTGCCAATGTGCTTGCCGAACCCATATTTGGTCACTGAAGAGTTGAACTGTTAACACCGTACATGGTCACCTGTCTGTCGCAAGGCGACCTACTCATCATACAAGTAACGCAGAGAACAAACGTAAAGATCTAGATTAGACAGCTGTGCTTCAGTAAATAGATGACAGACGAGGCGCAAGGAGGCCTACCCAACTGGTAACACATAGTAGATCATCAAGATTGATCCCCGTAAGATATCGGATACGGACGAAAAGACGCACTAGGAGCCCCGCGGTCGCGATGACGAGAAGTGCTGTATTACAGAAGATGATCTCAGGGATCCTGGATTGTGCCAGGTAGGCTATTCGCTCCGGCGAAAGGGATCTTTCCCAGACCTCTGCCATGGGAAAGACCGGGTGGCCGTCTGTAAAGAAAGAGGCCGAAAAGATGTCCCAACGAAGACCAGGATAGTCACATTTGTAGGAGCTTAAAGGCGTACAGGAGGGGCGACGGAGATCCCGCGTATATGCCCCTATGGGATGCAAAGCTTGCGCTTGTTTCATCCGCCAACCAGGGGGTGGGGATGATGAGGAATCGATTCGTCAACACGTGGAATCCTCCGCCGGTAGATACTGTCGCAGACCTGTAGCCCCGTATCGAGATTACGGGGTAAATTTGTAGGCTGATGTCAATCCAGACCGCGATTCAACGGACGATTCTCGCGCCCCACTCGCCGATCCACTTGGCCAAATATATCGCGCAGGCACCAGGTGGAGAGCGCTCAAGATAAAGCTCATGACAGCATGTCCAAATCTTTGTTAATATTCAACGGTTTATCTCCTAGGTGCTGATCGTAAGGTGATGTTTCATCGTTGGTATATGTCTTTTGCCTTCTGTTCCACCTTGCTAAAAGTGACCGTTGCAGAGCCCTGTCGATATTAATATATAAATTAAACTATACTAATTTATATTAATTAGGTTCATCCCCCTTATCGTCCTCCATACCCGTCGCCAGCTGAAGTTTATCCACCATCAGACTTGGCATGACTGCATATACTTGGAGAGGTTAGACATAATATGGTCGTGATACACAGATCTACCTCGCACCCTGAGCCTCAAAGCCCCTATCCAATAATCTCCCCAGTCGACAACGATAAATAGGGGCATCCAGCCTAATCACATGTCTTCTGGGAGACCAACGTCAATTCTTCATCGCATGCTCAGTGGAGAAAGGAAAGCGGAGACTGGAACTTACCTTGTGAACCTGGGTTTCCCCACCACTGCAAGTGACCCGCAGCCCTAGTGTAGTAGACCGTGAAGAAGAGGATCACTCCTACGAATAGGTCGAAGAGTCTAAGGCGCTACTAAGCACAAAATTATAGCCGCGATGGCACATGCACAATTCTTCCCCTTTTGCTGTATGTGTTCGCTCTAGGCCGGGGCCCATTGTTTGGCCGGCTACTTTCAGAAACAATTGGCAGTTATCCGATCTACGTTTGCACTGCCCTTCTTGGTCACCTTTTCACAATAGGTGCTGGATTCAGCCGATCCATTGAAGCTATCGATATCCTTCGCTTCCTTGCAGGGCTTTATTTCTCTTTTCTTTCGCTCTTCCTGCGGGGACTATCAACTAGGTGTTTAGCCCCGAAAAGGGGGCTATCCCATCCGTCATCTTCATACTGACTCCGTTCCTTGGCCCCGGTCTTGGGTAGGTATTCCACCCTTTGACGGGCAAGAACTAACTGACCGGACTATAGGCCCGTTATTGAGAGCTTCAATTATCCTTATCACGATCTTCAGCGAAGCTTCCCGACAGTGCAGTGATGATGATGTAAGACACAAGCATAATACACACGATGTTAGAAAAAGCTTCCTCCAGGAAAATACATCAATGATCAAGGCTCCGGATACTGCGAGGATCACTTTCCACATGTTCAGCAATCGATTGAGCAGCGTCTGTTTAATCACAACTGTAATTCCAGTGGTATCGAGAATAAGGAAAAGATAGTAGGACACAACACCGCTATAAAATAACAACCGAGTTAGTATCAAGACTCGAAGCACTAAATAGACGTTGAGCACGCCGTTAAGATAGTTGGCCAGCCTCAGTGAAAGGTGGAGGGCCAAGCTGCCCAGAGAAGCGCGCACACCCTTCTCAAAAATGAAAACTGTGTTCTTCCACTCCTTGGGCGAGAATGCTGAACCAAGGAATTTTACGTGGAAGGCATTATTAAAGCTTCTGCCGAGAACAGAGGCTTCGAACTATCTTGGCTTGAGGAAGCCGATATTGCCATCCTCTGGCTGCGCTGTCCTTATGAGCCCCGTGCCGGGGGTTTGAAGCCTCTTTGCATGCCGGATCCCTGGACCTTTCCGTTGAAGAACGCGCCAGACAGGCGAAGATTTTCTCCGAGCTCTCCGTAACCATTGTGGACGTGTATCTCGATCGACCCGCAGTAGTTCCAGAGATTGCTATACAGACCACTGCTTTAACGATAGGCTTTGGATGCAACGAGGATGCATATCTTAATGTAATATTTGGAAGGAACAGTGCGGCGCTAGAGGGTAAGCTTCCCTTTGACCTTCCATGCTCAATCTAAGCGAGAGGGAAAGGTCCGAGGGGGAATGGCCCTATACGGTCGGAGCATGTAAATCCCGAGACACCGATGATTTACAGAAAGCCCAACTTTAGGAACCGGTTCATATGAACCAAGCAAGCTTTGATCGGACCATGGCGCAAAAAGGGCGCTCGGCGGACAAAGTACATCCACGGACGAAGAGAGTTCCCGGGCAGCTTACCCGGGCCCACAATCGGCTTTTAGCGTAGAAACGAAATATCTAACGGTGGGGCTTCTTACCCTCCTCCCTGAGATATACTGATTTTATATGGTAAAGTGGGCATTTGCGAAGCGTCTAGAGCACGCTTCCACTCAAGGGCTATTTTGGGTTACTTATATACCTTCGACTTTACTGAATTGTGAGCTGGAGGCTTGCTGATTCAGGACCAGCCACTTTTCCATATGGTCTAGTGTGTAAGGTAAATAGGACGAATCCAGAACAATGGCTTGGAACCATATGGTTCATTATTATAAGTCCGCGGCCCAGCACATTCACTTTCGTATGTAGACTTGACTTGCGGACATTTATTTCGTCCGCGGCCTCAAGCATACCCCCACACTAATATGTTTTAGGTCGGAATTTCGGCCTTCATTGCCCGAAATCTCATATTATGAGTGAATTTGGCGATAGTAGACAACCCTCCTCGGCCCAGCTTAAAAGGAAGGCGTTACGGACACAACAGATGGATGTCTCTCTACAGATCATATACTTCACCTTTTTAAAGTCAGTGCGCAAAATTATCCGATAAAATGTGCTCCACGCCCTACACCGTCAATGTTCTTCAAGGACCCAACACAAAGCAGGGGACCAAAGACCTTGAAGCAGCCTTCGCACGTCGATCGATGATGTTGGTCCGACGCCTTCTGGGCGAAGATGGTCTTATCGACCTCCTTCGCGAGGAAACCGCCGCTAGCGCCAGCTACTGGAGAACGATCACCGCAGAATCAAACGGAGGCTGGAAAGCAGCCCGCATCGTGCTCTCGCTGCGAGGGCTCACCTCAAAAGACTTTGTCAACTGGTTCCTTCCCGCAGAAGGCGGCATGCTTCCAGAGCAGGAAAAGCTTGCTGCTCACCCCGAACACTGGGTTGTTCGCCCTGGAACAGGCTCAAAGACGATGACTGTATTGGAAACCTTAGGCGAACATCCAACGCTATTTTCCCTCATCTTTGACGTGGCTCGTGCCAGTTTCACTGAAGATGACCCAACTTTTCCTACCAAAATGACTGCTCGTGGCTTTATTGAGGGAGGTGTTCAAATCATGGAGTTGTATCATCAGTTTAAGGACCACGCAGATGCTCAAGGATTCGATGTCGACCTGGCGATTTATTTCCCGGCAGCTTCCGGAGAGGACGTTGTTGAGTGCCACCGACAGCATTTGCTTGTCGAATTCAGCAACTGGTTTAAGCAGGCTTATGAGGCCAAAGGGGCTGCAACTTTGAATTGAATGAGTTCATGCTCTCCTAGGTAAATATCTCGGTGGCATCGAAATTCGGAACCTGTCTTGGCGACTTTGTTCTCGTGTAAATAAAGTACCGCGATAATGCAGTTGTCACTTCTATTTAAAGGGTTAATTCTTTAGCCATGAATAACTTAAGCTCCAGAGATATCTCGGAGCACTACGTTTGATACTTTATTTCGGTTCTCGATATCAGTTGTGTTCTGCCTAGTAAGTCTATCCTGTATACATTTGACGTATCTATCCACCCAACTGGGGTGCTAGGACATTTTTCCTCGCCGAGCACAAACCGTTTCAACATATGCGGGTTTTTCATTGCCCTCGGTGAGTTTCTATTTAAGCAATACAGAAGCGCCTGGGAGGAAAACATCAGAAAGCTCTTTACTGAAAGATAGGATCTTGCCAAATTGAATACCCATCAAATGAAGGCCCGATCATCCCCATGCTATCGACGCTTGGAGACACCAATTGCTCTGTTGTGCTTTCCAAACCCAGTCCTTCCAGCATTTGGAAAGGCCAAACGTCATTAGCACCAGTTACTTGAGAGCATTGGGGCTTCCACATGACGCGTACCTTGCCGAGGAATGGGATATGGAAAGTCAAATGACTTGGATCAACAGGAGTTTCACTTTGGAAAATATCACATAGAGAGCAAAGTGCGTCACATCCTTCCTTAGCAAGCTTGGAGCCGGGGGAGCTGTTCAGAGATCTTTCCCGAAGAAGGCCGATGACTTGAGACACTTTGTGCCTCAATATAGATTTATCAAAGACAAAGTCGAAAGAATGAATGGACGAAGGTGGCTGAGATAGGAGAAGAAGTGTGGCCGCCGCTGTGAAAACTTGCACATTTATTATCCCCGAAAGGAAGAGCCCTGTGGGGAGCCTTGGACCCAAATACAAAAACCGTTGCACGAGAGACTCGCATGCCTTTCTACAGGCGAAGTAGCTATTCGGACTCTCATTCCCCGGGACTTGCTGCAGGGCAATTGGTAGATGAATCCTCAATGCAACATAAAAATGTAGGATCTGCACTAAATGATCTAGGTCGACACCCTGTGCACCGTGCACGATCCCTGACCACCACGCTGCTGGCGCTTGAGAGGCAAGTATCCCAAGGTCCTGGGAGAGCGTGGACGCATATGAAAAGACATCCCTGGTGGGTCCATATGTGCTCATTTGATCCAAACAATGAACCTTGTTTGCGATAACTGTCAAGTGATAGAAGTATGTCTGGGTTTGCACGGTGCCATCGATTGATACTGGGAATATCGGGATTTGTTGACGGTTGCTAGTTATTGATGGGAGATTCAAAAGCATCCCTAAGAGTCTGTCCGCCGCACATATCAAATCCCATAGCTGAAACTTGCTGACATGCCCTTCAGAGTCAGAATCAACAGAGTGGTCGTCCCGCGAGAATTGTGCCATCTTGGGCAGCTCTATCAACTCGGCTATCGCAATGACATGACGCAATTTCACCCAAGCTCCATAGATATTTCCTCGGCCTAATTGACTAACGTGGTGGTTAGTTGCTGGTTAATGTAGAGAAAAAGAATTAGTGTTCTCACAGCCTAATGTATTGCATATAAGTTGAGAGTCCTTGGATCGAGCCGATCAAATTGTCATGAGCAAGGACAGCTGCCTCCACCGTATCAGATATTTGACTCGAGAGCTCATGTTGTGGTTCACGTCCATCACGATGGGTGGCTTCCTGTGGCAGTTGCTCGGCCATGTAAACGATGTTAAGCAACCATGAAGCAAGCCTTATTGGGTCGACGTTCGGCCTTTCCATCTCTCCATATAAAGTCACGACCTCCACACGGCTTCTTGCCACCGATGGAAGTGGAAATAAGGAGTCGAGAACTGTCACCCATTCCGAGACTTTTTCAGCAAGTTTGTTGACTTCAACTCTGGAGGGGATCAATCTCTGCAAGGACATTCGGGCGGCATCTAGCAAGCAGGCAGGACTTGTCGCGGCTTTGCTCGCTAAAAGCGGATTTTCCTGGACCTCCTCCATTTTGAGGGAATGGTTTTCGAAGAGTAGTCGTAGGTGAGACGGCTTGTTTGTGATAAACTCTCTTGAAACCGCAAGACAACCATTAAGGCTATGCTCCGTGCTAATGTGCGGAGTAATGCTCTGGGAGGCTCGTGCCTTGAGCATCTCACGTACGATCTCGGTTAAATCAGAGACTTTTGATTCAAGACGAGAGATTCGTTGTCGAGAAGAAAGTCTTTGCGCCCGGGATGAATGGGAAGCTTGGGTTTGCGCAACACATTCGGAGCCTCGCTCCTCACAGCGACGGCAGGTTCGCGTGTCATCAAAACTCGGTATGCAGCGTACTTTCCGGCGTCTGCCTATTTTCGCCTTAGAAAAATGAGACCGACCTTACCAGATGCTACCTTCGCACTCACATTCTGTACAACTTTTGGTGCCTTTTCGGACACCTCGGGCGGGGACTGCCTGCATAGTTGGCTGGTGCAAATCCTTGCCCCGATCTTTCATCTATTTCCAATTTCCATACAAGAGCGAGCGATTATGGATTGGGAAAAAGTCTAGAACTGAGGAGGCTGGCAGGGAATATACTCTGTCGGTCACTTTTTGTCCGCGGACGAATATTATAGTAATGTCCGACAAGTGCCCCACTTTACCCCAATTTTCTCGGATCACGAACCACTGCAGTTGATGCAGTACTAGCTAATCCCTATCGATCCACTCTAGCAGGTCGTCACAAGACAAGTCCGATTATCCTGATGGGAGTGGGATCCTGGGATATTTGGCTCATGTCTCAATGTAGGTGTAATAGGCTAAGAGCACTAAAAATGTGGTTGTAGGAGAAGTACTAGAGGTGTATATATATGTTGTTATGACCCTAGTGGATTGATTAAGATGTAATCTAAGTTACATGTCTTGGTGATATATATTTCCCGGTGCCGTGCTCACGTATTTAGTAATAATTCCTTATCTAGTATCGTCCTGTGGCCCGGTAGACATGTTATGTGCTTCATCCAAATGCTCTCGACGTATTCTGAGCGATGGTTCATTCCCGGCCTCGGGATGGCTATCGCGCCCACGTCGAAGCTTAGTGCAGTAGTCATTATGGGACGAAACTCTTGGAATTATTGTCTCGAGTTGGATCCATGGAGCGACCTATCTCCCGGTTCTTTCAATATATCCATCTCGTTCACCTCATAGTACGACTCGGATAGCGGCAAATTTTACTGCTCCATATATCCGCTGATCCGAACACATTAGGCCGGAAGTTGTGCGCGAGCTTTTAAGACCGTCTCTCCCCTCAAGAAGATTCTCATAATTTGATGCTGAGTAGTACCTCTTCCCTTTTCTAGAGTATCACGATGCCACCTACTGAGAGGATCCTCACCGAGGCACAAATCAAATCACTTCTTGTGCGTGAGCGCTACTATAGGGATACTTGTCAGTGGAAAGAGCTGCGGGCTTGCTACCACCCTGATACGTCGAAAACACATATCGAAATCACTTGGTATGATTCCTTCGACGATGACCATTTTGCGATGATTCTGACTCGGCTTCAAGGTTCCAGGGAGATATCGATGGATTTGTCGCCGGATCCGAAAGCATGGCCACCGGTGGCACAAGCGCTGTTCATACAATCTGTCCCGTAGAAATTCGTCTCCACGGCAAGAAGGCTCTTTCTGAATCAACGGGCTCAATATCCATCCGCTTTCAGCATGCCGGGGAATGGTTTGACTGCGTGTCTTACACTCGATTTATATCCCGCCTCGAACTGGTCGGCGATGAATGGAAGCTACTTTCATTGGAAGCAATTTATGACCGTGACTTCATTACTCCCGTAATCCCCCAAAGAACAGCCGACTTCAATTTCCCCGACGATACTAGGGAGAGCTACAAATGTATCTCATGGGTTTTGGCGCAAAAGGGATTTGTGGTCAAGCAGGATTTGCCTGGTGTCGATGACTCTGCCTTGAGTGCACAGTTGATGGAGGCCAGTCTAACGTGGCTGAGCAAATGAAGTTTCGTCGGATCTTGAAAAGGGGGTTTTCTGTCATGTACTGTACATGCATTGATTGCTATCCTTGACTTAGTGCAAATGGCTGCATCCAGGATCTAGCATTTTGCCACAGAATGAAATCCATCCAGCCACACAGGGTAGTAAACGGCGACTGACAACTACTACAAGCCGTACTCACCTTGTGTTTACTAAAGATTTCCGCTTCGGGCATTTTAGAGGTTCCAAATGCCAATATTTCGGATCATGGATATAAGGTTTCGGATTAGAGGCGGATTTAAAAGCTCAGCACGGAGAATTGCTGCTTTTGCTCGGCCCGAACAACAGCTGGCGGATTCTATCATTTGGCGGGACAAGGAGAGAACACCTATATCCTTATCGTAGACACGATAATGCTTACGACACAACTCTGTAAACAATTGTGGATCCTACTTCCTAGTCTCGGATTCGCGCCCAAGTTACTGCCGTGGCCACCCCTCCCCTAGGCCTGTTGGTCTCCCGCTTCTCTTGATACTCCGACTTTATCTAATATTTAGATAGGTCTAGTTGTTGGGTAAAAAGATCTGAAATAAACAAAGACCCAAAACGTGTCAAAAGCTGTTATCCAGACTATCTGCACTTGGAGAGAGAACTCGTTTATCGGAGCCATGCGCGGAGACTGGACGTCTTTTAGATACCATACGATTAGGTACAGGAAGAAAACGACAGAAATATGCATCAAGACGGTCATTCAGGTACGAGCGTAGAGCTCACGCAGCTTCCAGAATTGGTCGTGAGACTTGTGGAGCTGGACTGACAACCTGATATTTGCATATTCTAGGCCCTAACTGTCCTTCTATGATTTTCATCCGCGCCACAAACTCCAGGTTCGTCTTTGCTCCAGCCAATGTCTCCATTTTCAAGTTGCCGACTAAAAATATATCCATACCATGGGCGTCGTTTACATAGCCCTTCAAGATTGTATGCTGTCGAGTTTTCACCGTCGTCCAGGCGCCCTTTCTGGATTGCGATATATCTGAAGGCGGAGCTTAGTGAACAAGATTGGGGAGAACCTCCGGAAATGTGATCCTACCAGCAGACCCTTGAAACATGGCATTCGCCGTTATTAACACGCCATCCGGGGTAAAGATCTCATCCGCTAAGGCTTGCCCAACCTCGTCCGAATTGGTGTCTACCAAAGCGAAGAAGCGGGATACAAGTTGCTTCACCTCTGGCGACGGGTGGGAAATAGGCCACATCACTGAATTTCACGAATTGCTCAACGGGCATTATTTGGATGATGAAATGGAAGCTGTACGGCGAAGGGTGAAAATTGACTATTAAATACTAGACTCGGCTCATCGACTCCGACCTCCCGATTAAATCTCCGCTTATTCTAGCTGCGCTTTGTTGTTTTCGTTCGGAAGCCCTGGTGACCTAACTTTAGATATCATTCTTCTGTTGAAACCCAAACTCACTAAATACTACGAGCCATGAGAGTATGAATTGCAATTAGCGCTAGGAGACATTCATTCATATACTCGATTGAATGTCAACATTTCTCACAGCTGAGCCAATATCGTCAAAGGAATGACTGCTCGTCACATATCCTCTGTGGGATTATCATTTTTCAAGGCGATGAAGCCCCTAAACCTCTACCACCGTACCGACTTGGTACGTTATAAATGAAATTTGCATACTGTCGGACGCAAGATGGGCCACTGTACCACTAGACCAAATAGGAACCATGCCCAGGTGGGACAGGTGGCTACATTCGATGTTCTTAGTCTATACGGTTATTTCTTCCTCGCATGACTGTTTTCCACCACCGCGAGTACTTCCGTTGTGCATATATTATTAATCTCCGAATCAAAATGGAATAGCGCAAAAATATACTTTTTTTTCCCCGATTGGCCCTTTGCTGTATGAAATGTCTGGCATTGCAAATAGGGTTACGAACTTATAAACTCGATCATACAAGACCTCAGTAATAACCCGCTCGAAACTTCACCTGCACATTGTTTCCAGAGTATTCCAAATCAGCACTACCTCCGTCATGACAGACCTTTCGATTCTTCGACCCAGCGGGCTAGCGCACGTCGTCTTTAGAACGTCCAACATTAAAATCATGGTGGAATTCTGGACTAGATTCCTGGGCGCAGAGCGAGTGTTCGAAAATGAGTTCATTGCTTTCCTCCGCTATGACGATGAACATCACCGCGTCGCTATCATCAACGATGAGAGCACAGGCCCTCACTCGGCAACCGCAGCTGGACTTCACCATGTGGCCTTTACCTATGGCACACTCCAGGGTCTCCTTGAAGCCTGGAAGCTGAGAGATAAGCTTGGCATCAAGCCGACCTGGTGTGTCAACCATGGCCCTACGACTAGTGTCTACTACAAAGACCCTGATGGGAATACTATTGAGACTCAGGTCGATAATTTCAACACCGTCGAGGAAGCAAATGACTTCATGAGATCCAAACTATTCCAGGAGAATCCTATCGGGACAGATATTGACCCAGACGAACTCCTTCACCAGCTGGAGGCCGGCACAGATGAGAAGGCCTTGAAAAGACGGGTTGAGATTGGCATTCGACATGATATTCCTGTGGCAGTGTGATTGTGAGGAGAGAAAGATGATTATGTGTTTAAATATACGTCGGGCCTCGAGAGTGAAATATAATTTGATTGCCCTTACGGGAATACACGTTACATTAAGATGATATATGCTACCTACCGTATTTAACTTTCAAAGTAATCGCGTTCTAGACTACTGCTATGTTTTCTAGCTGTTGCCCGATAGTTATAGCGTAGAACGATTAGCCGTTAGCTCATGTATTTGGGCTGATTTCCCTCGAAAGGATCACACTATTACAACCGACTTCCTACTCAGTTGAAGAGGCCCAATGCCGGCGCATTGTATGACAGTGTCCGAGCTTTCTAAGTTTAAGTCTCCACCATAAACCCCATTTCCCCTCACCTAGACCTACATTCCGAGCTCTCAAAGCTCCGGCACTGCGGAGCCCCAGGCTTCCCCACACCATGTATTTCTCCGCGCCAAAGAGGAAATAATGAGCTGTCACAATGGACTGTGACGCGACTTTAAGCCAAGTTTATAATCTCATATTAATGCCTCGGTCTTGCACGGTTTTGTGAAAATATCAAGAACAGAATAAATCACACAATTACAGCATTTTAATCTATTTTTTATCATCAAGTTTCTGTCACCATGCCTGAGGAAATCGAAACCGAGGTTGTCATCGTGGGAGGTGGCGGTTGTGGGTTGACTCTTTCAAGTTTCCTATCCAACTATGGTGTTGAGCATGTGCTTCTTGAGAAGCATGCCGGCACCTCGATCCTTCCAAAGGCGCACTATCTGAACCAGCGTACGATGGAAATACTTCGCAATCATGATATGGTGGAAGAGATTCTTCAGAAGACTTGTCCTCCTCGACACATGAGTCAGGTTGCCTGGCAGACCTCATTAGGCGGCTCCGGTCCATTAGACCGCCAGGTTATCTCTAAGTTCGAATGCTTCGGCGGACATGATGGAACCGAGTTCGCGGAATCCTACAAGTATGATAACCTTCACGGTGAACACTAAACGATATTAAAGCTGCTCACCATACTATATAGACGTGATGCCCCGCTCCGCTCTGGGAACCTCCCGCTATTGCGGCTAGAACCGATACTGAAAAGAATCGCGGAGAAGAGAAACCCTGATAATGTTTTGTTTGGTCATCAATTGGTGGATTTTACCGACGAGGGCTCTTCCGTCGTTGCCAGAGTGTCTGACGAAGCCGGGTTAGAAAGATCATATCGATGCAAATACCTGATTGCTGCGGACGGAGGCCGGACTGTAGGCCCTAAGCTTGGCATCAGAATGGAAGGGTTAACCAATATCACCGATATGGTTTCGGTGCATTTTAGCGCTGATCTTTCTGAGTACTGGGACGACCGCTACTTTGCTTGCCACTTTATCAACGGCGAGTGTAGCACCGTGTTCGAGAGTGGCGCAATTGTTCCTATGGGTCCAAATTGGGGCAAGCATTCTAAAGAATGGGTGTTTCATTGCGGATTTGCGATGGATGACCAAAACCGACACGACAATGCAGCACTGATCCCGCGGATCCGCCAACTGTTGAAGATCTCTGATCTAGAAATGGACGTGCATAAAATCAGTCACTGGGCCATTGAGAAAGTTCTCGCGGACAAGTATCGGGTAGGGCGAGTCTTTCTTGCCGGGGATGCGGGGAACCGCCGTCCGCCTACGACTGGTCTAGGGCTCAATACCGCGATCGAGGATTCTCTCAATATTGCCTGGAAGCTAGCATTGGTTCTGAAATGGCAAGCCAGCGAGTCGATTTTAGACAGCTACGAGCTGGAAAGACGCGCCGTCGGCGAGATAAACTGCGATTGGGGGTTATTCACGTTCAGCAACTCCACCGTGATCAATACTGTCCTCGGACTCATTCCAGGAGAAAGAGAAGCAAACCAATTCCGCTTTCGAACCTTATTCGAAGACACTGATAAAGGCCGTAGCTTCCGAGCTCAAGTTGCGCGCATCATCGATACCCAGGCCATTGAATTTTGTGCACATGGAATCGAGCTGGGTTTCAGATACCCTCAGGGTCTCCTTCTGCATGATGGAAGCCTTCCAATGGAGAGGGATCCTTTGGGTCTAAAATACCACCCGGCCACACAGCCTGGCCACCGTCTCCCACACGCCTGGATCGAGACAGGAAATAGGGTCATCTCTACCCATGATCTAGTACCAAAGAAGCCAGGCTTCGCTTTGATTACAGACAGTGAAGGGGGTGATTGGGTCATTGCTGCCCAGAATATCATCAAGAACCTTGGGATTGAAGTTGTGGTGGCTCAGATTGGTAAAAAAGCCGATTATCGGGACTACGATGATCGATGGAATGGCCTTAAAGGTATCCAGACTGGCGGAGCTATTCTTGTTCGACCCGATAATATGGTAGCCTGGAGATCTATCTATAAGAGCCGTCTTGGTGGGAAGGAGCTGGAATCTGCGATGGACCGATTGCTGCTAGGGGATACCGAGGAGCATTCCAAAGTGAAACTCTAAGCCCATTGGATTATGATAGTCCAGTACTACTATCTCTTTCTCCGATCATCAATTTCTTTCAGCAATGCTGCTATTGCTATGTACTATGTACTACTTTTAAATATCCAAAGGCCAAATGGATTTCAGCCCTAAAGTTGAAGGCCGCGCTCATCACATAGACTTCTTGGAGAATCAGATCCCTGATCCACCACTCAGATCTTGGAGATAATAAAGATGTCTTTTTAAATCCGGAGCCAAACAAAACGGAAGGATTGAAAGCCACTGCGCATGAGCATATTCTCCTGGCCCAAGGGCGGCTTGATGTTCATCAAGGGCTTGTTCTTGTTTCATGAGCACGCCTAAGCCAAGCCGATTCTGAAATTCCAAAGCATCATATTCAACCAATCGGTCAATTTCAGGCGCAAAATTAATCTTTAGACGTATCAATGTCCCATTGTAATGCTCAGTGAGGCACTTGTTGTTCCCGCGTTGCATTAAATAAACACGGGTCCTCGAAGAGCACTTGAGGAAAGTAACTTGGTTCTACAAATGAAATTCGGGTTTTAGATAAGTCGATTTTAGGTTACAGATCAAGGCACAAGCTGACGTTTCAAAAGATAATCATGTCTCCGGCAGCCGAGAGATTCTCGAAGAACCCAGGTGAGAGGGTATTCAAGGCCTCAAAATTGTCACTCGAGGCAAAGACTGAGGCCTGGGATGTAGAGAGTGGAATCAATATCCGACGACAATCATTGGAGATATCAAAGCTTACCGGTTCTCCAGACATATTTACTGGCAGAAAGGCTGGTGAATAATCGTTTGGGCGATTCGTACTCCTAGGCCCTACCACCTTCGCCCTCCGTGCAGCTTTGTTTGCCAGGCCGACAATTTCCCTCGCAAAGGTGAACGATACTTGTGACGAAGTGAGAAAATGAACCTTTGCAAAATGACCGCCCGCGAGGTCGAGGAGCGCAAGGTCCGATCTGACCGTCTCAAGCGTTGGCATTTTGAGGATATAAATAAATAAATTAATGACCGCGAGCATGGGGAAGTAAAATATAATCCTGACAGGTTAGCATTCCCTCTTCCAGGATTGGGGTACAATACTAGATACTCACGGGGAAGGATACGATGTATCGAACTCGGTGTCTTTGAGAATCGACAAAATCTGTCGTGAAGCTTCAGCAGCCTGAACCGAGCTTTTCAACATTCGATCTTCGAAGAACGACTCTGGGCGAGCAAACAACGAACTTATCCAAGGATAATGGAAATTTGCATTCAAAGCGATGACACTACCCCAGTATAAATAGTGTAGCCGTAAGATATTTGCTCTGCACTGGTAAGAATTCCTCGATAGCGGGGTATTATTCTGTTTGGCTAGGGTTAGATGATCCGGGAGAGAATTTCGCCACATTTGCAGCTTATTCTCCAAGGTTTTCATTATGTCGAAGAGTGATTCTGGTGACCGGTTTAATGCCCGGGCCGATAAAAGCTGTTTGCTGATCTTTGCGCAGATTCGAGCGTGTTCTATAGCAGCGATTACCGCTTCAATACCCGACCTACTTCCATCAGGAAACTCATTAGGTATCTCGCAGCTTATTTCATCGTCGTCAATCGCCTGCGATTGGATTAGTAATGGGAAATGGAAAGCGGAAGGAAGAAAGCAGGATTGAATTATGATACATACCGATGGACGACCGGATCGTAACGCAATATTCTTGTCGTAGAAATATGCCGCCCAAAATACCCAGTTCCTGTGTAGTATCTCTGACCTTTGAAGATTCCATGCTCTCGATGACTGTCGGTGAAGGCCCTTTGATTGTGCGAGTCGAACTGCTGATGTACAGAGCATATACTCGACAGCCGGGCTGCCTAAAAGCTCGGCGAAGGAAGTCTGGGTATCGAGTCAGCTATTGAGATATCAAATATTCAAGCACACATACCATCACGACTAGGGCCTGTACGGCCATTAGCCCGCTGGGCCTAAATAGAAGTTCTGAAAAAACGGCGAAGGCATTGTGAAAAAATCGCAAGGACTCCACCTGGATTTCCGCGAAGTCCCTTGTTCCGTCCATTGATGCCACGAGTCGACGCCCTATTGCATACACTGCATTCCGTAAAGCGTACCAAGCAACGTCTTCGTCGGGTCTGTTGGCATTCTGGAAATGGATACGGAGTCGACTCTCGAAATTGGAGCGCTGAACGACACCGAAAACACTATCTCGCGAGTTCTCAAAATAAGCTTTAACATATAAGCGTTGGCACGATTCTGGCATGCATGTGATTCATGGTAGGGGGTTGCGTACCTGATACATATTTCCAAGCAGTTTCGACCCCTGGCTCTGGGCATCTTTCACGAATTGAGTCTGAGGCCAGCGTCAACTTCTTCGTCCAACCCATGACCAGGTCCTGGGCAATTTCATAAAATCGAGTGGTGCCGGCCTTAGCAGAAACCCATTGCACGCCTGGAGTTGAACAAATAGAGAGCCATGAACCAGGCCCTGTTTTAGTTAGTCTTATTTTGGCGCTTTCAGAAAGATATGGCTAAAACCCACCATGATGCTCCCAATTTATCTATGATCCGAGTCAGCAGGAAAACGTGGCAAAGGTCTAGAAGTATCAACATACAGCTTGGAGGTCCATTGTAGCCTCCTCTCGGTCGATTTCCGAGTCTCGGGGAGTTGGAGGCCTTCCGTGAACATTCTCCGTATCATTTCCATGTGGCAAAGTTCTACTGAGCCCTATAGAAAAAGCCATCTCCCCAACTGCAACCCGATCCGCCGATCCCGCCGTCTCCGTGAGATTTGGAGAAATTTGACCGGCTCCAGTAAGACTTGGCTCGCGATGTATCTGTCCTTGCCTCATTTCCGCGATTGAAAAGGACGGCCGATCGGTCGTCGTCGTCGTGTTGGAAAACACATTGCATCCACCCCAGTCGTTTGGTCGCTCAATTGTCTTAGCTGGACTTGCAAAGCTGCGTATCGTACGCTGTTCATTACTTTTCCGCCCTCTTCGTTGTAAAACCGGGTAAATGCACTGTTTTCCACGGTCCTGTAGCCGGCATTTATAAGAATGTCCCCTCAAAAAATGGGTTGCGATTTTGCCATACCAAGCAATTCCCACAGGGGTCAGAGCCGTCGCCTAACAGAGATTAGCATGTTGTAGGCAATCTCCCTTTCATCACTCACATTTCACCTTTTTCTTCCTGCAGTGGCTACAAGCCTGTGATATCTTGGCGCGTCCCCTATTTGGAGCCATGGGAATTTGGACTGAGTGAGATAGAGTGGCTGTGGGGAGATATAAATGATCGTGCGGGAAAATAGCGTCCGCTCCAGGTGCATAAATAAATTTCCACGTGATGCGCTGGATGTCACGGTCATGTGGCAATATAATAGTATTTGTTGTGAACTAACACTCCGTACTGGAATCAATCTACACGTTGCATGCTGTATTCTCCTGCCTACAGAATGTGAACAATCCTCCCCTGAATTACAACATTATAGTGGCTACGAAAGAGGTACTTAGATAAGTTGCACTTGCTTTTTCAATGCAATCCTTTTTATTTTTTGACCTGTATGCGATGCCATCATATTAGCACCGTAATTGTAGGGATATTGTGCACTTCCCCTAAGTGCTGATATATTGTACTAATGTTGTAAAATAAACATGAAACCAGCATCTAGGACCGATCACATTTCAAGGGAATCGGAGATCCGAGCACCGACTTCTGATGAATTCCCCAGGTTCAAGTTTGACACCAAATGATGTCTTCCGGAACATCCGGACCTCTGAGAGAGGTTAGCGGGGGTTGTCATAGATTGCCGGTTTGGTACGGCCCGAACGTTTTGGGCAGTCTTAGCACTACGCTGGGTTGCACGTCCGAACCCTGCTCCTATGCCATTTAAGAAAAACACTCCCAGCCAGTAAAGTCACTTTGCTTTTCCTATTTTGTGCAGTTTCTACTCACAGGCCCTCCACCTCACCGCCCCGTCTTATTGAAAAAGCCCCAACCATTTGCTCTCATCATGCCCCCCGTCACGGCCATTATCAACGTCAGAGTATTTGATGGACAAAAGATCTGCGACCCTAGTACTGTCATTATCGATGGTGAATTAATTGGTGGGTCGGATGCAATCCCAACCAGGAGCATTGATGCTCGGGGAGGTATTCTGCTGCCAGGGCTGATAGATTCTCATATTCATTTGACGGGACCTGAAAATCTCGCCCGAATGGCTGAATTCGGTGTCACCACTGCACTCGACATGGGAACATGGCCGATTGAGCTTCTCGACTCACTTCGCGGCCGGAAAGACATGACTGACATCCGTGGTTGTGGTATTCCTGCGACAGCCCCGGGGAGTGTCCATAGCCGCATCCCCAGCCTGCCTCGTGACGCTTTGCTGTCCAACGCAATTGAAGCCAAAGGATTTGTGGCCAACCGTGTGGCAGAAGGGGCGGATTACATCAAGGTAGTGGCCGATGTTCCTGGGCCAGATCAAGATACTGTCAATGCTCTCGTTGCGAATGCCCACCAGAGCGATAAACTTGTTGTTGCTCATGCTACAAATTTACGTGCAACGCACATGTCTCAAATTGCCGGCGTAGACTTCATTACGCATGCTCCCCTTGATGGTGTTATGAGCGAACAAGATATCCAGCGGATGGTCGAGAATAGGTGTATCAGTATTCCAACGTTGACCATGATGAAAAAAACGGCTCTGGCAAAAAACATGGACTTTGAAAATGCCCGCAAAACGGTAGCCGCGCTTCACCGAGCCGGGGTGCCTGTTCTGGCCGGCACAGATGCCAACCAAGCACCCGGCGTCCCAGCAAATGTTTCCCACGGGGTAAGTCTGCACGACGAACTAGAATTGCTTGTCAGTTGTGGGCTGTCAACGACTGAAGCTCTCCGGGCTGCTACGTCTCTCCCGGCAAAATCCTTTGGCTTGCACGATCGCGGAGTAATTCGGCCGGGGTATCGGGCCGATCTGGTCTTGCTTGAAGACGATCCAACGAAGGATATCAAGGCGACCAGATCCGTTAAGATGGTTTGGATTGCGGGACAAGAATGCAAAACTTCCACAAGGTATTTACAATGATGTTCTTTCTTGATTTCCTGGCGAGATCGATGGAACAACTTGCTCTGTGTCCATAGTATACATGGAGCACAGCGGCTAGATGCTTGAATGGTCTGATGTTTACGAGTTTAGAATGTGAGAATATATATAATAGAACGATGCCTATTCATAAGGGCACAGATAGTCTCAATATCGAGACGTGAGTTCCATTCAAAGACTATTAACAGACTATAAAAAGTCTGCTCAAATGATGCTACAAATGCATGTCAATCAACGGATTGAAAAAGCTGAATTGTTTGATATCCCTAACTTGCAGAGACTCAAGTACCACCAACTCCGACACAAGGCTGCCGCAGAGAAACAAAACCATGTAAGTTGAGGACAGGGGCAAACTGAGCGCTTCATCATATGCATAAAAGGTGCATTCTGTATTGAGTGCATAACACAACGCCCCCCACCAAAAAGAATAAAGACATTTGTGCAGGACATGCAATTCTTTACCTTTATATCTTGCTCTCGGGGCAAAGTTGAAATCGGATCGGAGATGATGGATCGGATGATCGAAGATATTGGGCTTCCCCATAAATATGTTCCAGTGGTTAATAGAACACGTCGGCATTGCAGTGTATTGAGGGCCTGTAAGCGTCCAGGCTATTCAGGTGAGCTTTGGGCAAAGGTGCAAAAAGAAAGTAAGCAAAAAGGGACAACAAGACACGACAGCAGAGGTATAGTGGTGGTCGCCCAAGTCTGTCGGATTTGCGCTATTTAGTCGGGCGTCAGGGGAGTCGCTCCACCAACTGATTGATTTCTGTGAGCTGGTGCTTTCATATAGCGCCAGACGGGGAAGTATATCCGATTTTCACAGGTTGCATCGCGTTCAATCGACCGCGCCAGCCTTAACGAGCAATTCCACGGACGGCGGGATTTTTGGCCCACAACAAAACTGTAAGGCTGCCCCGTACTGCTGCTTCACGGTCATCCTTCCTGAATCTGATAACAGCTGCACCACGCTGTAGTCATTGTTCTGTATCGCAGTCTCCATCGCATATAGGACTGGTGATGCGCCGCCCTTGTCCAACGTGTTCGTCTCTACTGCCTCCACCTCAAGCAGTATCTTCACTTTGGAGTATCATCGCCCCACTGCCGCAACCGCGAACACTGTAGACTCTTTTCGCTGCGTCTATTGACAACTATGCCCTCTGTATGGAGAAGCAATTGGAAACTTCGTCACTCGACCTTTCGACTGCGAAGATCAATCAAGAGTGTTTCGCCACCGCATCGACAGTGGACTTCGACCTCCACATCATCAGACCACAAAGCTGCGTTTGAATCGTACGGCCAAGCCGATAACTCTCCATGGCTTACTCTCCTCATGTTGAAAAAGCCTCCTGACAACCGAGGTCATACTAAAGCTGGCGGCCATCCACAATGCATTGCGCTCGTCACGTTTATTGACGGGCAGATTCTCAACCAAATAGTTGAGCGCGGACCAAGAGGCATAAGCATCAGATTTTGGATCACATATTTTGGCAAGGTATGGTTCCAGCCCCTCGCCCTCTCTCAGTCCTGCGGCCTCGAGGTGGTGGAGCCAGTTCTTAGCAGAATAGTTCGAGAAGGCTCTATTAAGATCGAGTGATGTTGAATCTGCTGAATGAGTCTGAACGACCCGCGGCATGAATTTGTTGATGTATGTGATGCAGCTGACTGCAAGGACACGATGTGCCTCCTTCATATCGATTGGGCCACGTTGGCTGCCGAGAGCAAAGCCATTCTCCTGCACCAGGAACTCCCGTGCTGTTTGATGCACAAAAACCACCTTTTTGTCGTTCACTGACAGAAGCGAACCGCATACTTTTCGCAATGACGCCTGAAAATCTTTGTCTGATTCAAGCAGCAGCTCATCTCTTTCGAGGTCCAGATGGAGAGCAATGTTCATCTCTGTCAAGGTCAAAGGGCGGGTTGCAGCCAGCACAACACCAAAGGCCTTTCGTGCCATGTGTATGTCTTCAGATTTACTAAGAGCCTTCGCATATGCATCGTTGACGCTTGTGGGAAGTTGATCTGGTAAGATGAAGGCGTCATCAATGCCGTCCTTGACTTTCCTGAAGATGTGTTTTTCTAAATAGTCGAAAACAAGTTGAACCCAGAGGTATGTCCGGTGGTCCATTTGCAGTAGTCGCTCTTCCAAGTGGCTTTGGACGGTGGCATTGAGATGCTTCTTTCCAGCCAATAGCCCAACACGATGTTTAATGACGATGTCCACTTCTTGCGTAATCTTATCTAATTCCCTCTCTCCCAGTATGTGAATGTGAGGAGATTCATCAATGAGCTCACGGAATTCCCACATGAGGTTCCCATACGGCCGGCTGGTGAGGAAGAATCTCGTACTACTTTGATCGTCTTTTTGAATGGATTTAATTTTGTCTGCCAGGTCGGTTAATTCCGATTCCTTGCATTCGTCTAGAGCGTCTAAAACGAATACCGTCCGTCCCATACCAGGGTCCTTTATTACCCGAGAAAAGACATCCCAGAGCGCAGGTAGCATGTCGACTAGATTATCTCCATTTTCACTGAATGGTTTCATTGCAAGTTTGATCAAATCAGGCTTGCTCGTAAAAAGCTGGTGTAGTAATGCACAGAGGGCTTGTTTCTGCGTATTCTGAACTTGGTCCTTGAAGAAGAAGTAGCATATCGTGGCCGATGGACTGGATTGAGGCAACACATCGTCGATGAGATGCTTTGCTAGAACAGACTTGCCACATCCAGAATCAGCTGAAACAATCAGCAGGCCTTTATCATCCTCCAGCCACTGGTGAAGATGAGGCTGTTCCAAAAGCCATTCGCCGGTCCCGTCGAGTCGATCAGGGACTCCGCTCTTGTACGATTCATAGGAGGACTCCATGTCGTTGCTGGCCAGCCAGAAGAGCTGCCTACATTTGCGTTCATCATCCGACAGTCCTTTCTCATACAACTGGCGCTGGATATTGAGGGCTTCAATATTAACTTCGAGATGTCGCTGACCCAGTGGAGGAAGCTTTTGCGTCGACTCGATATTGTGGCGAGTGTTTTCTTCAACCTGGTTTAGATGCTGTCCGGATATCTCGTTGCTGATGGTTGCGGCATCTTGCTGAACAGCGTTTTCAAGGTCTTTGATCGACGATGCCGTTCCTCTCCGATTTTCCTCGTGCAGGATATCACTTGTCCTTTGCCGTTGTGCGTCTTCCAAGTTGTTCTCGATGATAATACCGAATTCCTCTTCGCGGTTTGTCTCGTGCTTCTCGTTGATCTCATTCTTGCTAGGGTCATCTTCGATGGTAATATCCAAGTCTTCGTGGCGGTTTGTCTCATTCCTGCTAGGGTCACCTTCGAGGATAATATCTAAGTCTTCTTGGCGGTTTCTCTCGTGCTTCTCGTTGGTCTCATCCTTGCTAGGATCATCTTTTGCTTGTTAGTATCTGAGCGCTGCGTTGAAATATCGCAAAGATTGGGGCAAATAAAGACTGAAACAACTCACTGATCTGCTCTCTTTGTTTTGCCAGTAAGTCCTCATATTTATTTACTAAGCCTTGATCGAGTTGCTGATATGCTCGGTTCCAGACAGATTCATCACGAGCCAATCTTTGCTCGCTTGGTGCATTATCGACCACATTCAGAGCCTTTTCTTTGGGAGGCTGGTTTTCTTGAACTGGCGGATTAGCAGCTTCCCACCTGTGAACGACCGTGTATACTCGGTGGTTATTGTTTTCGAGTGATGACTTCTTTCTGACTAGTTTTCTAAATCCGAAACAGCACATTTTGCCAGTGCAAGTGCAGTAATGGTTTGGCGAGAGACTGATTTTCAGGGGGGGGATTGAACCCCGTCTTTTCTTTTCCTAATGAATAAAAAGTCTGAATTAGAATTCCACAACTGCGGCTGCATCGGAGCTGAAAAAGTTCGTAATAGTAAAGGGATGGCTGGGGAATCGACGCTAAATAATCTCCATCGCCAATCATGATGTTCTATGTTGGATTTCCGCTGCTCCACTGACGGCATGGCAGCTGAACAGACGATCGGTATCTCTCTTAGAGTCTGAGGTAACCGAACCCCTCCACTTTTCTTCGTGGCTTTGTGTGGTTGGCGCAGCTGAACACAAGTTCACTTGCAGATGCAGATCATTTCAAGATCCATTCTAGCGTCATCTGGTGCCGAACTGGCGCCCCGACCGCCGGCTCTGTAAATTTTTCATCATTTCGATATCTCGAAGCTTTTTACTGCTGCGACGATTAATATTTTATGTTACTAGTTTTACTCTACATCTGATCAATAAGCTTATTACAAGTAGGAGTAATAGTCATATTATAGTAGACATTAGGGTCAGGGGTAAGTAACAAATAGTGCCCCAAACTAGTGGCAAATGATCTAAGCCGAGGTGTCTAAAGATAGAATAAATCCTTTAGTTAGGGCTTTAACTTTAAGCAGCGGGAAATTTTCTCAGGATCGGACTCGTCAATATTCTGGATAAATCAGCTAGCCTTATTAGTAGATAATCCACCTGAACCTATTAATTATGAAATAGATATAATTGGCTAATATACAATGCCTTGGTGTTGAGAACATAGAATATTTTACATTCTCTGGACAATTGAAGGGAGGTCCACAAAGTAATTGTCATCTAAGACCCGCAAGTGGATTGAAGCTTTTGCAGGAGATCGTTGATTCGCCGTAACTACATAGATAAAGACCAGTTACACACCAATGATAATGGACATTGAGTAGGGTGTTCTGGTCAAACTTCAAACCCCCATGCGTGTGCACAAACCCACAACATTTAGAAGGACGATTGACTTAACCCCACACAGGCCTGTGAGATGGACACTGACCAACTTTGACCTATTTGTAAGCGTTATCTGGCTGGTATCTAGCTTCCCACAAGCCTTTCTCCTCCATAATCTTGACTTGCAAACCCTTAACCAGGTTGTAGATAAGACGGAGTGTCGGCATAGATACGCCCAGCGCTTCTCCCTCCCGCAGCGGCTCCCCGACTAGGTTCTCAATCTCCATCAAATTACCCTTCTCGTAATCCTGAAGCATGCTAGGCTTGAAGAAAGATTCAGCCCCATCCTGGGTCATGACCGCGTCGACCAGGTCTTCTTGCAAAGTGATCCCTTTCGCTGCAGCTGCAGCCCGGATCTCAAGGATGATGGGAATCACCAACTCCTCAACCACATTTTGACACATCCGGATGCGCGAAGTGTCCATTTGTAGTACCGTCGCAACTGCGTTGAACGATGAGTTGTAGGCAAGCTTCCTCCACCGCATGACAGGCACATTCATGTCGAGTATGATGTCAAGGTTACCGTTGGGATTATAAAGTGATACATAGCGTCTGGCGGCTTCTTCTGCTATTTGAGCCGGAACTAGCGGACTGGAAAAAGGCCCGATTTTCTGCATATCGCTATCGCTATGCAGGATCGTGCCATTAGAGAGAATAGATGCGCCCGTGAAAACAACGCTGCTGATAAGAGGATTGGTAGGAAACCGGGCAGCGAGAGGCTTTTCAATGTTCAAACCGTTCTGAGCCAGGACTATAGCCGTCTTGCCTGGGGTAACTGCGGGGGCAATGATATCAGCCACGGTTGGGGGGACATCCGGGATATTTTTGGTCGTCACTACGATAAACTCGAAGGGCTTGATACCCTGTTCCGAAACGTCAGGGACGCTTCTCGTAACTAAAATAGTAGTTAGAATGGCTGTTCGAAATTTGGTATGACATCAATTAACACACTTGCTGTTGGCCTCCAGGATCTGATATCATGACCAAAATCAACCGAGTCGATGTCTATTCCTTGCTTTATAGCGCGGTCGTACGTCGATCGCATTACTGCCGTCACTTCAGCCAACCCTCCGTGTTCCAGTGCGTAAGCACAAACAGTGCCAATGCCACCGGTGCCGACCACCAGTACCCTGCTCTTGGCCATGTTGTAGATCGTGATTGGTAAATCGGTGTGATTTTTCGTTTATGATGGTGGTGGTGTGAAGCGTCCGGAGTTCAAGATTTCCAGGAAATCAAGCCAGCAAAACCACTCGCTGGCGCATGACAAAGTTTGTAAGGAATTCCTTAACATTCCATACCACCTGATGGCCCAAGTGTCTGGTGGATTTGACAGGACTGAGCATGGCTATCTCCTGCGCCCTATGGCCCCGCAGCTCAGGAACTATATGTCGCACCCTTCAAAATGGCTCGTCTTTTTAGGGCAAAAGGTGGGAACCTTCAATAGATTGACTTCGGTATTGCTATCTCTATAATCTTTGACAGCTCCACTGTGGAATCAGCACCTTCTAGCATGTGCACACAGGACTCATTTTGTTGGTCCCGGAGGTGGAGCAAGAGCCCTCTCAAAAGGCATCTAAATGCGATACAGCTCCGATTAGATATGTCCTGCCACTATTTTAGGTGAAAAGGTCCGAAGATGGAACCCACTCCAATGCGGAAGTTGGCAGCGATTGGACCGGAACTATTGGACTATTAAGTAGTGCGATTCGTTTGATGTGGGGCGGCGAGCTTCTGAGACAGTCAGAGCTCTATCTTCATATACTAGGATAATTACAAGCGTGTTCGGTATGAAAAGGATATTATATTAATATGATCATTTTGACTCTTTTGCACTGTGTTTTATATTCAAGCCCTCTGGGCTGAGACTTATTCGATAGAAAGTGACTAAGCAGTGAGCGGAAATAATTTTATATTGCTTACAGATGCTGGTCGGGGATAGACAATCAACTGCCCAGCCACTGATGGGTCATTGTCGCCTGAATAGCAGATTTGTTTAATGGTGAATTTATTGGCAGTTGAGTAACGCTTGCTCGAATTAGACACCAGAGAAATTGACCCCATATGCGCAGAGTCAGCTCTGTTACACCAGGTTCAGCATGCATAGCCATTCATATAAAGTGCACAACTCTGGGACATGGGTTTACGTGACGTTCAACTCAGCATCAAACGCACTCCTGAACCGTCAAGCACTTGACGCCAGTGGCATTTTTGTGACTGTTGGCGAGACGGCCCAGTCTTCCAGACATCTTCCAGAACATGGAGTCCCGTCCTGAAAGATTCGATCCGGTACACCTTCACACGAGAATACCAGCTGCGAAATCGGTCCTGCATTTCGACGTCAAAAGTCTCACTCGCAGCAATGAAAACAGGCCAGAAGAGTGGCGCCGCTAATGCTTCTTGCGTTCCCACTTTCAGACTCTCAACCGTCTCCATACTGTTCAGGACCTGGTTGACATACGGCAGGAGGAATCGATGGCCAACCTGTCGGATATTTTGCGCGAAATAGATTATGAGAGCGTTATGGAACGCTAAGGTGTACTGGTGCACAATTTTGGCGCTGATCGATGTGTTTACTTTGGTGCATCCTTCGAGACCCACCACTGCAGGCCAGTCTGATGGCTTTTTCTAGCTGATCGCATTCTTCCATCAAAGAGTCTGGCACCTGGCTGGACAGATCCGCATCCCGTACCTCGTCCAACTTGTCGGTTAAATCGATGACTTCGATCAAAAGGAGGACTAAGCCATGGGGAATTCCATAGATCCTCTCGCAGCTGGACATTCGTGTCTCAAGATCCATATTTATCCCTGTTGGGAAGCCAGACATCTGAGCGCCAAGAAGATCGCGGCAAAATATATCAGGCGGCAAGTCTCTGGCTTTATCCAGATGTTGAGGGTGCCGACTAGACCGCGGGGCTGTGCTCTCATAAATCGTGCGCAGGTAGAAATAAATGCGATGAAGTGTTTGAGCTTTCGTTGAGTACTTTCGTTTCCATTTCTGTGCCTGGCTGATTAGGCGAAAACACCCATCTAGGTGAATGCCACAGGTATCAGTATCACCGGATATGACCTATGATATGTTTAGTTGCTTCAACAGCCACTTATGGGTTGTTGACTTACGTCCATGGTGATCATAGATAGTGTAGTCGCTAGGAACTCCTTGTACTTTGGGGGAGATTTGGCGTAGAAGTAGCATTCGACAGCATTTCTGAGCAGGTTGATCGCTTTACAACGGTATTTACTTGCAGTTGCTCGCCAACCAAGAGCATCATCTGCCCGCATATGCGACTGACCGTCATTAGACAGAAGAAACGAGCTAATGCCCAGTAATGTACACAGGAGGGCTTCACGAATCATGGAGGTTGAACCTTGCATACTAAGTTCGCCCATGGCCTGAAGAGCTATAGGTAGGTGAACGGTCTTCCATGGGCTTTTTTCATGATCGATGACGGAAAAGAGGTAAAGGACTCGGTGCGAATAGTGATACATGAGGAAATTCTCATCAGAGGAGAGCCGGGACGAAGTGGGTCGTACGAGGAACGGAGTCGGGGACAAGACCTGGGAGGTCGAAGGGGGAGTTTGCGATGCGTAGCCATCCTGCACATCTCCAACGTTGAAGATAAAAGCATCATTATATGTCCCACGGAAGGTGGCTATGTCTCCGGAGAGCTCAACTGCTGCTGATTCTGGACGATGATTCTGCTGGGCCGCTAAAACGGTAGATGGAACAAGGGGTCCCCATGAGGGTAACTCATAACTACCCTCCAGAGGCACTTCCGGGGGACTTGTAGATTGATCTATCTCAGTGAGAGCCGGCGATCCCACTGAGTCCCATTCAGCTGGTTGCGAAACGGAACCCGCCTCCGAGGAAATAGATGCACTACACTTATGGCGCCCAGCCGTCCCAAGGACGCCAAAACAATCAATAAAATGGGAGACTTCTTCACGAGGGTTTGCTGTATCGTCGTCGGCCAGCAAGTCCAAAGTATTCAGAATCTTGTCGATGTGACTGGACGGGAAAGCAACTCTCCTAGAATCTACAGTATCGATCAGGACGAGCCAATGCAAGCAAATACCAAGCCAATAATTCCCTCAATTTCTGGCATACCTGGGACAATATTACTCCGTGCTGCGGAAGGGCAGGGTCCTTCCTGTTCGTCGGCATCATTACGAACCCATTGGAGTCTTACCCCATAGCCTTCACACTTGCGCCCCTTTCGGAAACACTGAAGACATTGGGGTTTGGTCTCGTCACATCTGATTCTTCGAGCACGGCATGTCCAGCAGCCTGTGAATGTCTTGGTATGCTTCCTGATCTTTGCAACGCCAAGGCCGCCGGTGGACATTGTGGGTCCTCCGGCTGGGTGAAGATCGCCGCAAAGAAGAACCACCTAGAGAGGCAAGAGCAAGCTTGGAAGGAAGATCAGCTGAGGCGATACACGAGGTGTAAGAACAATATGTGCAGGCCGATTGATGAAAGGAAGGTGAGAGCGACAGGCTGGCCGGACTATAAGCCTTGCAAGAGCGGATCATAAGGCGGGGTAACGGGAGATAGGGCTTCCATTTCCCAATTTGTTAATGGAAACCGACGGCCTGGCCCACTAATAGCCCTAGCAACACCGATAAGCACGTCAATAAAACACGATAGAATTAATGGTACTATAAGCTCCAGCCTTTTCACATTTACTACAAGCGCAATAATCAGAATGTCGACTACTACCACTCTTGAGACCGTTGGCAGAATGAATGTCCAGCCGGTAAAACAGGAGAAAGATCAGTGTTTTTCCACTGGCGGATACTCGTTCCCAGGCATTCCTACGTTTGACGACCCTTACAAGAGCCGCAAATGGCAGCTGGAGCACATGGCCGCCGCCTTCAGAGTCTTTGCAAGAAAGGGCTTCACAGAGGGCACTGCGGGACATATCAGTCTTCGTGACCCGGTACAATCCAACACATTCTGGATCAACCCGTGAGTTCGATATAAACCAGCGGAAGCTGTTAATAGTGCTTACGATACAAGATTCGGTGTTCATTTTGGCATGCTGAAAGCAAGTGACATGGTCCAACTTGATGAAGAGGGCCAGGTCATTGGAGGAAACAAGGTCGCCGTCAACGCGGCAGGATTCCAAATCCATAGTGCCATCCACAAGGCCCGTCCTGATATCAATGCTGCTTGCCACACACATTCCGTGGCGGGCAAAGCTTGGTCAACATTTGGCCGCCCTCTAGATATCATCAGTCAGGATACGTGCACCTTCTTAGGAATCCAGACAGTCCATGAGAACTTTGGCGGAATCGTACTCGAGGATGCAGAAAGTGAGAGGATCGCGAAAACTTTAGGCGAGAAGAATCGTGTCGTAATACTACAAAACCACGGCATTCTCACTACTGGGGCAACTGTCGATGAGGCAGCGTATCTCTTCACACTCATGGAACGCAGCTGTGAAATTCAGCTTATGGTGGAGGGCACGAATCTCCCCAAGAGGTTGGTTGGGCCAAAGGAGGCAGAGTACACTGCGAAGGTGAATCAAGATCCGGTGAGCTATTATATGGCATAATACCTCCTGATGCGGAGTGGGTGCGTCAGTACTGATCATTTGTGTCTTAACAGGAAACGCTCTATATCGAGTTTCAACCAGATTTCAACTATGAGGTTTGGAAGTCAAAAGGAGAGCTAACCACTGGGGTGTAAATAAGGCGGCGAAGTGAGATGAGAAGGTACAAAATCTTGACCAAACTATCTAAAGAGACTAGTCGAGGGTGCTTACACTTATGCCATGGTGAGAGCACGCAATTGTGCATAGACTGATCTGCCGCGCGGTTAGTTGTAGGGTGTTTTCACTGCAATAGACAGGCTTATGGAGCCAACTCCTCTTTCAAATTGACAAGATAGAGCTAGAGATAAAGATACATCATAAAATCCACAACTAGACTATTATAAGGAGCATCAAAGATGCAGTCCCATTTTTGAACTGTCACGGAGAATGCATTCATCGTCATTGCCACAACAAATATAGAGTACAGCGTAGCTACCAGCCTCAAGCAGGAAAGCGTAGCTTACGAATTGGGAATTCTGCTTTTTTAGCTGCTCCCATGACGGTCTGAGCACAGACAGAGTCACTTCCCGGTTATGTAATGGTGCCAAAAGACAGCTTTGCCATTGCTGTCAGGTGGCCTAATCTCGGGTTGATTCTACTCACAGTCCTGAGGTCATTGAAATGGAAAATGTACCACATGATGTATGTCCCCGAGCGCATAATGCAAATCATTAAATTGTATCATCCATTTACGGAGTTACCTAAACCTCAATAAGTTGTTCCAGTGTATGGTCAATGAAGTCCCGCTGTTCCTCCAGCCAACGCCTCATCTCCGGAAGGTCAAAGGCTCGCCGCCCCTTGACGCGATCACGTTCCTCCTTGATCTTACTACGGAACCGCTCCTCGACGATTTCCATACGATAATTGTTGTACTGGGTATATAGTTCACTCGTGTTACTAATGGCGCGGAGGCCGTTGAGAGTGGTCTCGTCTAGAGCAAGAGGGCTCTTAGGCCGGAAGGAAGTGACCATCGCAATGCGTTCACGGCCACCAAACGCTTTCAACGCCTGGTGTTCAAGATAACGTCCCTGCATAATCACGGCGGTGCCCTTTAAAGTTGTTAGATCCTGTGATTTCAGAAGCATCTTGATTTCACGCTTACCATGCTCGGACCGCGAACCTTCCTCACCTCGCCGTCAGGAAGTCGGATTGCTGTCTCTCCACCGACCATGCCAGTGCAGTCAGAGGCCATCGTCACGCAGACAAAAGGAACACTGTCGTAGTGCCAACCAACAGAAGATGTCTCATCCCCGGAGCCAACAGTTGCAACATTCTGGTCGTTAATTGATATATTAACGTTCGCAACGTCATAATCACAGCATGGAACGAGTTCAATGCCTGCAATATCAGAAACAATCTTTAGGACTTCTGGTGACCACCACAGAGAGAAGCAGAACGGGGCGTTCCTGTCACAGATTTAGTCTTCACTGTGATCGCGATACAGGGGATGTACACGTACTCTGGTGACAAGCCACGGATCAACTGAGGAGTCAAGTCTGATCCGAACCGACAGTTCTCGAGCGACCATTCACTAAAAAGCTCGGCTCTCATCTGGAGCATAGCTTCCTTCGTAAAAAGCGGGAAAGGGTCCGACACAGCATTAGGAGAGATTCCATGGCCTTCAAGACCGATGTCCCTCATCATAGTAATGTGCTGCGGTGGTTCAAAAGCAAGATGCTCCTTTGGATTGAAGGGAACCCGCTTTGTTCGACGTGCTTCCTCGATGAGGTGAAGAGGCAGGTCCTGAGAAGGACGTGTAGGCTTCTTGAGTTTGGGACCCTCCACGAAAGGAGCCTTTGAACGACTCAGGCTTGGAAGGCTCGGGGGTGCTTCCGCGGCGGTAGCAGCAGGCATCTTTGGGATTGCGGTAGTACTTTAGTTAAAATTATTAAGTATGGCTTCACGGGCGTCTTGGTTCTCAAGGTTAGCAGATTGCACTGACTCGCAAAGTGCGGGGCCTTGGGGAAGGACAGAGGGCATATTTATGGTGTACTGGTCCGGCTCTGAGACAGCTACAAAGCATGCCCTAAGAAGATTAGAAAAACTGCCTTGAATCCAATATACCTCCAAAACCTGTTATCAGAAGACCCCAATGAGTCCAGTCACGTATTGGCCTCTAACAAAGCCTACCTCCAAGCTGTGTATCGTTTCCGAGACTGGCTATTATGGTGGAGGACGCGAATGCCGCCCTAAAATCGAACCTGATAGTGGGCTTATCAGCTGCCTGACATGAGGAAATTGAATCCGAGATCTTATGCGGGTAACCGTGGCATTTTGCAGCCTGGTCCACGCTCCGCTCCCTCCAGTACGGGATGTGGAGTATGCATCGCCGTGGCATACTCAAGCCGGATGAGGTAGTGGCTCATGTCGCACTTTTTGTCTGTTTCCATCAAACCCACCCAATGCATGAGCACCTTGACCCACCCATGACACATTCTCAATGGAATCATGTACAGCTAGTAGCTTTATGGTAAGAAGCTCTAGAATCTAGCTTCGTCTCTATATCTGTCCTTCGCCCAGGCTATAAAGTTTACTATCTCATATTTCTCATCAATAAGCCTCTGTCCTGAATCAGTCCTCCAAATCTTCAATTATTACTTCCCATAGAACTTTGCACGTCATGTTCGATGTCGCTATCATTGGTGCAGGAATGAGCGGCCTGCAGGCTTCAGTCTCTGCTAAGCAGGCTGGGCTCTCATTCTGTGTTATTGAGGCTAGAGATCGTGTTGGAGGCAAGGTATGGAGCATCCCGCTCGCATCTGGTCGAGGGACTGCGGATCTTGGCGCTGCCTGGATCAACGATGAGCTGCAGCCCCGTATCACGGCCTACGTCCGAAAGTTCAAAATGGACACTGTCAGTCAGCCCATCGACAAGACTGCTATAGTCCAGGTTTCCGAAGATGAGCGTCTCGAGTTCCCCTTTGGTGTGATTCCCGATGTAGGTATCATCATTCTCCTGTGTGGCCCAGTCCAGTTTTAATCTATGCTCACACGATGTGTAGTTTCCACCGGAAGAAAAGAGGAACTTGGAAATGATTCGCGATCATATCGAGGCAGAGTCTCAGAAGAGGGAGGCTCCCAAGTTGAAGGATGATCAAGTTTCTCTCGACACGTATGTTCGCAAGCTAGGTGCCACGGAAAAGACTTGCAAGATGGTGAACCTCTGGGTTCGAGCAATGCACGGCCTTGAATCAACTGAGGAGTCGGCAGCGCATTTCATCGACTACTGCCGCAGAAACCACGGTCTTCTCGCAGCACGAGCTGATGACCGCACGGGTGGTAACTACTTGCGCTTGCAGGGTGGTAGGTCTTAGAAGAACGCAAGGCTTTGGAACAGATACTAACATCTTAGACAGGGACTCAAGACATTGCACGTGGCATTGCCCGCCTAGTTGGCGAACAACACATATATCTTGCGCATCCGGTTCAGTCTATACATGACGAACAGGCAAAGGTCACAATTACCACAAGCAATGGCAAAACATTTGTCGCCAAAAAGGTCATCGTATCCGTCCCAAGTGCCTTATTCAGGGATATCAAATTTACGCCTCCCCTTCCAGCCGCTCTTCAGGAGCGCTCTAGCAATACGAAGCTCGGCCACTATAACAAGGCTATTGTATGCTATGATAAGCCCTGGTGGAGAGACCTAGGCTACAACGGATTTCTATTCAGTTATGACGGCCCAATCTGCATTGTCCGAGACACCAGTATCCCAGAGAAGAATTCTTACAGCTTGACATGCTTTGTCAACGGCAATGTAGGAGCAGAATGGGCTAAACAAAACCCCCATGCGCGACGCCGAGCCGTTTTGGAGCAGCTTGCAAAGGGTTACAACGTCGATCGATCGTCGGAGCTCTGGCGTCCCATTGAATTCTTCGACCAAATCTGGAAGCACGAGCCTTACAGCCAGGGCGCTCTCTCTCCGATTCCTGCTATTGGCCACTACGTCAAGTATCAATCTGTGCATGGCAAGCCAGTAGGAAATATTCACTTTGTGGGAACCGAGTACTCTGATCATTGGAAGGGCTATATGGAAGGTGCTTTGACTTCCGGCGCACAAGGAGCTGAGGAGGTGGTGAGGGCGCTGAAGGCTCCAGAATCACGTCTCTAATTCGATATTTTCTTGACAAGCGCCAATAGGCATCATCTTGCAGTCTCCGAGTTTCCTGATTACATTTATTGATTGCTTAGAGATTTTAGGCTTTTTGACTAGTGATGATTGTTACGAAACACTGCTGTAGCGCAGTACCTTTCCGGGTCTCACAGGAGGACAGCGTGAATTCAATGTTGATAATAGCAGCGCCGTAGATCACGAAAATAATTAATTAATTAATAAACCAAAAAACTTCCGTTTAACTGCTGAATGCTGCAGTCAAAATGACCCCATCCAAGATAAGGTATCCGTGGCCAGCCCTGACTCGCTTACTTTTGCTCTTTTCTTGTCCTCGGGGTTGGTTCCTAACACAATGCTTGTTCGCACGGGCCCCATTTCGGAAGCTGACAGCGAATTTCGCTCCCAATTTCCCTGCGGGCAAGGGTGTTCTTCTCTCAACGTCTGAGCTCCTAGGAACATGCTATGCAACACAGGCCTTGTCATCGTAGAAAGTGAAAAACAACTAGAAGGAACGATTCTAAATGGGAGCTTATTTCCCTCTCGTCTTCTTTGGTTCACTTCATAGCCCTTTTGACTCCCTATTGCCCTTTCTTTCTTTTGGATCAACTCGGGATCGAAAGCGCTTGCGTTATATTCTATCTACCAGGGCCCATGGTGCCCAATCCGCCATTTACCTTAATATATAACGCACAACGGGGCATTCAGCCCGAACACATTACAAAAGTCGCCACGAACGACTGGAGTGACATACCAGAACCCTCGCTAACCCGGATTAGACTAGGGCTTCCCGTTCCGACCCGTCCCCGTACCCGAGCCCGGGGGTTTATCCGGTAATCTGTACAAGAGTGAACCCTTGATCTAGATCTTGACAACATAGTAAGCCTTAGACTTAATGGTGTACATTTAAAGCAAATTGTTAACAATATGGTAGATTCTCTGGATATATTATCCGGGGCTCCATAAGCATGGCTAAATATAGTACTATTAGTAATCGGTGCATGGGTCTATGATATATATCTTGGTCGTGTTAGGTGTACACTGGCAAGTGGTGCGGCTTGGCCTATTATTTCTCACTCAACTTGGTACATATACAGACGAAATACAGGAGTAAGTAAAAGGAGAGAGAAAGAAAACCTATATGTATTGTCAAAATACAGGTCTGGGGCTCCTGCTTAGCATAATAGCCTAAGATAACAAAGCAAGGTACCACGGTCGCTAGAGGAAGGATCTTGTGAGATGAAGACTCACGATGAAGGGTATTTACAAACTTCTCTGGTCAAATCAGAAACATCTGTCAGATGGTCAAATTGTGCTAAATGGCTTTATTTGATTTCTCAAGATACAAGAGATCTGTGCTACTGAGTAGGGAACGTCGATCATCACTGGAAATAGGTAAGCTTGTGGCGGCTAGGTATGACTATGTGTCTCTTGACTGGTCAGAAACACAACACAATGAGGCTCAGCTGGATTAATGTGGAGGATTAGGCCCACTCAGGTGACTGCAGCCAGATCAGCTGAACTCTTTTCCGAGATTCTTTCACTCGCTCCGGCACCTCAGCTTCGTAACTTGATCATAACAACTTCATATTCTTGGTGAACTGCCTCGGTAGACTGTTCATGTCCAACATGTTCAAGAGCGTACGGGAAAAGCTCTGCTGTGGTAAGGCAGATACAGCTGACGGCCATGATTCACCTTCGCAACCTGTGGAAATCCCCCACAAGCCAAATGATGAGGTGGAGACCATACCCACGCCATCAAAGGTCAAAACAGACGTGGCCAGAGTTGAGAAACCAGCCAAACGAGATCTCTGGAAAGAAGCATTCGAAAGCTTGCCTGACGACCGCAGAAAGTACTTGAAGGTCAAGGACGGATGTTCTACGGTGGATGCGATCGACGATGTTATCAGTACCACAAAGCAGAAATACGAAGACTGGAAGAACGAGGGCCTAAAGATTCGCAGGCGGGATGGGAACGATTTAAACGTTCGTGATTCAGTGGAGAACATTCTCTCTTATGCGTTGCAGGCCAAAGACCTTATCTCAAAGGCAGTTTCCTTCGATCCTACCGGACATGGTGAGTTTGTTATCTCATGGCGGGGAAGTACAGTACTTGCTTACGCAGGCTTTAGCATCAACTGCATGGTCGATTGTTTCATTGGGATTGACGGTAAGGACATAGTAATACACAGTTTGGATTTGGTCTAGAGGCTAAATAAGAAAGATGGTCCAAAATGACATTCAACGTCGAGACGCTGTTTTCGCAGCATCGGAGTACCTTGCTGACACTCTCGCTTATTATACCCTGATTGATATGCATCGCCGGGACCAGAACGTCGATAGTGACCAGAACCTTGATAATGCTCTCCTTGGGGTCTATTCGGCACTTCTCGACTATTCAGCTGAAGTAAATAAGGTGCGGGAGCAGAAAGCCATCGGTAAGTCTATAGTGCATACATCGGGTTCAAGGCCGGCAGCAGATCCAGGCTAATGGCTTCAAAAGTTCGCGTAGGCAAGAGCATCTATGCAATTGCCGACCAGCCACTTGAACAACTCAAAGGAAATGTCAAGGAAAAGGGTCAGAGTGCGGACAAATGGGCATACCTGAGCGATAGTCTTCGTGAGACTTTCGTCATTCTACATTGTCTGAATGATTTATTGATGGATAATAGGCAACCGAAAGAATGCTGAGGATATTCTCGCTAAGATCGATAAGGCCATTCTTGTGAACAAGAACATTGAGACCAAAGTGTTGAGTATGATTTCGAATATATTAAATGCATAGCTTATACTGACTCGTGTAGCGGCGGAGGAGGAAACAATCCTGCATTGGGTCTCCACGGCGGACTACTCCAAGATCCAGAACGAAACGCAGCAATTCCGAAGTCCCAATACTGGTAACTGGTTTCTAACTTTAAAACAATATCAGGATTGGAAGGACTCAGCCGGACACATCCTATGGCTCTATGGAATAGTGGGCTGTGGGAAATCCGTCCTCTGGTAGGCAAAAATCGGATACAAAAAGATCTATACTGACCACATCCAGTTCAACCATCATACAAGACATTGAGAGTCTCTGTGAGGAAGATTCGACCAAGTCATTTGCATACTGGTATTTTCAGTTCAGCAATGAAATGACATGGAGCGTACAAAACTTGGTCAGGTCTTTGATCAGACAGCTCAGCCGGAAGCCGCTGGCACAGTCAGTAACCAATATGTGGGAAAGGAATAGCGGGCGGGGAAGTCAGCCTGGCTGGGAGGAATTACGGGATACCCTTGATGATGTGCTTTCAAAGACTCCTGGTGAAATATTTCTGGTGCTGGATGCCTTGGATGAGTGTCCCAAGCGGCTGGGTCGCAGTGAGAGAGAGGTATTACTATCACTCCTGGAACGTCTTAACGAGCGTCATAAAAATAAGGTTCATATTCTTGCAACTAGCAGGCTCGAGCAAGATATTCAGGCAAAGCTGGGGAGATTTCCCACTGTTAACTTGGAAACTAAGCTAGCAAAGGATGTCGAAACATTTGTCCGCACTGAGGTTAACAATGGTCGTCTGCGAGAATTCAAGGATATGCAAGATCGTATCGTTGATCATTTACTGGGCACCAGAGAACGGTATAACTGTCCGTTCTGCGACTTGATGAATTAAGACAATTAAGCTAACCTATAACCCTAACTAGGCGCTTCCGCTGGGCTGATTTACAAATCACACGGCTGGAGAATTGTAATACAGACGAACAGATAGAAGATGCGCTACAAACCATTCCTAAAACACTCGAGGAGATGTACCGGGAAGTACTTGACAGGATCGAGGAAAAGGATATAAATATAGCACGCGAAATCCTTCTTTTCCTGTGCCTTGCGCCAGCGCCGCTGGACATAAAAACCATTGCAGACGCGGTATCGTTGCGGTCCCCAGATCGCATTGTTAAGATCTGTACAACCTCTCTGATTCTTGTCAGCGAAGACGGCAGGATTAGGCTGGCACATTTCTCTGTCAAAGAATACCTCGTGGTCTCAGAGGGTGTCGAAAATTATGACCGGTTCCGGTTCTCAGAAGCTAAAGGCCACCATGATCTGGCTATAAAGACTATCGACCTTCTTCTTTCGCAGAACGAGAAGTTGACAAAGGAGATCGCTATGTCGCAGCCCTTCCTCTTCTATGCGGCAAACAACTGGGGCACCCATGTTGCCGCTGCAGGGGACGTACTAGACATACAAGGCAAGATCGACCGTCTCTTCACTAAGCCTAATATCTACTTCAATTGGCTGTGTATAGCTGAAGCTTTGCGGTATTTCCCGGGTAATCCTTGGCGCATGGTGATTGAAGAGTGTGAGCCACCAATGCATCGCGCCTCCAGCATGGGTTTGGCAACCACAGTGCGAGCAATGTTCGACCAAGGTTCGGATCCTTTGGAGCCCTCCGAGGGACGTGAAAGAGATAATGCATTGACTGTCGCCGCCAAAAATGGCCATCTCGATATTGTGGAATTCCTGTTAGGCAAAGACCTTACAATAGACAGGGAATTGGTCAGGTGGTTGATGAACAATATTAATCCTACAGATCATGGAAAAGCAAAATTGGAAGTGATTGTAAACCTAATCTGGGACTTGGGTTTGTTGTTTGACGAATCTAAGAGACCCGACAAGGTTATTGATGAGCTTACAATACTGCAGATAATGACGAATTACTATTGTGGACTTGAGCTGATGAGGCTTCTTCTCGATCGGCGACATGAGGCCTGTATTCCTATTACTGATAATGTGCTATTGTATGCGATGTTTCTCTTCTCTTCTGAAGAGATGATTCGATTGCTTTTTGAAAAATGCAATGAGGATATACACCTTGGCCCTTCCTTCTTTGCTCAACTGGACGAAAGGACTTTTGGTTTTTATAATAACTATTGCGGACTCGATGTTGCTTTAATGAACAGAGCGACTGAGCTGGCCGTAGACGACCGGATCGTTGCACACTGTGCTCATCATGCGAGCTCGAAAGCTATGGATTCGATGTTACGGACCCATCGAGATATCCGAGTGATTGAGGAGACGCTAATAGCAGCGACCTCTAATCCGTTCGGTGCAGCCACAATTCGCTTGCTTTTTGATCGGCGAGAGCCAGGCACGCAGATTAGCGAGAGAATCCTTCTCACTGCAGCAGCGAACCACAAATGCCCAGAGATCCTGAGGTTCGTGCTTGATAAACTTGATCCAGCTGCTCCAATGACCCAAAGGATGATTCTTACTATAGCGGAAGAGATCGTGAGCGATATACGCTTTAAATACGACAGTCAGTTTGATCAAACCTTTAAAGTCGTGATTGAGGAACTTAGCCCAAATACTCTGTTGACCGAGAAGGTAAAAGAAGGTCTCGTCATGAAGGGATCAGCGATGGTAAGGCTGGTTCTAGATAGACAGCAGGCGGGCTTCATCGTATCCGAGAAAATGCTGGAGATAGCCGCTGCTTCACGGGGAGACGATGCGGTAAAACTGTTGCAATTGCTCATGACCAATGGCGGCGCAGAGGCTCCAATAACCGAGGGTATTGTATGCGCAGCAGCTGGGAATTATAGAAATGGCTCGTCCGTCATGGAGTATTTGTTTGGGGTGCAGGAATATTCCCTTCCTATTACGGAGAATGTCCTTGTCGCAGCAACACAAAGTCCAGAGGCACTTGAAATACTACTGGACAAATGTCCAGAGGCTAAGATAACGGACAGAGTGTTTGTAGCGGCATGCAGAGACAAGGACGTAATGGTGATGCTTCTTTCTCGCCCCCACAATAATCTGCCAATTAAAGCTATCATGACCGAGATTAGAAAATATTCTATTGGAATATGGCCTATTGAAACAGTTCAAGTGCTCGGGTTACTCGTTGATCGACATCTGGTGGATGTTGATGCATGGGCGGTGGAAACTGTTGCCTCCAGCTCTCGGCATCTGGAGGTTCTGCTGAGTAAAAAGCCGGATGTGCTCATCACGCAGCAAGCTCTGGTACAGGCAGCAAAAAACCTTGATTCATTGCGCCTGCTACTAAAGGCGGAAAAGAACCATGGCCTTGTTACAGAGGAGGTAATGATGGCTGCAGCAAAGTCCGACCTCCGACACGCAGAGACTATGAGATGCATCTTGCATCGTGTGGAATCTGCGCCGCTCACGGAAAAGGTGCTCAAAGAGGCTATGTCCCATAGGAACTTCGACACAGCAAAACTTATTCTCGCTCGACGTCCAGACCTGAACCTAAACGCAAGTTGGGAGGAGATTTGGCACGATGTTAATATGCCAGGTGTGAACAGAGGATGGGCGACCTTAGTTCTTGCACGACTTAAAGGCTTTGAATTAGACGAGCGTATTCTGCAGGACTATTCATACGACCGGGAACAGAAAGATAATGACGGTTTTGACAGCTTTGACCATCTGATTTACACGCTTTGCGAGTATGAAGGACTGCTTCCAGCGACCGAAGGAGTGGGAGTGATTGTCCTAGAGAGATGTACCCATCGCGCTGCTGACAGGTTCTTGAAGTACCGCCCAAACCTCCCCATCACGGACAAGCTGTTTCAGGCTGTGGAGAGGAACCCAAAAGCGGATAAAGCGGGTTTGCTATCGCTTCTTGCTAGCAAGAGAGGCTTAGCCTGATGTAGAAGCATATACACATGTAACCGTGAACACATTTATATTGGAAGATATACCCCAAATCGTTATGCAAAAAAGCAGCACAACTTGGTAATCTTAAAAGTGCCAGTGATAATAGCTAGGTAGATTGAGAGAAGGATAGATAGACATAGAGCTCCAATTGATAGATGCAGAACAACGGTGTAAGAACAGAGAGAAAATAAGAACAACTAATAAGAATGTGAATAGTGCATGTTAAGGCTCCTCATTTTTTCGTTCGGAGAATTTTATAGCAGAGTGATTCCTTATAGGCCCATGGAACCACGACTTCTAAGCGAAAGCTCAAGACTTTAAATGCGTTCTACCGTGTGATTTAGCAATAGTTAATCAATTCCCAAACCCCGGAATATGATGGTCTGTACGAAGCATAGATACCATCGAGCATGGCCCTGGAATTCTCTCATGGCACGGAAGAAGTTAGACGCTCCTAGTATACCCTAGTATTCGATGCACTCTCACCTTCAGGAGGTATTTGGAAGTAGAGTCGGTTCACCTAGTTTCAAGGCTAAGTGGGATAACACTGGGTGCTGGTGAATGCCAGTTCCGCGTAGGTTATGCCACCCAAGGCGTTTGAGGCGCGATATTAGCGTGATCGCTGCCAGCGAGTTTCCACCAAGATGGACAAAGTTGCTATCCAGGCCAACAGCTTTAATGTCAAGTTGAAGGACATCGCCAACCACTTCCTGCAGAATTCGCTAGGGTTCAGAGACGGGCCCCCGTGGGACTATTATCCCGGTGATTTCGTCAGTCGGCGTCGGAGGAAGGCGCCCTGCTGTCTCACGAAGATATTTTCTGTCCGTCTTGCCAGTCAAGGACCTGGGTACATTGGACAGAGGCAGAAACCTGCCGGGGATCATATACGAAGGAAGTTGGTTCTCTAGCTCGCGTCGAATGTCTTGAACAAGTGACGGGAACTGCGGTGTTGGAGTGCGAAGAATGTCGCCAGAATTGGGTACACCCGTCGTGCCGGCCTCGGTTGTCAACAGAAAAGCAACCAGAGCAGATGGCTTGTCATCAGCCGTCACCAGTTCAACAATTGCAGTCTTGAGCGTGTCCCCCGCGCAGCGATGGATGCAGTGCTCCACCTCGCCCAGTTCAATGCGCTGCCCGCGAAGTTTAACTTGTGTATCCTTCCGCCCGTGATACAACAAGGACCCGTCAAGTTGGGGGGCATACTGTACGAGGTCACCTGTCTTGTATATGCCATGCGGCTGTCTCCCTCGGATTTGCTGTAGCCATGGGGGTGGTGTGATGAATGCTGCGGCGGTTTTCTCGGGCTCGTTTAGATACCCGCGACCGAATGGGTCCTTCCACGAGAAGCTCTCGCACAGCTCCGATTGGGAGAGTGTTATGATTCTCAGGGTCCACTATCCAGCAGGACGCACAGGGTGCAATGCCTATATTGCGGTGGTCTGTGGAGATTGTCACCGGGTGCTGAAAGGAGGTTTCGATGGAGCATTCTGATGGGCCGTATGCATTCACCAAATCCACATGCCCTGCCCAGGTTGCTATGTCTCCTTCGTTCACGGGCTCACCGACGAGAATTAGAGTTCTTAAATGGGGGAGCTGATCAGGTTGTAGACCATGGGCGACAGACGGCGTAAAGTACAAGACGTTAACCGCAAAGTGCCGGACATACTCAACTATATTGGTGTATCGATCTACCTCATGCGGGACACATACGCATCCACAAGCTACCAAGGTGAAGAGTATTTTCGCGATACTGGCATCGAACGCACGCGAGGCAAGTTGAAGCACGCGGGCCTTGGCGGGGAGGACTTGGCTCCGAGAGCGCGTTAATGCATTGGTTGCAAACGATCTGTGTTCAATCACGACTCCTCTCGGTTTGCCTGTTGAGCCCGATGTAAACACCATATAGGCGGCATTGCATGGTTTCACTGAGGCGATTAGAGCTTCCGCTTGACGTCGAGAGGATACTATGGCCAATGGCGCATCATGTTCTGCATCCTCCGCTGAAAGGACGTGCATAGGAGAAAAGTCTGGTGAGTGAGTATTCACGAGGGGCGGCGATACAATGACTGTACGAGCCTCAACAGTTCGACATATTGCTTCAATCCTACTGTTAGGATGGGCTGGATCGAGCAGTAGAAAAGCGCCGCCAGCTTTGAGAACCGCTAACATGGCAACAGCGGTCCACTTAGATCTCTCTGTATATATAGGAACCACTACCTCCGGACCAAAGGATTGTTCTACCAACAGCTCTGCCACTTTAGACGGTAGGCTGCTCAGCTGCTCGTACGTCAGATCGCCATCCCAGGCAGAAATAGTAGGCTCATCGGGTTGGGCTGCAGCATGTATCTCAATAAGATCGTGGATACAGTCCTCACTAGGTTCTGACCGTGTTTGATTCCAGTTCTTCAAGCAGGCAGTATCCGCAGGCCCAATTGTACATATTTCCTCAAGTGCACAATGTGGCGATACAAGGATACACGACAGAATATGTGCGAATTGGCTGAGAATCTTTGTTACCTGGTGACCATGTAGGGCACCAGGGTCGAAATTGGCCTTAAAGGTCATAGCGGCTGTGTTCAAGAAGCACTCCACAACAAGCGGATACCCATTCCTCTCCACATCAAGGCTTCCTTCAGTAAGGGTCCCCAGTATATTAGGGACTTTTGCTTTCCTCGATGTGGATGGCTGAATAACAAATAGATTATGAAACTCACACGCAGCACTATACTCGGAACTGAGATTCTTCAGATTTGGAAAACCATAATGCCAATGCGCTACCTTATCCGCAGACAGATGTTGGGTGTCTGAAAGGGCATCCTGAACAAACCTCTGCGGGCAGACCTTAACTCTAAATGGCATTGTAGTGATACTTGGTCCCGTACACTGATCAATGCTGTCAACAGCCGGCTTCTGCCAGCCTATTACTCCACCCTGCGAGCGGGTATATCTAGAGAAAGTCAAAACCCCAGCGAGTCGAAGGCATGTTGCAGGGTGATCCCTTGGCATGGTTCAGTCTGTAATCAGAAACTTTGCTCGAGAACAGCTAGGGTTAATCGGCCTGTATGCGAGGAAGTAAGCATACTAGGTCAAGGAACATTCGATGCATCTCGCAGATGTTCTGCCCAGAGCCTACTCTCAGAGGCCAGACCTAGTCTAGTCAGATACTCAATAAATGGTGTAAATACTGGCTGAGACTCCATTGGTTTACCAGAATATACCTTTGCCATTTGTTCTATCAGTAATGTGAGTGACCATTCATCATAGATTGCGTGATGCATCCCCAGAGTGAGAGAGTAGGAGCTCCGCTCCACAAGGGCCATACGAACTAATAATTCTCCCAGACCAAAACCGTGCCCTCTCATATTATCATTGTGAAATCCACCATCGTCCCATAAACGTGGCTGCCTGATACGCATCTAGAGGAGCTTGGCACAGGGCCGCAGTTTCCACGTAACACTGATTATGAAGCAAACGAGGGATTGAACAGAGTATTGTACGTACCGAAGTGGCATAGGATACGTTATAGCTTACATCAGCTGGGAAATACTATTCAATGTGTATATAGCCAGGGTGATAGATGTCTCAGGGTCAGGGTAGGGCTAAAAAGGCAGCGCTGACTACCTCAGACATATAACCCTGAGGCAGTAATGAGCTTTGACGGTTTGAAGCATGGGGCCTGTTAGACCTTCGACACGTGATCTTTTTTCAAATGAATCAATCAAGTAAAAGTCTTCATATCCTTAGTAAAAGAATTATTAAAAATAATTGAAGATCTATATATATCAAGACTGTATTTTATATAATTTATAAAGATTTTTATCGAATTAATATCGAAAGATAAATCTTTCACTACGCTAGAACTATGTTTATTTCCGGTCTCTGGAACACATACCTATCTATCCGTACATTGGGATCATATGACACCCGCTCCGACTGCCTTAGACCCACCCTGACGGTCCCTGAGACACTAAATCCCGACCCTGCAGGAACTGGTACCCTCCCCTATTATAGCATCCCTGACCGCAAGATAAGACCCACCACGGTCAGCGTTGATATCTTCTTCAGATAATCAAAATGCAACATAGTATAGGCCAGCTGTATTCTGCGAGGTATTGCTTGGCATGAAGTGAGAGGCAATACATATTGGCCTGGGGATATTTCCTGCTGCATGAAATAATATGCGTTTCGTGTATCTAACATCCATGCCAGCTTGTCATGTAGCAAGAACTCTTCTGCATAAAGCCTGAACTCGGTACTTCAGTCATAGAAGGTCTAGAGAATTAATAGTCAGGACAGTATTGATTATTAGGTTTGGCCGATCATCAACACCATACTAGAACCGGGTGAGGGATTGCAGATCTCAGACAGAATGGACCGAATGACGTGTTGGCTGGCCCACGGCTGAAGACGGAAAGCTCTGAGAACAGCTCGAAGCTTATGCAGCCACAGGGCTCGTGTAGGCTAATTCTGCAGAAGTTTCTGGATGTATGACATTGGTGAAAGTTTGTTGCTAAATGCGCAGATCATTCAGCCAGCCACAATAGCTCATGCAAGGGGGAATGGCGTAAATGAGAGCGCAGATCATTGTGCTTCCTACGTATGCTTCATGCAACACTACCACTCTTGACAGGCTATATGACCTTATATAACAGCAGACAGTAGGTTCTTAGCAGTCCGTTATTTCTTTGTGTCACGGGCAGGCAAGTGTCTTGATCATTAACTATTCATAATTTCTCTTCACCTTGGTTAATCGTTACTACTATAATCATGAGGATTTGTGTGCTTCAGTCTTCCTATCAAGGTTCCGAGTCCATGCTCAAGGGACTTGACACGGACCTGCCCAATCCTGGAGCCTTCACTTCTCAACATACGTTTGAAAATCGATTTATACGCAAGGATACCGCCAAAGAGGAGATCGACTCCTGCGTAAAGGAAGGATTTGACTTCTACTTAAACTTCCTTTGGGGTACCCTCGACGATGATGTGGCTGGGATCCAGGCAAGCCAGTACTTCGAATCCCTAGGGGTGCCATCTGCTGGCATCCGCAGCTGGGAGCGTTCTCGAACGAAGAATGATTTTTACAAAGAAGCGAGGAAGCGAGGAGCACCCCGCGTGCCAGGAACGGACAGGTTTCCTCTATTCGTGAAACCAGCCAACGGATGCGCTAGTCAAATGATTGATGAAAGGTCTGTGTGCCACGACGAAGGCGAGCTGCGAGAGGCCCTGCGCCGGATAAATGTACGACTCTACGAATCACGACTCAACCGAGGACGTTCTCTTGGCGTTCCAGACTTCAAGGCCTACGCAGATGGTTTCGATCCTGTCACCCGGAGTGAAGATATTGTGGTCCAAGAGTACATTCCTGGGAAGGAATACATTGTTAGTGTGATTGAGTTGGGAGATTCGGCAGTTGCCCTCAACCCTTGTATCGTCAAGACCAAAGATTTGAGCGCCAATGAGAAGTTCCTCACGTTCGACTTGAAGTTCGATAGCGAAACTCGCTTTGAGCTTATTGAAAAAAAAGATAACCCAGCTCTGTATGAGAGACTGCAAACCACCGCGTTGGAGGCGTTTAAAACCGGCATGTTCCACGGTAGCCATATGGGATGTGACGTCGATCTTCGCGTGCGGCCAGACGGTGAAGTCTTCGCCATTGAGGTGAATCCACAGCCAGCTGCCTTCTTGGTAAATTGCAATTTTCAAGACCTCCCAATCATTTCCAGCTTCCCTGGTGGCCACCAGGCCGTGATTAACGTCTTCATTGCCAACTACATGCTCCAGAACAACCGCAGCATCTGGTCTAAGATCGCTGCGACCTACGATGGCCTGGCCTCCGAGTATGATAACCTACAGTCAGATACCAGAATGCCACAGATAGTGAGGGGAATTGTTGAGAAGTTTGACTTTCAGGGAAATATTTTTGACCTGGCCTGTGGAACCGGTATTTTCGGCCGGTTACTCTCTGAGTGCAAACCGGGTAGTCACCGTCCCGCTCATACTGGCAGCCTTGTCGGGTTTGACATTTCATCCATGATGGTAGAAACGTGTCGCTCTACTGGAGTCTATGATGCAGTGTATATCGACCGCATGCAGACGTGCCTGCTCAACAATCTTGACTATGGCGACGTAGACCACATCGTCTGCCTCTCCGCGATCCACTTCCTTTCCCCCGAGGAGTTCACATTCGTCCTGGTGTTATGCTTCCTCATGGCTCGCAAGTCAATTACTATCAGTGTTGATGAGATTCCAGATGGGTATAATGAGACACTACAGGCCTTAGGTTACCATCATATGTATTCGACAAACCACATCGCCAACATAGAGCTGTTTGGAGAGCCCCGTGGCTGGAGGTTAGCTACACGCCACAGGGAATTTTCCTGGAAGTCTTTCACTACCCAGCATGAAGTCTGGACCACGTACTATCGCTTTGAAAAAGTGGGTAACGACGACTGTGGAACCAAACTATTGGAAGCCAAACGCAAGGTTTAAGTCGTTTAAAGACTTACTAATTCTGGCCACGTATATTAATATTATTTTTGCGTATCCACCAATGTAAGATTGAAAGGTTAATTCTACTGCCTCCTCAAGGTCATTGTTAGTTGTGTGTTGAGATAGTATTTAGCTTGTTTATAGTTATTCTAAGACTTATTATATTTAATATCGGCCCTGTGAATGGTATAGCAATTTCAAAGATACACTAGTGTATTTATTTAACGAACTATTATTGTACGTGGCCAGAGGTAGTAAAGGGACGATCGAGAACAAAAGTCACTCGTCTGTGGATCATTGAGATAGATCTCAGTAGATCTTCCCACAGTTCCTCTCCTTTACGTTGTCGTATCTCTTTTTCATCGCTCGATTCCTGCCCCGTCTCTGTACCGACTCCTTCTTGGTTCATTTTTCCAGTGCTTCTCGTCTCATGCGGGATTCTTCTCAGAATCTAGAAAATGGTAGACCAGATGGCCCGAACCCTTCTCCAAGTGAGGTCATCAAAAGCGTTCCTCGTCTTCGCAGTTTGCTTTGCTATATCGACAGTATGTGCCAATTCGATTCAGAGTTATTAGTGCTGACAATATTTCACAAGGACATGATGTTATACGGACTGGTGAGTGAAGAGCGAAGCCTCAGGGTGGATGATGCTGACAGGCATAGATTGTTCCATTCGCTCCAACAGCGCTACACGAGAAAGCTGGGCTTCCTCTAGAGGATGGTGAGTTAGGCCAATTATGGACAGAAACGTTTGGCTAAACAAATCTTCAAATGATGTTAGTACCGCGTTGGACCTCAATTCTTCTTACACTTTATGGAGCTGCCAACACCGTCATTTCTCGTGAGTCTTCCAAACCCGGCATCATCTTTCACGAATGTATGACTTGTGGCATCAGCATTGACATACATGGTACCCAGCCGTATGCGGATATATCACCGACCGGGTTCAGTCACGCCAGCGGCCATTTCTCATGGGTTTGTTCATACTTGCCGCGGCAACCGCGTTACTATGCATTGGAAAACACCTATCTCTATGGATCATAGGCAGGCTGCTTCAAGGAGCATCTGCAGCCGTTGTGTCAACAGTAGGAATAGCAATGCTGGTTGACAACTTCGACGGTGAGGCGGCACTTGGCCAAACACTTGGATATGTCGCAATGGCCACTATTGTCGGAACAACTGCTGGACCACTATTGGGTGGTGTCCTGTACGAGCATGGAGGCTATTATGCCCCATTTGGCTTGGCCTTTGGACTGCTGGTATTAGACTTCATCTTCCGCCTCATGATGGTCGACTCCCGGGCGATAGTAGAGCACTCCAATTCAGGGCATCCATCTACTTCAGATGAAGAAAACTGGACTGATAAAAGTATCCTCGACAAAAAACAAACGATTGTGGAATCAAGGGTTCCGGAACCTCTGCACGACAACTCTCGCTCGGGTGGCTCGACTCTGATTTTGCTACGATCTCCGCGAATGCTTACGGCACTCTTAGTGTATCTGATCATTTCTACTTCCATGACATCATTCGATAGCGTGCTTCCCCTTTTTGTGCAGAATACTTTCGCATGGGCCCAGACAGCTCAGGGGCTTATCTTCATCTGTCTGATGGTCCCTCAAGTCATGAGTCCATTGTACGGGTATACAATCGATAGATGGCCTAGGCTCCGCCGGTATCAGGCCGCGTTGGCTCTCCTTAGCGCAATTCCTATACTCGTATGCTTTCGATATGTGGCACTGAATACGTTACAGGACAAAGTCCTCCTCTGTGCGTTACTCACTCTGTTAGGCACTTGTTTTGCAATCTTAGAGCCGCCGATCATGGTCGAGATGTCCTGCATTGTTGAGGAACTCCAGTCTCAACAGCCCGGGATCTTCGGTAAAGGAGGAGCCACTGCATTTGCTTATGGGCTATCTAACTGTGCTTTTGCGGCGGGTGCCATGGCTGGGCCCTTTCTTGGTGGGTGGGTTTGGGATGCGTACGGATGGGCAACTATGGGGTGGGTTCTTGCGTTGCCTCTAGGGGCATCCAGCCTCCTAGTGCTTGGTTTCTTTCGTTGATAGTTTATCTTGTGACTCGCCTTTTAGAAGCTATTGCTATATAGAGAAAGGTCTCATTCCTAAGGCCTTAATTGTTGTACTTCGGGCCACATGGTCAAGGCAAATTGCCGCTTTATTAACCTCCTCGTTACTAGACAATTAAGAGGCTGAACTCCAATGAAGTCTGACCATGATAAGTTAGTCACACTACGGAAACCTAAAATATAGGTAGTATTAATATTTCTCGCTAGCAGTCGGATTCAACAACTATATGCCGCTAAGGTCATGCTCTGCCAAGTAGTCTATCCTTGAGAATATATAGTTGGTAGGGGATTCCGTCTGGCGGCCCTAAGTGGCCCCGAAGGTGGGTTCTTCCGGCCGCTAGGCGGGTCCCACAACACCTAGTGAGAACTTATCTTTAGCTAGTTGAAAATAGTCATGAATTCAAGATCCAATAAGAAAGAGGGCACCTTTCTACGCTCAAGATCGGACATAAGTGGGTAATGAGTCCTCAGGTGGAGAGCAAGGGATATGTAGGTGGACACTCGGTGGATACCGGTCTCCTTTCTTTATTGGGGACGCAAGCCACAAGCTCCATTGCAAATCCCTGCCTAACACAGCCAATCCAGTCGGTCTGAATAACACGTATCCTATGCAGTTTGGATCTATTGACATGTCAAACCAAAGCAAAACTCAAGCGACTAGTCTCTCTAAGTGCCCTAGAAGGCCTAATTATACAGACTGCCCTTCTCGATTGTGGTAGGTGTTAATCCCAAAAATAGTTGACGACTCTATCCGGGACTGTTCCGGGATGAGTTCGAATCAACCTCATCGTCTCCCTTTACATGCGACGCAGAGCACAGATAGCGTACTCATCTTTCACATAATACACAGTCTCCGCTTGTTTGCTTACTTTAAGCACAGATGATATCCAAAAGCCTCACCGCTGGAATCGAGGTCTCTCGAATGACGGACCCTCAACATGCGTCTCAACTCTCATCGATCCTTATTAATGCCTTCTCTCATGACGAGCTATTCAAGATAGAGTATCCAGACGAGAGTTCCATCGACGACATGAAAACACAAACAGAATCCACTATCGAAAGCCATTGTACAAAATACCGGGCCAGGTGGTGCATCGGTCTGGACAGCACAAACAGAGAGCGGCCAGATTGTGGGGTATGCCCAATGGAAGCACGCCGTCTGTCTCCTCGACCAGGATACCGAGCAGCATGAATGCTCTGGGTCTTTGCTTTCAGTCCCTGAGCTGTATGGAAACCTTTCGGCAACTAAAAGAGCCGTGCTGATGAAATATACCCCATTCCATTGTAAGTTCTACAAGCATTCTCCATTGGTTCCACCGGTTCTCTTGCTTATTTCTCTATACCCCCGAAGACCTCGAAGTCCTTGCGGTTGATCCGAAATGTCAAGCAAAAGGGATAGGGACGTTGCTGGTTCGCAGGTTTAGCGAAGAGTGCGAAGACATGCCGATATACTGTGAAGCTAGCGCACATGTGGCACCTTTCTATAGAAAATTGGGGTTTGAAGCGCTGGACTCTTTTTCAGTGCCTTTGAACCAGGAGCACTCTCTTGAGGTTTTCTGTATGAGAATTGAGCCCAAGACAGTTCCTCCCCACGCGCGGTATTCACCAAATAGTACTCGATACCAATGAATGTTCTATAAATATTCGGTAACTCGCAAGGAATGCGATGAATTTGCTGATCGAAATATAGTAACATGTTTTAGCAAGTCAATTCATTTGCCCCCTTCATTTTGGGCTTATCATGAATTTAGAATATTTAAGTTGATACATGTTGATACATCCAATGATTCTCATAGGAATGCACACGGTTGTTCCACTCAAATCATCTATCCCAAAATATCCACAAAGCAGCTCCGTAACCTGTGGTACGCCCAAGCTTTAATAGCTTTCGATATCTCATGCTAGCCCATACACCTGGGTAAAATCTACTGATTAAATTAATGTCTTTCCATCCACCGGTGTCCTACTCACGTCAACCTTCAACTGTACTGCATATGCCATCAGCAGCTGAAATATCGTACCCTGGCTCAGTTTATGCTGTCTACGTCAGGGCCCTCTGTATTTGACAAATGCTTCGTCGAGGGCTATAGGCCACAGCTTCTGTCGTGGGGATGGTCTCTCAGCCCTTAATATGGAAGGGCATGCACAGAAAGCAAACATCCGGACTGAGGAGAAAGTGATGTCCGCGGCCCTGGAATCCTTAACCGAAAGCTGCCAGCCGACCACCTCACAGCTAGCCATGGGGAAAGCAGCATTTACGGCGCTTGTCTTTCGAAGGAGGTCCTTGGTGGACTTCGGCGATCAGGCAATCGAACTGGTTGCCCTGCTTTTGACCTTTGAAGTATACGGGATGCCATTCATACGTCCGGTCAAGACCCGTCTATATTTTTGAGCTTTCGGACAAATGCGGCACAGTCTGGATAGTTATTAGCAAGTTTGTACGCGGTTTGCCCAGGGTCCTTAGGGGTTATATACATACCTTTCTCCTGGTAGAACTCCAGCTCCAGATACTTACTGCGTGGGTTCGACCCTAATGATGTTAAAGTGGATTGACGTGACTCCTGTGAAACAGCACTAGCGACACTGTCCACTGAACTGCGGCGTGAACCAGCCTGGAACGGTAGTTTGATATGCTTCAATTTTGCATTGGGTATGGCCAATTCATTTACTATCGCGCGGTAAGCTTGTATCCCGAGATAAAATCTCCACATAGGATACATGGATAAGGCTCACCTGGCATATCGACAAACCTTGCTCGGCGAGACGTTCCTGGGAAGGAAGCAAAGAATAACAATGAATGTGCTTTCGTAATCGGGTCTTCGAGGACACGGACTGTCTCCTCTGAATTGGAGTAAAAATCCGACCCAACGGAGATTTTCCTTACGTCAAAGCAGGCGATGACCTTTCTTCGAAGCAAGACCCTTTGGAAGCTCTCGAAGTCTACAGGTATGGATCCCGTTAGCTCGTGCCTATGCGGGTACCCCATTTGGTACGACTTACCACTACGGTCGTGGCATTTATAAATCGGCGAGATACTGTATCTCATCACAGACTGTTGTTCTTCAATCTTCACCTTATGCGAACCCTGGAACCAAATAGAGCAGGACGAAGACGACGACGGAGGGACTCGGCTGCTCGGTACGTACGGGAGCATAGAGCTCTTGACGGTGGTGGAACCACGGATGATGGTTTGGGTGACTTTAACTCCACCGTTGATATCGACTGCTTCGATCGCCTCTGGTTCATGTGTTTGGGTGTTCAAACAAGCCACAACCGTACAAATTAATGTGCGAAAAAGCGCACGATTAGAAATATTCGGATCCGGAAACTGCCTAAGAAAAGGCAGAACTATTAGTAATGTGCAACGAGGCGGTCGGGTAGAGAACTGTAGACGTACACTTGAACAGGGTGGGTTGTAAGCGGAATCCTCCTATCGGGTATCGGTATGGAGATAGTTGACTGTGGAGAACCGATTGAAAGGTCGGACTCTACTGAGCGTGTACGGGTAATGGGGATAGATGGCGAGAGGCATTCGGGCGACGAAGTGAGGTCTAACAGCAATGGTTGGGATGGGTGGAGCGGCTTCATATCAATAGAATTTGTATTGAAAGCGTGTACAAGCTGGAAGTCGAGCCAACGTCGGAACTGTTCCCATTCCTCTGCGGTGTCATTGATCGACTGACCAGTCTTAACCAGGGCCTGATGTCTGTGAGAAGTGTCATACTTCGGGACAAGCTCATGTCCATAGCCAACCGTCTCCAGAGCATCACGCACATCATTGCTGACTTGATGAAGGAAGCGAACCATTGCATCAACGGTCGGCGTTTCGGCACCGGCCCCGTCTGAATTTAACATATACTTGCGGCTGATAGAATGGGGCGGGTCCACAGCTAGGCCATGATTGCTATGGGTATCAAGTCGCCGAGTAAGGTTTCCCAATCGCTCGGAGATCTCACGAATGCGATCTAGAACCTTTTGGTACCTTTGACTGTCAACGGAGGCCATCTCGTCATCCTCTGGAATTCCACTAAGTATGTATTCTGGCCTAAGACTGGCTGGTCTCAACCGGTGTCCACGCTGGCTTGGGTAGTGATTGTCATAGGCTTCAGTGTCTATTGGGCCATCGATAATGCATCGTCGCAGGAGTAGTGAGATCTGTGCCGTCATTGTCCTGAAAGGCATTAGCATCGAGCAGATATTATCCTGTCATAAAGCGTTGTCCTCACTTGATAGATTTCAACATCTCCAAGTTCTCTAACTGGTTATTCTCCGCTGTCCGAATAAACCCCAAAGTCGCATCGCGTGTTTCTTCCGTAGACTTTAGTGTTGCCACTTTCAGACAGCGCTCAAGTTTGTGCCGAAGCCGTTCGGCTTCACTTTGTTCTAATGGCCAGGTAACCTTCTCAAACCAGACGGAGACCTTTTTGCCTAGACTACCACGACGGCTGTTACCTGCTGATGGCTTATCTTGGGCAAGCACCTTATGCTTATTGACGAATCTGGCGCATTCTTGGATTGCTTCGTTGTAAAAAGCTCCTAGATCACGGACGTCTTCTGATGTAGATTCCTTTGCCTATTGTATCCTTTCCAGTAGTAGCTTGATAGAGTGAAATTCCTGACGAAAAGAGTTGAAGTCGCCTGATGCACCCGTAGGGCCATTCCGGACGCTCTCATAGACCGTCCAGACGAACCTGACCCCAGTAATGATATCTCCAATGCCTACCTGGGCCATTTTGAGACGTGCTATGGAGTTGAGTCACCCAATCATGCAGTGGCTGCTCGTTGGTGCCGTTGAAAAAGAGTGGACTGTTATTGCAGATCTCGACAAGGACTAGAAGAGCGGATAGAAACAAAAGCAAGGTGCACGCGGCTACTGGGGGTCTCGTATTCTTGAGGTACGCTAAATGATCACGAGGGACTCCAACTAATCTCTAATGAGGCTGAGTGAGAGTAGCAGGCCACGCAGCATCGCAGGCAACCGTTAGGATCGACATGATTACTGTGCAATAAAACCCCTACTTCTGCTACTCGATCGTGCCATCACGTTCATAATAGCAAGGTTCTATCCGAGAGCGTTTTTGACTAGAGCGCTTCCGAACCATGCGCATATACGAGGTCAGTATTAACCATGTGGAAGACCGGAGATTTGAATGCACGATATACATAACCCGATATTATGAGTCTATCAGAAGCGACGGGCAACCAGTCGTGGCGGCGGTGCACGGAGACTAATTTTTTAGCACCCAACTTAGTGCCGTCCCACAGGCCAATAGTGGAGACCTTGTCAGGAACGTGCTGAGATGAGATGCTTGTATTGAATATATCTTGCAGCCACAGGGCGCAGGCGGATTGCCTTCCGTGCCTCGTATACGATGTCTGACCTTAATTTGCCCGGTTGCCCCCATGCCTCAATACATCCACGGGTAAGGCAGCTCTTGAACTTTGGTGAGGAGTGATATGTGAGAAGTAGGAACACAACCGTCTGAGAAAGTGGAATACCGCCTCATTGACAGCCTCAGCCCTTGTGACCATGGCGCTGATATATTGTTTGGAGTTCCCCGTACCCAGTCAGGGCACCGTTGCTTGGTGCACAATTCAACGTTTGCGGTGGGACATTGTTCTGCGACTCTCGAGTATCTTTCCGATCTCTCATAGCCTGCATTAGGACGATACTTGCCAGACTCCTAACCTGTTGTGGTCGCTGGCCAATATCACAAATAATATGGGTCTCATACCTCGGGTGAAGTTATATCTGAATCCATGGGGGAACTATGAGGACTTTCAGCATCATGCGGTAAGTAGCATGTGGCGACCCGAACCCACTCTCCTCCGTCCTTCTGCCTAACTCGTTCTTTAGCCAGCACAACGGCGAAATTTTATCATCAGCCGGCTGGAGAGTGCCAGACGCAGGGAATGGCTCTGGGTGGTAGTGGTCGCCGGGGTTGGCTTTTTTGCTGACGCATACTGTGTAAGCTCTGTGCCATTTAGAACCACTTTAGCGACTGACTTTATAGATCTTCTCCGTAAACATGGTCGTCCCTATGATCAGCGAAGTCTATTGGGGTAGTTTGGATGCCAAGCCTGACCGCGTTCACAACTATGAAGTTGCTCTTAGCATCGTCACCTTAGCAGGTGCGCTCGTAGGCCAGATTCTTTTTGGTATCGCCGCGGATATCTGGGGTCGCCGAAAGATGTATGGATTGGAGTTGATTGTTTTGATCTTCAGCACTCTTGGGATGTCCATGGCCTCCTCCGGTAAATTTGACTCTATGTCAATAATCGGTGTGCTTCTGTTCTGGCGGTTCTTTATGGGCTTGGGAGTGGGAGCTGACTACCCTTTGTCTGCTGTTATTTGCTCCGAGTTCGTCAGCCGTCCGCTCGCACAGTGTCACAGCTAACATCTGTCAGACTTGCACCGACCCGCATAAGGGGTCGCATGTTGGCTGCTGTCTTCCTCTGTCAGTCACTCGGAGAGGCTGCGGCGGCTGTCGTCGCTCTCATCGCTGTGGCAGGCTTTCGACATAGTCTGCCTAATGATCCAGAAATTCGAGAGTGCACAGGACCCTGTGTTCGGAATTTAGATAGCATATGGAGGTTAATAGTAGGTCTGGGAGCGGTACCTGCCTTCATTGCCATCTGGTTTCGATTGACGATCATTGAATCCCCACGTTATACCACAGATGTCCTGCAGAATAGTCTCCAAGCTGCTGCAGATGTCTCTCAGTTCTATCAGTCAACGGAGATTTCCTCGGCTTCGAGTGTAGGCCACGATTCGCTCCATCCAGCCGGAGAGACAATGTCACTGTCTCCAACCCAAACTCGCGAAAATGGCTTTGACCTATCTATCATCTCTCGTCAAACAAGCTCTGTGGAATTGGAGAATGCCCCAAGCCCTCCAATTCACTTCTGCAGAGATTTCAAAAATTTCCTGAAACAGAAGCGCAACCTCCGAACTCTCGTGGCAACATCCTTATGCTGGTTTTGCCTCGACCTGCCGTTCTACGGATTGGGATTGATGAATGTGGACATTATAAATACCATTTGGTATGGGAATCATATTCCATCAGCCGGAGTGTACGAGTCTCTTCTTCGGGTCTCTTACCAGAGTATCGTGGTCGTATCATCCGGCGCTATCGTCGGTAGCTGTATAGCAGTGCTAACAATCGACCGAATCGGGCGACGGAATCTGCAGCTGCTGGGCTTCTGTTTGCTTTTCATTCTCAATGTGATCATTGGTGCTTCATTCAGATATTTGAGCACACACGGCGACTCATCAGCTTTGGTTGTACTTTATGTTCTGACTCAGATATTCTTCAATTTTGGTAAGTGACCGATCGTTTCATACCTCGGTGGAAACTATGGCTAAGACTTATATGATTTTCTGGGATAGGACCGAACACCACAACATACATTGTACGTCGGACCAAAACAGACCTTCCTTGCTCTCCCAACCTAACCACCTCTCTAACCTCTTTAGGTCCCTGCCGAGCTCTTCCCGACCCGGTTTCGCGCCACTTGCCATGGCATCTCAGCTGCCTCCGGGAAATTGGGTTCCATTCTTGCACAATGTTTCTTAGGGTATGTTGACTTCGGCAATGGTGCAACCTGGCGGAATGTGCCTGATTGGTTAGGATATGCACTTCTCTGGTAGGTCTTGCGATCATGATGCTCAATTTGGATACCAAAGGCAAGCTCTAACAGAGAAGCTAGTCTATCATTCTTCATGCTGATGGGTCTTATTGCTACTTTGTGGATCCCTGAGACTAGGGATAAGGAGGGGAACAATAAGTCCCTCGAGCGTATCACCGGGGATATGGAAGTCAAAGATGTACCTTCCGTGGATGAGGAAGATAATGGCAGCATCGACACGCGGGTTACTACGCCGATGCCTGGCCCGGATTGGAGATCGGATTGATGTGCCCGGTCTGGAGACCGTCTCGTCTGAGCCATTGTCGTGTTTATTTGCCGTATAAGATGTATAAATATGATATTTTGTTAATTTCTTTTCGATCTAATATATGTTTAGAGTATACAAGCATGCAGCAAAGTTGTCTTCCGTTGGCCATCATAGTCTACAATCGAGGAAGCCCACCATAGACCAGGGAGCGCCGTCGTTGCCTATTGTGCCCTGCAAACGCGAAGCATTTTGCCCAATAATTCATGCAGCATCGCGCCCAAGCCAAGTCTACTGGAAAATTCGAAAATTTTCTCAAAGGACATCATTCTGCCTTGGATCAGAGTGGACGGGTGATAAGCAATTGATCGAGGATGCGATCTTTGGGAAGGACGATTTTCAGTTGAAGTGGTGAGATGGACGAACGAGATATGGGATTAATATTGAGAAAATGATAAATATATGATATCCTTTACTATTTTAATTTACGGCAAAGTTGCTTGAATAATAGTAGGATGTTTCCTCTTTTGATCACGGATAATCGATTTCCCTTTTCGGTAAATCTGCCCTAATGCAATGAATCATGATGTCATCGCCTCGGGAGGCTTCATAATCTGGAGTATCATGCCAATACCCCAAGTTAATCTTAGTTCAACGGTAGAACGGATTACAGCATCGGGGGTAAATGGTGAGAAAGCCCCGATCGCATGGAACTGACATCATTATTCTATGACATACTGAACCAGAAATGAACTCAGGGGAGATATATATTTAGCTATCCCACCTAGGGACAACTCTTTGAACAGTCATCTCTACCATATACAACATCACAGATACCACAGTCAATTTACCCCACCTCACTAGGAAAATGGACAAACTCGTTTCCAAGCTCAGCGGTGGTAGCCACTCCAAGGACAAGGAAGGTGGTAGCTCTAACGACAAAGACTATGTCGATAAAGGTTTGTACCCGATCCCCATATACCCTTCATTCGACCATCTTCGTCGATCGCGTGGAATGGTAGGAGATATTTATAAGTTGATTAGGTCTCGACTCAATCGAGAAGAAGTTCGGTGGTGGACGCATCAACCCTGACGACCAGAAGGTACGAGAGACTAATGAGAAGTTTACGGATGGTGCGAGGAACAAGTTTGAGAGTATGACTGGGTGAGTTATCCATACCATAGGTCGATACTGGAAACTATATAGCTAATTTCTGATGCTTGAATGTAGGAAACACGTCCCCGAGAAGTTCTCCAACTAGATCTGTTGTATCACTTCCATGATGGAACGTATCATAACGTAGCTAAATAATTATTCATGCTACTCTAATAATACTGTCATGCCAAAGACAAACTTGCTATATTAATACAGCTAGCTACCAATGGATAATGGAATGATCCGACAAAATTAAGTGTCAGTAAATTACCCAGCTACATCAGCATTAGGACAGCCTCCACCGTCCCCGCCTTACTTATATGGCGGGGACGGCCCGGTTGCGCCTAATTACCTACGTAAGATGCCCTACTTACCACTGGTCCAACGGGGCAACCTTATTTGTAGACCTTGTGGCTGTTGACCCGAAAGTGGCGTGTCACAGGGTTAGCGCATTCCAGGGCGAGGTATCCCTGCATTCCAGGTGAGAGACTCCGATTCTTCGGTCCCAATCTTGTTACAAGGATGAAGCAGACAGCAATTAAACCGCGATGCCGATATCTCCGTATCGTCTCGAACCTTGACAGGTGTCAAGGTTCTATAGTGTTCATGCCAACAATGCCGATCAGTTTGCATCTGTATTCTCTCACGAGCTTCGCGGATCTTCATACTAAGCCTGTCGTAGCAAAGAGGTTTAGTTTACTTACGTACCGAGAATGTCATTCATGTCAAGTGTTTCGTTCCGTCCCGGTGAGCAAATCCCACTCGCGACAGATTGATTCAGTTGTTACCAAGTAGTTGGGGGGCGGGGCAGAGATAATAAAAAAAGGGAAAATAAAAACCAAAACAAAACAGGGAGGAAAGAAGACGCGTGCTCGGATAACACACGAGAATGCGAGCTGAGTGTAAGTTCATTAGCGTGGCGCTCTCTCCACAACAATGGCGCAGATCCTTCGTCTTTGCTGGACATTTTAGCCGAGTGCAGCGATCAAAGTATTCAGTGGGAAAATGATATTTTTGTCAGATAACTCATTACTGGACTAGTCTGTATGTCCTATTTATCTATGGCAGGCTGGGTTTCCCAAGACGCTATGTTCAATTATCTGTGCGGGTAATCTAGGGCAAAGCGCGACATGCGGTGATCTAGCCCTACGTTGCAGAAATCTAACTGATCGATTGGGTTCCCCGCAGATAATAGTGGCCTGGGATGAAGATAGCAAATTCCATCTTATAATCTTATAGGTTTGCACAGAATATATGTGGAAGGCAATGTACTCTATGGATTCCTTGGGGCTAGCGGAAAGAGAATCCACCACGGTAGCAACCTATTGCGGAAGAGACTTCTAACCCAGGAGCGACCAGACGGAGAGCGATCTTTTGTGGACGAACCTCACTGATGGCGTGGACAGCTCTGATTGGCGATCTCTGGATCGCGCTGGCTAATGCCTTGCTTCCTGTAGAGATCCAAGTGCTCCGATACGACGCCACGACCCACCCGCCAGGCCTCTCGGTCGCGGACGATCTTCAATAGGTTCTCCACTAGTATTTGTTTTCGGCTACAGCTCACATGCGCCCTCAGCTGGGCTCTACTCAGCCCGTGTACCTCAGCCTCACCGAGTCGACAACATGTTATATTTGTTCTCGAGGCGCCGTTTGACCGTCGGGGAAGAACCATCAATGTTTTAACACCCTCTTTTTAATAATGGCCTCGGTTGTTGCTGACTTCGTGCAAGAGTACAGTAGTAAAAGATGGATCTACGCGCGGAACGCAGCAGCGACCGCCAGAATATGCGACGAAATGCTTCGGGCTGAGTTTCTTCCAGGGGTTGTCACCCACCGGACAAAAGACCCATCCAGCCTCGAGCGCAAGCTTCTTCAACGGGAGCGTTCGCGTAAGCGACTGTACCCATCGAAAGAAGACATCCAGAAGGAGATCTCAGACCTCGCAGGAGTTCGCATCGCCGTATGTTTCCCTCAGGATAGAGAGCGCGTGCAGGACGCGCTATGTCGACGATTCGATGTCGAATTAAAGAAAAGCTATGGAGAAGTAGACACCAACAGTATTGCTCGGGTAACCTCGAGCAGCATTCACCAGCGTCCAGGGTACTGCGCCACCCATTGTTGGGTGTATTTGAGAGAGGGCGAGCCACAGGCGCGAGACGGTCCAAGGAGACGGAGAGTAGAAATACAGATTGTTTCTATGTTGCGGCATGCCTGGGCTCAATTTGAACATGACGCTGTGTATAAGGCACAATCGAAAATGAATCTCGAGGATCGCCAGCTCCTGCATTCATTGAGCTGTGCCATTCACTGCGGAGAATGGCTCCTGAACTGCATGTCTGAAAGTGAAGCTGTCCGACATATATCGACTGATCTGCTTTTCGAAATGGTGTATGAGGTAGGATGTTTGGTTGCGGATGTGGCCAAACAGGAAAGTCGAGCGCGGGGAAGTACCAAGCCCTTAGAGGAGTTCTTGCGAAATTTGAAGATGGCGAGACCCAAACGCTCGTCCGGTCCAATGGCGAAGGCACGCTTATAGGATAATACCACAATCGGCCGCGAATACATCTCATCCAACACCGCCAGGCTCGGGGGCACATCAAAGGGCAACATGAAGTCATGGCTCAGAGAAGCGCAAACTAATAGAGCTGGTGTCACTCTACAGGAGGGAAACACTGTCGAATCTGCGTTAGCAAGGCCACAAAGCGCTATTTCACGCAGCTTAATCGGACGTTGTTCGGGGTAGTATCGCCGGACCTAAAGACCTTGAACGAAAGATTAGGGGTACATCCCATCCCAAAATGGACCGTGGTTATCCCATCACCAAAGAGTCATACTCTGTGAATGAATCTGAGCCAAGACTCGTTGGACGATGGAACCAGAGATGCAGCTTGGAGAGACCGTAACGGAGTTTCTCTTTCTCTAGCGTGGCCTTCCAAGGTCACAACCTTAGGTCACGGGTTTCCTGTCCCATCTTGGTGATCGGGCTAACACATGACTGAAATCTCGTCATGCCCGAGCCTTCCTGCATTGCGACACCTATGTCACTCCTCATAATATACCTCCTAAAGGATGATACTCATACTTTATAGACAGCAGCCCCAACACTACTCGAACATCGCTCGAGGTAGCATATGTGGACGCCAAGGTTCCGAGCAATGTACACATGACTATATCTGCATACTATCGTTAATACGTTTATATGGCTCCTTGTAATGCTGCTCCTCATACATTGATATCCTAACTACGTCTGCGCCTTTATGTTCCTTGTTACATCCAGAGTGAACTACCCATCACCACTCTCCGATGCCCTGATAGAATCAACTGCAGCTAGCTGTGCATATATTGACTTGAGTGCCGAGTTTCCAGGGTGTCACAAGCATTACAAGGGGACATGTAGCTCGAAATACGATGAGCAATCTAGTAGGAGTAGGTAGACCCCTGTCCTTTATCATGCTTATTCACGCCGAATAAATATCGCAACCTCTCCAAACTTCTCCTCATCACTCAAGAGATCGATCCTATCATAGGACTTCATCATTTCTCTCAGACGTGCGGAAAAGGGGTCCGTCCTGTTCGTGGTCAACTACTGAATACGCGAAGCTGGGAGGGAAGATAATCATACATGAACTGCTCACGACCATTATGCATCCACCTCTCTTCCTCACATGTATTCCAAATCATCATAGCAGGTCGAGCGATGTCGGCAACGATTTGTCTGACGGGCACATCCGGCGCGAAGGTCAAGACAATAGTGGAACCATCGATCTCCACGAAAGCATCTGGGTCTTCCAGGATGGTAATATCGTATGTCTTGAGAATCGACTTGTCAACTTCGGTGTAGGCAGGGTCCTGTACGTAGCATTGTACATTCACAGAGGGCTCACCCTGACGTTTACCCACGATGTCACGCAATGTCAAGGCCAAGGCATGCTGAAACTCAGACCTGTGATCCCAGTTGTCAAGGGAACGAGGCTGCATAGAACCTAAAGCGAGGGCAACTATCTTCGTGATCGGAGGAAAGTTCTCACGCAATTCGACGATCTCCTGCAGCTGCGTGTAGGATTCGCTCGCTTCCCAGGTCTGGATGCAGGATTTAAAAGAATTCTTGATTACATCGACCAAATCTACGGCGTAGCGAAACCCGGGTAGTAGCTCTTTGGTAACTTCATCGCGCAACTCCATGTAGTGGAGGACCCTCAGGCTGAGGTCACTATAGCCGTCCATCTGGTACGCCCTGTACGAGGTGAGGAAACCAAAGGTGCGGTATTCGATAGCTGGTGCTTTGCTACAACGAGAATGGTTAGCGCGGTCTGACTCGAAATCTTGATTTGGGAAATCTAAGGGAACCTACAGAACCCATTCTGTGCCGGGTTCAGACCCAGCCCTGGTTACGCCAGTCTTGACTTCAAAGGTTTCTTCAGTGCCCTCCAATCCTTTGATGAGTATCTCTGGCTTATCAGAGGTCTCTGCTTGCTTAAGCTGCCTACTAAGGTCCCGGAGCTGTTCCTTTGTGAAAAACGGAACTCCGGCTTCGTAAAGCTGCCGGATCCCAGCTGTCTCCTGCATGAACTTGTCATAGTCCCGTCCATGTGGACAGTGAATATCTTCACAGTCAGATTCTTGCACGTCACTCATATCTGCTATGAACAGGAAACAATTTAGATCTATTAGCAAGAGTTATTGTGCAATCCTGTGTTGTATGTCAGCTAGATCGAATAGAGGTAGGTTTTGGCGTTTGTACTGTAAACAGATCCAAGATCAACAGTGCGTGAAGGCGGGGTGATTGTGCAGAATTCTTTTCAGGTCACGATCATTAGCGCCTGACAGATCTTGGTCCGTTTTCAAATCTTTAGTGTAACAAATCTCCTTTTACTATCTGCTATTATACACATGTAGATGGCTTCTAATGTGGTTAGACGGTGGCTAGCAGCTATATTAGATCCTCTGGCACAGAAGACCTGGCAGCTCCAATAGGCTTAACCAGAGAGCATATTATAAGACTATCTTACCGTACTCGTGGTGAGGACTATGCTTGCAGCTAGAGCGTTGTTGTTCCTGGAGTAACAGAGGGCTATAAAAAGCAACCACGTGACAATTGGGATACTGCTTGCCTCCTTGATTTTCATCCAGTCGCTCGGCATTGGATCATACAGGTTGACTAATGCCTCCTATTCTCTATGCAATTTTATTATAACAGACTCCACTACCAAAGAGTATCCGTCACGCCCCTTTATTTCGAAACCCCCTTTGACACCTTATCTCCCAAAGCTCGCAGCTCTGGCGTCATATCGTCTGGTTGGATACAACACTCCAAGAACGCAAGCTTGTCACTCTCTGCAAAAACTCGCTCCATCGCCCGCAGGAGGTCGTCCTGCGTATGGACCTTCTCGGTAAACACGGGCATATCATCGTAATTTGACCTCTCCGTTGAATATGGGCTAGGGGGATGCGCATGGGGCTTGTCGAGGAATGAGGTGGCTAGCTTGGTATAGTCCCAATTAGCAATATAATTGTATGGCCCTTCATGCACAGCGGTCTGTATATCCATGTTAGCCGAGGTAGATCAACAGAAAAGGTATAGCTAACCTCGGTCTTGTATCCCAGATTATTGAACAGAAAAATGATCGGATTCAATTTCATCCGTACCATCGTGCTTATCTCTTGGGCCGTCATTTGAAATGCGCCATCACCTACCATGAGAACAACGCGACCATGAGGACGAGCTACTTGAGCGCCGAGGGTGGCTGGCACGCTCCATCCGATCGATGCGTAGGGAAGTTGCATGTGGAGTTCCGCCCCATCTGGCAGCTCAACGTGGCTCGCAGCAAACCATGTATCGCCTGAATCCACAACCAGTGTGGAGTGCTCTTGCAGCATAGCTTGGATACCTGATAGCAAGCTTCGCACTGTCAATGCATCGTCGGAAGTTTTGATTTCAGTCTGGATGCCAGCGGGGTGGCTCGGCTTAGAGCTAGGAAGAGATTCGCTTCGGCAAATAATGTTGCTGTCGATCATTGTTGAGACCAACTCTCTGAGGTTTACCGGGCTAATCACTTTATCCCCTGGTAACTTAACTTTGTCGTGTTGTATTGCGATCAAACGGTGGTTCTCCTCCTTTGGGTCGATGGAGGGAGTATGTAAGTCCGACCAGGAGACTCCTATGGCTAGCCAAAGATCAGAGTCCAAGACAAGCTTCTCTCCTTCGGGGTTGAGTAAGCCAGGCCAGAAGGTGCCCCAATACTGTGGGTGGGATTCCGATAACCAACGTCCGTCCGGTTGGCACAACACCGGGCCGCCGAGTCTTTCGGCAAGACGTTGGATAATATCTCGCGAAAGCGATACTTGTGCCTGACTGCCAAGAAGTAGTACTGGTCTGTGAGAAGAGTTCCACAGATCTGTTACAGCTTCTAGTGCCTCGCTATTTCTGTTCGGCTGGGTAGCTTCCTCAACTTTCTGGGTTAAAGGTATTGGGAAAGGACATGGTGCGCCGGCAATGTCGTTCGGAATTTCGATGTATACCGGAAGTGATTGTTTGATACAATTAATTATAGCATTATCAATCACATCTATCGCGGATTCAGCAGTGTCGACGCGTACTGACGCAGCCGTCACTCCTTGAAAAGCATGGAGGGCCTGGTCCTTATTCGACGGCGACGGCGTATGGTGCGTCGCTTTACTGCCGGTCAACACACTAGTAGGTGGACAGCCCGAGATAACGATAACCTTAAGTCGCTCCGAACAAGCACCCGATATGGCATTCAGGATAGATAGACCGCCGACTATGTATGGGATGACGACCACTGCTGTTTTGCATTCCGACGCACGCGCATAACCATCCGCAGCGTATCCCGTGTTCAGCTCGTTGCAGCATTCTACCATTCGAAGACTTGGGTTTTCCAGAAGACAGTCGAGGAGGGTCAGGTTAGTGTCTCCTGCATGAGGTTAGCGGTCGTGTTCAATCCAACTACTTCAGAGGGTATTCCCTTGCCAGGTACAACGAAGTAATCGCGGACTCCCAGCTCCTCCATTCGATATCCTATATAAGCACCCACATTGTAATCCTCTGACTTGGAACTTGCCATGCTGGTTTTGCAATTAGGTTTGTTTACCAAGTGATGAGAAGCCTAGGTCTTTGTCTTCTGGGTCGTAAATATAGCCTCGAGACCTTTACTATACTGGTAGTACAAACCATTGCCTCGATATTTCTCGAGGCAACAGTGACATATAAGAAGCGCATTCAGACTGTGCTCTCCGGAACAATATCCAGGTAAAGACTGCTACAGACCGGTTTTACACGTCAAGCAGGGCTCGTGCTGTAGATCACGAGCCCAAGCAAGGAATCGCTTTATTTGTTTCTTGACTACCCCAAGTTCCCCTCATTGAACGGTGCCTTGAAATCTAAGCGCTGCATAATAATACAGGGATGTTAGTTATGCAGTTATTCCAGTTTCAACAACGTCATCGAAACAGGATTTGTTCCTAGTAAGCGTCCGATGTTTACCCAATGGAAAGAGATGCTGTGAACGGATATAATATATATCTGCAGCCGACGTCATATTTCTGATGCTAGCATGTCTGGAAAACTCAAATCTAGTAATGAAACCCTAATTACTTATATTCATTATCGTATAGGGGTATGTTCCTGTCATACACAAGTTTTCGTACCTTTTACTGCTGACTCACTGGAGCAGGAAATAAGATTGCGGCCATTTCCGGCAGGCCACAAAACAAGGCACGATTGCGAAGAAGAAGTTCTGCATTTCCCTTATGGGCTAGAAAGAAATCGATCGCGACCGACACCAGTATAAGGTTTGTCAGCTTTACTGCTAAGGTTGTGCTACTTGTAGTGGTCAATGGCAAGGAAGGGAGCATAGAATATGGGATTTGAAGTGGGGGAGCACGGACCACGTGGGCCACTCGGTATAGGTGGATTTACCACCCACCTTACGTGTAGAAAAAAGTTGTTCATCAATATTGACTCGGATGATGTTATCTAACATAGCCAACAGCATACTGGAAAAGATGAACTCTTGTTACAGTATGCCACATTCACACGTAAGCCAATGGCGGAGAGGACGATACCACTTTCAGGAAGGAACATGATATCTTGGCTCTCACAAGAACACGGCTTTGCTTGGCCGACCCTTCCTTTGACGATGAGGATCAAGGAGGGAAATATCGATTAGCTGGTAAACTTTTCTTGTATTTCTCTGTCCATAGAGTTTTAAAATATATCGTTCGCACTTGAGGTCACGGGAAGACGCCAAGCGCAGATCAACAACACCAACATAATTCTTTTTCTCTACGTGACGATCTTTTTTTTCCCTCTTTCACCCCTCCGCCTTCCCTCTTTCATATCCACACATGTCTAGTCAGTATTGTCGAAAATATTATATTTCACCATACTACCTATACAATGACAAAAGATGCACATTCTCCTAGATTAGTTGCATCCGCCGCTTTTGACAGCACGACCGATCCAATGGAACGGCCACCGAGGAATGACGTCACTGATAAGGAGCAGTGGGCAGCGAGAGCGATTCAGGTACGGAAAGCCTGTCTGTCTTGAGATTCTCGCCCTAAAATGGTCGCTTCATAGAGAACATATCGCGGATATCGAACGCGACGAGAGTTGCGAGGCTGTGGTATATCGGCGACCACGCGTTGGGTAGAGGTAGGTCTTGATAGCTTCTTAAGCAGCTCGTTATCTCACAGTGATCCCCGCCAGGCCGTCAAAGAAGCGGAATGGCGCCTCCTCCATCGCCCATCGGCCCCAGAAGCTACAGTCGAAAATGATAGTTCTGCCCATGCTCGGCGCAACTGGCAGCGGGCTGTCAGTGTCGCTAAACGGGCAGGTGGTGACGATGACCTTGACCAGGAATCCGCTTCGCCCACTCGGAATGCGACGCGGCGGGCTAGCGGTAGCCTGGCCTCACAGCCTGCTCAGCTCGACTTGCCGCCGGGGACAACGGCGAAAATGATGGACTTGCAGTACTTCCTGGAGTTGGTGGATCTGAAGCACCGTCATGGCAGCAACCTTCACGTTTATCACTCGTATTGGAAGAACTCGACTACCGCTCAGAACTTCTTCTTTTGGCTGGACTACGGCGAAGGGAAAGATCTTGACCTCCCTCAGTGTCCGCGCGATAAGCTCGAGCGACAGCAAGTGCGGTACCTCACACGCGAAGAACGGATGCATTACCTGGTGACGGTGGACGAAGCTGGGCTATTCCGATGGGCGAAAAATAACGAGCGCGTATGGACCGATAACAGGCGGTTCAAGGACAGCTTGAAGGGAGTTGTGCATATCGACGAGGATGCACCGCAGTTCCAAGGGAATACGGAAGCGGGTGACCCGGACTCATTCTTGACCAGTTCTTCATCGTCTGTCTCATCACTGTCGTCATCAGATTACGACTCAGATAGCGACACGTGCGCCAGAGAAGCGAAAGAAACGTACGTGAACGAAGATTATAAAGCAGTCAAGAAGTTGAAAAAGGTTGTGCACGTCAGTCCGTCGACGGTCCTTAACAGTATAAAGGGCAAGTCATTGAAGAAGGAAGACATGTGGATATTCGTCAGTTTCTCGATCACTTGCATTTACTATATCCTAACATTAACGTGTTCAGGTTGCCGATACCTCCTTTCGCCTGTATATCGGGATTAAGCAATCAGGTGCATTTCAGCATTCATCGTTTCTTCGAGGTGCTCGCATTGCCGCTGCAGGTCTAATCAAGGTCCGGGATGGACAGCTTCGCAGTTTGGCGCCATTGAGGTATCTCCTCCCTGGCCCCCATCTATGAAAACTACTAACCTACAAAAGTGGCCATTACCGTCCTCCTGCAGTCAACTTTCGCGCCTTTATTCACTCCCTCCACGATAGAGGGGTCGACATGTCTCACGTCTCCATTAGCAAGTCGTACGCGGTCCTCGCGGGCATCGAGGGATACACCCGAACCAAGCACAAAGTACGTGCGCTGCATGAGAAAGTTGATGACGTGAAGCAAAAGGTCTTGCAAGGCCATCACAATGGGGAGAAGGATCAAGATCCTTCCCATCGTCAAGACGACGGTGACTCTAAGCCCAGACCACTGGTGGGCGGCAAACGGAATAAAATTGAAAAAGGCCACCTTGGGCTACCACTGCGCATAAAGCCTGCAAATGAAGTGGAGTGATACCCTCCCCGAGGTGTCCTTTGTACGAGAGAAGCCCTACAGGTATTCTTGGAGTTGAGATAGGACCCAGTGTCCTAGGTGCAAAGGGTATGTAGTTTGGAGCAGCTCCTCTGGTCAGAGGTATGAATGATTCCGAATATTGGGGAGCTGCGGCAGTGTGTAGCCTCGTATAAGTTGCGAAACCCCTCTACCAGCATGTCCCCTACGTGATACCACTGACGATCGTTGGTGGGCGAAATCTTGCGCAAACGTTCCTCTGTCCGTCTTACTATACAAAGTGGGCCATGTGGCCGTTTCTCATCAAGTCCGACCACTGCCATCTGGAATTACGGCAAAGGAGAAATACCATAAAACAAGGGCCCACCTTGGGCGCTCATACAAGTCTGTGACTGTACAAACTAGCGTCCAGAGCCATCCGAAACTACCTTCCATGTTCTGTATAGAGAGAGAATTGTGTTCGAACCATAATCCTCTGATGCGCTAAGTCCAAAATGGCTACAGTTCAATGAGCCATTCTTAGATCTAACGAGTAATGGTACAGCGCAGTGGGCAACAACAGCATTGAAACTACGAGAAGAATTCGCAAGACAAAGAGCTTCCAATTTTAAGATCTAATCTAGAGCTTCTCGAGACTTCCAATACACCAAGTCCTGGCCACTGCTGATTGGATCTTCTTGAATGAATCCGGATACCGTCGGTATGTTCCTTGTGTGGTGGCATTCCGTTCGACGACACATCGAGAGCGCATCCAAATGGCCAGTTACAGTCGCACAGGGCACTTATCCAGAGCTAAGTGGCTCAATTACATCCGCAGAATTCGGCATGGATGCGCAGTCTACACGCGCGAGACCTTATTATTGGTTACCAGGTTTCGTGAGTGTCATATGACTGATAGGTAGTTAAATTGACCTGGACTGTCCTTTCTACTGCCCTTTGCAGTATCCCGCCATCACTCTTCCAATCCACTTCAGATGCTCTGATATCAATGTACGCCTGCATTTATTAATCCTCATAATTTCTAAAAACGACACCCAAGCGAACTCTAGAACGGATGGCGGACGAGGATTCTCTGACTGCGAGTATTGTGTCTAGCCTGTTACATTCACCCATCCCAGGCGACTCAGAAGAGGATAGACACCCTTGGGCTCGCAGCTCAACTGTTGACATTGAAAAACCGCTACTTAGGACATGGGATAAATGTTCCGGCAGTAAATTAACCCGGCAAAAGACTATGCTATCAAGGCTACCTTGTCAACGCCTAGACACACCGGAACTCCGCAGGGACCTCTTATCTAAACACGCCAACCACAAAAGCTGGACTGCGACGCCGTTCATATTGTTCACGCAATGTAGCCATAAGCTGCAGGAGGTTGCAGACTTCCGATCCACCAGGCCAGGAAGAGGCCCTCAGACCATTACTGTTATCAATCTGAATGCCAGGATCGCGAATAGGCTCCCAATCCTTGACATGGGTCTCGAGATGCGCTATTATGGAATTCCAGACCTTTACAATAGGTCGAATACGTACTATAAAGACCACTACATCTGTTGATGGGAAGTTACAGAAGCCGAGATTGTGGGGCATTGGCCATGGAATGAATTGAAGGGGAACATCCTTTGGTTTGACCAAATCGTCCTGCCTGTATTTGAAAAGCATAATGAGGAAAACTTCCGCCAACGAACAAGTGCAGAGTCTTTCGATTTGTCGGCTCTATCGGGTGCTTTGCCCGATGGCGCAGGTCCAGGAATTTCAAATGCCTCTTCTAGTCCATCATGTGCATCCAGTGCAAACTGGGATACAGGGAGCGAAGGGCGTGAGCTGGACTGTGAGGATCAATATGACTCTTATGATTCCTACGATGACGCTGTAGGAAATAATGCAACGGACGATATGTTCAAAATTCTTGAAGGGGGTTGGGATTAGTGATACATATCATTGTGTCACTACTGCTGTTTGTCACACGATGATTGAGCCTGTCTTCAAAGTTGCCTTCAGTCGTTCCTAGTTTTCAATGTATATTTTTTCTATCAGGCGGTTTCATAGGAACTGGGGACGTTAGGGTGAGAGAAGATTTGAAGGTCTCTTGGAAATGGATTCATATGATGAGATTCTCTTTAGCGAGGGTGTTACACCTGTATAGTGTCCACTGGATGGCGAGGCCAACAGTGCAGAAATTTATGTGGGTGTATCCAGCTGTAGAATACCTTTTAGTGGCAAAACATCGACCGAGGCCCATAAGAATGAGATACTGTCTTTTGGAGTATAGGGCTGTCTTGATAATCTTCCACATCCAACGTCTACGCAGGGAAAAATGGCCAGGCACGAAAAAATGTGTGCAAACATCGGTCCTCTAGCTGTCAAGCTAGGGTCCAGTGAATACATGGCATGTCAGAATGTAACAATCGATCGCCGGTTGTATTCACTCGGCTCGGCTTCAGCTCTTTTGCCACGACTTGAGAAAACATGTCCAACGCTAGAAGGATGAAGCTATATTCATCACTTCAATCCCACATCCACTGTCAGCTGGGGCATGCCTCTTTCTGTCGATCCAATGATATTCGAAGTGCCCCCCTTTGTGGCGCATGCAGATGACGCTTCTATGTCTTCTTTGAGTATGTCTATCCTGGCACAGTGGTACGTAGCTACTAGAAACGTATACTTACTCATAGAGATTGATGTAGTTAGAATAATTCCCTAGACATAAAAACCTATGTTATTTCGGAATGTGACGACTGTTTACGACAGTAAGAATATGTGGATTCTGATAAAACGATGAATATTCGAGTAAACCAACCCAATTCTGATACAGCTTTCCCATCTGTTCATACCTGATACACATTCCTGAGAGGTTGCCGGTATATCTGGATCTGGTTCTCGGTCATCTTAGCTTGATACAGCTGGAGGACGATGGAGAGTGAAGTTTGAAGTGAATCTATCTGATCCACTAAATTTGAAATATCCTTCCTTCCTACATGCCACTTGAACCATCTCGCAAGGGGAAATGTGGAGCTCAAACCGCATGACGAAACAAGTCCCTCTAACTCATTCATAAGTATTGTGTTCTCATAGAGTAGTGATGAGCCCAATTCCCGGAGTTCCTCACAGAACATCAAGGTGGGAACGACTGCGGAGGCCGAATGTAGAAGCATCGAGTGCTGTCTTAGCTTCTTTGAAATGGTCCGTACTTCGTTAAATGCACCGCTCACATCACAGAAGATGTTTGTGAACGTCAAAGACATCTCAGCTACATATCCATAGACTCTTATGACAGTAGCTGCAGCGGATAGCGGATCTAGTCTCGGAAATCTGGGTGTCTTGGCGTCACTTCAGAAATGCAGCTCTTCTGAACTGTGATGTCCTGTGATCCCAGTCCCTGTGCTTCGTTTCCCAACCTCAGGAGGTAGAGTATGGCGGTGCAATTGATCATTCTGCTTCACATATTCTCTCTCCGCACTCGACAATCTGTCAAGGTTCAATTGAACCAGATACTCGTCTATGTCATCGGCAAGACTTTGCCGGTCATGATGGTCAGCGCCGACTTGTCCTTGAATTAGTCCCTGATCACCTGCTGATTGTAGTTCATGTGCGGACGACGTAGGCTGCGTTTCGTGTTCTAGTATTGAATTGGTTGGCAAGGAGTGCAATGCGGCAATTGAATCGTCAGGCAGCGTATTTATCCTTCCAGAATTCTGTATGCTTGGCCGCATCAAGAGTCGATTATAGACAATATCTTTTAGATCATCAACCTGACGAAGGAGTTCATACCCACTTAGAAAAGTAGGAGCTTTATCCAAATGATACGGAGCTGTGTAAGTGCTGTGAAACGCGCGATCATTGCGAAGTAGGTTATGTGATGTTGGTCTGGACGGGAGCGGTGAATGCAAACGATTGTCTAGGATTGCTCTGTTGGACGATCAGTAGAGCACTTTGACCATCAGCTTGTCCTAATACTCACAGAATGCTGGTCTGTATAGTGAGTTTAATGAGATCAACGTAGCTTTGGAGACTCTGCCTAAACGCTTTCAAGTTTTCGGCAGCCAGCAACACCCATTGGATCTTTCTGGGAGCGCTGAGAAACCAGCCTCGACTAGAACGTTTACCCATCGAATTCTCGTATTGCCCAATACTCTTTTTGAACTCTTGAATAAGTCTCTGCATTTTCGCCGAGTGCTCGGAGAGTTTCGAGCGGAATGATTCGGGAACAACAGAAAGGTTGAGGTTCTTGATTTCCTCTATGAGCGAAAGAAAAGCCTGGCATTGCTCTTCAACCTGCTGAAACTCTAGTCTGGAGCCATTTTCCTTGAGTGACGAAACAATCTTTCTGGCGAAATCGGTGAAGAGTACGATGTCGCTTGGGGAAAAGCCAAAACTCATATCAGATATTGTTGTACGACAGACTGTTACAGGCTCAGTTTTGGACGACGATGACGACTAGGGTGGTTGATTAATCGCGCACAAGTTCCCAGAATGTGGGATCGACAGAGATAGTGATGGAGTAGAGGGTGACAGGCGGTCAAATCCTTGTTGTCCACCCCCCGCAGAAGAGCTCATAGACTATTTATATTCATTTAGATTTTCAAATCGCTCTAGCCTTAGGTAGATCACCTACTCGCCCAATACCATTAACACAAAGCTGTTGGCTTTAGAGTGAGCGCTGACTCGTATAGGCGCCCTCCGAGCGCTAACATTCCACCTGGTATTGGTTCGCTATTACCGAGGCATCGTCAGTGGCTGCTCCCGCGGATAAATTAATCAAGGCTGCTGTGTGGCCATCCCAGTTTAATCTGTCACCAAGGGTCATGAGACCAATCCCCATGCTCTTGAATAGCTGCCGGTACACCGGATGGCAATGGTTTTTACTGGACGGTGATTTATGGTGGCCGGCGTATCATCCAATGAACGTTCTGTTATGGAAATGCTATTTTAGAACGCGACATTTTGCAAAAACCCTCCTACTCACTCTCAGGGCAGTGTCCTCGGTTCGCTCTTAGGGCAAATATTTGGAAGTGTTACCCTGAACGGCCGAAGGTGTCGCGTAATGTAGATAGGCAAGCCAAATTTCGGAAGCAGTGAATTGGTAGATCTACTGGAAATTCTACCTAAGCACAAAAGGGAAAATGTGGCCCATAAACTGTATTCATGGCCACAATAGGTATAGGTTAAATATGGGGTATGTGAAGATGTGCCACATCGCATCACAGCGCACCGCAGCCACTGCTCTATGGTGAGGTAACTTGTCCCTGTAGCATAAGTTGCATAAGCTGTCCTTTGCAGGCTATCAAGTACACAGATCTCAAGATGTGATGTTTCTCACTGCTCATCGTATTTCCTATGTGACGTGATGGGCAGCTTTCACGGTAAGCTCCCTCACCAGGCAAATGACCAGTACGATTACACTCAGGCTACGCCAGGCTTCTCTTGCATTTACTTAAGATTGCTCTTCTCCCATCAATTGGCGCTGGCCTTGGTCACTCTGGAAGGGCATGTAGGGCATATGCTCTTACCATAGTAGATACTACGATATTACAGGTTTGAGAGGGTACTAGCTAGCGCCGCAGTTCTGGCCATCACTCATATCATTGGGCCACATCCAACATACGCGTCAGCTGCGCTGCTAGCATAGGCTAGTATGGTAGTCACATGTCACCAGCTCCAAAAGCCCGGCAGGTTGAGGGATCCTTATTATATCTATCAGCAGATGAAGGCCAAGGACCCATAACCAGAGAAATGAAGAATACAGGATATGCGGCTATCCTTTTACACACTCGTGCACATTTTGCTCTGACAGTTTAAGTATCTCCTCGGCGAATTTACAAATATCCTGGGTGTCGGTGACGAGAATTGCCTCGCAATGTTGTGCACGATCTGTCGCCAAATATTTACCGGTTTTCGGTGCCCCGATATTTCTCTTCACCACATTCTTCTCCATCAACTTGAGCAGGCAGCTTCTGAAAAGTGTTTCATATGTCATGTTTTATGGAATGCAGTCTCTGACCAGCCAGCTTGTTGGCAGCCTAAGAATCTCCCGGAGGTATCTATTAAGCCTGTTTCACAATATTATTTTCGCCGCAAATCTGCACCGGAAGGCACGCTCTTAGAGCTTAACTTTACTATCAACAAGAGCGGGATTGACGACCGGGGTCTGGGTAGATCTGTTACTTTCTTCCTGCAGAGCATGAGTGGTAAGATATAGAAGAATATATGACTCCATTGTTAGCGATGGTATACTCACGGTTTCATACAGCTGGGTCTCATACAGCCGGTCGGATTTATTCTAATACGGCTTTAGACCACTGTACCTGGGGGAAAAGCATGTCAACGGCAGTAACATGGCTTTCCAATTGCTTATGTACCCATGCTAGGTGTCAGTCGTCTTCGTTGTCTGGCTACATTCCTACCCGCCTGCTCCAAATAGATCAGCCTAGTACCGACAAAATTCGATTGGTACTTCATCCCAATATGGAGACTTGCAACCAATATGCCACAGTCAGTCACTGCTGGGGGGGTTCAGAACCTACGAGACTTTCCGTCTTAACGTCAACTTCGCTGAAAGATCTGGAGAACGGCATTTTTGTCTCAGAGTTGAACCAAGTGTTTCAAGACGCTATATTCACGGCTCGAACAATGGGTATTCATTTTGTCTGGATAGATTCATTATGTATATTCCAGGACTCTACCGTTGACTGGCAGCGAGAGGCGCCTTTGATGAGTGATGTATATGGCGGTGCAACACTCAATATCGCTGCAAGCGCGGCAGCAGGACATGACATTACCTGCTTTCCAGAGAGAGACGCGTGGTCAATCCAACCATGCATTATTGGCACCACCTGGCACAATTGCGAAAATGGCGTCTACAACCTTTACCACGGTGACTTCCGGGATGCCGCGTTCAAAGGTCTGCCGCTGATGAAACGGGGGTGGGTTATCCAGGAACTTCTACTGGCCCCTAGGCTACTCCATTTAACCGGAAGCCAGTTGTTCTGGGAATGTTATGAGTTAAGTGCGTGTGAAACATATCCTGACGGATTACTTCCAAATATTCGCGAACAATGGATGACAAGAGCTGTGCTATGGGACGTCTGGAGAAGCTCTAGAAGCAGTACAGAAAGAAGAGACCCAATGAAAAAGCTCTGGAGAGCCATTGTGGAGGACTACACGGCAGCACAGCTGACAATTGCTACCGACAGGCTCATAGCCCTCGCTGGCATCGCGAAAAACATGGCACGCTCTCTTGGAGACAAGTACATTGCTGGATTGTGGGAGACATCCTTCATTACTGACTTGTTCTGGCTTGGGACATCTGACAGACGAGGGCTACGCCCTCGGCCTAGTCCCTACCGTGCACCGTCATGGTCATGGGCAAGCTTAGATGGCAAAGTCTCTTTATCGCTCGCCCTTGACGGGCAAAGTCAACATCTGAAGCCGCTGATCGACATCGTTACATGTGAAATCGAGACTGCTACGGGTGACCCATTTGGATTCGTCACAAAGAACCTTTTAAGATTATCTGGACCGTTAGCCACGATGAAGCTTGCTCCAAAACCTAACGGTGAGTGGCTTGTTTTCTTTGACGGTACGTGGTGGGATGATGAAGTACGACTCTGCGTTGCTCTTGATTGCACTCCTTCAACGCACGAGCTTCATTGCCTACCTCTATTCCTTGATAATCACCAGACAGCAATGTGGACTGTGTCATGTCTTCTGCTTGAGCCTTCTGGAAACTCCAGTGGCCAGTTTATGCGAGTTGGCGCTCTGCATGCCTTTTCTGGAGCGCTGGGAATGCAGGCGTGGATACAATTCGAGGGAAAGAAGAACGAGAGCTGGTTTGAATACGAGGCCAGGTGCAAGGATGATAGATACACAATTTCTATCGTGTGAATGCTATAAAGGTTTCATCTCCTAATTGGTCTTATAGCGGGAAAACAGGATGGATGTCTGAATTCGTTAAGTTCGGCACTTCTTCAATTTCTTCCGTGGGTGTATCGCACTGCACCGCAGCTACTCGTCTCTTCAACGGGAAATCTGCTCAAAACTTGTTATAAAACCTCAATATAGACTTATGATTAAATTAAATTATAATAGATTAAATTATAATCTGTTAATTGAAATAGCTAAAGTTATAGGAGGTGAAGTAAGAATTGGAAATTCAAATGAAATAGAAATTAAATAGATAACATCTACAAATTCTATTCTAAATCCATGAGTTATATAATCGTTTAATAAAAAAAATATTATTCATAAAAATTAAGGATTCTAAACTTCACTTTCCAAGGGTTCCGGTTCTTATAGCCATTCTACGACTACTGAGTTTACATATGAAATTCCGACATGAACCAGTCAGAAACCGTTCTCCCAGGCCAAGTGGAGGGAAACGTCCCACAGGAGCGGCTGTAATGTTGCGCTAGGTGGTAAGCATGTATGTTTGGGTCCTGTATCGCAGCGCACCATGCCAACCTCCACAAGCTAGCAGTGACCTATGTGAGGAAACGGGAGTACCTAGACTGCGGCATATCCTCTCCATTGGATATTGGGTCGCATACTATATCCGTAAATTAAGGATATCTATAGATATCTATACTAGTATCATTCTCGCCTAATTATCTATGTAAGGTAAGTTATGTGGTACTTATATTACTTATATATACATTACAGGGCTTGTTATATTTAATATAGTTAGTAGCTATCACTATTAGTATACTTGGTATTAAGGTTCAGAAATTGATAAAAGAGTATAGGACCCGGGCACCGGTTTTGTAACATAGTGTATCAGACGTATGGACATGTTGAAACCATCAGATTTCCCGCCGTCGAACAAGGATGCACTTTACGTTGCTTTCCACTCAGTCGAGTTTGAGAAGGATGTAAACGAACCGTTGGCCAAGCAGGAGCAGTATGTCATTGTTCTAAGTCTTGCATTGGTCTACTAACGTCTAATACTAGGAGAAGCTCCTTACACGATTGAGAGGAACCACATATACCATCAAACCGCAAACACAGCGACCACTCTACACATGGTTATGCAGGCAACTACTGCCTAACCCCTTCCATGGCATGGCCTGACCTTTCACCTCCACCGGGATGACGATGGGTTATGATGGACTTGGAAGAACAAGACGAGGGACGTGAAATGGAACAAAGGAACCAAGGAGTGAACAATGATAAGCCTTTGGTTAAGGGAACATGGCCAGGAACTCCAGGGCTGTCGGAAACGCGCATGTAAATAGCTAGCAATCCGCTCCGAGATCTACCTCAGCCAGACTTCAGTGTCTCCAATCTACATGGCAGGAAGTCTACTGAGATCTCTTAGTTGCGGATCGTTCTCAGAGTCATACAGTTGTTTGCAAAAATGGAGCCCGGGTCTTATATTTTCTAACTGTTTTCTGAACCATAATGCCAAGCTTTCTGAAATGACGAATTTTTGACTATTCAACATGACCTGCTTGAGTCAGGAAAGGGATCGGTCTGGGGCAAGCCTTATCGCGCGTTGCTAGGCTTTCTGACTGGTCAGCAGAAGATCAAACGCTTTACGTGACAGACTCGATGTATTCGCCATGTATCTAGTGCATAGTCAATCGCTTGCCGGTGTATCCCATGTGCCGAAGCGGCGGACATATCGGTAACCCTCGGGCCCGAATAAGGCCGAATATCAGAATAGTCATCGGCGTTAAAGAATAACTCCGCACATTGCATAAGTATAAATATGCGACGATAGACAGGTCCTGTTGAACAATCAGAGAGCAACTTCTCGCCATTAATACCAAGCTGCACCATGACAGCCTCTGAGTCGGACATCCCTTTAGTCATTGTTGGATATGGACGCCCTATTAGTGTGAACTTCATACCCCCCTTATTGGAAGGCACTCCTTACCGAATGGTGTCATCCTTAGATCTTGTCTCGTCGAGAGAACCCTTCCGCTACTCAGCGCACAATATGGGTGTTGTTTTGGAAACACTGCACCCACGGCCAAAGGCCTTTGTTGTTGGTATAGCCGTCGACCCTTCGTACTGTGAAGAGATGGAGAAGGTCTGGAACAGCTACGTCGAAAACGTTCTGAAGCCGGAGTCTGAGAATGGGGAATGGGAGAAGAACGCATTCGTTCCTGTAAGCTTGTCTCGGCAGCAACCTATGGAAGGTCCCCTAATCGTCGCTACAGCTACCTCGCACGCATGCTGTGGATCCCAAGCAAGTAACAAGACCGCCGGCGAATTTTGGTTGGGAAGCAGAAATGTTTCGACAGCTAGACAGTGTCTTTAGGCCCGAAGAGGTCGACAAAGGGAACCACAAAATGGTCCCAGAGAATTGAGAACAGGTGGAGGTTTTTGGTGCCCTGGAGAGTGATGTCTCCCCACCTCTCGCTAACTTTGCGAACTAAATGGAAAAGGTCAGTTGTGTCTCATCAATTACTGTCGTAGATGTTGGAGAGAGAGATGGGAAAGTTATCGGGGTCGAAAGTGTTGGAACTATGAAAGCCGAACGATCAGGCAGTCGACTGATTATTAAATCCTAGCGGCTTCAATTCAGTGTTTGTTCTAGACTCTTCTTAAGGGCCAGAGCTGGGTCTCACATGTGCTGGTAAGCCGAAAAGAATGATAAGCAGGGTCATTTGTGCTGTTCCACTTAACTCCTGCATAAGCCTTGCAGTAAGCATCTAACGCCAGGATGCCACAATAGGAACAGGAAGCTGACTGTTGACAACTTGCTAGATCTGCTAGGCAGCTTGGTATCAGTTTGACGGGTTTGCATAGAAGAATGGGGTACAGAAAGCAGTTAAAGAGTATAAGACCCGGGCACCATTTTTGTAATCAACTGTACTATCCAAGTATGCTCCCTCAGAAAAGTCAATCAAACACCTTTTCCACCCATTACAACCTGATCAACTGTAAAAGTCGCCCTCAAAATCTCCCCACATCAACCACACATTCCCATTGGTCAGAAGCTATAGAAAGTGGGACCCACTCTGATCTCCAATTATCTTATCAACTCCCCAAACCAACAAAAATTCCCCTCACCACCAACCCACTACCCCAATCACCAGAAGAAAAGAAATACACAGAAAAAAGATGTCCCGAGAAGCCCTCCTCTTTCCCCCCTCAAACCGCACATTCCTAGAACCCCATCTCCCTCCCAACAATGAAACCGAACTCCCCAAACCCAACCTCCCCTTCACAACCCTCACATTCGCAACTTCCCTAGACAGCTCTCTCGCCCTGGCCCCAGGGACGCGGACCACGCTGTCCGGCCCACAATCCAAGGCAATGACACACTACCTCCGCTCCCGCCACGACGCCATCCTAATCGGCGTCGGCACAGCAGTAGCCGATAACCCGGGGTTGAATTGCCGAATCGAAGGTGTCGGTGGCTACGGCAGGGAAGGGTTAATCGGTCAACCGAGACCGATTGTCATTGATCCCCGTGCTCGATGGGAGTTCACTGAGCAATCGAAGATCCTGGAACTGGTTAAAGAGGGGAAAGGTCGTGCGCCTTTTATCATTACTTCTACTGGGACGGTGCCGGGTACTGAGAAGAGGGCGTTGTTGGAGTCTTATGGGGGGAAATTTATTCCTCTTGATCTTTTTCTTGAGGAACATGGGGAAAGGAGGTTGAATTGGACTGTTGTGCTCCAGTGTCTCAGGAATGAAGGGTTGAGGAGTGTGATGATTGAGGGTGGTGGAACGGTTATTAATTCGCTTCTTGAACCAGTGTGGGCGCACTTGGTTGATTCGGTTATTGTTACTATTGCGCCGACTTGGTTGGGGCAAGGGGGTGTTGTTGTTTCGCCGAGACGCAGGGTTGAGGGGGGTGAGGTTGTGCCGGCGGCGAGGTTGAGGGATGTTAAGTGGTATCCTTTTGGGGAGGATGTGGTGCTTTGTGGGAGGGTTTAAAATGCGATTCTTGAATGATGATGGCTTCAAGCTGTGGGTTGTGGAGAGTGAGGATACTTGTGCTAGGCATGGTCAATCTGTCAGAGATTGCATAAATCATATCTGGTGACTTGTGTGTGATTGATCTGAATGGAAGGGGTTGTCTCATATGTCATATTTCCAGTAGAGAAGGTATAGAAGAGCTCTTTCTCGTTATCGCATAATCTAATTCATTAGAAAGTCTTACTATTTCAACAAAGCGTAAGATCCCAGTTTGACGTTGCTAGCAACTTTCGCTAACCTCCCCACTCACTGTTTGCAAGCGCCTAAACCAAATCTCGCGCACAAAAGCACTTATGAAATTCATATTTCCGAGAGAAAAAAGTTCACCACCACAAAGGTTCCCGCTGTACCGTACCGGAACCTGTCCCGAACCCGCTCGTTCCTGGGGGAGGATATCGGAGCCAGAACTCAGAGGTGGGCTGAAGACCTGCTACTCCAATCTAGGGGTGAGGCTATGCTGGGTCATGGCAGACTTTAATTAGGCGATGCGTGTGGTTTAGAGTGCCTAGAGGACCGCTAGCGCAGACCAATGGCTTCAAGGAAGTAGAACACGTGGGACTTACCCTGGATCGTGTTTTGTTTCATTTCCATAAGCACTCGATCGGAGAGCCTTTGTTGCAGAGTAGCAAGCTCCACTTGAGGATCTGGTCGAAGGAATGGGCCGAGGTAGGGGACCTTGAATTTGTTGGCTCGGTAGCTGCCGAGGTGGTATCCGGCAGCTTACCGATGCTATCGGGTTTGCCGATGAAGCGGAGGTGCGCATCTAGTGGGGTTCTAGTGCCGATGTACCTTATGGTTCCCGAAGGAGTACAGGCTGAGTATGGGGGCTGAAAACATGAGACCCAGCTTTTAATTCGGATGGCCCGATGATCTACACAAACTCCGTCTTCAACCAGTAAACCCGATATTTTAGTGTTTTAAGTCCCTGACTACTAGATTTAGCAGGTTGTACTATTGGTGGGGGTGGCAGGCCCCTTTGCATATCAGCAATACTCTTGTATGGCATATCACAGGGAGTTATGGTCAGCTTTTCTTTAGACTGATCTAGCCATTTCTCAGCTTTCACTACCCCGTATTATGTTTTATGGAGTATGATGGAGTTGGGCAACGCCGATCGTCGATGTTCTATTCTTGGAAAGTGTATACGTACTCCACAGTATCATCTCAGCATTATACCCCCATGCCACGTATGTAAGATTAATTAGACCCGTCCAAGGCCTCTAATTCTACCATCCGATCAGCAGCCAATCTAGCAATCTCTCGCACTTCAGGATCGAATGTGTCATCGCTTGCGATAGTTTCCAGTCGATCCTTCCATTGTCCCCATCTTTCCAAGCTCCACATCGCTCTTGAATCCGAGGTTGAAACCTTCTCCACCGCTTTGCATTGGCGATAAACATATAGTCCAGCATCTGAGTGGAGAATCCATTGCACCCCGCCAATTACATCTCCTGAAACCCTGCTCTGAGCTGGCATCTTCGACTGAGGCAGGATTCCTTCCAGCGCGCAGAGAAAGCTGCAGTCGACAAAGCCCAAAGCTGTAATACGTGCCAGGATTGATTGCCAGTTGCGCCACCCTATTTGCATGTCACTTCCGATGGTGGCAAAGGTTGCGTATGAATAGCCGCGGTCTGTTCAAATTCCGCAGCAGGGGGGCAGGCGGTTAGTGCATTTGTCCAAACTATCGGTACTATTCAATGAAAAGGAGAAAGGAAAAAATGTACCTTCTGCTTCCGTCCGGAACACCTCAGTCAAACCCAACCAACTGCCCCCAAACGGCCACAGCTCGAGCAAGTAGTAGAAGTCTTCGGGGGGGTCATTAGGAAGATAATTCGGCACTTCATGCTTAGGCATGGCCCTCAGAGCCTCCAAGAACTGAATCAGTCTGTCCTGGCCAATGTGGCCGGGTGGAAACGCCGAGCATAACTGGGCGAAGGATTCGAAAAAACAAGTAATAAGGCCACTCGGATTTGGTGCTACCCAAGAGGGGTTCTCTGCTGAGGGTACATTCCATGGGTCTGGGTACTTTTTTCGCTCTTCAAGATCTGTGTTGGATTTCTCAACAATCCATTTATCCAGATTATTGGCGGCCTCATTGGGAGTGATTTCTCCTCCAACTAGGGACAGGAGCAAGTTCTTGAAGAATATGTCTTCCTCGTCATCATGAGGCCCAAAGAGCTTGATATCCAGTGGCTGAAAGGCTTTGCTGTCGAGCACCATGTTGTAGGACGAAAATCTCACCTAGCTCAGGAGTACTTGATTGATGTAAAAGGAGTACAACCGCGGTAGCAATGATGGGGATGTGTCGGATAGTGTCACGTGGCTAGACCGGAAGTTGACTTAAAGCCGACTTTTTGAAGGTGAAAGAATACTACGAGCTCACACCAGGCAGAAGCCCTGCTTTCATGGAATTTCTAGGTTCGAAGCTAAGCCAGTTCAGGAAGGTGGTATTGGTAGGTCTTTTACAACCAGATTTAATGTTGGCTTCACGAGCAACAGAGGGTAGAAGCAGATCGGGACTGTAATCAGGGGTAGCACATGGAGCTATGCCGATACTAAGTCATTGGGTCCCTTGCAGCGGCCCATGTTGAACGCTAGTTGTGCAGATCACAGCGGGATTGCCGATAAAAAGTAGCGTTGGTATTGTTGTTACACAAACTGACGGCACGTCAAACCTAGCGGAGAAGCAATGTAACATTCCACCCAGATATACGAGGTTTTTACCAGAGCAGCTTCAGATCATCAATCCCAAACCGTGGAAGTACCCCAATAGAGCATAGTCCTGGTTTCTGGCCCCCAAACATCTGTTGATTCATGCAGAAAACTCAATACACACATACAATTGGCGGTATACAGTTGTAGGAAGGATATTCCGTAAATCCTGCAACTTGTGCTGCAGGTGGTGAGCAACCTTCGAAAAGGATAGGCCGATATAAAGCAGCATCTGAATGATATATAAAGCCATCTACCCCAAGAGCTCTATCTCAATACGAAAACCATCAACAGAGTACTTCTCGCTCATCAGAATATCTCGTTTTTGATCTCAAACGCATCAAACAAAATGCAGCTCACCAAAGCAATCCTGGCCTTGGCCCTCGCTGTGTCTCCCATCCTTGCTGCTCCTACAGAGGTCGGCGAAGAAATTGCAAATACGAACGTGGAGGCGCGGGCTGTGAGTTCTTCCAACTCGACATACTCTATGTCGCACTTTCCCTACTACAGCGCTCAGAATTATGGCTGACTCTGTCTTCAAATATATAGGTCAAAACTGTCATTTGCACGCCAGACAAGAACGACAGCGGTGTAAAGACTTTCGAGGTGGATGTTGCAAAGGCAGAAGCACTGGCTAAAAAGATCGGGTGGACAACCGACTCTAGTAAGAGCGACTACCCACATCCCTTTGGAGACAAGGAAAAGCTCTGGGCGAATATTCCTCTAGAGGCGAACAAGTGTAACAGCAAGACGCGTATGCTTGAGTACCCAGTCTATTGGACGAAGTCGAAGGCCAAGGAGTGGGACCCCGCAAAGAAGAAGAAGGACCAGCAGAAGACTCCTATCCGAATTGTCTACAGCAACTTGAATGGTGCTCTTCATTACTGTGGAACCATGATCCATAAAACGGTGGCGAAGGACTTTGCTGGTTCTGGTGACTTCAAACTCTGCCAGTAGATACTTGCTAAAGATGTCTGGGTCAGCAGCACGGTAAGATTCCATGAGATCGCCTTTTCTATGCAGACATTGCGCCCAGCATGCAATAATACAATTACTGACACTGGAGATGTTATGTAGGCTTTTTCCGCACATAGTCCGTGTTCGTGTAAGAAACAGGGGTGGTGACCATTGAGTTGGAAATTTGTGCTATAGTATCTTTTTAAGACCCTCAGCCAATATGCATGGTCAGCTGTTGTATTTTGTGACTTGTAATATATTATTAGTGGTCATTCAGTTCGCTTGTGGCCTTTTGGGTTGAGTCACTTCTTTTAGGTATCTATCTGTTTCTTTTTGATTAAACACCTTTACAACGTAATCGGCCACCAAGCAGGATCACAGACACATAATTTTGCTCGAGATCCAGAAGATGGTAGATTTTGAACACGAGTCCGACACGAGGATGAGTCTAGGAAGGCAGTATCTTGGTTTGTGATCTTATAGCATAATGTGAACTCTATTATGTGCTTACTAGACCTTTAACATCATCTATACAACGGGAAATGATCAGTTCCAAGTATACTGCCTCCCCGGATGACCCTCCCGCAGCCTTGACCCAAGCCCATCCTGAAAGTAATTCTCTCTGGCCGATCCACCCTTCACCTCATAATCATCCCAAATAACTCCCCTCCTCCTCAACTCCGGAAACAAATACTCAATCATATCCTCAAACGTGCCCGGCGAAACCGCATAGGAGAAATTAAACCCATCAACACCGGCAACATCAACCCACCGCTGCAGAATATCCGCCACCGTACTCGGTGACCCAATAGCCCGAGGATGGGCTCCACCCAGCGCCAATTCCTGCAGAACGCGACGTTTCGTCCACCTCAGGCCGTTCGAGTTTGGAACTGTTTTCGACCAACTCGAAATCAAAGACTGGATTCCGCCAACGGCAGTGAAAGAGAAGTCTTCGTCGTCATCGAACTTGGATAGATCGTTGCTGGTCCAGCCGCCGAAGAGTGTTGCTACGCCTTCGAGATCGGATTGGGCTAGGTACTCTTCGTATTTGGCTTGGGCTTTCTCGTCGGTCTCGTCGACGATCACGAGGATTCCGGCGATGAATTTGATGCTGTCCGTTGGGCGGCCTATTTCGGCTAGGTGCTTTCTGCTGTTTGTTAGTCTGGTCTCTGGGGAAAAGTGTATAGGATCGTACCGCATATCATCTACCACTGCCTTGGTTTTCTCCGGCTCCAGTCCGGGTAGGAACATTACTTCGGAATGTTTGGCAGCGAATCGCTTTCCGGCTCTAATCATGTACAAACATATCAGCAGCCATATTTACAAAGCAGGAGATAAAAGCAGAAAAGGAACTTACGACGAAGCCCCGGCCTGAAAAAGCAACGGCGTCCTCTGCTTCGAAGCAGGCAACTGACTCGCAGCCGTACTCTTAAAATACTTCCCATGGTGCTCAATAGCACGAACCTGGTTAGGATCACTGTAAATGCCGGTCTTCGGATCCTTGACGACAGCTCCGTCGCGCCATGTACCCTCCCACAGCTTGTAAGTGAGCTCCATATACTCATCCGCTCGCGCATATCGTTCATCGTGAGGAATCTGCTCGTCCATTCCATATGCCTTTGCTGCACTGTCAAGGAACGAGGTGACAATGTTCCATCCCACACGACCGTGGGTAAGGTGGTCCAGAGTTGAGAACTTCCGCGCCAATGCGTAGGGCGAGGTCTCGTAGGTTGTGGATGCCGTTATGCCGAAGGAGAGCGATGTGGTTACGGAGGCCATTGCAGAGATCAGGAGACTGATGGGGTTAGTGGTTCATCCATCTTGTAGCTTTCCTTTTCCATTTTCCTCTTTCTCCTTTGTTGCTATTTTCGTGGAAAGAAATGGACTGCTTACAATGGATCCCCAATAGGAAATTGCGCCCCCGATAACAACGCAGGCTCTCTATTCCCTGGACCTTTGTACACATCGTAGATCCCAAGATGATCTGCCAGAAACAGACCGTGAAATCTGCCTTTCTCCAAAACCTTTGCTAATTCGATCCAGTATGACAGATCGAGGAAATCACCGGCGCGATCTTGCGGATGTTTCCATAGCCCTAACGGAGACAATTGGTCAGCGCGCAACACATACTCCGGTGTTGACAAATGCGGGGTAAAGAATATATATTCAACATGGAATAAGTCTTACCGGGCGATAGATGTCCAGGAGAAAACATCGCAAAGGCATTCAGGATCCATGGTTTCTTTTCTGAGGTTTTGGTCATGTTTGCTTGGCTGTTAGAGGTATTATTTGACAATTCAATTCAAGGGAAACTATTTTTCTGAGGGGTTTCTGGGTACCTTCTTATATATGAACGATCAATGTCGGACTTCTTCCGGTCGTGTGTTTTCGGGGTGGGTGGTGATTGTGTTATTGTGCTGCGTGCTCACGCCATCGGGAGCCCATCAAGTGTTGACTTGGTATCAGTGTTGAGGCGTGGAGTTACCCCGCATGCAGGGTTTATGATTATGCAAATTCGATATCCTGTTTCTCGATATCAAAGATGAATGATACATGTTGTGTAATCGTGAATCCTTTTCATAGGCGTTCTAAGTGAAATATACCGAACAGGGCATGACCAGGCACGCGGACTCTAACAGCTGGTGGTAGGGCTTGTCATGTCACGTACCTTGTGACCAACCACTAGTACTCGGTCGATCAGGGTTTTGTAGGCAATCAAAATAAGCTTACTTTCTTCAAATTCCGATTCGCCGATCGCGACACAAGGATCATTCTCCCTGAAAAGTGTATCTTGGAATGGGTGTAGACGCACTACTCTAGAAAGCCTTCCGCAAAGACTTTCCTAGCGATAAATAGCCCTCTCCATTTCAGTGAATTAGAACTAATTAGAAGTACATACAAGATCAGTGAAACCAACAATACAACGATACCGACTAAATTTACCAAGCCGTCGTAGCACCAATCTCCTCACCAGACTTGGGCAGCAAGAAATCGCTAGGATCAATCGTTCCATCTGCCTTGCGCGCTCCCTGCACCAAGGTCGCATCAACAGAGACAAAACTACTGTTACCCCAGGATTCGCTACCGTCCCATGAATTCCCTGTGGAAACCTGCTCCTCGCTCAAGGAAGTAGGACTCTCTCCATTCTCAGCCGCAATGTTCTTGCTCAGGGTGGCCACTGCCGTGTTGAACTTGAAGCCCACCTTGGCATTGTTCCAGGCGGTGTTTCGGGTCAGGGTGAAATCACCCGGTTGGGAGTTATCAGTGAAGCCGTCCTTGGAGTTTCCGAAGGCGATACAGTTGGTGATAACGTGGTTGGCGGGTCCGATGTCAGCATCGTCGCCGCCACCGAGTTTGTAACCGTTGCCGTCACCTTCGAATGGCGAGAAATCCCATCTGGAATTATTAGCGTAGCTCTTATCAGGGAGAGATAGATAGCCAGTACCTGTTGTATCCGTTGCCATACGAAATGGTATCTTCAATCGTCACGGCCGACTTGAATTCCCTGTGACAGTTAGCAGAAGAACTCCACAAAACAACAATTACTACATACCATAGGTCCAAGCCGTCATCGACGTTGTTCCACAGTCTCGCGCCTCGAAGCACGTTACCTTCACCGGAGCCCTCTTTGCAGGCAAACCCGTCGGCGCTCTCGCCGTTCTTGCGCGGGTCCCGATTGAGATACGAGTCGAGGTAGTAGACGCTGTTGTTCGACGATGCGCCTTCGAGTTGAAAACCTGTTTGATGTATTAGCATCGCCTTTCGACAGTGTTAATTTATGTATCACCTACCGGTTTCGTAGTTTTCTCTCGTAATTATACGCTCGTAGTGGTTATTCGAAGAATCACGCGCGTAAACACCGTATGGCCCATTAATCAATTCAAGGTCATAGAACTCCCAGTACTCAGCATCTTGGATATGCAGGATTCCCCGATCCTCATTAGCAAGCGATGCATCGAGCTCCGCCGGGGTTCTATTGATCGGGTAAGTAACGGATAACCGCAAAGATTCAAAGAAACATACCCTGGAAGTTCCTCTCCATCAATGGTGACCTTTTCACCATCATAAGCCCGAAGAACATAAGGTGCAGATGAGGTTCCACTCTTCGTAATCTGTATATTTGTCGTGGGAGAATAGGTCCCTTCACGAAGATAGATAGTGGAACCAGCCGTGGCCTTATCAACAGCCGATTGGATTGACAGAAGAGGAGCGTCGATCGTTCCGGCAGCGGTATCTGACCCCGACGGGGAGACGTAGATATCGGCCGCTGCAGAAAGCGAAGCGGCAGCAGTAAGTGCGTATGCAATATGGTACCTCATTTTGCCTGAACTTTTGGGTTTCCGGCATACTGGACAGGAGAAGATAGTCGGTACATAAAGACGCGCCAAGACCTCCCTCATTGCTGGAAAATCTAAGTGGCGCGGAGATTACTTGTCTAGCCAAGCATGTCGATCGTTTCATTCCGGGAGCGGGACCTTTCACCGGCGTTTCACGATGAGGACATCTCTGCTCGGCAGTGAAATTCGGGGTCGGTTAAAAAGAAAGATAAATTGCACCAATGGATTGGTTGTACGGAGAACGACTCGTTGCGGGACCTGTCGGATCGTGTCGTGGAGATCCAAGACTTGTACTTCACCCTTCCATTTTCTTTGATTTTGGCCATAGGCCTTGTCTTGTGGCTGTGTTCAACTTTGTGCCATCTCAGGTATGGAGAATGCTGAGCGTATGATGAGTGTAGCGGATCGTCATTGGGTTGCTCTCCTGTCATTGTCAGGCAATATCCCCTAATAGCAATACAGATATAATCCGGAGATCCACCTCACAGCTTCATGTCTTTCCCCTATTCATCTCACGGCATCATCAGGATTATCCGGAATTTTACTTATTTCCTTCATTATGTTGTTCGAATAAATATGCACTGCTTTTAGTATCCTGTCGGAATTGTATGCCACGTGGTCAATTGGTGTAGTATCGGAAGGCGCCGGCGAAGGCCACATTGAGTCTCTTTAAGACAATACAAGGCTACTGACGAGGGGAGGGACGTTATACTAACGTGAGGTTACTACGCTCTGACCGTAAAGTGGCAACTCTTGAAAGACGTCACACTGGCAAGTAACTATATCATCATTCTGACGCTTTCGCTCTGGTATTTCGAGACAAAAGAGACTCCGGTGCTAGACGAAGCCAGTGCGCTGTCTTAATATCCAGCCAATTGTGACCAAACAGTTCCAGCTAACATGTATCTTAATAAAGCCATGAACCTCTTTGAACAATTCAAGCGTTCGGGTCGCAAGGAAGATCTCGAGGAGGCGATACAACACGCGAAGTCTGCACTGCTAAAGACAGTCTCAATCAAGAGTCTTTACATAGAAAAGGTAAATCTCCTCGGTGTCTTTGTCAAAACTCGTTCGTCTTTTGAACGAGCCACCGGGAGACCTTGAAGAGGCCATCAGAATGTTCACCAAGGCTGTCGAATTTACGCCAAACAACGACCCAGCCCTCATAGGCTACTTGAACAACTTGGGATGTAGTCTTGAGGACTGATATGACCTCTTCGGGCATAGGGACGATCTCGAAGACGCAATTTAGTTCTCTCGTCAGGTTATTATTGCCACTCCTGCTTCTCATTGCAAACTAGGGGGTAGATTAAGCAACTTCGAAAGTCAGCTTGAAAGGCGCTATTGATGGACAGATAATATTAACGACCTTGAAGAGGCGGTCAGAGTTTTACACCAAGGTGTTGATGCCACGTCTGCTAATGACTCAAATCTCTCAACCTGTTAAGCAAACCTGGTCGATAGTTTGGAAAGCCGGTATTATCGCTGATGGATGATCATCGACTTAAAGTATGCCATTCTACTTTTTCGTAAGGCAGTCAAAATCTTACCTGGTGATCATCCGGATTTTGCAGATTGGTTAAATAACTTAGCAGTCAAGCTTGAAGCTCGCTATGATCGCATCAATGATCTGGATGACCTTGAACAGGCGGTTCAGTTGCCTCGCCAGGCAATCACAGCCACACCGGACGGCCATCATAATCGTGCTTCATACTTTGGCAATTTGGCGAATCAGCTTGGAACGCGATATAAGCGTACACGAAACATGGGTAATCTAGACGAAGCCATCCAGAAGAGTCGCCAGGCAGTTGAAGCTACGCCCAACAGCGATCCACATCTTGCAGCTAGACTACACAATTTAGCAATCCATATTGGCATGCGATATGAATGTACAAATGAATTAGGCAACATTAAAGAAGCTATCCAAGCGCTCCAGACAATCATTGCCACTATACCAGAGAGCCACCAGATCTTACAGCTTAGCTAGACGGCCTAGGAAATACGCTTACGGCGATATAATTTCAAAGGAGCGATCAACGATCTTGAAGAAGGTATATGACTATCTTGCGAAGCAATACAGGCGATGCCTGTAAGTCATCCTGAATCCACAGTTAGGCTAGGCCTTATGGTAAAAAAAAGCTCAAGTTTATTTGAGGTAAAAAACTGTCGAAAGGTGGGAAAATAGCGACCAAATTGTCTGTCCTCTGGAGGCAGCTTTATAGGCCACGCACCACTGATCACTAAATAAGCATAATAACATCTTCATATCCAGCGCAAGATCTAGAAGACGAAGGTGCCGAATGATGCACGTATCAACCCCCAGTTGAGTCACCACTAGCTGCTCTTTCCACCCTATCGGCTCTGAGCAACTCCAAACACCGTGCCATCTTCCACTCTCCCGTAGGGCCCAGGCGTTTCAAGGCAAGATTAACTAAGAATTCACCCCAGCCATCTAGCCACCACTCGTCCTTTAACAACTCCAACGCTACACCATAGTGGCCAAGTATCGCGAAAGAAGTCGGTTCTCCTTGCAGCAGAAGGTCAAGGTAATCCGCATGCACCATCACAGGCCACGACATAAGGGCACCCGGGTCTTCACGTGTAGTGCACCGCCTGAGCACATCACATAAGTGTTCGAAGGACGAGGAAAGTGCGGAGCCAACCTTCTGATCATGTCCTAAAGGATTTGCATCTTGTTCTATGATCTCTTTTAATTGCGCATACAGCTCGTGAGCATACTTCGTCGTAGACGGTTGCCGTAAGTTGCGACCCGCACCAAGCAACTGGCGCATTTCACCTTGTTCGATCCAGGGACGGGCTTGGCCCACTATCGAGCCCGCTCCGCGAACTAATTTGAATACTTTGACCACGTCGCCTTCATCCAGTGTATCTAAGGAAGATGCTGGATGTTCCGCAGCATAAGCGAAGATGACAACGAGACACGAAAAGGCGAACAGGGCATGACAGTTTTCCGACGTCACGTTACTGAGAAGCGGTGTGCATAGTGATAAGGAGAGATCATTATGTCTAATGGCCGCTTCTGTGTATTTGCGGCGACGCTCTGGTGGGCATTTGTGTCCGATATGCAAAGCTGAGACAGCCAGCAGGCTGTGCATCAGGAACGGATAGGATAGTGCCACATCAGGGACGGTAATGCGAAACAGGTCTTGTATTGACTTGCTGTGCGCTAATGACGCAGCTGTGGTCGTGTGCCAATGGTGTAGGAGCTCGAGATCTAGCAGCGGAATCGTTGGAGCGGAGGTCAACCCCGGACTGGGGCTACTAGATTGCGGCGGATACTGTTGCAGTGGGTTTATGGGTAACGGTTCCTGGCTAAGAAAGGCACAGACGATATGCTTTTTTCGACAGGAACCACAACTAGGGCGCGCTTCGTCACACTTGATTCGACGTTGTTTGCATTGAGTGCAACCGTGGTGGGATTTGGTGTGAGACCGTCGCGAGGGCATGGCTCCTCTTTGCTCCGATCAGTTCTAGACGCTTTCCTTGTTAGGATGACGGGTAACTCGCTTAAAGAAAGGGTGAATGTCAAATCTATCTGGGTTCGAAAGACGAGCTTCCAACCATTGTGGCGTATTGGGGTCGGGAAGTGGAGACTGGGGCGTATGGAGTCTATCAATACTTCGGAGATTCTTCGAAAGAAGCCATTTCTTGGCATTGGCTTCGTAAACTATGCCTTCTTGGGTATGGTTCTCGGTAGTGGGGATTTCTTCGCTTGCATTCCCATGAGGCAATTGGCCCGCCACTGCATAGATGTATCGTGGAAAAGTCTAAGCCCTGCTCAGCGATATTGGCAATGTTGATGCTTCCTGTCCACAACGGGAACAAACGGCTGTTGCCTACTATGAAGGATCCTCCATTCCTGGTTCCTCTTGATTCGCGAGAACAGCATTGGCTATCCTGCCATTGCACAACTTAAGGTTATTCTTAGATATGGCCGTTGTGAATCAATCCCCAGTAAACCAACTACATTATTCCTGACCCACAGAGGCCCACAATTCGGATACGCATACGCGATGAACCATAACCCCTTTAAGCATCTCACGCGTTCTTTTTTCTAAATCGGGTATGGTTTTCGAAGTCGTGGTTATAGTACTCTGGGAATTTTTCTTTTTTTAACGATCTAGAATATGTGGCAGGGACAGTGGTCGACTGTTTAAATATAAAGCCAGTCATCAAGCACAATGGGCTTCAGTCAATTAGTCTACTAACCATAAACGCCAGTTCACTTGAGGGGAATATGAGCAACATGACCACCCTACAACCCCGTGAGGGCTTCAAGTTATTCTACTACGAGCCATCGCTTGCAGCAGCAGTAATTTTCATAATCTGTTTTCTGGCCACCACAATACTACATACGTACCAGCTTTTTCGGACACGAACATGGTTCTTTATACCATTTTTACTGGGTGGTTACTGTATGCACTGATCTCAACTGTGTCTCTAACATAATGCGACAGAATTGTGCTAATACTCATATACAGTCGAGTGGATCGGATATGTCGCACGTGCCGTGGCTTGTAACCAAACGCCCAACTGGACACTTGGGCCGTACATTGTACAAGCGGTCCTAACTCTGGTAGCACCAGCCTTGTTCGCCGCGAGTATCTACATGGAACTGGGCAGAATGATCGTCGTCCTTGGCGCAGAGAAGCACAGCATGATCCGCATCAAATGGATGACCAAGATCTTCGTGACTGGTGATGTGCTCTCATTCCTCATGCAATCCGCAGGTAAGACGCAAAACGACAACATGTACTTTGTCCACTTGACTTACGCACGGCACCAGGCGCCGGAATGATGGGCGTGAAATCCAAAATTTCCGAAAATGGACCGCACATTATCGTCGGCGGTCTTGTCGTCCAAATCATCTTCTTCGGCTTCTTCATGATATCATCGGCAGTTTTCCATATACGCATGAACCGTGATCCTGTGGCGGATGGTGGAGCTGGCTTCAACTGGCGACGACTTCTTTATGCCCTCTACGGTGCTAGCGCTCTTATCCTTATTCGTTCCATCTTCCGTCTTATTGAATATGCACAGGGCAATGGTGGGTACTTGGTCGCGCATGAATGGTTCATGTATGTCTTTGATGCATTGTTGATGTTTGGTACGATGTTGATCTTCCATGTGGAGCATCCTAGTGAGCTTAATGCATGGTTGAGAGGCAGTGGGGTTGTCTGTAGGGGGGTAATCCGGTTAGAGAGGATTGGGGGGAGTGGCATGATGATGTCCTAGTTTTGTTATACTTATCTTGTATTGAAGCAATAGATAATTTGAATCATATTATAGGGACGAAATCCCTTCTCTTTGTTATGGGATACACTCGGTAGGAGACTGGCGCAAAGCACCTCCTTCCGTCTGTAAATTGTGGTGCTTATTTCTTGGTATATCGCAACTTGTATTTTGATATGTGGACAAGTGCCGCCAATCCTGAACAACTCTTACAAGGAACCTCAAGGTGTGGCGATAAATAAAGCACCGATTTTCCTTCATTAGGTGAACGTTCCGCATTGTTCGGGTGTTTCAGATCATGACTTTAACAACAATGGGAAACCGGTGGTCAGCAATTCCTGTTGGGTATAGCCTACATCGCCTCACACTGGAGAAGGATAAGCTTATTGCGGAACCACTCACGGCTTCATCCTTTCCCAAGAAACTGCTTTCGTTTGACATCGACTTTCCCTTGAGTGTCAGTGACTAGTACTCAGGTGATACGGATTTAAATCAGATGGAATAGAGGATATTGCGGACATCATGTAGAACAAGGAATGCAAAGGATATATCTCTAAAATCTTGTCAATTATTATTCCAAATGGATGTAAATACAACGTACCGCAGGCGTCCATAGCTATCCACCCAACTAGTTATATCACCTCTGTCCACAGCTGATACACTGTCAAGAGGGGTAACTGACCTCCGAGCCGAGACATTGGCTTGATTTATAAGATGTGGATTGTGCATTAGCATTGGAACAAGCAATAGGACCCACGCGTGGGGCCTGTAAGCCACCTTTGATTGGCCAGTAGCCATAGCAAGCTCAAACAGTATGAGTGCTTATCAGCCTAAGAAGAGGCAATACATGGCAAACCTGCTTACCTCTTTCGCCCCCACGCTGGCCATATATGACACCCCTCAGCTCCGGACCTTCATCTGCCTAAGAGGCCACCGTCTTCTAGCTTCATTTCATTGCGCTCATCGTCAACCTTCAGCCATGGAATCACCGAACAACAAGCCAATGGCAATCTACCAAAAGGACGTTGAAAGCATCAACGCTGACGCCCAAAGCCTCCTAGAAAGGTACAGTGGCCTCCCACCCGCAGAGGTCATCCCACATGTGCTGTCACTGGTACGTCCCCTAGCCCACTACACGTCCCTATGTAATAACCCTTCGATCAGCGAGACGAAGCCTTCAAAGTCTACCACTACCCCTGCATCGGCCAGATGCGCTTTCTAGCCTTCAACTTCCCCCGTATGCCATTCTACCACCAAGTTGTGGACCGTCTCCGAGCAGATCCATCCACCACCTTCCTCGACGCCGGCTGCTGTTTCGGACAGGAGATCCGTTACCTAGTAGACCAAGGCATCCCCAGCAAGCAGCTCTTCGGATGTGACCTCGAGCAGGTATTCATTGACCTCGGATACAAGCTCTTCCGAGACAAAGACCGTCTCGAAGCCACCTTTGTGACGGGTGATCTCACCGCAGACGATCCCACGTTCGCAGGGAGCCCATTATCACAGACCCTGTCAGGGAAGATCGATATTATCTTCGCAAGCTCTTTGCTCCACTTATGGGATTACGGCACGCAGGTTCGGGTTGCGATACGTCTGGTTCAGCTGTGTCGGGACAGACCAGGTGTCATGATCACTGGACGCCAGCTTGGGAGCCGGCTGGGTGGACATTACCCCATGCATGGTGTTGATGACAACGCCTTGCATTATCGGCATAATGTTGAGTCACTGAAAGGGTTGTGGCGTGATGTTGAAATCGCTACGCAGACAAAGTGGAAGCTTGAGGCGAGCTTCTTTGTGGATGAGGCGGTGGAGCAGACGAGGAAAGTGGTGCCAGATTATGATAGTAATGCGACGATGATATACTGGAGCGTGACTAGGGAGTGATTTTGGTTTGTAAATAGGCATGGAACGTTACGCTGTAGGGAACCATAGAATAGCTATTTAGATTGGACTCTTAAGACGCGGGACTCGGGATCTGGTCTTTATGACTGATAAGATAACGGAGTTTGATTCCCGATCATGTGAACTTGCACATGACTTATAACTATCTTTACGTAGTATGTTAAACCTTCAAGAAAGCACAAAAACTCCTAGATAATATGGAATATACGTTCAGTGAAAGTTCTGAAAGTGTTTTATACGAGTATAGGAATAGTGGAAGCATATCAATGCCGAGATTTGCGGTTGGACTTCCGCAAGGTCTCCCGTAAGTGGGTTATGGATATATATTCATAAATCTATAAAGTTGTTCAACTACTTATTTGAAAAAAAAAAAAAAAAAAAAAAACGACGAAATATATGAAATCAACAGTGCATTGATTAAGGAGACATATCTGGCATAGCCTCTGTACACAACCAATCCAACTCCACCATCATATCCGGATCAATAGGAAACCCACTCCCAGCCGGGTCAAACGCGCGAACATCCTCCTCACCAACCAGTACACCAGAGTCACTTGAACCAGGGTCAGGTTCAGTCGATATACGAGGTTTCTTCGAAGTCGGAAAGCAAGACTGCGACCGACTCTGCGACTGGGACACAGCGCGCTTCGCAGAATTATACGAACGGACCCGCGATTCCCATCGTCGCTGGAGACTGATTAGGAAGTTCTGCGCTCTCTTGGCACTCTCCCATGATACTCCGAACTCTTCCAGTGCTCGGAAGCAAATGCTAAGATAAGCCGATATTTCTTGATTTCCTTCACGTTTGAGGCTTGCGATCGTGGCAAAGATTAACATAAGAGCTGCTGAACAGGTGATGGAGACGGCTTGAACGTTCATGCGACGAAAGGTGTATTGGGTTTCGTAGAGATGGAGGAGTTGGGAAATAGCGATTGCGGATTCGATGCACATCTTTCGGGCGTGGATGTGGCCTGGGCCTTGGGGCGGCTGGGGTTGTATGTAGCGTTTCGAGATCCAGGGGCGGTGGGCGTGGATGATGGTTTGGTGGTATTGCATGCTGGTTTGCATGTCAGCATAAGCTAATCAGAGTTCGGGATGGTCTAGGTTACTGGAGAAGTAAGATGTGTGGCAGAACAGGGGCATCTGCGTTATCGAGATCGATCTGTAGAGCTTCTGGAAGGTTGGCTTTCCACTTTAGGAGTCGGTCTGTGGTGTTCTCGTTCAGACCCTGGAGGATGCGTTTTGAGACACGGGAGCATCCATAGCTGGACTGGTTAGAGTAACAAAGTCCAGGGCTCTACCTTTTTGGTGCGACTTACAGGACATGACCCAGGGGAGTCATAATTTCACAAAGCTGAATTCGATGCTGGCTGAGGAGGTCGACCGGGTCCGGCACGGGAGCCGCAAGGCAAGCAGGTGGTGGAGAGGGAAGGCCATAGGGCACCCATTTTCGGTCGTTCTCTCTCGTCTGATGGCGACCAGGCTTGTCGACTGTGACATCCTCCATGTTAATGCGGACTGGTCTGCCAAGGAAAAAGCCCCAGAGACTTGGAGACAAAAAGGGTCAGTAAAGATAATCAATAATGGAGCGAGGGCGTGTCTTACTGGTCCACGGTGTAAGTCCCCCAGAATACAGTGCGACGTAGCTCTGCTTCAGCTGCGTTGATTGCTCCTTCAGTCACATAGTGGGCCGTGTCGATGTGCAACCCCAAGTCAAACGCCAACCGCATGGCCATGCCTATAGCAAATTGTCAACTGTGAATCTCAGGAGCTGGTGATCAGATGCTTACCGCTGTAAAGCCACCCCCTAGAATTCCTCTTGCAGCCAACATCGTGTGCGCTTAATACAACCATCGCCTGAACAGTTGCCAGAGTGGGTGAGTCCAGCTCGATCTCCAGAAGCGCCTTCGCTCGATCGGCGAAGAAGTCGGAAACCGATCTTGGGTACGTGATGAAGTCGGGATGGTATCGCGGCTCGAATGCCGCTCCAAGACAGCACCTTTGAGAGTTAGCCAGGGGTGTTCCTGTCATGTTGGTGGAATCCGACTACTAGGTGCTTACATGGCGTTCGTCAGTGCCTCAGAGTAATAATGCGTTTCTTCCATTTTCGTGCGCCACTGTTGCCTCGCTGGCTCGTACATCTCTCTATCGACCACTTGAAACAAGGGGTTATGCCAAGTAAAATAAAGGTTGATAAGATGCTCCTCGAATCCCGCAGGAATGTCTTGATTGACACCCAAGCGATCCAACACATCTGGCCCATCTTGCCGAACGGTACGATGGATAGTTAGATTGTCCGGAGTAGGCATCCTTAGCAGATTAAAGTGGGACGTTGGGCCATAGTAGCGAACATGACCGTCGGACCCTATCTGCAGGCTTCCCATCCTGTCAGATAATTGCGTCACTAGATCCTCGACACCTTCACTATCACTTAGATTGTCTTCCTTGTTCCAAGTGTCATGCTGGCATCTTGGCTCATTGCTGAGTAACTGTTGGATGGACAGAGGCAGTCGTGTGGCATCGGGCCGCGGCTGTGCTATACTTTCTCGGGTCCCGTTTTCGTTGCTCGAAACCTTTGTCCGTGATGCAGAGTCGTTGATCCTGCATGGTGCTCCAGTTGGAGATTCTATGTTAATCTCAACAAAGGTGTCGTCACTACAGTCTTGAAACAGTGAATCATCTGACGCTGCTGGTAGAGAAGCGGCAGTGTCGGAATGGACTGGACACTGTGGGATTTCTTTGGTAACATCCGGAAACGACATCAAGAATAGATTCGGATCTATAAGGTGAGGGTTCAAGTCCTCAATGAAGGGATGTTCGCCTTCACTATCCGGTGGTTGGCTCCGATTAGCCTTAGCGTCCGGGACGTTCTTAGAATTGTTCTCGGATCGTTTCAGCACCGACTGCACATCTTCCATTCCACGTGTCTGAAGCAAATGCCGTAAGGTAGAGTCGTCCTCGTCAGGCATCTTCGGCGGTTGAAGCCCTTGGTCATTGATGAATTGACATAGTTGCCCCACTCGGTTCACCAGAAGATCGACTGCAAGCCGTAGCGAAAGCCTAGACAGATCGCATTCACGCATATTAGTGGTATGGCCAATGGGGAATGTGTTGTTGGAGAACTATTGTCTTCTCCCCCTACATCACGGCAGGGAAGGAGATCCTACTTGAGGTACATACTTTCGCTTATCCACTCCCAGCTGATAGTGGCATGATCTACCTTTAATCTTACAGTGCGAGCATACTGGCTTGGTCCCATCGCACTGTTATTGTGAGCCCCGGTACCAACGTGGTTGTTTCGATTTGAACGTGGAATCAGGTTTCCGGGCGAACGAACCTTTATTTTACTATCGCGACAGGCCAAGCAGGCCGTCGTGACATTTTTACGCTTGTGTGATTGCTTTGTGGGCGTCATAGTAAGTGCTCCATAGGGCTTCGGTTCCTTTGCTTAAAGTATATGAAGGTACAGAATGAAGAAGCCAAAAGTTGAAGTCGTCTGTGCTCGGGATTCTGTATCCGGGGCTCGGCATTTCCCCCTCGGCCCCGCTTCCGAGCGGAATCAAACGAGTTCATATCAGATCGCTATGCTCCACTTTCACTTTACGAGCACACTATACTGAAAGACCAGCCTAAAGGCTGATTGCGGAGGTCATTATCATTGAAGAAGGTAGAATACAAGCGACCACATGCGGCGATAGGTTCGGGTGCTGAATAATTCTTTTTTTCTACGAGTATTGACCGTACTCTGTCATGGAGATAAAACGAGGATAAGCATGAGAAAGAAAGGGAGACCAAAGGAAAAGCACACGCACATCTGATAAATATTAATAATCAGAATCGCGAGGTCCAGCTGCAATCTTGGGCTGAAATGCTATGGCCATACTCCGTACATATATGCACAATGACGTAGGGCTAAGTGTTTAGCGATTGATCTCACCAACGCCGACAACGCATTTGCTCCACTCCAACTAGTCCCTATTTGGTCGAATGTGCCGCTGAGATCCAAGAAATTGGCCGAGGAAATGTAAAGTTTGCCAAGTGCTTTAGGGCTGAATTCGTGGCGTAGCATTACTTCATCTCGTATAGCACACTTGGCTGATTCACGATGGAGGGTTCACATTGGTTCATCCATGTGGCAAGGCTGAGAGGTACCTTAGGTGTCCTGCATTTCTAGCTCTCCATGCTATCTATTGGGAGCTTGAGGCTTGGCCCTAGGGCTGTGAGCTGGATCTGCGGCCAGATAGGGTGCCCCAATGATGTGGTCGGGCTTCCACCTGACGCATATAAAATACTCATGTACATTCGGTTTAAGTCACTGAGGTGTCGATTGTCCTCTACGCTTGACGTTACTTAGGACAGCGCAACATGATCTTCCTTCTATATTTCGGTTTAGCTACCATAACTGCGAGCCTAGCCTCGCCGGTATCCCAACCTCTTCCCACGGCCATCATCGATTCCGGGGCGATTGTTGGAACAACAACATCCCTACCTTCCTCTACTGCCGTCGTCAGACAGTACCTTGGAGTCCCATTCGGTGCGCCACCCGTCCGTTTCAGCCCTCCAGAACCGGTTGCACGCTGGTCGACATTCTACAATGCAACACAATGGGGAACGGCCTGCATCCAACAAATTGGACAAAGCGGCAAGGAGCTCTTTGGCATGCTAGACCTACCACCTCCGGCAAACGGAGAGGGAGAAGACTGCCTGAATCTCAATGTCTTCACCCCGGAATCTGCGTCGGCGGGATCTAAGGCTGTTCTTGTTTGGTTCTACGGAGGGTCGTACCTGAATGGTGCGACATCTGTCAATTTATACGATGGTACCAGCTTCGCAGCCAACCAAGATGTCGTGGTAGTTACTGTCAATTACCGGACCAACTTCTTTGGATTCCCTGGTGGAGATGTTCCGGCCACGGATCGAAACCTCGGGTACGCACTCATCGTTTTGTATTGTAGCACGGGATATAAAGCTAACCAGATATCATAGCTTCCTGGACCAGCGCCTCGCCCTAGATTGGGTGCAGCGCAACATCGCCGGGCTAGGCGGTGATCCGTCCAAGGTAACCATCTTCGGCGAGAGCGCAGGAGGTGGCAGTGTCGATGCTCTCATCACGGCTCCACCAGATCCAGTGCCGTTCCGTGCAGCAATTATGCAGTCCGGTCAGAGTTCCATTAGTATGCCCTTGGACGGTGGCCTGGAGAAATATGCGGAGTCGTGGAAGAAGTTGGCAGAGTTTGCCAAGTGCCCTATGGATAATGCTCTCGAGTGTCTCCGGAAGGCACCTGCTCTTGAGCTGAAGCAGTTCGCTGAGAACGCCAGCCTTTCTTTCGGCCCAGTTCCTGATGGGGGCGTTACTTTGTCCGCAACACCTCGTCTCGATCGACTCCATTCATCAGAGGGAAACTCTTCCATCGCTCGCGTCCCCATTCTCATCGGGAACAATGCCGACGAACCAAAGCCCTATATCCGAGGTGTCAATGACACAAAGACTTACCTCGAGACGCTAGGTCTCGGCGAATACGCTGACTTGATTCTGGAAGCCTATCCGTTGGGACAGCCAGGGACCCACAACGAAAACGACCGACTCTCTCTCATCGGTACCGATCTGCTTATGCATTGTCCCTCCAAGGTCCTCGCCAATGACAGCGCCAAAGTCGGTATTCCCTCCTACAGGTACTTTTTCAACGCCAGCTTCCCGAACAACGAGGCTTTCCCGGGCAGCGGGGCGTTTCATGCTGCCGAAATTGAGTTCGTGTTTGGTACATATCCAAAGGAAAATGCCACTCAGTTTGAGCACGAAGTAAGCCAGGCCATGCAGAAGGCGTGGGCGGACTTTGCGAAGGATCCAAGCCAAGGCCCAGGATGGGGTGAGGGGCCTATGATTGGCGTATTTGGCGATGGGGTGAAAGCCGGGATGAGTGACGAGGGAAAGAAAGCCTTGGCTGCAGTTGATTCTGCGATCATGGATAAGAGATGTGAGCTCTATAAGCCGTTATATGATCAGCTGGTACTCTCTAGCTCTTCATAGCAAAACTAGAAGCGCTAGTATCGCATATATAGCTAGGGGAAGGGTATGGTGTAGATATATGCGCTGTGATATACTTAATATCTCATAGTAACACATGTGTCAGACTGGCAAAGCCTCAGAACGATATATTAGAAGTGGTTATAGAGCTTAATGGCAATCGGCTTGGTCCCGACGTGTGTCTGCGGGCGTAGAGTTTATTAAAATATCTAGATCTGTCTAGTAAAGGCTCTGCCTTATCAATCCCAGGAGAAAGTAGTATCTGATGTGAACTATATGGCCACTGAATAGAGGACTAGATGTCTACTCCAGAAGGTATTTTGAGTTTGGATTATATCATTCCCCTCTATCAAAGGAACCTGTGCTCTCGCGTAGCGGTCTCCTGATAGACTGTTGTCCCTCCTGACCTCACTCTTGGTTCCTATCCAACCCCCCCCCAACAACACATTCCTTTCCCGTGTAGGTCCGCGGCCCAGAGGTAGCACCTGGTTTTCAACCATAGCCGCTGTCTGTTCATTCTCACCAATGAAGAGACCGGCTTTGTGGGAAGGTAGGAGCATAAAGGACAGTGGGTTGGCAGAGCAATAGGGAGGCCAGGTACGATTTAACCTGGGGATACTATCTATCGTTTAGTACTCCGAAAGCTGCCCTGTGTCACCGACATGTCTAAACTGGGTAATTTATATGTAGATCGAGTGAGAGATAAGTTCTACGCGTTAAATGGGAAGTAAAGCTATGATCCCTACAATCCAGATTTTAGTGTTTTAGGTCCATTGAAGAGCAAGATGACTTGCTTTGATTTGGATGAAACAGTTTAACAGCAATTGAAAAAGAAAAAGGACAAAAACATACAACAGGAGGGATTCGCTGGTGGTCACCCACCCAACTACTAACGTCCCGGCGTGTGGCTTAAGTACGGCTGAGCGGACGGGAAGCCCTGTTCTCCACACCCTATGGTCGTATGTACCAGTTCTCTACTTGCAGAGGTTTATGGGAAGCCCTGCTCGTCGGCAACTTGAAGATCAGCTTAACGGCACACAGACAGCTGGGCCTATTGAAACGCATGAAATTGAATAGCCTGATGATAGATCTAGCCGCTAATGCATTTATTTTGTAAATATGAGCTATCTTTACCAGTAAACTGTCACAGATCATGATTGGTGTTTTCTCGCCGGCCACCTGACCCGGCTGCTTCTTAGGAGTCTATTCTGCCAGCAGGAATTGGAAGAGCACAGTAACAGTTGGTATCTTCTGCAGGGTATTGTTACAAAGGCCGAAGGGGTATTCCTTTGCACTATATTAGTTCTACATATACCTTTGTTTGCTGGGTATTGGAACATATAGAGGCTTTAATACGTATAGGTAGCTTCTTATTCCTCCTCTTAAGATGAGTGTTTTTGCTAATCTATCTACTAGACTGTTTTCAATGACGAATTGTCTTACCATTTTTCAGTACTTAAGAAGAAAAGAAAATCAACAGAGAGATTTTAGTTATCTGAAATGCCTAAGAACAGTAGATAAGGACTATTAGCATACTAGTCCTTCCGACTGGCCTCTCACCACTCAATGAGCTGTCCATCGAAATTGAGAAATTGCCCAGAATATTTCTCCCGAGTCGCATTATCCACCTTGGCAACAACAGTTAGCCCACTGCTGACGACTGTGACATAGCATCGATAAAAAGGTAGACCGCTGGGAAAGTGCTTACCAGCCCGATAATGCTCTTAATGTTCGTGTTGATGTCCGAAAAGGGCGGGTTCTCAAAGTCGAAAAATGCGGCAGTCTTGCGTCCCATGTCGGTCTCAAAGAACCTATGCAAGACAAACACACCCAATTAGTTATCAGCAGGCTCATAGTAACGGCCTTCATCTGCCTAATTGGCGCAGGTACGTACCCAGGAGCAACGGCAAACGCGATAATCTTAGGACTCTCAACGTGAATGGTCTTGGTGAAGTGGTTCAACGCCGCCTTGGACCCGTTGTACGGGAACCCCGGGAACATGGGGTACTTGTGCAGATCGTGGAGCGACGCGAGACCGGAGCTTATGGCTAACCACTTGGGCGTCTCGGCCCTGTCGAGGAGCGGCTTCAGCGCCAGGAAGAGCACGGCCGGGCCAACAGCATTGACCAGGTAGACCTCTGCGAGGCCCTTGGGGTCGATGGTCTCCATACGCCCTTGCTGGCCAGCGATGCCGGCGTTGGCGATGACGATATCGAGCTTGGTGATACCCTGTGCCTCGAGCTCCTTGACAGCGTCCCCGGCGTCAGTCGTCGAGGTGTACTCAACCTTGACCAGTACGACCTTGCTGCCCTCGGCCGCGGGCAGCGCTCGCAGCTCCTCAGCGGCAGCGCTCTTGACGTCGCGGACCGTACCGATGACAGTGTGGTTTGGCCGGGCGAGATACTGTTCGACGAAAGCCTTTCCGAGTCCTGCCAAAATTATGTCAGGGTGAAACGCCCTGCGTCTGAGGAATAACCCTAGTGGTATAACACATACCTCGGCTGGCACCGGAGATGAGGACGTTGGTGGTGGAAGCCATGGCAGAAGCGATGTCGAGGATAAGAGATGGGGAATGTGTGTCGGTAGCAACTTTAAAGAATCTGGTGGCTTAGCGACTGATTCCTGAGTATCTAGTAGAGAGGCACGTTGGTTCGCATGAAGGTTGTTGTGATTGTTTGATATAGGAGAAGAAGATTCGCCAACAACACCTGCTAACCTTATATACTTGTAGGCCCTTGGGCGAAGACCACATAATATTATTTATTTAATTTATATACTTGTAGTGCTTCTATGTTCGTCTTGCATTTGTCGATGTTTGTCGGGGCGATTGGTAAAGCCCACTGACAAATCTATCAGCCGGCTCCTTGATGTAAGACTACAGGCATCACTGGCCGGCTTGATTTCTAATGTGCCTGGTTTCCCTTGTGGTTGGTAAGGAGCCAGGTATGGGCCACCAATAACTACACTGTTACTAATCATTTCCTAATCATTATGCATGAAAAGCGGCACCCAATTACGGTGGACATTCTTGCAAGATCCGCCAGCCCCGCACACAATAGATCATCAACGCCCTCAACAATACAGCCTCAGATACACCCTACCTTTACGATGCCGCCACGCAACCAAATTGAAGGTTTCCGCGACATCATTACTAGTCGCCGATTCGCCGGCGAGTCGCTCATTAATTACATACCTTTTGAAACGAAATGATTATCGCTGAGGGCGGCACGCCCATTGGACTTCGTAAGTTAGACCACCCATCCTTCGGCCACCTTCCAAAATGTCGCAGTGCCACGAAAAAAGCACACAATTGGACCCAAAACAAAGGGATTTACTCCAACAAACCATGCTTCATCTTTTCAATCTCGCTGGCTTTCGCTTTCTTCACCTTATTCACCGTCTCACCGAACCCCCGAACGAATCAAGTTTCAGTGATCTCACGAAACACAAGCTTGGCGTTACCGGAAGATGTGATAAATCAGTGGGGCGCAGTCACATACAGCTCGATCGCGCCGTATGTAGGGTCGTAGTAGGCTGTGCAGGACTAGCTCAAATATTCATCGATTGAGTCGAGAGAGGCTGCTTACATATGTAAGTATGGATGTAAACCCAAAGTCTATACGAGCGCTGCATCTTACCTATTCCGCCCCCGCCCACCACACAACAACGGCCGGACCCACCTGTGATGAGTGATAACCATAATACAGCCTACAGCAATCCCGACAGAGAACAATCTGATTGTTTCCCTTTTATTACGTTAGATCATGATCATGACTCGTATGCAGCCTCCGTGCATGGAACCTTGTAAGAATTCACTCTGATGCCTGCATATACAAGGAGATAGAGCGGGGGGACTGATTGTGAGGATATTGGAGTTCAGAGACCAACAGGTATTTAACACTGATTCCCCGCGTGTCCAGATTATTATCCTGCCTGTGAAATAACATATGTTATGCCCTTGACCTTTACCGCATATGAATTGGCTTGAAACCTGACATTGTCATCTATCTACCTTATTTTGGACCACCTTTTCACGTTGCTTACAACATCTCCATAAGTGAACAAGATGCCTGCGGAACGTCACTGGGATCAACGGGAGTACCGTATCGTCGAGTCTGCCTCTCACAATAATAATGCCCGTACTGTTATTATTGAAACAACCACCCCCGGCACCACCGTTCCTCCTCACTACCACAGCCGCTTCTCTGAGACGTTCGAGCTCATCAATGGCTCCGTATCCGTCCATGCTGGACCAGCTGACACCTCTGAACTTGCCTTCAAGTCGACTCTCACGCCACTGGAGCCAGGAAAGCCTATGACCGTACCACTAGGCTGGTACCATCAGTTCGTAGTAGGGAATGAGACCAGTACGTTCAAATGTACCCTAGAGCCAGGAGATATTGGGTTCGAGAATATGTTGAAGGTACTTGATGGGTTAAAGAGAGATGGGGAGTTGGACAAGCTTGAGGAGGATGATGTTTTTCTAGCGGTGTTAATGGACTTGACGGACGCGCACCCCCTCTGGAAGGTTGGTGAGATGTTGATTAATGTGAGGAAGGAGAGGTCGGAGGCAATTGAGCAGATGAAGGAAGACTTACTGAAGAAGTATGATACTCCGGAGGCTTTGGCACGTTTGATGGCGGATTGATCTGGTTGTCATCAAAGTATATCAGCAGGAGGCTCCCATACAGACCTCAATCGACGACCTCGCGTATGTTATAGCTAGAGATTGCGCTTATCGTGAGTCTAGTCAATCGTGAGACTATGCTTGATGTCTTAATAGCAGAGGATACAGGGGGATGGTGCGGCAGCCCTGTGAGGCTGGTATATCAGTTAATAGGTTTCTTTTCTTATTTTTTTTTTAATTTAATTCTTTGTTTAAACAATTACCGTTCGAGGATAAGCAGCCAAAGTGACACTCACGTAAGAGCCTGCGCTGTGCCGCTTGACATTGGAAAGGTTAAACGTACTTGTAGGAATCCACTCACACACATTCATGCTATGGAATTTAAAACGCACTGCAATACAGTACTCCCGTTGGATATGTACTGACGAATATGGCTGGTTGTTAGCTTCGTTATCATTGGCGACGTGGCAAAAATGGATTGGTTCAGCCCTATCGGGTGCTCTCAAGCATGGCAGACGTTGCATAGCAGAGTGGGATATATTTCAGTCGATTCTCTTAATTAACGTCGGACATTAGGACTTTGAGACAGCAGAAAAACGTACTATCCCACTAAAGGTTCGATGTTGCGCCCACAGGCTTGGCGACATGCAATACTCTCAGCACCGCCTTGGCTGGGTCTTGCAACTCCGGACCTCCGCCGCGAGCATAGAACACCTGTAATATGCAAAGTATGCGTGATCTTCATTGGTCTATAAAGCTGACTCCCCGTTCATTGTGTGCCTGCCCTGATCAACATCTTCAGCTCTTTCCCTGATTTTTCAACTTTCCATTTGGTATCAGATCGCAAGAAGATGTTGTTGCATCTGCTCTTTGGGTTATCCGTCACCGTTGGGCTGTCGGCGGCGGAAAGGGGCCTGCCGTTTGATTTCCCATTCTCTCAGACGCCAACAAGATTCAATATCCGCGTGGATTCGGAACTTGTGGATTTCGCCAAAAACCGGGCTGCATCTTATCGCCCCTCTTACGGTATATCCGATGAATGGACCAACGAAGGCCCCCCAGCTGCATCCATGGTTGAGCTAGCAACATTCTGGGCCGAACACTATAACTGGTCAGAAGTAGAAGACCGTATGAACAAGCGCGATCACTTCTCGGTTGTGATTCCTGGTGCAGCAGGTTATCCTGGCGATATCCCTATTCATTTTGTGCACCACCGTTCGATGAATGATAGTGCCATCCCTCTTCTACTGCTCCACGGCTGGTCCTCGACTCATCTGGAATGGGACAAGATCATTGATCCTCTCGCTCAATTTTTCCACCTCATCACCCCGGATCTCCCCGGTTATGGTTTCAGCCCGGCACCTACGGAGAGTGGAATGGATGCTCGCACCATGGGTGCCGCTTATGATGTGCTCATGAAGGAGCTTGGTTATGGAACGTATGGTGTGGTGGGCACGGATATTGGATACTTCGTTTCCAGCTGGATGATGTCAGACGTGCCTGATAGCATCATCGGACACTTCTTAGACTTTATGCTCCTGCCGCCAACGCAAGACGACATCGATCGGTATTCTGGGAATCAGACGACACCAGAAGAAAATGCATACCTGGGATCCTTCACTGCGTTTGAATCAGACCACTTTGTTTATTCTGCTGTGCAGGCTCAGAAGCCATTGGCCTTGAGTCTCTCCATGGGTGACAGTCCCGTTGGGTTTGCCGGCTGGTTATGGGACCTGAAATACGCCGGCAGCGATGGATACCAGTACACAATGGATGAACTCATTACGGAAGCCTTCACGTTGTGGGTACAGGCGCCGTACGGTGCGATGCGATCCTACCTGGAAACGCTGAGTGTAAGCCTTGGAAACATTACCATCGGTTCAAAAAGTGGGAATAAGTAGTTGCTGATGTCTTTCGATCGATAATAGCCTCAGAGCGGGGGAGTCGACTTTCCCTCATACAAGGTGCCAACGGGCCTGGTCCAATGGGGCAACCAACACGGACCTTTCCCTGAACTTGCTTCATTCCCTTTAGCGGTAAGAGATACTTCGAGAGCACAACCTCCGGTCATTGACACTGAAATTAACATATTGACTCACAGCCTCGATCATGGGCCGAGCGTCAGGCAACCAACCTTGTTTATTTCAAGCGACATGCCTTTGGAGGGCACTTTCCGGCTCAAAGTAATTGGCACCTATATGCTGCGCATTTGCGAGAGTTCTTTGATTCTCTAAATGGAGCCGAAACGCTGCCTGCCTGATTCAGGAGGAAAAATCAAGCAACCATGGTGGTGTGTCTAAGGCCCTCACACAATTATCAGATGGAATTGGCGGCGTCCATCTACGGTGGGATATTATCGAGAAATTGCAAAATCCGCCAAACACACAAGGGTCGTACCACACAGCACTGGAGGACCTCGATCTCATCTGCCTGACCGTCGAGGCATATTTTTGCGGTAAATTGATCATCTTGTGGCCAGTCTTTGAGGTCATCGTCTTGATCGGCTGTGTACAGTGATTGCGAAAGGTAAACAAGCATTCAAATGAGCTCTTCAAAGCAGATAAATAACTTCAATTAAGTAGCAAAAGTAGGGCTTTAATTACGATCGTGAAGCTCGCGCTTTGGCAGTTGCCCGTGACTTTCTTCCGTAGCGTGATTGACGAATAATTGGTTCGTCATCACTATTTATTGTAGGGCCGCGGAGACGCTTCTTCGAGGGACGATAACCTGGATGATCTGTATCCTCCTTTCCCTCTTCTTCAGCCTTATCTTCTTCTTCTACACGAGACTCCTCGTGATCCGACTGCTGCCCTCCTTCCTGCTCGGCCTCAGAGTCTTCAGCCTCGGCTGCTGGCTTCAGCACGAACGGTACGAAGGCTGCGATATTGATGACTTCCTGTGATGCCTCCTCTTTGACTCTCCCTGGTCGTTCGATTGAAGCCGATCGCGATAATCTGATCATCTCGTCGATTGATGTATCTCGGCTGCCTGCAACTCGTGATGGCTCGCTTAGAGCAGCTGGCTCCTTATTAGAAAACGATTGGTCTCTCTTGGCAATCGAAGCCAAGCACTAAATCTCATTTGTCTCTTTCATGCTATCCAAGAGCGCGCCGGCATGGGATTGCTAGCCAAGGTACCAGTCAATCAGGAGGCTTTTTGATTGACAAATCGTCCTCATCTACATTTCCGTCCCAGAGCTCAGCAGCCTAAGCCTCACGGGCCCTGGACGGGTTGCTTGGATAACTGGTCTTGATTCGAAGATTCACATGAACGGTGGAGACTAAGCTGGGTGTTCAGAGCTAGTCGTTCACCACGCGCAGTTCCACTCCCGCCCAGTTTGAAGTAGCGGGTGGCGTCTAAGGCGCCGATTCAACGCTATGGCTATCTTCGCCACGCCCGGATGAGAGCTCCTGACTACTATCAGCGCCAAGGACCGCGGAAAAGGTCAATATTTTGGACAGTTTGGTTAAGGATAAGCCCTTTCGGTGGGCCAGCCGCACTATGTCAAAGAGAGTACGGTCCAATGCGGACGTGACATACAAACACGATAATTTCCCTCAGCGGTGAGCCCACACAAGAGCCTTTACCCGTGCTCGACTGTGCTTCAACCGTCTCGTCGGCCAACTGGATATGAGCCGAGCCGGGTCTGCCTTGGACTAGGGAGGGTTGAAGCAAGGATAGCCAACCAAGCACGTTCCGTGAAAGGAATAGTCTACTCTGGTCAGTCAGACACCCTGCTGGCCACCTCCGACTGGCTCGCTTTCCACCATCCTAGGATACTGGAACGCCCAGCGAGCATAGTAGAATGTCCAGAGCCACGGCTATAAGAATCCCTACCCCTCCCTTCTATTGCTCAAGTCTCATTCACCTACAGCAATAACCGATTCTTCATTCAAGCTCACTTTCCTCAACCATGTTGTCAAACAATGTTGATTCGTCCGATCCAATCCTAGAAATCAGGGATGAGCTCACCGCGCTCCTGGAGTGTTTTGTTGCATCTTATTGCTTCCCACGCAGCCATTGATCTTCAAGAGACGCCCAAGGTACGCTGGTTCACTGAAAATCAGGAACATACTAAGTGCGACATAAGTTTCAAACAATACTTCACGAACTTTGCGAGGCAAGCCCGGATGTCGCACGAGCCATTGTAGGAACCATTCAAGAGAGAAACAAGCCGGTCCCACCCGAACAGCAGGTCAATGCGAGCACTGCCCCCTTAAATCGAAAATGGAAGCTAGACCAAGATCCCCCTTATCGTCCATCAAAGTCTACCAGGCTTAGTAGATCTTCCGCATACGTTAACGAAATCCAGTCCCACCGCTGACTGTCGCGGTCTGGAAACAGTAAGCTGTAAAGGATGTTGTGAGAGGGTTTACCGTTTAACATTAAGCTACCCAAGGAACAAGTACTGTTATGTTTCAGCTTTATCAGTGTCGTGTAAAAACAGCTACGTTTAAATGGTGTTTGACTCCCCTGCGAGTGAAGTAATCTGGTTGGCAAACATCTGCTCAGAAGTATCTCTCAACCTCGCAAAGGGCAAGTGTTCTTGTTCTTGCTCGGAAGTCTGTGCCAATGACTTTGAAACGATTTTTGACTCCATGTTGCCAGCTCTTAGTACTGCCATCATATTTACGGAGTGGTATCCAAACCAAGGCCCAGGATGGGGTGAGCGGCCTATGATTGGCGTATTTGGCGATGGAGTTAAGGCTGGGATGAGTGATGAGGGAAAGAAAGCCTTGGCTGTGGTTGATTCTGCGATCCTGGATAGGAGATGTGAGCTATATAAGCCGTTATATGATACGTTAGTACTTTCTGGGTCTTCATAGAAGGGCTGGAGACATTGGTATAGGTTCTATAGCAAAGGGCTGGGCTGGGCTTACATTTGCATACCATAGTAACACATGTACCGGACAGGCCATGTCTCAGAAAGATAAAACCAAACGGATTATATACCTTAATAGCAAATAGACTATTCGCGGCGGCAGTGAATGCAGTATGGATTTCCATAAGATAACTATTTATGTATTATCTCAATCCCACTCGGCCAAAATGCCATGGACATCAAGGTCGTGCCTTGACTACCTTATCCAAAACATATTATACACAGAGATTGCGAAGTCATTCTATTAATACGTTGATGAGTTAGTACAAGAGACCACAGGTCACAATGATATTGGGCGGAGGAATGGTATTTGCTGTCCGTGGGACACCTTCGGGCTTACTTTAAGAGTCGAGACACCGAAACCAGTATACTCCAGGAAGATATCATAAGTATTTCAAAACAAAGAAGCTGGTAGAAACGCCCCGACATTCCAATAATATTAGCTGACAGCTGCTAGTGATTTTCTCTGACCTGCAAAATGTGAGCCAGCGCCCAGTCCTGGTCATTGGCGTACGGGTCTAGATAGTGACCTTTACGTCCGTCGACAGTAGTAGGATAGATGAAAGCACAATGGCCTCGTCCCTCCTCTGTGAAGAGAGCGAGGTTTGCTCGCAGAATACCCTCAGCACGGGTCTGATATGTCTTGTCTCCAGTAGAATTTGCATAATGATGCATTGCGATACCGGTCAGAGTACTCCAGTAATGAGGAAACGTGTCACCCCACATCCGATCCTTTCCGAACCAATATCCATCCCAGTGGCGAATTGCAATATCATGAAGATGGTAATCCGGCTGACGGCCTCCAAATGCTTCGAGACGATCAAAATGACCATGAGCGGCCTCCAGCCAGGACTTGGCGCCGGTGAATCGGTACAACTCCAGTAAGATAATCGCAGCAGGAGCAACTATCGATTGCTCATAGTTCACTTCGGACGAGGGATAGTTCTGTCCAATCTTGGCGATTTGTTTGCCATGGGCCGTAAACAGTTCTAGCGCGCGCTGATATGCATCCCTATATCCGTATGCCTTTAGAAAGTTGAGACTTTCGAAGATAGGCAAACCAATGGAATAATGACTCTCCCCTCCTTCAGAGTAAAACCGTTCCATGGTAGACATTAAACGGTCCACAGGCGTAGCGGTATAATTCCCATGACTTGTTACAGCCTCGTTTCCTAGCTTCGCCATAGCAAGATGAAGTTGCATCACCCATGGCCAGTCATACAGACGGAGAGACGCTGTTTTAGACCCAATCGGCCAGTCATAAACGTAGCCCGATGGATCTTGGAGCTTGTTGTTGACATAGTTATAATAAATCCGAAGAGACTTTTCAACGTCCACGTCAGAATGGTTTAGGAGCCATCGGGCTACTAATACACCCATCCCGACGCGTTCTCGACCTGTATTCCTGTCGGATGCCGTCTCAAAACTTGCTATGCCTTCCATCTGATTATCATAGACCGCATATGCGCCTGCCTTTGACCTGTCGGGGAAGGATGCGTTTAGCTGTTGTTTCCTGGTAATAAACTTAACGCGGTTGGCAATAACCTGATCAATATCTTGCACGGTATTGAGGATGAGAGTAGCATTGTTCTGACGGTCACCCTGCCTCAGGGTAAACGTTAATTGCCTCTCGCCGACCTTGTCTGCTGGTACCGAGGTTGAATACAAGCCCGTGTCCCTATGAAGTGGGAGCTCAGCTCCATTGAAAGAGATGCTGTCTCCAGGTCGCCCAAATACTGTCATATTAACAGTGTCACCTTCAACCGCCGTCCAAGGTGATGCTTCGATATGGATAAACTGATCTGATCGTTTGAGACTCTGTTCAAAAAAGTCTTGCCAATCATCATGCCAGAACATAGTCCAACAGATCTGACTTGTCTCCTTACTCTCGAGAATCGGCACCTTAGGATGTATAAGAAAGAAGCCTCGAGTGTTAGATAATGTCACCGTACTTCGCGACTCCACACTATAACCTGACAATGCCCCCTCGGTGAGAACGAGCCCAAGGTGAGGTCCTCGCAGACCCATTCGTGTCAGCTTGACCCATGACGAGCTCTCACCAGATGCCCAGATGTGGGCGTGAGCCCTGTGCTCCAGAACATCTTCTGCGGAGGTATAATGATCATTGAAAGGTAGGTAAATTCCCAGCGACTCAGACCCAGCATCACTAATATCCAGCGCATCGTCACCAGTGTTAAGAAACGAATAGCATTCCTGGAAGCTTTTGGAAGATCCGTCTATCCATCTCGTAACGCTAACATTTAGCTTGTCCATTGCGTAGGATGCAGTCATGTGGTCATCTCCGACTGTGAGGTCAGGATTGTTCCAAAATGCGCGGTTGAGATCCCCTATATCTGCATAGCCTAGTCCCCATCTGCTACCGAGAGGCTGCCAAGGTGTGCTGTCTGGTCCACTGATCCAATTCATGGAGGCATTATCGCTTGGGTTCACGATGGAAAGCACAGCCCCGGTGTCAGGATCAACCCCGATTCGGAAGTCTTGCGATTGTATATACTGTACGCCAGTGGCCGCAAGAGTGCTAGTGACGTATACAAGTAATGACGTAGAAAGCATTTTTCTCTTCAATTGTTGGGGTAGGCTAGGCAAACTGTAGCAAGTGTAGATACGATCGCGTTATAAGATTAACCCGGGGTAATAAAGTACTACCTTGGACCTTCTTAAATGAGCATACCCAGAACCTGGGGTCATAACTCAAGTATCTACCTGAGCTATTGTGAAATCATGAAAAGTGAGGGTAACTGAGCACTCGTTGAACGGTATATATGGAGGGAGGCCATAATTTGGAGAGTTCGGGTTGATATAGTCCGAGAAAAGAGGGGGTACGAGATGGATCGACATATAACCCAAAACAGAGCTTGGCGGGATTTCTAGAAACCCAACAGTTATCGCTAAAAACAAGGAAAAGTGTCACCCGTGTCTACACTAGGGTACATATATTTTATGGGCTTGAAGTGCAAGCAAAGAGGTATAGAATGAGCAATGGTAGCCCTCTGGGCACTGATATTAATGCACAAAGCTTTTATCATGCTGCGAGACAGAGTTGTTTACTGGTGGTACTTTCCATCTTGTTGTGCTTACTCACACTGGCTCCTTCATTTAATAAATAGGTGCTACTGCCATTCACAAGGCCTCTGTTTCCCTGTGAAGCGCTATAACACTCCAGCTGGTTCTGGTATAATAGTCTGCGATCGCCAGCTGATGAATTAGAATTGCACTTGAAACACCCCAAGCTTCTCGCGCAGAATGGGTGTGGGATCGACTGGTCCCTTATGATTCTGCGTGTCCGGCGTATTTAGGTTCAGGCAGCTGCGATGGGACACATTGTAATGGCCTAAGCACCGTCCAAGATTTGGATATAGCTATCAGACTTTGTAAAAGTCGGTTGCACTACCGTTTTTCGGTTTGGTGTTCATGACATAGACCTTGACGATATCTCCCCTGTGCGTTCCAATCGTGCGTCCAGGAAATGAGCTGCTTACAAGTAGACCTCTTTCGATCATAAATGAACTAGTAGTGATATTAATAATATGGAATCAATACTCTCACAAAGCTCCAGTGTCAGGAATTATTCCGTAGTAGTTGGGGTTATAGTCCTACTGGGAGGAAACCAAGTGAGGATGCGGAGGCTAGTATGGGTAGCAAATGAGTGACGAGAGAGCACACTTCGCCCATGGGGCAAACTAGGGCTCCGGCCAGGAATATCCAGCCCATCAAGGCGACCATGCTCCCTAGAAGGAGCTGCTGCAGGACCCTTTTGGATCGACGAGGATGAGGATAACCGTGTAGCGGGATATGTATCTCTCGAAAGGTTCCGAAGAGAAAGGAGCTATAAGAACCTTAAAAATCTCAAACTCCATCCACAGCACCAAACAAGCACTCGTCGGGCTTTTGCATGACCTTTCCGCCCTCCACGATATATTAATGCATATCTGTGAGATATGGGACTACTAAGCCAACTACTGCTATATCGGGTTACGCAGGAATGGAACTACAATCTAGACAATTTTACTTTAGACGTGCGGCACGGGCAAGTACTGAATTCGTCGACTGAGAAATGCTCTTTTGTCCTCGCACTTATCATATTCCTGCCGTAATTCTAACCAACACTTGCACGACCCTCAGCCTGGTTACGTGGCTACAGGAGCTGTTAGAGTGGGGACCTAAACCTAACTCTCAATTGGGTAGTTAAGTTAAGGTATAAAGTGCTTTTAACCGGACAGTTAATGGAATAGCATAGGTTAACCGGCGGGTAGCCGGTGATGCCTGATAAATATTAAGGCACCCGACTAAGCCTATTTATAACGGCGGTCGAGTAGGGCTTCTAAGGATACTGCAAGTAGATAGTAACCCTAAAGAGTGCAGTAATCTGGTTAGCAACCGTCTGCTTAGAAGCATCTTTCAAACTCGTAAAGGGTAAGTGTCCTTGTTCTTGCTCGGAAGGCTTTTCTAGATGACTCTGAAACAAATTGACTCTAGGTTGTCAGCTCTTAGTATTGCCATCATATTTGCGGAGTAGTATCGGTGTGCTTTATGCTAGAAGGGGAAGTTGGTTGGATTCCTATTAGAATGGTTGAGTTGCTGGAATCTATTAACATGACTGTGGGAAGAAGATATCGCTTAGGAAAAATAGCGCTAGGCCTAACTTAGGCAGCGTCAACAATTCATATCTTTCAGGAAATGGAATACCAAAGATAGACTGAGAAAATACGTCAAAGGAAAGTGAACAGACCATAATGTCAAGGTTAGCCATAACTCCCCGTGTTGAACAGGATTGATGTCTGACACCGGAGTACATTCCGGGGCACTGAACTGTTCAACGTTCAACACCTCGGCAACTAATGGCGTAAATGCATACTCGAACTCTAAAACCGCGTTGAAGAATTCCGGTCCCTAACTAGTGCTGCCCCGGCTCAAATGTGGATTCTGTTAGTGGGTCTACGAGCTGATACGCATCTGCAACAGCGGTACTGAATCTGCAGAAACCTTGGAGCTGCCGAATCGCGCTTACTAACCGAGGTTGAACCGGGGCAGGCGAATGGGAACTTCCGCTACTTGGCATAGTCGCTATTTTCTGAACAAGTTAATGCAGCAGCGGTTGTAAATCACAACCAGAGTAGGTAAGCGAAACATTCCGCACAATCGCGCGTCATATATTTTCCAATCTACTTCAAATACCAAAAAATCTGCATTTCTGTAGAAAATTCAAATAGCCTGATGATTAGGACCTTGGCAATTCATAGCCTTGAATACCGCAGCTAGAGGACTTTAGTAAAGAGCGGGAGTACGCACTGAGCCAATAGATGGAAATTCCGCACTATTCAGAACCAGGGACCAAACCCTGAATGGCATTTGCTCCGCTATGGAATTGGACCCGACCAACATAATGAGGCGCAAGCAGTCTAGTCTACACTGTACACTGTGTAGTACACAGTGTGTACAGTACCAGATCCAAATCAAGCCTAGAAGAAGAGCATCGCGGTTACTACATTTACTTTGGTGTAAGTAATAGCTCGATTTGAACTAAGATCCTAGTTCAGAGCTTGTATAAAACGGCCCCCACGGTCAAGACAAGAGAGCATAAATTGCATAACATAGATCACGGAGAGGGAATAGTGAAGTCTGATCCTTGATGTATTTACGATCTCTCCCTGAAAAGCAATACTATATAGATATTCCTAGGAATACTGTTATGAAAAGACACTGCAGCCGTCTTCTAGTGAAAATGGACTGTGACGTAAAATAAAGCATTGAATGGCAGTACTAATAAAACACGGTTCATGCAAGCCAATACCGCCTGTATATTCCAGAGTGTTCACCAAAATATGTCCCCTGAAGATGTTCCACGATCATGGAACGTCCTGTGCCGGAAGAGCCGGATCCCATGGGGAATGATCCACAAGTGGGCCCCTAAGTGAGGCTGATTCCAATTATGTACCTCTTCTCGATTGGTCAGGTTCGAAACTAATGTTTATAATACCTTCTTTTCCTAAATGGCCTGTCCTGTCACATCTCTTCTTGTGTCTCCACTTTCCAGCAACGACGAGATCTTGTCACTTTGCAAAAGACACTCTTCTCATATCTCCACTTGGATCCATATCTTTGGGGGCCATTTTCTAGCAAAGGTTACATTGCAAGCCAAATGCAGTATGGTGTTGCATCCCAAGAACTCAGCGTATATGCAGGTCGGCAGCAAGAAAGGGTTGGGAGCAAGAAAAGGTTGGGAGCAAGAAACGGTCGGCAGCAACAAAAGGGGTCAAAAAAGGGTATAAAGTGTAGCGTTCTGCCCTGAGAATTCAAGTGATCCAGTACTCCAATTCAAGTCATCCAGTTCTCCAAGACCACTTCTTTATCCAAACTATTCATCATGCGTTTCACTACTGTTTTTGCTATGCTCGCGGCCGCTATGGGCGTTGTCGCAGAAGAGGCTATCAACATCAAGATCTGTGATGGTATCAACGAGGCCGGTGACTGTATCACCGCTAACATCTACATTCAACACCAATGCTGTTCGTGACCTCCCGAAATACAATCAACCACTGTGATTATAGCTAATTTATTGATCGCGTATAGACAACTTGAACGGTACTCCTGTCTCAAACAATGTCCGGTCATTCACGATCCCTAGTGGTTACCGTTGCCGCTTCTGGTCGTATGTATTCCCTGCTTGTGTTTTGGTAGGGAGATCCTGGCTGACTTGTCCTTTTTTTTTTTTTTGTAGGTCCACTGCATGCAATGGCGGCGGTACTGGCGATGTCCAGAGCCCTGGCAGCAACGAGAACGGCCACCCCCAGGTCAACTCTGTCAAGTGTTACGCCAACTAGAACTGAGGTCCTTTTGGGCTTTTTGGGTGTCACCTGTCATACCCTTTTGTTGAGATGGCTGGCTGGGGTTATCAGACCAGTAGCTACAGAATATTTGTAAATAGTTCTGAGAGCTTGTCTCTCCCCAATCAACAGCTCTTTTGATCTCGAAGGACCTACCATCTGACCATGTAAACATCTTCTTTCTGATGTAGTTATGGGAGCCCCTTCCCTCAGTCTTCAAACAGCTATCAATTTTATTTTTTTTTTCTTTTTTTTTTAGTATTTTGTGGTTGTTGTCAATGTTGCCATTGATATTCTGCTTCAAGCACCTCCTTTACGCAGCCTCAGAGATGCGAAAGGGGGAAACGAGGGTCTTGTGGATGCAGTTTGCGATTTACAGTTTTCAGTAATTAGACGGTCCCGGTATTACAGGCTTCTACTAATGCTTTGACTTGGAAGGAATTTGCTTTCTCAATTTGAAGAAAGACTTCGGAAATGCAAAATTGAGTGGTGTCCCCTAACAAAGCATCACCAAGCAAGGGCACAGGCACAGGTAAGGGAGAGAAGCGGATTTCTAAACATCCATCCAGCAAGCATCGCGATACCTCTTCCAGGAAACCAGAGCTCTGAACACAGCATAGAATACTGAAAAGGATAATGAATGACCGCCATTTTTCAAGCCCTTGCGAGGAAACGCGGCATGTGGGTCTACATAGATGCATAAGCATTTTTTATGAGAGCTTATGTACTGAAGGGCCTGATTCTGTCACGTGCCTCTTTCGGGTGTTGGTAGCTGCGGCTGCCTCAGGAATCCGCAGATCAACTATGATGATAGTTCCACGACTATATTTCCACAGCATATCACTAACCTTGTCTGCTCTAGCATCGCTTGGCATTCGCCTCGGAAGCTTCTTGTGCATACCCAATGAACAGTGTCCGTACGCTGATTGATTCCCGTGATCCTCTACTCCACTGATCTTCTCACAAAGACTCTGTCAATAGGCTTACGGGCGTCTAGGTCAATGTTGTTAGGAAAAAGCAATATCCAGCCGCAGCTGGACATGACACGTCACTTACGACGTGGCAGCATGTCGAAACACCCCTTGAGTTTTCATGGACGACAAGCAATACGTAATGATTTCTATTACAACCATCCGCCACGTTTGATTCTGCATTTTCATACATTTCAAGTCTCGTCCGCTGGAAATGCGTTTGATCCGCACCAAACCCCCGTTGAAGCTCCAAGAATTTACTGAAAATGAGCTCCCCAAATACGCGATCCTATCACACAGATGGGAGAGAGAAGAGGTGACCTTCCAGGAAATGATTAGGAGTGACAAGAAGATAAAACAAAAAGCAGGATACAAGAAAATTAAGTGTTTTTGTGCACGGGCCCATCGAGACGGTCTCGAGTATGCCTGGGTCGATACGTGCTGCATCAACAAGGAAAGCAGCGCGGAACTATCCGAAGCCATCAACTCAATGTTTCGCTGGTACGAGAGGGCTGAAAAGTGCTATGCCTACCTGGGTGATGCCAAGCTCGGGACTGTCCAAGATAGCTCCTGGTTTCAACGAGGAGGACACTACAAGAGCTCCTTGCACCACGCGAGGTGTACTTTCTTGCGAGCGACTGGTCGGATATGGGGACTAGGACGACGCTATGTTCTCTGATAAAGGAGATCACAGGGATTGATGAGAGTATACTGTTGAGACACCAATGGCTCCAGGAATTCAGCATCGCTAAGCGGATGTCATGGGCTTCTGCGCGACAAACCACACGCATGGAAGATATTGCATATTGCCTGATGGGAATATTCAATGTTAATATGCCTCTGTTGTATGGGGAAGGTGAGAAGGCGTTCACAAGACTGCAGGAAGAAATCATGAAAGACTCGGACGATCAGACTTTGTTCGCCTGGGACAACGAGAATATCTCTGAAGAATATCCCAGTGGCTTGCTGGCACGCTCACCGGCGGACTTCAGAAGCTGCAGCGATATTGTCCCTTATTTCTTTTCGAATAACGGCACCCCTTTCGCCCTGACCAACCGAGGGATACGATTGCATCTGCCTCTTATACTAGTAAGGCAAGACCCAGAAGGGAGGGCGATGCTGATTCTGGAATGTCGTGGACCCTCTGGCCTTGTCGGGATTAGTATAATGCCCAAGCAGGATGGGCTTAGATCAGACCGACAATGGATCCGAATAGGAAGGAATCTCAGAAGGGATATACCTTTCCGTACTCTACGTAAGGCAGTCCTAGACACAATCTATATCCTGAAGACCTTCACAGTTTATGTTACAAATCCTCATTTTCTGGAGGTGCAGGACGACCTGGAAGCAAATAATACCCATGGCTTTGCTAGACATACATTCAAATACATTGTTCAGCCGCGTGGGCGGCGCAAAAAAACTCATAATCTGCCTTGATTGCACAAGAGAGAAGTTCGGCGGTCATTTGGAGACAAATATATTCATGATCTATCGCATGTTGTATGAGAGAGGAGCGCCACCAGCTGTGCTACTACACCAAGCGAGATCTAAACACACGTCCCGAAGTACGTATAATGAGTGGGTATAAGGTAAAGCCTCTTCTTCCTCCCACTACGCTTCTCCACTAGCTAATATATTAAGTTTGTCATGAACCACTTCGAACAGAATGATGAAATTCATTTGTTCGGTTCCGCTAATGGAGCATATGCGGCATTCCTTCTGGCCGATCTGATTGAATATGCTGGGATCCTGACTGCCGGCGATGAAGACAGATTGCCCAAGGTCTGGGAGGTATTTCGAAACTGGATCAAGTCGAAAAGTGATCCTATCATCCTGAGGAGATCCACCTTAGACATGGAATCCTTTCGTGAATCATTTTGCCGGCCAATTGGTAGTGTCGCGTTCATTGGTTTATTTGACGCTGTCTACAATCAATCTTTCAGGAACTCGCTGTGGCCTCGAATTTACTCTACCCCATATCATATTATCCGGCACGCGGTCTCTGTTGATGAGAGATATACAGTTCTACGGCCAATACTCGTCCAGAAAGTATCCTCGGATACCCCTAAGGGTTCACAAGATGCACAAGACATACAGGAGATTTGGTTCCCTGGTACTCACCATGTAAGTGTCACCAGTCGGAGCGTGGAACAGTCTAGTCTAATTAAACAGGACATAATTGGTTCCATAGGTTCTCTATATGGTGCTTGGACTCTCAGCCACATTCCTTTTGTGTGGGTGGTTAGCGAGGCGATGAAAGCTGGACTGCATTTTTATCGTGACATGATCCCAAATTCCAATCGCAGTGAATCATTTGAGAATGACCCCTTCAGGAGCTTGGAAGGCGATACTACTGACACTCTGGACTTCAGAAGGCTTTTGTCAGAGGCTAGCATGGGGGCTCTACACGATGCATTAAGCTTCGATTCTAGATGGTCAACTCTAACTGTTCTCAAACGGAGTGTGAAGGAATGCTTAATTTCGTCCATTCACAATGGCTCCGACAGACTATTCGTCATAAGGGGCAGCCCCCGCAAAGTTCCACCGGGCGCTACAGTGCATCTTTCTGTCCTGCTGAGGGTAAAAGTAGACTCAAACTATAGGCCCTCTAATGTATTCAACACACCAGAACAACTGGAGGCTGAGGCGCGTAACTGTACTGTATCAAGAATCGAGGATAATCTTGTGGGAGGCTTCTACATCCGAGATTCGTCATAAGGAGTTCAAGTTCCATCAAATATGGGAAGGCCCAGGAAAAGGTTGCGAACGCATGCTCCACGAACAGTAGCCCGGCCAACGCCCCATATCATTCTATCCGATGCCGTCATTTAGATGATCTTTATTGAATCTAGACAGGGTATTGGTAGACTAACCAATTTCTCTACTGACTAAGACATACTGACAATCTACAAGAATGTTTGCTATAGTTCTGTGGCGATGGCTCCTCATAAAGCCGGTTATGAGGCGTGAAAGTGGCCCTATCTATTGTATTATCCATCTCTGTACTAGAAGACATATACGCACTTTTAGCAGCGAAGAACCCTTGGGTAGTTGAATAGCAAAGCTTGTGTAGCTTGTGGCCCTGCAGGATGCCTACCCTCTGTATTTAGCCTCTCTCTATTAGAACATAATATCTTGCTACCTACTATATATTCGATATACTATCTAAGCTTTACCAGGCAGTCCACAACAAAAGATCCGCGACTAGTCCCCACTCTAGAATTATTGAGACGTGGCCGGTCCGGCCACCGCTTGGCATAGTAATTAAATAGTCACCTCTAAGCCGGGTCAACAACCATAGTCTATGATCACGCGGCGTTAAGAATTTCAAACCGGAGACCAAAAGCTGTGGTGGAATACGTCCGCGCTCGATTAGATCAGCCCTACGACATCCTGGACACAGTTCTGAGGCCCAATACCGATAGCTTGTTGTTATTCACCCTATAGGGTCATCTTCTACAACAAAGAAATTATATCTCGTGGAGTAAGAGTAGTACTTGGAGGTTTCGCGGCGAATTGACCCGTTGGCTTATGTGAGACGCGTTCTTCGATAGCACAGGGCACTACAAAACTCTCTATCTGAGCATAGTATTCAAGGAGACGTATTGTAACTCCCACATGTCATCAGGACATCCCCGGCTTTACTTCCGGGTCAATTACGATGAATATCCCGCATCTAGTGATGATTGTAATGCGGCAACCAAACCAGTCTGCAAGATCTCCCGCAAGCCATGCACCGACGAGGGCTCCAGTAGAGGTAATTGACACAACCCCTTTTTGCAAGACAGGAGCACAGATCTCCTGTCTTGATGTCCTGCGCGAACGCCGTACCTCGTTATCATAGTATCCCTAACGGCTGACCTACTTGTGCTCAAAGAATGCAGTGGAATGACCCATGCCCAGCACACTGTTGATATACCGTACTCATCGGCTCGTTCTTCAGGGCGTTTTAGCTATCTGGATGGATCCAGCCAGTCATGAAGTAGTTGCTTAGATAAACCATTATCGTACATTAATAAGAGTCTCCAGCCTAACTTTGGGTTAGATGTTATCTAGAATGCTGGGAATTATCGAGATCAGACGAGGAACAATGCAACCGAGCCGAAGTAATGATCAAAACATGGCCAACTTGAACAAAGACGCCATGCAGTTAATGCAATCAGACAACCGATACAGAATTGCAGTCGCTTCATACCAATGTACAGTTTGAAAAGAGTGTAATGAGCTCATTTATCAGGCACAATCCAACCGTCGACAAGCTTGCCCAATTTCTCCAACCGCTTTGGGCCAAACTTAACCCCCTCAAGGCGTCCAGAAGATTTATCGGGCATTGTCACACTAAGATGGATTAATAAACATGTTCACTAGGATCGACGACCGGGATATAATTACTGGTAGATCAAGCCATTGGTACCGGCAGTAACCTGTGGGGTGTTGAGGCGAGTCACTCGACCTCCCAGTTTGGCGATCTCAGAGATATAACTACGATGATGAAGCATTAGAGCCACCCACCATGTTACATTAACGCTGAGAATTACCTTTTCTCCCATTTATTGGTCACCTGGTTCAATTCATTCTTCTGGAACAGCAATCGCATAGCCTATAACGATTAGTAGTGTCCATACACAGGTAGATTGGGTTAACTAACGTAGGTCGTCGGCATGTTGAATGGTTTGATGATTTGCTGCAACTTTACTGTCAATGACCAAGTTCTGGGGTACTCGAAGATTCAAATGGGAATTTCTCTGAAGCTCAACCAATTTTATCACTAAGCGAATTGTGGGGCGGACACGTCAGTTGATCACCTTTTGTTGTGACGTGTCAGATAGAAAAATCAACGAGCAACGGAGTACTATTCAGGGCTCAGGACTTCCATTCACGGGTAAATTGCCCGTATCCAATCGGTATTGCTAGATGATCTTTACAAATCCAGGCTTTCTTACCGGATCCAAATGTGGAATTTTCCTATGTTGTTGCTTCACCCCATTGAGAAGTATAATGCGACTTTGAGACAAATTGATATATATTCTGCACAAACTATACAATAGTGACTCCTGAGATATATTATCGAGGGAATCGTGACGTAGAGAACCACATCAGTCCTGCTATAGTGGCCAGGGTGCTATAAGTTATATATGAAACTGTAAACGAGGCAAAGCTCGATGCATGTTCTCAGCTATCTAACACATCAAAAAAGGACGCTGTGTTAAGTACTGAGGTCGCAAATCCTAAATCCACTTAATTCCGTCTCTTGTTTGCTTGATCAATAAGGTCTGCATGTAAGGCTTTTCCCGTGCTTATTAGCACCACGTTAGCGGCATAGATCGGGTGGACAACTGCTTTTGTCGAAGGACAGGGCAAATGGGGTGCTTGTAGTTGGCTTCATATCCACTGCCAGACCAGCGCACATGCAGTATTTCGGCTACAGTCTAGAGCAATATTTCTCAACGGCATATTTTTACAAATAGACCTAGTTGATTTTGTTCCCGTATACATTGCCTATGTCCCAGCAGCTGTCCCTTTCAACGACCTTGTAGAACCTGTTGCAGTTTAGGACCATGCGTTCGTGCGTGAGTATGGTGCCGCTGAATGCATATATCCATACTTTCATTACAAAAGATTCCCAGCAATCACATCAATTGAGCGCTCACTTTACACCAATGAGTGTTCCAGAAACGTCCATTGTGAAGTCTTTTTCCACGACCATCTCGAACGTTACCTATATAAGTCGCAGCGGGCATACTAACAACCCCACCTTAATGTAGATATTTACCTGGTTTTGGAGACTCTGCCTCCAACGCTAAACATTAGCTGGAATCAGGGAAAGGGGGAGGTGTCAGACGTGTGTGCCACGCTGCGGTACATCTATTTGTGGCATTGGAGCTTGCACTCCAAGGCATATTTGAGCGTTGGATATAAATGCGCAAAACTTTTATTATGCCGTGGGACATAGTCATCGCCCGGGTACATGTACCCGGATACGGTACCTCATTTGCACGAAAAGATGATGCACTCGGAAGCTTTTCTGCAGGCTGAAGCAACTATGGTAGCAACACATACACTGATTACATATTCTTCAATTTTTCCCCACGTGGAAAATTCCTTCGCGCTTAGGTAGCATGTCTTTCCCTGGTCACGTATCTACGATGTGAAGACCCCTCATGCTACATCCATTGTCTGTATACCCTATACCTACGGGTAACCCATATTATACTTCAGGGAAAGTCAGATCGATCAGTTATCAGTAGACTCTCCCGAAAATCTGGACATACAGACCACCAGATAGGGCCCATATGCTCTCTAACCGACTCGGGAGCATGTACCCGAGTGTGGAGATCTGAGCTTCCAAATTACTGAGAATACTTAACCTGCTGCCTCTTAGCTGAGAAGAAAAGAGAAAAATATAAAAATATAAGAAATTCACAGAATGACATAAACGTTGTTTAACCAGTCTCTTATTGCTCTCGGACTACTAGTAGAACTGATAAAAACATGTCACCCACCTTCCGCAGCCGTCCACTGTTGTTGAATAGATCTTCAGCGCCCAAGATATCAATTGAATTTGACAACCCCAGGCAAAGATATATGACAGGTGAACAGATTGAGGGAGAAGTGACAATTACTGTGGATGCTGAAACCAAGTTCAATGAGATCAATATCAGCCTAGAAGGTCCGCATTTGACTTCACTATTGGGTTCTACCGCCAGGCTGACTTTCAGTGTTTGTAGGTTCATCGCGGGTGACCTTGTTGCAGCCCATGACCACTCAGCTGGACACCGGCGCCTCTCATACATTTCTAACGCTCGATCAACCTATTGACGAAGTAAACTACCCGGCTTCGCGTGTTCTCAGACCAGGCAAAGTTTACAAATTTCCGTACACATTCATCGTTCCAAACAAATTGCCTCTGAAGCCATGCAGCCATGAATCAACCCACATCAGTATCAGACAGGCACATACAGAAGCTCCGCCTAGTCTACTTTTGAGGAACTTGTCGCAAAGCCTATGCGAAATCTCCTATCTCATCCGTGTTAGTGTGTGTCGACAAAATTCGAACAACAGTGAGAAGCTAGTGACACTAGCTAGTTGTACGAAGCCCTTGCATCTTATCCCTGTCCATGGGGAAGAGCTTTCTTTCAGTAGGTCTGAGAAGCACGACATGTATAGGTCCAGTATCGTGCAAGAAATCAAAAGCCAATGGAAAAGACAGGCGCTGGGTCGACTTGAAGCTGTGGCATCTACATTACTGCCCATCCAGGTTCCTTCACTATGTCTACCAACCGACACGGTGAATACCTACGTCGCGGTGCAGCTTCAGTTCGATCCAGTCAGAGACACACTGCCCCCCAGACTTGCGAAAATCTACCCTACTCTCAAACAGTCGACTCTGTTTAGTACAAAGCCGCAGGACGATTATCCATCTATCAATAATATAATTGCTGACCAAATGTCTCGAGGGGCCCACGTCCAAGTCAGCTCCCTTCCCTCACACACCATCTCATCCATCAGGTGGACAAAGCATATGTTACCGCAATATTCGGGTTCTTCCGGCTTTGACCAGTCTTCTCAGCCCAACTCTACTACAGAACCTGGACTCTCTCTCACCTCCAGCACTGGCTATTATTACACAGCATCGGTTATGGTCCCAGTCAGCCTACCGAGCAACAGCGACCTTGCGCCCACATTTCATTCCTGCCTTGTTTCGCGTACCTATGCTCTTGAGCTCCGTCTTTCGTACCGTATGCCTAATGCGTCCGTCTTTCAACAAATGTCCACGCTAGAGGTACCTGTTAATATTATTGGTGTGCGTACGCTGGATACGAGCGGTGACAACCTCCCAAGCTACAGTTCAAGTACTCCAGAGAAGCAGTCACACTTCGTTTCTCCACTTACCCCATACTATATCGAATAGAAGCCATGGAATACAGAATATTCGGAGAATAAGTTATGAGATCTAAAGTGCTTACTGACTTTGAGTGGCACGAGGCATGCGCTCTGCCGACATTTGATGATGTTGTTACACGATCAGCGAAATGACCATGGCGACTCCGCGTCAATGCATGACTGTTTCTGATTGGCTGCTCACATGGAAAACTGGGAAGGATTCGAACCTGACTTGGGCATCAACGAATGGGTTTTAAAAACATGTGAGACAAAAGGCTGTGTACAGATAATCTGTTGTTAGATATACCATCTATACCTGCCCAATAGACCCAAATTACACTTCAAAGATAGGCCAGACCTGGATAATATAGACCTCTTACACCCCGAAGAATGAGGACATGCACAGTTCCCCAGTGTCCCACTAAGGCTGTAGCTTTCCCCAGCTGTTGTATACTTTGTGCTATGCTTCGTCTACCACTCCAATCTCCTATTTCATTCGGTCGCCTTCTATTGTAGTAGCCTTGCATGTGAGTAATCCACTTCGCCACACACACTAAAACCAGCCAAGATACGCTACCAAAGTTATTTTCAGTGCTGACGGAATCATCGCCGTTTTGTATACGATTTTAGGGTACGGGTATACCACATCCGGCCCGGAAGTAGGGCAGAGGGTTCCCGGGTTTCCACTCTCCCGAGTCCCGGCCCGTGAACCCAAGAGACGCCAAACCATATCCAGATAGCTAGTATACATACGAAGATTCTACTTGGAGGGTCTTGTGTATCTCGTACCGCCGTTTCGCAATCCACTTGGCGTACAGTTCGAGGATCCAGATTTTAAGCTTTAAAGCCCCGGGACAGGTTGTCAAGCAACATACACTGCACTCTTGCACATCTCGCTCTTATACCTCCTACCTCGCATTACTCTCCTCAGCCCGGATCAGAAGGCCTTAGCTGTTCATCAAGCAAAGATGAAGAACACCGCTCTCTATGCCGACGAAAATGGCGAGCTCTGCGTTCGCCGGGATATGCCAATCCCCCAACCTAGCGAAGGCGAAATCCTGATTGAAGTCCTCTTCACTGGTGTGAACCGTTCTGATATCATATCGGTGAAGCTCCTAGGCTCTCGCAATCGAGTCCTTGGCAACGACTTCTGTGGACGCATTCTCGATGTTTCTGGTCTGGCAGACACTACATTTAAACCTGGGGATATAGTGGCTGGGTACACGATCACAAATCATAATCGGCCTCTCCGATACGGATCTCACCAATCGTACATCTCTATTCCACCGAAGAACATTTTTAAAGTCCCAGAGAATGTACCACTTGCTGATGCTGCGGGTCTTATGACTGTCCTTCAGACAGCGAATGACGCCCTCTTGAATCTACACCTGCCTCTGCCATCAATGACCCACGGACCAACGGATGGAGTCTTGGTAATCGCAGGTGGCGCCACGACAGTGGGTATCGCGACTATCCAGCTTGCACGTAGCATCGGCATTAAATCCATCATAGTCACGGCTTCGCCGGCGCGCCACGAGCTGCTTGAGAGTCTAGGTGCAACACGCTGTTTTAACTACAGGAAAGATAGCGTTGTGCAGGACATCAAGGCGGCTGTAGAGGAAGCTGGTCTTGGACCGGTGTTTGCTCTCGACGCAGCCGCTACACCTGACGCTGCAGAAATAATCTTGGACGCCTTGGCAGACCGGGACGATATTCATCTAGCATCGGTCTCTCCTTGGGCTGGAGACCGTTTCGAATTTGTTCTCGCTGGTCGTGATTACGATGTGATTTTCCATCCTCCTGGCGCGCAAGAGCCATTTGTCAGTCTTGCTAGACCAGCTGATGCTGCAAAAATGTGGGACAGTCTCATGTGGGTTCTTCAGCACTATGGGAAGGAGTTCAGGTTACCAGTTATTGAGGTCTTCGAGGGACCTGCAGAGGAGGCCCTGGGAAAAATAGAGAAGGTGGCGGATCAGGGGAATTTTGGAAAGCTTGTGTTGAAGCATCCTTTGATTTAATACTTAAAAAGTGCGAATCAGTGTAGTTAAGCTATTGTTGCAGGTTCAAATTGACTAGCTGCCCCAGCTAAAAAGGCATTTATGGATCAATGGCACGGTTTACTGAACCAAGTTCTGCACAGAGTCTTTCTAACCAGCACGAGATTCTCTACATGTCCCAGTCACTAGTTTAAAGCGATGACTTTATATGGTGATCAACTATACTTGCTAAAAGAGCATATGAACCATGAAGGACAAAGCAATACAAGCAATACAACAAGAAATGACTTACTAGTTTTCCGCAATCTCATTGATCCCACTGGCAGTTTGTTTCCAAGGCACTGAGAAGCACTAAAAGATGCTCTTTGACGTTTTGGCCAGGATCTATTTCTTTCTTTTTCCGCAGTTTTTCCAGTATTGGTACGCGCATGCCTCGCGTTAAAACCCCTGAATATTGACTTTAAGGCGAGTAGGTATTGGTTGGTACATTATCCCTGGGATTGGATACTTTTGAGTGAGTTCTTTGTCAGCCCCACCACGAAAGGCCGATGGTTTCAGGCCTCGCCCAGTTAGGAGTGAATGATAAATCGTCTTACGATGAGGATGTAGCATGTGCCAATATATTAGCGCCGTAAGCAAAAGTCCGGCGTCTCAACATTCAGTTATCTTGCATTGCTTCGCAAGACCTATGGTTCGCTAAGAAGACATAGTAAGATTAAGAGTCGATTACTTAGAGTACCAAGAGGTGCCACCTACGCGTAGCGGCAGATATCCTTCAGCATGCAAGCCACACGAGTGGATGGAGCGAATAGACATCTTTAACTCACGTTTAAGCCATCACAACACCAGAAAACGTGTGTCTTCCCAGCAATCGCAGAGCATCAACTTATCAATCAGTTTCAGCCTCTTCGTACACAGCGTTACCCCTCTCTATCGCGTAAGCCTTTAGCCTCATCCGGGCTTAGCTGCAGAAATGCCGGCATTTGCGCTCTCCAATCCCGAGCAAACACACGCTCTTGGCAACACTAGTACACACAGCCTCGCCTGGGCGGCGGCTATTGATAACCCCAGAGAAGACCATACTGGACTGTCGAAGTTGCAGGATTTCCTGTCCTAGTATGTTACTTTTGTGGCTGCAAAAAGTGAGGCCCAGCCGTATCGATTTGCCAATCACTAAGCCTTGTGTCTACAACTCCCTTTTAATTACTTTAGTCTATCAATATTACTGTAGTAAGACACACTTAATGATAGGGAGGCTCTGCAAAGTAGAACGTATAAATAAAGGCGTATATTCTCTCTATGTCAATGTATCCAAACCTAACTTCGTCAGTATCCACCTGAAATCCCTAGATAACAAGACTCGGTTTAGCAGAATTTCCTTGCATCCTTTCGCTTTGTTCATTATGAGTCCAAACAAGTCCTACAAAACCGGCGAAGGTTTCAACACTGCCCTAGGTGCTGGCTTGAACAGTACATGGGCTGGGGCAGATGCCATCCACGGTGTTGTTAATGCAGGAGTTAAAATTCAAGGTGCTGTTGCCGGGCACAAGGTATGTATCTCTATCTATCTACAGAAATTATAAATCAGTTTGGCGGGTGGTTATGGTGTCCGCTGACTTAGACATAGTGGACCAAAGCGAGGGTCAACGAACAGCTGCAGAGAGCTCAGCACCCGGATGGCAAACCTAGGGTTGATCACTCGGCGCAGTATCAGGCTGCGAACCCTGTATGTATTTGTTCTACGACATATACTGTAAGCCGGTTAATCTGATTCTGATAGATACTGAGCAATCTTGGAAACGATAAAAAACTCTATAACCGTGTTAATGGGGTAAGTAGTCTATTTCTTTTTCGTGTCCCAGTACAAGGAGATAGGAACTCACAAGTTTACTTCAGCAGCGTTAAGAACACGATTAAGCACCGCAGGACTGTAAGTATGTTTGTTTTGGATAGCCACGTGATTGGATTACATGGAGGATTCTGTTTACCTGTGTGATACTTTGGTACTTAGGACATAACTAGGGTGACTATCACACTGTATGTATGGAATCACACCGACCATTATACCCAGAACGGCTAGCCATTCAATAACCTCGTTCCAGCCACATTCGTGTTGGAAGGCATTTGGAAATGCTCAAGCATCATATATAATGCGCCATAGATAATGGTCGAATATAACGATAATAGGAGAGCAGTAGACTCCTGTAACAAAGGGATGATACAAATATACACCGTGACTCCTTCATCCTATCAAACCCTCAAAATGGAACCAATCTCCATGTCTATTATTACGAATCACCATAGTATTATATCCATTTCTTTATCAAAAATATTTAGGCTATTCTGTATCAAGGCTTCATCATATTAGCAAATCGCGTATCCCTGAGTTAGCTACTATACACGATGATCACGATAGCAATTTGGTTAAGTACCAGGTGTCTCCGGATAGAGTCATGGATAGTTTATATAACCCTTCAAGTCGATCGAATACGGCTATGTGGCGAGTTCCACGGCCATTCAACGTGACTTCGCGGTTTCCCTGCCAACCCATTGCCGATGCAAGGCGATCAGCCCCCGCTAGGATACCCTCGCACCCCGTTAAATGAAGCAATTGCCTGTGGTTTGTAACTGATGTCGCAAATACGTGGGGTAGACTTGTCCTTGCTGCGAAAAAAGGAATACAGAATTTCTCTACCAGATTATGTCGAGGCGGGCGGCACTTCCCGTATACTTGCTGCATGATGCTCAAGGGACGTATACTGAACCGATGAATCAGATTCCCGCCTTTGGTTAGCCGTTCGTTGTCCAGGGTGATGTCGTGCCCCTCTTTTACTAAACTTTGAGAATCCCAACTCCCCCTGCATCGGATTATTTCCCTCAGCTACTTTTCTGCAACCCGGAGGTCATTGGTGGTCAGTACACATTTGATGATATACATACTGTAGCGATATTTGTTACTAACTTGGCCTAGTTGCTTTATCCGCTTATTTGACAAATCCACATTTGTGAAGTCGTCCGGCAATCCGGGTCACCGGTCACTGTTCCTTCTATCGCCATGGAGAAGTATCAGAAGATCGAAAAGATCGGAGAAGGTATGCATTATGCGACTCGAAATCTATCAACGCAAGCCTGTGGGACCTGTCTGACCTTATGTCGATAATTAGGGACTTATGGTGTCGTCTACAAAGCTCGTGAGCTTGCTCATCCCAACCGGATTGTCGCCCTGAAGAAGGTCCGGTTAGAGACAGACGACGAAGGGGTCCCTAGTACTACTATTCGTGAAATATCCTTGCTGAAGGAGATGAACCACCCTAATATCGTCAGATTGTTCAACATCCACACAGAAGGCTATAAACTATACCTTGTCTTTGAACATCTAGACCTCGATCTCAAGAAATACATGGACGCTCTTCCCGTCAACGATGGCGGACGCGGTAGATCTCTCCCGAATGGCCTAAGCATGGATTTGGGGCTAGGGGAAGCCATGATCAAAAAGTTCATGTCTCAACTCATCGAAGGCATTTTCTTCTGCCACAGTCGTCGGGTTCTTCACCGTGATCTTAAGCCGCAGAATCTTCTGATCAATCGTGACGGCAGTCTAAAGTTAGCCGATTTTGGATTGGCAAGAGCTTTTGGCGTTCCTTTAAGAACCTATACGCACGAGGTACCTTTTTCGTGTCCTGGAACCCATCACCACGTAGTAACTAACCATAATGCAGGTCGTCACACTATGGTATCGTTCTCCGGAGATTCTTCTTGGTGGGCCCCAATATTCAACGTCAGTGGATATGTGGTCATGTGGTGCTATCTTTGCGGAGATGTGCACCCGCAAGCCCTTGTTCCCTGGAGATTCGGAAATTGATCAGATTTTCAAGATTTTCCGGTATAATGTCCCGACCACATAGCATTCGAATCACAGAACTAACCTCATCTATTTTTATAGTCTCCTTGGTACCCCGGATGAAGATTCTTGGCCAGGCGTTACTTCCTTCCCGGATTATAAGCAATCATTCCCTAAGTGGAAGCGTGACAAGGATGCACCTCTTATTCCTGGATTGGAAAGGCATGGATTACGTCTTTTAGATGCTCTTCTCGAATTTGATCCAGCACGAAGGATGTCTGCCAAGCAGGCCCGCTCCCACCCTTACTTTCGGCATAGGAGCTCATAAAGGGTGATTTGTAAGGAATTGGTATCCGGTCAATGATGTTGTGTAAGCGGCTCTGATTAGGGGCCGCTAGAGTCAAGATATGGGCACGTTGATCTCGAACATTCATTTACTCAAGTCAATGCATTTCTCTATTGCATATGCGGGTTTCTAATCAACAAGAGGATACGAGAACAAATGATGATTGAGTACAATGATGTACAAATTAATGTTTCAGCTATTTCAACTATGCACTACAGCTCGCGAAAATCTCCTCCTTGTTTGTGACGGTTTACAGATTGTGTCGGATAACTGACGGCGAAAGTGGTTGGCTCTTGATAGCCACCACAGTTGTAAGGGAGCGACAGGTTCTACTCCTAATTAAAGTCAGTAGAAATATAGAGATGTTATCGGGAAAAGAGATGGTATCGCCTGGACAAAAGCCACGTTAAATACACTCATGAAAGCTTCTCATAAGCTCAGCTCAGCTTTTGCAGACAACTAATCCGAGCCATGTCTCACTTTATAGCCACTGCGCGGATACCCCTTTCTAATGATCACTTGCCAATTATTGAGGCATGGTTATATCTTCCATCACTTAGACTCTGCAGTCACTGCTTCCATTTTACGGGAGAAATAGCCATGTCTGTCCGTATTTCTCGGGCATAGCGAATGCAATCGAAGCTTTTTCGCCTCGTAGTTGTATCAAAAATGACTAGCCTTGATTTCAATCAAGAAGTAATATAAGAATTCGTATATTATCGTAAATCATCAGTGCAGTAATCACCAGATCATTTCCCTATGAATTACCGTGATACCCGAAATTGAATAGGATAGACCCTTGCACTGGCCCTATACGGAAGGCAATTCCCGAGATGAAACGGGACTTGCTCCGTCGGATCGATAGGTCATTTGGCCGGGAGTATCCCGCGGGAAAGCTGAATAAGGGTCTAACATTTTACCTCAGGCATCAATATAGACTAAACTCTAAATTAAATTGTTTCAGGAGGGCAAACCCTACCTAGTACTTTTCAGGTAAGTAGGGTTTCAAGTAAGGTGCTATTCTCGAACACCGCCTCTCAATGGCCTCCATTAAGAGACATTCGAGGCTTCAAAAATATAATATCCCGGTAGTCATCCCGCGCTCTGGGAATATGAGCCAGTTCCTTGTCTAAGATTCGGAAAACTATCTTGATCCCGCTTAGTTAAGCATTGCTTTGAGGATTTTTCGTTCTAGCCACACGTGGGGCCCTTATCCGTGGCGTGGCGGGACCATGGGGTTCTTGAATCAGGGGAGTCTTGGCTGTTATCGTGAGGGTTGCAGCGATCAGTATGCAGAACGGGTGAAGTGGAGTGAATACGGGATACGAAAGCAAGACTACATCACAAGGCTCTAGGCATCTGTTTTGGTTTCTCGTATGAGCCCCCTGTTAGTGACAGATCTCCCGTTCAGCCGTTCGAGGGCTCCGTCTGTGTTCTTGGTATCAGTCAGGAAACAGTTATGGAGCCGGTGGGTCTGACATGGTTGTTGGTGCCTTCTTACGGCATCGATTGGCAGACGATCGGCACTACAATGGTGAAACATGGGACGACAATCTACGGACAGATCAATGGAACATAATGAAACGGCTGGAGCTGGGTCCTTCAGAGACAGCCTAACGGGCCTTTTAGGATTGATATAAAAGATCGACTGAAGGGTCGCCGAGTTGATAGTCTTCTCGAAAACCATCATCCTTCTTTCTATTTCCCATACACTCGTTATAAGCCCTGGTGGCTGCCAATCATTACTTCTTAGTCGATCTTTAGCATCTACTTCTGTCTTGTTCAGCTTTAGTAATTTGTCTTGCATCCCAGCGATCAAAATGCGTTTCTTCCAGACCCTCGTCGCTCTCCCCCTTATCGCAGGCGCCGTCGCCAGCCCTCTCGAAGCACGCGCTACCCTCCAAAACTGCACTCCTGAGGGAAAGCAAATGATCGACAATGCACTTTCCCAGGCCGCAAAGATGGCCCAAGCCGGCGCGAACCTCATCCGCACCAATTCCGACTACTCGGCCAACCTGTTCCAGAGCTTCTTCAAGACCAACGACGCCCAGTCCCGCAACCGCGTCGCTGGTGTCCTGGACAAGATCGCCACGGAGGCCACGAACGGAAACCAGGGCGTCGTGACCTACTACTGCACCCCGGAGGGTATCGACTGCGTTGACACCCACGCTTTCACTATGACTGCCTATGGCGAGACGGACGGAACCTACGGACGTATCCGGACCTGCCCTGCGTACTTCACCAAGTTCCCTGCCTGGTCGAATTCCTGCGGTGTTCTGGATCAGGCCACCTCTAGCTTGCACGAGATGGCCCATACCAAGGGCATCTTCGGTCCTGAGACGTATGGCTATGATGCTGTGCATGGTTTGAACGCTGCTGCTGCTCTTGAGAATGCCGAGAGCTATGCTTTCTTCTCCAAGTGTAAGTTTTCCAAGACTTCCACGAAAGAAAATTGATACTAATGGTATTGCAGCTGCTTTCCTCAACTGCGACGTTACCAACTAAGCAGCTTTCCATCGAAAACAAAAAGTGCATCGTGGAGTGAGTATTGTCGGGGTTAAGATGGTGTCGGCAGTGGAGTCGGGGTAGTATTTGATTATCTTTGTAATCAGCCCTCATTCATTTCGTCACAAAGGCGATGCCGGGTTGACTAGCATCTGATCATTGTTAGTATAGTAGTATACATTCACGAGACCCCTATGTCTCAGTACAAAGAAATTCTAGAACCTTCTATATAAAACAATATTCTGCAAAATTTAAACCTCTAACGATCATGTTTCGGCTCAATCGCTCTGTGGGTACCACGCACGTACTTTGTATATCGTAACATCTACACTAGCAGGCTTGTAACTGCCGGAAGGAGCTGAAAGCTTCTGAGACCTCTCGGCATTATATTTAAGGATCTTCGATCCGCTTGTTTCATCGTGTGTTGGAGATTTGGCTTTTGGGGGATGGAGTGGTGGTAGGGTGAGGTAGTATATATTGCTAATATCTGTCCCCACTGTCGGGGATCTTGGAACAACGCTTATGCGCAGCTATCGTGTACAATCAGCTAGTAAAAACACAAAGACAGAGATCACATAGAAAGAAAGAAATCTGGTGACGACAAGGTACGTGGTTGCGACTGTACTCGATCTTTGTTTAGTCATGGCTATTTATGGACAGCGGAGGAGGTCTTGGGCTCAATGAAGTGAAATATATACAGTGGAAGGGATCGCTGAATAGCACCATTTTATTTAGAAGGAAACCAACACTAACTCGATATAGTACTCAAAGCGCCGAACTGAGCCTTTCCATGGCAATAGTCAAGTGAAATAACTACTGGACTAGATCTCATCATCAACCCATTGTATGTTTAGCTCACGGGGATGTTGTTCCTCGGTTACTACCCGCCTTTTGGAGTCATTGAGCAGAACTCTGAGATGAGATATAGTGGGTAACATTATTTTTATGTTACAAAAAAAAAAAAAATAGAAAAGAAAAAAGAAAAAAGAAAAAGAAAAGTTTACGTTTTTCTCCTTCAACCATTGTCTTGCGAGTCAACTAGCAGCATATCAGACTGGGACAGTAGTCCGTTGCCGAACCGGCCCGACCCTACCAACTACAGAGTATCGGATGCAGTACCCAGTGTTTTTGTGTTGCTGCCTTTCTGGGTTTAGTGAGTTGGAATGGAATGGCAGAACTTCAGGTTTGGTCAAATGTTGCACGTGACTCAATGTCACATGAGTAGCTCTACGAAAGACTACGCGCTATTCCCGAACAGGTACTCTTGACGCTAGGCTATTTCAGGCACACTCATACCCTGGCGAGGACTCGAAAGTAACTCTTTTGGTGTCGCTATAAGGGCTTTGGCCTCTACATAGTAATCTGAATAACGACCCTGGACGGAGTATACAGTTTCTTAATTAATCGTACGAAATCCGAGTACGAAGTGAAATGCATGATTGCGATATCTTGGTAGTAGAGTAGCGACAAGAGCAATCTCCGAGATGGCTAATATGAAGAATTTTACAAGATACTTGAACATAAGTCTGCAGAATCAACTTCTCAAAGTTCTTTCCTGGAGACTGTTCAACGCGATGCCATTCTCATGACCCCCACATTGATTGAATAAGAATCGTCCCCCACAGCTTCACTGGAATACGCTGCCATGGGCTAAGTAAGAGCAATCGTACCTCATCTCATCATATACGGATATATGTCGAATTCCAGCTTCCGACTTCCGAGGTTTGAGAGTCGAGTATGGAAACAAAAAAGGAAGGGAGGAGAGTTCTAGATTAATGCGGGGGAGTGGTTGTGATGTTACTAAATTACTGATCCTAGTTAAGACTGATATTGATTTGAATATCGAATGATGATTGGGTGGACGGGGTTTGTTCCGAACGAGGGTTAGTTTGTGGTGGAAGGGCACCAGACCGGATTTTACGATTGGAAGATAATGTGGGATAGGGCTAACGCGGTCTGCCTGAACCCTCAGGCCGGAGCCGGGTATACATACTGACCGCCCAGCGGCTGAGTTAATGAGAACGTACACATAATTCGAAGTTTCAGCTTGATGGAGGAGGGGATAAGTTCAAAATTAGTACTTAAGAGAATTAAGTACGATGCTAATGATCTGAACTGCTCTACTTACCCCACGAGAAGAGGGAAAACTGCACTGTCATCGTTTGGTGTTGGTGGTCATGTGATCGTCGATCACCTGACTCTGAACCCGTTAAGCGAGACTTGGCAGAAATCGGAATGCACACCAAAATTGCCCATCCTCACAACCACCCGAACAACATCGCAGCTTTCGAGGTCGACAACTAATACGCCAAAATGGGTCGCGTTCGCACAAAGACCGTCAAGCGGTCCGCCAAGGTCATCATTGAGCGTTACTACCCCAAGCTCACCCTTGACTTCGAGGTCAACAAGAAGCTTTGCGATGAGGTGGCCATCATTGCCAGCAAGCGCCTGCGCAACAAGGTAAATCTCATCTACGGTGGACCACAGAAGAACCATCGAAACTGACGAGGAATTTTTCGATTAGATTGCCGGATACACCACTCACTTGTATGATTTCCCGTGTGCCTGAAACTACGAATATGGACTGGTCTCGAAAGAAAGAATGAAACACCCCCACGACTAACCCGACTTTGTTCAACTCAATAGGATGAAGCGTATCCAGCGCGGCCCTGTTCGTGGTATCTCCTTCAAGCTCCAGGAGGAGGAGCGTGAGCGTAAGGATCAATACGTTCCTGAGGTCTCCGCTCTCGACTTCAGCCAGCACTCCGAGACTGGCAAGCTCGACGTTGACCAGGACACCAAGGATCTCCTTAAGAGCATTGGTGTATGTGATGGATCTCTCTTCTTCCTTCCGGATCCCGGATGATGGTGGCTAACGCAACCAACCGCAGTTCGACTCTATCCCCACCAACGTCGTCCAGGTTTCCCAGCAGCAGGTCTCCGACCGTCCCCGCCGCTTCGTCCGGTAAATAGTTAGTCGTGCAGGATGACGGGTAAGGGAACACCAAAAAAATGACATGAAACGGTTACATCCCTCGGGGAATGGTGGTGGTGACGATGCTACTTTCAAGGATGGGTAATGGCGTCAAAAGACTTCAGGAATAGTTACTTTGGGGAAATAGGTTCCGGGCATCTTTAGGATGAGAAATGATACGCCAGGCCTTTTCTCTCATTTCTGTCATGTTTTAGCAGTTCTGTAAATCGCTGAATTGCACCCCTGGGCAAAGAATGCTTCTTTTGTCACGATCAAAACATCTCGTCCCACCACCATTCTCTTCGTGCTCTTAGATATCCGGTCAATATGAGCCATTATCCACGAAGATGGTTGTTTCCCATTTGTATTTTCTGTAGTTTAGTTGAGAGACTGGTCTGGTTGTCTCCGACTGATTTCACAAGTGTCCAGGTACGACTTGTTCCTAGTTATCGACGGTGCATTCGGAGCCGTGGATGCCATGTAGCCAAGACCTCAACTGAGGGCGACATCATGTACATACGATGTGAATAATATGCGCTTCGACCGTAATGTACCCTGGTGATATATCATTTTGACTACCCAATACATGCACAGTATGGTCGACCGTGGTTTGGTATATCGAGTCTACTCGATTAGATTAGCAAGGCACATACCAAATATATATATTGGACCACCCGACTCTCTCTAACATCGCTGCCATGAGTAACCCCCCTCCATCTAAATGCCAGATTTGGCTTTTATCTGCTGTGAGTGCTTGACTTGATAGCTAAATCTTGCATATCTTGTGTACTCAATGATAATCTACGATCCTTTTCAATTATCAGCACCATCTCCTCTTGTCTTCTCCGTGGCCTTCAATTAGCACTTTACCCATTTCGGGTCTCGGCACGTGCCAAGCTTCATCACGGAACATGTGACACGCCGATCATGGTTACCTAAGCCACTCTACGATATGCTTCCTCTTGCCTTCATAATCTTCTGTTATTAATGATATTATCCTATTCATCCATGAGCGTTATACTACTAATCATTCAGCTGACCACCTAGCCGTCATGTGCGATATTATATGTATTAGTCCGTTGTTCAAGCGATTGATGCTTTAGACAGTCTGCGAGGGCGCCTGGACTCCCGGTTCAACCACGAGTGGCCTCTTCAATTCAAGAGGAGTGTCTGTTTTGGGTTCTGAACGAATCTCCAAGGGAGCTGTCTCAGGTGTTGATGTGCTGTGTGGCTTACTCTCTACCCGAGCCGGTGTTGGTGTACGAGTTTGTGGTTGCTCCTCCTTTGCGTTGACAGGTGTTACTGTTGGCTCGTCGGGTATATTGATGATTGTTTCGGAAGGGAGCTCAGCGGGCAGTGAGGCACTTGACTCTCCATGTAGTTCAGCCGGAAAATGACGAGCAGTTGGTTGGACTTCCACTGGAGACAACTCCGCTGGTGGTTGATTCTCTGGCCCTGTAGGCAGTTCCGGGCCTTGGGGAACCGGGTCCAAACTTCGGGTTGTCGGCTCTGAATGGGGAATCGCACCCCTTTGTTGGAATGCACTTGACTGTAGAAGCTGCAGGAGAGGCGTAGCCTCCAGCGGCGGCGGTATCTCTCCGCTGAGCAATTGACTCGCACTGACCTTGCACTTATAGAGTTTCTTGTTTGCGTGTTTTCGCTCCACCATCAGGCCACCTTCAATGCTAACACCACCGAATAACCCCTTGGTTTTAGAATAGGCGTACATCGTCGAGATACCCTCCATAGTAGCATTACTAGTGAATTCAGCGTTTCTTCCGACCGGGCCGAACGCAATTGAAATGTTCGCGCCCAAGGTCAAGCTTCCCATCCGTAAAAAGGAGCGAAGCCCGGCATCGTCCAAGATGAAGACAAAATCAGTCAATTCGAATCCAACTTGACCACCGAACCCGACTCCGGTTAATGAAATCGCGGACGGGGCAGACCAGCTACCGTTGTCTAGTCGTGCGATGACTAGGCCGGACCCAAAGCGGGCGGATCCTAGGAATCCGGCTTTGGCTACTGTGCAAATCGCCAGACCCTGATAAAAAAGTCAGAATGCTTGATTGCCTATGACCAGGTATTGTTTGCCTACCTTGGCATTGGCGAGTACTTTTTCTGGGAGCTCTCTCCCAGGGTTCCCGAAGTACGGTGCTGTTAAGAAGGATTCAAGAATCTGGCTTGCTTTTTTGCATTCGCCTGCTGCGATGTCAACTCTCATCTAAGTCACACGATGAAGCTCGGCCAAAGAAGGTACCTACTGCGCAAGGAGGCAGGTAGCGGGTTGTGCAATCCCCTCGGCATGTTGACGATGACTCTGGCCGCTACGGAGTACTCAGGGTATGTTCAATGTCTGCCTGAAAAACTCGAAGAGTGTTTGCGACAGGAGATGTCATATTAATGAGATGCATTCCTTACGAGGCAGAATCAAGGGGTAAGGCTAACGTCGCGTGGGTTCCCAGATGCGAATACCGGCCATAGCCACCCGTATATCATCTTGGCTTCGGAACCATCTCCACAGTTCTAAACCGTTCGGGTTTAGTGCTTACGCCAAGATGCGAGCTAAATCCTTAGGTCTCGTCCTGCAATTTTCTTCATCCTATTTTGCACCCAGCTATAATGACGATACTTCCAAATATACAGCGGCAGTTGCTATCTACTTCAGCGCGTAAACGCTCAACATATCCGCTCCCCTCCCTGCGTCGTATGATCGAGCAGGCTTATGATACTGCAGCCTCCTAAATCGACCCGGTAGCTGATCGACCTGATCAACCTCAGCCTCTTCCCCAATATTCTTGATTCCGTCACCTCCCCGCGCCAGCAGATCCCAATGGACTCCATTGAGTCCCCAAGGCGGGCCGGGCTGAGTCGGATCCTTGTACATGGGAAACTCCAGACAAACTAGGACTCCGTCGGGAGCCACTACCTGGCTCATGCGCGCTGCCCACTGCGGACGCATTTGCGGGTGCAAAGCGCAAAGGAACTGCCCTCGTCAGTCTCGTCCTGACAGGTATTGCCAAATAGGGGTTTTTGGGGTGCAATTACCGTATAATCGTAGACCAAATCGAACTTGATATCTTCATTCGCCGAGATCTGTCGCTCCCAGCCGGGTTTGAAAAAATCTCCTTCGACAAAAGAAGCATTGCCTGGTGTTACTGGCCCCGTCCATCCCAACCCGAAGTTATACTCCTGAGGCCGTTGCATCTCGGACGCCGCATACTTCTTCGCGGTGGACACACCGGTTGCTGATATCTCGAGCCCATAGGCATCGAAACCATGCAGGGCGAGCATGATTACGTCATAACCGCGTCCGCAGCCCTGAGATTGTAGACTGGTCACTAAATTATACGGAGAATATCGAGTGGATGAAGCTCATACGGGAACGAGCGCCTTTTTTCGCTGGCCGTCTGGCTTTAGAGGCCGGAAGATAGCGGTATCCTTCTCTTGCTCGATCAGGTCAATCAGTGCAGGAGAGGGTTTTCCCCGATCCCAGAGATCGCTCTCGTTTGAGTCCCAGAGGGAGGACCAGCCGGATCCGTGATCTTCTAACGGTCTGAAGCAGTTAGTATTAAGAAGCCATTCGCATATTGTGAGAGAAGAATGTTCACATACCGGTCATGAAAGTGGCCAATGAGTCGGCCTTGGACTACAGGTGCTGCGGGTTCTTGTTTGGTACTCATTATCACTGAAAAAGTAAAAGGTAAAAGTCTCGAATGGCCTTTTTATACATACGTTCATGCGGGTGACATGAACCGGAGTCTATCAGCTCGTTCGAGAGGGACCTTAAATGTGGGTCGGTCGGCTTTCCGATTTTTCTTGGCAAGCTTTATTTCGGTCACTGTCACGGCTGCGATCGCCGACGGCGTTTCGGCGTTTGAAAGATGCATACTCTTGCTCATACTGGTCCTAAACATAAGCTCTTCCCATGCAACCAGCTTGGGACCGTCACTGCCACCGTTCTCTCCAGCCCATACAATATATGGTAGAATTTCCATCTTGATACGACCAATCATGAAGTGAAAGCAAGTGCTATTGCGATATGCTATATTCAACGCCAAACGCTCTCATTCATTTGCCTATGCTGCCACCTGTAACACCGCACGACCGGCCACCTGACCAGCCTTCAGCTTCTCGATCCATGAATCCAAGTCTTCCAGCTTCCCCTTGGACAGAATTGGCTGTTTCCGACTTAGCATGCATAACCAGAACTCACGCCATGGAGAAAAACTTACATGTACAATACCTCGCGCCGTAAAATCAAGCGCTTCCTCCACATCTTTCAAGCTTCCAGTGATATTCCCAACGATATTTAGTCGTCTCAAAGCCAAAACGAGCGGTGGTGCGCCCGCTAGAATGGAAGGATCATTAGGTAGACCAACCACCACCATTGTGCCTCCAGGCCGGAGGTACATGGGCGCCCATTCGTAGACGGTCTTACTGGCAGCCGTCACGACCACGCCGTGTGCGCCGTGCTTCGTGATCCGCATGACCTCATCTTTTAGGTCTGCAGGGGCTTTGAATTTCTGGAAGTCAATGTATGCCTCGGCCCCGAGCTTCTCACAAAGGTCCCGCTTCTCGTCTCCGCCATCAATAGCGAGGACCCTCATGCCCATTGCGCGCGCATACTGGATAGCCAGATGACCTAGACCGCCTCCAGCGCCGGGGAGCACAAGCCATTGACCGGATTTGACGGCCGACCTAAAGGAACAGAGTCACGTCAACTTTCACAATCAAACAAAGAGCAACAGGACGGGAACAGATACCTCTTACAAGCTGTGTAAGCAGTAACGCCCCCGCACATAATCGGACCGGCCTCCTCATCTGAAACCCCATCCGGTATCTTCGACGTATACCTCCCATCAACAAGGCAATACTCCTGGAACGTTCCCGGTGCTGAAAAGCCACTATTAATCTGCTTCTCACAATGCACCTCATCGACCCCATTGAGGCAAAACTCGCATTCTCCACAGGTACTCGCGATCCACTTAATGCCCGCCCGATCACCGACCTTCCACCGCTTCTGCATGCCCTCGCCGACGGCGACGACAACGCCCGCCCCTTCGTGTCCCGCGATTCCTTGGCTCTGGGGGAGCATGTTCACGCCGAAATCCTTCCAGTCGTCGTGTAGGAGGGACTTGTCGGAGCCGCAGAGTCCAGTCCAGTTGATCTTTACCAGGATCTGGCCCGGACCGGGTTGCGGGACATCGATGTTCTCGATGGTCGTTGTGGCGGACTCGCCTGTACCCTGACGGACGGCGGCTCGTTGGCGTGTTGGGATAGCTGGGATTGTCATTGTGATGGTATTGTTTGGTTCAGTGTACAACACACGACATAAAAGTTATCTGTAACGGGATATACAACACAATTCGCACTCAATATTGCTGAACAACTAAACAAGAGAAAAGAAGCCCGTCAGCAGCAATGGATGAGAAAGTGAAATGAGGGGTATCCTCACCACAACCCCAGCTATAAATACCCAACTCCGCACCACACACGTGAGACAACTCTGCATAACCATCGACAGGGATACTGATAACGATGTCGTCCTGTATCCATAGATATTGTCTTGTCTGCGGGGAACCTGGACCTTAGTACAGCACCTAATTAATCTCCAGCAAACGGTGCTCCACTTGGCTCGCATCCCATCCAATCCCGTGCATTGGTGATTTGGTAAAGTGCTGTCATGGCGTCATCGGGCGTTTGTTTCTCCGCACGGGAATCTTAGTGAGCTGCCGTATTGGAATTGACAGGTTGGGATTGGTTGAAGGTAGGCTTGGGTATGGGTTATTTTCTGGGGGTTTTGTGCTTTGATGCAGATTAGGGTTGGGGTTGTGGATTGTGAGGTGTGGTTGTTGTTGGTTTGGGGGCTGGGGTTGGGTTAGAAGGTTACTTGGTTTTTCTATCAGCTTATGAAGAAAATGATTAGATTAGATAAACGTAGGGATGCGGTGCACGAAGAGATATTCGACAGTCCAATGCTTCCTATATAAGGTTCCATACCTACATAACAGACATTTCCAACCTCGGCTAGCTTCAAGTACGATTACCAAACAAACCTCAGAGCCCACAACCACAAGCCAAACCGGTAATCCAGTACTTGGTAATGCGAAACCAACTAGTATGAGCTATTACCAGAAGAAGATACGTGAAGTCATACCGAACCTAAACTCACCAACTTCCCTGATCTAGATAAGATTATCGTACCTACCCAAACAACTCCTAGCAAGTATAAAACTACACGATCCAGACACTTGGGACACAGGTTTAGATCTTGCCATCCTGATAGAACCTGATTCTACCATGCATGAACTTCTTGTACCATTTGCCATTCACTTATCCAAGTTAATGAAACAGGACAGTGCATGGCCACGCCTAGATAATTACATCGCATGACGCGATATTTCTGTGTATTTCACTGGCTGGGATCTTGGCCAGCCGATAATGGAGTCTGATACCCTGGAGTATATGGTTGATTCAACCTGTGCAGGTTTTGAGGAGGAACTGTGGTAGGAAGCTAAATAGTAGTACTATAGATGTTGGGGTTTAGTTATAAAAATGCTGGGCCTAATTTAGGGTGTAAAAAGTTGGTGATTTTATTTAATTTATCAGATCCATACTAAATCTGGTTGATAATGGATTGTCAGGACGTGATCCCCTCGGCTTTCGTACCCCGGCGGTTGAAGGTAGTGGTTATCGGGGCAGGGTTAGTTATTCTTTCACAGATTTAACTTAGTATATACTCATAAAGCAGGATCTCCGGGATTCAATTCGCCCATGATATCACGACACGGATGTCCGACATCGAGCTCGAAATCTACGAAAAGAACCCCAAAGTAGGCGGAACTTGGTATGAGAACCGATACCCAGGGTATGCATCCTCCTACACCACAGACATGATAAAATAGCAGAAAAATAAATAACAATATCTACCATAAACCAGATGCGCATGCGACATACCCGCACACGGATACCAGTATAGCTGGGCGCCAAATCCATGCTGGTCTAAGACTTATGCGCCCGCTCACGAGATCCACGCCTATCTTGAATCTGTCGTTGACAAACATGATATTCGAAAGTTTATCCGTTTTAATAAGCGCTGTGTTTCGGCGATATGGAGTGAGGAGAGGGCGCAGTGGACTACGACGTTTCGGGATGAGAGGTCCGACGAGGAGACTGTTGTGAGGTCTGATGTGTTGATTTATGCTGTGGGGAGGTTGAATGACTATCAGACTCCGTCGTTTGAGGGCCAAGATAAGTTCAAAGGTCAAGTGTTTCATACGGCGAGGTGGCCGGAGGATGTGGATGTTCGGGGGAAGCGGATTGCTGTGCTTGGGAATGGGGCGAGTGGGATTCAATGTGTGGCGGGGATTCGGGATGGTATGTTTCTTCCTTGGGCTTGGAGGCTAGGTGCATTACTTACTGTGGTGATAGAAGCTGGGGAGGTTCTCAATTTTGCAGCACATCCGACGTGGCTTGGGCCGGAGCCTTTTATTGAGAATCGTGAATGTAAGTGCACTGTTCAATATAATAGGAGACAGAGATACTGACTGGATGTAGATGACGAGCAGGAGAAGCTCAAGTTTCGGAGAAACCCCCAAGCCTACCATGACTTTCGAATGAATATAGAAAGGACTATGTTACCAGCCTTTGCAATTCTCTGGAAACACACATCCCCGAGCAAAAGTCTTCGCTCCCGTGCGGAATCATACGTGGAATCCAAAGTTGAGGATCCAGAACTGCAACAGAGACTGACCCCAGACTATACCCCCGGATGTCGTCGATGGACCCCTGGTGAACAGTACCTAACTGCAGTACAACAGCCACACGTCCATCTAATAGAAGATCATGTGGCTGCTCTAACGGAGAATGGCATACGAACCGATAAAGGGGATGAATATGAATGCGACATGGTCGTCTGCGCGACGGGGTTCAGTCTCTATAACCCACGAGTTCCTGTCGTCGGACGCAACGGTATTACGCTCTCCGATTGCTGGGGCTCGGACGGTCCATGTGAGAGTTATTTGGCAGCGATGGTAGCACATTTTCCTAATTTCTTTGGTATGTTATCATGCACGGGTGTATTCTTGAGGGTATGTCAAACTGACGATAATTTAGCATTCCATCCACCCAACTGCCCAATAAACGGTTCCGCATTCCCCGGTATCGAACGAACAGCAGACTATATGATCAGAGTTATTCATCGTCTTCAAAATGATTGTCTCCGATCTGTGAGTGTGCGGCCCGAAGCCCAACGGGACTTCAACAAATGGGTCCAGTCTCAGATGTCGAGCATGGTGTGGTCTGATTCGTGCAACTCATGGTGTATGTTTAACTTCCCCGAAAGCATCTATCGCTGCTAACCAACATCTTCAACCCTAAGACAAGAATAAAGACGGGAAGATTATTGTTCCCTGGCCTGGAACTACCACTCACTACTATGCTGCTACGGAGATCATACGCTGGGAAGACTTTGACTTGGTGTTCGAGGATCCGACGCAGAGATATATGAGCTTTGGGAATGGAGTGACGAAAGATGGCTTCAAACCGGAATGGATCCCCTGGGTGCGACCCCCGGAATATTCAAATTGAGGGGGGTTTCTGGGTAACTTCAGTTTGCGTCGATAGCTCTGTTGATGTACGGGTGCCCAATAATTGGATAACTGATCTGATAAGTTTGAGCGTTCTCGGCAGATCAATCAAACGCAGGAAACCATCTTTGAACATAGAAGTGCCCTACTTACGTCCGAAAATTATAGGTAGTCGATCGCATTATAATGGTAATGCACTGATAGGTTACTCATTTATGGAAACCCGGTGTATCTCTTCCATTGATTCGAATATACCGATCGGAAGTCATTGCTACGGTGCAATCATTAATACTTCCTACTATGCGCGGCTCATGTGATCCCTGAATCTTATGCGTACCTTGGTCCATGGAAGCATTGTATACTGTGACTGAAGCTCGTACACAGTGAAAGCATCACAGTGAAAACTTCAAATGTAGGTGAATGGTAGACAAGTCATTGGATTGAATGAATGTCTTCTTAGGATAACTTCCACGAAACCATCATAGGCACACCATCAAACCTCGCAGTAAGTGTGACTTGTTAATCGACATCCTTAGGTGAAAAGAAAGAGATAGAGCCGCGTCATACATGCACTTGGAAACTTAGCTAGTAGTTAATAATTGGCGTTTCTTTACTTCAATATCGACGATGTCAACTTGGGCTATCTGTGATGATAAACCTCCCTGATTTCATACACCAAGATATCCAAAAGTATATTATCTTACATCCTCATATACAGATGCAATGGCATCTACAAGAGAGTCCTCTCCAGATGGCATAACTGGTCGTTGCTCCGGTACCATACAAGGACGCACCTGCCTCCCACGATCATTTGCTCCAACAAATTTCGGAAAACGTATATAGCCATCGTTCCTTCCTGGGCAGAAACCGCATACAACACGCTTCTAGGCAGAAGACTCGTATGCTTGTAAGCTAAAGAACTCCCTAGCACCATAGGCGATTTAATCTAAAATCTTCGACTTCATCACAGTAAACATACAATCCTAGAACCGAGGTCCTGAAATTACGAGCAATGGCAACTCCACTTCACAACGCCGAGCAGGAGTGGTTCATTCGTTCACAGGCTATGTGGCTGAAGACTGGTGCTCTCAATCCAGCTGAGTGGAATACGTTCCTAACCTCAACCAACACAAGTAGGATTTCCTGCTCCTGATTCCATTTGCTCTGAACGTTCGAAGAATTTAGGCTTTCCGGCTACTCATTACGGAATGGAAGAAGCTCCGAGTGTTGGAGTGCAACTGAGCGGCACCGGGCTAGCGAGAGTGGTTTTGAGTCAGGGTTCTCGCAAAGTGGGGAGAGCCTTCGGAGACATGATCGATTGGCTCCTAGGCGGAGGGGGCGCTGTCCAGGCTGTCATTCTGGTCAACTGGAAACCATCGCAGGATACTATGCGTATATGAGGGGACCTAGAACTGTATGTCATACGTGGAAAGGTGCCTCATTTCTCATTGATTCTTGAAGTGATGATTATTCTAGCCAAAGCTAATTTCCCTACTCAGTGTTGTGAACCCACCTTCCGGGCCACTTAGTGCCGCCAGAAGGAATCCCCTACCAACACTGTATACCTTGGGATGGGATGCAACGACTCCAAGAGCGTCAGGTGAGAATAAGGAATGCCGACCGTGCACTTTCTTCTGTGTTAACGCTATCCGTAGCAAATCTACCCGAGACCACCGGGGCCAGCTGGCGGAAAAAAACTTCGACTCACGCGGAAGATGTTCTTTGGGGATAATCATGGACTAGGGCGAAGCTCCGATGATTGTTTCCTCATGGAACTGGACTAGTTGTGAGCACATCGCAGCCCTGGTGAAGAATCGCGGGCCCGAAAGTACAATCAACTTTTCTCTGAGTAGCCGCGGATGAATGTTCCATAGATGGATCCACCCTTCTCGAAAGGAAAGTCAAGCCCAAAAATGTTTATTTTTGAAAACACTAAATTACATCAAGACTCTGAAAGTATCCTTCAGGAAAGCTTCAAATAATCAATACCAACTGGGCTGTGCAGCGTTTCCTTTGCAATTTTATGAAAAATTCGTTAAAATGCGGGTTAGTAATAAATATGATTGGTTTAAGTCGGTAGAAGCTGACGTAAAGCCGATGATGTTTAGCTACCGACTCACTCAAACCCCCGAACTACATATGTATTGTGATCAGAGATCCAAGATGACCAATCCTGGGGTTATGAACGGTAGGGGTTTCTGGGCGACACTTAAGCATACGGAGTATGTATACACAGTACACCCCCTGGCCACGAAACTGAAAAGTTTAGACTGCCAAGAGCTCTAGTGCTCGCTTAGTGGCATGTATTTCCAATACATATGCAGCTGAGTCATTAATTATAGGGTGACTATACACTGTATACAATGCATTATGGTGTTTTGTATGGTAAGATCAATACGTGAGATACCACTAAGTGACTAGCGCACTTTCTATTCTCGTGGCCGCAGGGTGTAATTACCAGTGGAGATCTTGTTCCCCTCTTGGCATTTGTCTTTTTTTTTTTTTTTTTCCCATCACCAAGGCCCAGGCGCTTAGTAACCAAGACCCCCCCACCCAGCCTCCCGAAGTTCATGAACAGCTACGTGCCTAAAGCTATAATCACCAGTCCAGGCTTGTTCATCCTATAAAATGGGCCCTCCCTCTATATAAACCTGTTTCTCACTCCTCTCCTACAAAACAATCTATCCTTTCCTCAGACACATTCCCATCCTAGGATAGGGAAATAAATACCTTGTACCTATCTACTTTGCTCGTTGACTCGTTCTCGCTTCTCATTGGTCAAGCCTCCAGTACTATCAGTCTCAACAGTATAAACTTGCCTATCATTTCAGATCACCCTCAAAAATGGCGGATGCCCCTGGTTCCACAAGTGCCAGTTCGTTCTATGTTGCATCCTTTGATGGCCTTAACCACGATCACACCAATCCATCTTTAATGCACAACGACCTCGGTTTCCCCGCGCGTGATTTCAACATGGGGCCTTTGCTTCCCAACTCAGCGGTCATACCAGGTAGCCCTTTCTACTACCCACAATGGCGAGTTGATGTTCCATTATACGACGGCTCCATCGTTCCTCGACCCACTGTGAACTATGATCTAGAGATGAGGCCCAATTTACACGTGTCGACAAGCTTTCACTCTGATCAGATCGCTACCGCTGGATATTCATATAGTCATTTGCCCAGCAACACCCCACTGACTCCTCGCACCCTTCCGGTTGAACCTCGGTCTATGAGGGTACAGCAGGAGACCCGTGCGAACAATAACAGAGAAAGGTATGGTCATCTCAGCGCTGTGTCTGAAAGCTATGATCGTATTACCAACCCATCTATAGTCGAAGGAATCACCGACTTGCGCAGAGATGTAGATGGGAGGGCTGTAGGTCCACAGAGTGTTTCAACCGCGAGGCCGACCTTCTGCGGCATGTTAGAACTATCCATATTGCTCCTCGGTCTTACAGGTGCAATGTCGACGGCTGCTTCAAGTTCTTTAATAGGGGTGATAATTTGAAGGACCATAAGCTTAGGGTTCATGGTTGTGATTCTTAGGGAAATTCATTTTACCTTGTGGATTACTGTCAATTGTGATTTGTTACGTTTTCAAATTTCTGTTTCCCTTGTTACTTTGCGATTTCGTGGTTTTCTCACATATTCACTGGCGTTTCTAGAATGATATATTTGAATTTTATTATACCAGTACTAACTATACATCTCATGTGATATTGAAGATTTTGCTTTTGCGTTCTCGACGTAGGGTAGTTCCGAGGTTAGTCCAGGGCCGCCTTGACACCATGCAAATTTCCCAACTACATAGAAGAAGTATCTCCTTTATCCCATCGGTTTGTTGTGAACCATAATCGTCCACAAACTGTCCTCTACGGTTGCATGAATGTCGTAGCCACTGTTTCCGACAATCTCGGCACAGAAATAAATGTTTGCGTGGAGGATCTAGTGGTAAGGTTAATGGAATTTGACCTCAATAAATAAGCACTATAAAGCGTTTAGAAAGTTGTCTTAGGGCGCGAGAGGTTTATAGGTCTTCATTTTGGAGGATTGTATAGAGACTCAAGTTTCAAGGCAACCAAATAGGGCTTTTTATGCACCCGTATAATATAGTAAGCTATGCTTAACAATAGATGCATAAGTTAACTTTTGGTAGGTATCAAGAACGCCTAAGCTTATGTGCAACCATGTTAAAATCTCCGGGCGGAAATTTACAGTGAACAGCGTGAGGGGTATTCTTGCGTATTGTTTATCAATAGTAGACCGAATTATCTTGCTAAATATTAGAAGTAGAGTATCCAAGGCACAACATTAGCGCCATATAGTTGTGTTTCTTGACTGGCAGCGACACTAAATGTAGAATAAGAATTTCCGCAAAGTATGATTTCGGATATTGAGCACTAAACTAGCATTGTATTCTCTCAATTGAGAGATGATATCTACAAATTCACTGGCTCTGTGGTACGACTCAGTAATATATTCTCGGCATGGTTGTAGCAATAGGATAAGTGGGACCCTTTCGGTTCCCTGGATCAGCCTAGGGTTGTATGAACATGGGCATGAAGACGTGGTTGTGTGTAACGTTGTTGAAGAAGCCGGGTAAATAGGAACAGCTTCTAGGTATCCGCATTAGCTCGTGTAAGCATGTAATGGATGAGATTAGAATTCTGTATACAATACTTAGTACCAACTGAGTAGAGGACCTCAGCATGTTCCAGCTTCCTTGCCGGGCCAGGCTCTTTGGGGAGCAGAGGCGCATAAAGGGAGCGACATAGATTATGGTGTTTGACATGCTAATATAATTAAGTCTTAGATACCTTTATGGTTCTTGGCTGATGCTCTCGAGGTGTCAGTCGTCAAACAAACTTAACGTCGGTTCGGATTCAAACTTCCTTCGAAGGTGAATGATACAACCGAAAACCATCTAATAATTAAAAAATAACATCCGATTGGCTACTAGACTGTATGATATCTTCTAGATTGAGAAATGGTCGAGTTTTGCGGTCCATGCATATACCCGCTTTTGTACGATAAGTTAGTACGAGGTGTGTGTATAGAACAGAAGCCCAAGGTTGCCCGAAACCAACCCCCATGCTGAATCTTGACAAAGCCATGTGCTTTGGGTCGGCCAAGGTGCCTTAGACCATCCCTGACATGCTGGGAAGGCCCAGATGATTAGAGATCGACTTGGTATGGCGCAGCATGATGTTCAGGCTAAAGGGCCCTTGCTGGCTGCTCCCATCCTCCTATAATGTATAGCGATTCAAATAAACAACGGGATGTACTGTAGATGTCGAAACATCTGCCCTTCGTTACTAAGGGTTACATCGGGCTTAGAAAATGGTATTATAATCTCTAAAATAATTTTCTCTGATACCATGAATATAGGTACTTGGGTAGACTGCTGGCAAATGCTCTGCGCTCTAAGCCACAATGTAGTTCTCAATTCTGTAGGGAACCTCGTGTGTGCTGCCCATATATACTAGCCTTGAAAGAACGTATAACCTCTTTCGGCACGGTTCCCATCTTCATGCTTTGCTGGTCCAGTGTAGTACACGAGGGGAAGAAACAACAGGTCCGCGTGTCTACAGGATCTATCCAAGTAGACATGCAGTCCTGTTTGAGAGGCAACAGGTGGAGCCCTGAATTATTGGTCATTGAAGCAAGGCCAACGTTCATGATATTTGCGAAGTGAACCAATCAGGACAGCAGGCGTAGAATGTTACACTAACCCTCGAGTTGCCGTAAGCCAATCATCCGCCATATTTCATATAGGCGGGTGGGTAACATCCAGGCACTGAGGCAAAAGAGGTGCACTGTATGTCACACAGGTTGGCACAGCCCTTCTTTTGATCGCTGCGAAATGACGTGCATATTTTTCGTCAATCCATGTAATCATTTCTATCTGGAGTGAGGAGTATATAAGCAGATAGTTTCTCATTGTTCATTGCTATAGCGCAGCTCCTCAATATCATCAGTTTTACTTGCTCACAGAGATAGTGTCCAGTTACCAATTAGCATAACTTCCCTTTTTCACTTTTTCAATTACTTCTCACAGTTTTCCAATCCCACATATTCCTGTTAGATTTTGGAAATGTCTCTTGGTCGAAAGTCATCGGCTTCCCTGTCCCCAAGCACTTTATCCACTCCCACTCCCAGTCCTAACCCAGGCCCGGTCGGTCTTTCATTTGTGAACAGTGATATTGAACTACTACCGGAGGACCTCGAGAATGGACTCTGGCCCTATCGGGAAGGGATCGAGCCACATATCTCGCTCCACAGCCCTTCCATGCAGCCTTATGTTTCTTTGGGTGACTTGTCCATGACCCCATATACCACAAATGGACGTGAGATGGGGTTTGACACCAGCTCTTCCGTTGACGTTGACTTGAGATCCAGCCAGTCAGCTTTAGGCTCAGACATTTACCCTGGATTCCAGAACGAGAACATGGTTCCCGAGAATCTTGGCTGGTACCGTCAGGGTAATATCGTCTCTCACGATTTCGGGACTTACCAGAACGATCCCGATCCCAACGGCCATCTGAATGGCCGTTCCATTCAGCTGGACTCAGCCATGCAAGAGCTCCTACGAGTTGAGAACCATATCATCAACCGTAGAATGGGCAGAAGGTTTAACTCAAATCCTACATTCGTACTTTAACATTCAGCGCTAACAATGAATAGCACCAAAAAGACCCGCCGCAATCTTAGGTGCACATGGAAAGGGTGCAAGTACAAGAAGCAGTTCAACCGCTTGGCCGAGTTGGAAAGACATGTTAAAACTATTCATCTCTTTCCTTATTCCTATGGATATACTTATGGTGGTTGTCTCAAGCGTTTTAATCGGAAGGATAGCTTGAAGGAACACATGATCAAAAGACATAATGTGTCTTTTTGAGTGTTAGGCTGCTCTTGGGCTCTCCAGACCTCTTTGTTTTGTTTGATTGAGCGCTGTTGCTGGGTGTGGGGTCCACAGAAACAATGTTACGAAATGCTTTTGTACATGATTGGCACAATAGATTGTAGTTTTCAGAAGTTAGTTTGCTACATGGAATGGCAGCGCTACTTCCAGAAATACGCAAAGCAGTTCCCATTGCGACTGTGTGGAAGATTAATACTATCCCAATAGATACAGCTGTCGACTTGGGCCAATGAACGATTTGAACCATGCGACCTTTCCCCCTTTTTCCCTCCCCCTTTTCCCCTCCACCTTTCCTTTCCTCCCTTTCTTTTGACATAGATTTGAACGACAAGAATAAGAAGAGAACAGCAAAACAAGAATATCACTAACAGAGTCGACCGTGCTATTATCCCACACTACACGACATGGATCTTGAACTTCTCATACGAACCAACATAGCTCTGACAGTTAACAGTTCCAGCACCGCTCGGTCCACCCTGACCGGTGACATTCTCCAAGCGCAGATAAGCATTCGGGAAGTGCACAGAAGCAATGGCCTTGGTACCATCCTCCTGGTTCTCGAAACGGAACATCTCCCAAGAGTGGCTGCCCCACCTGATAGCTCTCAGTCAGTATCGACAAACCTAGAATGAACAGGGAATACGCACTGGCAGTTAACCTTTCCGGCACCCTGGGCGTAGGTGTCTCCCGATTTGATGTCGGAGCCGTCCATGCGGAGGTAGACGTTCGGGAAAGCAGAGGACATGATAGAGAAGGTATTGTCATCGGGGTGGTTCACGATGATGAGAGTCTCGTACGAGGCCACATGGTTCTGGACGTTGACGGTACCGCCACCGGATCCGGAGTATTCGGTGACTCCCTGTCCGTCCATGCGGAGGTAGGATCCGGGGAACTTCTGAGACTCGATGCTGACGCGCAACATGTTGTTGGTGGATCCGGAAGAAATTGTGGATGTTGGAAAGTTTGGTGAGGAATTCTGATTGCTATTGAAAAGTGCTGGAGTGGGCAAGGCTTGTGTTCTGTTGGAAAACGAGGACTCTTAATGCCGGGTTGAACGTCTCTACTTATGTTCAAGACAACCACTACTAGCCGTATATGATATCAGCTTCAGTGCAGCAGGCTGATGTGAATCATACAACTCCTGTGGTCAGTGGCGCCCATCCTTCTTTCTATTGCTGACGGCAGCCGTGAAATTGTAAGGGGTGCTGCCATTTCCGTCGAATCTGAGAAGCACGTTACTCTTACTCCGCTACTACAACTTTCGATGGCACAGGACGTCCGAGATCGATCGCCAAAGAAAGTATATCATATGAATTTAGGACTCTTCTTCCCCACTTATAGAGAGAGTCTCGATTCTCTTGTATTAATAATATTCATCCTCGGAGAGCCGTAGTCCAATAGGCAGTAACTTCTCCACCGGCATCTTATACATCCGACAAATCGCATTGGAAAAGGTTGAACAAAGACTACATCAAGCTTACAACACTTAACGCATGCAGCATGCATTATTAAGGTCATGAGACTCTGGATGGTGGAAATCCAATGAGGCGCGCGGGGTAGCCGTACTAAGTAGGGTTGCGACACGATTACACCAAGCCCCGGATCTGAACCAAACCACGGACCAACACTGGTAGGCAGCTATTTGGAGATATTATTTTCAAAGAATTAATAGTACTCTGATAGTACTTTCTAGGCTGCTTCAAGAAAGAAGTGCGTAATAACTGAATACGCCTGATGGTCCAAACCCCGTGCAACGGATGCGAGTGAGCTCCGACTTCATTTGTGAATTATAGAATAGGCAATCAGTTTTTAAACCCAGTTCATGCTTGGAAGGTCCAAAAGAAACAACTAGATACCATGAACTGAGTGCCTGATCGTATAATTTCTGAACAATAGCATCAGCTAACACTCTGCACATTCTATTTTCTGCCGCAGATATACAAAACCGTGAGCGGCCCAGCCCAAGATATCCTTAGGTTTGAATTTCAATGCAAACCTTGCCGACATGTTTCTGGTCAGATAGGTACTGATAAGCTTCACGGACTTCTCCAAACTTGAAAATGCGGTTATCCACGACGGGGTGGATATCATTTGCTTCAATGGCACGGTTCATCTCCTCAAACTGTACCCTAGACCCCACACCGATACCTCGGACGGTACACACACGAAATAGAGTGTCGATGAGGGATGGCTGGTCAGCAGCCGGAGAGCCTGCAACGAAACCGACCATGGAAATAACGCCGTCTATTTTGATTGCTTTAAGGGACTACATATCTGTTAGAAATCTTTCGCTAAACGACTAACAGTAACTCACCTCTTTCATTGTAGCTGGCCCGGCGACTTCTACAATATGCGTTACTCCTTCGTTGTTAGGAGTAAGGCCTCTAACAACTTCACCCCACTCGGGGCATTCTTTATAATTGACCACATCATCCGCACCCAATTGTTTGAGGAGTTCAGCCTTCTCCCTGGACGATGTCGTAGCAATCACCTTCGCACCGGATGCCTTGGCGAACTGTAGAAATGTGTGAGCCAATGTGCAAGGAAGAAAATAATTTACTTACCTGCAATGCAAACAGGCTAACACCACCGGTGCCTTGAGTAAGGACAATATCTCCTTGTGCCACTGCCTTGCCTTGTAGTCCATAAAGTGCAGACCAAGCAGTCAATGCTGCGCATGGTAGAGTGGCGCCCTCTATGAAACTAAGGTTTCCAGGAAGCTTCACAAGTGTTTCTTCATCGAAGGCTCCATAGGGGTGCAGAGTTCCATCAAGACTACTCCCGAGTCCGGTCTTGATTGATTTCGCGTCGAGTGAACCCGCAAGATGGCCTTGGTGGAAAATTGGAATGACGCGATCCCCAACCTGAAACCGAGTGACTTGAGGGCCGACGGCCTGAACTACGCCGGCTCCGTCTCCAAGTGGCACAACAGAGTCCTTCACTGGAAACGGGTATTGTCCCTGTCTATCGCATTAACAAAGTCTTTTCTTCTCATTTTGTCGCTAATGTAGTCCACTCCTTACTTTCACAATAAGCAGGTCGCGGTAGTTCAATGATGCCGCGTGGACTATTCATGGCTTTGTTAGGAAACACACTGTAATAGAGGGCCTTAGTCGACTAACATACACCGAATCAGGACGTCTTTGTCCCCTACTTTTGGGATGGAGGCCTCCTGAAGCACTAAGGAGTCAAAGCCATTAGACCCCTCGAGGACCCATTGCTGCTGTTTGGAAGTGGCCATGACCACAGACGAATTGAAGATATAAAATATAAAAGAGAATGAATGTGAAGACAACTAAACGGGTCTCAACTGTCTGCTATATTAGCTGAATCAGAATAGAGAATACATATGAGTGCTAGAGAGAGATTATATACTAGAAAGGATTACGTTCAGGTTTGTAGATAGACACCGGAGCTTTAGTCGCTTGACAATTCAGATTGAGCAACGAGATTGTCTCAGCATTTGTCAAGTTTAAGCACATTTCTCAGCATTTGTCATCTGTTAGACTCAACCCTCCGTTTCATTTCGGGAAATTGTATCCACAACGTCCCGTTCAGACTGTCACATCGAGTGGGAGCGTAAAGTATGCGCTAACCAAAAATGTACGCCGACTTCATCGGAGATTGTGGCGGAGATAGGAACCTGATGACGCTATTATAAAGTTGCCAAGATATTATTCTGATTTGTATCAGCATTCCTTGGCTCACAATCCACGCGGGTCGATGGAATTATCACGCGAGTATCTGCTATCTCCTACAGCCCATATACCTTATGCCAATGTATGCAGGGTCACGTATCAGATGTATCGAGACTGTTTCACGGCCTCTATGTGTCTAAGTGTGTGCGGATGCTTCTATCTATCACCGTACAAGCTGCTACCTATCCACGGAGGTCGAGTATAGGGTTACGCGCAAGGTAGACATATCGCGTGTTATCAAATGAAATCCTTAAGAACCGGCGTTGGTGCCTTGGTCCTACAATCAACCAGAACATTGCCTACTTGACACTCTTAAAAATACAGTGATAGTCTTCTCTACTAACCATATCCGCTGATGGATAATCCGGTTAACCTACGCCAAGCATACACCCAGCTGGCTCCATATGAAATTGAATCCTTTGGCATTCGGAATTCACTAAAGAGCGAGCCGGCCAGCAGGATGTCGCGGGCTGATCGGCTTCTATAACAATATTCTTAATACTGTCGAGCGCAGCTTGGCGGGCTGCTTGGCTCTCTTTTAAAAATTATACGACCCCTGTATGGGCCGGCGTAGGTTCTCTCTTGCTCGACAATACTTTTCGCAACTTACGAGGTGACAAAAGAAGACAATATGGCTTGGTGAACATTACTACACTATATTATTTTCTACCAGAAAAAAACTAGTACATACGACCATAGGGTGTGGAGAACAGGGCTTCCCGTCCGCTCAGCCGTACTTAAGCCACACGCCGGGAGGTTAGTAGTTGGGTGGGTGACCACCAGCGAATCCCTCCTGTTGTATGTTTTTCTATGTTTTTCTATGTTTTTGTTTTACCACACTTAGTGAGTGTACTGGCCGGCGGTGGTTTGTTCTCTTTGTGGTTATTCATTTGCTAAGGATAGCAGCGTTACTGCCCACTATTGCGGAACCTCTGCACGTGATCCCCTTGGACCATATTTTGCATGTTAACAAACAAGATTTAAATTAAAATAATGTATTCCTATGGATTTCCAGCCTCTCTTTTTCCATTACACCGAATAACTACATATAGGCTCGATAGGGCTGAAGCCCCATTCAAATGGATTCAATTCTACCCGTAGACAATTTGCAGGTTGACTCTACCCCGACTCATGGACCACTTGACTAAAGATATCGAGGCACTTGTTAAGAAGAAAACAAAAGACAGAAGAGAGGCGATAGGAATATAGATAGACTGGTCTTAATACTTATGTCAACAGCCAGGAGAAGGGCCCCGAGTAGGAAGCAATGGAAACTTGAACATATTCACTTACGGCTGGCCGTCCCTATTGGGTTTACCTCTCGCCCAATCCCGGAACAATCGACCAAGTCTCCGCAGTAAACACCAAATGTCGCCTCATCCTCATTCTCTCTGGATCAACGTATACCTTCATTCCCACAGAGTCGGTTCCTATATTGAAGACTCGAAAGATGATATAGATGGCATCCAAGTCACTCGACTCTGACTCATCTTCAGAGAACGTTTGCATCTATCTTCTATTAGCACAGTATATGCATCACGCACTTTAAATGTAATACGTACCCGCTTATATTGGTACTTGCTTATGTAAAATGGCGTTTCGTAGGTGGAGGTAGTCGACTTGACTTCTAGGTAATAATGAGGTCGCCTCCTCGCCCACCTTCCGGAACTCAGGTACTTTTTAGCTATCAGGAAGGAGGTCAAGACACCTTCGCTATCGTTATACATGAGATCGGCTGTCTCTCGCCCACCCCATGCTTCCAGGTCAGTGTAATCCTCGTGAAGTCGTACGTATTTGCGGATAGTGCTTTGCCAATTTTCTCTACAGAATCCTGGAAGACAGGGGTTAAGATGGGATAGAACTTCGAAGACCTGCGCATGAGTTAGTCTTTCGTGTTGTGGTATCCTGAAGCCGGAGGCCTTTACGTAGATACTCACAAATAGTTCACCTGCTGCGCCGATTCGTTTGTCACGCTCGAGCTTCTCTAGCGATCGAAGGTGAGGGGTATTATCGGTTTGTTCGCGTACGCGCAGGTTCTGAAACTCAGGGAGGGGTGATCCGTCGATAGAGTCTCGAGTAGGAAAGATAAGCCGGCGGGCAGATGAGACAACATTGTCTAAAATGGACAGATATTCGATATCCAGAGGCGCAGGATTATATATGGCCCTAGGAGTGGTCTGGAGGGGGAAGCCTGAAGCGCTCCAAATGTTAGGTCTGGGTCTTGACCTAAGCATATTGTTTTCGCCACTTTCACTCGACACGATTGATGGCGTAAGAAGGGTTACACTTGATGTATTTGGATCTGTGTCGAATTCATTGCTATGGCCGGCTGCTGCATCGACGTTGTCTTGTTCCGATTGACGGTCGTTAGGGGATGTCAGGTCGACCTCGTCCTCTTCCGCAAGTTCTCGAGTCTCAATGCTAACAATACCCGTTCGATCAAGTGTAGCCGCGATGAGTGAAGGTGGCACTTGTAACATTTTCCTCATCACATCCACAGCTTTGTCAGGGAAGGGCGTGCATATTCCTGTCGTCGGTTCCGTCATGATCCATTCTAGAAGAGCTTTCGGAATTCGGACCACAAAGCATAGACATTGTGCCGGTTCGTCTCGTGGCACGTATATTGTCAAACCAGCCTCAGTCTCATCCATGTGTAATTCACTTTTGGAGATTTCTACTATGATATCTTTCCCGTCCTGGTTGAGATGCAATTCCGAGCTAATGCTGTCCGTCGCACAGACCTTGGTTTTTCGAAGAAGCTCATAGAAGGCGCTCTCACCCTTTAGTATCCTGGGGCTATTGTAATGTACTGCGATACTGTGTTTTGTTCTGTTAGCTTATTCTCCCGTTCTTGATGAACTAACCTACCGTAATAAGCCATACGCTCCAAGAGCTATATTTCGATCTTTTGACACCAGAGATTGATGGGCACCATTACCCAAAGTGGAAATCTCTTTGACAGAAGCCGACAAGTAACGTCGCTCAAGCCCAACCCAGTTCAAAAAGGGCTCCAGTCGATGTATGTCATTGACATTGAAGTCGAGAAAGTTGGCCTTTCCAGCAAACCAGTCGTAGAGGTGACTGCGGTCCGCTATTGAGAATGCTTCGTCGTAGCTTCGGAGTTCGACCTGGCCATTGAGATCCCGCACAGGGAACACTTTCGAATCTCGGATTGACTGACTATCAGGTACGTCCTCGTCTTTCTGGAGGTAGTTATTTAGTAGCCAAATAGTTTCCTTAACCTTCTCGACAGATGCAGATGTGCTCCCTTGGTCGACTAATTTCTCAATCACCATCTCAAGCGTCAAGGTTCTTACGCCAAGTACGTCAACGAAAAGCTCCGACAGACCTTTGTATTCGTCGTTTAAGGCCACCATTCCGTCGATGTTTGTGACTTTTGACCATAGGCATTCTGAAGGTTTATACCAGCCCCATGAGTGATCCTGGCTCTGATGGTAGATAAGGTTATGTTCATTAAACGATTCTCTTCAAGTCATCTCATCAGCCACAGGCTTCTTGGATTGTGGTGGGACATTCAAATCACTTACAGAATATATTCACTGTCAGCTGGTGTCGCCTGCGGCAATAGTTTACTCAATTCATGGTATAAGATGTAAATGTCGCCACCTTCATCATACATCTCAATATCCCTGCACGGGATCAACTCATCCACGACGTCTCTCACACCAATATTGCAAATATCAAGGATATCTTGAAAAAGACTAGCCACGAATTCGGTATTGGGGATGTCGCTATAAAGTATACGAAGAGGATTGAGGACCCAAACACACTCTGGGGATTCCCATCTGCACGATTCCGGGGCAACCCACCTTTCAGTGTACTGAGGTTTGTTTGCCGACAGGGGAATATAAACGAGATGATGTTGGTCGAACGTATCTCTGAAATTGAAATTAGCCTCGTCACTTGCAAGCAAAATTGAGCTATTATCATCATACTGGATCAACTGCCGCGTAATGTCCGGTGTTGCAGACTCTCGGCATCTCGTGTACAGCCGATTATAGAGTTCAATGACTCGTCCTACATCCTGAAGTGGAGAAGAACTCGGATTTTCTTCTTTGATATACCGCAGGATGACGAGCATGAACTCGATGTCTGACTTGGGACACCCAAACCCGAGAGCCTTCGCGACAATAGATATGTCCGAAAGGCGTGTTTGGTTCTCTGCGACGACAGAGCAATCCAGCCATGGGAAAAACTCGCAGTCGTGAAGGAATCGCTTAGCGTATTCTAGATGTTCGGTACGGATGTATGTATTGCCAATAGGGTACTTTCTGCCACCCTCGCAGGGGACATGAATCTTCAAGAGCTCTTTGACCAAAGCTTGATCTGCCAGGACTTTATCTCCTCCAGTGAGCCAGTAGCGTAATAAGAAGCCAAGGAATTTAGCCGGTTGGGTTTTGGCAACGTGGACGCATTCTATACTAAGGCTGCCATCCACAGCCAAGGGGATCTCGTCGCGGATGTCGAGCACTTGCTGTAGCCATTCTTTCCAGCTGCGATTTTCCCCTTCCGGTGTTTGTGGAGTATTTTGATTAATGTAATCTGGATGAAGAAGGCAACCATTCCCGGAGTAGCCGAACTGAGGCTGTAGTAGCTGCTGAGCCCCGTACTCATCATCGGTAGGGAAGTATAATTCGCTTCCTAGGATTAATCGCCAATGTCCCTGATGGTCAAAGACAGGTGAAAGCTTGTAAGATGCATATTGATCGGTGTCTGGGTCAAGGTGAGCTGTCTGGTAGAGGAAAGCTAGGTTTTTTCGAGATGTGTCTAGATCTGGTTCGTTCTTGCCAAAAGGGCTACGTATCCAACGACGAACATCAGGCACCTTAGCCTCTTTAATCCCCATGAGGCGGAAGAGCGCCTTCCGCTTTTGGTTGAGTTCTGCCGAGGGCTCTACTAGGCACACACCTTGTGTTGTCGATGGAATGAGATAGCTCGCGACAAACGAAAAGTATATATCAGACTCGGCAGCTGATACTGATGTCCAAGATCCACCAACGAGCGGAATGATTTCAAGCCTTCTAATTTTGGCAGACCATTTGGGCCAGGCTTCAATTAACACGCCCGCGATACGATTATGCCAATCGTCAGATGTGTTGGAGGCGCGTAATTTAGATCCAGACTCTTGATCCAGGTCCTGCTCAAGCCTCACGAGAAAGTCGGGGAAGTTCATCCGAGAAAGGCCATACTCCTTCAAGAGATCCAGATCCTTGGCCGTGTATTCAGAGGCGAGGTATTGTTCATCCCGTAGATCGGGAAGTAAATACTCACCACCTCTGTCAAGATAGAGCGCTCGGGCTCGCCGCATCGATGGGATCAGGCGTGTTCGGCTATGTGTTCTGGTCCACAACACTTCTTCCTCAAGAAGGAAGAAGCGAATTCTGTCTGCCAACTTGCCCCAGAAGCGATCCTGAGACATGTCTTTAATCCGCGGCAAGAATCGCATCCACTTGTAGCGAATGGATGGATTCTGAGTAGTGCTCAATCCAGACAATGCTTGGACAAAGGCTTCTGCAATGAAAGGGATGAGAGCGGCATTGCGAGCAGACGAACGCATAATATCCTGACGACTTGCATCCGTGACAAAGTCCGCTTGGATCAAGAACTAATTAATGTTAACATTCAAGGCTTTCACAGGCGAATATTGGATTACTCACATAAAATCCCATTTTCCGGATGGGGAGGAAGGCATAAACGTCCTGTACCTCAATTATCGGCGTATAGTCCGGTGACAAAGGAAGAGCAACAACCACATCTGAGGTCGCGTAGGCGTTGTTCGAAATTTCTCTCTGTGTATAGGTGCGGTTTTCGCTCTTTGGCAGGTAGTATGCCGTTTTAGTTACGATATAGTAATGTTGGCTTGTTTCTCGAACAGTGCCCCCTTCAAAAGATTGTTGTCGAAGCGTGATGTCCCGGTCGCCACTCCCAGGCTCTCGAGTATATATTGTCGACGAGCTCTCTTTGCCGCTATCACTATGGATTTTCACTTCGACCCGCCGAAGGTTCTTCATGAATAGAAGGAATGTAGCTTGCAGTTCTCGGAATTGCTGTAGTGTGGTCTCGTATTGGCGAGAGAAACCCTCATCCGACCTAGAGTCATGCAAATACAGCGTGATCCGTGTGAGCGGCGGAGCAAGATTCTGCTCAGACTCTTCCCAGACGGGAGATATCATTCCCATACCGGAATCGCCAGGTCGGTGCTTGAAGGAGAAAGAAAGGTCCCCGGATTGAATATGAACTTTCCAGGCCACCATAAAAACAGACTTGAACCCTATCCCTTTTTCCCCGATATACCCTTGAGCCCCCTGCTTAGAGCTCTTCCCCACACTACATATGGCCCTTAAGTTCTCGTGAGTGAAGCCGTCCTCGTTACAATCTACCACAATTCGTTGGGGATATACGTGAAAGGACACGAAGGGCATTGACCCACGTAATTTTGCCCTGTGATAGAAGTTGTCATCGGCATTCTGCAATAGTTCAAAGACAAATCGGGCACTACTATTGTAAAGGTTTTTAGATAGTCTGTGTAATATCAAATTAGAAAGGCACACAGGCAGTTAGACGGTTGCATACGTTAACACGGAAGATCCGATCATCTCGTCTTTCTTGAGCATGGCAACCTCGATCTTTCGCCGCGCTTCGAGCGACAGGGTGCCGAGGAATGTCTCGTCAAGGTACCCATGATCATCGGCGATTTTATTGATCAGCCGACGGGCTCTTTCTGCTCCAGACATATCTGAAGTTATACTTGACGAGGATTTAGAGACAGAGACGGGGACGGTTTGTGGCCGCGGAAAATCATTTCCGTTGCTATCTCATACAAGAAGCGTCAGGAAAGACGGGGAGCATTCGTCTTAAATGTCGCAAGACTGTCTTGATCACAGGGATATTATTCTAGCGCTCCCCACTACGAAGGCTAGCGTTATGCAAGATGACTGCGGCAGAAATCAAATTGATGCTAGCGAGTCAGGCATACTCTATCGTACCAACCATTCCTGGTTCAGCATATTACAGTGCGTACCAATGCTTTAGCTGGGTAAAATAGCGCGACCTGGGGGTGAGCTCGGATGCTGCTTCATCTCTTTCCCTCACTGTTCGAGTCTTAGCGATAAATAAGACAAGTTATCATGTTTTAACTCGATATAGAAAATAAAATTAAAAAAATAAAAAAATATCCTGATGTGTTGGAATTGAACTTCTATATTAAGTGTTTATGGTTTGAGATCGGTTATGAAGTTGATAATTCACCCTGGCACGCTCATGCGTGGTTCTAACTAGTAACTCCTTTCTCGTGTTGTTCTTAGTACAAGAGACCAGGCCGCTCGCTGATATTCTATATCATTTCATCATTGTGGTAATTACTATAAATCATAAGTACTCCGTTATAGTAGAGAAGGGTGTTTATTGAAAATGATACAAAATACGGTGATAACCAGGGTAGTATCCTGCAACTCGTCAAAATATCCTGGCAGTCTCCATTGCACTATACCAGATTACAGCTCCCTACTGGGGCTCTTTCCGAGTCGTCAACGACCGTTCATATACTATACAGCTCTCATTGACAATTTTGTCATCAATATGCGTACATTGAGCAAGCTATAAGGGGTCTGAAAAAGCGGCAATTATAGTAGATGACTTTCACCCCTTCCTAGGTCTTATACTACCGCTTATAGGGTTCACCTAGTAATCTATATTGAGGTAATGCCTAGAGGTAGTGAGTCCTAGGAAGGCTAGATCACAAAATTGGTATCTATAAGTTCTACGAGGTAAAATAGAGTCGATCAGCAGCAGTAGCTCTATAGCCTAGTCTATAGACATTCCCTAAGGTTTCAATGGCTCTATCTTGCGGCAGTAGATCATTGTAGTGGCATTCCGGGAGCGAAACAAGCCCCTACATACCAGTATAGGTATGTTGACGCGTTAGCGCGTTTCCTAGAATAACGAAGGCAGTACTCCGTAATATAGGTGATTATACTCGTCTCCAGAGGAGCGGGCGTGGTGGCGAGGGAAATCAATCAATTTAACTATTTGAGGAGGGGCCTTTGAATGATTTGAGCTGTTGAGGATAACAGGTTGAGCTTGAGTTGGCGCAAACCAGTTGTACTGGAGGAATTAATTACGGAGATATACTTCCCGTAGAGTACCTGATATACTGTATGGAGCGTAATTATATAAATAAATGATGAAATCTAGAAGCTAGATGTAGTACCATTACTAAAAGAAATATAGTTTCTTTAAGATTAGCTTATAATTCTAGCACAGGAATAAAGAATAATCTTGTATACTAGTAGACACAGGAATAGTTAGGTAGTTGCCAATTATTAAAGTGACTGATGATACCAATCAGGACGTGAACATGGTGGATACATATCCTTTCTATACCGATATCCTGGACGGTGACACACCATTTTCCTACTGTACGGGCACATACAACTTCTTTTATCTTGTGTTGCAAGTTTATATATATGTAGATCCGGTACTTGCGGATAAACCCTTGCTAGTACGCCTGAATTTTGTGTCCCTGTGCGAACTCTTCCGTCCACTGCGTGCTGTGTGCAAATTCTGACTGGTATACATGCGCTGGAACATCGCTTCAGACACAGCCTCTCTATACTTCAGCGCAGTGTGGTGACAGTACCCCTTTATAAAGGGAAAATAGTTATTATGACAGTAATGCTGATATAATTAGGCAAACAGCACACCCGGACCCGTGTTGGTCATTTCAGTAAAAGTGACCTGATTCATAGTGATGAGGGAGATTAGCATTCGCAGTTCACAAAGTGACCTCAATAGGAACCTCAATTCTAACAGCGCTCCTTCTAGCACCATTTGCCGTGCGATAGGAGAGAATAAGCTCCATGGTATACATGCGCGAAATGAAGCAGGAGTGAAAGCTCGGTACAAGGTCGTCATGCTTTGGAACGGAAATTAGGACAACGATTGATGCGGTATATGTTGCTTCCTCATTGTTGAAGTTTGACTGATAGTCCTTCCAGGGAGACGAAACGCTGCTACTGGGTGACTGTATTCTTACCCATTGAGCTGATGCAGCATCAAATTTTGGAAGCGTTAAAGATAGAACGTGATTTGCTGAGGGTAAGTCGGAGCCCTTGTTCTTCCTGAAACACAGATGCTGTTCTCGCGGGGTGGTGTGGAAGGATGTAACCAAGTTCAACTTTGGATACACCTTTCGCAGGCGAGGAGGAGGTTCTGTCCCAACTGGGCTGTATCTAAGGTCTACCTTTATCGAGGTGTTGGCGTGTTCGGTGGCATCAGTTCGACAGAAGGGAGGTCGTATGGGCCCGGTAGGTGAAGCTAGGACGACCAAGCGTCCAGTGCATTTCCCTCCCCAACGATGTCTGATTCTGAGGTCTTTTCGATATGTGAGCGTTGTGATGGCATCGCCGCTGGAGCTGCCCATAGTACCAGACGGAAGTATCATCACGGGCCGAACAGTGTTAACTAAGCTCTCTGTCGGCTTTTCTTTACCGCAGAAAGGCTTCGGGATAATCACTCGGATGATGTATTTGATAGAGAAGCATTCTGTGTCAGTCTCTTTGCTCATTGAGGGAGGTAATCTCTTATGCACGTTTCTGATACCCGCATCATCCGTTTCGCCCTCGCATGGCGTGAGTGGCAGGTTATCCGGCACAACAAACGTAAACGGGAACTTGTAGCACCAGCCAGGCTCCAGAATCGATGCTGATTGATATGAACCATTCTCAATTGGATAATGAAGCTTTATGAAGGTCTGACGAGCCCCGACGAGCGGAGGTCCATTGATGCCTCCCCATGTCATTACCCTGGATATCCCTTCAAAAGTGACCTTGATGTCGTCGAAGGAAGTTTTCTCCGCCACTGTGATAGTGACCACTCCTTCGATCTTATCCGATGTGGTGAACACCTTTGGGTGTTTATCCTCGGTGCCAGCGATGTGAATGGACACTGAGACCTTCGAGGAAGAATTTCCGGTATGTGGAGCACATGAGCGTAAGAGTGCTGGTATCTTGGTCATAGTAACTTTCTTCCGGTTTTCTTCCGCTACCGCCGATAAAATGAGGAAGACGAGATATCGGAACAAAATAAGTTCGATCTGGTAGGTCAACACTTTAGAAAGTCATTCTACGGTCGTATTTTCTGTCAATTGATCAGAGGACCCTACGACGCAGGAAAGCTTATCCTTTTAATATGATGGAACTATCTGTAACTTTCACGGGAAAGCTAGGGTTGATCCGTGGACGGTCCGTGCCGGGCCGGGGGTTTCTTTGCCTTCCGGACCGCAAACCCGAGATATCTCAAATTTGTATTTGGTGGTGCTCCTTGATTAAGTCCAAACAGATTTCTCCACATGTCCATGCCCACAGATAGATGACAGGCTCTTCAATCACATTCTCCGGTCGGCGATACTTCGGACCTTCGAAAACTTGGATATAGAAATTAGCGGGGCGTTATATTGCGGGTTTCTGGACTACTTGTACAAGAATATATGTACTAGCGTTCACAATAATATACGAACCCTTAGACAATACAGAATTCTACATTGAGCTACCTCCCGACTTCTCCGTGCAAATTCTGCAACTTAGCCATCTGCCAATACTTCCCTCCGAGCTTCATCAGCTCTTCATGCCGGCCCCTCTCAGTAATGCGTCCGTGATCCAGGACTAGAATCTCATCAGCATCTACAATTGTCTTAAGTCGATGGGCAATGGCGATGATGGTTCGGCCTTTCCTTGCCCGTTGGAGTGTTTCCTGGACTAGTGCTTCTGAGGCACTATCCAGCGCAGAGGTTGCCTCATCAAGTAAACTAGGAAGAGTCAGAATATCGCATATACAGTCAGGACAAGCCTTACAAGATCTTCGGTCCCCATAAAAGAGCCTTGGCGATGGCCATGCGCTGGCGTTGACCTCCGGACAGAGTTGATCCGTTGGCCATGACTGGAGTGCTTAGTCCTTGGGGGAGGGATAGCTAGTCATAATGAGATTAGTGAGTGTAATGGTAAGTGTTAGGTGACAAATGAAGAAAAGACGTACCACGAAATCAGCTAGTCCCACATCCTTCAGAGCAATTAAGATCTTCTCGTCTGGGATGATTCGCTCGTCACTCTGCAAACAATCTCGCAGATCTTCGCCAACTAAACATGGGTTCTGGTCGACCAGCGCCAAGTACCCTCTGTAGTTGTTCAGATCATATCGTTCAATGGGATTATGTCCCAGCGTTATTTGACCGGACTCGGCAGCGTAGAAGCGCTCTATCAGATTGATCACAGAGCTTTTCCCACTGCCTGTTGATCCAACGAGAGCAATAAAGCTCCCAGACCGGGCGTTGAAGGTGATATCATTCAGCGTTAGTTGAGCTGGGCGACTGGGGTATCTGAATGTAATGTGTTGTAGCGCGAGATCCTCTGCGGTTTTGGGCACAAGGGCAGAGCCATAGCTGTGTTTTTGATACTTGTCCGGGACTTGTGCTGGGGTATTATCGGGCCGCAGCAGTCCTGCCAATCGAGCAGCAGCAGCATGGGCCCCCGCAATGTCTGGTGCGTGAGCAAAGAGAGTAGCCGCAGACTGGGATCCCCAAACCGTAGCCGCAAAACATATGAAAAATTGTTGGATGGTATACTCGCCCGTCGCGATGAGACGGGTACCGCCATACCAGAATACAAAAGCAATACTCAGTACACGGAGTGATGTGGTGCAGGCATGTAGGGCGGCAGATATAACCCAGTATCCGCTTTGTCTGTCTTGGCGGCTTTCTCTATGAAAGGATTCGATAATGTTGGTCTGCAAGTTTAGTATTGTGACTGTTTTGATAGCGGAGAATGCTTCATGTGCAATGGCCACGGCGTTGGTCTCGCGCTTCACGTGCTTCTGTACTTGTGCCTCGATATAGTATTGTAAGAAGCTGGACATGGCTATCAATGGGACGGTCGCCATTGCTGCGACGCCCAGTTTCCATCCAAAAATACATCCAACTGTGATCCCCGTCGCCAGCATTACGATGCTTTCAACTACCAATCCGAGGGATGTTCCTGATACACCAGTGATTTTTGGAGTTCCTGACGAGAGGAAGCTCACCATGGCACCAGCTGAATGGTCCTTATCTTCAAAAAAGATAAGGTTCTTGAATAGCAATGCCTTAAATAAACGCGAACGCGCTTTGAGGTGCAACTGAGATGCAGATACCGCAAAGCAATAGCCCCGTACGCTGTAAACTAGAAATACAACGATGCCATGAATAAGGTACAATCGGGCCCAAAAGTGGACATTGTGGCCACCAGTACTTGCACCGGGGCTAATGATTGATATGATACCATTGCCGAAAAAGATCGCTTGAACGGGATATGTCATTCCGGCCAATGCACTGAAGATGATACCTGCAATAACGTAAGGCAGCTCAGGCTTATTCAAGAACCAAACCTGCTTTATGCTTCTTTCTGGTGATGGGTTCAGCCCTGGAGCATCCTGAGACCACTTCCGGACATCATGGCTCACTGTTATATTACTCGACTTGGTTTCGATGCTCTTCGCAGGAGACAACGAGTGTCCAACTGCATCGTTCTGTCGGAGTGTTTGTTGTTCGACTAAGTCTCGGTACAGCGCGGACGTAATCATTAACTCGGAATGGGCTCCATGGTTTAGAATCTGGCCGTCCTTCATGACAATTATAGCATCGGCATTTTGAACTGTGGATAGCCGGTGGGCTATTATCATGGTGGTTCGTCCGTAGGCAGCCTTGCTTAGAGCCTCCTGAATTTCCTTTTCACTTTGACTATCCAGCGCCGCAGTAGCTTCATCTAGTAGTAGGATAGATGGCTGAGATACAATTGCACGGGAAATTGCGAGTCGTTGCCTCTGGCCACCAGAGAGACTTGACCCATTACTCCCTATCACGGTATCGTAACCGTCGGGAAGATTGGCGATGAATGAGTGGATCTGCGCAGTTTTGGCTGCCTGGATTACTAGATCTCTAATCGCAGATGCACCTAGTGCCTGCTCTAGTATGAGCGAACTGACCTGATGAGGATCGAATGGACACTAGTGAACATACCTCGATGGTATGCTTCGGGAGCCCGTGAGAGATATTCTCATGAATCGATGCACGAAACAAGGTAACATCCTGACTAACGTATCCAATCTGAGACCTCAGCCAGGAGACATTCAGCTGATCGATAGGCTCATTATCGAGCATAATGCCACCGCTGATGGGATGGTATAAGCGTGCTAGAAGACCGAAGACTGTCGACTTACCAGATCCCGAAGGCCCTACTAAGGCTACGGTATGCCCAGCAGGCACAGTAAAACTAATATCTTTCAGGATAGTTCGGTCCGGTCGCGAAGGATAAGTAAACTCTACGTGGTCGAAACAGACCTCTCCCCGAATGGGACCGTATATGCGTCCCGTATCCGCCATGGGGTTAATTGGCGAAACACGCTCAATAACTGAAAAGACACGGTTGGCTGCTTGACTAGCCTTCGTAACATCGACGACATAGGGCAACGCTTGACACAACATTCCCCCTGCGACAACTGTTGCGTAGAGGATAGACAGGGCCTCTGAAACAGTACAATATCCTTGGCGGAAGAGACGATCAGCCTGCCAGAACTAATTATAATTGTTAGCAAGGTCTGAAAAGAGTGGAGCCATACGTACACCCAGCCCGTTAGCCCAATGCAAGATCGTAAAGGAGCCTGCAACAATCACCCCGAAGATCAACCTCTCTCGAAAGTCTAGGGCAGCGGGCAGCAGTAACATATCATGATATTTCCTCGCATATCGTTCTTGGCTTCGGTACGCAATAACACTCCTCATGGCATTCAGGACTTCCTGGGCTAAATTCTCGAGTTTTATAGAATGTGGCAACCCCCTTTGCTGCGTGACGCTTAGCCAGAATCCCATTAATCCCACTAGGAGGATCATGGCAATTGGTTGCGATATCATGATCGATGCGAAGCGTCGGTTTTGGATAAAGGCGCAGATGATGGCAACAACAAAACCGGATACTCCAGAGATAATATTGCCCAACCTCTGCGAGATGCCTGTTTGAATCAACTTCATGTCCTGGTCTATTCGCGACGTGAGCTCTCCTGTGCCGACTATGTCAAAGTACGCCATGTTCTGCTGCAGCACGGAGGATAGATATCTCCGTTGGAGTCGACGTGTAATGTGTTCCCCAACTACATTCAGCCCCAATGTGCTGGTCATGGTGGCGATGAATGACCCGATGGCTGCAATGGGTCAGATAATATGACCTTTGAATTGGTTAAAAAGTCCATACCGATATACACCAGTAGCAACGTGAGATGTTGAACCCTTCCTCGAACATCATCCGGCGTATTCTCATCCCCATTAATGAATTCACGTGCCAGTGCCCCGAAAACAATCGTTACTAAAGGCATTGCAGCCCCCGCGACAACAGCACAGATTACTGATATCAGCAGTGCGCAGAGCCATGGCGCGTTTGTATGTTGGTAGACTGAAAAAAGGTTGGCAGTGCTGGGCTCCGTGCGAATCTGACACTCGATGATTTCCGCTGCGCAAGGTGTACTGGCGATCGGCGGGATTTCACCCAGCAGGATTTCCTCGTCGGACATCCCGTGTCTGTTTGAAGCGCATCAAAGCGCGTTGTCAAACTTGCCATTGTCTGGAATGAATGATATGTAGAGGTGGGCATGCCGTGGTCACGTGGATCATAACATTCCCAGTCCGGGCCTGATGCCAGGTATTTGGGAGGGATTACAGGTTAGTTGATCGATAGATCACACCTTTTTGGATAAATATGGAATCATACTACTCAATTTGGCTATGTGTCTCTGCAGAATACCAATATGATGGATCATAACGCCACAACTTTCATTAGCTAACCCGAAATCCTGATAGTTATTCAAAAGCCTTTACTAACATCCTCACAGTCACTACAGCTAATACAACCGTAAGTCCCCTAAGAATTTCTCAAGACGCTCACTGCCCAGATTTTTAAATTTAGAAGGGGCAAAAATTTAAGGCCAAACGGACATGCTACTTATACTAAGAGCCTCCAGAGAAGACGGAATTGCAGAAGCATTCCCCTAGCCTCAGAGTACATCTTTGCCGGCGAGCTGATCGCTACCTGGTCCACTGCATTAGGGACGTCCCTTACCTCCGCCTCGTCGATGCCGAGCAAAGTCGCCAACTGTCTGTGGATTGAAGGCCATGCCTCAGAGCGAGTCTTGAACAAAAGCCACCAGTCACCAGCGGCATCCTTGCCGATAACCCTACAGACATTGCGAGTCGGGTACAAGCGGCAATGCTCAATGTCGTTAATATAAGACGGTCTACCCAGAGCATGAGGTCTCTCACTGGGAGGCACACCGGGGGCAATAACAGCAGCCGAGAAGTCAGTCTCGAAGTACCTGGCTTTGTGTTGGTTGGTGTGTGTCATGAAGAGAAGGTTCGAATCGCCAACGAGGGGTGGGAATTGCATGAATGATTGCCGCTGAATGGCAGTCATCGCTTGGACTTGCTCCTTGGTTCTGTGTTCCACGAGAGCCTGTCGGTTCTTGCACGCCAGGTGTGCCAAGTTGTTATCCTGGAGGACCTCACCCGCCTTGTGCACCGTGTAGGAGTTGAAGAATGCATTACCGATGAAGCCCTTAGCGCTGGCAGGGAACGACTCCTTAAATAGGCCCCATACGTTGAACGGACTCATCACCATGACGGTTCGGCTCGGCGCAGGGTTCAGGGCTGTAACCATTGTCTTCACCCACCACGCAGAGACGACATCAGGCTCACTCAGGAAAGGCACTTCCGCTCCCTCCGGAGTGGCAGCGGCCAGTTCCTGTTGTGCAGTTTCCCTCATCCGCTCAACGCAGTGTCCCGGAACCCGGATAGGGTGTTCCTCTTCCTTTCGGAACCAGAAGAGTTCGAATAAATACCTGAGTCCGAAGAGCACGAGACTCAACCCGGCAACGAGCCGCCCGAAATGGGTGTAGTTCTCCCGAGCGACCTCCTTGCCCAAATCGCATAAGGGGTCCTGGTCAAAAGGAACAAAAGGCGGCACCTGTTCTTCCCGGCCTTCAAGAACAGCAATCCATGCCTTAAAGAAATTGGTCCGCGCGACGGCATCGAACAAGGTGTGAAGGTAGCTGACCGTCAAAAGAGTTGCATCTTCGAACACAGCAACATGGACATGCAACTGCGGACGGTCGGAATAGATCCAGTCGGCCAACTCTCGGGGGCTATCTTCATGGCGGACCAATGGGGCAAACTCCGCGCAAGATGGCGACAAAACAGACTGGTCCTGGCCTGTTTTTGGTAGACGTGCGCCTAACGGGTGTTCATTGATACTGATGCCATACTCGGCGTTGGTAAAGCCAAAAGCGGGGCGGGTGTTCTTGTCATACTCGGCGGGTATGTGATATTCGAGCTTCCCATTATCCTATATACCAGGTTGTTACGTTAGTATTGTGGGTAGCTTTTGATTCGCAAAGGTCCATACATTCAGTCGCAGGCGAGCCCCCAGTTGGCCCCAGTCGCCGATCTCCATCAGCCGGTCCAATGCTGCCTCGAGTTTCGACGCATCAAGGACGTCATCAAAGCGGAAGGTAAAGTCATGGCAAAGACTACGTAGGTAGTGTAAATCGTCCCAGTATCGTAGAGGGACGACTCGGTCGGTGGGTATAGTAGCTGGCCGTGCGCGGCCAGAGGTAGAGAGAAGACCCATTGCTGCAACCTGCGTAGGAGACTGGATACTAGTATTGTCTAGGGAGGGGTGAGTATTCTTCAAATACCAGCTGCTGTAACTCTGGCTGTGTGAATGACCGTCACGTAGTTGGTGTCTCTCTTCCGAGAGACAGGCATGTTGTGGGCCATACTAGGGGCGCCCCTTACTTCTACAGTGAGAGTTCGTCATTCCATGTACAGTACGGTATAAAAGAGCGGTATGCAAGAGGGTGGGACATGCATTCCAGTAATTGCTTTTTACTACAAAAGTAATACCTCATATATGTATGTTTGTTACTTGGCGTGTCTCACACGGCCATCTTCAGCTCTATCTAACCCTGAACCCCACGGAAATACCGCCCGAGTGCCATCATTGGAAAATAATGGCGATAGTAGTCGTAGCCCAAATAAAAATGATTTGGAAACCCGGTGCCCGTGTATACTGGTTCAGGCCATGTAGATCCAAGGGTTTCCTCCGGCCTTTGAGAGGAGACCAGCCACCATATGCCGCGTTCAATAGCAATGTCGGTGTGGGGAAGGTGGGCCAGTAACCCCATGAGCGCCCATGCAGTCTGTGACGCGGTCGATCTTTGCTCCTTTCTCTCCGGACTCTGGTATGACAGCAAGGACTCACCCCACCCGCCGTCATCATTTTGCTGCGACTTCAGCCATTGCAAAGCCAGCCGGACCATGGTGGACACCTGTTGATCTTCTTGCAAAAAGTACGCCAAGCCACACAGTGCATGACTAGTCCCATAGATGTAGTTGCAACCCCATCGCCCGAACCAGGCTCCATTGGCTTCCTGCGTAGAGACAAGGTATTTGATACCTCGCCTGCACGCTGCACGTATTGCAGGGAGAAGTTGGAATAGTTGGCTGGGGTTCTTATCAGGGGCCCGGAGAATCATCAGTCCGAAAGCTTCCAGGATGCGCCCGGTGATGTCAGCGCAAGACGTATCACATAGACTATCCATGTCACTGAACGGGATCTTGTTGAGGAACAACTTGTCATTCTCCACGTCAAAGGCAGCCCACCCTCCGTCCGGGTTCTGCATGCCCAAGATCCATGTCGCTGCTGCGATGACGGAGTTGGAATTGACCGATCTAGAGTCATGCTTCACTTGCGCAAGGATGATCGCTGCCGAGTCGTCTATATCGGGATAGTGACTGTTCGAGTACTCGAAGCTGAACCCCCCGGGCGCAAGTCGGGGTCGGTATACACGCCAATCACCGCGGGGTTGCAGCAACTGGCGATCTCGGATCCATTGGATAGCGCGATCGACGATCTGGTGATTGGGGGTCGCGGCGTCGCAGAGCGCAATCGACATCAGAGTCGTGTCCCATACGGGCGAAACGCAAGGTTGAACCCTTTTGCCTTTTGCATCTTCCCAGGCAAAGTTCTCGATCGCTTCAATGCCAAGTCTCACAGGGGGATCGTCCAGTTGGTACCCCTCCAACACGAAGGCATACACACTTGCATGCATGGGGGGGAAGATTCCGGCCCAGTCGCCGGTCGGTTCTTGGCGCTCCAGGATCCATTTCATGCATTGTTTCCGTGCGTATGACCTGAGTAGAGGGATTGACCGAAGGCCATTTAGTTGATATAGCAGTTTGTCCAGCAGACTGAATGTCAATCCAGTGATGTCGCCCTGGGACAGCAGCTCCCAGATGGATGGACTGTAGGGCTCGTTTTTGTTAGTGGGATCTTGCCATAACTCGTCTATATAGTTGTTCTCTGCAAATATTCCGTTGGGGAGCGCGTAGACCGGTTGATGATGACAGATTATCAAGAGAGGGGCAATGGTGCCACGGGCCCAGGATGCGAACTTGTAGATGTTGATTGGACATGCAGAAGGCAGCAGAATCAGCTCCACAGGGAGCTGGGGTACGGCCTTCCATGGAAACAAGCCGAAGGTTGCCAGGAAAATACGAGTGAAGACGCGAACCTTGGCAACACCACCCGCATTGAGAACGAATGCTTTGGCTCGTTGCATGGCTGGGGCGTCTGTACTCATCCCTAACATTTTCAGCGCGAGATACGCTTCGGTGGTTGTCGAGACATCGCCTGGATACTCGGGCGCTAGGCCCCAGGAGCCGTCACTGTTTTGCTGAGAGAGTATGTGGCGACAATAGGCCGCACCATCAGCTTTTAAGTCCAGTCCCAGAGCCTGTCGGAGAAAGATATATTCGGCTGTGATGGTGACATTTGAGCTCATCTCCCCACACCAATGTCCATCAGACCGTACCACATTATAAGCATAGTCCATAGAACGCTGTAGAGTGTTCCCTACATCGTGAATTAACCGCTCTTTCTCAAAGAGGCCATCTTCGAATTGTCGATGTCCGGTCGTCATCTTGTCTCAATGGTGTTGAGTGTTAATTGATTTTTGGAAGCCTGTCATTCAACTTCCGGACAGAGATCTGTGAAAGTCACAACGCAAAGGTTTGTCAATATATGTCAGGTATAGATTTTCATGTCAGACATGTGCACAGAGCTCGCTATTGAACTTTGTTTGCTTCTGCAGTTATCTTTTCTCGTAGGACAAACCTATCGCTGCACAAATCTTTCCACGTTTCCTGCCACTGACTTGGCAAAACTCCACTTATTTTCTTGCACTAGAAGAAAAATATGAAAATGGTATGAAAATGCGATGCAGTTGCAGACCGCAATATACCCCTTGCGTAGATCCATGGATACCTCACTTTTTTCCCGAGGCAGAGATCATCTTGCAAGACCCACCGGTTTCCCGGAGGATCCCAACAGGGACTTCCTTGATCACCTAAACCCCGATGTGCGTAAATCACTAGGGCACAGTGTCTTAACAGCGATAGAATACCCAGCATGACACCTCGGGACAAAATGATGCAACTAATTGAAACCCCGCGACAAGCTCTTCTCGCTCATCCCCTCATAGCGACTGCTGTTGGCATTATTTTGATTCTATTGGTGCGAAGACTGCACTGGACTCTAAAACTACGAGAGCTGGAACGGCTCCATGGTTGCGAAAGGCTACGCAATGAAAGCGGGTACTTTCGATACGACTTTCTCGGTATCGCCAAGGCTATCGAATTAGGATTTCATTTCAGGCGTCGAACCTCCCTTCCCTACACCAATGCCTTGTTCAGGAGATACGGAGAGACCTATGCTTCCAATGTCCTCGACTATCGGCTCATATTTACATGTAACGCGGAGAACATCAAACATCTCTTATCTACCGCATTTGCCGATTTCGACAGTTCCCCACTGCGAAAGCCCTTATTTAAACCTATCACCCCACATGGCATCTTTACTCTCGATGGCTCGGGATGGAAGAAAAGCCGAGATCAGTTACGCAGTCGGCTTTCAAACCTCCGCAAGATTGTTGACTTGAACCAATGCGAGCGTCATTTTCAGGCTTTTCTCCAACATGTCCCACCCAATGGGCGGGCGTTCGACGTTCAAGCTTGTGCTTTTGCTCTCGCGTTGGATATGCAGACCTTGTTCTCGCTAGGGGAGTCAGTTAATGCACTTAGCTTTTGTCAATCTAGGGAAAAGAAGCAGTTTCTAGAAGATCTGCTCTTTGTGAAGGAGAAGATTGTGCAGGATGGCTTTCGTGGCCCGCTCCGTTATCTTTATCCTAAGCGACGGTTTCTGCAATGCTGTAAGAGGGCACGGAAATACGTCTTGGCTCATGTCGCTGGCCAGTTCAAAGGATGCAATAGCATGAACGAGAAAGACGAAGGAGCTGAGCCCACCAACACGGAGGACAAAGTTTCTTTGTTGGCAGACCAGGCGTTGAGTATTCTGCTCGCAAATGACAGCATGAGCACCGCCCTCTCGGGCCTATTCTTCTGCCTTTCCCGGGATGAGCGGGTTGTCCATAAGCTAAGAGCAAGCATTCTTGACACTGTTGGGTTGGAACCTCCGACGTGGGGTCAACTCGGGTCTCTGTACTATGTCCGTTGGGTCCTCCAGGAAGGTGAGAAACATTGCGGTAATAGTGACCATGAACATACACTGACATGATAGCTCGTGCAGTAATGAGACTCTTTCCCGCAGTTGTTTTCAACGCCAGGGTAGCCAACAAGAATTCCACGCTGCCAACCGGTGGTGGGACTGACAGCAGCTCGCCGGTTCTTATTCGGAAGGGTGAAATCGTGGTCTTTTCCACCTGGGCTAGGCATCGCCTGGGTAAGGACTTTGGCGAGAATCCAGAGGAATTTTATCCAGAACGGTGGGAATATCTAAGTGGTGATATGAGTGGCTTTATCCCGTTTAACAAGGGGCCTCGAGCCTGCCCTGGTCGTGAGGTTTCCTCCCCGAGTATTGTGATGTTACCTGTTTACTGACACCGATGCAGAGCATTATGCGATGATTGTCCTCACGTATATTGTGGCTCGGATATTTCAGACATTTTCAACGGTCTCCAATTATGATACACGAGAATGGACAGAGAGGATTAGCATGACGCTTGAGAACGAGAATGGGGTTCTAATAGGTCTGAGTTAAGATATCTTGAATAAAGTTCCTGTAGGGATATGTAGGTTCCTAGGATCTGCTCCATTTCTAGAGATTCAAGTAAAGACATCACTCTCTATGATGTATATGTTTTTTGATTGTCAGTCCTGCTAAGACTGTAGGATGAGACTCGTACAGTCCACCGGAGTGCCATCCAGACGCGGTGCGAATAATGTCGGCCTGGCTTAATAAATACCGGGAAGCATGACAAACCTCTTAATGTTGTACTTATCCCCAAATTCCCTCCGGTAGCGGTGCTCCTTCTTCTTAGCCCATATCGCCATTTGCACACTTCCGATAATGATAAAAATGAGAATGCTCCAGCTAAGTCCACTAACAAACCAAATGCCTACCCAGGCAATAATCTCAAACAAATAGTTAGGGCAGGTCACAACCCCGAATCCGAATCCGCATGGTACGCCACGTTCAGAAGTCCCGGGACGACGGAGATCGCGGAGCACAAAGTGGGTGTTCAAGTTCGCCAGTTCTCCAAAAGCAAAGAGGACAAGGCCTGCACAAAGTAGTACGGGATTGCTTGGTGTCGCGTCAGGCCGAAAAGTCCAGTACGCCATATTGCCGCTCATCACGCAGTAGTAGCCACTGTTTAGGACAATCTTGCGCGCGGGCATTGTGGCATTACTGAATCGGTGGACGAAGATAGACTCATACTCACGTTTTACGAAATGGATTGTCAACAGCGCACAGAGAAGGAGCTGAAAATTGCTCGGCTCGGGGATGGTGTCGTAGTTGGAGTACAGATATGGACGTAGTTGAAAAAGGAAAAGTCCTGGGATGAAGACTGAACCGAGGTATTCGGCGATGAACACGGCGCGCCATGAGATCTGGGGACCTGGATGGGCAAAGATAGGGGTATCAGTCTGGATCACGCTGAAGGCCTGGCGGGGTGAGAATACCAAGGTCCTTAACAGTAACTACATCCATGTCCTTGACTCCAGCTTCATCAATGGTAATCTCTCTAGAGTTAGGAACCAATGTCCGGTCGCTTCCTTTGGTGATCCTCAGACGATAGATTGATAGCCCCGACGCCTCGGCAAGAGTATCGTAGAGTTCCCCTGTTGAAGCATGCAGGCTGATTCGGAGCTCTTGTGGAAAGCTTCTGATTGATTTTCCTGTCTCACTGCTTAATGGCCATTTGGCTAATTGGGAGATGGACTTACCCCTTGGGTGAATAACCACTGAGATTGTGGCCGGAGTCATTGGACTTGCTTATATAAATTGATACAACCCGAAACTTCGAAGGTTTAGAGACTTGTCACAGCTCAATATTCCCATAAGGTGCTAAAAAAAAACACTTTATTGAAAAAATGAAAAGAGAGCCCAAAGTAGAGACCGCGATCGGTGATGTCAGCACGTGATCATGCGTGAGATGCGTTAATCTATAATAATTGCTCCTGGGACCCAAAAAACTTCCAACAATATGCCTGAATGAATTTAGGCACATGCTGGCACCTTGACTCAATCTAGGCCCGCAGCTCGAATGCCAAGTATCTTGTGTCGGGCAACTTCATGCTGGCTACTAGTTCATCATGGAGCTGAAAGATATATAAACAGTAAGGGAGGGGATGGCTAAGGTGCTATGTACTAAGTACGAAGGAGTTGATTGTAAAATTTCCTTTGCGCCTCTATTGATACTCGGTGTTGAGGATGGCAGATTCGCGACCTCTATCCTGATTCGAAATGGTTATACTCCAACACCATTCGGTCTTTTCTTTATACTACCATATCAACCCCGGGCTACTGTAGCTATATGGTATCTTTGGGAGCAGCGAGAGAGCAATTGTGGCTGAGATACTCTAGCGTTCCTGTGGAAAGGAAACACAACCCTAAACTAACCCTCAAGTTGAGATGGCCTGGGCTTTACGGAGATTTCTGAACAAATCTCGTGTCTCAGCTGCCACAAGAAGGTTCTGGTGGTGGAGCGTACTTATGCCAAGCATAAGGTGATTTATTTGAAAGATCTAGTGGGGTGGGGTCGGCACCTCAGTACCGAAAGATATGAAAACTTGGATGCTCGCTTGCCCCGCAGTTCAGCTGGACAGGACGCCTATTACGTAGAGAGCATCTGCTGCAACAAAGGCCATGGCTCTTTGCTATGACTATCTCACTACAAATCTCGCCATCGAGATCAGATTATTCCGGTAGCACTGTTGTTGCTCATCCACCGAATCTATGTCAAATCACGCAATATTAGGGAGATCGGACCTCTTGCAAAGTTGGGCTTCATTGGCTAGAGTAAACATGCTGCAGAGTAAACTGCAACTAGAGAAGACACCAGACGGTCCACATCACTCGGGCAGCAGAACCCTGCTGCTGAAGCCTTACGTGTAGATGGTAATATATTGCCGCAAGAATGGGAGGGGTTCCCATCTGCTATAGCACGGGTCGAAAGATCTCTGGTTCTGGGGCAGAGAAATTTGTACTAGATATCTAATACAAAGTTCTTGAAGTATAATAGAATCTGCAGAGCTTTTGATTTGGCAAAGTATTTCTGGTGTTTACCTGAGATAAGCTGAAGATCGTTAGCGGGGTCCTGCTAAACTTCTGTCACACCGACTTTACAGATCTGCAGGATGAGCTGACACCAGCTCGTCTTTGACATATCATATCATTCCGTAATCAAACCCACCGTTTTAAGCATATCATAGGCGTGCACGGTGTTTTCATATGAGTTCAGCGAGCCCCACTCATGCGACATCTTGGGATCTGACCCAATCAGGTCGCTGTTGTCATGTCCAACACGTATAAGTAGGTAGTTGCACATCTGCATTCATCGGGCCAATAGAAAATAAGTACAGCATAATTCAACTACCCGATGGATGTAGATCTCTGGAAAAGAGGGGTAATGGTACGAAGACAGCTGGCAGGCCATCGGGTTTCCTGGTAATTCTTCGGCTGTCTGCTCGCTGGACTCGAGGGGCTAGGACATTATAAATATTGCTCAACGACCTCCTATCCTTAGAGATTTGTTTGAGCATACACTATTACTCTATTATTTTTGGAACACAATTGCTTTTATTTTTATTCTGTCGCCATGTCTTCCCTTGAGCCAGGACGCTATCATATCAAATCCCAACTGAGTGGTCAATACTTTACCGCGTTTCCGAGTCCTGGCTTTCTCAAAGCACAGCCCGAGAAGGGCGAGCCTGTAAGACAGCATACCATGCTGACAGTATTACATACTTATATTATTCTAGTTTGAATTTAGGCCCGCAGGCCCAGATTTTGCTATTTATCTTTACGGGCTTCCCATCGGAATTGGAGATGACAAAGTGGTTCTTCAGACCGAGACACTGTGGAGAGTGACAAAGGTTGAAGCCCAGGACGCCTGGGTGTAAGTAGCCATACAGCCCTAATCAGCCTTTTTCTCGCTCACCAGCGGTAGCTTTAAGGAGGCAGATGGATTTAAAGGCTGGTGGTTCGATCCAGAAAACGAGGAACGTGTGAGTACCTTGAATCTCAACGCATTCACCCTCCTAACCAAGGCCTTTAGGTGGTGAATGTTCGACCCCTTCTCGTTCTACCGAGCGAGCCACCGCAATATCCCCCTCCGGAGCTCTTTGTGCTTGAGAAAGCCTAAGCACGTAGCTTCAGATCCCATATCTAAGCGATTGGACAGCGATCAATGAGGGGTATTGATATCATAGAGAGTTTTCTCGTCTATATAGCACAATCAAAACCCGACATATAACCCTGCAAAGGAACTTAAAAGTCTATAATTGTCGTAGATATTGGGCGAAACGAAGAGCGCTAGTTGAAGAAGACGAAGGTAATGAAGTTTTTTTACAAAAGCTGTTCGTCCAGCACAAAGGCACCCCTACCCGTTACCTTTGGCAAGTCGTTCGGTTTAGTAAACCAAGATAACTGATAGAGAAGACCAAGGGCGCAGATAGTAGTATTGAACCTCTCTAGTGATGACAGTAACCTCAATTCGGGAGGCCCAATCACCACGAACAACGAGGCCATTGCAATTGGCATGATACGGCAGCTGGACTGAGCCAAGTACACAGCGCGGAATCGGTATCGAATCCATGCCATACAAACACAAAGGGTATATAGAAGCTCCTTTAATTAAGGAGATAGGCACCACGGCATGAGCCGGCCCCCAGATACAAGTCAACTCAATGTCGAGGGCCGAGGAGAGATTTGTGGGCAACTCAGGATGGGGCTATCGCAATATACACTACACGCATGGAGAGATGGGGATCCAAACATGAGAATGATCTGCAACATATGTAACCTCGTACCGTGGGCGTTCGTGCTATAGGTTCGCTTCATGGAATAATAGTGGATTTCGGCCAAACAATCTACCATAGATACCTCGGAGATCTGCGACAAAGTCTCTCAGCCCAAGCTGTAGCCAACATGCCGAGAGGTAAAGCGAGCCACATTTAGGATTATACGCAATGGCGTTGCGGCGCTCATATGTCTCTTCGGCTACCAGTCACTTTCCTTCATCACCAGCCTGCGTCATGGACTTTGTATTTTTATCGTTCAAATATTATCATCTCACATGATATCTCCACCTGTATTTATTCTGTCCAGAATACAAGCATAGCATCAACTCTTATGCCATAGAAAGTGTATACCTTCTCAACATGTTTCGTGTCCAGGTTTTGACTTTCCATGGCATCCACTCTCTCAGCGTGAGTGGATGACGGAACGAAGCCATGAGACTTCCACGCCAATGAAACACTGCAGTAAAGCTCATCGACCTCCCCCAAACTCAGGCCCTTGGTCTCATCCATACAGGTATAGACAAAGATCAACGCGATAAAACAAGCCCCACCTCAGATAAAAAATACTTTGGACTGGAGGCTGGCATTGCCAGCACCAACATTAACCAAGTAGGCGGTTGCATAGGCAATTGCCCAATTTAAAAGCCAGTTGGATGCAGTAGTAACAGATAGGCACTTAGCACGAGCCTTGACAGGAAATAACTCACCAGTGATAACCCATGAGACTGGGCCCCATGAAGAGGCAAAGAAAAAGATGTAGATGCAAACAAAAGCCTAGGCGAAGTTTACATAGATCTCCACACCCCAGGACTGCTGTGCGGCAATTACTGGTCCAGTGTGGAAATTAATACTGTCCATGCAATGGATGGTCGGTTCGTTAACCATGCAGTAATACTATGCGGAGGCTAATAGACCATAACGATTACTGCAGCAGGCAAAGGCCCCTCTATCGTCGTGGAGTAGTACTCCCAAGTCCCTCTCAATAGCCCTAAAATAGCCTTTGCCCTACCACGACGGAAGTGCCGTGGGTTATCGAAGCATGAAGGGCGAAATGCGAAATGCGAAATGCGACTCTAAACTCCAGTATTCCTCACCTGCGTACATTTGGGGTATAACCTAGAAACACAGTGCAAAGGCTGCAAGTACGAACCCATAGAACTTCACGGGTTTGGGATCAATGTCATTTCTCAGGATTTTACTGGGCGAAGAAAAGGAAACGACGCAATACTAAGCTAGGCAAGAAAATATTGCATAACTCGCCATTGAAAGAAAAACCATCGTGAATCCCCAGTATCTGGGAAATCATTCTCTCCATCCCTTCATACCCTCCGCAATTGACTTGAGCCGAAATGACGAAAAGGCATCACAAAACAGAAGTCCCGCCACCACTTCAGCGAAACCGTAAGTCTCTCAAATTCTCAGCCGTGCGTGCCTTCTAATGGAAAGTCGGTATCAAATGGCAAAGGCTGGTAAGTCATTATGCCATGGTTTTAAATTACCTACGAAAGACCAATTTTGTCTCTGGATGATAGCTCTCACATACAGAAATAGGTACAGATATCTTGAATACTAATTCTGAAAGATCCTTTGCAAAGTAAAGCCTTTTGAGTATTATTTGTTAATTACTCCATAAGAAAAACCAAAAAGAAAACTGCTACAGGATTCATGGATCTCAGCAGGTTTATTATTTAGGTTCGATCAACATACACATAAGAAAAAGGTAACATTGTAATATGCTAATAACCTGACAACTAATCATTTTTCCCTACCTCATCCACCAGATTCTCCTAGATCCTGCTAGAAGCAATTGGTACTCTATAACGGGAATGCCCGTTTGTCCCGGTGACAAGAAGCATTTTCATACATGGCGCGTCCGAGAAAGCTAACATTTCCTGTCGTAATAAAACATTCAGAAACCAGTCTTGTCCGTCTTTAATCAAGCCTTTCCATCGCAAAAGGACACTACTGCCCATATCCCAGTCCATGCCCACTTCCGTGCTCCTATATCCTTGCTGTCTTGATACGTTTGCCGAAGACGTTCATCTTCACCCTCAGGAAAGGCTGACCACAACATCTGCCTTGCATGTCCGTAACGCCAAACTGCGTATTCCAGACGCTTCGCCTAGGGGTCCGATTGCTGTGGAAAATGGGGTGATAGTCTCCCATTGGCACTCATAAAATAATGTCAGTAGGGCTTGGTTCTCCACATTGTTTATTTTTGGGGGCATACATCACAGGTCAGTTTTGTATAGTTCAAATCGCCCTTGAAAAGGACAAGTTCGCTTCTCTTCAACTCCCCAAACAGACTAGGAGCCACATGAGGTAGATGCCAGTAGCTACCACCAGTCGTCCAGAATGGGTCCAGATGCATGGCCAATCTTCCATGCTGACTGATTGAATCCATTCAATTGGTCGAGCAGAAATGCGAGGTTGCCTCCCTCTTCATCAGAAAGTCTGCCCTGGGGCGGTATGTTTCCATCGCTATCGGCAGTGTCGAAAAAGCTTTCTGGCTTGGACAAAGCAGACAATAGACTCGTGAAATCCAGCGGCAGGACGTCGGACACAAACCATGGCATTAGTTTTGGATGAAGGACAACTTTGGTCGCTAGTCCAGTAGAGAGAAGAGAACTCGCAAGTAGAAGGTCGACGTATAGCTCAAGCCAGCATTATCTCGGACAATATCGACACTGTTCTCTTCATTATTCCTCTCCTGGCGAGCATTGTTGAGAAAATCAAATGCAGCCGGGATGTCGTTAACCAGGACGTTCTTCTCCTGAGTCTTTCTAGCTTCGGCTCCCTGCAGCTTTTGAATATCCTCGTAGGTGAGGGATGTGAGGAGTGATAAATCAGCGGCATTGCCACATAGACATATTTCACACATTTCTTGGAAAATATGCTTCTCTGACGCACTGCCCTGGATCGCAGGATCATGGACAATCGCCTTGTACCTGGAGGCGAGACCAAGGACAGCCGGTTTGGATGATCTAAAAGTCGATATCTTTTGTCCTGCAAAATATCGTAATCTTTCCAGTTCTTCGAAAGGTAGAAAAGAGTATGAATTCTCCTGTCTGAAATTGCTTTCGTATTGGTCATCATTCTAGGCATAGGCAGCGTTCGAACTTACATAGGCAGCATTCCCCATAGAGCCAGAAGTCATTCATCCAAGTAGTATCTCTCTGTTTAAGCTCTTCATTATAGCCAGCAATGTCATGGAAGCCACCACCAGTAAGGGACTTTGTTCTCATAGCTGAGTTAGCGTGCGAATAGACGAGGATCGAGATACAGGCAGTTAGATCTCGGACTGCAATGCACGTAGCCCTTTGATGATCTTTTCGCCTTCAAATATTGCGTTTAAATCATCAGTTGTGCTTAGTGTCTCATATATATCGGAAATTGCGCCTGCCTATAGAGTTATTAATGATGAGGGCTTGCAGGTTAAATCTCTATACATAGACGTACCAAGATAACAGACCACCGGTCATGAGCCGAAACGTAGGCAAAGCTCGATTCATTTGAGGTGTCGTATCCCGCTATTGGCTATTAGCTAACCTTAGTATTTATCATGGAATATGAGGTCAATGAACTGAAATATCCTGGGATGGGATCAAATTCCATTGTTGGAGCTCTGGACAGAGTAAAGCCTGGAACACTTCTGGACAAAGATCGTTTGAATGAACACAAACACAAGCTATGTAACGTGAACTTGGCACTTGTCCCATATAAAAAGTATCCTGTACATGAAAAACTGTATTTATATCTGACGGGACGCATTGTATACTAAGACTTTGGCTTTAAATTGGTGTGAAGCACCTCGTTTTAGAATAATGCGAAATGCGAAGGGATGAGCGGGCACGTCCGACCTTTCACCATCATCCAACGCTATTTGCTAGGACACCTATCCGCACGGTTAATGATGAAATAGGAAGCATTAAGTAGGCTTCGTTACTATTCAACAAGGGAACAAGCCGTACAGGCCTTCTAATGAAGTTTTGCTGCGGATCCTGGCATCTTTTCCGTCCATGATGCACTATACGTATAATGTTATGTACTAAAGCTCTATATGCCATTCCATGTGTCTGATCAATTTAGATAACTGTATTTCTCATCCGCTTAATACGAGTTAGGGGTGAGTGCTAGAGGCAACCCAATTAGACATCTTCATAACTGGCGGGTGGCCTTTTTCGAACAAAAAACACTTCTACCGTGTTTACTTATAAGTATAAGCCGCGCCTGTTTGGGCGAACTTCCAACACGAACCAAATTGGAAAATCGCAAGGGACACACAGCTTGATCTAAAAAGAATAGAATGAAAGGGGAAAAGAAAAACATACAACAGGAGGGATTCGCTGGTGGTCACCCACCCAACTACTAACCTCCCGGCGTGTGGCTTAAGTACGGCTGAGCGGACGGGAAGCCCTGTTCTCCACACCCTATGGTCGTATGTATTGTTTCTATATCTAAGATGGAATATATAGAGTCATTCATATCACATAGGGCGAAGGATATGCTTCATTTGTAATACCGTTATGCAACCTGATCAGCTTAGAGGTTGTTGGCTATTGACAATAGGCAGTCTTCCACTGGGAGTTTTGAAATGGCGTGCAATAACCTTCATGTGTATTCTTTCACGATCATCCAAATAATTCGACACTATCCTAGTGCAAATATCTGTCCTACAAACGCCAAAGTCCCTGCAGGTAATCCTTCGCTTTAGGTCGGCCTCCGCATCAGAAAGCAAATCAAGTGGGATCTTAGTTTCTGTTGGATCATCAAATAGTTCAAATATCGCGATGGCCAGCCCAGCGGTAATCCTTATATCGCAGATCTATGAGCCACAGAAACCAAAGATAAACGTCCTTGTGTTGTCCATAGAGAGTATATACATACATTCCATCCCAGTATCCATACGCAGGGGAGCTCGCCCAGGTAAGGTTTGTGTACTAGATCAGGTATAGTTGCCCGATACCTTAAGACAGAGACGCAGTAACCCCAAATGATTATTATGGGCCACAACGCTCAAAACCACATCTTGACGGATTTCGTCTGTCTCCGTTCTCCAGGGAAAGACCTTATCTCTCTCCCAATCTACAGTGACTGATAACAGCTCTACAACCTAGGATCAACCAACCTCCTGGCCTTTGTTTCATACAGTTTCTCACGAGCTGTACCCCCTGCAGTACCTCCTTATAATGCAGATCTACGTTAGGTGTGTCTAGCACATTTAATAGAATGTCGAGTCTACGGCCCCAGAAGAGTTTCAAGGGCTCTCTGGTCACTGACACTGAGAAACCCTCGGTTCTCGTGGACCAAATATTGTGTTGAGATCGGGGCCATAGACCATGTTCTTAAGCCACTAATTGACGCTATGAATGATGAATGTCATGTCCACCAATGAGCTTCGATAGTATGGAAGATCACTCCTTCATGGATGTTATTTCGGGGATATCTGAGTGCGGATACTCCATTGGCTGTGTGCAAATACCAAGAAACCATCTGTATATCCTAAAATAACAACCACTCTATGGTTTGTGCCTCGGAAAGATTCTATGAAAACATTCAGTGCCATCCTGCGGTTAATATATTGCTCGCAGCTGATTAGCTTAGCCATGTTCCTCCTCGAGCCCGATGACGTTGACCAACAAATCTAGTCAAGACCATTGGTGCAGTAGTACTATGATCTTCGGTGCTGGCCGCCCTATGTTGGGGGTACTTTTGAAGATGAATGTAGAATGACATACAAGATTCACGTTATCAGCCAAGTCAAATAAGATCTCAGTGGGTATCTAGCGGCAAGGGTATCAAAGCATGGCTTAGATAAAAAGATAATAAGTTCCAATCTGCTGCAGCTAGATCCAATGAAAGGTTATGTTGAAGGGGTCAAGCTACCTCTCACCAGGGGACCTGAGGCTACCCCGGAGAATTCTATTTGCCGTGGGGCGCAGTGCTATAATACTGCAAGGGCGGATTGGAGTTATGAAGCTAGCCTTAGGCTATGGTGCGCCAAAGAATGTTAATGATCTAGTCCCACTCTTCACTGTAACAAGAAACAGACGAAAGATCTGTGAAGGCCGTGCCCGCTTTTCAGGTTCTCCATTTCTCACCCAATCTTGCCTATACGGCCGTTTCTCCTGCCGAGTCAACATCGTCTGGTGCTGTGAGGGGAGAATATGAAAGACATTGGTTTTTTACGGGTGGGGAGCACGTACCCCGGAATGGGAAATAAGGCCACCATTCGGACCGGCGATACGATGTCGATCTACTTGGCAATGCGGCAGGACAGCACAGCCTGGGGCAGCATTTGTTCTAAATTTGACAAGATCTGATACCTCCCATAGCTTAGAACTATCTCTCATACAATTCTGGTGCCAGACATACTTGGACTCTGTACCAGAGCCCCATATATAAATATGGCCTCCCGCCGCCCACTATCCGAACTAAAACAACACCACATCCCAATCTACAAGCGCTAGGTCATCATATACCTAATTTTTTATTATTCTTTACCAAACATCGGTATCATCGACATGAAGTGGACCGCTATTTTGATCGTTCTCAGTGCTGTCTCTACTCAGGTACAATGCACATTCATCCCATAATGGCTTCGCCGTATCCTAATCAATTCGTGTGTATAGGCTCTCGAGTCGCGCGACTTCGATGGCAAGGTCACTTGCGGTGGTGGCCTGCCCGCCGATTATAAAGCAATCCAGGGGGGTATCGATTATCTGAACGGCGTTGGTGGCACACCGGTGGAAGACCCGAATAAGTGTGGCCGGGTGAGCTGCTCCTATAATTCCGCCATCTACATGTGCAACTGGGTAAGTCAATCACTATATGTCGTACCTGAGGAGCTCTGACAAGATACCTAGACCAATGAGAAACAAGCTCTCAAATCATTTGCCACGCTTGCCTCTGGTGCACAAGCAATTATCGATAAATGTACGAATGACCTAGGTGTTGTTGGGAAGGTCGAGGCTCCTAATGGATGGGGTGTGGAGGTTGCCTATGCTAGCTGTTAGATGAGACTGCCAAGGGCGGTTTTCGACCCCAGTTCATAGTCCGAAACTTCCTTTAAAAGGCTATCAAGGCTGCTAGTTCATACTGTATAACTCAGGTCTTATGATGTGTCGTATCGGCTGCTTGTACTAGGAAGGCCGAGTATTATGATGGAAACAAAATATTTGACTCTGCAAGATATATCTCCAGCGCACTACGTGTTCCATGATAATATTATTACTATGAGAGTGATAACCATAAGTCATTGCAATGTGATTGACACGTATTAAAATAGATAATTATGAACAACTTGATAAATAAAGAACTAGAAATAACATGAGATAAATTTTCGAAAGTAAACTCATTCTATGTTCCCCGCTAATTCACAACCTCGCTCCATATCCGAACCTTAAGTAGACCACGATCATGGCAACGGCTCAGGGTCATCGGCGTTTTGTCTTTTTGGTGCTCACAAATGGAGCAGATGGACGTGAGCGTTTCTTTTGATTAAGACTGGAGTCACTATCCGCTACACCGAATAGAAGGCTCGTACTGTGCTCATTGATGCACTGAGTGATAGCCTGGATCCTGTCACGTCCCTTCAACATTTTGTAGTGGTTGTCGCAATCAACCTTATTCATGACAATGTTGGGACATTGATTCTTCCACCACGCAGCTGTGCCATCCTGGAAACGCGCAGGGAGGCCGAGGTAAAGACATCTTCCCTGGTATAAAGCAGGCCTGGCGGAGTGCTGAAGGACTCGGATGTGACGGTCAAAGTGTTCTCGGAACGGAGCAAGATCTTCTGGCTCAACGTCCGACATTCCGAGGGAGTTTCGGATGATTTCTTCGTCTGAGTTGCCAGTCGACGTGTGATTGATAGGTTCATAGGTTCCCGGATCCAGTAAGACGACAGATGCGGTGTGACTTCCGTAACGTGTCCCCCATACCTGTGCCATTTCGAACGCGATCAACCCTCCGACGGAATATCCACCAAAGATGACAGGCTGACCACGGATCAAATGAGGCTTGAGATTGATCAGATATGAACTGGCCCATTCCGCCAATGTCGCGGGACAAGAATCTGTACCAAAGAACGGATCGTCGACGAGAATAACATTGAGGCGGCGATCTAGTAGAGGTACAAGCGGCTCGAAGATAGTCGACTGCGCCAAGAATGGATGGATAAGGACAATAGTTGCTCTACCTCCCCGGTCATGGACGTGCAGATTGCCCGCGATACGACCATTTTTTGTTCTATCACGAATCTTAACTGCTTGGACCTGGATAGTTGAGGATGGAGCGACATCTGCCATGTCTACACGCAGTCCGGCTCGTCGAAGTAGGGCCAACAAGGTGATTGACCGAATGGAGTCGCCACCCAACTTAGAGAAGGGCATGGTTATATCCACCCGATCTTCGTTTATTCCCAAGACCTTAGCCCAGACTGATGCGATTGTGGCCTCAAGAGTCCCGGGTATGGCTGGAACAAGAACCTGCCTTCCAGCCGATACATCTGCCATGCACTGCTCATAGGCTGCATTTGCCATTTTCTGGATTGCTAACTTGTTCGTTTTGCCATGTGCTGTTCGAGGCAACGGCCCCTGCGGAAGTAAGAGATGCGCAGGTACCATGTAATCCGGGACGCTGCGCGAAATGTGGTCTTTTATCAAGGTCATCAAATCATCCCTATCAATCGAGGGCGACTGGCTTAGTTCGACAAAGGCTATTAGAGCCTCAGAGTCATTGTTTACTGCCTTGGCTACCACACATGCTGTCACCGCAGGATGAGTTTGGGCAACTGACTCTACTTCATTAATATCAATTCGCAGACCCCGAAGCTTCACTTGACCATCTTCCCGGTCGAGATACTCAAGGTTACCATCACTGTGGAATCTGCCTAGATCACCCGTCCGGAACATCCTTCCCTCGCGCGACGGGGCGAATGGATCAGGCGTAAACCGACATGCTGTTAGGTCTGGCTGGCCGAGGTATCCGCGCGCAACCTGTGGTCCTCCAATGCATATTTCTCCAATGGCACCGATGGGTACCGGCTCCTCCGTCCCAGGTCGTAAGATGTATATACGGCAACCCCCAGTGGGGGATCCAATCGGAAGGTATGCTCTAGCACGCCCACTCTCGGCACTTGGTCCTTGTAGCTGACATGCTGTTGCTTCAATAGTTGTTTCGCTTGGACCATAGCCGTTCCACACGGTGAGCTCTATAGGTGTCCTGCGGAGGAAGCTGGCACGAAACGGCTCACCTCCGAAAACTAGGTTCCGGAGATGCGGTAATTGCCTACTACCCTCACGAAGATCGTCGGGCAATAGACCACCGAGTGTAGGGGTCAATGCCAGGTGTGTAATATTCATACTATCAAGCCAGGTATTGAGTTGCGACAGCATATTGCTACGTCTCACCAGGGAAAAGCGACCACCCTTACATAGTGTCGCGAACAGATCACCCATCGAAGCATCGAACGTATAGGCCAAGAATGAAAGCCGGTTGGAAGTCCATGAACAGTCGACACTTCCTTCCTCGGACATTGTAAAGGCTGTTAGATTTCGATGCTCGACCATGACTCCCTTTGGCACGCCCGTAGATCCTGAGGTGAACAGAATATAAGCTAGATTGTTCAGAGAGGTAGGTCGGCTGCCTCCGGATACTGGTCCGCCAGACTGCCTGAGATCGCCTATTGTATAGGCAACAGCTCCTGTCGCGTTGGTCAGGATGTTGATCTTCTCGCTGCCGCTGATGCCATCCCATATCAAAATTGGCGGTTGTGTAAGCTCACAGATTTCCTGAAGCCGCTTGATCGGATAGTTCATATCTAACGGAATGAAAGCTGCTCCGGCCTTCAGAATAGCTAAAATTACAACCACCATATCCAAAGACTTGTCAAAAGCGATTGGAATCAACGGCTGATTTTCAACGTCAGTCATCCTGTTCTCAAGCATGCGTTCGATACTACCAGCAAGCATAGTCGCGGAATCCAACAGCTGCCGATATGTGAGGAACTGATCCTGCTCAAACTGGAGGGCTATCTTCTCCGGGGCCTTCTCTGCCTGTTGGCTGATAATGTCAATGACGGTTTGATGGGGATCGTTGGCGATGACATCCTGTTTACTTGCTAGCTGCTGCAACTTCGCTCTTTCATTGGCACTGATCACAAGTCTGGCATCAATATGTTTGTGTACTGCCTTTCGTGCAATTGATTGATCGGCGATGAGACTGAGCGCATCAATAACATGTTGCATCACCCAGTCGATATCTCCAGGCGGAAATATAACGGGATCAAATACACATCGGATTGAAAGGTGGCCAGTTGTGGAATGGCAAGACACTTCAAATACCAAAGGGAAGTCCACACGGCCTTGTTCAGATTGGGATATAGTGAAGTCATTTGTTTCTGGGCCCGCTTCCTGGTAAACGAATAGGACTTGGAACGGTAGTAGATCGGGACTTTCACTTGATAGCCTAATAGACTCGAGACCAATTTGCTGGTAGTGCATAGTATCCAAGTATGTGTCTCGACAGAGCTTCAGCAGAGTATGTAGTGATATTCTTCGAGATTGTGTACGATCATTACTTTGAAACGTTTCCTGCTTTGTCATGTTAATTCTGACGGGGTGCGTAGCGATACAAGGACCAGCCACAAAGCCGGTGTGATATCTGCCACTTGATACCTCACCCAGGATCACATCATCCGAATTGCTATGTTCTGCTATGGTTAAAGCCAAGGCTGCCCTTGCCATTGCAGCTGGTGTTATCTGGAATCGCTTCGCAATTTTGCGAGCGTCGCCTGCCCACTCACCAATCTTGATCTTGGGGGATCGATCTACTGCCATAGGACCCTTGAGACCATTAGTTACAGGCCATGTAGCACTCATACCCCCTTTAAGGTAGTCCCTCCAGAAGGCGCAAGCTTTATCGGCGTCCCCGTCCTGTAGCGTGCGTACAAACGTTGAGAAAGAGACCCGATCCTTGTGTGAACTCTTGCACAATGTGCTACCCTCTTTGTAAGTCCCAACCAGGCCTTGGATAATCGAAGAGAGGTATTGCCCGTCGTACAAAGCGTGATGAATTTTGAGCTTGAGACTCCATCGCCTTGAGCCTCTCTCTCGATCCAATTCCAATGACACTGGTATCTTGCCCATATCTATGTGCGGTTGAATGTCGCCGCTGCGTGCCTTTTCACCCTGAATTGTGGCAACTCTTTGAACCTCAACAGAGCTATCACGAAAGACTGCCTGCAAGAAAGAACGGCCACAGATACCTTGCTGACTTGACGCATCGATACTAGGTAGAAATGCTGTGCGGAGCATCTCCTCCCTTTTAACAGTGATTCTCCAAGTAGCAGACAATGCCTCCAGGTCGAGGGCAGAATTTATTGTTACTTGCACAACCGCCTGATATGCTGAGCGGCCCTCAAGAACAATGTCGCTTGTAAGGACACCCTCTTGGAAAGGGGTGCATGGCATTACCCTTTCTATGTCTCCATCGTGTAGTCCAGCTTCCCTGACTGCTGCTCGCCAACCCACAACTTCAATCGGGGCAAGGTCTGTGAGTGCGTGCGATACTCCGACCGTGTGTTCATTCATTTCACCGTCCCTCTGCGACGAGATTCTCCTGGCGAGCTGTGCGGGAGTTGGATAATCAAATAAATCTCGGACATTTAGAACAGATCCGAGTCGACCAATAATTTTGGATACCGCTCTCGTCGCCATCAGAGAGTGTCCGCCGAGATTGAAGAAATTATCCATAATACCAACTTCTGTCCCAAGGATATTGGCGAATTCCTCGCAAAGAGTCTGTTCCAAGTCGTCTCTGGGTGCCACATACTCTCTCTCTATCTCATCTACCGATGGGGAAACAGTCACTGTCATTTGTGCCAGTCTCTTTCTATCCACCTTGCCACTATGGTTTATAGGTAGCTGATCGAGGACCTTAATGATAGAGGGTACCATGTATGAAGGAAGTCGTTGCTGCAACCCTTCTCTCAAGGTCTGTTCAATGGGCTTCCGTAGTCCGGGCAGCATTGGATTGTTTGTCAATGTGTCAGCGTGGCGGCCTTCGTGGTCTGTTGGGAACTGAAATGCTGCCCGTCCCTGACTTTGTTCTGACTGGATGCGGTGGAATATCGCGTCGAAACCGCCATCCTGTGAAAATTGTCGAGCCCAGCTTACCTCTACCCGAAATCCTGTCATGGAAGCTATGTTTATCAGATCAATAACCGAGAGTGAGTTGCGCTTGTGGGCCTCGTCGCGAATAGATGTCACTCCCTGCCAAGCCTGGGTCTGATTCTCAAGTGATTCCAGGACGACCCTTTCAACTATTGTCTTTTCGTGAGGGATATTCGCCACGGCGACAACATCGGTATCGTCGACTCTCTTGCTAAGAATATCGATGAGTGCAGCTTGATCCATTCCTTCCGAGACAAAGTCAATCCATTTGTGGCTCTCAACGGTATAAATCGAGAGGGGATGATCTCCATGGACAGTATGGATGACAGCCGAATAGCGATAACAGCTCAGTTCATTAGTGGCTCGCATCTTCTTAGGTAGAATTTCAACATGCCGGATAAGGCCGGGAAATCGGTGAGGCAAAGCAGTAAAGAAGCCTGGGTCGACAAGTAACTCTGTCTCATTCTCTACAGTCTCAGCCATAATCTTGCGGATCGCGCTGGGCTCAGCCTTGTCCTCGAGAATGTGTAAAGCCTTGGACACTTGAAATTGGCTATACAAGGCGTAGGAGCGTATATCGCCAAAAAACAGAGTTTTCGCCTTGTGCGCTTTCAGTAGATCGCCTATTGTTCGAGCAAGATAATCTCCGCCTGGGAAGTACTGGGCGACCGAGTTGACCACTACAAGATCTGGCTGCGTAGTGCAAAACTCTGCTATCTTGCCCACATCTGCCGCTGTCCCGGTATGCAGTTGAACCTTGTCTTTCAGGTCGCCACGATGATCATGGATGGTCTTTTGGACAAAGTCAACAATTGGCCGGGCGGGCTCTAGACCCACGTAGCTCCTCAAGCCCTGTGGTATATTGAACAAGATCATTCCAGAGCCTGTCCCTACCTCCAAGACATTGCCAGGGGGGCGGCCATCTAGCAGAGTTGAAATGGTGTCATCCAGCCATTCATTCATCTCCCCTTTGTCAATGTTAGTTCCGTCGTACATCGACGTCCAACCAGAAAAGTCGCGGCCAACTTGATGACTCTGAATCCCAACGTCATACACGGCTGTGCTGAAGATCTCCTTCCATCCTTCCTCTTGCTTCTGCTCGTCATTGTGTTCCTTATCTTCGGTATTTCGCTCCTCTCTCACAAAAGCAACCAGACGAGGATCGTGTTCAGCATCGTTTTGCTGCAAGACAACAACCGCTTCGGCCAATCTTCCTTGATCCAATAGAGCCTGCTCTATCTCGCCTAGCTCCACCCGATGTCCTCTAATTTTGACCTGGTCATTGAGTCGGCCGAAATATTCCAGCTCACCATCAACTGGGCGATACCGGACACGGTCTCCGGTGCGATACGCCCTAATCGAGCGCCCGTTGATCGTGACAGTGATGAACAACCCAGTATTCCGTTTAGGATCTGTATAGCCCCGTGCAAGTCCGTCACCAACCACAACAAGCTCACCCATCACTCCTGGGGGAACAGGGCGTAGCTCTTGGTCCATGACATATGCCCCCGAGTTCTTAATGGCTCGGCCAATTGGTACGCCATTGAGACATTCACTGTCCTTCGATATGCGATAAGCTGTACTGACGATGCTGTTTTCCGTTGGCCCATACGCGTTTATCACGCTCGATGCAACTAGGGCCCGTGCCATGGACATGTCTTTAGGGTCTGCTCGGTCACCACCCACAATCAACGTATCGAGCTGCGCAACGACACCCGGTGATTGGGAAAGCACCTGCTTCAACATAGCGGGTGTGAGCACAGCGCATCGGACGCGCGCTTCGTGGAAAGCTTTCTCCAAAGCAGTATAATCCAGGACCGTCATAGCATCTATACAGATAATCGTTCCACCATTGAGAAGCGGAGTAAAGATCTCCAAAACCGAAGGATCAAACGCAATGCTAATCAGATGAGCCCACGTCTTGCCACAATCATCCTCGTTCACGGTGTTGCCATGTTTCATACGTGAAACGATGGCTCTATGCTCAATCATAACGCCCTTCGGTTGACCAGTCGAACCAGACGTGAAGATAACATACGCTAGACTGCTGGCGGAAGGGGACGCGACAGGGTCCACAGGAGGTATATCGTTCGTCTCCATGATACAGGAGATGGGCATTATTTTAACATCTTTGAGCGCAATGACTGGAGTTCGAACACCGGGACCAACCAAGATAAGTCGAGGACCTTGAAGGGAGGCCATGATAACCTCAATCCTAGCATCGGGGACTCTTTCATCCAAGGGTAAATACGCCATGTTGGCCTTCAAGATTCCCATAAATGTGGTAATTGTTTGGCATGACCGCTGGGAGAACACAGCAACAATTGTTTCAGCCGGCAATCCCTGCCCTACCAGCCAGTGACAAATCCTATCAGATTGCTGGTCAAGCTCAGCATAGTTTAGTTGGCAGGACGAGTCCTTGACCGCCACTGCTGTGGGAGAGGCAGCGACCTGCTGGCCAAAGAGTTCGACTACACTTAGTTCTTTCGGGTAGTCAGTGGACGGAGTTCGGACTATGTCCACATCTTGAAAAGTCGACGGTGCTTGCATGAGTGGTATAACATCAATCTTTGTATTAGGGCGTTGCACGCCATATTGGAGGATACTCATGAAGACTGATGATATTGCTTGGATTGTCTCGGAGTGAAAGAGATCAGTGGCATACATGATCTCACCTGCGAGGCCATCGGCATGCTGATAGAAGTGAACCTCTAGATCGAACCTGGTAGCATATGTGACATTGATTCTTTCAGTGTGGAGCCCTTCAAGGGAGATCTGATCAAAGCCCTCCGGGTGGACAGCGAATACTGTCTGGACCAATGGGTTACGATCCGTAGCTCTTGTGGGTTGCAGCTCTGAGACAATATCCTCGAAGGGGACCTCCTCATTATTGAAGGCCGCCGTTACGGTATCCCTGACATGCTTTGTCAATGTATCGAATGAATCAGTTTCCGATATATGAATCCTTATGCATTGCACATTGACAAACAACCCGATTATGCCTTCGTGCTCCGCTCTACTCCGGTTCGTTATTGGTGTCCCAACAGTCGCATCCTCGGTCCCACAGAGACGATAATGAGCGGCTCGGAATGCTGCCAGCAGGGGTACAAATGGCGTTACTTGATAGCTGTGGCAAAATCTTCGGAGCTGGTCATATATCTCCCCTGTAATGCTCAGTGTTCTCACTTCAGCATTGCCTGATGGACTGGACGGCCGTGCCTTGTCACAGAGAAACTCAGCCGGCTGGCTACCTTGTAACTGTTCAGACCAGTACTTGAGCTGATGGCGGTGCTTAGCAAGTTGCTCCTCCTGCCGTTGCCAGACAGAATAGGCAGGATATTGAAGCTGGAGTGGTGGCAATCGAGTCATTGGATCACTTCCTCTGATAGCCGCAGCGTACAGCACCGCTAGCTCCCGAAGCACAATACCCATCGACCAGCCATCTCCTATGATATGATGTATAACAATCGATATGACATGGTTCTGTGAATCCATCCGAAAGACTGACGGTCTCCATCCAGGCTCTCGTGTAAGGTCAAAAGGCGTGGTCTGCTCCTTAAGGAGTGCCTTGTGAAGCGCTTGCTCCTTATTGCTTCCATTTATATCTGTTACTCGCAATGGCCTGTGCTGAAATGGATGGACCACTTGAAGAGTTACTCCGTCTTTTGGCTCGAAGGTTGTTCGAAGGGTTTCATGCCGCTGTTCAAGGGCAAGGAAGGCCGCTTCCAACGCATCTAGGCGAAGCGGGCCTCGAGCCCGGAAGGCCAATATCATTAGATACCAACTTAAGCTTTGGTGTAGCTGGTCTAGGAACCACAGCCGAGATTGAGCAGAAGATAGCTCCACAGGCTCTGAAACTCGGACCAATCTTGGCTTCCGTGCTTCTGATTGCTCTGATGATTCGCCTGGTTGATAAATCCGGGCACATAAGGAACGAGGAGTAGGAAATTGCAAGATATCTCGGAAGGTGATTTCAAGATTCAGCTCGCGATTAATTCTGGCAGCGGCTCGGATGGCAGTGATGGAATGTCCACCCATGTTCAGGAGATTATCATCGACTCCCACTCGACACGACAACACATCACCAAACACATTACATACAACCCTCTCCGCTTTGCTCTGGGGTTCGGAATAACTGGCTGTTGCGAGTTGCGCCTCGTCCTCGATCAGTTTCGTGGCTCGATTCGACAGCTCACGTCGATCAACTTTTCCATTCATCGTATGTGGAAGATGCTCTTTCACCTGGAAGATAAACGCTGGCACCATGTACTCCGGCAAAGCCTGAGACGCCTTGGACATGAGCTCCTTTTTAGTTTGGGACCAAGAAAGCTCTCCAGACGCTCCGTTCTGGTCATCGGTTGTAGATCTTGTATGTAACTCGACGAATGCTGCCAAACAGCCGCCATCAGATGTGTCAGCTTTAACAACTGCACAGGCCTTCACTCGACTATGCATTGTAATTACTGCTTCAGCCTCCTCCACTTCTATTCTTTGGCCTCGGAGTTTGACCTGATTGTCAATGCGCCCAATGTAGTCCAGCGTCCCATCAGGCAAGAACCGGCCGAAATCTCCCGTTCGATATACCAGTTTAGAGTCAGGGAAGGGGCTAGGTTGGAATTTCGACGCTGTTAGTTCTGGATTTCCCAAATAGCCTCGCGTGACTTGCGGCCCTCCTATAATGATCTCCCCAACTTCCCCAACAGCTACTTGTTGGAAGGTCTGTGGCACTACAACATAGATTCGACTTCGTCCGTAAGGCAGCCCAACGGGAATCTTTTGTACAGACTGGTCGCTCGGGTCAGTGTTATAGAGTGTCGCAACGACTGTGGTTTCGCTAGGACCGTATCCGTTAAATATACGACATTCTTTGGGCATATCTCGTAAGAGGGAAGGGTGGAACACTTCTCCTCCAAGAGTAATAACACGCAGAAAAACTGGAATCTGTTCATTGAATGCACTTGCCACGGCAGGCGTCGTGCATAGATGTGTTACGCTGGTCTTCTCCAACCACTGGGGCAGTGAGGATAGCAAGCTCGTTGTTGAACCAAGTATAAGCCGTCCCCCACATCCTAGTGTGCCGAAGACATCTAGTATTATAATGTCGAACGTAGGGCCTGTCAACTGAAGCTGACAAGCAGTCCAGTCCCCCATAAAACCAGGCACTTTGGTACGTATAACTGCCGCGATATTGCGGTGCTCAATCATGATTCCTTTCGGCACCCCAGTCGTCCCTGAGGTGAAATGAACACATGCCAACGAGGAAGCCGAAAACCCTTCTCTTCTTTTATTGAGAGAACGTTGGCCTAGTTGAGGGTTCTGCTCATTGAGAAGATCGCCTAAAGTGAATATTGATGCACTTCTCCTGCGTGCGATTCCGCTCAGTTTCTCTGCGCCGGTCATGTTGCCACACAGAATAATGTTTGCCTTGCACAGCTCAAGAATATATGCGATTCGCTCAACCGGGTGATTCGCATCAATGACGACATATGCTAGACCAGCTTTCAGAATCGACATGATGGCTATAATCATATCAATGCTCTTTTCAAACCAGATTGCAACCACCTCCTCGTAATCAGCTGGTCGTGGGACTAAGCGCCCGATTTGGTACGCAAGGGCGCCTGCCATCTCGTCGCATCGTAGGTTCAGATCGGCGTAGGTCATATACTGGGAATTCTCGTATTGTAAAGCGATCTTTTGTGGCGTTCGCTTTGCCTGGAATTCAAATATTTCATGGACTCCAACCTCAGTTTTGATGTTAGGATCGGTCGAACAGTGGAGCTGCTCCTGTGGTATAGCGTCGATTTCGTGTCTCTTGACAATGTTGAGAAGTGGATCACCGTCCGAGCTCCGGTGATGAAAGGTATAATGGGATAGGTGGGTGTGGTTTCCTTGCAGCCATTGCAAATACCCACCAAAGGTTCGCAGGAGCCTAGTTATATAGTCGTCCGTATACCTATTTTGATGATAACGTATACTGACGTGAAAGAATCCTTCTCTCGGTGGCAATAGCTCGACGACCAAAGGAATGTCAGTTTTTGTCTCCCGGCAATCCCATAGGAAACCGCCAACCCCATTTGAAGGATACGACATGTCTGTCTGGCAAACAAGGCTGACATCGATATGATAGGCTAGCTCCGGTAACAGTGATTTGAGCTGACCAACAGAAAACCCATGTTCAACATCGTGGATTGACTTCAGTGACTGCGCAACATCGGATAGCGGGGTATCTCTTGGAAACCGGGCATGCCGAATTTGAGGAGCCAATAGAGGACCGAGGACCCCTTGATGCTGCTGTGAAAGAGCCTTTCGACCTGACATGATCTCCAGGAACACTGTCTCACTGACGTCCTGGCACGAGCACAATGCCATCGATAGCGCCAATCTTGCTATCCAGGCGGGAACGGCAGCTCTAGCAGCATGAGGGGGAAACCTCGTTTCGATGCGGCTTGTTTGCTCGGCGTGCCGGAAGTTCTCAGTCGATCGCTGGTCAGGCTCCATACTTTGGAGGTTAGGTTTGATTTGCACTGCCGCAAACTTCTCCTTGATTTGAGCGCGAGTATCATCATTGCACCGTTTAGCCAGGGCTTTGTTGGCTGCAAAGATGTCGAATCGCGGTACTACAGATGCTGGGGAGTCTAGCTCATTTTGAATCCCAAGTAGTAGCTGGCGTGCCGAAGTCCCATCTAGTATTGCGTGGTGGAAGCTCAGAGTCAATCGTGATCCTTGTTGATCGGACGACTGCGAAAGAGAGATCTTCCATGGCAATTCCCCGGACCACTCTACACCGGCTGAAAAGGGCGATCCTATCATATAAAATACCACATTTGTATTCTGGGCGTTGTACCCAATGAAGGTGCCCATCTTGAGAAGGTATTTCGTATCGAGAACCACAAGACGCACCATGGTTGACTTTGTGCTGTTGCCATTATCGTCCCAACAAAACAATGACCGCAAGATGGCGTGTTTTTCTATCAGTCTCTGCAGGGCATGGGACAGCTGGGTGGCCTGGATCTTCTGAGTCGTAGTGAAATGGTATGTTTCCAGATAGACCTGGTGGTCCACGTCCATCATTGTCGCAAGAATCATCTCTTCTTGCAACTTGGAGGCCGCATGTGCCATTTGGATGTGGGTAAGGGGGATTTTAGCATGTTGAATCGAGTCGGCAATAGTATCCATAGCGAACGTAGGCTGTAATGCCTCTCTCTCAGGGTCTAGACTACCCATAATAAAATGGAATAGTGATCGTATCTTTATCAACCTCCGTGGTGGCCTCCAGAGGGGTAAGTCAACAATTGCAGAAAATACCAGTCAAATGTCCTGATATGAGAAGATGCGGAAAGAATGCCAGTACTCAGAAATCTCCCTTTTTAAATCTAGTTTGGCGCTTGGGGTGGCTGTCCGCCCTTCCCAGTCGATACGAGCGTGTAGTCCACATGTTTCAAGTTGAATTGCTACTAGTAGCCAGTTCCTAATGACCGAGCTTACTGTCCGATCAGCCTTGGAGTGGCGTTCCTCCCAATAGATTAGAAGTACCTTCAATCACTATACTCCACTATGTTTAGCCAGGAGACTCGTGGCTCCCAGCTCCATGGGGCATACATACTGTGGGAACACCCAACAGATACGATAGAAAACTATTTGATTAATACATTAATATACACCTTGTCATCCAGCGAAATCCCAATATGTCTAGGATATACTTTGTATATGATTCTAGTGGCGGCATTCTTTCACAATGACTCCGTAAAGTGAGTATAAACAGCCATTTCTTTCAGAGGCTACATTTTTCTACTCTCCCTACATGAATAAGTAAATACTAGGATTTTTTTTAAAAAAAAAAAAACCAAGAAAACAAAAAAGAAAAGAAAGAAAAAAGAAAAAGAAAAAACAAATACTGTAGGTAAGATGAAAATACATGAGATTTAGTAATAGGTTTGCAGGGTCCAGGCCGTAGACCCACACCGAATCCAGCCGTAGTTCGAGATCTGCACCATCGCGCACGAGTTGCACGGTTGCACCTTAACTTAGGGAGGGTACGGGAGTACCTGACCTACTGATTGTCGTTAGGAGGCTGGTAATAGTGTCATCTCTGTCCTTACGCCCAAAATTGGTTCTCTATAGACCGCCAAAGCTAACCCAGTTGTTTCTACGCCACGAATGCTTGGCCGGTAAACGAGAGCTGTACATCGGTTTCAGCTTCTCACATTCCTCTATGTACTATCAGCTGAGCGGAATGACAGCGTGTTGACAGCTGAACCATGCATGTATGTGTGGATGCGCTATTGAACCTTCTTGATTGAAACCCGACAGCCTTGCCTAGCTGGAATCGAGGCGGTTCTGTGAATCACGCCGTTAATAAGCTGCATACATATGTGCTATTTTCTTCGAAGAAAATCAAATCAAGCTCCGGGAAGTATTAGTGGTTAGTCCTATTAGCTTCCATAACCTGGCCTCAACAATTCCTATACGTCAATTCCTAGCTCCAATTTAAATTGAATAACAGTATGATTTACTCTCCCGACATCTTTATATATGCCTTCAATTCTGGTCGAATGCCCCTCAATTAAGCTACTTGAATTCAACATCTTTCTTTCGCCAACAGTCCGAGCTACGCTTTGCGCTACAGTCAAGTATAACAATGCCCACTCTCTCTGGATACTATACCTCTTTGTCGGGGCGAACCCTAACCATCAATGAACGGGATGAGCTCACTCTTCTCCCCAGAGGAAAAGAGCTAAATGATCAGACTAAGCTCCGTGCGGACGGAGAGTTCTGGCTGTGCCGTGACGATGGTGTAAGTAATCACAACTGCATCCTAGCTAGTCACTACGTACAGACTCTAAAAGATATGATGCAATAGAGGGTCGGCAAATTCGGCAATCCAACCAAAGTAAGTTTAGTTGTCCCTGGCACCCGATCTACACGAACGTGACCCTTCTTGGACCCATATCTGAGACTCAACAGGCCATCTTACATATCAACGGACAAGGTTACCATATCTGGGTGGAGCCCCGTGGCTTCAGCAATGGAATGACCGAGGTAAGCTATTCGATCATGATTCAGCCGACGTGTACGTCGCGCCTGATGTTTATATTTGCTAACCATGGGGCTTGCCCTACAGTACGGGCTGGTACCTATTCTGCCGCAGCACGAATATAGCAACACATTCCTGGCGGTCAATGATCTCGACCAACTAGATATCGTCGGCCAATGGGGGGCTGAGGCAAAATTTCGCTGCTTTGAATAGGATAGTGCACTCATATCGTGAGCTTCCGCGCTCTTTCCTTTTGCCCGAAAATTTGAATGCGTTACATAATATGAAATCTTAGAAGGATTGCTATTCTCTCTAAGCTGCAGCTAGCCAACTTACAACGCTACGCTACTGACATCTTCTTTCTCCCATCTCACGTAATACTAGTATAGCATAGTATATCTCATGTAGTTCAGTAGATATGACCAACCTCATAGATACGAAAGCATGCAATGGCATACATGTAGCGAGATATATCAGATGCCGTATGCATGGCTTCAGCTGCGCGTCATTTATGTTTTTCTTACCTAATTGAAATATATGCAAGTTAGTTAGAGGTGAATGGAAATAAGTAAGCCTGGCTCGAAGATTTAACAATAATCCGAATATTATTTTTTCCTCCTTACAACTGGATTTCATTTCCTGAGCTGCTTTGTGGGTGTTTGCAAGGCAGATACCCAAAGTAAGGGATTGATGGTGGTAATGACCTGCCCGATCAGCACTAGTAATAGTAATAGATCTGCATGTCCACATACCAACTTCCTAATTGGACAATTGTCGATGACCTATCGAATACAAGTCACTGTCCGCAGATCACCGCGGGCACTCCGAGATCCACTTCGGGAATATCCGCTCCGAGGTTTTCATTGCTTTTTCATCGAGCATGACCAATACGACTTTGATAACAGTGGGCCGTGTGGAGACAAGATTGCCCACGCCAATCCAGTACTCAGTAAACTCGGTGAGCTCCATCCTCCGATTCGTACCACGATGAACCACGTCGATCTCCCGGGGAAGGTGCCATCAGTCTGGCTGGCACCTGCACCTGTGTCTGCTAGGGCCAGGCACGAGGTTAGCTGCTGGAGCCGTACATCGTTGTCACTCGGCAAAGAATTAGGCCTTCTTCTTCGAGGCTGGCATCCACCCAATCGTACACGTGTGGATGAATACCCGAGGTTATTGTCTAGAAAGGTATCCTCCTCGTATTAAGGTAAGGGTAAGGGTAAGGATAACAAGTTTAAGTTTTTATTTATTTATTTTTGCGTTTTCTTTTCTTTTTCTTTTCTTCTCTTTTCCCCTCCAATGAAGACAAAGGCACCTGGGTATGTTGCTTTGTATGACTGACGAACTATGATAAATGTACGCAATCGTGGAAAATGAAGCGTGATAGACTGCTGCTGATTTCATTCTTCTCGCTGTGGATCATAACTATAGTGGGTCTAGACGAGGGTTCGTGGCGTTCATGGCTGGCTGAATGGTTTCAATAAACTGCATCCCTTCGAGGATCTAGACCCTAAACCCCTACCTAGAAGTTTGGAGTGACGTGGCCCCTTCGTATCCTATGATCAGAGAGTGAGAACATGATTTCAAAATAAGGTGCATTTGAAGCACCTCATTAGTACGAACCCTGTCGTATTAGAAAGACTACGATCCGACCAGCCCAGACCCACAAGATCCTCGAGATCAGCACAACGAACGAGGTCGGGAACATCCGCGGGATCAGCAACACATACTCAGATGGGCTGGCCGACTCTTCGGCTCCGAGTTGTTAGTATTAAGTGGACATTATGGGGACATTATGTGGGTCTTCTGGCTCTAGACCGGAGATCCTCATTCAGGTAGACTAGTGTAGTGACAATTGGATGTCTCTCTTGGGGCATCCACCTGGCTGATTTAATCACACTCTCAATGTGACTTTCTCTCACCACTGCCCAACACACATCGCTCATATTGGTGTTTCCTCAGTCATCAGTCTGTTTCAAACAAACATGGGGTTCTTCCACAGTGCCCTCTCCCTCCTTATGGGTGCATTTTCACAAACCATGGCACAGACCGCGCCTCCACAGATGGAAGGTCGCATAGATGTCTCCAAGTATAGCTCATCCGATATCATTACTCGCGATGTCTGCATCATCGGCGGCGGACCAGCAGGTACCCACGCTGCCATTCGCCTACGTCAGCACAACAAAAGCGTGGTGGTTTTAGAGAAACAGGACCGCCTCGGAGGCCAGACAAACACCTACATCGATCCCGAGTCCGGTCGGGCCGTTGACTACGGCGTCACCTACTTCCAGAACCTGTCATCTGTCCGAGAAATGTTCGAGCACTTTGAAATCCCTTTGACGAAAGCTGTGTTCGATTACAAGATGCACATGTTTGACTTCCGCACGGGAACGCCAGTCCAGGACTCCTCGAAGGCGGAGATGGCAGCCTTTATGGAGAAATATATGACCCAGCTGGCCAAATATCCCTATCTGAAGACTGGGTTTGATCTACCGGATCCAGTGCCGGAGGATCTGCTTCTTCCATTCGGAGAATTCCTGCAAAAGTATGATATGATGCCAGCGGTCGGCCAAATGGGCGGGTGGATCAACGCACTTGGCGATTGGCAAAATATGCCCACACTGTACATCATGAAGTACATGTGTGCTGACACTATGAACGGGGTAAAGACTGGATTCGTCCGCCCGGCCGATCATAATAACAGTGCCATATACGATGCCGCCCGTAAAGAGCTAGGAGTAGATGCACTGCTGAACAGCAGGGTGGTACAGATGGATCGAGACGATGCCAAAGGCTGGGTCTACATGGAAGTGCAGTCTAGCTCACAGACAAGGCTTATCCGCGCGAAGAAGATTATTGTCGCCTTCCCACCTCACCTGGATAACTTCGGAGGCTTCGATGTCAGCCCCAAGGAGAAGGAGCTTTTCTCTCAATTCCAACACATTTACTTCTATCCCGCATTGGTCCGCATCCAGGGCATTCCCGATAATGTCTGTTATATAAACCGAGGGGCGGATCACCCGTTCCTGCGTCCCCAGCTACCGGGCATACTGATGATGAGAACAAGCGACGTGCAGGGGCTATGTACAGTCCATTTCTCCAGTCGTTCTCCACTGTCGGAAGAACAGGTGAAAGCTGGCATCGTGAAAGGCATCTCTAGTATCAGAGAGACCCAAGGTATTGACGGCACTGACCTTGAGTTTGTCAGACTAGCAAATCACAGCCCCTACCAGATGACAGTCTCAGCCGACGCCATCGCGCATGGGTTTTACCAAGAGCTTAACGCATTGCAGGGTGAGCGGCACACCTATTATACTGGAGCCACTTTCGACTCGCACAACACACCACAGATATGGAATTTTACAGAGCAACTGCTGCAGGAGCAAATATTGAAGTCGCTGGAGTAAGTCGTGTTTCGGTGATAGCAACTATAGGTGTGACCTGTAGTTGTATGTTCTTTGAACAAAGCGCGGTCTGCTAGGAATTCAATTTATCTCTAGGCCTGTTCCTACCGGTAGAATGTGTAATGAAAGCATAATGGACATTCGTTGCGATAGTGCCGTAGAGGATGTAATGATCGAGTGTTTCCAGCATGTATATAGTTTTTTGTAGGACTCCTCCAATCTAAGAGCGGCCGGATTCTGACTTCCTTATACACTATCTAGAAAGGCCCGATTGAAAACATCATCATCAGAGGAATATATTCCCATCCCCTCTCGAAGATCTGCTTGTTATGAGGGGCCTTGTGACGTCGAGAGCAGTGACTAGTATACACTCATCGTCAGTGCCAACATAAATTCTCCTACTCACCACGGACTGTACCGTTATTATACGATAAATTTCTTCCAACGTCGAAGGTGCAATCACCCTTTACGAGCGACGCTTGACGAACAGCGTCCCGGCTGCATGCTGTTGCCGTCGGCCAGCGCAGCAAGGACATCTAACGAAAGTACACCGGTCACAGCAACAGGGTATGCCTTCGCCTCCAGTCCAGGGATAGTTGTATAAACATAAAAAGAAGTTTATATTCTCCAATCATCGTGAGATAAGGCCCGGAATCTATATCAGGCCTCCTCCACTTATCCCCCCTAGATTCAAGTTGGAAAACTGGTGGTGGTATCAGGTCAAAGGAATACACGTTCCTATCACCGTAGACAATAGGCGGTTGGTCTATCCTGTACTCCCGGCACTGACATCGATGCTGCACCTAGCCTTCTACTATCTCTTTCCTAGGAAGACCTGGTTCCTGCCAGGAATCGCAGAATTGCATTCAACTGCCCTACCGTGGGCCTGACCTTGTAAAGGATAAGTTATGTCCGCTCCCACTTCATACTTAGACCCTGTCCACGCTCAATGGGATGATGATGGATACCAGTGCATCGAAATGATCCAGTACGTAGTATATTTCTCCAATTATATCGACTAAGGACGTTTTCAACAGTTTCTTTTCAAAGATTATATATATCTAAGCAGGCTTGACTCACCCTGGCCGAAGCACTAAATTGGCAAACATTGAAAGTAACAAAAGCATGACGTAACTCCCCACCAGAACACCATCAAGCAAACCCCTTCCAAAAAACTTTTCCATCCACGAGACCTTCATTTTAGTACACCTGAACGCCAGTCCTTACCCCACAAACGGAGTAACATGGCAGAAAACTCAACCCCGAAAAGCGGTACCCCGCCGCCGAAAAATTCTCTCAGTACCCGTGCGCTAGACCTATTCAGGACATCGTAGGCTACGCTCGGTCGGGCCGGCGGGTCACAATTTGGCATGTCACGGGCCGTGTGACGATTGTGTAGGCTACGTTGACTTGATTGGGTATAGTGCCACAGGGGTAGAGGTTCTGGGTTACATTGATAGAGGGATTTTGATGACATATAGTTTCTACGTGGATTTTGAGGGTGGATTTCTTTTAGTAAAGGTGGTGAAGGAATATTTAAAATCTGGTGAGTTTGGGAGAGGTTTGATTGTGTGGTTTTATACCTTTTTTAACTTATTGCTGAGAATTACGATTATCAACTGCTGTCGGTACTAGAGTTATTCATTGAGAGATTCTAGTGAAAAAGAATACACGGAGAAGAGAGGAAAAATTGAGTATATTCAAAATGGCCGCAAAACCACAGATCTGCGTCATCGGGTCCCTCAACATCGACTTCGTCACATATGCCCGCCGCTGTCCCGGGCCTGGCGAAACGCTAACAGGTTCCTCCCTGTCCATTGATGCAGGCGGTAAAGGCGCCAACCAAGCGGTTGCATGCGCACGAGCAGCTTTTACCTCCAAAACCCAGCAAGATGTGGCTGTGAGTATGATCGGCGCAGTGGGTGCAAACGATCCATATTATCCGACGTTATTACAGCCAGCATTAGAAAAGTCAGGGGTAGATACCACGGGAATTGAGCAAAGATCAGACTGCCAAACGGGCTCGGCGACTATCATCGTGGAGGAAGGCGAGCAAGGAGAGAACCGCATTGTCGTGGTACCGGGAGCAAACCATGATGGAATGAATGATGTCGATAAGCTCCTTTCCGTTGTCCAGACACAGTGTCCTGCTCCCCCGCAGGTCGTGGTTCTGCAGGGAGAGATTCCGAGGTCGACTGTGATTGGTCTGATGCAGCATTATAATACGAGCGAGAATCCGACGAATGTCGTCTTGAATATTGCACCAGTGTATCCGGATGGTATTCCCCTGGCTGCATTGTCCGGCACAGCTGTCTTGATCATGAATGAAACGGAGACTATCCAGATGGCGGAATCAATTCCTGATTTCCCCGTGGGATCTCAAACCGAAGCCGATCTGCAACCGGAGCTGTTGGCTCCACTGTTCCACCAGGTGGCTAAGATTCCCATCGTTTTGATCACGCTCGGTGCGAAGGGGGTGTTCTTCTCGACAGCCACTGGTCGGAACGGTTCTGTTCGCGGTGTGCGTGTTAAGAATGTGGTGGACACCACTGCCGCTGGAGATACCTTTGTGGGCTACTTCTCGGCTGAATTTGCAAGGCACGCTGCCACGGGACAGCCTCTCGAGGACTTTGACGCTTTGATCGAGTTTGCGGTACAGCAGGCGAATCAGGCAGCCGCCATGTGTGTGCAGAGAAAGGGCGCCATTGAAAGTATCCCATTTGCATATGAGATCACAGATCGCCAATGAGGCGAAGCAATACCCGCGAAATGCAATAAAGAGAGATGATAATGAATGATTTACCGATCAATCCACCGCGTCTTCATCGTACTGTGAAATGTTCCAGCCGCATCGCAGATCATCTATCTCAGAATCTAGTTTAATTCCAGTTACCGTAGTAATACTACTCAGTAGCTTGAGCAGGATTGATTGCTGCGATTTGTGGGTCATCTCTGGTGCTACGGTGAGAAGGCTAGCGATCAGGATTGGGTCCCACTGCTCCTTGAACTCATTGCTCGTAGCGATTCCTGCAATGGCTTGAGCGTGCCAGATACGGGAGGTAAACCGTTTCGGACCCGGTAACGTCTTCAGTAGCCTTGGCTTGTGAATAAGTAAGAGGAATGAGGATATATGGTAGATAGTGTTGGCCAGAAGTGCAAGAGGTGACGTGTAGATAAGAATGGGAAAGGATGAGCAGTTCCCAGAATTAATTTCGTCGGCCTCCACACCGCTAATGTCTAAAATCGGCCGCATCTCGACGTGGCGGGTGTGGTACCATTCCTGACAACTGGTCCATATAGACGTCCACCGTGACGTGAAGTCTGTTTGAAGTAAGGTGTGCACGGCTAGCTGCCCTCCACGTTCCGAACTTGAGGATAGCGTGTCACATGGGCTGAACAGGAGGGACAAAGTATCCGCTAGAAGAAGCAACACACGAAGGAAGACCCATTTTGCTGGTCGTTGTTGTGGCACTAGTGGGAATGGGCCATCAAGTAATAACTGTGAGCGGTATGACATCAATGGCGGTTTTGCACTAATGATGCCGGCAGCAAGGTCTTCGGTACAGGTGTCAGCCTTGTCAGCTTGCTAAGAGGGTTGATGAAAGTGGGGTAGCGTACCAATTCGCGAGTGGAGCAGCCACCAGGACTGGTTTAGCACACCTTGTGGGGTATTTGCAGAATCAAGAGTACTCAATCCACAAGTGCGAGCCCGTAGGAAATCCCGCCATTGTCGCGGATGGGAGAAGAAGAAGTCGTGCAACATCAAAAGGGCTTGCCCCATTGACTTGATAGGATCGTCCGCGTGGGCAAGACCACGTTCAGCCTCTTGCTGAAATGTAACATTCACCCCGATAGCATTGTTGTTTCGTCGGAGTAAAGAATGAGTCAAAGCAAGCGCCATGATGGCAGCCAACAGTGGTCGCGAGGTCTTGGCTAGGAGCAATGCGTGGATCTCAAAGCCGCATTCCGGGTCCCCAACATCGATCCACGGGGCCAGATGGTAGCGAAAGTAACGCAGCAGACCAATCTCATCAGCTCCACTTGCCGGGATGGGATAAGCCGGGTTGCTGGTGATAGGGAGACGGGAGCTAGAGCAGCGATGACCCGAAAAAGACGCCAGACTCCGACTCTTGGCAACGGTCCGCGAGTTATCTGGGAGCTGTGAGGCAGTACTAGAATCCGAAAAGGTGGATTCCCGGGAGATATCGGCATCAACGCCTGAAGGATATGCAGGCCGGTTGAATTCTTCAGTGTCGGCATGATCAGAAGTGGCCTGTTCGACCGGCTGTTCGACAATAGAGCTTTGGGTAGCACACGCGGCCGGAATTGCGCCGGTATCAGTGCCCTGGTCACTTGCAAATGGCCCACAGTTAAATGTTATGTCTGATGTCGTCGGGCGCTCATTAATAAACTACTAGCCAATTAGCAAATCTAACGTCACCGAACGTACGGCGTATGAAACCATTCTACCTGTATCACATTATAATTCGCAGCCCTAGTAGCTGGCCCCTTTGTGGGCTCCGTCGTTGGATTCGACACCGGCACAAAGGTAAGATCGGCGCCATACCGACACGAAAAGCCCTTCGCTTCGCAATTTTCGCAGCGAGGTTTTCGTTCATCACCTGAAAAATCCTGGGGTCAGCCAGCGGATCATGAAACAAGTGGGGAAAGCCATACACTTCCTTCTCCGCCGTCGACACGTCCAACATCCGGTGCGGACACGCCTTTGTTTAGCCGGAGTTGGTTTGCTGGATGGCATAGCGTGGTTGACGGTGTTGTTGTTGTCTGCAAGATTATGGAGAAAGACCGCCGGAAAGAGGACGTCGAGCCTCCGCACCCCGAAAATGAATAATTATCCGAAGTGGGTCCGGAGCCGACACGAAAACTGGAGAAGCGTCCAGAGACCTTTCTTGGCGCCACTTTTAAGGGGATTTTTTAATACCCCGATATAGTCAACATCTGTCAGAAAGGGCGAATAAAAAGTTTAATATCATAACCTTAGCAGGTCACACATCACCCGAATAGACCTTAGGATCCTAAGAGTTGAGCACTCTGAGGATAGATTAGCAACGCTTCAAACAGAGTAAAAAGCCGTGCCAAGCAAAAGTCTCCAGCACTAAGATTTTAGCACCACTGAGCTTGTCCCTCATCCCGACTCTGGAGGCTTGACTCACGAGGGGGGAAATTATTACCTAACTTTAGCCCTAATGCACCACGTGAAACCAGGAACTAATCGTGCAATGGTCCCAATTCGGTAAACAGAGGCTCCAGACCCCTCGTTCTAGGTTAACGGGTTAACGACGTGCATTCGGCAACATGCCATTGCCAAGGTGGCGGCAAAAAATAAGCCCCAAACTCTGCGGTCTCCATACGAAGTTAAATTTTAAAAAAAAAAATAGAAAAATAAAAATTTCGTTAACCATGTCACCTGGAGAGGAAGGGTTTTCGGCCATTATGGGTCACTCCAAGGGTGGATAGGGACGTATATATTTCCCCAGATCCCACACGGTCCCTTCCCCGGAATGTCCCCGGACTCATCTTCCTTCGCTACATGAAAACCCCTTGTCACAATGACCGTCGACACATCCTCCGATCGGGAGGCCAATGACTTCCAGCATGTCCAGGTTGCCAAAACATCGATGTGGCGGTCCCTGATGAATAACCCCAAGGTGCTTTTTATAGCATTCTTCGCCTCGTACGTTGCCTGTAACAATAATAGTGGTTTGCTCACATGACTGACACCATTTTAGCTTTGGTGGTTTTGAGTATGGCTACCAGCAAGGCGTACTGGGACAGTCGTTGGTGATGACCCGCTTCATGGAGAACTTCCCCTCCGTGGTAAATTCCTCCACAGCCACGGGATGGTTGACTTCAATTCTGCAGTTGGGCGGAGTTGTAGGGTCCTTGTCTGCCGGTGTCTTGGGTGAACTCTATTCGCGAAAGTACACCATGTTCGTCGCATGCTGCTGGGTTATCCTAGGGAGTTATCTTTACGTTGGTGCCACGGAGGGCAACCCGTCACTCTTGTACGCCGGACGATTCTTCACGGGCATAGGCGTAGGTTTGTTTAGCGGTGTCGGGCCCTTGTACAATGCCGAGTTGGCAGCGCCCGAGATGCGTGGTCTTTTGGTATCTTTCTATCAGTTTGCCACAATTCTTGGAATTATGATTTCTTTCTGGGTGGGTTACGGAAGTAACTACATTGGGGGTACGGGCGAGACGCAGTCGGACATGGCATGGCGCCTGCCCTCCATCGTCCAAGGTATCCCGGCTGTTTGCCTAGCCTGCGGCATTTGGTTCATGCCTTTCTCTCCCAGATGGCTGGTTAAACAGGACCGGGATGAAGAGGCCCTCACCACGCTTGCCTGGATACGGAAGCTGCCACAGGACCATGAGCTGGTTCAGATGGAGTTTCTGGAGATGAAGGCAGAAGCCCTTTTTGAAAAGAGGGCGTTTGCCAAAGCGACACCCTGGCTGGCCGAAAGAGAAAACAAGAGTGTTTTCATGAGCCAAATCGCACAATATGCGAACTGTTTCCGGACCATGGGCAACTTCAAAAGGGTCTGCACTGCATGGCTGGTTATGTTTTTCCAGCAATGGAGTGGTGTCGATGCCAGTAGGTCTCCTTTCTCTCCGAGTCCGCTTGAAAAGTTGCTAACGAGACGTACAGTTATCTACTACGCGTCTAATGTTTTCACCAGTCTTGGACTTACAAGTGGTACTGTGGCTCTCTTGGCGACTGGAGTGACTGGCGTGGTCTTTCTTATCAGCACGATGCCGGGCATGGTATGTGAAGGAAATCCCAAATCCGTCCACAATCGCACATCCCACTAATTACAAATAGTTGGTCATCGACAAAGTCGGTCGAAAGCCGATGCTCTTAGTCGGCTCGCTGGTGATGTTGCTGAGCATGGTAATTGTTGGAGTGATCGTGGCCAAATTCCGGCACGATTGGCCTTCTCACGTGGCCGCTGGCTGGAGTGCTGTCGGTAAGTGTGATCATTCTGCCCCATTTTCACTAGCTTTACATAGATCCAGATTGGGCTAACTAAGGCGACAGCACTTATCTGGCTCTATATTGCCGGCTTTGGTGCCACCTGGGGTCCCTGTTCATGGACATTGGTATCGGAGATATTCCCTCTCTCTATTCGTGCTAAGGGTGCCTCGATCGGAGCGTTTAGCAACTGGATCAACAACTTTGCCATCGCCTTCTTTGTACCACCGATGCTGGAAGCATGGGCATGGGGTACATATATTTTCTTTGCCGTGTTCCTGGGTGTCGGCATGGTCTGGGTGTGGTTCTTCCTCCCAGAGACCAAGAATGCGTCGCTCGAGGAGATGGATCGGGTGTTCAAGAGCAATACCGGGGAGCAGGACGCCGAAATGCTGCGTGAGGCGCAGAGAGAGGTGGGCTTGACCGCATGCATCGAACGGTTATCCAAAGGTCCGGTACCCGTCGAGAAAGATAGTTATGGGTCACATCTCGAGCAGGTGTAAAGCGGAATTCCGGTGTGCTCAAACATTGAATATATATGTATAATGCTGTAGTAGACGTTTATAGACGTTGAATGATGATGACTTGACCATAATGAATATTGGATCGCTAGCGTCGCCCACGTAGGACCGAGGCTATCTTGGTAGCTCTATGCGACAGTGCCGTTTGACGTCTTTCAGGCAGCAGAGCAAAACAGTTTTTGGAGCCAGAACGATGCACTACATAATAGGTGTGTGTCAATCGCCTCTTTCGTGGCTACAGCCGTCCAATACTTGCTAAATAAGGCGTTACGCATTCTGATGCATTCTGGGGACCAGAATAGCGTTGTTGTTTGCGAACCAGCAGAATCCCCGTCGCACGTGGAAAGCGTCAAGTCTTCTGGTTGGACAAAGGCAGTACCTGCGTAATCAGATAGCTGATAGAATCTCGTTCGTCTCATAGCCCCAGACTGCTTCAAGATCTCTAAGTCGCCATAGCGCCCCCCATCCTGTTGTTTGCTCGATAGTTCTGAAGAGCTTGGCCACAGCTATGTGTTCGCGTCGATGAGTCAAAAGCTTTCCAGCGATATATAAGGGCTGAATTGCGTTAATGAGGTTACCAGGATGTGGATTAGTCAGCGAAATGCCGCATACCCTCCTTGCGTGCCAAACAGAAGATGTCAAGTGACTTGAAGAGGGGAGCAGTATCGCGGGGGGTTTGATCTCAAGCAGCAGGATACAGGATGTGTGATACAACTGATTGCTGGATATAGCCGCCTGGTGAGCATAGAGAATCTCCGGAAACATTCGATCCCCTTGCATACTAGTAGATTTGGCGGGGAGAATCGCTAACGGCCGTTGTTCCAGCCAAAATTGCAGTTCGTCCCACAGTCGCTTCCATTGCTCCTGGAATGGTCGTGGGTCGGTAGTGTCGTATTCTCCTAGCTCCAAGTGCCTTGTACGCCTGCACACTAAATCGCATGCTTTGGCGCACAGATATACGGCCCAGTTTGCGTGCATATCTGGAGTCAGACGGCTCTGATCCAAAAATAACTCCCGAACACGCTTTTCGTTGTCCTCAATACTTTCTGAAGTCCGGCCCATAGATTCAGCAGGAACCCACTTCTCAAGAGGAAGAACCGTCCTCTCTGCACCGTTGGAAACGATGACTCCACACAGCTCCATTCGAACATAACACCAGAAGACAGCCTGTAAATGACCTCCAGAGAAACCGTTGACATTGAAGCAGTCAAACAAAGCCGCACAGCCATCCACATGACGTCTCCAATCTTGCGGACTGACGGACATTAACTCCATGACCGCTAAAACACAGGCGGTCACCAGCACATTTGGATCCTTTGCTTGCAAGCCGGGAGATACCCAACGGATTGACTCCTGATAGAGCTCTAGACTGTCATGGCAGTTGCGGAGACCCGCCTTCCTTTCCGTCTGCCGGGCAGAAAAGGCAAGGATGGCATAGAATAATCCGGGGGATTCTCGCGCTAAAATCGGAATGTGCACCCCAAAGTGGCGGGCTTCGTCGAATTTGTCGAGATAGGGCGCGCATTCTGTGATCCAATTCTTCAGGTAGTTGATCAATCGAGCCTTGGGTACGGCAGACCTGGCAAAAAGATCTACGTCATGCCGGAGCTCAGAGAGGCCCGGCTCGGTTGGCGCCTCGACGAGGTATGATTGTTTTGGGGTGGAATCAGCAACAGCTGTGAAAAGAGCACTTCGGAGCTCCTCCTGTAATTCAAGAAAACGTGGATGCGCTGCGTAAGAGCTCTCCGACAGTGAATGCGTTCCTGGTGAGAGGATTATCCCCTCCCCCGTTGCTTGATGAGATGAAACGAGGGGATCCATTCTCTATGATTTTCGATGAAATGAAACTAGGCGGACTTTTATTCCTGCGAATCACCGGAGGAAACAAGTCGCGTCCCCAGTGTGGTAGGCGGTCAGGCATGACGCACACAATGATTCCCCACAAATTATCGGTCTCTGAGTGATCAAATGTTTCACCGCCTTTATTTCGGAGCTGAATGTAAGGGGTTGTCTCCATGTCTACAATGTAGAATTGTTGATGGGCTGTTAGCCGCAACGATGTCAGAAACTCTGTCAAAGACTGAAGTTGCTTTTGGCTCATATCGTGAATATACCTATATTACTCTTTATACTAGTGTTGCGCTAATTTATACCTACTTTACGAAAGTCACGTTACGATGTATAAGCACTGGTTCTGAGTTTGTTAGAAATAAGTACCGAGAATATATATTTTCGAGACCGATGCCCTAGTATTGCGTATCACACCTCAAGTTTGGCCCAATTCTGCGAGAGGAAGCGCTAGGGCGGAAGATACCGAAAATTTAACGTAAACAAGCTTAATAAGCTTGACTCAAGCTTCTTTCACGTATGTACATGTGCATTTGTACAAAGCAGAAGGGGTGACAGTGAGTACACAAGTTTCCCACTAACTAATTAGTTGGCCTTCCATATATACCATTAGTTATATAAAATTAGTACATACGACCATAGGGTGTGGAGAACAGGGCTTCCCGTCCGCTCAGCCGTACTTAAGCCACACGCCGGGAGGTTAGTAGTTGGGTGGGTGACCACCAGCGAATCCCTCCTGTTGTATGTTTTTGCTCTTTTTTATATAAGCTATCTAATATAGATATATATAAATGCCTGCTTTCAAGCATTGTATGCTTGCTTGGCTTTGGTTGGTAATATTAATTACTTTACTTTAATTCATTCATCTAAGTCTCGGCAGTAGTCAAGTTGAAGTTAAATTATCACCAAGGCCCTGGAAAATAAAAATTAAACAACACATAAAATTACCCAGACAGCAAAAGTAACAAAATAAAACGGGCTACCAAGCACACCTAGCCAAAATTCCCTTCGGCCACCTCCGGACCGCCGCTTTACGCAACTCATCCAGACAAAGAATACCCAAGCCAAAAGCAGCAGGTAGGAAATAATGCTCCGCTGGAACACTACTTGTATCCAATACCTCCTGGAAAGGAGGAACATATAACCAGAAGATGGCCATACAGAGAGCGAAAGCAATCGCCGGGAAGAGAAGGAGATTTTGCGTATCCTTGTTGAAAGCTGGAGGATGCTGGAAGATGGATAGACGGCGGGTTCGAACAGCCATCAGGTTGAACCATTGCCTAGAGGGTGTTAGGTAAGGTTTCACAGCTATAATAACGCCAGATGGTGGAGGAATAGGACTTACATGACGACCAAGTTGATAAAGTAGATCGAACTGGCCTCGTTTAGACGGGCCTGGTAGTAGTCCGGGTCTACGTTCGAGGGAACGGCTCCGAATTTGAACCATAACGCTGAAAACGGGATCCCGCTGCGTTCAAGGTACCAGTATGCCATAGCGAAAGAAGCCACACTTTCTAGCATACCGAGTATACCATAGGCATGGAATACTAACTTCCAGTTCACGAGACGATCGCGCTTTGGTTTCCGCGGTGGACGCAGGAGAACATCGGCTTCTGGGGCTTCGTAGGCCAGAACGGTAGCAGCGGCGCAGTCGGTGAAGCAGCTATTTATTGTGAATTTGGGTAGGCTTTGATGAGTCTGGCCTAAAGTGTGTACTTACCAGATGATGATCATGAGGAATGACGAGAGAACTTGAGGAAGGCCAAACATAACATTGGTGAAGACAGGCCAGAATTCGGAAAAAGAGCCAGCAGGCAGCAAGTAAACAATGGTCTTTTTTAGGTTATCAAAAACAACCCGACCATACTGCACGGCTTCCACAACTGCCGAAAAACTGTCCAGAAGGACCATGTCAGACGCTTCTATGGCAATGTCAGAGCCACTACCTAGAGCAATTCCAATGTCGGCAGCCTTGAGAGATGGAGCATCATTGACCCCATCCCCAGTCATACCGACAATCTCGTCTCGTGCACGGAACTCCCTGACAATGCGAAGCTTCTGTTCTGGTGTAGTTCTTGCGAAAACAATTTCTTGGTATTGACAGAGCTGGTCCCACTGGCAGTCATCCAAGGACATAAGCTCAGGTCCACTTACGACGATCGCGGGCGAAGGTGTCGACGGAGGAATTTTCTCAGCTATATGGGTTGACCTCTGTAGGGAGGCTACAGTGTCGACTGTGCCTTCTGTTGTGACAATGCCGCACTGCCGTGCGATAGCCAAAGCAGTGAGCCCAAAATCGCCGGTTACCTAGTGAAATGTAGTTAGCGATCGGGTTCAATTCTTTCAAATTGGCTATAAACAAACCATAAAGATCCTGATCCCAGCCCGTCTCAGCGTTTTGATCACGTCAGGGATCTCTTCCCTCGGAGGATCGACGATGCCAACCAGACCGACAAGAACTAAGCCCGTCTTTGCTTGGGTCATCATTTCAGACTCAAATTCACGCGAGGAAGGATGAACAAGGATTTCTGCTGCTGGAAGAATTTTGCGAGCAAGTAGAATGACACGTCGACCTTCGCTGGACCAGCGGTCTTTCACGTCGAGGATTTTCCTTCGCACATGGTCATCAAGCGCCTCGACATTACCATCCAAGCCAATAGTGTGCGTGCACCGTTCAATCAAAATGTCTGGAGCACCCTTGATTGTTAGAAGACTGTCGCTTTGTCTAAACTGCACTGCTTCAGCTGCCGAGAGCGCCAATCCATATCCGTTGGGTTGTGCCGCGTTAAACGTGCGGATCATGAATTTGTTTTTGCTATTGAATGGCAGTTCGTAGGTCATCTTCCACGTCTGACGTAACTCTGAAACGGGACCTAAGCTCTCAGAGAACCTGAGGATTGCCTGGTCGGTCGCATCTCCATATATACGTCTCTCGTTCAGAGGAAGGGTTGAAGACGAAGCATCGAACTCGGCTGCATTGCACAGAGCGGCTGCAGCGCGGAGTTGGTGGACACCAGATGCCTTCCCACCCATCACCATCCGGTCTCTTGCCGACTCCGGGGTCAGGGTTGAGGTGGACATCGCACAATCGGTGACGAACATTTTATTCTGTTCAGGCGAGTGTTAGCTGAAAGCCTGGTAACCAAGGAAAAGAACACCTGCCCTTGTCAAAGTGCCAGTTTTGTCGGAGCAAATAACGGACACAGCACCGAGGGTTTCGACTGTTTTTAGCGACTTGCAAAGGATCTTATTCTTTCCCATGAGATTAGCAGTGATGGTCAAGCTAGCAGTCAAAGCAATTGGTAGGCCCTCTGGAATAAACGCAATCGCGACGCTGACGCAGTCAACAATCAGAGTAGGGACATTGATCCAGTCCGGGTGATCGACTCTGAGCCATGTTGCCCATACAATGACTACGACAATGATCATGGTCAACATGATGAGCACAATCAGTAGGACAAAGCGGAGGACTTCTTTCTCGAGAGTCGTCAGGCCTGTTTTGGGCTCGTTCGTTAATTTAGCGATACCACCAAAGACCGTCGAATCAGCGGTGGCGACGACGATTCCCTTCGCATTTCCAGAAACACAATGTGTGCCCTGGAGACCGATGCAATGTGTCTCAAGGTAGTTATCATCGGTCGAATCCACAGTTCCGTGAACCGGTAGCGACTCGCCTGGGAATTTTAGCGCCACATTTCAGTAGAAAATCAACCAATTGATCTTACCAGTGAGAATGGACCGATCGAAGCTTGCGTCGTTTGAGACTTCAATAAGTCGCACATCGGCGGGTAGCTTGTTTCCGGCTTTGAGATAGACAACATCGCCCGGAACGATGTCTGGTCCATCAACAGTGACCTGGGAACCGTCTCTCTGAACCAAGCAACTTTCCGGCAACATGGCGGTGATAGATGCCATAACCCGGGAAGAGGACCAATCTTGCCACGCATTGAACCCAGCCTGGATAAAAAACACAGCGAGCAGGACGATAGCTAAAGCCAAGTTTGCTTGTGACGGTGGTTGGCCGAGGGGCTTCCACGACACGAAGACGAGGACACATCCGACAAGAAGGATGGCTCCAAACCCTTTAAAAAAGTATCCGAAAATCTGCCAGAACCATCGATGAGGCAGGGCAGCGAGGGAGTTCTTGCCATATTGGCGCAGCCGTCTTTGAACTTGCTCGGATGACAAGCCTTGCGATGCATCAACCTGCCAACGTTTCTGCAGCTCTTCGACCGTGATCGTGTGCCAGTCAAGGTTTGAGAGATCTTAAAAAATCAGGCGTTAGATCTGAGACGACGATCACAGGTGTGTATGCGAGTATCAAACTTACCTGTTGCGATTTCGCTCTTTATCTGGGCAGCTTTCGTCTGGTGAAGAGCTTCTGCCTCGTCAATCTCAAAGGACCTTTGTTCTGCTTAGCCCATCGGGAAAGAAGTCATATAAAGAATGAGAAAGTTATATACATACACCGTTCGATAATGGATTGGCAGAGAAAGCGAAGGATCAACAGTAGTCCTCGCTTTGAGATTGCGACCAGAGCTTTGCGAGCTGTAAGAGGCAGAGCGATTCAGTCTGTTCAGTCGAGGTCTTTCGGTGTCACCGGACTCCTCGTCGATAGTTTGCCAGCGCAAACGCGTCGCTTCTGTATTGGGGGCTTTCTCCTCCATATGCGGATTGTAATAGTTAGATCGTGTATAGTCCACCGTGAAAGACAGAAAGCAAGGGAAGGCAACGCCGGATGAAGCGCATTGTGACCAGAAAGACTCTCTCAGTCACCAGTTGCATGTTGCTTTAAATATGCACGTCTGTGCAGCCATGTGGAGATGACATGATGAGCGCATGGCCTCGTGTTGGGATAGCGGCAGTGCGTGATTAATGAGGTTAATGAGTGGCTCAAAGACGCTGGTAAATGCCTCGAGCGAGTGGGGAGCTGATAGCCTACAAAGAAGAGGCTTAGCGCTAAAGGAGACATTAATATGACAGCCTAAGAGCGATTTGATCGCCCAATCGGGATTTGTTTGGTGCGCCACTGATTTTTCTGGGTGAAAAAACTCGGACATATTCTGTCACGTCTGATAGAGATATGCTCCTTAAGCCAGTAAAAACAAAAGTCTTATAACTAACGGATCAATTGTCTGGCTGAGAAAATACCCTCATGATGCTTCATTCACCTTTGCCTTTATCACAAGGTCGCCAAGCCCTAACCGATCGCTTCGGAAGAAACAATAGAGGAGTTGAAAGACACCAAGCCAATAATCATATCTAAAACATAGATTTACCGGAAATTACGAAGCTTGACCTATAAGCGAGTCTTGGCAATTCGTTGTGGTTGATCAGCAAGGTCATATCTCGTTATCTCGGTGGCCTTCGCTGTCCTTTGATCCCTCTGGCACGGTTCAGGTCGTACAACAGAACACAGTCGGATCCAACACGTGTCACTCCCAGAGATATGCTCGCGTTTGAGTTATGGTTGGGTTTATTACATTATAAGTGTGCAAGTTCGTCTTCTCCTGGGTCCGTCGATTGCGCCCGGGGCACTTTAAAGATATCCACACCGTGCTGAATTGTTGGCTTCTTGTACTTGAGGTGCCATCTAATATAGATGTCGGGAAAAGGGAGTTGCAAGTTCGCTGTGACCCTCCGACAGCAAGCTGTGTAAGAACACTTCACCGGTATACCAGACTATCTGGTAATATTTTCATTCTATGAGTGGCCTAGCAGTGGAGTTGTTAGCCTTGCACACTCATTGCTGGGATAGCTCTAGGCTGTTGGCGACTTACTAACCAGGTCCGTCTTATCGGGGAAAGACTATTTACCATGGCTTACTCGGCAATAAGTGCCCAGAATTCATCATGTTGCAGGCTGGGTAATTCTGTTGTGCTGGTGTCCTCAACGATGGGAGACGGACAGCCGGAGTGACACTCCTTTGCGACTCTATTGCTCCAGGAACAGGTAGCTGATTATCTCTATACATAAATGTTAGAGGTATTCCTGGGGAAGTGAAGCTTTTCCCTCTACTTCTTGAAGTAGTCTGTTGCTGTTGTTGGTCTGGCGCAAGCGGAGTTAAACTTGGCAGTTGATTGCTAACTTCCACCGAAGCATTAGAACCGATGGGTGCACCGACTTGTTGCGGGTCAGGAAGACCATTAATGGAGAGTAAAGTAGGTAAAGTGTTCGATATTTCAGTAGGCCGAGGTGCAAGTGGTAAACACGCCGGGTTCGCACGGGAAGAAGCTTTGCGGGTGGTTCTTTTCTGGCAGATCCCATAGCCTCGAGTTAGCTTACTGTCTAGTTCGCTGAGTCCATACGATAATTTCTGGAATCGTGGATAAAGTAGAGATTTGGCAGCCACAAGGGGAATAATACTTCAGGAGCAGGTTTAGCCTTCTTCACCCTGGCGCTGTGCTGTATTTTGTAGTGCTCCCTCGGCCTGGGACATGGGGTTTCGTTACACACGGAACAAGTAACAAAAGGGCGGCCTTTCCGGTTGATGCGGATGAGCGTTCTATCTACTATCGTTATCAGTATATAGGCGTGCAAATGAGTAATAATAAGGATGGAAAGCAAGAAATACGATGCTGTACCATGGTGCTCACACGTACTTACACGGTGCCCGCGAACGCAAGGCCCGCAAGCCCACTTCACACCGTCTACTAACATTCCCGTTCGTTTCCTTAGAAATGAGTCAGAAGGAGGATTTGATATCATTGCGAGGAGCTAAGGTACTTTATTTATGCCAACAGGAGCGGGAATGAGTGGAAGACTGGTGATTGATTGACAATCCGAGGCACAGAAGTTGACATCACGACGTGCCTGGAATTGGTTTAGCGAAAACTTTATTTTATTTGCTTCTTGCTTGCTAATTGGACTTGACAAAGACCAAAGTATTGGACTTAAACACTCTCGGCATAGGGTGGTCAATTTTGTGTTGTTCAGGGCAATATAAAGTATGCGGGATTTTCCTGCGCTACAACCTAAGTGTTTCATATGCTGTGAATCAGCAAGAAAGTGCCTCATACATTTACACTGAAGATCCCACCGTTGTCCATGTAGGAGTCCCACCTATACTACGTTTGGTGGGGCACATAATGTGTCTAATAACAAAATGATTGTGAAGTGTGCTAGAGCTAACCTACGATCGGAATCCTTTCTATATGGCAACGCGCACCTGACATTGCATACCCTAAAGTCTGAGATGGTTCAAATTTCAAGTACCAACCCTACAGTATCTTGAAGGTGAGGTTTCGCTATGTTGAATGATCTCTGATTGTTTCATTGACAGCTCAATTCTACTCGGGTCCATATCCATCGCAGCTACATTCACACCTTCAGTATCGTGTGTACCTTTCGCGTGTATAGTCAGACTGAGCTTCGACCAACGTGTAATAAAAAAATCTAACACAACGGGTAATCTGTGGTTATTTTAGGTGGGCCTGGGCCCCTGAGAACCAGGTTTCGGGGTATCAGGGAGAATTATTTATATTGCTTGAATCAACAAAACGTCCAATTAGTGATTATCTCGGAGGCCAGTCCCATGTGTCTGTTCGATATCCCATGTACCCAAACCATGAGGCAGCCCAGCGTACAGAATAGAAAGAGAGTTGCAGTAGCACGAGCCCATTGCCATTAGGATCGAACAATGGCTTTAGTGGATGATTGACAAACGAATAGGAAATGCTTCAAAACCAGAAGACAAAGCAAATAGAAAATACAACGATCGGACTTGACCTAATGCAGAAAGCGGTTCTGAATCAGGAAGCACCGAGGCCTTTGTTGATGGCGACATGAGCCTTGCGATGAGCTTCGCGTGCCGGCGGATCCTGACCTTTTGGGAGAGGTTCCTCTGCACTCGGCGGGTCGACTGTGTATTTAATATGATCACCGATAATCATCGCATTCGACGCCAGGTTACTGAACAACCCACCACTGTTATCGGCATACTTGGAATGATCTTCCAGCCCGACAGCATTCAGTAGCGCGTTATTTTGCCTTCTCTGGAGATCTGGTTGGTAATTTCTGCGGTTAGTAGGCAATCATAAACTCGTAGGGAGTGTTTATTAACCTTGGGTATGACCACTTGTCTCCGGAGTCGTTGGCACTGCCAATGCTAGGGTGCTCGTCACCAAGATGGTTACTACTGCAGAGATGTCGGTCCTCATGATGGGCGATCCTTGAGTCTTCCAGCGTTCAAGAAAACGGGGTTGTAATTTTGGCAATGTGAACGCTGAGGAAGGTAGATATGAATAGAAAACGGCCTTAGTGGCATACAATTGAATGCGTCAAGTGCAAAAAGCTAGCCTATTTATTAATAGCGAGCGTTCACAAGCAAGTAACTAGTGATTCGAGCGATGAGGCTTGGTTGCATCGTCTCGTCCATTTTGCGTGGGTCCATTTTTCAGTCGTTTCAGGGCAAACTCTAGTAGGTCCAAAAAAGAGCAAATCGCCCTACCATAGACATCTCCGTACTAATTTTCAAACTATTCACTGTGAAACAATTTCTTGATTAATGATCATAATAATAAACAAAGGGCTGTTCTACCCGTGCTACGAATTTTGAATAACGCCAATGGTTTCCCTTGCTTTTATAAGGCGTATCGCTAAAATTGGCTTTTCTGTGACAACCAGTCAAAGCTTCCGTGAGGTTGCATTCGCTGCTGCGCAACTTTGGAATTCCCCATACATCTGAAACAACACTAGGGATCGTTATGATGATATTTTAGGGGCTCATTAATTGTACGTTACCTCGAGCTGCCGGAATGGCCACAAGGCAGTTTGCACGTTACATGGAGTTGAGAGTTTGTATCAATGAGATGAAATACGCAACTAACCATAGTATTGGGGATACGCGTTAACACAACATCCTGCACCTCGGACTATTTAGAAAGAAAGGGAGAGTCGTCGTTGAGATTCTGGATTTGAATGGTAACCCATTGGCATCCTCTCGGATGCAAAACATACTTCAATCAGCCTCCTGACAAAGATGCCTCACAGTAAAATGCTACGCAGAAGACAGTTACTTTTGCGAGAAGAGGGATGTCCATCTATTCTTGGTCTGATGATCATGTCTGGAAAAAGGGCCTCTCGTTGCGGACTTCATATGCACGTTACAGGTATATATATATGACTTCACGATTCCCAATAATGCTGAGGTCTTTCAAAGGGTGCACTACAAAAGACACAAACAGAATGGATAATTCAACTTGTAAAATGACTCTCGACGAGGCCTAGCAGCCTAATACCTGGTATTCCCATTTTCGCCCTGTGATTGCACGTAAGAAGTGGTATTTACCAGGCTCAGGATCTATTTTCAGTGCCCAAGATCGACGGGCGAATCACATGGGCGGACTAGCTGTGACTCTTTACTCCTGCTATCCTTATGCTGATCAATAATTTATCAAGCATATTTCTTTCATCCAAGGCGAGATGGCCGAGCGGTCTAAGGCGCTGGAGTAAGGTTCCAGTCTCGAAAGGGGCGTGGGTTCAAATCCCACTCTCGTCAAGATCCTTTTTCCTTTTTTTTTTTTTTTTTTTCTCCCTACCTTTTGCTCTTTTCTGTTCCCGCTGTTGGGAGTTTCACGTCAGACAGTCTTGAATTAGTGGCCATATCTTCCACCATGATATATATTTAAATCTGCAATTGCAATCGTAATGTACCCAACTCTCACTGTGGTGTATCTCAGCTGCTGAACATAGCCTCTCGGATATGAACACGTCACGCGAGCGATATCGCCACTATGGCTTGGTTGATGGCCTTCGCCACTTGAACAACATCTTCCATCGCAGAAGGAATGCCATGCCCCCTGTCATGTATATGTGTAGACAATTTATCATGGTTGAAAAACTCCGCGCCCGCTTGTGCTAGTGATATGAATGGATCCTCTGCACCCCAGGTATGGGCACTTGGTAGGTCCAATCGGGCACCAGCAGGACTCGGATCCAATCCCACTGTATTGCCCTTTGCTAACACCCTGTAATCATGGACATAGCTGGTGGAAAACATGATTACAACTTTAACGGGTAGGTTGGTTATGTCTCCCATGTCGAGGGCCTCCTGTTTATTCTTCAACCACAAGATTGCCAAGCTTGCGCCCAGACCAAAACCATTTATGCCATCGAAAGGCCCCTCATCTTCGAAGAACTGGTCTAGGTCGTGAATTGTGCGCAAGCATGAGTCTGCTTGCTCAGGATGACAGTAGGTGAAAGTAGGTTCCTCTGAAAGGGCAGCATCTTGGTTCGCTGTACCATGCTTAGAGCAAGGATGTTCCAAGATAATTTACACATGACATACATCGTTCCCACGGTGTTGCTCCTTCCACAAACTCGTACGTGTAATGATCGGAAAGTTCGTACCGGATGGCTGCTGCACTAGTTGTCAGCCACCTATTCAGATGTGGGTGCGAGCTAGTTTCTCCGTCAGGCATACCTGTTTGTTGTTGTAATATCTGGAGAATCAGTCAACAAAGCTCTGTTAGGTTATATCTAGGTATAGGTGTAGAGGACATCCTACCTGCGCACTATCTCCCAGACCAGGCAGGCTGCGTGTTACGGTATCTCCGTAGTCAATCTACTCGATGGTAGATGAATCCTTTCGATGATCAGGACAGGCAATGCTGGCTTCTTGGGAATGTATTGCAACATCTGGCCGCTTCATTGAAAATGGAAAGCGGGGTATCTTGTCAAACAATAATCTGCCTCTCGGCATGTTCCTTCGCAATACCATGTTCAGAGGGTTCGATTTAGGGGGGATGATGATGGATCGACCCGACCTCTCCTTATCGGCTTTGGACGACATACTATCAATGATGTTAGACGGTATTTTGCGACCAGTGCAGCCAATGACTACTTCCGGGATTGATGATGTCGAGGCTGCCTTCAGATTCATGCAGACAGGCAAGCATCAAGGGAAGTTGGTAATCGATGTGGGAATGGAAGATAAGGTCACGGTACGTACAAAACTTTTCAATCGGTCTTTCACAGCTAAACCCGTATGACAGACAGTGCTGAATACAAAGCCTAACCTCACCTGTGACGGTAACGCAGCATATGTCATTGCGGGTGGTCTCGGTGGTATTGGCCAAAGCATCGCAGCTTGGCTTGTGGATCGTGGCGCCCGAACCCTTCTCGTGCTCTCACGCTCAGGAGCCAAAGGACCTGAAGCCATGAAGTTTATCAACTCTTTACAATCAAAAGGTGAGAGGGCTATTACCCCATCGTGTGATATATCCAATGAGATCGTTTTGCGAAAGGTGCTTGAAGAATGGCAGCCTCAACTACCTCCTATCAAGGGGTGTATCCAGGCTGCCATGGTCTTCCAGGTTAGTCAATGACATTATGCCTACCACCCTCCCCTTGCTAAAACGGCTTAGGACCGTACCTTCGAGAGTATGTCATACAAAGACTGGGAGGCAGCAGTAGAGCCAAGAGCTCAAGGGTCGTGAAATCTACACTATCTTTTGCCAGTGGGAATGGCGTTCTTCATTCTACTCTCGTCCATATCGGGCATCATTGGTACTCATGGTCAGGCTAACTATGCTGCCGGAAATAGCTTTGCGGACGCTCCCTCGCGGTACTGAGTGAACCTGGGCGAGAGTGCTGCATCACGAGATCTGGGCCTAATCTTTTATACTGGAGCTGTGGCAAACAATCCAAAGCTTTTGCCAAGATGGCTATCAAATTCTGTATCTACACCCATAACAGAATCTGGGCTTAAGGCTCTGATTAACTGCTACTGTAGCCCCTTGCATGGATATGAGCTTGACTGTCAACCATCAATCGGAGCTCAACCCGAAGTCAGAGAAACAGGCTCGGCGGCAGCAAATTGGCCAGAGAAACCATTATTCAAGCGTATGACACTGGATGAGGCACACTCACGAGACTTAGCGAGTCGGGGGCGGACTTTTCAACTTGCAGCGGCCATGGAAAATGCCCGGCCTTTGCCAGAAGGTAACCATGCAGTTACAAGAGCTCTAAGTGCTAAACTCTCCCGCGCGTTAGCATTAGACGAGAAGGATATTGATCCCGATAAACACATAAGCACATACAGCGTGGATTCTCTCGGCGCTGTAGAGCTTCGGACCTGGTTTGCTTCGGAGCTGAAAGCCAATATTGCTGTCTTTGATATCATCGGCAGTACGGTTGCGACAATTGCACAGTTAGCGGCTAGCCGAAGTAAACTTCAGAAGGGATACTCTACATGAACAACACGTTATTTTATTACTTTATCCAATGGTATTATTTTGTTTTCTATGGTCTTCCTGATGTGAATGTCTATTATCTCGTCTTTGCTGTCAAGATGAATGAAGAATATACGTCGAATGTGCTCTACTGGAATAGCAATAGCATAAGGCGGTGGCGTCCTGGATGACCCTATCCTGAGACTTTTCCCTTAGGTAATACCGGTATTTTTAGATCTCAATGGGACAAAATAGAGCTAAGCGTCCTTTCTTCTACATTTACATCTGTGTCCAGAATGCAAGACATGGTCATATATCTTGAATCCCTGACCGGAATATAGAATTCGGAGTTCACGGCCCAATAATGCCTTTTAAACTTGATTCTTTAGCATATTCTTTGCCCAGCAACATACATAAGCACGTGAAGTCAAAACTGGAAGTCTTATTAGCTTGTTTCCATTCAAGATCTAGAGAGTGCAATCAATCATTTATTTTCCAGGTGAGTAGTAATCTCTGTTAGGGTTAGATCGATCAGCTGCCAAGACCGCACCGCGGAAGGAAACGTTACGCGAGGGCATCTTGCGGAAGGAAGTTTTAGCCGATCCAGTATCTATACAGCATCTATAGAACATCTATATAAACCCCAATGGCCAAATACACTTCTACCCCATCAATCAGCATCCAAAACATTCTGACCACTTCCATCATTCATACTTCTTCGAAATACAATCAGATCTAGAAGATGGCTCCCTTCCAGCTCGGTATCGTCCTCTACGACTTCCAGCTCCTGGACGTCGCCGGTCCCGTCGACCTCCTCATCTCCGGATCCAAAACCATGCTCAACCACATGAACCGCGATGGCTTCGCCGCAGACGATCTGGTTGACCAAGGCATCGACATCAACTTCCACTACATCGCCCCAACAATGGACACCGTATCCCTCATGAGCGGCTTCAACATCCAACCAACCACCACCTTCGCCGAATGTCCCAAACTCGACGGCATCCTCCTCGGCGGCCCCGGTCCCGATTTCTGGAACAACATCCCAGACTCCTACCGCGAATTCCTGCACCGGAAGGTGGACGAGGTCGATTACTTCTTCACCACCTGCACTGGTGGCATTGTGGCCGCCAAGGCCGGCTTGCTTCGCGGTAAACGCGCGACAACTAATTGGGAGTTTCTTGATTATGTTAAAGAGGAGTGTCCCGAGACTACTTGGGAAACGGCTCGTTGGGTGATCGATGGCAAGTTCTGGACTGGGGGTCCGGCTTTTGCGGGAATTGATATGTTTGAGCATTGGCTTGAGGGGAGGAGGAGTGATGCTGTGGTTGCTTTGTCGAGGGCGGGTCTTGCGTATCAACCTAGGGATATTAACGGGAAGGAGATTTAGGGGGAGGGGTGGTGTTGGTATCTTGAGGAGAGGTATTTCTTGGGGATTACGAGTAAGTGGTTCATGTTTGTGAGTGAAGATTTCTAGTATATGCAATATACAAATGCTCGGAAGTATTTCATGTGTAGCTGGTGTTCCCGGAAGTATCTGTCCATTGCTCAGTGGATAGTTCTGATAGAAACTCATTCGTGAACAACATATCTAGATCGATGTCAATGTCATCAGCAGGAACGGAGCTTTGATATGCATCCCAGAATTCTGTTTTTCGAATACCAGACAGAACCGGACATCGCTTCATTCCCAGGTGTTGTTCAGGATTTACGGCTGGAGGCAAGCCTTGCTCGTAAGTTGCGGCGAGAGGGAGTGGACAGAGTAAATCCAAGACAGACTTGAACAGATAAAACATATCGGGAAATTCACCAGGATTCCGACCAGATTGCGAAAGTTTTTCCATCCGATTTGCCAAGCACTCAAGGTATCTGGTTAGGGTCCGGGACTCCTCTCCAACTGCCGCGACGATACCTGGTAGGTTAGCTGCGGCTGAGATGATTTCTGTAATAACATGGATGGCTGCAATTAGTCGTTCCCATTCAGCAAATGATAAGTTGGCAAAGTCTGACGTCGGAACAGATATGAAATAGTCTAAGAATGCTCTTCCTTTGCTCATGATGGACTGGAATTTGGGGAGGTCAAATTCGAGAAGTGCTGGCTGCAGACGGTATATGCTTGCTTCCTCTAGCAGGGAAAGGGTAAGCCGTGCAACATTAATCGAAGCTAGAAGACGAAAGTATTAGAAAAATAGCCCTTTGCCCGTGAGGATTGGGAGAGCATACGAGTATTCAAGGAGAGATCTGACGTAAGCTGACTGTCTGCTGGCCAGAAGAGATATCGCTTCTCAGCCCCTTTGTATGCTGCTTCGATCGCTGTCTGAAGCCGAATACAAGAGTACATCATTTTCCCACGTGTGCACTCTCCCTGGGATAGTCGAAGTAGATAGCTTCTCAGGTTGGAGGAAAGGGTCACCCTGTTGTCTCGTTTGGTCCCTGTTGCAATGCTTGTCCACGATGTTAGAGACTAGAGTAGCCCCTTCAGATCTAATACTTACAGAGAAGAAAGGAAATAGCATCCAAGGCAGGCATCCAGAGCTTCGTTGCTGCTCGATGGCGATGAACGGTCAAATTCCGTTTTTGCAATAGTTTCATCGTCGAATCCTAGGTCCACCATCATGCTGATAGCAATTTGAAGATACTGGTAGGACTGAAAGCTTCGTGGCCGTAGATGCAGGTTGTACCTATCACACGCTCCTTAGTCTACCCGACTACTTACTTTCTTTTCGGTGACACTCACCATGCGAGGTAGATGAGCAAACCCTGAAGATAGTCCAGACTTTTTTCCCCAGCGTTCACAACCCGATCCGCTAACACGGACCGAAACCTGTTATCCAAGCTCCTCAGTAGAGCGATGTCATCTGAGGATGCCGCAGTAAGCACAGCAAGATAGAGGAAGCGATGCTCCGCGGAGGCTATATTACGAGGTAGTGTCACAAAAGGGAAATAGGAGCTCTTGGCTCGGAACTTGTTTAGAAGGTGATCAGCCTTTTTCTGGTCAAGCACTGGGAGGCAGGATCTTCCGTCATCAGACGTAGTATCTAAAGACGGTCCAGCCGATTGTCGTCCTGAGATATCGAACTTTGTCTGGAATATTTGACGATGAACATCCACCACATTCTTCGGTGGCGGAGGCCTCGGCTGAGCATCAAACAACCCCGACAGAACATCTTCTTCTACTTTAGGTTCTCGAGTGCCTTTGGTATTGTTTGTGGCAATCCGGCATTCCAATTTAAGCGTTTGGCATCTAGTTAAAATTATCAAAGTGTGAAAAATTGATGGCTGAGGCTTACTCTACCGTCGACATGGCGCTTGTGGGGTTTCCCTTAGACAACGTGTCCTTTTTACTTTGCAATGAACACATGCCCATGATGTCCTTGGTCTTGGGCACATAAATCTGTATTCTGAAGTCATGATGGCTCTCTTAAGTATGAAGTTATGGATGGATGATCCAGGAAATTGGAGGCTGTGCTTATTATTATCAGCAGTTGGGGGCGAGACGGCTCTTTACGGCGAACTAAACCGAGGCTTTAGATTGGTCTAGAGAATCGGATTATGAATAGTCCGGTTCCGAGTATTTTTACCGCTTTTATAGTTCGAATCCAGCAGTACCTTACCGCCCCCAAGAAGTTTTATCTTTAGGTCCTGTCGCCCCGAAACTTAGAGATTACTACCGCTAACTTTAGGCACCGGGTCCGGAGCCGGGAAGTCCAGGTGAAGATAGCAAACGAGAGCAATTCGATCCATTCTGGTCTAGCTCTAAACTAATAATTATTGTCTACATTGGAAATAACACATTTTGCGCTCGTCTACGGCATCATCCTCGTATTGTTCTCGGCTTCTACCCCATTCAAGAGGCCTTGTCAGCCGCCTCCTTATCCTCGGCCTTCTTGGCCTCATGGTCTGGCAGTTTCTTGAAAGGAACCATCAGGGCCAGGATGACGGTGAGGCAAGCCCCGGCCAGAGCAAAGGCAAAGACATCCTTGATGCCAACCATGTATGCCTGTCGAATCAAGGCCAAATCCTCCCCGTGGAAGGCATTCTTCAGCTCGGTCACACCCATATACGAGATCTCAGAGGAATTGAGCTGCGGAGCCGTGACTGATAGAGTCTTCAGCATGTAGTTGTTGAAGATGGAATTACCGGCCGCTACAAAATAGGCGCCGCTGATCGCTTGGCACACTGGAGACACAAGTTAGCGGCAATCACTGCAGTCCACTCTGCACAACTCACTAAAGGCCACGCCCATCGTGGCGGCCACGGTTTCTGGGGTGGCAAAGCCCTGCAGCGCCGTCACCGGCACCTGGTTTCCCAAGCCAATTCCCAGGCCAAACGTAACCTGGGCGCCGATCCACCAGGCCTTGGGGGTGCCGATGTCAATGCAGTAGATCAGGGTGGCGCCCAGCACGGTGACCAGCCCGCTGACTAACTCAATGGGCTGCAGCAAACGGGTCTTTCCCACGAGAATGCCGCTTATAATGGCACCAAAGGCATAGAAGGCCATGAACGGCAGACTGTAGACACCACTCATGATGGCGGACGAGCCATGCACCGACTGGAAGTAGATGGGGAGGTAGAATAGGATCTGGAAGTTGCCGAGATTGGTACTGCGAGCGTTTAGTCCGGGGACAGATCTCTCTTTTGTGAGCAGGTCACTACTACTTACATCCACGCGTATAGGAGGTGCGACCAGGAGGTGCGCGGCTTCAGCATGCGCAGCGGCATCATGGCATAATCGCGCTGGAACCACTCGACGACCACAAATGCAATGGACAAGACCACCCAGAGGGTCAAGGTGGCGATGACAGCGCCGTCACTCCATTCTTTCGCCAGACCGCCCCACTCCATGGCTAAGAGGAAGCAGATGACCGAGGTGAATAGTAGGGTCCATCCGGGGAGGTCGAGATGGAGGAGAATCTCGGTCCAGGTCGCCGGGGTGGGCTTGATATGCTCAGGCATGCGCAGGAAGAGGAACTGTAGGACCATGGCGGTACCGCCGACGGGGAGGTTAACCCAGAAACACCAGCGCCAGGTGACCTCGCTGGTAAACACGCCACCAATCAGGGGCCCAATGGTGGTGGCAATCATAAAGACGCCCATCCACAAACCAATGAGCATCGGACGGAGCTTGGGTTCGGCCGTGAAGTTGATGATTAGGACGGACCCCCCCAGAGTGCCGGCACAGCCCCAGCCCTGCAGAGCCCGTCCAATGATCAAAGCAATGCTGCTTGGGGCCGCCGCCGCAACCACACTGCCCACCAAATAAAGACCCAACGCGGTCATGTAGATGTAGGTGGCCGAGAAGTATTTGTACATCTTACCCCAGGGAGCGGAGGTGGTGCCGACGAACAGGAAACAGGCCCCGCTATACCATCCGATATGGTCGAGGGCGTGGAAATCGCTAGTGATCTTGGGAATAGCGGTAGCGACGATACCCTGTAGACTCCTAGTTTAGTGCTCTTCTCGGTAACACCGCTGGGAGACTGACCAAGTCCAAGGCGGCGATCAGCGTACTGAGACTCAACGTGCACATGATCATGGTCAAGCGCAGGGGCGTTGCATACGTGAGGTCCTTGTCGTCGCCAGGCCCACTGGCGGAGGTGATGGAGGATGGCAGCTCATGGCCATGGTCTGTGTCGTTCTTGGTCTCAGGCGTGGGGGACGACATTGCGGGGTTTTTGTCCGGAGAGATATGTGAGAGTGGTGGACAGTCCTAGTGCACCGCATTGCTACGGCAGTATATGATATATATGTACCTGGGCAGTCGACTAGCAGACTCATGATGTGGGTTGTCACTGAATGGCGTGGACGTTGTAAGAGGAATCGTTGGACCGCCGGTGCGGCGGACGAAACACCGGTGGTGCTGCCATACAGTGAAATACAGCCAATTACGACACCAATGCAATACCGGGTGCAAAAACATGCAGCTGGCCCGCCGCGGCGGCGGACGAAATGGTATGGTAATTAATTAATGTCATCCCCTCTGCCAGATTCCCCAATTCAAACATCATCCCATCGCTGACCTCGTTCAGAATTGCATCTCCATGGACCGCAGACCGAACGTAGATGATGTGCCCCCCTTTAAGCGCAAAAAGCTGCGTCGGGGTACCCGCAGCTGCTGGGAATGTAAGCGACGCAAGATGAAATGCGTCTTCGAGCGTCCTGAGGATGCCGTCTGCGTTGGGTGTCACCGACGATGGACGCAATGTGTGAGCCAGGAGTTCCCCGAGCAAGTGCCCGCTCATATCGACAGCAGTCGCCAACTGCGCGATCGTCTGCGCCGAGTGGAGTCGCGACTCGACCAGGTCTTGCACCAGGACGCCAACTCCACCCCAGCTCGCAGCATCGATCAACATCCTCATCCACCTCCGGCGTATACCGAGGACACGACCCCCGGGGAAAATATATCCCACACCCTGTACAGCGCCTTGCCCTCCCCGCAAGATATCGCCCACATTGTCGCGGCCAACAGTCGCCATTCTATCCCTTTCCATGAGATCCTGACTACACCTTATAGTATCCTCGATCGCGATGGCCCCCGCGCGCACAGCCCTTTGCTCTCTATCACGGGCACCGGGGTTCATCCCGTGCTGATCGCCCGGCACATGCTTCATCTGGCCAGCTTCCTGCAGCACCTGCATCCCGATCTCCACGACGAGATCATGGGTCTCTCTGAGCCCCCGGCCGTCATGCGCGACCGACTGGCCGAGATGGCTATCCGTCTGGTGACTACACGCGATCAGTTCGTGGGCAGCGTTGAATTTCTCGAGTGCATCATGATGCAGAGTCTATACGAGGCCAATTGCGGTTATCTGCGGCGCAGCTGGATGACCACCCGCCGCGCCATGACTATCGCCCAGTCCATGGGCTTTCACCAGGCCGGCGCGCGACTACAGTACCAGGTCCTCCACCCGGACACCAAGGCTTATCCGCACTTCATGTGGTTTCGCATCGTTTTCTACGATCGCCAGATGTGTCTCCTGCTCGGTATGCCAGACGGCAGTCTCGATCGGTCCATGGGCTCCGAAGCCATGCTGGCTCAGGATTCCCCTGTGGGTCGCTTGGAGCGCCAGCATTGTGTTGTGATGTCGCGTTTGCTGGAGCGCAACCATGCCAACCCCACCGCAGGCTCGGACTACGCCCTGACCCGAGAGCTCGATCGGGAGCTGCACCGATGGGCGCGCGCACTCCCCAGCCGATGGTGGCTGACCCCGAACCTCAGCAAGGAGCAGAGGAAGGAGGCCTTGTTCTCCGACATGCGACGCTTGTCCGCGCAGCTGTGCCACTATAACCTCCTCAACCAGCTCCATGTGCCCTACCTGCTCCGCCACTCGGTCGACCGGCAATACGACTACTCTCGGATCACTTGTGTCAATGCCTCCCGCGAGATCCTCTCCCGTTTTATGATGCTGTGTCGTTGGAACCGAGTCGCCTTTAGCTGCCGCACCATCGACTTCATCGCGCTAATGGCTGCCATAACCCTAATACTCGCGCATCTCGACCGGTACCGTTCCTCGCAGGTCGATGATTTTTTGGCCGTTCAAGCGCTGGGCGACCGAGCCTTGATCGAGCAGGCGCAGGAGCACATGGAGGAGCTCGACCGGCTGAATGCCGACCCCCTCAGTGCACGGAGTGCGCGCCTCTTGCGCCGCCTCCTTGCGATTGAGGCGAAGGCGGTCGATGGGGAGCATCTCCACCGCGCCCAGGTCGTCCGCGTGCAGAGCCCGGGAAGCGCATACCAACCCGAGGCGACTCATTGCGAGGACAAACACGTTTATATCCCGTACTTTGGCGTCATTCAAGCGGCTGGGGAGATTGTCTCTGCCGCCGCCGCGGCACGCTTCTCCTCCCGTCCCTCGACCCCTACTGTCATGTTACCGGGACCCGAAGGACCAACCCAGACGCGAACGGTAGCTGCTACGACGACGCCTTCCCGTCCGGCACCGAATAACTACGTCCACGGCCTCTTCGGGCATCTCCTCTCCGATGTCCTCTCCGACAACCCCATGCAACTGTTCGAATACCCCGGCATGACCGGCGGCGAGGACGGGACATTCCAGGATATGGACTTGGCGTTCTTGGACAATCTGATGCGAGGGACCGGAGAGGATATAACGGGGGCCACCGAGTGGGCGGTGTCATGACCAAATCCAGAGGACACTTGTTGTCAGCATGTCAGATTTGCCCGTAATGAACACCTCTTATAGTCTTATGAATATACCAGGAATCTTTAATTTGCAAAAATTCTATGCTCTAGCTAACTAACCCCCTTCCTATTCTAGGTATGTGAGAAGTGGAACTTGTGGTGCAGTCAGGACGCGAAGTCGAGAATGAATGAGGACGAGAACGAATGACATTGAATATATCTTGCGAATTTTGCTTTGGGTAAGAAATAAAACTCTAGACTGATGGTGCGTGCACAGCGGAGGGCTTCGGACGCGTCTAAATTAATTAGGTGCATTAGTGGCCATGCTAGTTCACAAATATGAACATACCATTCGAGGACCTTTTCAGTCCGGTGCACCATTTTATATTATTCACTCGAGATTGGCCAGCATTCATATTCGACGTGAGCTTCACATCCTGAATCCCGAAGCGAGCTACTAGTCTAGACTACCTTTCTCTTAAGTATGGCCCTCGTCAGCCCCCAAATTTTAATTTTGCTCTTTATTCTTCTGGTACCCTCCAGCCAAGCTTGTGACGGATTTTCCTGTCATTATCTAGCCATGAAGGGCTTCGTGTCATCCACTCTTGCCACCTTGGCTGGGGCAACTGTGGTGATGGGCGCTCAGGGTGCTAGCGTTGTTACTGCATCTCTTACAGCCGCCGCAACCACAATTTCCCCGAAACCCACCACGTTGTTTCCTGCAGAGACAGTCCAATTGACGAATGAAGTTCTTGCTGCCGTGTCGTCAAACATTCGAAATGCGAATATATCTGATATATTCAATTTCGCCGATCCATACCCCGACTCGACTCTTTCAAAGAAGAATCCACGAAGCTGCAAAGTGATGCCAGGGGACGTGTCTTGGCCCAGGGATCTGCTCTGGAATACTTTAGATACCCTACTGGGCAAACGCCTGATCAAGACAGTACCGCTGGCTGCATACTGCTACCCAGAGTGGCCGGAGTACGATGCAGATATTTGCGCTAATATTACCTCTCAATGGGCCGTTTCCAATCTTCAGTGAGTGATCCTTGTCTCACCATGGAACGTCTATCTGAACGAGTTATAGTATGGATGACCCAGCTTCCATTATGCTCCCCCTGTACGAAGGTAGAACCTGCATGGCGCCTGGATACAGCTACACCAACACTTGTGAGTTGGGCGGCTACCCAACGTACGTTGTCAATGCTTCCACTGTGGCCCAGATTCAATTGGCCGTCAATTTCGCACGTAATCTGAACCTCCGCCTCGTGGTGAAGAACACGGGTCATGACTTCAATGGCAAGTCATCCGGTAAAGGTGCTCTGTCCATTTGGACCCATTGGTTCAAAGATAAGGCGTTTTACCCACAGTACAAGGCCGCCAATGGCTATGTCGGACCTGCCATTAAATTCGGCTCTGGAGTTCAGGTCTGGGAAGCCTATGAGTACGCGAAGAGTCTCGGTGTTAGCGTCGTTGGCGGAGAAGCTGTGACTGTTGGTCTGGGAGGTGGCTACACTGCAGGTGGTGGTCACTCACCGTTGAGCAGCATGTACGGCATGGCTGCTGATCAGGTTCTGGCCATGGAAGGTATATATGGAACTCGCCACCATTGTCTCACTAGATATTTGGCTAACGCTTTGTTGCATAGTTGTCTTGGCTGACGGGCGCTTCGTTACTGCATCCTCTACTGAAAACTCCGATATTTTCTGGATGCTTCGTGGTGGTGGCGGGAGCACGATTGGGGTTGTTACTTCTCTGATTGTCAAAGCTCTCCCGAGATTGCCAACCACCACTGTTACGTTCAATTTCACCATCAACGACGCCCCCAATGTCGATGCGTTCTGGAAAGGAATTCAGGCCTACTTTGACAATTTTGAGGATTTTGTCAACGCCGGTACCTACGGCTACTACTATGTTGGAGCGTCGGCCATTGAGATTGGGACTGACTATGCTGGATCAACCGACTACTATTTCCGCATGCATTCCTTCGTTGCACCAAACATGACCATCGCCGAGACAAAATCTCTGCTTGCTCCATGGTACGAGGTTCTCGATAGCCAGAACATCACCTACACACCGTGGTACAACCATGCCGATAACTTGTTCGTCCTCCTTCCATTTTCTTCTTTAATCTTCAGCTGACCTACGAATCCTTAGCCATGACGCTTGGGTTGTTGCGTTCCCTCAGGAATTCGCCGGAGGAGCCGCGGTCAAAACTGCCTCCCGTCTGATGCCCCGAAGCGTCTTCCAGGACGACACTCTCCGTCAGCGTACCTTTGCCGCGCACAAAGACGCCATTGAAAAGGTATCATACTCTTATATTCCTCATCTCGCTTAAGAAAAATACTAAAGTGACAAAATAGGGCCTCTTCATCGCTGGATTCCACATTTCCGGAACTGGCATCGCTGTCGCCCCACCAAATGACACTTCCGTCCTCCCTGCCTGGCGTGGCGCCCTCGCTCATGTTATCGTCGGCATTGAATGGCCTAATAATGCCACATGGGAGACTGTCTATAATGCCTCCCTCGCCGTCACCAGCTGGATGGATGTCCTGCGTGACATCGCGCCGGAGTCCGGCGCTTACATGAGCGAGGCTGATCTGATCGAGCCGAACCTCCAGGAGGCATTCTATGGAGCTAACTACCCCACTCTGTACGCATTGAAGCAGAAGTATGATCCCACTGGTCTGTTCTTTGCTTTGACTGCTGTTGGTGCGGAGGACTGGGAGGTCAGGACTACTGACCCTTTGCCGTATTCTTGGAATAATAATGGACGGCTTTGTCCTGTTTCTTCTTAGATCTTCAGAAATGGAATGATTATCTTGTACATCTCTTCTTCAGCTCCATTGGTAACCACCTTGGCTTGCATCCTCCGTTCTTCGCATCGGCCTTGTAGTCCTTAAATTCCCTAGCCGGGGCCTTCTTCATGAACAGCTCGTCAAGTTCTTCATATGTGCGACCGCCTATTGGGGATTAACGAGGCTCACGATGGATTTGAAATGGTAACTGTGCGAACCTGTTTCAGGCAGGAGGAAGTAAAGTTATACCAGGCAGAGCACCGTGAGGCCGGCATAGATAAACGAGATCTTCCCGCCGAGGTTAAGCTTATCTGGGTTGACAAGATAGGGGAGGACAAAAGCCCACATAACGAAGAACGCATTTTGAGCTGCCAGTCCGATCGAGACTGTTTTTACCCGTAGACGTGCTGTAGGGACCTCGGTAGCGATGGTGTAAGCCGTTGCGGCAAGTCCAATGTTAAAAACACAGCACTATGGGCAGTTTGTGGCACCTTTCTATTTTCGGTGCCGATTTGACTCGGTCTTTAATCTTATAGCCGCTTACTAATACATGCTCTCCGGAAAGTTTTGCTCTAGAAGTTCTGGACTCGGGGAGCTAGAAATATATGCTAAGTCTTTGATCTACTCATCTTCCTTATAGACGCATAGGAAAGGAACTAGTAGTCATTGGGCCTCTTCGGTATCCTGAGGTAACTGGGACCACATAGACGGTGGTCAGCCTGGAGGGAATCGATTATCGTCCATCTGTGGCGCAAAGGGATGAGATGGAGGAGTTTTCACTCTAGATTTGGCCGAGGATTGCGTACGGCTCCTAGGCGGAGAGTGTGGAGGCCCACTATGCAGTGGATTCATCCAGAGATACCCCCAAGTCAACGCTGATCATGGATCTGTAGTGCCAAGTTAAGCTTATTGCCTTATACCCGCTGAGGCAGCGGGTATAAGGCAAACCTAGGCGATGCTAAAGGGAATTGCATTGAGAAGGATACTAACATAAACCAGTAGAAGCTTGGTTCACGAACAAACCCACTGGCCCACTGAAGATCGTTTCACATATCATCACACTAATAATAGCGCATTGAGCAGTTTAGGAGCTGCATTCGTGGATTCCTTACTTAAAACTGCTTCGGAGGCTATAACCGATGACTAAGCGCACCTAAAGTTTTGGGATGCTCGCCCGTCCCAAGTATGACTTGGCTCTTTCGAATTGAGTCCTATAATTCGGTTCTCAAACAGTATATCCATGGATATCCTCAGATCCATCAAGAGGCCAACAGCCTCGATGCTATCCAGAATAGTTGACTCGGTGAGCTCTCCTAAGGTATATAAACACTCGTCTCTCTCCCATCCGAGTCTCACATCAATCGTTCAATTACAGACAACTAGCAATCACCTCACTCGTGCAAGACAACATGGCAATTCTGTCCAAGCTATCTTTGCCTATCTGGGCACTTGCTGCAGTAGTCCACGCTACCAGCTCGCACTGTAGCCACAAGCACAGCTCCCACCATAGTGGCGCCTATGACTTCCATCCGAGTCAAGCAGGCATTCAAACCGCTCAACTGGTCAGCAGTCTCCCCACCAGCCCAGTGGGGAAGATCACCACTAATACAGACACTAGATTGACCCTCTGCCCTTACCATATGACTTCAACACCTCCAACAGCGAGATGGCCGACTCCAGTAACTCCTGGTGGATATCATCTTACCTCACGGGAAGTGACAATCACCAGTACATGGTGCTGTCCCATGTGCTTGCCACGGATGCATACGGGCTTTACCGTGGTGCCATCTACGACATCACCGAGCCCGCCTATCAGCAGTTCTCCGAGATGACTACCCAAAACCTCACGGCCGACAGCCAAGACGGCAAGTTCAATATCCGCACCGACGATTTCTTCTTCGGCTCTGCTCTCGCCAACAGCTCCATCACGAAGTTGCGCACCGTATCAAATAGAACAGACCTCCAATTCGATCTGACCTACGAGCTGACCGCCCCTGTCCTCTTCAACGCAGGTCTTGGTGGCCTCTTTCAATTCGGCCCGGACCAGACGGGCGAGTGGTCCATGCCTGCGGGGAAAACCTCTGGGTCGCTGGTCTTCAACGGTAAGAAGGTTACTGTTGACAAGAAGCGTTCTCAGACTTGGTACGACCGTCAGTGGAATGCTGGGTCCGCACCCACCAGCCTTACTTGGACTTGGTTCCAACTGCACATCAACAATGGGGAGAGTGACGAGATGGAGCTGGCCTCGGTGTGGATGTACGACAGCGACGTTAAGGGTCATCGTCAGTGGGCCACTACCCAGTCCAAGGCTGGTATCAACATCGTCCAGCCTGTTCCCACCGTTGAACCATTCGGCAGCTCCTGGACATCCCCGCATACCAACGCCACCTATGACCAGGCATGGACAATCGTTCTTCAGGACAACACTACACTCATGGTGAAGACGACCTATGAGGACCAGGAGCTGTGGGCTGCCAGTGGCTTTGCTACCTACGAGGGCTTTGTCACTGTGAATGGAACCGACGCCGATGGCAAGTGTGTGACCGGCTTTGGACTCGTCGAGATTCAGGGACTTTTCTAAGCGGCCAGAGGTCAGCACTTGCTATCGCCATGTGGAGAACTATGGTGCCTCCCTGATAGTCCTGAATCATGGTACTTCAGACACTCATAATTACTGTCAAGCGGCGAGGTCGCTGCAATTATAGATATATTTTTGTATAGTAACATCATGATGTACCATTAAAGTCTTATCCACTTAATTTCATTACAGATAGATATAGCTTCAACTATGGCACTTTTCTATCGAAGCATTGACGTAGGAATTCTACTGCCTGATTGGCGCGAACTCGAGTGTTTACAGGGACAAGGAGAGCGAGGTACTGTGCTTTCTATTCTGGATGGTACTATATATACCTAACACTATGAAAATCCAGTACATACGACCATAGGGTGTGGAGAACAGGGCTTCCCGTCCGCTCAGCCGTACTTAAGCCACACGCCGGGAGGTTAGTAGTTGGGTGGGTGACCACCAGCGAATCCCTCCTGTTGTATGTTTTTGATCTTATTTTTACCCTTTCGCGCTATTTTCCCCTGATAATTTCTAACAGGGCGAGTCAATCGTCATAAAAAAGATATTATCAATTAATGCACCCAGAACAAATACGAAGAGGCGCAAAAACACCTTCAAATCATACGATGCTGAACACACTTCGCAAGGACCCAGCAAACCTGCATCATTGGCATTGGCCCTGTTGTTACGTCCTTAAAATTTGAAGATTGTATAGAAATATACTCTTTACAAACTGAATGAATGCCCTTATGCCCATTTACTGCAAACACCTACTTTCGCGGCACAAACAAAGCACTGATATATACGGTTGCACACCAGGGAAGGTGTTCCAGGCGCATTCCACTACTCAGCCAGCCAGGAGCAGAATATCAGTCACAATCACAGTTTTTAACAATATGGTGTACGGAGTTGATCGAACATAGTGGTAGCAATAGCCATTCAAAGTATGCATAGTTTTCCAGAAGCTGTCATATTTGCCTTCGCGGAGTTGGGACATACAGCCACTGCGATCAAGTCTAGCTGTTTCCAAACTACCCTATAGCCGTATGTAGGCATGTCAGAAGTTATATTAATCTGAAGCGAATATCCCTACCTCCTCGTCAGGCGGAAGTAGTCAAATTAGGCATAACAATGTTACCGAAAGTGTTAATACTAGAATATAATCGATTCCATCAGTGGCCACAAAAATGAGACAAAGGAAAGGTCACCAGGGGTACAGGGCTTAGATAAAGTTGTATACTTATCCTATCGGGTATATACTACATCAAGTAAGACCCTACCCACTATCAAATCAGTAGCAGCATAAGATAGAGCCAGAGCCCATCAGCCTCCTTGGACTTTTATCAAGCAAGCCTCATGTGACACCCTATGTAACATTGCTTATTTTATCTTGACTAGAGCATCCATTCCCTGTCCTGGTAGCATCACGACCACTTCCCGTCAAATGCCTCTTCCCATGTGAACCCTGGCGGACTAGGGAAGTTAGTCAGCAGTTCTGCCCATAACTCGGTGATATCTTGACCCGCAAGACTGTTGGCTGGATGCCCAGGAGCACAGAGAAAGCTATCTGGCGAGGTAAAAGGCATATGGCAATGCTCCTCTGGGTCAACTGCTTCCCCAGTGCACGCTGTTTGGCTTCCTGGAATCTCGGTCTCTTCAGAGGAGATGGGTTGTGTCGGAAGGCCGACACTATCATATGGCGTTGAAGGCGACGTTGGACCAGGATGGTTACCATTGACATCCACAAATTCTCGCGAGAAGGGTAGTCGTGACTTCTGAATGATACCTATTAATTGGTCGAGCGCTCGGATCATGCTGTTCGTAGGCTTTTCCAAGGATCTCTGTTTTTCTCTCAGCATTTCGCATTCGCGAATCAAGTTCTTCCTTCTGTCCTGTGCACGAAGGCCATCGTTATCCCGCATTATATCAATGGTCAAGAGAAGCAGGGCACCAAACGAGTGCTGATCTATACTGTGTGAATGGAAGGAAGGGCAAAGATCTTCCGGCTCGACTGTATGACGAATATGCAATAACTTCTCGGCACAGTTTATTCCAAGATTGACCAAATCAGAGCACGAGGGATGGCTCTCCCCTCGAATAAGAAGTGGCCTTAGCAGACGGCCAAGTCGTGAGTATAGCCCAAACAATAACACATGCCTTTGCCGGATAATATAGGGGCGGCGGGCAGCCAATACTGCTGTTTTATTTATGTTTTCTTCATCCATCTGGAAGAACCATGGCAGGTTTTCCTCAAATGAGTTAAACCATCCGACAATCTGGCGGATTTGCTCGTGATCTGGTATATCTGTTCGTTGGTGGATGTTTTGCATAGAATCTACCATATCTCGACATAGCTCAGCAAGCGTAATACGTTGGATGAAGAATGACATTGATGTTGGCTGGTCCTCGGGTAGTGATTTTGGGGATGGTCCGTCCGCCAGAATATCGGCATCGTCTATGTTGAGGGGATATTTGACCGCCATGAGCTTTGGGTTGATGCTATATATCCCCTCCTGGCTTCCCGGCACGCTGGCAACAAGCCTCGAAGCGCATCATTAGCATTGACCCACGCGTAATTGAGATGAAAGGATCGAACAAACCAGTCAGTAGACGCAAGATGCCACCAGAGACGGCGCTTGAGTTCTGTTACAATGACGTTGTCATCTTCTGTTGGATGATGCGCGTCAAGGCGATGGATCTTCATTTGAATTGCCTTCGTATGTGCGATACCTCTTAGGGTATGGAACATGGATGATTGCCCTTCCATGTCCCATATTAAATATGTCATGATCAATATTGTCTGCAAAGATACTAGTGACGACGAGCCTATTGCATCTGGCTGCAATAGTGCAGATATGACTGCCTCCTTCCATGTACTGTGCCACGTCGACGCATCCTTCAGTTGGTCAGATATTGAGTGAGAGTGTGAATGGCAGACATAAAATGCACTGGATGCGAAGATGGAAAGGAAGAAGATAATTGTTTCATCCGACCCCATGATTGATCTCGATAGTTCATTATAAGTGGCCTCCAGGAGGGCGCGCGTGGAAGGAACATGAATCTCGCGGTGCAGACAGTCCGCAGTCTGAGCATAATGTTCGAAGAGTATCCGAGCAAGATGAATATCAGGCAGAAGACTTTGCAAGTTTCTCCACTTGATATTGTTTGGTACATCGGTAGTCGGCAAGTAGTGATGCTGGAGTATTTTGGATGATGCCTCTCCAGAAGCCTTGCTGTCATTCAATCGAATAAATTTGGGATCGCTCATAGACACCCCCCCTGCTGGTTGTTGTCGTTGGAGGCTCGGCTCGGTAGCAGAGTGTGGATTAGAAGCAATGGCCTCAAGATTGTCCCATGTCTTGGGACTGTCTGCTCCATGATGACTTTCTGCTAGATTACACGATGGGGGAGTAAATTGGGGTGTTCTATGGAACTGCTGTCCTAGCCCGGAGGTGGAAAGGAGAGCGCTTTCTACTCTTTTAAGGCGGTCGTTGATTTCCCGAACATTTCTTTGACAATCATATTAGTAATGGCATAATATAGCGTTAGGGTCTCGCACCGTTCCAGAGATACAAGCTTGTCATCTAGGATCAGAGTATGGTGTTGCTCCTCAGATGGGTCCTTGTTCGAATCTAAGGAGGACTGTACAGGTTTAATCACTTCCGAAGGGCGTTAATCCTCTTGCGTCAGACAAAATCACTTAAATTAGACACAGAGTTGGAGAAGAGAATATATTACCTGAAGCATATTCGCATGCAAAGCCTCTGGAAGTACGGTTATAACACGGACTTTTCTTGTCGCATCGAATCTTTTTCAGACGGCAGAACTCACAGGACACGGGCTGCTGCCAAGCACTGCGCTTGGGAGCTGGCCCGGCTTCTGTAGTTGAACGCTTCATTACATTCAGGGACTTTCGAGTGTCCATTTCCAGGCTCTGTTGAGCAGAGATACGATACAAGATTGGCTTGAAGTCTCAACGGTCTGACTTTCTGGTGTCTCGCGCCGTGATTGGCCCAGTCGGACCTCCGCGGGGCTCCGCGGGGCTCCACCCGTCCTCACGCCCTACCAGTCGGTTTAGCAAGAGGCATAAACAGCTAAACTATGAGTCAATGGAATGGGCTTTGGCACACCAAGTTAGATGAATGCGTCGTAGACTGTTTTGTTCCTCTGTGTATATATAAGTGCCAATTTGACACAGTCCTTCCTTGATTGCTAGACTTGAAAAGCTTCAATAAACAGGTCGTCTTACAAGCTTCAATTTCCATTGTACACTATTTTCATTTTGATGAATTCCCGGCGCTACTCCCGAGCTCACTTTAAAACAGTTACTTTGTCTATTTCCTCTCTTAGTGTTTGCCAACTACGAGGATGGACGACACACATCACTCAACCGGAGCAAGTCAGAATGCGGAAGAGAAACGACCGACTTTTGAATGTGCTAAAGTAAACGAACCTCATGAATTTCCTGATGGGGGCGTACGGGCTTGGCTAGTGGTTTTGGGGGCCTTCTTCGGCCTTTTTATCAGTTTTGGCTGGACGAATTGTATGAACCAAAGCAAGACCCCTGGGGAAAGAGAGAAGATTGACCCTTCATCACACAGGTGTCGGCGTGTTTCAAGCCTATTATCAGACTCACCAGTTACAGTCAAAATCCCCAAGTACAGTGTCGTGGATCCCTGCAACATCAATGTTCATGATCTTTATTACTGTGAGTGAGAGGCTAACTGATAAGATCAAATACCGAATCCTTAGACTTCTCAAATGACACTAACACTTCGAAATGTAGGGACCTGTGGTTGGAAGGCTGTATGACAATTTTGGGCCGCGTTACCTGCTCTTGATAGGGGCCTTCCTGCATGTGTTCGGTCTCATGATGACTTCCATCTCGTCCCAGTACTACCAGTTTATCCTTGCCCAAGCTATTTGCAGTCCCATTGGCGCGGGCATGGTCATGTATCCTTGCTTCAGCTGTGTCACAACATGGTTCATGAAGAAGCGTGCCCTGGTCATGGGTATAGTTGCCAGCGGATCGAGCCTCGGTGGAGTGGTTCTACCTATCCTAGTAGATCGCTTGATGCCTCAGATAGGTTTCGGGTGGACTATGCGAACTTGTGCATTTTTGATGTTGGCGCTATTAATCGTGACAAATCTCACTGTGAGGCCAAGGCTACCTCCGCAACCAAAAACCATCGGTATAATGGCATTTATCCGGCCCTTCAAGGATCTTCCATTTCTTTTAACGGCCCTTGCCAGTTTCTTCTATTCGATGGGGATGTTCATCCCGATCACATTCATGGTGACCTACGGCAAATATAGGGGAATGTCAGTTGAACTCGCAGGATATTTAGTACCGATTTTCAATGCAGCGAGGTATGTACATACCACACAACATTTCCATCAGCCTTACGGATAAGAAACCGATTAACCAGGCAATAATAGTGGGATCGGCCGCATTCTTCCTGGATATGCAGCGGATAGGCTAGGCAACTATAATGTCTCTCTTTGTGCGGCATGTTTGTCGAGTATTTTCGTTCTCGCTCTGTGGCTCCCTGGACAAGATCAAGCGACGGCAATTGCATTTGCTGCTCTCTTCGGTCTAAGCTCTGGCACCTACACAGCGATCAGCCCGGCTCTGGTGGCACAGATTTCCGATATACGGGAGATTGGCACCCGATCGGGTACGATGTATGCTTGCATGTCCGTGGCAGCATTAACAGGTAGCCCTATTGGAGGCGCTCTCATCTCGGCTGCAGGGGGGAGTTACTGGAAACTACAGGTTTTCACGGGGATAATGTTGGCAATGGGGACCATCTTCTACATTATAGCCAGGATGCATTTGGCCAAAGGCAAGCTGTGGATAAAGGTATAGTTTTTGGGTCTGGATATACACAACTGTTGCCAAGTGTCATAATATCAATACTATAATTGGAGATCTTTAGTATGAATGATACTAGTCTTGTTCATATATTATAGATTAGATCTAATTAATGGTTTTAGCCCATTTGTAATATTGAAATGTGCATATGGTTTGTCAAAACTTGAGACAACGAAAATATCAAAATCCATATTTACTTTTAACCAGAGAGCTCTTCATTCCTAGGTTCTGTTCTTCATTTGGACGAGTCGTTATGTGGATGGCCCTTGCATTGCGCGAGCTGTGTGCTAGTATTACAGTTCCCTCACCAAAATCTAGAACAGCTGATGTCGAAAAATCCGCCGCAGAGATCAATATTGTCGTCAATCTAGTAAAAATGATCCTCGGCCCGTTCCTTTCAGGCGTAACTACCTATAGTGGCCCGAACGAGATTGTGAATTGCGAGACATTTCACCATGCCGAAAATCACCCATCACCGTACATATGCACTTTTCGTTTGACTTTCCGCTCTAACGTCTTTCTCCAGACACCTCTCCGGTGGGCAATAAGGGAGCTAGTGCTCCGACTCGCGCTGGATCTGAAGAAATACGGAGAACTGCTATATATTCTCCAGCTCAAGGTCGATCCGGTTTGGGGGTCAAACTGTTTGTATACAGTTGTTGGACCTGAACAGTGATGAAGAAAATAGAGTCACCAGCTTAGCCGATTCGCTGCTTCCGCCTCACCCAGACCTCCTGATCGGGGCTGTCTGCAGACTCATCCTTAGCTTGGGGGTCACGCAGTTGCACTTCCCATAGTTTCAGCTTGTAGTTGCCACGGTCTGCTTGTCCAGAGAAGATATCAAAGGACCAGCCGTGTTTGGGACATGTCAGTCCTGCACTGAGGGTGATGCCAAAGTCTTCAATGTCAAAGAGGCTGCCCTGTGAAAGTGGGAATGACGAATGAGGACATTGCTGGAAAGGGTCAGTTAGAGCTAAGAATCATGTCTCTGACTCACTTACATGGTCAATGGCATGAATCTTGCCCTTATATTTGAAAATAAGTACTTGCTCCTTCAAGTCCCCTGGTAGGTCAATGTCTGCTTCAACCGGAGGGCCGACGTTTGTCTTGGGGATGTTGAATGCTTTGCAACTTGGGGCAATCGGAGAGCAGTCATTGTCCAACTGGAGGTCGGGAAATTCAGAAACAAGGCCTACCCGGTGCCAGGCTGCTTGAGACCGTTGAACAAAGGGATTCATTGCGGGTCTAGTAACAGGAGGCTCTTTTGTTGTGTTAGCGACATCGGGAAGCGCAAGCCTGGCAGATTGTTATCGGAAAAGATAAGTGTGCACGTGATGCGTTATGCTCTGCATAACGTAGCGCACCATCACGAAATGGCATGGCTGATAAGCTTTTAGGCACGGCATTATCGGGGCTATAATTTTAACCGGCTCATATCTGCTGCTATTGCCTCGGCCTTGAAAAGAGGACAACCTGGATTAGCGAGCAACTCCACCCATTAACCAATCACAGAGATCATAGATAAATAAGACCAAAAATAGAATCCACCAGAGATATGTCCCCAAAGTTTCGGGAGAAATTGAAACAGAAACATGACATACTGTGTTTTGAAATAGGATCATCAGGATAATAGTCAGTATTATATTCCGCATTCTTCTTCGGAATAGAGTCCTAATATTACCGTTATTCAGAACACTTTCCCCTGTATTGTCGTCCAAGGAATATATAATTATACGGACTGTTACAAGAATAAGTTGTAACGGAGCTATACTACGATCACAGCTGCGGTATACGCTAAAGAACTGCTGCTTTCCATGGGAGCACCAGCTATAGTGGCGTATTTGAGTGAATCATAGGACTAAAGGCTGCCTGCAGTGCATAGCTTCTATCTTTCTTGCTCCTTAATATAACTTTGAGTTTTGGGATATAACTGCTAGTAGGGATGTTGATTTAAAGTATGGTAGCCAGCATCGAGTCACCGCTGTGTGATTCTCCTAAGCATAAACAGCTTGCGAGGGTACAACATGCTTATGGATATGACCATTGATAACAATTGCATGCAATCTCTCCTGTTTCTGCAAAATCTCTAGCTCAGACAGAGGGTCGCCATCCACCAGAATCATATCCGCATAGTATCCTGGTGCCACCTTGCCCAAATCGTCTGGGTATCCCATCATCTCTCCTCCCCAAGCAGTTGCAGCAATGATACTCTCCATCGGAGTATAGCCAAACAAGTCCACGAGATGCTTCAGATCCCTGGCATACGTCCCGTGGGGAGCCCAGGCAAAACCATAGTCACCGCCGGGCATGACACGAATTCCCCGTTTGCGCATCTCTTGCATCGCCTTGCAGGCAGTGTCCACCTCGTACTTAAGGCCTTTCTTAGCTGCGTCCTCGGCGGTCAAGCCCCATGGAGTTGCTTCGCCGGTGCATGTTGTATAGAAGAAGTTCAGAGCTGGAGCGACCCAAACATGATCCTTCTTTTGTTCTAGCATGTCCATTCCTTCTTGATCGATGAAGCTAGCGTGATAAATAACGTCCACCCCAGCTTGGAGGGCAAATTTGACGGATTGAGCACTTCTGGCGTGTGCACAGACACGTTTCCCCCGGTTATGCGCCTCATCTACTGCGGCTACCGTCTCTTCCAGGGTGAAATACGTTTCCGTGCTCGGCATTGTTGGGTGGATGTCGTCACCACTCATGCTCAATTTGATATTATCCGCCCCGAGCATAATGAACTCCCGAACCTGCTTTCGCATCTCATGTGGCCCATCTGCGTTGCGCGAGATACCGGGCACAATTGCTCCCCCGGTGGTTGTAATCTCGGGTGCGTTCGCCAGGGTACGTGGACCTGGAATCATACCGGATTTGATGGCACCCTTGATTGCGATATCGAGCCGAGGTTGAGCGGATGCTGCCCCGAAACACATGGTATAGCCGCAGTCGAGGTAGGTTTTCGCCGACTGAGCAGTCGATAGGACATGTTCTTCGAGTGGCGCACTTGTAAGGCCGTCGAGAGTAGGTGAGTCATTAAAGCTGAGGTGGGTGTGGGCGTCCATTAAGCCAGACATTAGTGTTTTCTTGCCTTCGCCGTCGATCACCAATGCGCCGCGGGCGGCTGAGTCTCTGACATCGCCCACGGCGATGATACGTTCTCCTTCGATTAGGACGTTTCCATCGTAAGGGGCCCGCCCGGTTGAATCCAGAATGCGAACATTTTTGAACAGGATCTTCGACGGGTCCCCCGGTTTGTGGTTGTTCATCGTGATATCGGCAGGAGTGGGCCGGTATGGCTGGTCAGTCGCAATGGATCCCATGGCTAGATGATATTTTGTTTTACAGAGAACTTGAAAATTTTGGCAAATAGGTTGGGTCGCATTTACTTGATCGTCAACCGAATTTTGATTACACATCGTTGCAGGGATCAGGCGGGGTTGCATTTGGTTGCATTGAATAGTGCGTGAAGATCGCTTCGACACGCAACACTAACTCCACAGCGTGTGTAATATTAAAAGTATTTCCAAAATTGCTGCACCACCGCACACACGCCCTTTCTTCCCTTTTCTGGATCCTTGGGTTTGATGCCTACCCCTGGGAGTGGACCAAAGATTACAGATCAGCACCAAGCGTCAATGATATTCTTGGGTTCAACGATGAAATCATTCCTGTCCCTCTTAATAATCCCTATAATTTTTCCTCTAACGTTATGGTGGGCTTTTGTTACCGCATAACTTAGAAAATGTTAATCATGACCAGCTTCTAAGAAGATTGCACAATAAGTCTTTCTATAAGAAGATTATTTAACCAATACATCTAGATGCAGCTCAGAAGGGAGTCGCCATTCAAGTGGTGTCCTTACCTGCGCAAGCTTCAGATTCTATAGAGGCTTTGATAGTCAAGTGAGTCTATCCTAAGCACTCGGCCAGTATGTTTCATATTCTAGTCTTTTATTCCTCGGCCAACCTCGCTCCAACCAATCGCCCATTATTGATGCGGACATAGTTGAGAAGTACTCCTAGGCGAACACCAGAAATGGCCGTCAAATGTGAAGCGAGTACTGACTTCATCAGAATTTTCAGGCAGTCAAACAAGCTGGTGCACTTATCTCTACACCTGACCTTTCCCATTAGTGGTGTGTTTTAAGAGGCCTTCTCAAGAACTTTTGGAAACAGTTCGCAACCTCTCACTCGTGCGGCATTTCTACAGCCAGCGCCCCGTGGAACATGCGATTGCAAGCCAAGGACGAGGACGTCTCAACAAAGATCAACGAGTTCGAAGGAACCAAATGACTCACGGATGCGAGAAGTTTTCACCGAATCTATGAGGTCTAGATCTATCTATCACATGACCCCGCGCAGAACCTGGTCGAGCCTCTCAGGTTTGAGTCCACATCTGAAATTAAAGCGGGCGCTACTTCCGCAACCCGACCCGAAAACAGCCCTTACCATGATCTTACGATAACATGAACTAATGTTTAATCATTAAACCTTATAGAAGAATATGGTACATTGTGAGTTACTTGCGAATACAACTATGGGCTCTAGCAGTTATGAAAGTACGGTAGGGTCTCATGATATGCAGTTCGCACGGACCACGGGTCTACAACCATGGTTCAAAAACGCCGAGACAGATTAAGTAAATCTTCCTAAAATCTTACGGCTGTGGATTTGATCAATGAGGATTAGTATAGCCCCGGTAAGGTCTAGCCTTAGACTGAGTTTGGGTGGCTGTGATCGTCCCCGATCTCCCGCTGGTATAGTTCTGGGCCTTTAAGCCTTCTTGACGTCCACAAATAAAGTTAATATGGACGCTTACCAGCCTGTCGGATGCTAAATACGGCCATCTAAGTCCTTGGCAGTAAAGAATCGCTGGCGTGAACGATGTTCTAGAGTACTTTCCAACAGTATTCTTGGATCGTCATAGTTTGTCTTATGACAGTGCCAAGGGGCTAGTTGAATTGCATATCTGCCCAACAAAAACCGCCAAGTATACGTGTGTATCTCGTACCGTGGACTTGTATGTGACTTGCACCAAACTCTCCCTTCTTTGTGACATTACCTTGGAATTAGTTCTGGTTTGCTATTATGATAAATGAGCTAAGAGTTTCATGATGGTCTAGGTCATCCTAACCCTGGGTGGTTCTCATGTCTAGGTGTTGTCTAGACTTCCTTGATCATATCGTAGAATTGCCGAGGCGGAATACCCTAAGGTATATAAAAGGGATCATGTATCTATCCTGATAGACACTGCTACCAGTTGCGTACAGACCACACAACTAACGCTCTTCCTCCATCATTTTTCTAGTGTGCACAGTTGAAAGGATGAAGACCACATTTCTTACTTTGCTTGTTCTCTTTGTCGGCCTAGTTGTTGCATCGCCGACGTTCCAAGGCGATGATAATGAGAATGTTGAAGGTAATTCCATAGGCTTCAATAAACAGATGATATTATAACATGTTCTTAGTTTCTGAGAAAGAACAGTGTGACTGGACAGACCCGGGCTGCGAAGCCTGGGATCCAATCAGTTGCACCTGCCAGGACGAGGGCTACGTTTCCCAGAGCGAACCCTGGGATGACTCTCCAGATATGAGCGGCGAGAAACTTAGCAGCCGCCAGGTAAAGATTCGAACACGGTCGACGAAAGCCGTCAAAGGCTTCTACAGCGGCAAAGTGAAAGGAAATTGGGTGGCAGTGGATAACGATGCTTATCAGAAAGCCAAGCAGGCAGTTTTCAAACAACTATCTTCGGACCCACTGGTTTCCTTCGGGCAAGTTGATGATTTATCAAAGAAATTCAGAGCCAAAGGTCAGTCGTGGAGGTGGACTGGCAAAGTTGACAAGAAGAAGCTTTCGGAGCAGGCTCACACAGACCATGGGCCTTTCGGTCAGTTCAAGAACTGGCAGGGAACTAGGTTCTATGACTTTACCTTTTATTTTAGAGTGACTTGAAGAGTTGTTGGGAGGCCAGAGTGAACAGCGGGTGCAGTCGATCGGCACGAAAAGTGTTCTTATATGTAGTTTGTTGTAAACGTTGGGATTTATGCTTTATAAGTAAATAACGCTGGATGTGAGATATTAACTATTGTGTGCATTTATGAGGCCAGCGCCTGAGTGATTTCCTCATGACACCGTGGCAAGACATTTAGGCAGATATTAAAAAAGCTAGTTACCAACCAAACAAAGGGTTTCTTTCTCAAGAAGCTCTCAATCACAAAAAAATCCCAAAAACATACAACAGGAGGGATTCGCTGGTGGTCACCCACCCAACTACTAACCTCCCGGCGTGTGGCTTAAGTACGGCTGAGCGGACGGGAAGCCCTGTTCTCCACACCCTATGGTCGTATGTACTAATTGCTTAGACGCAGAGGATTATATAGAGTGTATCCGTGCCTCATTGTTATAACGTCATGGCGTAGAATTCCGCATTCTTGGTCATCATCATATCACGTTCTTCAGATATTCAGCTACACTTCTCTCTCCATGATGGAGCTTCCTCCAAATATCCGGACGGCAGCTTTTTGGTGGTCAGCTGATGGTTGTAGTCACGTCCCAGGTAACGAGTAAACAAGTCCCAACGATCCTGCGATCCTTCCGAGTATTCCATGAAATTGGACATGGGGATCCTCAACTTCTGGCCGTCATAGATGGCGACGAGGATGCGCACGCGGCATCCGTTTCAGTACAGGCTCCCATATACAGCATGAGCCAGCTAATAGAGGACGCTTTCGGCAAGTCGGGATGATCATTGGGACTGGCATCGGACGCCTCATCAGGTCCAGCAGGAGACCCGCGAGGAGGAACATGAGGAACAGTTCAGTATCCTTGGCCCTGCTGTGCTGCATGAGGAACTTGATATGCGGGAAGGAAGGACGACTTAAGCAAGCGTAAAAATTACCGATCCTCCAGTCGTAATCGTCTCGATGATCCTAAGCGTCGTGATGAAAAGCTGGGTCAAGTTGGAAATCCCTGGTCCCAAGTCAATCAGTCTGTCCTAAATGATAGCACAAGATTATGTTGGCACTTACGTGTTCCATCCCCATTTCTTGATCATAGTCACCCTTGGCATTCCTTGTTCGCAATTGAGTCTTCGACTTGACATTTCCATAGCTAGGCGATCGCAAAGAATGCCAGCTTTACTATAGGAATTTAATGGCCTGTGCCGAATCTCACTGCTGCTACATCCAGGTCGAAGGATTGCTGCGATGTTATTCAGGCGCCGTTGAGTCTTATGATCCGCAGGATCCATTGGATGCTGTCTAATACGTTCCTGTGACAGTGGAACGAAGTAGGCAGTGAGACCTTATGGACGAGGTATTCGGGCTTGGTAGCACTTGTGAGGTCGAGCGGTAGAATATGCACTGGCAGCGCCTCTAAGTTTTCTGATCCGAGTGACTCGGGATTTAGACCACATAGCTCTTTAAGATGCCCCGGAGCATGGTATACAGTTCCATGCGTTGATTATCCAAGTTCTCCGATAGGTCGATGCGCGAAAGCGACCACGGAGGGCACGGATAGCTCTGTCGATGAAAGACATGACCAAGATGCTGGAGGGAGATGATGGTCGAGTAAGAGAGGCTCAACAAGTGAGTACAATGTGGGGGAGAATGACTTTATATTGAGGAGATTTTCAGAAGGAGGAATAAAGAGAGGTGAATAAGATGTGGGATGCTGATGTCATTTGAAGCGCTACCGAAACAGCACCTGTCACTCTATAAGCATATTTCTAGTGTACATTGAAGCTGTACTTTTTCCAAGGGAATGGCATGAGAAAGCATTCTCCGGTGAGCCTTTACTTAACAGGGTTCATTATCCTCATTGCATCGGTACAGGTAGTATTCAATGTCTCAGGAACGCGGCTGAGATCTATGTTGATGTGAGACATTGAGTTATTCCCTTGCTTTAAAATTGAACTATCTTTTACCCAACCACCAAACTTCGATAGTGCGCATGTTGTGAATGTTCTTATATTCCTTTTCGTAATGGTCCAGTCTTATTGACGACACTGGTGATGATTCTAATTCTTGTTGAAGGTGTCGAAAGGTTCTAACCCTATGACGATAAATAAAGCCACTGTTACATCCATGAGGGAGGAATATATTATAAGTAGAGAGATTCATTCAAATAGCTATTCAATCTTATAGCCGTATATGGCCACGGCTATAGAATACTTATGTAAGATAGACTGGATTGCTCTAAGATTGCTATCAGCTAGTTTAAGGTCTAGTATTCTCCAAAACTTGTTCCTTGGACCGCGTATCTGTAAGTAGGGATAATATAAGGTATGCCCGATTTTCTCCTCTAAATATTCAATACTAGATGAGCTGTAACATGCTTTAACTCTTAAAAGATCCCGAACCTTTCCACGCCCTAGTCTTATGATCCAATCAGAACCGCTGGAAAACATAACCGAGCGTGGTACGGCAAACGCCGCTGCTGCAAACCATATTGTATTGGGTCCCCTGATACAACTCACTGCAATAGTCGCTCCTGGCTGAGGCCGGTGGATTGAGCTGAAACCTGGGAATCGCGAGAAGTTGTAGCTGCTATGCACCATTAGTGCATGCTCAACATCACAATGGGCCCTTCATGGATACAGACGCATTATTACCAATACCCAACATTCCATGACAGGTTAATTGAGTACCTGGCTCACCGCTATATTGAGAGACCAGGCTCGAATACGAGGTTAGATTGGGCAACCCGCTAAGCCGAAAAGACTGGTCAACCATGGAATAGCGCTAACTCCAAGAATGGCTCAGATCGTCCAAAGGATCCGAGCCAGTGAGGTGGACATCAGTCTTATTAGACCAGGTACTAGGCCACTGAAGAATCAGAGCTTCGTTTACCCTCAGTAAGTCGGGCTTTAGTTGTAAACCTAGATTACGGCGATCTGCTCGCTCCAGGACCATATTAGAAAGTCTCGAGGGTGCTAAGACTCTAGCTGTATCGTGTACAGAATAGAGTGAGGACTGTATGTACTAATATTTCGGGAAACACTATCGCTAGACTACACACTCTGCCTCACAAGCATCCTATCTAGAGCACGCTCCTCCGAGCCCAGAGACGGAAGATGGGTGAACTAGAAACAATTGACCCAAATTTAGACTATATATATGTCAACAAATCAACCTGTTGCCTAATTCACTTGCACTGAACTACGTGGGCCGGATCACCGACGGGCCTAACAGCAGGGGTACATTCTATAGTATATTGTCAGAACGATGCTCGGAATCTTATCTAGCCGGGTAGGAATACGTACGTCCACGAGCGATGAGCCCCTCGCTATTTACCCAATAAGCGCAAGCTTCACGACTGGAAAGCCATGTATTCGTGTTCCTGATAGTACATGCTTCGACAACCTCCCATTTATTTTGCAGATCTACAGGTTGCATGATTAGTTTGAAGAATCTTGTCGTAACCCCGAAGATCACTTACTGTCTGTGAAGATATAGCTGTTCTGATTCGCAATCCAGGTTCCGTCGGCAGCCTGAGCCCAAGCGTGAGCAGTACCTGCCAGCGAAAGAGTAGCAGCAGCGACGATCGAATAAATCTGCATCTTGCGAGAGTATGATAAATGTATCTGTGTAGCTTTGGATATTGTTGAACAGTTATTGTGAAAGGAGGAAGTCTCTGATGTTCAACAGAAAGTCTTTCAACTTGGTTGATCCATACAGACTTTATATAGTAGTACTCCGTAGCAGTCTATTGGGATCACTCCGACTACTGATAGCTAAGCGATGGTATGTTGGACCCTAGATGGGGCTGAGCGGACCCCAAAACCTTAGGGCCCCGACTCCTGCAACAAAAATATTCGCAAACAAGTCCAGATACGTTTTCAACCGCTTGTTGGTAAGCACTAGCTATTATTTTTAAACTAATCAACTATTTTCTTTCTAGTATTAGCTTTTTTAGGCTTTAATCAATCTAAGCATTAGTGCATCTACAGGGGCAGTGCAAAAGTTTGAGACTATTTCCTACTCACCGCCTACGTCCATCGGTATAGACTAGTATGCATGGACGAATGACGCTTCCCGAGGCCCAGAAAAGGAGAGGCTCGTCGGGTATATCCTTACGGCAAAGCCAATAAGGTCAACGTGCAGACATTTTTAACTTGCTTCTGCCGGCAGAGTAATATACTAGACTGAATCTACTTAAATTGCTTCCTTAGCCTGCTTAGCCTACTTAGTCTGGACTCTGGTTGAACTGCCGGGTGGTTGGTCTGGTTGGTCTGCCTCGTCTGCCTCGTCTAGGATTCTGGTCGAACTACAGTCCACTTGGTTGGTCTACTCCGTAATTGAACTATTTACTCCGCAGTCTTCTTAGTCTAGTCAGTCTGCTTGGAGCTTTGGTCTGCTTCGGCTATTTGGTATGCATGGTGTAGTCTGCTTGGTCTAATTATCTAATTGTATGACTGTGAAATATTGAATCGATTAGAATGGGCCTAGGGGCGGACGAAGTAACCGTGGACCCCCTGCCGGTTTGTGCTGGCAGGACATTGATAATGGTTGGAGGATATGGTGGTCCAGTTGATGCCGCATCGGCCTTTTTCGACTTTCTTCCTATCTGACTTTCCAGAACCAGGTCTCGACGGACATCGGTAAGAACATCATATCAACATGCTCAATGAGTCTTTCTAGGTGTGGGTTCTCATTTTTAATGTTTCTTGTCCGTTGGGTCCTCCCAGCACCTATTAGACTTCAGCGGGCATGAACAAACATTACACCGCATAGAGTCATATGCAACACTCCACGTTGCAGTCTATCTAGTCCTCTCTTCCTCGGCAGAAATATGAGCTTCTCGCTCAGCCAACATTCTGCCTGTTGCGGACACACGGCCTTTCTTGTCGACTCTCCTTGATGCTGATGCAGGTTAATCGGAATCTTCACTCCTATAATTAAACACAATGGCTATAGTGAGTTTCTTGGCAATACGAAACAGATTGCTCCATTTACGAAGCTGCTTCTCCACTGGCGTCCAGTCAATGTTAGTGGAATTGTTGAATTTTTCGATGTTTCTCTGGGAGCGGTCGTTCACTTTCATCGTAACGTCTGTTCCCCCAGTTTGAATCATCTGGTAACGTTTCTTTTTTTTTCTTTTTTTTTTGCAGCATGTCTTTAATATCTGCTTTCAAAGAGACCTCCTAATACTCGCTAAGAGCTACAACCAAATCTTCTTCTGTTATTCTCCCTACCGCCTTGCGGTTGAGTATAAGCCTCCATTCAATTGTGTAGTAGACGTATCTTGGAGGCTTCTCACCGTATTCGCCACCTTCCAATCCGGCAAATGGTAGAAAATTGAGTTGATCCGCCTGGGGCTGGGGCATACTGCCAACGTTCTTCGGGTAAGCCTGGAGCTGTAAGTGGTTAGCCAAGAATGCCCGATGCCCAGGAAAGACCCGAAGCCGCCACATAGCCATAAGCGATGGTTATCACGAACAAATCTTACTGTCACTCCTTGCCTCGTCACTTGACCCGAGATGGACACCCACGGCAGCGCCACACCCTCTGCAGTTAAGCAACTGAGGCGTGGAGGAGCGAAGTTGACAGACTCTAGAGCCAGAAACCCAGAGCAATCCCTAGATCTAGAACTCGCCCCCCCCCGGCCCAGAGCCGGGTTGAGTCTGGTTCAGGCCGGGGATAGCGGTTAAACCGTACCACTCCAGACTGTGTTATCCTCGTAGGGAAGCATACTCAGTGCCGTTGGTGTCTCGGCTAAGGAAACATAAAGTATGGTATCAAAGCAAAAGAGATGATGAATAATAAATAAAAACCTGTGAGCAAAGATCTATCATGCTAGCACTATCAAGAACTCATAATCATAAATGCTTTAGATAGTGGCTAACTACTATGGAAACTATCTAAGCTTAAACGATGCTGTTGTGGGTCTGTTTGGCAAGCGGCTCATCCTACCACCACGATATATATCCACGATGATGACACTAAAACATGCTTGGACTTGGAAATACTCGATTGAAGTGCATACAGTTCATTGATCTCTAGGCTAAACCTCACTGAGTTGTATTTTTTACGTATTTACCAATTCAAGGATTCATTGTAGGTGCAGATATACCGCTGGAACATGTAAATAGTCATGTCAGGCGTCTAACTGGCAGAGCATCTCAGATAGAATAAGCGTGGACACGGCCTATAGCTACTCTAAGTACATATATAGTAATGATGGAAATACATTTTCCATCATCAGGCGAATAAGCTCTACCGACAACAAGCCCTAACTCAGACCCACCGAGCGGGTCAGTGTACGGTCGGTAGTTGGCCACATGGTGATGGACGGACGATTAAGCCTTATACGTATGTACAAGCTACGACCGGTCGGGATAAGCTAGGCGGATTTCTAAATTACTGTCCTATGGCCCCCATCTGTTGAAACTTGAGCTACGTATGTGTCGAGGGGTAAAGAGGGGCCGTGCTGAAAATGGACATAGAGTAATCTAACCTTGTATAAGACCTGTAGAACACCCGACTTCGCTCATCGAAATTAAGTTCACGGTCCTTACAATCATGGGTAAACTTCTCGTCAAACTCATAGGCTCGGGTATCGGCTTCACCTCCGAAGCCATCCACGCTGTCCGCAGCCGCTCATCTAACCATGGCGATGCTCCTGCTTCTTCAATTCCTCGCAGTCTTTCTCCCGGGGAAGACGAGTATGTTGTTACCGACGAGGACACAGCCGATGAGCTCATTCGCCAGGAATATGCGGAACTACCGGCCTATCCTGAACGCGCAGAGTTACCAGCCCATCACGATGGAATCGCAGAGCTACCGGCTTCTTCAGACGACAATCAGCAGAACAAGGCCGCTGAGGCAGGGTATAACTCGAACGAGTACAGCGAGTCCAAGAATCTCGATGATCTAGAGCGCGAAGTCAATCTAGATGAAGCGGTCTGGGAGCTGGACGAAACGGCACAGCAAGTACGGTTGCCGACATACGAAGAGTTAGAACCCGTGACTGCGGCCGCACAACCGACGGAAGAGGCCAAGGAGGAAGAAAAGGAAAATATGGTTCGTGGTCTTGTACAAATGGCGGGTCCAGTTCAAACAGTGCAGCGGATTCCGTGTCCAGTGATCATTCCCCAGCGGCGGCCCGGCAACAAGGATCGAGGATTCGTGCGTGCGTATGCGCCTGTGTTGGCAGATTGCGGGATCAACCAGGATGCTTTTTTAAATTTCCTAGAGGATTTCTTCCAAGCGAGCAAGGTTGGCTGACCACTGACTCCTTTTCCTTCTGTCTCGTTGTGGAATTATAATTGTTGACAATACAGGCTTCACCGTGGATCGAGGTCGTCTACGTCGCTGCCGGCATCGTGGGTTTCTTCCCTGAGACAGCCGCTCAAATAACAAGCATCATCGTCCAAACTGTGGCCGGAACAGCTCGTGAGATCCAGTCCCGGCACCGCGCGAACACCTTTCTTGACCGGGTGAACCAAGACCTATTCATGCCTCGTGGTCTCTACGCTATGGTCATGGCATTTAAAGACGATGTCCCGGGCCAGCAAAGCGGAGCCCTTGGCCAGCTATCTCAGAAGCTTGGAAAGACACTCTTTGGACTCGAAAAGGTTGATATCAACCAGCCAGTCGAGAAACCATCGTTCGACCCCGCTCCGACAATCGCGAAGTATACACACTCCGACGAACACCCAGAAATCAACATGGTCAAAAAGCGCTTAAAAAATATTAGACTCGCCAGCGGTAAGACTCACGGGCAGATCGAGCTCCCCGAGGCTGCACCGTTGGTATATCCCGATTTAGATCGTGCTGCGGCACGGGCGATGGAGGGCAATGGGAGGGAGGCTGAGGGAACGCGAGAGAAAATGAAGAGTGCGGGGGCTTGGGTGCAGGACTACATGGATAGAAAGGCGCAGGCCTCATACGTGAGTACTGCTTTACTGGTATTAGTCGGCTATTACTTCGCTAACAAGAACCAGGAAGCCAAAAACCCAGGGTCCAGTCTAGCTGTTCCTGAGTCAGGACGCAAGGGCTTTGTCTCACGCTACAACGACCCAAACCATCCTGTGAACAACGGAAAGCTTATTTCGGTACTTACCGGGGGTCTGATCGGGAGCAAGCCGGGCCTAATTGAACGGGCTGCGACTTCTATCAGAGAATCACAAGATTCCAAGAGAATTGCTCGAGGGGAACCTCCAAGTGAACCGATCAAAGAGAAATGGCAGCGATATCAACGCAAGAAGAAGCCCGGTCTTGCTAAGAAGGTTCTGCAGCAGGGTGTGCTTTATCTCCTCATCGTCAACATGCCGACCGAGGAAGAGTTGCAGCAATCAATTGCTCAATTGGAACATCTCATGCAGCAGGCAGGGCAGCGTGTACCAAGTTGACTCTCTTACTGACTGTGAATGTGGAATAATATAGCTTGGACTATAAACTGCAGAGCATTTATAAGTAATGCGTTAGTGCCCATACTGTCCCTTCCATAGGCATCGGTACATGTATGTTGGTATAAAGCTTTCGGTGGGCTTTGGGGTTAATGGAGTTGTGGCGCCATTACTCTTCAAGCTTGATAACATTTCTACAGGATTTAATATCCTGTTTAGCATTAGGATTATTACTATGAAAGCAGAGGATATGGATTATGCATAAATGGTTTGTAAGGTTAGTGTAACTATACTTTTCCTCTTGTCTACGCAAACCAAAAAGGTATCTAGACATCTTCGGCTACGCTAGATAACCGCCATAAGTTGATTGTAGAAGCGAGTCACCTTGGATAGGTTGTACGCCCTTAGGCCTCGGCCGTCATGGGCAGCTATAGTGGTAGCTCTTCGTCCGAGACTAGCGTTGCCAATGATGTACACTTACTAATGCTGATAATACAACCAAAGATGTGCTAGTAACAAATGCAATGTAACTATCAAGTGATGACAGATTGATTGCGAGGAACTAGAATGCGTCTCTGTTGTTCGTTGAGCTCGTATGTACTTTCCTGAATAGATTGTACCAGGCATTTGCGACATCCTTCACCTTCGCCGAGATCCCTACCGGATCATCAATGCCTCTTACCGATACAATGACGAATATATGACTATGGAATTTCGACCACAACAGAGATTTGGGTCAACGGACAATTGCCAAGGTATCCGTGGGATATACTCTCTAAGGCATCCGTACTCCTACCCCGGCCAGTTAAAGAGTCCGGAGGGGGCGTTAGTCAGACACCTGGTGCCGTTTTTGTCAGAGAATCTTGGGCTAAAGTTCCAAGCGCGTCGGCATGCCAAGCGGGAACGCCTCAGTCACAGTCTAGTCATGGTCTCTGGAGGAGCCGAATCACTCTCGGCTTTGGGCTGTGCGACAGCGATGCGGGACAGTAAGTGAAGGATTAAATCAGAACAGACATGCTGTCCGATCGCGGCAGCAAATCACTCAGCTAGAAGCGGCCGTGGAGAGGTCGCAAGGTCATCCCCATCCTGTTGCGCTTCCAGAGAACCAAGGTCAATGAGCGGAGTCATTCCATCCGAAGGCCCCTGTGAGGAAGTCACGGCATCACCCAAATACCGTGGTGCCTTCGGAGATCCGAGGTCAAGGAGAGGAGCCACTTCATCCGGGGATGCCTCGACAGCATAATTCGAGGCTTCCTCTTGAAGGTGACACCACCTCACAAACCAATCCGCATACGCATCTTGGGCTGCAGTTGTCGCATAGGTGTAATTTGGCACTAGAACAACCTTCCGCACGCCACTCACATCGATCTCTTGTTCCGAAAGGGTACCGACCCGAGTCGCATATCGGGGGAGGGTGCCGCCTTTTGCATAGCCAGCTTCAAGAGCGGACATTAGTAGCTTCTCTTCAGCTAGATAATCTTCTTGTCGCCAAAGACGTTCTTTTCGGCCGATGTCGATCAATATTCGGCATGCCTATATAGAGTTAATGCTTCGGCGTGGGACTCTCCCTCTCGATGATAATGGGAACCGCACCTGAACTAACAATGCGACAGCACATATAAAAATCACCGCACTACATAGCGTCAAGACACACTTATCATAGGTTGATAGTATTCGATGCGAGCTTGACAGAAACCCATCGTCTCCCCATTCGTCGTGCGTACTTTCATGGACCGCGGTTGCACGCGCCACATTGGAGAAGGACAAGAAAGCCAAGAAGAGGACAAGCTTTGGAAAGCGAAGGTTTATCGGCCCACTGAAACCGAGGACACGGACCATAAACGAACCCATCAATGATCTCAATGGCAGGAAATATTCCGTACTTTGAGGCGATCACCAATGCTGTTTGTGAAGAAATTATGATAACAGTACGAGGGGCAATAGGAAGAAGTCAAAAATTTTCCATCTTGGTACTTTTCTTCGAACCCCGCGCTAATGATCCCTGTCGTTAATCCTTCACAGTCACAAATTAATAATAACATCTAACTGACATTTGTCCCTGTCCTCCGTCGGTCCAGTGAGGGCCCCTGCGGGTTAAACCGTAATAAATCCTCATTGTCATCAGAGAATCAATTAAGATCAGAGCCAGTCAGAGAACTCAAGAACCCCCATGTGCGAAGACTGACTGGTTGGTTGCCCCACCGGGTATGCGCAGCCACTGGCGCATTAGGGCTCGTTTTAAACTCTCTGATACGTAGGAACCTCGCTTGGCTAAGATCTTAACTATCGTCGCCAAGGCTATCGTAAGTCAAGACGAGCGGGGTGCACTCGCCTAGTTTCCCTCACCACTGTTTTCTGTCAGCATAAGCGTTAAGAAAGATTCGTCACCCCTTAGGAATCGACTCGGCATCCTTCATTACCGTTCACTACTCCCCAGACCCTCTGCGGAGTCTGGAGAGGACGGAGTCCCTGGAGACGGAGTGCTCCGAAGTTTAGCCAGAAGTGCAGTCTATCGGTTAAATCGAGTCTTCGCTGCTCTGAGCACCGTTGTCCCGCTTGGTCTCCACTTTCCGGCCCATCGTTCCAAATCGACCCATACCAACGTAAACTTAACTCACCAGGAAAAGCAGCTAAGCTAGCCGACCTCGATACGAAAGATCACCAGAGCGAATCAGATCACCACGTGGGCGGCTCGACTGGAAACCACCGACTCGACAGTCGAACCAGCCAACTCATCTCTCGTCCGCCGTGAGTGGAGACCCCACAAGTCCCGTAGAGCTCGGGACTGATTCCACGGACTCCGAGATGAGCATTAGTCCCAGAAAGGTAAGTGGACATGTGCTTGTCTTGAACAAAGCAATCGCAACCCTTATATATCGGGGGGATTTTCCTCCGTCTCTGTAGGGGGTGTCAACGAGCTGTATGTCCTATGCGTCGGTTATTCAAGGTATAGCCTCCCCGGTCCCATAATAGGAGCACGAGCTGGTAACTGCAGCTAGCCACAAGCTTCTAAACCTTGTCGCTCGTTGAAATAAAAAGAGAGGAATGTCCGCCTGAAATCGTAGGGAACTGAGATCTTCGTCTTCTGCAAGCTCGCCTGAACCTAGACATTTATTTAATATTATTTATTGTCTTTCCCCTGTACCATCCCTAGCTATGGGTGTCAACAACGCGTTTCTCCATGCCGCCACCGTCGGCGATGCAACCACCATTGAGAATGAATATCTCAAGGACAAATCGATCCTCACTGCCAAGGATGCAGATGGTCGGACAGCTCTCCACTTAGCCGCACTTCACAAAGACGTCAAGGTCCTCGAACTGCTCCTCAACTACGGAATCGAGCCATCAACCACCGACAACCGCGGCCAAACAGCACTACACATCGCAGCCCAGCAAGCCTCCCTCGCCGTGGTCGAACTCCTCCTCAAGAGACGTGCCAATTGGTCGATCCGAGACCATGACGGAAATACACCTCTCTCCTACGCCTACCAGCAATATTCCGTCGATGTCCTGAGCTGTTTCCTCCAATACACACCAAGCTATCCTACCGAGATCCCCTGTGGCCTTACACCAGAGATCGTTCTTCGATCCTCCGCCAATAGGAAATGGACTTCTCTTCAGATAAGTGTTAACGCGCACGGCCGCTAGGTTTTGTGGAGTTATTCGGTAAGTGGGAATCGGGGGATATCTGGAACCGCTCCACTAACACATGTCCCAGAAGCCAATCTGAAATCAAAACATACCCTTCGGAAACTGAGTATTTCCGATTTACAAATGATGATCGACTCACCGGATGACCAGTCGAATTTAATAGCTCCGTTTGCCTGAGCGCTAAACTATCATGACTCTTTCGGTTAATACGAGAACTTCAAACGGATGGCATACCGTGTCAAAAGAGGACTGATGCCACGAAGAGACCCTTCTACAATACCGTGGAAAACATCATGATCGGTCGCATCCAATGGCCTTCTGCATAACTCTACTCATTCGGTAGAATTCCGTTTACAATTGTCTTTCAAGATAATTCGAGATCAGTGGTGGCCACAAAACGGACGGCGAGAACGGGGATACACGTCTCTTGGGAGTTATTTAGGATTTTTGTCGGGGGCGGAAACTCGCTTCATTCTTGTTGTGGGTACGGTGGGGACGCGTGTCAAACAGAGTGTAGAAAGAAGCAATGTAGTCCTATTGGACCACCCACTTAGATTAGGTTACTACTTGTGGATTGTTACAAGCATCCTAGCCAATCAAACCTTGTACCAAACTACGCTAAAGTATTTAGGGTAAACAGACGATACGACCAATAAAGTTCGCCAAAACTCAAACATCGCAACAACACATGAGCTTGCCTGGTGGACAAATTATAGAAATCTGTCTAGATATAATATGTTTGTTCGTGGGCTTAACTAAGCAATGCGTACAATAACACTCACTGCTTCTAATGCAGAGTACTGTCCGCGAGCTTTAAGCAAACCCCAACAAGCATTGGTCCATTAGGGCATGACCATCAAAGTCGGAAAGGCGGCAACAGAGATAGACACCAATTCTACAAAGACCGACTCCAAGGGTCAGCAATTGGTGGATACTGTTTACAGTCGCGTACTAAGAGTAAGTACAGAATAATATACGAGGAACTGGCTCTATTACTACCACAGGTAACAGTATCTTTCTGGAGTAGTTTTTTAAGACTTACTACTAAAATATTTACTTCTCTACACATAAATCTCTAGCATGGACAAGGCTGCCCGTCTTCATATATGTTCAATCTATCAATGAGGTTAATTTATTCATGGCTTGTTAACTATCGAACTGCAACGCGTACAAGGATTTCTCGCTCTCAGCTGATCGCGTATATATAGTCATGTATCCAATGCGCATGAAGGTTCCGCTTGCAGGCTCTCTCGCTGGCAGAGTCACGGTAAGGCATGCGGCCTGTGGAATCAGACAATAACCTTAATCCAAGATACAGTCTCGATTTCCAAGCCCTAAGTTCGTGACACTCTAAATCTTAATAGCGCCCGCCGCAATATGGCGCAACGCGGGACCGCACGGTAGATCCTACTCCGAGGATTTAAGGCTGGAGCCACCAAAGTCAAAAAAGAATGACGGATCCACTTCGTTTTCTCTAGTACTTTGGTCTATTTACTATAATATAAGTCCCAGCGCACGGGGACTGTCAGCTCTGGAGCCGCATTTATTCTGTCCAGAAAAGTAATAGTACGATATTAGAGTAGGAGAAGCTTCATACACCATTCACGGCCGTACCAACCTTCCCTGCATTTTAAGGGGAGGTAATGAGTAAGTTGACGCGTGAGACGCAGTATATATTCTGGTCGATCCTGGATGAACAACCTCCTCTGCCGAGGCTATATTGACCTGAACGTCCGTGTACTCATTGTCTTTCCATGGCATGGCTCCTTATAAAACTTCTTTGCCTTCACCCACGAGTCTCATTGCGGAAACTAGACGAAACTCTGCCTGCTGTTTCTCGTAATGGTGAACTTGTTGCGAGTAGGTGGTACAATGCTTTTGACCCACGATTCCACTGTATTGCGAGCATGAATCACCAATTTCGTGAAGCCCGGCCTGGATCTTATAATGAAGTTATCTCAGCAACTTTTAGCACACAACAATTCACTACAGCGAGAGACTCTAACTACGGTGAGGAGGCCTCACTAGACCGTTTTATCCAACTAATGTCAGAATGAATGATCGAAGCAAATATGTCTATCTACGGTATGTAAATAGCACAAAGTATATGAAATATAGGATATAGTTTGGAGTAATAGAGGTCATGTCCGAGCCTAACCCTCTCTATTCATTCCAGGTACTTGGGACTTTTCTCAAACATATCAAAGTAGCTTCTCTCATGGCCTAAGCAGACCCTCGCATTCGTTCGTTGCACCAATCTTCTCACGTAGTCTCTGCTCCGAAACCACTGGCAATAGTCTCGCATAAGAAAACCTGTCGGTCTCCCCTCCTCATAATTTTCCTTCACATGAAACAAATCACCCGTCAGGATGACAGTACCGGAACTCTGAAATGTGAGCTCAAGAACAAGCGACCCTTCCGTATGTCCCGGGCATCTGTGTAAAGTAACACCCCTCCAAAGAGTCACAATGTGCTCCGAGAAAGTCTTCCAATTCAACAGATCCGCTCGCAAGTAATCCGGCAGGAACAGCCCACTATCAATTCCAGTTGCAGCTGACCAAAAGGCATTCTTGAGTTCGGCTTCGTGGCACCAGATTTCCACATCTATTGGCCGTCAGCTAGTCTTTAGCAATAGACGCGATACACGAACCAGTCCCGAAGAAATGCTCTAATCCCCCAGCGTGGTCAAGATGCAAGTGGCTCAATATGACCGCCTTCACATCACTAATTTTCCCTGCACCGGTGGCTTTGATAGCCGCAGGAAGAGAGTGGATAACCTTGTCCCAAGTCCGGGGTGCACATGCCAAGAATTCTTTGTCCCATGACTTGATCACATCCTCCCGGGACCCTGTATCGAAAAGAATGAGACCAACGTCTGGGTGATAGAGTAATCCCGCTATCATGAGGCATGGTCTAGTCTCGTGGGTCTGAGGCTCTGCGCCATGGAGGAGAACATTGGCTCCCGAAAGGACGTACGAGGCATCGATATCAAGATTACCGAGATCCAGCAACTATCTCTGATTAGCTTGATGTTCATCCGCTGTAATGGAAAGAGTACTACCCAGAGCTTGGAACCCGCTGGGAGTGCTGATGGTTGGGCCATGGTTTGTCTCGCTGGGTGGTAGGCAGTTGGAAAATATATCTGAAGGCAGCTAATATGAGAAGTTTCACTATTCCAGGATAGGGTCACAGATAAGAGTGCCACAGATGCCAGGTCATAGGGGTTACTCTTATAGACATATTCCTAAGGCCGACTAGCGATGTCTCGGTGGACTGGGATACCTATTCTCTGTCCAATCGGGCCTGTCGACAATGTATTTCCATAAAGCCGTCTAGCCGCTGTCGATTTACTCGTTGTAGAACGAACACATTCGGAGATACGGGAATCGCCACGAGCAAAACGATGGTTTCTCATTCGTACAAGTGTCATTTCAAAGTCAGTGGCACTCTTATCCTTCCGAAGCATTGACCGATATGTCCAATAGATAGATATGATTTTTTCAGGTCCCTGATCCGGGAGAAGAACTCCCTTATATGGGTCCAAAAACTGTCTAGAAAGCCTCTGTCGGCTATGTAATTGCTTGGCAAGATAGCTTCCCTATAAAGGTTATTCTTCGGGTTATATAATACTTTTCAATAATTTATGTACTACTCATCTAGTGCAACTAATAGTCTACAACGATGTAGTGAAGAAAGGCTTCTCTCCGCTGAATAAGCGGGAGTGAGCATGATCGTCGCCGGATTTGAATTTTATGATATGCTAGTCTATGCTTAGTTCTTCCCTTATTGGACAAAATAGCAAAGATATGCTATTTGATGTGTTGCAGCCCCCATGGCATTGCTGATTAAAGACAATGCCGTTCATATAGTCAACTGACAAGATCCCATACAATATTCAGATGTTCTACAGAAATTTGCATAGATCATTCTCGAGAAGGAACTCCGACCAGGTTTGAAGTGAGAGCCCAGGGATCTAGATGTTGTTAGTATTTATGTGAAGAATCCGGGGGGGCTGGATGCAGAACCACATACCTCTCTAGCTTGCACAAATTCTTGGTTGGCGTAAACATTGCCGAAGAGCTCAAACATCATCAATTGTTCGGTGAAGTCCAGCGCGATTTCAGGAGACATGCCATCCCGAGATTCCAGAAGCTCCTGGCATTCGCTGCTGCTAAGCTTTTGGTACTTCGTGGGAACGTTGTACTCTGTAGTAACAGGTTAGAGCTATTTTTAGAGCTACCTTACTTGGTAAGGTAACATACTGCTTGCGATGCTCGCCAACTTTTCAGACTCCGAGAGGGCCTCCGAGTAGAAGGCAATTGTCTTGGTGAAATACGTTGAGCCGGCTTGAAGGATGGTGTGTACAAGTTTACCGGTGTCCGCAATGGCGACATTAGGCATCACGGTGTCTGGACTGTGAGGGAACGACAAAGTGTAAACCCCGTTCGCGTCCTGTTGACAAAGAGTGAGCTAGGCCATATACTGAGGACTTGAGGTTGCATCATGCTCACCTTCTGAGGAAGATACCTATCCGGAGTAGTAATGCAATTTTCAAAGTAGTTGGGGAAGAGCACAGTAGTGGTCTTTGCCCATAACTCTGGGTGTTCCTTCTGGATATATTCAGTGACCAAGCTCTTGCCCTTCCAATGGTGGATATTGAGAAGCTGGCCGTTTGACAATTTGACAGGATCGGGAAGGGCACTCCAGACAAAATGCTTCAGAGTGCCTGTCCGGGCTGCGGCATCCACAATAGCGCGCCCTTGCGCAATCTCAGTAGCGGTAGATTGCGTTTGCCAGAAATCAGTTAGTGCGAATATACCATCGGCGCCAGCGAACACCTGTGCAAGGGCATCGCTGCCGCTATTAAGGTCGGCAGACCGAACTTCTGCTCCAAGCGCAGCGAGCTTTTGAGACGCGGGTTTGGTTACATCGCGCGTAATGGCCCGGACATGATAGAGGTCCCGGTTTGCCAGAAGCTCTTTGACAACGGCACCGCCCTGTGTTATTTAAACAAGCATATGTTATTAGGCGTGCTCAAAAGCCACATGTTTTTATGATAAAGGACGTACCTGGGACCCAGTAGCACCAATGACAACAATCGTCTGAGGAGACATTGTAAACTAGATGAGTATTTTCACAAGTAGGATTGTAAAAGGGCTTTATCTTTCCGATTGTTCGAAATGCGTTGTGTTGTTGTATATTGTACTTAGGGACGGGTGACTTATTGCCCTTTATACCCTTTGAAGGAAGTCAAGTTGACCATTGAGTACGCTTTGTCAGCGGGAAAGCCCTCAAATACGCACCTATCCAAGTGGATCATTGAATCCCAAAATGACTTCTACAACGTCCTCGGCTGCTCCTCAACGTACGGGGATTAACCGGATATTCCGGAGGTATCACTTTCACGCACCAGAAGAAAGGCAAGGCAACACCAGACCTAACTGCGGCCCCTGATCCACAGGTTTCTTCAAATCGAAAGCCATCGGTAAGCAAACGTGATGCTCATTCCCATAAACTCTATGGAGGCAGTGGGCTTGGCTTGGCATGCTCCACTACCTCCCTTTAGTTTGCGGATAGCGGGAAGATCTGCTAACTTCAAGAGAGTGCCCATGAAATCTGCGCCGCTTATTCATCGGGAAAGCAGGACCAAGGCATACAATCGAATTCATATTACAAGGTCAAAAGAACCCTTTCCCGTCCATCCGTGGTCGAGTTTCGGACATGCCAAGAGCCGAGACGCACACCAGCATACTTTCGGAAACGTATTTTGATATAAATAAGGCTTTGCTCCGCGCATCCCACGGAAGCCGGAACGCTGTCTAAAACTCGATCTTGACGCATAAAACATAAATTTGACCATGACACAGACCACGATCCTTGTAACTGGTGCAAACCGAGGTTAGTTAGGCACATGAGTATCACGAACACATTCCTTTTACTGACTTTGTCTACGCCACCAGGTATCGGCAAAGGCCTAATAACTGCATACCTTGCAAAGGCCAACACTACTGTGATAGCGACATGTAGAGAAGTGTCCGAACAGATTACAAAAGACTTGTCCTCTCTTTCTAGAGGTCACGGCTCTAATCTCATCGTTGTCTCTCTTAGCCTTGATAAGCCACAGAGTGTCATTGGTGCAGTTTCTCAACTACAAAGGCATCACTCGATTAATAAAATTGATATCGTGATTGCAAATGCCGGGGTATGCAATCACTATGGCCCTCTAGCACGCATGGAGGATGCAGACCTGGTATCCCACTTTGACGTGAATACCCTTGGCCCGATCAGGCTATTCAGGGCGACTTTGCCGCTGCTCCAAGCCAGCAGCCAACCCAAGTTCATCTATATCTCATCCGATTTAGCCAGTATTAGTGGGCTTGAACACTCTTCGTCGTTGACTGCGGCGTACGGTGCTTCGAAGGTGGCCAGCAACTACCTAGTCAAGAAAGTCGACACAGAACATCCGGACGTGATCGCATTTTCGATTGATCCAGGGTATGTTCTTAATCCTACAATCGTGGTAGCATATAATCACTGACGCAGAATACTTGCCTGCTCTTAGGTTTGTCCAAACTGATATGGGGAATCGCGGCGCGCAGTGCAATGGGCTAGAGAAAGCTCCGATGACTATTGCCGAAAGTGTCGAAGGAATTGTCAGCCAGGTATGCCAGCATAGTCCATCGACTCTCCCATCCTACTAGACATCTGTAACAGAGAGGTGGTTGCTTGTTGATCTGCTAATCTTCCTTATAGGTGGAACGAGCCTCTAAAGAAACAACCTCGGGCAGGTTCATAAAACATGATGGTGAGCAGCTTCCCTGGTAAGCCACGCGTTGTATATCGGAGATTATTTATTGGGCGGGGAAGAAGCAATTGGTTTTGATAGGAATTAATTTTACATGTAAAAGGTATCAGACACTTGCTGTAACCTGATATTTTAAAGATCATAATCACATCCCGTAACTTCACTCTTGAGAGTCCAGAGAGAATAGAACGGACTGTCGCAAGGATGAAGTTGCTTTTGGCTCTCGGTGTTACTCACATTACCGACGTGAGATTCGATGGACGACGGACTCAGTTCGCTTGATGCCGTGGCCATTAAGGGCTGTGGAAGGTGAGAAAAGTAGTGTATCGTGAAACTAAACGCAGCAGTAACGATACTGCTGCCAACTCTCTACAGCTTTCCTCAAATTTGCTTCGTTGGGTGTTCGAAAGTCCAGATGAATTCTGATATGCTCAATTTGTTAGATTACCACACGAGATCATAAATATATCTATCCAGTTATGTGAACTATGTTCCCGCGATGTACTAAATAAGGGCACCATGGTTCCACGCTATTCCTGGCCTAGATCCAAGACTCAATCTTATCCACAGATGACATGAATGTCTCCTTCAGAATAGAAGACTCACGCGTTGTCTAGTGCAAACCCTATCTCAAAGCCCTGTACCGAGTGGCGGGATAACCTCATTTCAACCAGATATCAACCTCAAGTTCGATGTGATGTTCGGGAAATGGCAGACTTTCCACACCCACCATGGTAAACAATGGTTGATGATTCGGGCAGAACTTTTTGATGTGGCGCACCATCGTCTCCCTGGCCTCATCCCGCATGGTAGACAAATCGACCAGATACGCATGTAGTTTGACGACATAATCCCAGCCAGTTTTGCCTTCTTCAATGGTACGGCCTTCCTTTTTGAGTGTAAGAAGGATGAGATCGTTGATGTTTTGGAACGCTTGGGTGACTTCTTCCTCGAAAATGGGAGAGGTTTTCAGTGTCAAGGGATCCATCCCAGCTGTGAAACGGTTATTGGACACTCATGTAAAGAGTACATTTAGAGCACTTACTTTGGCCTGTAACTATCATTCTGTCGCCGATGATACAGGAGTCACTAAAGCCGTACTTTTCGCGGCATTGTTCCCCGAATCCGGGTAGAGAATGATACTTGAAAGTCGACATGTTCCGCGATGTTGTGTTCTTAGGTTCTTATGTTGACTGAGGAGCGTAGACTTCACCTTTGAATATCTGCCGTTTTATACAAGAGTTATTCGGTAGACCTAGTTTAACCGCTTTGTCAGCGGGCAGTCGTACACAATCAATCTGGATAGGATCCTGAGATTCGGCCTTGGCGTTACCAGTCGGGATATCGGAACAAAATAGTGGGTCTCTAAGGAGGCCACACTCATGAGAATATGGAAAGGTGAACGAGAAAATTGAATTGTGTGACTCACAGACTCCTTTCCTGCCTCTTCACAATTGTCTAGACCTCAGCAAAGCTAATATTACAAGTTCTTTGAGTTAGTCAGGAGGATCAAGCTATTTGCCACGCCTAAATCCGAATCCCGTACAGAAAGCTGTAGACATTTAGCTCCGGGCCATTCTACTGCCTAGGTGGCTAATATACGCCCATAAGCTGGTGATTGAGGGCAATGATACTATAAAGACTTCACAAGAATAGGGCACAAATCACCTTACCACGGCTCATTGTAGCAGCTATATCAAGAATGGGGTGACCATAGAGTCCATATTGACGGCTTATGAGGTCGCTACGATCCATATTTCATGTATCTCGGTGTACGGTCATGACTGCTCGCTTCACTGGTTCATTATATACTATTTTTACAATGCATCACTAGTACATCAGAATCGGTGTATATATGAAGCCCAAGTATGATGTTCCACTGAAGCCTAAACCCCAATAAATTGACAATAGAGTTGGTGACGTAGAAGATTCAGTTCCAAGCAAACGGTACCGTGTCTCAATCGTCTCAGTATGGGCTGCCCATGAGCGTTTGTTAAGGAGGGAAAAGCCGGTCCTGCTCAAATGGATAGACACAATGATTGTATGGAACGAAAAACCATGCTTTGGGTAACGGGCCAAACAACGATAGTACTGGACAGGTTGTAAAGAACGCATGGACCCGAAAAGCCCTTCATGCTTCAATATGAAACAAGGGAAGTATACTTGAGTTTGACAGCTAAAAAGGAATAACATAACTATACAAAGAAAGATTCTCAGTCGATGACAGCCTCCGCTGCTTGTAATCCCGCGCAGGCCAGATTGCTCAGCGCCATAATTCCAATTGGAACTTGTCTACTGCTCGGATCCTTGTCATTAACGGCGAATGCGTACGCGATACGCGAGATGTAAGAGGCCAGGTTGGATACCTCGCCCACAATCGCCGCCGAGCGCGTCGCCCCCGCAGGTTTGGCGCTTAATTCATAGAAATGCCACCCAGATACGAACAGCGCGGGGATTACCAGGATCGAGTCAACTATGGCACCCGTGGCGCGCCCGTCACCTACAGCGAGCGGCTTAAACTTGCTGCCCTCCGGAGCACCGAACCTCTTCTGCGCTGGGCCACTGAACATGAGTTTAGCCGCGATTACAGCACCCGTGGTGATCGTGGAGATCGTGCTCGCGGCTTTGTTTTCTATGGCGTCCTTGGGCACAAGAAAGTCACTAGCACCTTGCGAACCCGCCGCAATGAACCCCATAATGGCTGATGGGGTGGAGAACGGGTTGTCTCCTGTTTCGGCCTCCGCTTCGAAAGTGTTGACAAAGTCGCCAGTCAGGCACATGAATCCGGAAATAGAATGGCCCGCAATGAATATACACTCCTGCATGTAAGGGGAGATCGACATGCTTGGCCCTGAAAACATCCCCGCCAATTGGTCCCAGCTGGTGGCGGAAATAATGGTCTGGACCTCGTTACTATCGGGGAAAGGGGCCTCACTCTTCCCGATTTTGTAGACAACGGTATAGGCGACAGCGGCGATCCAGGTGAACAAGTCCAGGAAGGACAGATCAGGCACACCGATTGCGTTGAGAATATCTGAGATGACGGGGATGTGGATTTTCGTGTCTAGCAAGGTAACGGCTGCACTCGCCATGTCATGAAGCACATCGAGCAGGGCGTCCACCACTACCCGCGCGCTGGACAGAACTACATCGCCTAGAATCCCGGCAAGCCTCTTCAGCACATCTTCTAGATTCATCGCGCTGAAGTCCTTGGCCAACTCCTGCAGCTGCGTGTACGTCGTGCCGAGAACTTCGCCCTCATTGGAAAGCGCCGTCAGCAAGTCGTCGATCACATTATCGGTTGCATCAAATGGTGGGCTGTCACCGAGGATCCTCAGCTCACTGACATGCGTCCGGAAGTGGCCAGCCAACAGCTGCGAGCCAGATGTTTGTCCCTCAGCCGGGTTGGATGCACTGCTAGAGGCTGTCTTCTCTGCTGCTGGCCCGAGTGATCCCCAATCTGTGATTCCGGTCCACTGATTCAGGGTTTTCTCAACCGAGATGATTTCCCTATCAAAGACGGCTTTCGCTCCGGGAATGCCATCCACCTGGTGCCGAAGCCACAGCCGGACAACGTTGTGCATTACATCCTTAGTTCGGCGGATATCATCCCACTCGAAAAGGAATTCGACGAAGCGAACTATATCTTCAATGGCTGTCTTGATAGCGTTGAAGACCCACTCCACAGCCCCTACAACGGCCTCTACTGTGTCCAAGACGGCACGATAGACCTTACCGGCGATACTCGCAATGAAGTGCCATGCACCGCTCGCCGCGTCATAGATGACATCGATGACAGCATCGATACCTGACTTCAGCCAGCGGAAGAGGTCACCGGCCGCGATGGCTATATCATGACCGAGGCCGGCAGAAGATACCTTCCCAGAATTAAGGAACAATGTCGATGGCACAACGCCGTGGTTACGGCTCGCAAGTGTCGCGGACTGTGCTTCCTTCACATTACTATATGCGCTTTTGAGACTGTCCATGTGGCCAGCGACGACTTCAATGTCTCCTCGGGCTGTTGAAGGTGCGACGAGGGGAGTTGATGCAGGTGCCCCAACTACTCCACCCGCTTTGGTCTGGCTGGGGAAGCTGGCGTCCTGTAGCTTGTCTGTTGAGTTGAGAGCGGTCAGTTTGGCAAAGACCTTATCCATCGGATTGATGGTGGTGCTTCCTGATCCTTCGTTAAACGAGATCGTGAGGACAGTTGCGTTGATATCCTCTGTTGCCTCAATCACGGTTACGGATCCCATAGCATCCGTGCGAACCTTGGTTGGTAGGCTTCCCAGCACATAGTAGATGCCATTCATATACACAGGAGCCCGTGAGCTCGCAGAAATAGTCAGCGGAACATCCTTGGCTGGCAGATCATGCTCATTTGTAACATGGATGGTGGTGGTGTACGACTTGAACGAAAGCGACTTAGTCTGCGGAGGAGACGCGACTTTTATATCTTGCGCTCGCCAGATCTTGCTAGCACTGCTAGTACCCTGCATGAGCTTCTGCAGCCTGCCGCCGCCTGATGTAAAGACGGTATTTCCTCCATCCACCTGATTCACGTAGGCCGACATACGTTCGATGTTCGTAAGCATGGGAACACAGGAGCTCCACGAACCGGGAAGGTCAAGCTGATTTGTTGGACAGGAGACATAGAACACATCGTCGCTGCTGTTTCTTCCCCACAGAGTTGTTACTCCGTCATGGCTCATAGCCAGTAAGGTGTCTGTCCCCAACAGGACGTCACTGGTCACAACAGCGGTTGGAAGCTCGTTTCGCTTTTGACGGTCGGCAGCGAAGCGGTAGAGTGACGATCCGCCGACTGCATAGAGGTCGGTAGTCCCGTACAGGGGGGAAGCTTTATCCAGGTTTCGCACAGTGGCTATAGCCGAGGGTATCGTTTCGTCAGGTAGTCGCAATCGCACCGGGGCTGGAGGCCCGCGACCGAAGACATTAATAACTGGCTCATAGATAAACTAGGCTTCTCCGCCAGTGCTGCCTGCAGTGTAGATCCCATCCACATAGCCATTCTTAACACGCCCAATGCAACTCCGGTAGTTGCCGTCCTGGATATCAACAGATACATCATGTTTCACCCAGCGCGTCCCTATCGACACCGAGGGATCGACGTAGTAGCGTTCTATGAACTTGGTAGAGCTCTGTGATGGGCGATCAATATCGACTATTAGATAATGCTGCTTGTTCATTGTCTCTGCAAAAAGAGTACCGGTGATTTGAATGTCCTCGGGCCCCTCGCCATCCGCGTCGAACTCAAAGCGTACCCACCGTGGGTTTGACGTCCACTGCGTATTTGAACTTGAATTGTCAAATGAAACCAAGAGGTGGTCCGTCCCGTCAGCCGTCACAGCCATCGCCAGACAAATGCTCCCATCAAGGGCACTTCCAACATCGAATGTCTTCACTACCGGGTCCGTGCTGGATGAAAAGTAGGCCTGGATCGCCGACTTGGAGAGGTCCTGAACCTGCCACCCGGTCTGAGTCACGCCACTTTCCTCCACAACGACATGAAAGACACCCGAATCATCAATAGCGAAGAGTAAGGCATGGCCGTCGTCGGTTTGGATGGCCTCAAACTTGCCGGTTGCGGGTACAAGCTCACCTTGAACATAGTTCTGCATCATCTCTGACGACGTGGTCAGTGCCAGAACCTGGCCTGTGCTCCGAGCAGGGTATGATATGAGAGATCCCGAGCCTTGCTTGGCCAATAGCTTCGTGGGCGTGGTGGACTCGACCTGGGCAGGATCTAAGTAGGAAATCTCGCAAATGAGATCTTGGTACTCGGAAAAAGAGGGATTTCTATAAGTAAACACTCTCGCGCCAGGGAAGATAAAATTCTGAAGTTTATTGAATTTCAGGTCACCAAAGTCGACACTAGCCCACAGTTGGTCTTTGAGCCGGTGGAAAACATCCGTGAGGCCATACATGCCCCAAAAGCCAGCCCAGCGCAGATCCGGGTCCTGCGAATTGTCAACTGACACTTCGTGGGGCTCTTTGATGAGTACCAAGCCCCCATGTTCATCGACCGAGATGGTGTATGTCGTAGTCAGGGTCTTGTCGAACGGATTGCATGAGGAAGGTCCGAGCATATTATACCTGACAGTGGCAGAGAAGCAGAGATGTTGCGAGACCGTCAGTGTCTGTCCAAGGAACTTGGCATTCAACGTATAGGTCGACACAACTTTCATTTCTTCAAATACCTCCCCAGTAACACCATTGTGTCCCCTCCCCTCGTATCCAGGTTTCGAATATGAAATAAATATCTCATTTCCTGAGGTGTAGGCAGTATCTGGTGTTTGCCCGGGGTTCAGATCCACATTGAATCTGACAGGATTGTCATAATCGTCGGGATAATCATTGATTATGCACGTGGGCTTGATGCAATATGGTGCAACTAAAGCAACCAACTCATCCAGGAGTTGCCTGCCGAAGGTATCGCGTTTCACGGCAATAATGCCACTCATGTTGTCAATGTCCTTCGGCAACACCCAGTTCCAGTCAAAGCTGGCCGTCCCTGGAAGTGTATGATGGTTGACCGCACACAAGTAGTTTAACGTTGTAGCTGACTTCTGGATTGAGGTTGGATGCTCAATTCTACCGCCACTACTGCCTATCGGGGGGTTGACCTCACGCTCAAACGCAGTCAACTTCAGTGAGGACTTGTCGGTGGGATGCGTCACGGCGGCCACGGAGACCAACGGCAGGCGATTCTGGGCGTGGTTACTGTAGATCTTGACAAAATAGTTCCGTAGAACGTCCAGAGCGTCTGGGTCGTCGATGCCCTTAAAAGTGGGGACAGTCTCCAAGAAGGCGCTATCCAGGTCAATCAGAAGCTGTTGTAAGCTGAAGGCGGTGCCCGAGAGATTTTCCAGCGCTTCCTTGAGTCTTTCCTTGATTCTCGGGTGTTCGTTCAGATATGGTGTATCGAGTTGTTCATTCAAATAGGCCATTGTGAGATTCACTTTGGTCTGCACATACCAGGGATCGCCGTATGGCTGGGACCATACGTTCCACTTTCCATCAGGGACCCAACCATTGGGAGGCTTAAGTTGAACAACGGTCACGTCTGAGCAGCATATGGTGAACTTGACATTGCTTGCACTCTGGCCCAGACTGATGATTGGGAGCAAGTCCGTTGGTGCTATACCAGGAGGCAGGCCAAGTTGCATTTTAATTCCGACGGCAAAGCGGGCGCCAAATAATTTCTCAACCCGTGAATCTTTGTAGGGGGTACCCTTAGGGATTTCAAAGGGATTCACACCGTCCGTTAGTGTAAGGAGTTCCTCTAAGCCGATCATTATCGTGGGATTCCCCTCGTCATCCATACAGAAGCAGGTATAGGAGACCGGTTGGTCTTCCTCGCTAAGAAACAGCCTCAGAGTTGAGTTGATGCTTGCCTGTGTAGTTGCCACAACGAAGTCATAGCCATATTTCTCGCTCGAGAGGTTCGAGAGGTTCGGCGGGCGGCTATCCATAGTTGGCCTCGAATGTTAAGCTTAATATTATGCAGCAAAATGAGAAAGATGGGAAGAACCAGATGGGCATGAGAGGAACGATACTCATGTTGCACAGCAGTCTCATCTATAGCTTTATATCTTCTACAAACATCACATTAGCAACCTGCCCTGACTGAGCACGTGGTAGCTAGCTGAGCAGACATCACAACGCCAACTTTAGCCGTAGTGGGGTGTAGTCGCTATCGGAAAGGCCATCTCCGGGCAAGGGGTTGACGACGGCGACATGGTAAAGCAGCCCAGACGAAGAAACAATCTGCAGCGTGTCATTGCAGCCAGGCGTCAGGCAGCCACCATGCAATGAGTGGACAGAACACCAGAGCTGAAACATAATAATGCTTGCCTTGGCTCAAATCGTCGTTGACCCCCATCTAGGCCACGGCGCCTCTAGAGCAGGTTACAACCCATCACCGGTACATCCGGATCCAATGGGTGCACATGTAGCGCCACAAGGTCTGTGTTATTATATCCTGTGTTATTATAGTAGTGTTGATTTATTCCGTTTGGACGTTTCAGTTGATTCGACTGGCCTCGCATATTACTCTCGGATTCTACAGCTGGCTGGAGGAGTTATCTTTACTTCTGCTTTGTGACTGTGGCTGCATGAGGCGCTTGGTATACTATCAGCTGATGCTATGTTGAAACTGTATCGCGGCTAGAAGTGCAAACACTGGTGCTTGAAGGCCTATGTGAAGTTATCCATTGGTCTGTGATGATAACCGCAACTTGTCTAGAACTATGACTAGACGGAGCGCCAAGGATCGACGACAACACAAATGCTACTCAGCAAGCCACAGCTGAGTTCTAAACAAGTTTGCCAACCCTCGTATTCCTATCCCGCATGGACGGCAACATTGCTCCGGCGAGCTAAATTAGGCCGCGGCGCTAGTATTGAAATGAACTACGGTAGCAATGAGAGGAACACCCACAAGCCAATCAAACGTCCCTTTCTTGATATGACGGGCCTAGCCTTAATTACGGGGTATTGTGAGGACGTTGTACCTGCTGCAATTGTCTATCCGTGCCGACGGTGTTGACAGCCACTAGCCATTCAGCCCGCCACACTCTCAACCCCACAAGTCAAAGTAAGACCTAAACTTATTTTGGACTTCCTTGCAGCTACTGTGCTGTCACTGTTATCTGGGTGGACATGACGTGCAGTAGCATGGCGCCAATAAAGAGAATATCTCGAGAGTTTTGTTGCATCGTAGGACATTGCATCGTAGGAAAGGCTTGCATTCCGGTGTTGCCGGGAAAGGGATCATTGGTAATGCGTAGTTGTCTCGCCTAGCTGTGATGCCGGGCTTTGATGGACGGAGGACCTGGAGTGCAACTCTTCATGCAAAGCCCGAAATAGATCGATTTGTAATATGTGTGTTGCGTATCATTCATTCTCAATACGTCTCGTGGATATTTAAGAAGGGTGACAGTCATCTAAATATCCGCTACTTCAAGTTCGAAACATCATTCCTGCGAAAAAGAAAAGCACAGCTTCTGTTGCAAAGCCCCAGTCAACACTATTCATCTTCTGACTACCCTGCTGCACAATGGCCTCAGTCGAACCTATCAAAACCTTTGAGATTAGACAGAAGGAAACAGTTGAAGCAAAAGCGGAACGCAAGTCGATTCGAGACCTCAATGAGGAAGAGTTAGACAAACTCATCGAGGCTTGGAGATGGATTCAAGACCCCGCGAGAACAGGCGAAGACTCCTTTTTCTACCTAGCCGGGCTGCATGGTGAACCTTTCCGAGGCGCGGGATACAACAATTCCCACTGGTGGGGGGGATACTGCCATCATGGAAACATCTTGTTTCCAACCTGGCATCGTGCGTATCTGATGGCTGTGGAGAAGGCTCTACGCAAGGCGTGCCCAGATGTCTCACTCCCATATTGGGATGAAAGTGACGATGAAACGGCAAAGAACGGGATTCCGTGGATTTTCACCCAGAAATAATACAAGGGAAAGCCTAATCCACTGTATTCCTATACGTTTAGCGAAAGAATTGTCGACCGCTTGGCCAAATTTCCTGATGCAGACTACAGTAAGCCACAAGGCTATAAAACCTGCCGATACCCTTATTCGGGCCTTTGTGGCCAGGACGACATTGCGATAGCTCAACAGCACAACAATTTTCTTGATGCCAATTTTGACCAGGAACAGATAACTGGCCTGCTGAATAGCAATGTCACGTCATGGCTTAATTTGGGGCAATTCACCGATATTGAGGGCAAGCAAGTCAAGGCCGACACCCGCTGGAAGATTCGTCAGTGTCTCTTGACAGAAGAGTACACTGTCTTCTCGAATACAACTTCGGCTCAACGATGGAATGATGAACAGTTCCATCCACTGGAGTCGGGTGGTAAAGAGACAGAGGCCAAAGCAACCTCACTCGCTGTTCCCCTGGAAAGCCCCCATAATGACATGCATCTTGCTATTGGTGGAGTCCAAATTCCGGGCTTTAATGTTGATCAATATGCTGGCGCCAACGGCGATATGGGGGAGAATGACACCGCCTCATTCGATCCGATCTTTTACTTTCATCATTGCTTTATTGACTATCTATTCTGGACCTGGCAGACAATGCACAAGAAGACAGAGGCTAGTCAAATAACAATCTTGCCAGAATATCCTGGAACGAACAGCGTTGATAGCCAAGGTCCTACACCCGGGATCTCTGGCAACACCTGGCTCACCTTGGACACTCCCCTTGACCCATTCAGAGAGAATGGAGATAAGGTCACTTCAAATGTAAGCTTATTAGTATTGAAATATGCACCTTTTACGTCTAACAAAGCCTTCTAGAAACTCCTGACCTTGAAGGATCTTCCCTATACATACAAGGCGCCCACGTCCGGCACAGGTTCAGTGTTCAATGATGTGCCTCGGCTCAACTACCCTCTTTCTCCACCAATACTACGTGTCTCCGGTATCAATCGTGCTAGTATCGCCGGTTCCTTTGCCTTGGCTATCTCGCAGACAAACCACACCGGCAAAGCTCAAGTTAAAGGTATCGAATCTGTGCTTAGTAGATGGCATGTACAGGGCTGCGCGAACTGCCAGACTCACCTAAGCACAACAGCATTTGTACCTCTTTTTGAGCTGAATGAGGATGATGCAAAAAGAAAACATGCCAATAATGAATTGGCAGTGCACCTGCATACTAGGGGTAATCCAGGAGGTCAAAGAGTGCGCAATGTTACCGTGGGAACTATGAGATAGATGGAGGGTCGGCTTTATAGTTATTTTTATGAGATCTGATTATTTGCCAATGTAGCTTGAATCTTTTTGCGCTTATAGCCGTCCCTAGTAATACTCACTAGAGGTAAAGTTTTTTTAAATTATGGGAGTGAGGGACGTATGAAAAGCTTAGGCCTGTTGTGGAGATGGATAGCCGACCACTCAGCATTGCCCTACAAACCACGGGGCTGTACAGCCTCACTCCTAGCGCCTTCCCCACCCCCCTTGGGCTGTCAGAAGAAGGTTTGATTTTACACATAGAATGTCAGGCATATTTTGCCATCATCACTGCGCCGCAATACGCAATCAGGCTGTGCTTAAATATTCTACATATAGTGAGCGAGCAACTTCCATCTGCTGGGGAAATATAAATGTACCTGCTGTAAATTTTCTAGTACAACATGAAACCAACAGGCAGGATGCATGATGATCGCCCTTCGCCGGCTACCATCTTGCCCGTCTCTACATCTAGTCCCGAGAACCATTCAATGGACAGCGACGACCAGCCCAACCGGCCAAAATCTTCTGTACCCCTAAAACGTTCTGTATACGTCGTGTACTTGACTCTTCTGTACGGAGCAGCAGCACTGTATGCTTGGGCCATCATTTGCATCCTCGTTCATCGCCCTATCGGTGGAAATGGCTATGGAAATGACGCATCCGACAGCATGCTCACTCACCCCGGGGATGGTACCACCATGTCCGAGGACTTGGACGCATCCTTCGCCAAGAGCGAGAGGCATCTCAGGGCAGCCAGGATTATCCAGTCGCTGGTGTCCGTGCTTACCATCCCCTTGACATCTGCGGTGTGCTCGCAAGCAGCCGTGGTGTATCTCCAGCAGAAGCGAGGGGACAGTTACCCGACCTTAAGGCAAAGCATAGCCCTGGCGGACAAGGGGTGGACCGACATCGGTACCTTAACAAACCTCGTTTTTGGTAGTTGGAAAAAGTACAAGTCCGGGTTGCTACTCTTTGCCATATTTCTGCATCTTTTAGGTCAGTTCATTTTCTTCTCTTGCTGCACCTGGTCTACTTTCTCAACATCCATTTTTCACAGGTGCTGCTATATCACCGATGCAGCAGATTTTTCTCTCGTTCCAGACGATCAAGCGCACCACCGGGCTTCCGGTTGATCTCGCCTATATCACAGACTTCACTGATCTTTTCCCGGCGTCCGGAGGGTCAGGCGCTGACGATGGGCTTGATGCAACCAGGCTGAGACTCACGCTAGCATCGACGGTCAATACTGATATTCAGCCGAGACTTTGGTCATCTCGTACTGGCACAGTCTCTCGCGACGATAAAACTGGCGACATGTCTTATTCGCCATTTCAGACAAAGTCTCAAAACACCCTCGCCAATATAACCACGATAGCTGACCCTTTTTGGGCTGAGCTCCCCTCCGGTACCAGCACTGGCTTAGTACGCCAGTTTGCTCCTCGCATCAATTCGACAACCACATGGGAGAATAACTCAGCTGCCATACTTCCCGAAGACTGCAATTCTGACTCCGACGCCTTCTATCTCCGTTACGAATATAACAGTTCATTCTCATATACCGTTGAAATATGCATGCCGGGAAACATGTCACAATCACCTTGGAAAAACCAAAGGTCTCGACAAGATATTAGCGAAGAGCTGTATTTCAAAATGAACTTTTCCGAAGGCTTTGAGCCACAGGTCACCTCAGGACAATATTCGACGAAGCTAACACTGCACACCACAACGGGCTACTTCGAACTTCCAAACTACGAGAATGGCCAAGTTCCTGGGCCGTTGATCGAAAATAGTCCCTTTGGAAATAGCTCGCAAACGCTGGCTGCTCGTGATCTAGACAGCTATACAGCATGGAATATACTCAACGCGACTAGCAATGTGAGAAATGTCCAAAATAAAGGCCCGCTTCTTAATATCGCCATGGCACTGTTCGGAGAAGGGTCTTTCGCCGATGTGCAACACACAGCTTTAGCAGCGTATGCCAACTCGGGCATCATCTACAGTGGCTGTATTGACCTCGTTCCCTTTATTACACTTCTCGACGAGACCTACCATGAGTCGCCTACATTTTACCCCTGTCTAACAGGGACATATCTTGAGAGCGATGCCCGTCTTAGTCATGATAGCAACGCCACGCTACATGCAGACGTTGCGATGTACTTTTTACTTTTCTCTGGGGTCTCGTCTGGGCCATCTTCGGAACGGGTACAAAATGCATTTACCTCGGCAGCATTTTTAGCCAACGACATCTTGATGACGAACAATTTCCAATCTCAAACGATTAGTATATCATACGATATGGGTGTCGATGTCCAAAAACCGGATATTTCCCGTGGAGGAATTATCTTCATCTCGATATTATTAGGCCTTTACTTGATATGTCTTCTGGTATTGGCCCTCTATAGCGCGTGGATACCTCGATGGACTAAGACTCTCGACTCTTTCGCAATGCTGCGGATCGGGGCCTCGATATCAGAAAGGACTCCTCTGCTTGCGACGCAACATGTTGAGGGTATCAAGTCTCTTGACGAGACTCCCGGTTGGATGGGGAACGCATCCGAGGGTGAGGTAGGGGTATTTTGCTTAGGAGGAGAACGGCCACTCACGAAGACGAGGTTTTATGCCGGTTATAACACGGATTATGTGGCTCAAGCAACAGGGACGAGCAAACGAGGCGGTTACTCCTTAGTCTAGGGGAAAGATATAGCAGCCATGCTTCTGAACCGACTTTGAACAGATCGATGTAGAAGTAGCGAACAAAAACACATACAACAGGAGGGATTCGCTGGTGGTCACCCACCCAACTACTAACCTCCCGGCGTGTGGCTTAAGTACGGCTGAGCGGACGGGAAGCCCTGTTCTCCACACCCTATGGTCGTATGTGCTTATTTAATATAGTGTTAAATATATATGGTGTAGGATGGCATAAAAAGGAGCGTCTAGCTCTTGGCTGTTCTCGTAAAAAATCTGGTCCTGGACAAGATAGACTCTCGACTCGGTAACATTACACCTCTGTCTTTTAGATGTTTGTGGCCAGCACTTCACACTTGAAAACTTTTTTTCCCCCTTAATATGTTGAAGGCCTCCGCCTTCTTGTATTATGTTATAGCTCAAATTGCTGATTGGTGATCAGCGACACTTGGTGTGAATCATGATCGGACGTAACCCTAAGATATATATATTGTCTTCGCTATATTTTACCACCACAAGAAGCGCACTACAAATATCGACACGTTGCAACAATTGGAGACCCTAAGCATCCGCTCAAAGACAGGTATATACTAACCATCAAAATTACAAGATAAATAAGCATAAATGTTAAATATACATGAATTAGAGATGTTCCTGATAGCAGCTACTTATCTCAGCAGGCTCAAAGGAGACGTCTGCATTAGGCTTAGCTCAGAACTGTGCAAATTATTCGTAAGCTAACCTACTTTGGCACAAGCCTTGGCACGCTTGGTCCAATAAGAACCGAGAACGTTGTGTTTTGTTCACCAATACGACCGACATCATGCATGGGAAGTGCATAGCAGCTTGCTGTTACTGGTTTCATGAAGTATCTGTGATACTATCTGCTACGCACCGTGTCCTTCCCTACACACAGAGAGTAATGGTGTCTTGACTATCTCGATACATAAAGACATGATAGAGATGTCGTCTTCTCCCAAACACACAACAACATACCCAATCATGTACTCGTGTACTCGTGTTTTCCCATTTATAAACAACCCCAAAAACAAAATCAAGCAAAAGTCTCCTTAACCTGTCCTACCAAATCCACAACCGTCTCCTTAAAGCTCCTAAACTCGACACCCAACTCCCTCGTCACAGCCTCCCCATCCAACTTGTAAGCCTGATCCGGCTTCTTCCCACTCTCATAATTGCCCGTAACAGTCTCCCTCGCCCACCCAAAACTCCCCCTTATAATATCCGCCGCCAACTCATACGAAAACGGCTCCCCAGAAGCAGGGACAAACCGCTTCCCACCAACCTCACTCCTCAGCAAAGCCTGCACATGCGCCTCCGCTAAATCCCTCACATCAATCCACGCCGAAACCCTCGCAACAGGCAATGGATCCGCCCCGGAAGCAACACTCCACAGCACCGCATTCGACTCGTTCAACCCCGCCACACCGTTTACAGGATGCACAACAGGACCGAAGGTCATAGGCGGACAAAGTGTAACGAGATCAAACGAGGGCTTTTCCCGCTCGATGAAGTTCCAGGCTTCTAGTTCGGCGAATTTCTTCGATCCCCGGTACGCTACTACCGCGTCTGTAGCGGGATGAATCGCTTCTTCGTAGGTTAAGGGATTCCAGTGGGAGCCAGTGTAGGTGAAATCGCCCTCATATTTCCTCGAGGTATCAACCACGGACGCAAACGAGGAGGTAAGGACAACGCGCTTCACAGTGGGTTGTTTTGCCGAGGCAGAGAGGATGGATTTCACCCCGTTTATGGCCGGGATGATGAGTTCTTGTTCGTTGTTTTTGGTGTCATATGTGAATGGCTTTTTTAACAGTTAGAACGTATCAGAGTTGGAAGGGTGAAGAGTGGGTTGTGACGTACACTCGCGACGTGGATGACGCCGTCTATACCCTCCATGATATCGTCGAATACTCCGATCTGCGAGAAATCTTGTATCTCGACAAATTCAAGTCGGGAGGCGTGTTGTGGTCTTGCGGCTTTCATTTGTTCGCCCTTTTGCTTAGAGCGTGTTGCTGCACGCACGGTCAGGCCGCGTGCTAATAGGTTGTCGACTACATGGGCGCCGATGAAGCCTGTGGCGCCTGTTACGAGGATGTGTCTGGGTCTTGTTAGAGTGTTTCTGGGTTTGGGATCCTGGAAGCTTACTTTGGGGCGGACGGTGACATTTTTATGGTTTGTTGGTCAGATGTGTAAAGTTAAGGTGTGGTTGTCTGCAGATGCATATTGTGTGTATGCTAGATTGATATCCGATGCGGGGATAACGGAGATACGCCGATGATCTCGGAACGTATCCGAGGTGCACGGCACATGTATTGGTCTGCCCTACTAATTACCGGGGTTGTGCTTTTGATAGTAATAAGCCTTGAGATGGAACGTAAACGGGTAGTCTTAATCGAGAGACCTGTACATAGTTCGTTTCAAGTATAGAGTATACTAAAGGAAGTTTACTTTATAAGATCATTTCACATTTATCATCAACCAAGCATCACGAATCATGCTCAATTCGACCGACCTAGCACCTCATCCGTAGTCTCAACGAGAATGTCAAACGCACGTCTGAGGTACTTCTCTTCCGCCGCCTCGTTGGCGCAGATAACGCGGATGGCATAAATACCCGAGACAACGGTGGACGTGATAAAGATCTCGCCGCGCTCGTTGATGAGCTCGTACACTTCCTTCGTAAGGGCGTCGTGCTTTTCATTAGGCTTTACAACAGTAGTTCCGTTAACTGCAGACCCATTGGCCTGGGCTCTGGGATCCTTGATGCGGAAAACGGTCAAGCCGAATGCAGGCTTGGTGATGAGTTCAAACAGATCGGACCGACTGCGCACAAGGCTTGTGAACTCATCGCCTACTCGGATGGTTTTACGGACATGTGCTTTGAGTCCATTGAGACCGTAGCTACGCATGACGAACCAGATCTTCAACGCGCGGAATCGACGACCAAGAGAAATGCTCCAGTTGCGGTAGTCGATCACCTGGCCGGATTCGGAGTACGGGTTGCGCAGGTACGCAGGGGTGATATCTAGGGCATCGGTGAGATCGAGTCGGTTGCGAATGAAGAGACAGCTACCCTAAGGTTAGTCTGGAAGACTAGAAAAAGATGTGAGGAGTGCATACCTTGCATCAAAGTTGACCAGCAACCACTTATGCATGTTGAAATTGAAACTGTCGACACCTTCGGCAAGATCCTTGGCAAGATACTGGAACTCATCCGCAACCAAGGCCGAACCTGCATAGGCCGCATCGATGTGCACCCAAATTCGCTGCCAAGAAGGCTTCTCCCGGAGCACGGCCGTGATTTCAGAAATGCGATCAACAGCACACGTGCTCGTCGTTCCCATGCTAAGAGTAATATAGTATGGTGTCAGGTTGTCCTTCTCGCATTGCTCAAGAACAGCCCGCACATCGTCTCCGGTAAGCTCCATGTTATTCTCCAGCTTGGCGGTGGCACTTCGATACCGTGTGCCTGCGATTAATGCACCCTTGGCAGTGCTACTGTGCGCCTGGTTGCTTCCCATCGCAACCAGTCTGGGTCGGAGATCCATCACCCGGTCCTCATACTCAAGAGTTCCTTCCTTCAAGCCCTCGGCTAATGCCAGCTCGCGTACCCGCCGTTCACGAGCAGCCACCATAACAGTGGCGATAGTATCACTGGCGCTAACCTGGAGCACGCCACCACCACGGTTCTCTGACGAGCTCATGAAGCACTTAGGGAGGTTCAAAGCCTGCGCCACCCAATCTAGGACGATTGTTTCTAATTCCGTGCAGGCCGGGGAGCACAGCCAGTTAAATGCGGGGGCGTTGAATGCGGCCGAGTACATCTCACCCAGGATACTTGGGTATGTCACCGTCGCAGGGTAGAAGGCCATGAAATTCGGATGCTGCCAGTGCGTTAGACCGGGTTTGATCTTGGTGTCGACGTCGGCCTGGATTTGCGACCATTCTTCCGGTTCTGTGGGGGGTTGCTCGGGGATGAGGGGACGAAGGTAGCCTGGGTTGACGGTGGGGCAGACACGCCGGTCGGGGACACTGTCGAAATAGTGAATAACTATGTATATGGTTAGTGTATATATATTGGTGGTTAGGGAGAGTCACTGCTGACTGTCATCTACCGTTGCGTGCGCAGCGGCTCTGAACTGGTCGCGGTCCATCTGTGGTTGGTGATGTGTTCGCAGTCAATCGGGAGTCTCGAAGAAGCCAATTGGGACAGAAGGATCGCTGAGAGCGATTGGGGGTTCAATTTGAAAGAAGCAGAATGCAACAAACTGGATGAGGGGTGTATAGAGTCAAATGAGGGCAGAGAAGGGAGGAGAAAATGTGATTCGGAATGATCGCACAAATCGTTCCGATCGGATCAGATAAATGATCCAATTGTGGGGTAACTTGTCGTCTGCAGGGCGGGTTTTAGCAGTGGTCGGAACAGTTCCGCGTTGCAGGGAGGGCCACGTGGTGATAAGATACCCTTCATCTACACAGTATACGGAGTAACATCACTGAGAACCCTACGGAAAAACTTCACTTCTTCCATACTCTTATCTCCCCAGCTGTTTCTAAAAACCCTTGTCAACCGCTTAGTGGCAATAGACCAACACTTGACTATACGTACTTAGAGCGCACAGACCTTGTAGAAAATTCCCGGAGCTAACAAAAGACGTCTCCAAATATCCGACGAAATTCCAGCGCAAATTGGACAACCATCCATTAATTAAAAATGAGACGCAAGTACTTTCATGGGCAGAAGCTGGACGCCTCACGCATCCCAAGGGCCAATGATGTAAAGACCACACTGCGATACGAGGTTAGAGCAAATCAAGATGGTTATAGTACTTCCTAATCTGAAGGGTAGATGTTTTTGGATAAAACGCGGAGTAGGTATTGTGTACACAGTTAAGTGGACAGCATATATGCCCCAAAGGAAATGTCAAATTGATTCATGTAGATAGATGTAGATACTCAGTCTGGTTATAAACACCCTTGGATCCTACACGCTGGCCCTCGGCGTTCACAATACCAGAGCTGCAGCCTGGCGCAAGAATGCGTGCACCAAGCAAGGGATGTTATCCCTTAGTGAAGGATATATCCCGACAACCCTTTTTACAAGGGTTCGCGTTCTAGATGCAGTGCATGAGTTCACAATTTTGTTATAGGTCAGCTATCGACGAATGCCATACTTAGAACGTCAATTCACCTAAACTGTTGATTTTTACCCGTCTTTTAAGCAAAATGTATGATAGTCTTTTATAATTATAAAGTAGCAAGATCATCATTATTGAGATTAATCTCTGGCGCAGCAAAAAGTTGATGACTAAAATAGATCTTGTTCATCGCCTCGACAACCGTCTTCGCTCGGTCTGACGATTTTCCGAAGAAGCCTGTTTCTCGTCTGGGTCAGCCTTGCTGATTTTCTCCTCCATAATAGCCAATTGACTGAGGATGTTCGCCAAATCGCCGCGGACCAGTTCATTCAAGCTTTCTTGGTTATTCATGGAGGAATCCACATTCCTATGTCGCCATTTAGCGCACAAATCCCCTCAGATAATGCACCCAAGATCGGCTTACTTCATTCAGACATCTAGCCTTTCCCAAATGCAATCTTAGCGCAAGTAATTCAGAAGGTCACGGCTGTGATACTCACTCTGCAGCACATTCCAAGGCAATCATGTTGCGATCTTCAGGAAAATCTATCTGACCTTCAATCTTTTCCACATCTCGAGCAGTCGAAAACAACCCAGGATCAATCTGGGCTTCGTGGCTATGACCAACACCGTCGCTATGCACGCTAGATCCATCGTTCTCCGGGTGAATTGGTAGCTGGTCCTCGGTAGTGTCACCAACGGATGACTTTGGCGTACTATGTGTATCCTCTGTTTCAAAAGAGGACAGGCTCAGGGCACGTTGTAGTTGTCTCCGAAAATCGGGCCGTCGTGCAGAAACGTAGACTTTCGAACTGCTCCCATGTTAGCGTCTAGTACCGGGGAAGAGGTCGCGTGGCTCTTGTTTCATGTTGTTCAGATGATGGCCATTATATAGATTTTTAAATGGAGCTACGATGTTTTGCTTTTTGGTTTTAATCCACAACTCTTGCCTATTAAGCTATAGCCAAAAACCCCATTAGCTGCTATACTTTCTATTTCCGGCACAATATATTATAATCAGTTTGAGACCGTCTGGGGGTTTCTCAGGTCAATATTAATAGTCCCACAAACTTAATATGTACTTTGTCCTATCGGATAATAACCAGATTATATCCCCGAGGTACAGAGCCATATATATAGAAAGTCGAATAGCACCAACTTAAAACTCTTCATCTTACTGTTAAGATATTTAATTATTAATATAATAGATAATTTATTCTCAATCCTATAGTTCAATCTCAAAGTATATTTAATATTACATTCTCCACCTCCATAGCAAAGGCGTTTAGAGTTCATCCACGGGTGCTTTTCAGCAACGATAAGAATTACTACGTTGAAACGGGTTCTGTCAATCAATTTAGTTATCTAAAACAAACAGCCAGAAAATATTGCCTAATTATACGGCGCTCCGTTGCTAAATAGGGCAGATATTAGATTACATTAAATAAGAGGATTAAATCTTAATTAAGCCTATCTACCAGTCCTCTATTTATTGCCATAAACAAGTCAGCCTCCAACCATCGGGATTATCACCATCTACTCGCGCAGTACAACACTATAGCCCAAACAGAAGGAAGATAATCTCCTTCCCTGGTTAGAGGAGAACAGTGAACTGCCATGGATCGCTCGCCCGGATGCCTATTTGGACCAAGTTGGGGTGAAACGGTCTGTTGAATCCTTACGAGGAAAGAAATACCATATCCTACGAAAACGTCTCCTTGGTCGTGTCAGACCGTCGCGGCGGGCGACGACCTCCAAGGCCCGTGGAAAATCCCGACCCCTGAGAGCCACCACCAACACACGATGCAATCTTTCGAGCAGTGATTCTATCAGTTGCGGACATGGTAGACGATGGCTCCATGACATTCCTGAGGTTGCGCCAGATGGCTTTTCTTTCAGCTCATAAATCATATTCACCGAGTCGCGATGGACAAGAGACTCGATCATTTTCCAAGCTCTGGAGCTAGGTGCAATGGGTCTGTGAGCAAAGATAGCTTATTTATTGCGAGCAACAATTCTAGTTAGTTATTGAATATTCTGGCACACTCTGGGTGATGGAAAAAGCTAAGGCAGAGTCTTAAATACTATTCAGCATAGGTTTTCATCATAGAGCCTACGTGGTAATGTATCTAGTCTCACTCAACCAGAATACAGCCCAGTGAAATAATATGTTTCTTGGTGATAGCACGAGGTTCTCCCGTCTCATGCCGATAGTGAGGCGACCTTTTGCAATAACCAAAGGTCCAACCATCCAAAGCATGGCATAGTGCCAGCAGCATTCGCTATAAAATGCTTGGGGCTCTGCCATCATTTTAGATATGGAAGGATATCAAGCAGTGTCACGATAAGCGCAAATAGGGGGGGAATGGGTCTAGGAAGGGTCAAGAAGGAGGACCACAACACGCGGTGATGGAGTTACGATAAAACACGCGATACGTATTACCATGTAGTTCTCAGTAGGCATGAAAGAAAAAGGACCAATCTCCGTTCCTCAGCTGACTTGTATCGAGATCAATAAGCATCCCAATTTCCTTGAAGAGGACGTGTTCCTCATGCAGCTGCTCTCATCGACGGACTGAAGTTCTTAGCGACCGCCTGGGCAATGTACTCGCCAACGGTAATGGCGGGACTAAAGTTTCAAGGTCAGATAAAGGAATCCATAGGTGAACTTCGTCTTAGGGACATACTATTTCTTCAGCGGTCCCTGCAGTACGAAGTCGCGTCTTGCTTGGTTGAAATAAGCAATTGAGTATCTAGACGGCGACATGCCGTCCTCTTTAGCCCGCACTCGGTGATAGTTGGATTTCAAACGGTCATCTGACCAAGCCACTTGAAATGGGTATTGGTGTTAGCCATGGAAACTCAGATTGTACTTTACGCTTTCCTCCACTTACTGAGCATATCTCCAATATTGACGACAATAGGACCTGTTTCAGCTGGAAGAGGGGTGAAGACATCGCTACTTGCAAAACTGGAATGACTCTCTCGGCCAGGGCAGATTTCGAGTCCGTCTTCTCCATCGCGCTGAAATAAAAGAGTAAGGCATCCGACATCAGTGTGACTTCCTGCCCTCCATGTTCCGATAGAATTTTCGGATGCTGGATAGTGGATTAGTCGAAGTTGAGTAAGGCAGTCCGGTTGAGAAGGATCGTTCGCTATCTTGAAATAGTCTTCTTCAAATCCAAGTCCACGAGCGAAGCATGTTACTAGACCATGTCAATGCCAACGAACATATCCTACGAAGAGTGATAATCGTAGATGTACATACAGACTTGGTCCGAAATGCCAGCACATTTGTTCATGAACTCACGGGTTGTATTTTGAAATCCCGGTACATCATCATCACTTGGCCAATCGGAATTGTGTCGGAGCCAAAGTGACTCCTTCTGGTCGTATGTACCGGTGCTGGGACGCAACTGGGCCTATATCAGGGGAGTAAATATCAACTACCTCGCTGCCTAACAGAATGGTGGATAAGCTTACCATATATTCCCATCCATTGTTGGTTTTTGGATCGTGGGGAGTCTTGCCCTTTGTCTCAGCCGGGAGATCGAAGAATGTCTTGGAAATGGAGAATTGAGCCTCGATTTCTTCCTTCAAAATGCCATGATCAACTAGAGTGAAGAAGCCAGCATACTCGGCTGCTTCCATCAGCTCTGCTGTGATTTGGTCCTTGCGTTGCTCAAAGTCTAGTATATATGTGAGTTTGGTTTTGCCGCATGGCGCATGATCGAAATCTCACCTTTGAGGGATATGACAGGAACCAGTCTTTCAGCCATGATTGTGATGATTCTTCTTCCTAGGTTTGTTACTCTTCAACTTCTTGTTGAAGATGTGAGAGAATCTTTCACTGCAATATCCTTATATCTTGCTGTGACTGGTGCCATCGGCAATGTACCATAACTGCGCATCGCGGGTCAATACCCGAAGCAAGATTATGGAAGGTAGCATACCGGAATAGAGGAATAGAGTATTTTACTAGACGTGGAGGACTAGAAACTCTATTCTTCCATTTGCGCAAATCCGAAAAAGCTCAAATAGATTAAGCGCCTGAATATCATTGGTAAATTTGTGGTGCTGGTCCCGAGGCCGACCTTATCATGAAGTGTTTATCATGTATCTGTGATAGTTTCGGTTACGTACCTCACCATCCTCGTTGACGGCGCATAGGTATTATCAAAACCTTTCTACTTATATGAGGAATATGCACGTATTCTGGTGAGGGGGAAGCTATTGGTTGAAAGATCTTTCTGCTTTGACGGGAATAGCAGTAAGAATGGCCGATCCTGAGATGAAATCTGCCAAGGTTAGTGACTCAGTCCCCGACACTACTGTAATCAGAGAAAGACTTATCCCATGGCTTGCCACTTTAGACGGAACCTTCAAATTTCGAGGATAATGTCGAACAACTTGCAGGAGACTATAGCAATATAGCAAGCAGAGACAAAGCCCTGAATCTGTTGGCTAATCGCCAAATTGCCTTTGATCCCAATTCTCCGGAGGCAAAGCGAGTGAGACAGAAGATTGACATGCATATCATGCCAATGATATTTGTCATCTACTGTCTCCAACTCATGGACAAAAATAGCTTGTCATATGCTGCAATAATGGGCATTAAACAAGACACGAATCTCACACCCTCACAGTACTCTTGGCTAGGTTCGCTCGTGTAGTAAGTAATTCATTCCATCTTCCAGGGTCAGAAAAATTCGAGAGCATGAACTCGAGATGGCTAGGGTGAATTACTGATTTGCCTCGACAATCGCAGTTTCGGCTACTTAGTAGGTGATATTCCTGTGACTTTCCTTATGCAACGGCTACCCATATCCAAGTACTTCAGCATCATGTGCATGATATGGGGGATTATTGTTGCCTTACATGCGGTATGCCATGACTTTGCCAGTTTGGCTACGGTCCGATTTTTTTTGGGTGCTATCGAGGTCTCAACGGTTCCCGTGGCTATCCTCATTACCGGCGCCTTTTACACAAAGGAAGAGCAAGTCACAAGAGTGGCGATTTGGTACACGACATCCGGATGGGCAGCTGTTTTCGGAGGCTTCCTTGCATGGGCAATGTATCGTGCAAACAGCTTTCGATGGCAAGGGCTTTTTGTCCTTTATGGAGCTATGACGTTTGTGACTGGAGTTGTCTTGTTTCTGTTCCTTGCAGCTTCGCCGACCGAAGCCAAATGGTTGACCGAGGAAGAAAAAGTGATCGCTCTTGAACGAGTGCGAGGCAATAAAACTGGAACCGAGATCTGGAAATTCAACGCCTCACAGCTTCGGGAAGCTTTACATGATGTCCGCTTGTACCTGATTTTCCTGGTGCTTATTTCGATTGGGATGCCTAATGGTGGACTCACTGCTTTCGGTGTGCCAGTCCATGATCATGAGTTACCATTACCAAGCACGCTGAGTTAACGCCCATATTTGCAGGTCCTACTATCGTCAATAACTTTGGCTACGATGTGCCTACCACCCAGCTCCTGAACGTGGGCTCTGGTGCGGCTCAAGTAGTTGGCACTGTCCTCGCTCTGTTCGTTGCGAAATGGACCAACCGCACCATCGCCGGTGTGTTCCCACTTGTACTCGCATGTGTTGGGGCTGCCATGATGCTTGGAATCTCGAGCTCGAACAATAATGCTCGTTACGGTGGTTATGTGCTCGCCTATCAATGTTCGTTACTATGCGCTTCCTGGTTGTTGCTGCCTGCTTATTTAGGCAGTTTGCCGTACTCGGATGTGCAACTAACAATATACAGTCCCGATCTGCGTTTTGTCCATAAATACCTTTCTGACTGCAGGTATCTCTGGGACTACGAAGAAATTTGCCTTTGGGTGTGCCTACCAACTTGGCTATGCGATCGGCAATCTTATCGGCCCCCAAACATACAGGGCATCCGATGCGCCTGATTACTACGTGAGCAAGCACAGCAGCAAGTTTCTCAAGTCAGTAATTTAACCCGATTTTAATAGATTGCCAAATACACCATGCTCGCATTCTTTGTCGTTGCCGCCATTTTGATCGGTATTTACGGCGTGCTTCATCATCGATGGAATCAAAGAAATGAAAAGCATGGGCCGGCTCCTATGCCCGGTATGTATCCGTCGCTTCCAACTTTACACATATTCTAACTTGTCAGAACATTCGAGCGCTATTGAAAACGAAGAATTTGCCGACCTCACTGACTTCCAGATGAGAAACTTCAAATATCCGTTATAGTCTAGTTGGAAACCTAAACCTGATCGGATTTATAGTTGGTGCATGTAGAGTCGATAGCTATCTTTGTCTTTCTTACTACGAATGAAAGTCATGCATGATAAAATTTGGCTGTCTATCTCTGCTGCTCCGGATCGAGATAACGGCAGACTAGAACAAATGCTTACGCGATATAGAACTTGCCGGATACCAAGTGGGTGTGATTGGGATCCCCCTGCAATGCTGACCCCGACATTTGACCATCCCATTGAGACCTCAAGTCCCTCAGCGGCCAGAGAGCCTCTCTAACCCCCAGAAAATGATACCTCACGTCGTTCCCTTGTCAGACTTGCCCATATTACCTCATTGTGAATTCAATCCTCAGTCACTAAGTTAAATATCAGGAGCATCTATCCACTACTTCGGACCAATCTGGCGTGTATAGAAGACCGCTGTAATTTACTCTTTATCTTCATTCCCGCCGCATTAGCCTCTCGGCAATGCACTTTGTCGCTTTACCCGTAGTACAGGGATTTCCGCGCCGGGTGCATAACCGACGGACGGCAGCCCTGCCACCAGAGGTCCTACACCGTAGAAACGTAGCGTAACTGTGTAGGTGGTGGATCTTTCGGAAGATATTTACCTACATCGCTTCATCTGTGATAACCCACAGAGCACCAAGTCGGAGATGGCCATCTAGTACATGAACCTACCAACTAAAAACAGGCTACCGTGACAGTCTAACTGGAAGAGGCACTTCAGTTTTTTCTAATGCAGTAGCGTTGTACTGGATATGAGAGGACTAGCACTCAGTAAGTCATTGAAACCCTTATGCCAAACAATATCGAGGGAATGGAAGATGAGATACTGTGTAAAAGCTCAATTTCCTTGAGTGCTTTCTTCCACAGAAGTTTTCAAAAGGGCGTAAACAATAGTTGAGGTAGGCGAATGAATCTGTTATTTATGCATATTGCCTTAATATGTGAGCCTTTGCGATGCAGAAGCGTTGTAAACAAGGACATATGACTTGATGAAGAAAGCATTGAATGTAGCTCTATTGTTGTCTCTGCAGGACGCATTACAGGCTCATTTTGGAAAGTTTGGAAATCAACGGCAGTTCGAAGTATATCTGAAATCGATGAAGTGATCTGAAAGTTCATGTTTCTATCGCTTGCCTAGCCAAGTATTGACAAAGATAAGGCAAACAAAAGCCGAAGAAAAGCAAGGGAAGAACGGAATTTGTCGTAAAGACGATCGAAGAAACAACAAACGGCATTACCATATATCTCACGCAGTTATGGTCTCTTTGGTGCCGCCTTCATCTGAGCCGCTAGCCACTCCTGATTAATCCCCCGGTAATCATGAATAGTATACCCTTCGAACATCTCTTTCTTAACGGTAGGCTTTCTCCAACGCTTGAGCCCAAGGTCATAGAGTAGCATATCTGCGTAAGGAATAGCATCGTAGACAAATTCTGGATACCACGCAGAAAATCCACAGGGATAACGCTGCTTTCCGTAACGACTCAAGAGAGCAGTGTGATGATATACTTCCGTCTGGTCAAGGGAAATTTTCCCATTTAGATAAGCGTACGTCCACAGCGCCTGACACTCTGCGATAATAATATTGCTTGTGCTGTGGACCATCTTCATGTATGCAATAGAATTATCGCCCTTCGCCGCGAGAGACGGAGGTGCAATGCCGCGATACAGTCGATAGGGGCTGACATCCTGCTTGTACGGAATGGCGGGTGGAGGATTGCAGAGGTATGGGAAGCGGCCTAGGATTTCTTTGTCTGCTTCTTCATCTAATCGCTGCCAGAGACTTCTCTCTTCTGCGCTGGTATTGCTGCATGGAATGCCGAGACTGCTTTCCAGGCCTTCGGGCTTGTATTTGATCGATTGGGCGAGTTTCCATCCGGTGATCGCAATTAACGCGTCTGTGTGAAGACTGGTACCATCTGCAAAGGTGACAACTCCGGGCCCAGATAGATGTTCGATGTCTTTCCGTATGATCTTGACTTGGCCGGAGCGAAGGTAGTCGTGAATATCAGTTGGGTAATTAAGTATTCCAACTCGTGCAGACCAAAATAAACTTTCCTCACGTTAGCAACAAGTATATTTTGCACGGAAAAAGGCCCATCCTAACCTTTCGAGGGGTTCAAGGTGTTGCAAGCATTCCTCCTTCCTATATCCGTTCTGATCAATGATATCCATCCGGATTCCTTCCCAGAATTTGTGTACAAAGTATCGTCCCAGGCGAGTTTGATGCAGGACTTTCCTGATCCAGCTGAATCCGTCAAAATCACCAAAAATGCAAGGGCTAAACCATGTAAAGAACCTCATGGTTGCAAGCAACTCCAGCTTCGTTTTGGCTCCCGCGAACTTGGCCCATGGGGAGGACATCCAGACTCCACCACCCCCAGACTCGCGAATCACCCAATCCACTCTCTTGTGATTCGATGCCATCATATGCACGACGTCATACCCTGTCTTTGAAGCTCCCACAACAGTAACAGTCTCGACGTTAGGATCATGGGCAATGCGCGCTCCCTCCTCGCGTAACTGCGAGTGGTTGAGTACCGGCCTTTCAAATTCATCAATGCCGCGAATATTGACGGGGTTAGGCGTTGATGCCAGCCCGCTGCAAACGATAATTTTGTCGCATGTGTACACGACAGTCGAAGATGAGTCGGTGGTTTCTGTATTCAGGCGCCAGCCCTGACCCAGCTTTTCAATATCTAAAACCTGGGTGTTGAAGTGGATGCGACGGAGGATATCAAAGTGGGCGGCGAAGTCATTCAGATAGGAATGCAGTACGGAGCCCGGGATATGTCGGTCTCCTTTAATGCTGTATTTCTCACCCATGGGAAAGTCGGTGAATTCATATGTTCCACCGAGGTTATTTGTCTTGAGGCCTTCATAGCAGTTTTCTTCGGACCAGACACCGCCGATGGTTGGTCGCTAAATCCTTTGAGTTACCGTGCGGGCCGGAGAAGATAGATAATCAGGGGCTCACCTTTTCAAGGAGTATGAGGTTTGTCAAGGGTGACAACTCAAGATAGGTTTTCGCTGCTGCGAGACCTCCGATTCCTGCCCCAATCACAATTACCTCAGCAGAGCGGTGTTCAGGTTGCATTTTGATACTGGAAGTGAGAAAGGATGGACGTATAGAAATGCCAAAAGGTCTGCATCTATTGGTGTATATTGGAATATGCAGTTCTGGTAGTTTATTTATTGTCCTCTTCAATTGCGGTCACCAATTTGTCCTATCTGAGGTCCCGGATACACTCCGGCACAGCGTGGGTTCGGTAGCGTTCTCGGATATGTACCATGCCTTCGCGGGGCGAGAAAGGTTAGAGCTGAGATAAGGCAGTATCATATCGACCACAGCTCGGGGTCAAGAGTAATGTGTTATCTGGCGCGGGGCTACTAGCTTCGATGTAAGTTGATAATCATGTTCACCACCATAACAGGCTGTCGCCCCAACGGCACAAATATGCCGTAAGTGATGTCCTGGATGCGGCTGCTATAATGTTTCTCGCGGTATCTCCCAACGACAGACAAGATGTTCGATTATCTGGCGTACGGAGGAGGCCTCTACCTGAATGCAAATGAAGGCTCAAGTGATGTTCCAAGATAGAATATATGGTTCATGGCCCATGGTACACCCGATGCGGTATTATACTCCACTCGAGTTGCGCTTCTGGCCTCCCGGAATAATGAGATGCTTCCATAGCGGCAATGATGTATCATTCTGGACCAGAACATGAGACAGTCTCCGCAAGGTCAACCGCCCCGCGAACATAGCCTGTTGGTATATGCCCAGCGTGAAACCCATTTGACTGTTCTTAAAGTCAAGAAGCTTATACGGCACATAATACTTGAGGTTGGCCACCTCACTAGACCGATATAGTCTGCGAATAATCCTACTGGCTTAATCATCTGAAAGTTTATTCCATTTATCGAGAAGGACCATGGTCTGGATCATCTAAATTGTTGAAAGAAGGAGAGGTTGCAGAGAGTCTCCTCTCTCCCCTATCCTTGCACTCTTGTCTGTGTCTGTCCCGGCCACATCGCTCCACCTCTGGCACTAGGATGGCAATCACAAAAGCGCCTGCTGTTTTCTTTGATCAAGCTTAGCCAGACAAGACTGCATGAACTCCAGTAGCTTCTCACCCTGTGCAGTATCTGTTGTTCCAATGGATAAGACGTTGCTTTGGGCTTTGTTAGAAGTATTCTGTGAAAGTATCGGCATCATTGAGACTTTGACATACGTGATATGATTATGCTTTTCCTGCACCTGTAAGATTGGTAGTGTACCAGTCGGAACACTTCGTTCCCGATAGGCGTTGAAAAAGGCGACAGTTGCGTTAGCCGTTTCAGGTCTAAATTCCAAGTATGGTTAGTTTATTGTCCTGTATAGGCTTTTTTCCGCATCCTCGTGTGATAGACTTACACTTCCCATTCGACACTTCCGATATATACCGGTAAGCGCGTGGAATCTCTATCCGAAATGTCAGAATCAGTGAGGGGCTTTAGTAATATATAGTCAGGCAGGAAATCTTACAGCAACGGGGAGTCATCTGGTAGTGCTTTGAATAGTCCCAGTGCGGATAGAGGCTGTGTAATGCTTTAGACCTTGCTCTCACGAGAGTGTATATAACTCACCCCCCAAACTTTTTCATCATCCGTCCCATAGTAACTGCGGAAAACTTTATTTCGGATAGGTTTCCTCATATCACACCAAAAAGGTACACTCAGGTAGATGATTCCCGCCACTGGTGGAAAAATCGGGAGCTTCGGTATTCGTTTTGGATCGCCTGCTTATTATTAACAAGAAGTCCTAGGCCTCGTGGCAAGGCAGATTATTTACCTGCGGCGTATAGATTCATAGCTAGATGGGCACCACCCGAGGAATGCCCAAGAAGTATAACCTTTTCCGGTGATCCTTGCCCATATTTTAGTGCTGCAATATTGTAGTAAATCCACTCCCGAGCCATCTGCATGTCTTCGGCTCCTCCAGGGTAGGTAACATGGGGGACAAGTCGATGGTTTGCCAGTACAGTGACATATCCATGCTTAGCGAAGAACCATCCGACATTTCCCCAGATCTTATCAGAGTCGATCAGTCATATACTCTCGGTAGGGTTTATAACAAAAAGAATATACCTTTTCACTCCATTCTTTACCTCCAGAAAAGAATCCACCTCCGTGGACGAATAGAATGACTGGTTTCTTCTCCGTCTTATCGTTGAGAGGGAAGTATACGTCGAGTCGGTTACGTTCAGCCGGCCCATATACTTCGTCCTTAACTCTGGCAATGCCCTCATAGGAGCTTTCATGTAGCGGCTCATACTGGCCTCTCCAGTACTATTTCGCGTCAGCGTCGAGAGAATCTTATTTAGCTATGAGAATTTACCTCATCATCCCCGACGTCGAACTTGATGGTGTCCTTTGCAATCTTTGCGAAAATGTCTTCCATGATGCTTGTTTCTGAACTTCTGCGCGGGAAGTGCATACCCCATGTGCGGGTTGGAGGGGTTAAATCCCATTACATGAGCCAAGGGGCTATTGACCCATAGCCGTGAACCGCAGTCCCTTTTCCGGACCCACAATTACACCTCCAGAGCTGAGAAGGAGATAACTTAGGCTTTGATTGGTGTTTCTCATGTTCCTATGTAAAGCTGGGTCGACCCATATCACCCATCATCATCGCCGCCATGCACTGACAGGATTATCTGTCAAATACTCAGGTCACCGTCAACCATCTTCACCAGAAGCAGCTACTTCGCCGCTCAAACCTCCACGATAGCCATTGGATTAAAATCAGCTCCGCTATCCAACTCCCACAGTGATAAGTACGTTTCGCAGTGCCTATCTAGATGTGCAGATTGCAAACCCACTGATATGGCAAATCTTGGTTGTTTATCACACCACCCAGCTAGATTGGCGATCATAGACGAGCGATTCGAAACACTATGTCTGAGTCGTGTGGCGTTGTAGATATCAGCGAGCTCGATAGGCAGGAATGGGTCCATGCTTGGAACATATCCGAGTGGAACGCACCCGGTTGCGGAATCGTCGGGATGTGGACCGCAACCGACTGCAGCGATGCAAAATCCCCTTGATTCTTTTGGACGCTAATGCGATTCTAACAGAGAAAAGTAACGTTCTATCTATCGGGACTCTGAACAGGCGGAAGGACTATTGAAGTTCACAAGATCCTGCTTTGAAAAGGTAGATAAAAGAACACAGCATACGCATTCCGTTGATTCATAACAAGATGGTTTAGAGAGAAAGCAAGCTCGAACGAAATCTTCTCAAGGATGCTCCCAACTGTGAATAAGTCTATGTTAGCAACACCCACGGGGCTAAGTGATAAATGAATCGAAGTGTTTGAAGTTATTATGTTCATAGAGCCAATATCAGTAGATCTGCTCGCGTATTACAATGGATTTCGAAAACAGTTTTCCCCCGGAGACAGAGGCTTTCTTTCCCAGCGCCCCACCAGATCACGCTAGGCTAACGTTGGCTAGATGAAGCCCCTTCCGTGAGGTATAACACCGTATCATTGGCAGACAATGAGCTTTGCGACAGACCTCTGTTATGGCCGAAAGCAAAGTTGAACCTTGACAGAAGCTACGAAGCTGTCAAGTCTCCGGAATTATCTTCCCAGGCCGATACAAGTCACCTTTTATTTCGTGGCCAACACATTCTACTGAGAGACTTACAAGAGCATGGGGTCGCAATATACAATCACTGAGAGACCACGAGCCGAGAGGTGGCTCAGCTTACATATTATGGTGCCATATCAGTTTGCGGATGAACGTTGTTGGGAGGGCCTAACCGTGGAACTCCTACCCTTAACTTCAAGAGTCTTAGGGATCGACTACATCGGATAGGACAAAATTCATCGGAAGTATCAAATATCAAATCTATCTAACAGCATAAAATGAAAAAGAATTATCAAACTGACCTCTCGCGCACAGCATAACTAAACATCTCATTAGAAGCCACACTACTCTCATCGACCATTTTATCTGCTGTTTGGGCCCCTGCGCCTGGTACACGATATTCAAGTGTACGACCTGCCTGTGAATCAGGACGATTAGGGAGGTCATAAGGGATCGGTAGATATTCTGGCATCAAACCGAGCTGGAAGAGAACTGTCAGTTGATCCCATGTAATATGCTCATGGTACAGCCTGTCTCCGCGAATATTGACCACAGCCATGAAAGGAATTCGGAGCTCCTTTCCGGTAGGGGGGATTCCGGGAATACTGTTGGACGCTTGTTAACAGAGGGGCCAGTTTCACAGAGTTACAAAGAGCTCTTACAGCCAGTCAACCGGCTTGTCATGAGTCAAGCAAAAGACAAACTCGTCCACAACCCGATCAATGCCAACAGTACGACTGACGAGCTCCAGTCTCGTATCTTCTGGATTACTGAAGATGAAATGATTGGCGTAGAAGGTGGTCAGCTTCTCTCTCCCAATACCGCCAGTCATTGTTGGGATGTGATTCACATATGGTTCCTGAACCATAGTGCTCATGGTATTTTCGACTGATCGTTCGTCGAACTCATACTTGGTATGTTCGTCCCATATCTCTTCGAGGTCAAACCACGGTCCGTCCAGCTCTTTCTTCAAGAACGACAGACAACGAGTATGTGCCACTGCGGCCGAGGAGGCGTTGAAGTCCTTGTGCGAAGGAATGATGAAGGAGGCCGATACAACTTCTGGATACCGGTAGATAACTCCATCCTCGGATTTTTCCTTCGTCCCTTGCTCGGGCAAGTGGTAAAGAAACGGTTTATTCGGTGTTGTGGTGAGTCTTCCATATGAAACAATAGCTTTGATTTCATCGTATTTGTCGATCTCGTCGACTATGTCCACGACGAACGATGGCGAATAGACTGAGATACCCTTGTTAGCATGTGACAAGTTATGTTTGTATAGCTATTGCAATGGTCTTCGGACTTATGACACCGTATCCTGTCTCCTTGTCACAATTATCGTTCCCGCCAAGAGCATCAATAGCCCGGTGAAGATCCTCCTTGACTGTGCGATGGTCCGAGGAAACCGTCACTTGGACGACAGTATAGCTTTCCTCTGCCCACTTCTGCAGTGGCTCGGGATCTAGCGTGCTTCGTTCGTTCCGTTGGCTGGTGGGCGTATCACCCCGGATAATTATGATGCCCGGTCCGTGTCCTTGGCGCGAGAGAGGTGCGTGGATGACCACATTATCGGTCAGCTTGACTGGCTTAGCGTTGGGGAGCAGCATTTTGAGTTGATGGATAGTGGTGGTGGTCTCGTAGTATATGATCGTGAAATCGGATTCGAGAAAGAGCCGGCAAAGGAAGGGAATTTATGAACGATCTAGCTTTCCCATTTCCGATGGACATTGTAATTATAGAGTGTACGGGCCGATCACACTCTGGCCTAGCATATCCAGGGTCTTCCTGAACTATTGCTAGTGAAACTAGAAGGATAGCCCCTAATGATTTCAGATAAGAAACATTCACACACGTGAAGATAGCATCCAATAGCCGAAGCGGTATTTCAGTTGCGCGTCTGAACATCTGATTACGGCAGCGATAAGCAGAACACAGATCAGGAGGCTCCTCCCGAGAGCTCCATAGGGGCCTGCGGACCTGTAGCCACATACGCGCTTAAGTAATGCTCCAGTTTACGACCGATTTACCACTCTCTTACTACTCTCTCAGAAGATTTGAATCAAAAATCATCAAATAGACCGGTCAACGGCGAGGAACTCTACCGTCAATAGCTTCAACTTGGCCGTTTTGAGCAAAAGCGAGTTAGCGAAGGTGGAGAAAGGGGGCCAAGCACAGGAGGGCCAGCTTTGAGAGACGATCGACATGGTGAGATTTGTCCATTCGTGCATTAATATCAAACCAGCCTAGGGTGCCTAATGAGGATGTGTACCGGCCTGAGAGAGCAGGGACTAGGAGAGGCCCGGTAACAGAGGGGAAAGTGGACCGACGGATAGATAGCGCAGCGCTTGGCCAAACAAGGCATCAAATGTATCAGAAGGTCAATATTCGGTATTACCTAGTAATCTATGCCTAAAGCTAAAGGGGTCCAATAGACAGATAATTAGGTCTGATTTTTTCTATCTGTATTCTACGGCTGACAAAATGAATAGAAATCTCCATAAATACAGAACAGAAAAATACCGCTTGAAAAGCGACACTCAAACCGCTGGGTCCTGTGAATAAAACAAGGCTTTAATCTCACTACCAAATGTCTATAGCACTGATTTCGCAAAGCCAAGTGGGACGGAGGAGATATCAACCTGTATGCGTTTAAGTCAGCGTGAAACAATCACGGGATCAAGTTTGATTATTGGGATACGGACATAGGAAGGATTTAGTTGATTGAGCGAAGTTATGCCCAGCAAGGCCATTGTTGTCTCAACCTCATTTTTTAAGATGCGTATTGCCTTGCTGACGCCTGCTCCGCCAAAGGCTGCGGAGTAGAGGAACGGCCTGCCCAGCCCGACGCCCTTGGCACCGAGCGCAAGGGCTTTAACAATATCGGAACCGCGGGTGATACCGCCATCGACAATAACCTCGCACTTGTCAAAGACTTCTGGGCAGTGTTGGCGCATGGAGACTAGTGTCTCCACCGCTGAAGGAGCGGAATCTAGCTGGCGGCCTCCGTGATTTGAAAGCCATGGATGAGCGCCGTATTCCATGCACAGCACCGCATCTTCCCAGCACTGGATTCCCTTGATAGTAATAGGCAGATCAGTCATACCTCGAAGCCATTTCATAGCAGAAAGCCAGTCAAAGCCGGGGTGCACCGCTCTATTTATTGCTCAGTGTTGTTCAAAACAAGAAGGGCAAGATGGTTCTCACGGTCGCCCCACTGAAGGCTCTCTAGCAAAGTTGTCGTCTTCCTCGTCATCGTCATTGATTCTAATACCGTCTTGTTCACGGTGAGCCAAGGTCACTCGTAAGTCACGCTCTCGCTTCCCAGCACGAACAGCATCCACAGTCAGCGCAAACCCCTTATATCCCAGATTGATCGCCTGTTTGACTTCTTGAGTCGTAATATCAAGGTCCGACCTTGCATAAATTTGCCAGAATGTGGTCTGGTCAGGTGCACGTGCATCACTCATATCTTTCTGAGAGATATGACTGTTGTTGCATACCCAGTGCAAGATGTGATGTCGACCAGCAGCCATAGTCAGACACAAATCAGCCTGAGAATGAGCAAGCTTGGCACCTCCAGCTGGGCAAATGAAAAAAGGCGCAGCGAACTTGGTTCCTAGAATATACCACGACATGTCAATTCCGTCGATTGGTCGAAGTACACGCGGACGGAAACGAATCGTTTTCCACGAATCTCGGTTCCATTTGGCCGCATGTTCGTCTTCGGAGCCCGATTTAAGAACTTGAATGTGTTTAGAAGATTCCAAGCATGTATTAATTGACAGCACTCACAAGCAAAAGCAGCAGGAGGAAGATTTTGCGATGCCGCGTATTCAAAATCCAGAATGCTAATGACGGAGGAGAGCCGCACTCTCGTCTCTGAAACGGCCACAGCTTCGGGCTTCTTTTCATCATGTACCGTCGAGACTGGGCCTAGGATCTGTCTAAATCTGGATTCAGCGTTGCATTGAATGAATGGTTGAGGGTTGACTGTACGCTTGATCAAGGTGTCGGGTAAGAATATCGGCTTCATGAATCGACTCAAATGCTTTAGTTGCGTCATTTCCAGCATATTGAAGTAGAATGCTTGCTCCCCCTGGATGTTCGTCCAGGAAGTCTGTAATATCATAGACAGTTTGGTCAATGATTATCCAGCAGCTTCTCCTGGTACGATGTTGTTCAACTTGCGATCTGAGACAAACGATCAATAATCGGAAGTTGGACGAATCAAGATTTCAAAGGGCGAGCATTGGTACCTTGTCAGCATGGTGGTAGTTGAATTGGAGTTTACTGAAATTGAATCAATGGAACTGCCGGGGCTATCTAAGAGACCAGTAGCTTACTAGCAGTCTTATCACATAACCAGCGCTACAGTCCACGCATTGGCTACGGTAAATAAGTCTGCATCCGAAAACACTTCGCCGGCTGGCGCACCTCGGAATTATCGTCTGAACTATGTATCGTATCAGTACGGGTACAGCTATCGGTAAAGGTTGATAGGAGCACCGGCTAATACACCAGCGGGACCCCAGACGGAAATGTTGGCCGGAAGCGGCCCGCTTTCAGAACTAGTCCTCCGTCGGAAGTGGCCATGCACAGGATAGACACCAGCCCAGCAGTCGACGGCTTTCTGATAAAGAACAATTCGGTTTACAAAGACTTCCCACCATAGCCGAACGAGTGGTCGGATTCCCATCCGGTCATTTCATAGTGGCGAACGATGTGGCCAAGTCGGACTGTCTCACTCAGCTCCGCCCTAAAGTAAAGGTGGATAATCAGTGCGTTGAAGATGATTATGAGAGGTGAATGGAAAAGTGGACAATTCAGTGGTTGATTACGTCAACTATCTGGCTTATAGATAGACAAGTCTTCATTCGCGTGAATTCTTCAATCTATTAGTATCAAACTCACTCAACTGTGTAGAACAGATGATCAAAAGATTCAGGCTCCGGTTGAAAGCTGTCCAAAAATCCAAGCCTATCTCCTAGCCAATCGTTATTTCCTTCACAAAAACCTGCATTTGAAAATGGAGAAGATGGTAAACCTGCAAAATCAAAGATGGTTTGCGGCCGAGAAGTGGAAGCTTGCCGTGCATCCTCTGACCCCTGAGGCATGGTGCTGAGACCTTCTCGGCTACTGTTGTTTTCATCCGGTGATGCCTCCCAAATCAGTATCCGGTCCATGTAATGCTGTACCGTGTAATTCCTTTCTTCAGTCACTCGTTGCCTGTATTTCTTAACAGCATCGGCAAGGTTCATGAGTATGTTGTGATACAGCTGAGCCTGTTTGCTAGACAATGCAATATCTCCCAGAATGATCTGCGCACTTTGGAAGGCGTTCTCGATGTCGCTGCGGGGATCCCCGCCGAAAACTGAGAACCCGAGAACCAAGCCCGCGCCGAAAGTCCATGCCCTGTCCAAGAATTGTTAGTAGGTCTGTTTATGGATTGTTCAAAGCGCATGGATGAATTTACTCAAGAAGACTAAGATTGCGGAACGTAAAACTGCAATTCTTGGCTTTGACACACATATCGACCATGTCTATGGCCGAACTGATACAGACCTGCGCCAATCTGGATACTTTGCTGTTCTTGATGCTTGCGTCCGAGCCTTCGTCGGGGTCGCTGATAAGGTTATCTGGCGCTTTGCCACGTAGTCTCGAGACCAAGTATGCCACGAGGAACGGACGAGTAATCAGCATTACGGCGAAGTAGTGCACACACGAGATGTGTAAGCTTCCAAGGAGCGCTTGACGATCCGCAGGTTGAAGCGTGGCATTCACATCACATTTAACAGGAAAGCGACGTATATGCTCAGGCAATTCACGACTCCACTGCCGAAGTTGTCTGAGCAACTCCTCGGCAGTGGGTACATGCAGAATATCGTTATTCTTTCCTAATGTATCGACGATATGGTCAAGGATATTGCATGCTTTGACCATTGCAGTAAACAGAGGGCGCGAATTTCGCCCGCCTCCAGTATCAAACTGTGTAGACTCAGCCAAAACGGAGCAAATAGCGGGTAAACTTTTCGGTCGTCCAAAGATGAAGCTGCTCAAAATATCAAGATTTTGAACACTATTCCAAACCCGGATCCTTTCGGACGTATTTCAGCAGCTGGTAAACCACAGAGCATGAAGCATAACCCCAAATGCGAGCCTTACCTGGCGCAAACTTCCTCTTCTGAGAGCTTATCGTCATTTCCGGTGGCATTGAGGTTCAAAATGACGGCAGCCTTAGCTGCAATACCCAGAAACATAGACGCAGCATTTCGGTTGCAGGCACCAAGTGTATAGAACGCAAGGAGGGTAAATACCCGCACCGTATCTAGAGTTTGGGACATCAACATGCCTTTAAATGCTGCAGCGCGAGCGCGCAAGAAGTAAGAAGTGGCAATTTTCGAGTCATTGCCAATTCCTCGTATCTGAGCTCCAATGGCGAACACGAGGTCAAATATAGCCTTCGTGTCACCAGAGACAGCAGAAGGCTGATGGAGAAGGTTCTGACAAGAAATTGGACCCTCAGATAAGAGTTGGTCAATCTCATACGCCGTAAAAAGGTCTAGAATACCGCTAGTCTAAAAAAGTAAGCGCCGTTTGTACTAAGCTCACTGGTGAGGGTGTATCCCGTACAGCTTCAAAATAAGAATCAAGAAGAGAACATTTCTCATCGAAGGAGAGGATTTGAGTAATGCCCTCCACGGCACTGTCTGGTATGTCTATAGTGACATGGTGACCTTCTTCCTCTGTAAAAGGTACTGACCCTATGTATCCTTTAATGGTACGTTTCAGGAAATAAAGGAATGACAGCGAAGATGTCTGTCCGATATACACTGGAAGGTTATAATCAGCATGTCGGAAACGGTGATATGATATGTAAGAAGATGCCACACCTTTTCCATCAGTGTCCGATGTGTGTGACTCGGATTCTTGATCCATTGCGGTATGATCCACTGATTTCGCGTGGGGGATAAGGACGGGAGTAGCTCGCTCTACTGGACTTGAAGTCTCCGTGGGAATACCGGGCGCATTTGGAGATGCATGAGAGTTCGGAAGGACACCAACAAGCAATGAGGGAGCCTTTGCCATGAACGCCACATCCCGCGACTTGCCATGGCCTTTGCGTCGCCGGTCAACACCGGAGTATGTGCATGAACTGGCCTGATGCCGTCTCAGACATGAGCCGCAAGGATCTCCAGCGTCACACCTTATTTTAGAAGCCTTGCAGACCAAGCATGCTCGCCAAGACCGTTGGCGATTTTCCGGCCGTACCTTTGGACGTGGCATCGGCGATCTGGTGAAGCTGATGCTGCCTCTTGGGTTGGAGCGGGAATGAAGGAAGAATGGTTAGTTTAAGAAGGGCCCCACCTGGTGAATTTATTTAAAGGTTCGGACTTATCACGTCTGATAAGCGGGGAAATAGCCCAGGAGCAACCCGGATACGAAGGATCGTAGCGGCCACTCCGCAACAACGGGTTCTCATCGATTTCTAAATTCTGCCAGCAGAATTCCCATAATAATCCTGGGTATTTAATATTTCTATACTTATACCTAAGAAACCAGTATAAATACTAGGAAATCTATGGATTATATACTTCTCTATATAAAATCCAGCTTTTAAAAGGAAACATTACGGGGAAATGGCTGTATATTATCGAGTGGTATTCGGGTCGGGTTCGAGTCTGTCACGGAGCCAGCCGTCGGAGGGGATATTGGCGCTTCTTTGAAGGGCACTAAGTTCGGGAATAGTTGCTGTGTATAGCCTTTCTATAGACCGCTTGATATTGCATGATGAGTTCTTTGCTGAAGGTCTTACAAAACGGATTCTTCTACTTCGAGTTCACGGAAGCACCGAGAGAGTGCAGTAAGTCATATACTATGTGATCTATGATCGCATATTGCCGTAGTAGATCGAAGTCTATCGATCATTCACAGGGCGCCTTCAGAGCATATTAGAAATTCACAGCTCCAATCATATACCTCTACACAACAGCAAGCAACTTCCTACTTTGGACGAACCTCGCCGCCGCCAACAGAACACTCCCTACCAAAAGACTCACGCCGGAGTAGATCGACAATGCCAGATACCCGTATTTGCCTGCCAGTTCACCACTAATAGGGACTCCAGCCATGGCTCTGTTTATAATATTAGCTGGGCATTTAGAATAACTCTTAGCATCTCTGATCCTTACGAGAAAGATGTGGCTGCCATGACGGTACCCATAGTTAAACCGATTGTTTGGGGTGTAGCGACTTGTGCAGCGCAGGCTTGCTGGAGGGAAAGGATGGCCTACATTGAACAATTATTAGCCTGGGTCCTATAGCTTTGTCTGATTTGAGAAACTTACTCCTGATGCAAATCCATATGCGAGAGAAAACATAACCAAGCCAGCTACGGAAGTCGCTTTCGTCCAGCAGAGAGCGATAATGCCGGAGAAGAAAGTAGCCACGATGCAGCAGTTGAACTTTCCATACCGATCCGCGACAATACCAGGAAGAACACGGCCGAAGAATGAAGCACCGTTAACGATCGAGATAGTATAAAATGCCAGATCGGTTGAGAACCCTTGCGCGACTGCATAGGAGGTTGTAAAGAAGAATGGAGAAAACATTCCGAAATAGATGATAAAGAAGGCAAGGCAGGATAGCTGGAGACTAGGCTTTTTGAGAACGGAATAATCGGTTTTGGGGACGGATGATTTGGTTTCGGTTATCGTGACCTCTTCATCAGACGCGGGCCGTTGAATCGGAGGGAGGCCTGTCTTGGGTGGCCGACAGCAGATACATGAGACAGATAATAGGGGAATCATTATAAACGCGACAATCCGCATTGTCCATCCAAATCCAATGTTCGGTTTCTGAAGTAGTTCGTTGATGGCAATAGGCCACATCACGCCCCCGAGAGAAGAGCCACCGAGGACTATACCCAGCGCTGCGCCACGCTTCACCTTGATGTGTTGTCCCACGAGGGCAAGCATTGGGCACGCTAATAGTGCGAGTGATATGCCGAGAAGGATTCCTTGCGCGAGAATAAACTGGTAGAACTCCTTGCAGAGCGACACCATCATGAGTGAGAACACGGTTCCTAGCGAGCCTATACAGAGCATAAACTGTGTCACTTATTAGTTATCAGCTTTTGGCTATCGGGAAGATTGACTGACAGTAGGTCTGAAAACATCAAGCAATCGGCCAGAGAATACTGAGATGAAGAAAATACAGAAGATACTGATTGCACCCAGCCATGCAATCGTTGATTCGGACTTGTCGGCGAGCTGCTCTTTCCCATAGTACTCTTGAAATACCCCGAACGAGTTCATGAAACCAACTGTGCAGAATAGACCGGTGAATGAACCTAGAATTGTTAAACATGCCCGCGGCCTGTGAGGCTCAGTAAGCTATCATTTTATGGACAACCGTCTGCGACACAACATACGTATACTCGCTGGGAGGTTTCTGGTTTGGTGGTGTTGAGTTGCCCTTGGCCATTTTAACAGACTAATGCGCTCGACAAAGCTGCCTTCTCTTAGGGCACGTTATCCTTGCAGTTGAGAAAGTGTTAGGGGTGTTTCGTCACGATTTGCTCCACGAAACGAAACTGGCTAGGAACGATATGTATATTATATGATTAGAGGTAGAGCTGTGACAAGCCAGTCGGAGCATCCGCGGAGACACATTAAAGAAATTGACCCGGTCGTTGGTTTAATTTTTTTTTTCTATTTAATTTTATTTTATTTTTTTTTTCCCCAGAAGAGCGTTCTGCCTCCATCGTTGTCTGCGAACGGAGTATCCACGGAAGCTCCGAGACGGGTCAGAAGGGGTATGACTGTGGGTATTGGCCGATAAAAAGGGCTTACAAAGTTTGGAGAAAAACTGGAAAATAGTCCTCACTTGCTCCGCTTTGTAAAATAGTTCATTATTGCCTATCACTGCGCAATATCATCATTTCTTTCGGTTACTATCGCAATAACATAGCCATGATGCACGTGACCCGCCCGCCCGGCAATTGGCTGCGATCCAACGACCCACGACATCTGTCAACATCTCCCGTGATGAAGCGTAGAAGCGGACCAGAGCTGCACCAGAAGCCTCAAAAACGAGTCACAAGGCAGGATCCGGTATCTTGCGAGTCATGCAGGCGCAAAAAGCTGAAATGTAACCGGCAACAGCCATGCAGTAGTTGCGTCACTCGAAGACTGCCATGCAGCTATGTCGTTGCACCGGCCGCGGCGGACACGCATAATGTAGGATCGGAAGATGGAAATCGAAGGGAGCCAATTATTCCTGGCCAGTTAAACACACCTGAGCTTCAAGAGATGCGAAGTGCGGATTCACAACCGGTTGCGAACCCTCAGCCATCGTACCGCAGCCGGGAATCACTGATGACAGCGGACTGGCTGGAAAACATTCACATGGGTCAACGAGTGCCAACAGCCACGCCAAAGCTGTTGAGAGATGAACTTGATGAGCTGAGGAATAAGGGTACTTCTGTTCCCCCAGGAACATTGCTCCCGGTTTCCTGCCGAAGTTGGAATGCGTCCCGGGAGGATCCTGCGACAGTCAATTTGCTATCGTTTCTTCCCCATAAGCATGAGGCTTTGGCACTGTTTCAATACTATACAAACTATATTGATTACCTTTACCACATCATATTCCCTAAGCGCGTGGAGGATCAGATAGATGGTATCTACCGAGCCATTGAAAGAGGACAACCGCCTAATCTGAATCACCTAGCCCTCTTTTTCAGTATTGCCGCCAGTTCGTTGTTTTTGCAACTATCCGTGGAGTCTTCTATCCATGCAGAGCTTTGCAGTCGCGAGTTCTCCTTTTTGACCGGCGCCTCGCTGATTCAAAGCAACTACCCAGTTAATCCCACGGTCGAGGGCTTACAAGCAGCAATGGTTATCATGCATCATGCATCAAACATTAGCTCTCACCCATCAGTCAGTGGTCTCTTTGTTCACGGAGCAGTTATTAGCCAAGCAAAGAATCTCAAACTGCATTGCATCGATTCACCGCGGTTAAGGGAGGCCAATCCATCCGATGTGGTGGAGATGGAGACAAAAAGACGGCTTTGGTGGGACATCGCATCGTACGACTGGTAGGTTCTTATTCCTTTGGTATCGTATCTGGCCGTCCCTAATCGTGCTATTTTCAGGTTTCTCGGGTTCTTAAGCGGTCCTCAGGAGTGGACCTATCTGATTAACCCAGAACACATGAAGGTAGACCGGCCTCTCAATCTCGACGATGATGAATTTGAAGGGCACAGTGGTTTGCCGCGACCGATCTCGACACCAACGGACATGTCTTTCTCCCTTGAACGACTCAAGCTTGGTATCGTGTGTCGTGAAGTTATTGATGCTACATCCCACGAACACCTATATGGAATAGAAGTTAGCTACGAGAAGATTCTTGAACTCGACCGAAAGTTTCACCAAGCCCTTGCGGAGATCCCAGACTTCTTCCGCCTTGACCCAACGTCCAGGCGTCGATTCGCATCTCTGTACCAAAATCGCCCCACAATTGCATGGCAACGATGTCTCCTACAACAAGGGTACTTTTCACGCCTGTGCCGTCTACACCGGCAATTTTTCATCCGCGGAGCTCGTGAGTCACTTTATTCCTATTCTCATATTGTATGCCTTCAATCAGCGCGAAAGGTACTCGAGATCAAAAGAATCATGGACGAAGACGAACCTAAATTCACACCGCCAAGCTCAGTAGTCTGGTCCGTTATGCATCACGTATTCATGGCTGCTGTGATCTTGCTGCTAGATGTGTGCTTCAACTGGGACGATATTCTAGCCGAGAAGCGAAAGGAGGAAGTGCTGGATGCATGTCGCATGCTCAGTAACGCTCAGCTATCATCTTCATTGGTGAAAGAGGGTATCAATGCCATGATGGGTGTGTTACAAAAGCACTGGAAACATGGCAAGCTGGCTGCTTCTCCAGACCGCAATTCCTCCTTAAATGTAAACCCGGTAGGCCTTGATGCGCCGAGGAAGCCCTTGCCTTCCACATCCGGAGCCAGCTATACACCAGCAACCACAATCGAATTGGATCCACCAGGCGACTTAGCCAGTAATTTGGGTGATACTAGCGAGAGACAATTGGAAGATATATGGTCTGAGATGCTTGACAACGGTGCTAATCTCGATTTGGGAGATACTGACTGGACGGGGTTGTTGACCGAATTGACCAATGCGACTATGCCCGGTTGATCGGCAATGCAAGGTCACGAGATAGCTTCCCTGCGCCCACATTGACTAGATTGTATGTTCTCGGGGGGGGGGGAAACTTCCTATAATAACATCCCGTTGAAGACTGAATGGCTTTTCAGCAACAGGTGTGTTGACTCGGCCTCGGAGGGCATGCGGCATTCTGCGCACCTAGTCAACATAAGGTTCCTTCCTATACAGCCGCTTACATCCCCTTCATGGAAGCCCACGACACAAAATAATAGCGTTTACAAATTTATCGATAATGTCTCTCATAATAGCACTAACATGAACTATGTTCCATATTTGTGTCCCTCGACTAGGTCTAAATATAATGTTGGAGTAAAACGATAGAGCTCGCCACGTGTGAGATCTTCATCTGTAGCCGTTGTATCTGGCCATATCCAAGTTGACACGTCAAAGAGCTCACTGCATTTATCCATAATCAAACACAACTCATTCAACCTTAACCTCGATCTTATTAGGATCTGCCACGGATTAGCATCGAGGACAGATGAACCGGAAATATGAATACCAAAGCAAAGAGAAAGCCATAGAAGCAATATCTTCACTTCTCAAACTTACAAAAAGCTACAAAATCCTTAATATGCTTCGCCTTATCAAACGGCTCTGGATAATACCACGCCGCGTTTGGAACCGTCACATCTACCGGCATCAGCATGTTCCTGTTAATGGTACTAATATACCGAGCCAGGAAACAGAAGATAATACCTCCAAGGACGATAGAAAAGTATTTTGCATCGCCCTTCCACCCACAGTATGTCGTGTGGTCCGACTTGACAAAGAGAGACTCTTGGATCGCCGATGGGGGAAACTATTGCATCATTAATCAGATTGATATCGAATGGCGGGGACAAGGATGGCGTGCATAAATGTTTCCTTCGACTTCCTCCCATGTAGAGGTTTCGGCGAGAAGAGTGCCGTTCAGAGTTGCTTTTGCAATGGGCATTGTATGAGTTCGGGCAACGATCGAACCTGGTTGATTGATAGTTGCTGGTAGAAGGAGGAGGGGTTTGTTGCTTACTTGTTTCCCCGCACTAGTTATGCGATAGCTCATTAGTCAGACTCTGGGGAGTGTCGTCAACTTAAAGTGCCCTGATCTTGAGAAGGCATATTTTGAACCATGTTAACTAGAGAAATGCTCTAAGATGTTTGTGGTATATGAATGTCTTTATAAAACATTCGGTAAACGTATCTTGGAGGACAGCATAAAATCCTTATGTCTATCAACACTAATTGGGAGGCATAGTCATAATCAAGTAGACTAACCAGCAGAGAACACTATAAGGCCCCAGCACCCCTCCAGCTTCGCGAAGCTCTATCTATAGCGGTGTTATTTATTAAGGTCTATGGTTCGATGCATTGTACATGATAGATCGACTGTCCAAGCTTGATAACCTAGCCTGTTGTCCATGGTGGGGCATTGAGGTTCACACTCAGGGCAAGCTAACTATGCATGCCAAGAACGCGGGTTGAAAGCGTTCCTCAAGAGTTGCCTAGGAGTCCAGGATATACTATCGTGTCTCTAAATCTGACTAGGTCTTCAGCATTGAACGTATTAATATCACAACCATGTCCGAAGAATACCAAGTCGAAAGCATTGGCTGTAGCTTGTGCAAAGGATTTCTTTGTGAAGGCTCTGATGGCTATAAGGAACGATTCAACCCAAACCTCTTTCATTCGAACTGTATCACTTGTTCCATGTCGCACAGCGCGGAAGACACTTCATTATGCCCATTCTGCCGTCACTTGAGACTCCCACACTTGTTTATCTGTCTACACTTAGAATTTGAGCAAACTGTGGAAATCATGGTGTCTCTTTCTAAATTCTTCAAATCTAGCGCTAATTGTTGCCTTTGTCGGTTACTTGTGCACACTACGAACACATATGGAGAGCTAGCCGGGCTGGAGGCGGGTTGCTTGCATTCCTTGAAGTTGAACATTGTCCTACGATGTGACTATTTTGGGTACAAATTATATGGCACGGATTGGTGGTACACGGCTACTATGGCCATAGGCAGTCATCCCGAAAGCGAAAGACGTGGTTTCCATACTGTGAGGACCAAGGATATTACAGAGCCCAACACACTTCCAACTATGGACGGATACGTGAATTGGAAGGAAATCCAGATGTGGATCCACTCAATCAATACAAGGTCGAACAGAGAGCTTTTTCAGCGACCGCAGAGGATGAAGGTGGTTGATGTCCTCCAAAACCGTCTCATCGAAGCGCCCGCAGACTGTGAGTATGTGGCACTCAGTTATGTCTATGGCAAAAACCAAAGGATAACACTACCGTCCTTACCCTATTTCCAGCGAGAGGATCTTCCTCTCACAATCCAAGATGCTCTTCATGCCTGCGATCAAATGGGAATGCAATATCTTTGGGTTGATCAGCTTTGCATCAACCAAAGCGATGAAAATGAAAAGATGAACCAGATAAACCAGATGGATCGTATTTATGCATCTGCTCTTTGCACATTAGTTGCATTAGCAGGCAAAGATTCAAACTATGGGCTACCGGGAGTAACTAAGCCTCGCTCGTGGACTCATGAGACCGTGCAGATAGGTGATCTCACTCTAGCTACTCGAGCACCAAGTCTGGCAACGTGCATAGAATGCAGCACGTGGTCTACGAGAGGATGGACCCTTCAAGAAGCAATGCTTTCCCCACGGCTTCTCTACTTTACTGAGTATGGCACTTACTATGAGTATCCAGATCCAGCATACCAGGAGTATCCAGATCCAGGAGTGAAGTTCGAGTCCAACGCACTCTGCGAGCCTGTTACAACATATAACTTTCCAACATTAGACAAGCATTGGAGTGTAGTGGAACAGTACACGACCCGACATTTAACGTTTCCATCCGACGCTCTGTGTGCCATCTCTGCAGTCTTACGCGCGATGCATGGAGATGAAGGCGTCTATTATGGGTTACCAATCTCCCAGATGGACCGAGCTGTTGTCTGGGTGCCCACGGGCAACGGTTCGAATACCAGGAGAGACGGATTTCCTTCTTGGTCATGGGTGTCTCATGACGGGCCCATAATGCACCCGCATGTGTTAGCTGGACTCGCAATCTGGATGACTCCCAAGCGTGGATCAAAAAGCGGGCTTAGCATCTGTAAGCCTGAGGATCGTATAGGGGCATTCCGTTTTGATACACGCAATGCAATTGATATAGCAGTAGCCTGGCTGGAAGGCTGCATCTCAAGCCAATTCCCAGTTGACCCGAGGTCCAATACTGAGACAGTCTATGCCCTGGCTGCTAGGTGGCCGACATATGAGGCGTTCTGGGGGGATGCCTTTGGTGGATTCGTGAATCATAACATCAACCTCATAGAACACTACGAGCTGGCTCCCGGCCACATCCTGGTATATGGCCAGGTCGCACAGTTTACATTGGACACTTGCGAGTTTGGTGAAAAGCGCAATATGTTCGTCGTCCGGTCCAGATCTGGAATACCCTCTGGTGCCATTTGGATATCCGCATATAACGAAATCGCGCCTATGAACACAACTAGAGAATTCATTGCATTATCAGTAGGAGATGGGGCTATTTTGGGTCCTGCCTTAGACTTGGCATTTGAGAAGAGATTTACAGAGAACCCCGACCTGGACGATTACGAGTTACAATACCAGTACGGGAATGCAGAAATCCTTCCTGTTTTGAATGTAATGATGGTCGAAAGAAACCCAGAGTCTAACATCGCTCGCCGCCTTGGGATAGGGACAATATTTCTTAAGGAATGGGCCGATGCAGATCGAGAGTTCAAAACCGTTGTTCTTCGATGAAACACAGCGTTCTGCTCGTTGGACTCTGTTTCTTTTCTCTGCTGTTGTCACGCAGAGCTACGTGTTTTCAGCCTAAGCCTTACAGACTAGATCACTCATCTGTCCAATTGCTGTATAACTTCACTAATTAGTTTATCAATGGTTGAGAACGAGAATCTATCCAAGTAGTCACTGACGCCGACTTGGGCTTCCGTATTTAATAGTGCAAACAACCATTTCATAAGTGTAGTAAGGTACAGTTAGAACAACGAGACGCTTTCATGGTATATAAATCTCTGCAAGTAAAATTCCAGTACATACGACCATAGGGTGTGGAGAACAGGGCTTCCCGTCCGCTCAGCCGTACTTAAGCCACACGCCGGGAGGTTAGTAGTTGGGTGGGTGACCACCAGCGAATCCCTCCTGTTGTATGTTTTTCTTTTTTTCACTACCTAGTTTTTAGAATGTTGGTCCAGTTCGGTTAGTGTGGCCTCTACTTAGATGGCTGCAGTAAGAAGCCGCGAGACGGCGACCTTATTCAAACGATCCCTTGGTTAATAAGTATACTACCTTTAAACATACTCAATATACCCTCTATCATATAGTTTAAAGTATTCGAACAAAGATTAACTGTTGCGCTCTTTGTAGTAGCCCTGTTATGATCTTAATCTATATTCCCTACAACACAAGTTATATCTGGCCCTTGGAAAAGCATCTTATCAATAAGAGGCGGTGATCCTCTCACACGAATGAAAAGCGCTATGTCAGTAAGCTGAAGAGCGCCTCTCACAAGACGATCTGGTGCTGCCTGTCCTTTTATCAAATTCTACATTACGACCCGATTTATTATATGAACAGACTACAAATAGCATATTTGTTGAGCAAGCTCATGATAGGGCCCTACCTACATGGCTACAGACGACACAGATATTGCAAAGGCGACAACAAGGCATTGGAACGAAAATCAGAACAGGCTGCCGTACCTGCCGGTCAGTGCTTTCTCAACTTTGGGTTCTGTTATGCGTGGGGTTCTCTGTGTCGATCATCCTGCCATTGCGCTGAGTCCTCTCCGCCAGGCGGTAGAGACAAATGACCCGGTTTCGGCTACTAACCATAGGTACCACTTATGCAAGAATGAGGAATATAATAGTGCGACGGGCCTCAAAGTATGAAAGATTAAAGGAAAAGTTGCAGCAGAGCAGCCTTGCCGGGCTGAATGAGCGTCCCTAGTATAATTATCCCGCACAAGGCCCACAGCCTCATGAAGAACTGCTTAGTCGTTGGCTAGATCCCAAATTCCATGATATAACAATTATCTCTGTGGACAAAGACAATGTCCGGCTCGGACGAAATCTGCCCAAACTGCACGAAAGTTGACTTCTACTCCCTTTTCACGGGGCCACGTTACTTCCCAGGAGATGGCTTCAATCAACGAGTCAAAGTCAAGCTTGGCACTCTCGCTAAAATGAAGGCCAATACAAGATGCCCTGCCTGCCGTCTTATCATCCACGATCTGCATGCTGGGGGCCAGCTTGCACATCCATGGGAGTACTGTGGGGATGAGGTGGATCCTTCCCAGGTCCAGGTTGTTGCTATCCCAGTGCGCGGCGACCACTACGAGGATATGAAGTATTCTGACGCCAAGAGAAATGATATGCTAGCGACAAATATACAGATTCGCTTAGTTGGTATTAAGGATTGTTCTCAAGATTTGACCAGGAGAATTGGTCGCTATGATAGAGGTCCTGGCATTCGGTTATTGTCTCCGAAATCGGTAGTTCCTGAAAGACCTTTACTCAACGGTTTCCGGGCTACTAACAGAGAGAATAGCCTGAAACTAGTACGGCAGTGGATGAAGACATGTCGCGAAAGCCACAAGGATACTTGTCACTTCAGCAATGAAGCAGGTGCCCAACTGACGGCGACCCGGCTGGGCGAGTTTCGATTTATTGATGTGGCAGAGCGAAAGCTTGTGGAGCGCAAGCTGACCGAAGTACCTTATGCAGCGCTGAGTTATGTCTGGAGGCAGGAGCACACAGACCATGATAGCCTCTGGGCTGACCTCGCAGGGCAAGTAGACAGAAGCAAAGATGGAGCTATGAGGCTTCCTGAAAACATGCCACGGGTAATAGAGGATGCGATATTTGCCTGCCAGGTCCTTCCTCTTCCATATCTTTGGGTGGATCTGTACTGTATAGATAAACGCGATAACGACAGGAAAGCTTCCGAGATCAATTCAATGGGCCACATCTATCAATGGTCCGAGATCACCCTCGTTGCAGGGAGCCCAGCAGCCTCCCACAAGTCCTCTGACAATAACCAGTGGGGCCTGACTCTCGCAGAATGGAACGAGGATCACGGCCAAACACAACGAACCGAAACCATCGGTGGCCGGAAATACATTACCACCTTGCCGTCCATCACGACCCAAATCCAGCGCTCGTTATGGCACAAACGATCATGGACAGTGCAGGAAAGCGAGTTAGCAACTCGGGTGGCTTTTTTTTGGCGCCTATGATGTCTCCTTTATGTGTGGTGCAGGGCATTGGAGAGAGTCCCTACACTCAGGCAAATATGGCCATGATGCAGACATACCCGAACTAGACCTGCATTCTGAGGGATTCTACATGCTATCTGGCCATAACTGGCTGAGGGCATCTAAATGGCAATTCGATGATTATAACTCAATTCTTACAATATACACCGGGCGGGAGATATCCTTCCAATATGATAAACTAAATGCCATCGCTGGCTGTCTTCAGATCATTGCCGAGAAGCATGACATCAAGTTCCTGAGGGGGATTCCTTCAAAAGACTTTCATTACGCTCTCCTCTGGTCCCGTGAATATTATAGACCGCGCGAGGGCTTTCCCAGTTGGTCCTGGGCTAGCTGGCATACCCTTCAGCAAATTATAGACATCTACCCCAGAAAAGGCGACCCGGGATATATGGTGGAACTGGAGGATGGGAGCTACGAGCACCGTGGCCCACAACCAAACGAGTTCGAGCTCCAAGGTTTCTATGTTTCTCCCATTGAACATCCTCATGTGTCCAATCGCTGTTCGCAGGAGTTAGCCCAAGTCCGTGTGGCCGCATCCGCCGACTACCTGACCATCACATCAGAATCGGTGCACTTCTTCATCGACATTGTCGCTGATCAAACCAAGTCATACGAAAATGACCGTGTGGGTCCGTACCCGTCCATGCGATCTGGACTTGACTCTACTATCGACTCGGACGAGTCCTGGGAGCCAGAAACCGAATATCTAACGCCATATGAACGTATTCGTCTGCGTGATTCCTCGGGAAATTCATACGCCAGCCACATTCCTCGCTGGGACTCGACAGACACGGTCAACTTACCGCGCACGATACGTGGATCGACCTTGACCTGGCTTCTGCGCGATGGCATCGAGCTGATCAAAATTGTTGGTGTCAAGTCACTGGGCGGTGCGGATAGCCTGCAGCTGAACCACATATGCTGTCTGGGCATTGATCGTAGCCAGAGAAATCCCCCGCGAGTAACGAGAATGGGGAAGTTTTGGATTCCGAGGGAATGGTGGGAGAAAGCACGACCCAAGGAGACGACAGTGGAGATGTGGTAGGTTGTCCCCCAGCAGCATTGGATTGTATTCTCTCCCTTTTACAGATCTTATTCTTGACATCTCTTAAACAATAAAATCACACAAGAATGTCCTGCTTTCAGGTCTACAGTCCCACATAATGCATTGCGTATCTCCCTCATAGTACGCTTCACGCAGTCATCCTCCGTATTTACCAGGTCCAGATTACCCTCCCTCCAGCGCGTCACCATGCTAGCTGTACTAAGACTCTTCTCTAGTTCTTCCAACGTGGTATTCTTACCAATCAAGAGATCATGTTCCTCAGACAAAACACCATCTCTATCTCATTCCAAGCGAAAAAAATCTGATTCTCGGAACGACCGTGCCCGAGAAGGCACCAACCAAGGCAGTGGCAAATCATCGTAGAGAACAGCCGACAGATTATTCCCCGGGAGTTCAAACGGTTTCAGAATATCCCGTTCAAGTCGATACAATGCGTTTTGCACTGAGCTTGCATCTGGCGCAGATGGATCTAAATCACCTTCAGCTGAATAATAGCGCTTGAAGGGAATGTTTCTTACGGCAGTAAAGCGAGGCGCAAGTCCACAATGCAACTGTCCCTCCAGGTCTTACAGTCTTAGCTGCCTCGGGCCAGAAGTCGGACATCGAGAACCAGTGTGCCTGTAATTTATCAGTAATACCGAGCTAGCTTCATAGTGCCCTTATAACATTGATCAAAACCAATCTCGATCACTATTACCTACGGCCACAGCCGAAATAAGAAGGTCTTCACTCCACTTGACCCCTTCTATACTGGAATATTTCCCCGCTACATCAACAACAAATCGAATCGGCTTCCTTGAAGACGCCTTTCCTCCAAGTTCACGTGCAGTACTTATCATCTTCGGACTAGGATCGACCCCAACAACCGTGTCGAATGACCGCGCCAAATCACGGGTGGCGTTCTCATGCCCACATCCTACATCGAGAAGGGAATCGAACCGTCCGCCTGTCTTGTTATGATGGTACATAATCATCGGGAAGCTGAGTTCGGTTCATAAATTAATGGGTTCAACTATGAAAAGAATATTATGGCTTCTTTTCATTGGGATCATGTAGGGGTAAATGAGTCAGTACTTGATTGTTGATGAACTGTGATCGACTATTATCATTGGTGTATATTGACCTTTTTAGCGCTGATCAATCAGGCTTATCTATATCTATTATAATGTATTATATACTTTGGGCACTTCTTACTTTTAATGCATTAGTTTGTTCTATACAACAATTTAGCCGTTATAGGAGGAAGAAAACGAAGGGGAAAAGAAGAACCCGGAGACAAAGAATTAGGTTGTATTAAACTACATTTCTACTACCTTTTAATTGCGGCCAAAGTTCAAGGATTGATCTGAACTAGGAAATCGCAACCATCCATATCCTGTAAGAGGCTGCAGAAGCTGAGGACATATACCGGGGCATACCAATGTAACCCTAATCATTCCCAAAAGTGCGGTCAACCCAAATTACTTCTACTAGATGTACTCCCCACCAAGGTAAACAACCCTCACTCAATTGACAGGGACAGAAATGGACAGCGACGAATCGGGACCAATGATAAAGTCCCCCACATCGTATATGCGGGGTCCGAACCCAACCACCGTGGATTTCCATCTGAGATCTTGAAACGGTTGGCTCTCGGAAAGTCGAAGAACACGGCGTCGGGCACGTGCTCACTTGGCATGTCGATCGGTAGGACGCCTTAAACATTATATATACCCCTCGGCGGTTTTTAGGGATATGGAAGTTAAAACACGAACTATATAGGCGACATTCAACATAATGGAATTTAGGAATGGAGACTCAGCGAATCCAAGAAAAAGGCCACATCGGGCTGAAGATGAGAATATCGAAGATAGTGGGACGGCCACGGCTGCGGAAGGCTTCTTTGAAGCGCTTTGTATGTACATCTGCGATGGTTGAGATAAGGTAGCTAATAGCTTTCGAAGCGGAGGCTGGCGTCACCCATTGTTTTGTCAATCTGTAAGTATTTCAATCTATGTGTTTGGTATGCGTGTCTAACAGGCAACAGAGGAAGCGATCATCCGGCCATGTTGGAAGCGATGATCAAGGCAAAGCAAGGTGCGACATATTTAGCACTCCTAATGAGCAAAATGCTTAAGTATAACAGAAAATTCGTCTAAATTCCCGACGATAATCACTTGCCCTTCGGAATTGGTCGCCCTATCAGCTGCTCTAGGGTATGCTCAGGTCACGGGAGTTCCAGTAAGATATATCAAGTGTCAATACACGCTCCTGTGCTGAATCAATTTAGCAATGTGTCATTGTGCACGTAGACTGTGGTACTCTTGCTATGGGACAATCCATCCATAACGCCTCAGTGGGCAGGGTGCCGGTGTTATGTTTTGCTGGCCTAAGCCCTTTCACCCAGAATGGCGAACTTCTCGGCTCAAGGACGGAGTATGAAGTAAGGGAAGTACGGTTTTCAGCTCGGCTGACATTGATGTAGGTTCATTCATTGGTTGCAAGATGTGCCCGACCAGGCGGCAATTGTTCGGCAGTATTGCAGATATTCGGGTGAGATCAAGACCGGCCGTAATATCAAAGAGATGGTTTATAGAGCTTTGCACTTTGCAGTGTCCGACTCTAAGGGACCAGTCTATCTTACGGCAGCGAGGGAGGTCCTCGAAGAAGTGCGCACTACCATCTCATTCAAAAGCAAAACTACTAACGGAAATATTTAGCACGTGGACAGGCAATTTCTTGGGGAGGAGACACTCAGTCCAATAGTTCCCAGCGCATTGCCCGAATCAGGTCAGACGTACTTTCTAAAGCCCTGTTTGGAATACCGCTGACGGGATCAGAGGTTGAATTGATTGGAAGCACGCTCATAAACGCAAAGAAACCACTTGTTATCGCAGGATATCTCGGTCGTAATCCGCAAGCGCCACCGTTGTTAGCAGAGCTTTGCGACAAGCTACCAATAAGCGTTCTTGAGTCAGTTGGGTCCGACATGTCCATGCGTACAGATCACGAAGCCTATCTTGGTGTTACCATCACCACACACCCGGCGGTCTGCGAGGCGGACGTAATCTTGATCCTGGACTGCGACGTACCTTGGATTCCTACTGCTGGAAAACCACAGAAGGGTAGGAGACTGTGCCCAAGCTCACTAGACTACCTACTAATAGACTGTCTAGGCACGACAATATTTCACCTTGATGTCGATCCACTGAAGCAACAAATGCCACGTACGTACCCACTCCGCAGCAATTGGTCGCCTTGCTAATCACCTGGAACTAGTATTTTCGATCAACGCAACTCGCAGGCTAAAAGTTAGTTGTGAGATTGCACTCCGGCAACTGAACGCCTATATCGATAAGCAAGGCATTGAAAAGACAAGATATGCTAAGGCATTCGAGGCACGCACGAATTGCTATGTGCGCCGGAAAGAGGATCTACGAGTCCTGGAGTCTCCTACACAAGACGGCACGATCCGCGTTCCGTACCTGGCCTCCAGACTTCGACACCACCTTCCGGATGATACTGTTTACCTTGTTGAAGCCGTCAGCAACGCAGGTCTAATCATTCAGCACCTTAACTTGACACAGGTATTTTCCCTGCCTGATTTATCCAATACCCGCTAACACAGCTTTAGCCAGGAACACTCGTCGGAAGCGGCGCCGGTGGCCTTGGGTGGGGAGGCGGAGCGGCATTAGGTGTCAAGCTGGCCAAGCCCGGCGCATTCGTCTGTGCAATGTGAGTGCTGATAACCACATCATGGTAGCAATAGACTAACGATGTGATAGCGTCGGTGATGGAACATTCCTATTCTCGCAAATGGAGAGTGTCTATTGGATTGCTCGACGGTATGATCTCCCATTCCTTCTAGTTGTGCTAAACAATGGAGGATGGAACGCACCGAAGGTGTCAGCATTACTTGTACACCATGATGGGTTGTCTTCAAAGTCGAATAGACGAGGTTAGTCCATCACTGTTTCATGGGTCGCTGAGGGGAAAACATTGTCGATAGCTCAGTGGCGCACAGCTAACAGGGTATGGCTTAGATCTCAATATATCATTCGAACCATCGCCTGACTACCCAGGGATTGCCACTGCGGCAGGTACGGCTTGGGGCATTACAGTGAAAAAACAAGAAAAGTTAGACTCAGCTATTCAAGAAGCTGCCAATATAGTCCGAGGGGGCAAATGTGCAGTCATCGAAGTTTCGTAAGTGGCACGTGAGGCTTTAACTGATAACAGCGCTAATAACTGCAGAGTTCCGTCGATATGGAAAGAAAATTGAGCAAGATTGAGGCGATTAAACGCTGCTAATGCTACCTGGATGGCGTGGAAATGACATTGTGTTTGACTTGGTGTAGTGTGATATTCACCCTATTTGATGCAAGATTTTTATGATTGACAAATGGCCCCAAGAAGCGGTGTCATGAAAGCAAACATGAACAATAAAATAATCTCCAGATACAGCTGTTCACCAAACAAGAGCCATAGTAGGGCAATATTATAGCAATGCATCGCAATCCGGTCAAATGAAGATCATAGAGCCACGAATTCACCCAAGTAGACTGTCCACTAATTTAGCCTTGATAAATTCAGTAGCCCCTGGTGTCTCAATCCATGCTGCGTAATTCAAAATCATAGAAAGGGCCATGGCATCGGTTTTATGCCGTGACGTCGGGGGCTCGCTATACCATGCATCTAGAACACAATTTCCACACGTAACCTTCCACCATAGAACAGGATCCCTTTTGTTCACTTCCCTAAACAAAATGTCGACTTGTTCCTCTAACCCGTGAATCAGCTTCTGGCGTGCTACATCATTCAAGGATCTGCAATTTGTGGCAACGACCGGACTCCGAGGTACGTATGACAGAATCATTTCAAGGATCTCACGGGGAAATGTAGCGCCAAGCGTGAAAACCACTTGATCCAGCCTCTTTACTTCTAATAATAGTTTGACTTTCAGGAGTGTTAAAGCGACGAGATAGCTGGAATTAGCAAACCGGTTACAAAACTGGTCAAGGCGTTCGAAAGCATCAGCTTTCTCGATATTGAAACACAGCGAGTTCGGAGGGACCACATTATAGCCGTACGATTCACAAACCGTATGCCACCATTTCACGAAATCGTAGCATTCCTGGTCCTTGTCTATACAGAGCATCAAGGCCGGGATACCCGCCCATTCGCCCGCATAATTATAGCCGCACAATTCGAGCATATCCATGAAGTGACCAAGCTGTGCATGAACTGATTCAACATGTTTGATCCGAGACAAGGCATGAATCAAGTTCGGCCGTGCTGTCCTGGACCACGGCACCCCATACCATCCTCTGGGTTGATTCGCGTCGATAGGCAAAATATGACGACAGTTGCGCTGCATATCCTCTATCTGCTCTATATCAAACCAACACCTCTTGATTGCCAAGCAGGTAGCATGGTGCCGTGGGAGATCGAGCGTTTGATATTCGCTATCACAGTAAGGCATGACACTACACCCATCGCATCTGAACGAACCACGTTCTTTGCCACAAAACCCGCAGCCAGAAGGAAGTGTTGTGTGTGACATCTTTGTAGCCTTGAATATGGACAGCAAGAAGAGATAGCGATGTGGCGGTTGAACATACCCGATGAATTCGAAATGATGTCAGAAGGGAAAATAAAACTAGGTTATTCATAGTTACATAGTATGACGGCCCGGGTTATATCACGTAGCAGGCATCAGTGGGAGAATATCTTATTAGTGTTGGCTTATATAAGGGTCTTTTATAGATACCTGAGGTGCGGAGAAAGTGACATGCATTTCAGGCCCCACGTAAACAAATATCCTTCCAAGCAAGACTAGTAAGACGTATCGAGCATACATGATTTAGCATGGTTCCTGTTGTCTTAGTAGATAACATGATCCTTACGACATTGTTTCCTACCCATGAGGTTTTGATCTCTCGTGTCGCGCAACACGATCCTCGTTGTGAAAGATTGGACAATCAGAGGGAGATAAGCACGTCAACGGGCTTCCAGGGGATCGCGGGGCTACTATGATGGATAATTTCTGTGTTGCTTATCCTACTTTTGTACTCGTAATTTGGAGATAACATCTTTGACTTGCTCATGTTATAAAATCATAACAACGGTGTCAAGCTCCTATACCCGATTCGGAACGCTAGACCTAGATGGGAAAACAGACCTCATCTCCTAGGCGGTCGATATCTGCCGCATCTTTGTGAAGGGAGGCCACTCATTGCGCATACCGCCTGCCTACTTCAGATATCTGTATACACCAAATTTCTGGTTTATTGTGCTGAAAAAAATCTTTAACTCAAAATTCTAATTAACGCGAAATTTAGCATATGCATAATTGTGTACATAATTCTAATAGCTCAATAGAGGACTCTGAAGCCTTACGACAAGGCAGTGGAAACCAGATCGACTACCACACACGAAGGATATATATTCCGGAACGGATCAGTGTCCGTAGCAGATCAGAACTTTGGGGTTCTTCCGCAATGCCTGACTCTTCCTTCATCTTGGCTGAATTCTATTTCCTGGATGCTACTAGGAATATAGGTGATGAAATATCACTAAGCGTCATAGACTTCGATGTGCAAAGTAGGTCTGAATGGCAACCGTCGTGAAATCATATGTGACAACCCCGGAACCTCCGGTTAGATCCTCGATCAACAACCGTTCTAAACCAATTGAAACCAGTCTGGAGATTACGGAGACTCTCGGTACCAATTGTATGCGAGAAAAGAAATCATAAAAACGAATCCACTCATTTCCGCCTCGACGCCCTGGGGAAATTCAATAAGCCGCTCAGGAGAGCCACTATGACTCTGCAGGTGGCGGTATAATCGTTGTCCATGCGGATTCCGGATCGTCCGCCACTGATTCTGGAACTGTAGAATTATACTAAGTTTTGAAATCTATGGGACAGTGATAGAAACTTCACTAGTATAGCCAATCAAACACCGTGAGAAATGAAGCTGTCGAAGTGTCCCAGAGAAACGACAGTCAGGGTCCTCGGGCCGGCAGAAGGTCCGGGGAAGGATGATTCTGCCTTTCACCGCCTTCCCGGTAGAGTGCGTTGCCTTCTCGGACCGTAGTTCTTCCAGGTAGAATGGTTATGCATGATCACGCGGGTGCGCGACCCCGCGTTTGTCAGATCACGGCTGGCACGTGCCGGGTCGTGGGTCGGGTGTTCGGATCGGCAAGGTAGGCAACCAATCATGTCTTCGATATAGAAATCCAGAGGCCCGGGGGCGAATCCCGGGGTAGCGAGAGGACTTAGCCGCGGGTAAATTCAGATCCGGCGCCTACCGCCCTCTGCCAACGTCGTTTCCCTAACAGTTTCTGATATCGACGGGGTCTCTGCGATCCAGTTGACCCAAAAACCACTACTAGTGTTACGTACCTCCCGCCATTCGGCTGTTAAACTTTGACAGTTGCCAAACTGAAGACATCAGACCATCAAAAAAATGGACCAATCCCGTCGGCACCTCTCAACGGGATATTTTTGGTCCAACACGGTTGCCCACCCCCCACAGTGATGAGGAGCCGAAAAGATTTGCCGTCGGCATCCCTAACTATCCAGACTTGCCTGAGATCGTGTATATAGACCCTCGACGCCTCGCCATGTTCGCTCTCTCATCCATCCAGTCTACCTTCCTCTCAACTCCCTCTGAACTGTCTTCTTGACATCCATCCACCCATACATCCTACACAATGTCTACCAACCGCCAGTTCGACCCCAACTTCACTCCCTATGTGATCAACTCCATGGGACCCAAGACCCCCGAGCGCACTCGTGTGCTCCTGGGCGCTCTCATCAAGCACATCCACGATTTCGCCCGTGAGGTCGAGCTCACCCCCGCCGAATGGATGCTTGGTGTCGAGTTCATCAACTCCATCGGCAAGATCAGCACTCCCATCCGTAACGAGTGCCACCGTATCTGCGACGTGATCGGTCTGGAATCGTAAGTCAAATCCACATGGTGATCTCCACCATAGCACAAAACAAACTAACGAATTCCATTAGCCTTGTCGATGAGATCGCCAACAAGATCGTCACCGAAGACGGTGTCTCCCCCACCTCCAACGTCATCCTCGGTCCCTTCTGGTCTCCCAACGCTCCCTTCCGCGAGCTCGGCGACAGCATCATCCAGGACCCCAACCCTAACGGCAAGGTCACCTTCATGCACGGTGTCCTCAGGGACATGGAGACCGGCAAGCCCATCGAGGGCGCCGTCCTCGACATCTGGCAAGCCTCTGCCAACGGCCAGTACGACTTCCAGGACCCCAACCAGACCGAGAACAACCTGCGCGGCAAGTTCCGCTCCAACGAGAAGGGCGAGTTCTGGTGGTACTGCTACCACCCCACCCCTTACTCCCTGCCCACCGACGGCCCCGCCGGTGTGCTCCTCAACCTCATGGACCGCTCCCCCATGCGTCCCGCTCACATCCATCTCATGATCACCCACCCCGACTACGCCACCGTTATCAACCAGATCTACCCCAGCGACGACCCTCATCTGGACATCGACTCCGTCTTCGCCGTCAAGGACGACCTTGTCGTGGACTTCAAGCCCAAGACCGATGACCCCAAGGCCGACCTCGACCTCGAGTACAACGTCAAGCTGGCCCTCAAGAAGCACCACCCCAACCCCAACTCCGCTCCCCCTGTGTCCTCCTTCGAGCGCTTCAACAAGGGTCAGAACAAGCTGTAAACAGCTTCACCGGATTGTCTTTTAATGATTTTGATGTATAGTACAGCATTTTATTTTTTTGGAGCTTCAGCGAGTTTTCAGTGTTCTACAGATGGACAAGTGATGCATGACATATCTTCGGATGTTGCTTAACGGGTGACGCCGGCGTCGCTAGGGGTTATGTCGGTAGTGCAGGATGAGGAAGTTTAGAAAAATTTGCCCCCATGAGCTTTGCTCGGGCCGTTATGGCGATCATTGTATATAGGGGGATTTTTATATATCCTGGTTCAATTGCATTGCATCTTCAAAAACAATCTTCCTGCAAATATATCCGTAATGACACGTAGGATTCTTGGTTCAACTTCGAGTTTCCAGTATCTTGGATTTCTTGGAGTGTGAGTTCACTTCATGAACCTGAACAATCTAAGAGACAAGAAAAGTGATTGAATTGTCTATCTTGAATTGACTAGCAGGAAGATGAGATGCGCCCTAGAGATAAGCTCATGCAAAGAATCTCATAGCTCTATGCAGGTTATTAAGAAATCAAATTCCTAAGAACCCCAACGATTGCATAGTTGAACAACTTTCCATAGTGGCAGCCCATACATAGACCGACAACCAAACAACACCACTACACAGCATATTAGAAACTCCACCACCACCAACAATAATAGACATCCTATAAGCATAGAAAACCTAGTAAACCATCACTAGTACCTCTACACTAGCGCCTCCAACAACCCCACCCAGAACCCAAGGCATGAAGTACAAATAAGCCATATTTTAGGCCCAGAGCTAGTGCCCAGTGATTGGCATACTATACTATACTTAAACAAGTTAAACTATACCCCAAGCGTTCTATCAACTGGAAATAGGCCGGATATATATAGCCATATCGGCAAAACAATCTTCAGCCGGAAATTCGAAACGTGGCATGATTCATGCACCGTTCCACCACCCGCATAAAGTCTGAATCGCTCCTGGTGTCCCTGTACATCGGTGATGGTTTGATAGGTAGATTGTGAAGATGATCTACTATGTCACTTATACAAGGTATTTACCTGTTTTTGTGTCATTAGCTGTACTCTAGACTAGAATGGTGAGTCGAGCTGTGTCCGTGATGATATGCTTTGTTAGAAGGTTGGGGCATGGGAGAAGATAATAGAGGAATCATCGCCTTCTAGAATGGCCTGAGGGTCAACTAGGTCATGTAGTGAGGATACTTGTAGGATATTCTCATCAAAATCGGTATAGGTATGTACAGGATGTAATTATAAGTTAACGACGGATAAATATTAAACCCCCCAACTTTAGGCAGATTACGCTGCAGACAGTATGAGGAAGAACGAAAATTCTACAATATGAGAGAGTGTCCCTAGCCATAAAGAACTGTGATGAGTTGCATTGACAAGGCAGCGAAGGTTCGAAGCCTAGCCCTAGGAATGCTGTTTGATCTTCCGAGTCAGTGCACTCTTACCGCATTAGGCAAGTATGTCTCTGTACAACAACTGCTGTCGGATAATGGACCATCAACGGAATGTCAGTTTAAATGTGCCTCAGGCTACTACAGATATTTGCCTACGCGAGATTGCTAGTTTAATGCTATTTATTCGACTATCTTAGCACCCCTAGATGCTTTACAACTAATTCAGAATCATAATATCTCCACCCAATTCTGGAATCCGAAATAAAGTTTTTCCACCTCTATCTTAGACCAATTTCGCAGTTCCAACTCATTGGCATTTTCTAAACATGATGCGAAGTAATACTTCTTCTACTATCATACATTGCTCCGACGACGAAGAAATTTACAATCCCATCTTCGACTTAGCAGAGTACGGAGACCTATATGCAATAAAACACCTTATTGAGACAACCAATCCAGATTTCAACTGTGCGAATGACGAAGGCCACACACCCCTCCAACTCGCAGCCAGGAATGGCCATAACGCTGTCGTAAACCTATTGGTCTATATCATATCCCGCACCGAGTGCCAATACCCCGGCCAAAGTTTCACGCCAATCCTGCTGGCGGCCGTATATGGACAAGAGTCCGTAGTGAGAATGCTACTTGAACAAGACGCGGACATTGAAGAACAGGATTCGGAACTCGGAGGAACACCACTGCTCTGGGCTGTGGAAGGAGGCCATGAAGTTGTTGCAAAGCTTCTCGTGAGTAATAATGCCGATATCCATGCCAGGGACGATGAGATGGGTATGAATTCCCTCCTGAGTGCTGTTGCGAGGGGTCATCTTGCAATTGTTGCGTTCTTGCTTGATAACGGCGCTGATATTGAATACATATGTACTGAGTTTGGGATAACGCCGCTTTGCTGGGCGGTTTGGTACGGACACCTTGAGGTGGTGAGATTGTTGTTGGAGAGGGGTGCCAATGTCAACGCGCGGAAAATCCGTAGGGAAAGTGACTCACTTGTTTGATCACCTTTAGACCGGAGACGGGATCAACAAACGCCACTTCACGTGGCGGCTGAAAGAGGCCATGAAGCTGTTGCGGACATGCTTTGTCGGAAGGGTGTTGATATCGAGGCGAGGAATATAGACGGCCAAACTCCACTTTCCTTGGCGGCCAGAAATGGTCATCTGGCTGCTGTCTGGTTGCTTCTTGACAAGGGAGCTGATGTGGAAGTAAGAGATATACGCGGGCGAACTCCTTTCGCATTAGCAGCTGGCAACAATGCTGTTCCGACAACGAAGTCGTTGACCCAAGATCAAAAGATAGAGCACATGGAGGGTATGAAACCCCTGACCCAGAGGAATTGCAACATTCACTCCCAAGATAACCAGCACCGAGCACCGCTTTTGCTAGCCACCGCCGTTGGTCACTCAAACAAGGTCCAACTGCTACTGGAGCAGGGGGCAAATAAAGAATCTCTTGACGAAAATGGCTGGACACTACTTTTAGTCGCCGCAGGGAATGGCTGTCTGGAGACGACGAAAGTCCTTCTAGCAAATGGCGCGAATGTAGATGCTAGTGACGCAAATATCCGAACCCCTCTAATATGCGCATCTCGCTTTGGCTATATTGACGTAGCGAAGTTACTGATCGAAAATGGCGCGGACATCAACTTCCGAGATGGATGTGGCAAAACTGCACTATTCTGGGCTGCAGGAAACGGACATACGCCGCTCGTCAAAATACTTCGTGGCATGAATTCTGCTTATCTTCAGGACTCGGATGGTATGTCCCCATTGGAACGGGCAAATGAGAATGGTCATGACTATGTGTTTAGGCTGCTACTTGGCGAAGACGTCCAGGATGAAGTTGAATGGTCCGAATGGAATGATGAAACTAAGGGCCTGGGACAGAGAAAATTGGTTTCCTGTCATCCATTCTGACTGACTGCGTGTCAAGATAGTTTTAGGCGTGGCGCCCTTCTTGAGTTGCCGATTCGAGTACCTTGGATTGAAATCAAATGGTTAGGAAAGCTCCTGTGGTAGGATTAAATGTATGGAAGGCTCTCCCAGTCAGAGCAGGATAGTCGCTCTGCACACTCCTGATTGTTCTGGTATTATCGGTACCAGCTACATCTTATGACTAATGATAAATTATAGATGTATGGTAACAGTATTTCATTAAGAGAAGTCTACTTATCTCTCTTCCAGATGGCCTATTATACCGTGAGCGATTTTCTCAGCCAACATGTCTAAAAATAAAGTTAGTTGGGAGTTCACTTCACGAATTCAATGGTGTGAAACAAGCATACAAACTGTACTTTGAGGATGTCCAGGCGGCAGTAGAGGAAAAGAGCTGGCATCCACCACTCGAAGCCGGTCAACTCCATAGACTCGTGCGTGACTATCAATGACAGCCATTGGGTCGCTACTTACACCCATTTTGCAGGTGCAGGCTGCATGCCACAGTGGCATCAACGATTCCTTTATGTACTGAATGATTTCCTCATCAGTCTTGTCCTGATGTAGTGGGTATGACAGGTTCCCAACGGTTATTGATTGAAGTGGCTCGCTCTGCCAAATCTCTCTTATCCGTCGGTATATTGCTACTGCAACCTCCACGTCTGTCTTTGTGGTCAGCCAGTTGGGGCTCACGATAGGCGGATCGGATGTGGAGCTGCTGCGAATGGTCACATTTCCGCGCGAGGTCGGCGCAATTAGGACACCGAGCATGGACGCATACTGATGTCCGTCTGCTGGTTGTTGAGCCATAAGGTCACTAAAATTGCCAACGAAACCATTTGCAGGAAGATACTCCACCTCCGGCCAATCATCGGGAAACCGTGAAAGATCGTCGAGTGTGCTCTGAGAAAATTTCAAGCGATGGGGAGGTGGCAGCTTTTCCCATCCCAGCAACTCTTGGGTGTTAGTCCAGGTCCCTTCATGTTCTAACGCGTACTCGACTCCCTGTTCGAGATAGCGAAGTTTATCATACGCCATCCGGGTCTCTGTCTCGAGGTTCACTCGGTATGAGGGGGCAAAGAACGGGTGGTCCCACATATTCTGTCCGACCCCAGGAAGATTCGAGAGAATTGGTATATTCAGTGAATTGAGAGTATTCTCAGGCCCAATGCCCGATACCATGAGAATCTGCGGGGAGTGGAAGGCGCCCGCACATACTATCACTTCCCGTGCAGCTCGGATATGGTATGCTTGCCCGGCTGTTTCCACGTCAACTCCAGTGGCCTGCTTGTTTTCATTGAAAACAATTTTCTTGACGAGTGTGTCGGGGTAAATATACAGCTTACTCGTGATAGGTAGATTGCTAATGAACATGTCCGAACTACTGCGGCTCTCATCGATTGGGTTGATAGTGGACGGATTGTACTGCGTTCCGAGAATGTGGCCGCTGTTGAAATCCTCAGTCACAGGAATTCCCGCTGCTTCCATGCCAGCCTTCATCCATGTTGCGAATGGTGTTACGTAGTTGGTGTAAGACACTTGAACAGGGCCCGTGCTGTCTTTTTCGAATGCGTCTGGACGGAATAGAGTTGTTGCATTCTGGAAGCGTTTCGAAGTGTCAGGTGGTGTAAATTGAACCGATTTCTTAAACAGTGGGAGAATGTTGTCCCACTTATAACTCTCGTCTTCCACCAGGGTGGCCCACTGATCGTAAGATCCGGTCGTTCCCCTAGTGTTCAAACTTTAGCGGGAAGCAAGAGCTGACAGGATGGATATTGGAACCCACCTCTGGTATATCATGGCGTTAAGAGCAGAGCTATTCAGATATCAGATGACTTATTCCCCACAAAGCACTGTGAGCAGGTATAGGAGAACGTACGACCCACCAAAGCATTTCCCCTGCGCATAGTGCAGTTTACGACCGTTAGCACCCGCTTGGGGAACCGTGACGATCCCCCAGTCAACTGGGACATTGACATTTTCCGGGTCAGATCCAACAAGAAGATTATACCCAGCCGGAATGGTCGACTTTAGTGGTGATTCAATTTCATAGAATGAACCGGCTTCAATGATGGCGACAGACAAGCCTGCTTCGGCCAGGCGACTGCCTATGGTGTTGCCTGCTGTTCCTCCGCCGACAATAACATAATCGTAGGTCGATTCCACTCCGACAGCGCCTATAAGAGTGCCCAGTTTCCCTTTCAGTGTCGGTACGGTGGACTTAAGGAGATTCAGGGCTGGTTGCAGGAGGCCATATGAGGCTACCCATGAGAGGGGAATACTGAGAACAAGGAATGCACATAGTGGGGCTTGACGGCTAAAGAATATCATAACTGTGAGCATTCAAATAATTCGAGACTAATGAGTATTATTCTACTTTGTGAACAACAATGCCGGAATTCATAGAATCACATAAAACTGTTGGAACGAACTTATCATCATCAGAAGTAACCTAGTTGTAGTAAAATATACATCACACTAGGGGTAGAATAGAATTTTAGGATGGTTCCGCTAAGAGGCTGGCTGGTGTTTACCCAACGTACTATCCCTTGAAACATAAAACCTTACTCGGGTGAGAAAGGCTGCTGTATTTTGTTCGTTATACCTTTTTAGAAAGGTATACTTACACCAAAAGTGACACATCTATGGCCAGAAAAAGCCATGCAAATAGGCGGGCCAATCCCCATTCCTTAGATAGGACACGAGGAAATGACATGTTAACTGCGCAAAAACTCTCAGGAAGTCACGTAAACAGGTCGAGAGTTCTGAATTGACATTTTACCGTTATTGTACGGCGTACTTCAGGCTGGGAACTCCGCCATTTGTCACTGTTTATAGCTACTTCTGAAGCGCGGTATAGCATACGAACTCTGACCACCATCCACTCTTGGGTATTATTTCTGTACGTATGTATTCGTGAAGTGGTTGTTCTCAATTAATGGCACATAGGAGATGTTTCTTCCTCCTCGTTGTGGTGATGTTTCTTCCAGATTTCCACCTCACACCCACCTCGTACGGAAGCTACTCTCATTGTAGCAAGCAGGTTATGAGCTACCCTAGAATGGGAGTAGACTCCCCCATAAAATGCAGCTGTTGCATCCTTCCCGACAACCGACCTGAGCATCAACAAGCCACCTGGGTGGCTTTTGCTAAAGTCGGTCACGTCGTGGACAATTCCCGCAATGACAATTAGACACCGCCCACCCTTTTCAGCTTGCTCTACGTACTCCTCCCATTCAAGAACTGGCAGCCGGCTAGGCGGTACACCCCAATCCAGCTTGGATGCTTCCTCTGCCAACACAGTATGCTTTTGTTGGAGACGCCGCTTTTGCACCTCCTCAGGGTGAAATCTTTTAACGTCGTAGGCTAGACCAAGGTATTCCCACATGCGAATTACCCATTTGGTTGGATCGTATTGGTACCATTTCGTCGCATTGCGGTAGTCAGAAGGGAATTCATGGTGAAAATTGTGGTAGCCCTCTCCCAGAGCAAGAAGGGCTGTAAGAAAATGATCTCGAGAGGATTTGCTTGCATCAAACGGTTGGTCACCCAGCCAATGGGCGAGCGAATTGACACAAAAAGTAGCTTGATGAACAAAGGCCATTCGCAAGATCCCAGCATAGATGAAGCCCCCTGCCCAATCACCCCATGACATTCCACTGAGCAGAGTAGGGAATAGTAATGCCATGAAGATCACGATGGGCAGATAATTCTGATGCTGCCAGACCACGATAGCGTCCTCATTCAAGTCGCTGATATCGACACGACCAATGCGTTTTGGATTCTGCTTCATGATCAACCATCCTATGTGCGAATATAGGAGGCCCTTGTTGACAGAGTACGGATCTAAATTGGTGTCGGTGTATCGATGGTGAGCGCGATGATTGCGGGCCCACCATCTGATGGAGCCCTCACCCGCTCCTGCTCCACCCAATGCAAGAATAATCTTGAGGCAGTTCGAGGCTCGGTAGGACGTATGTGACCACAGCCGGTGATATCCTGAAGTTGGATGTTAGAAAAATTGCATTCCTGTATGTCAAAGGTTGGTGCAAACATACCAGCAGTAATCCCGAGTCCCGTCATAAAGTAATAAATAACGGATAAAACCGCTGTTTTCCATTGCAAGGGAATCCAGATAGCCTGTACGCATGCATAGAATGGGATTAGTATTGTGAGGACCACCCCCCACCAATTGACATGTTTGTACCAATTTTGTATAGTTATAGGCGTATCCGCGATATGAAGCCCACTGCGAAGACTAGTTTGAGTATCAATATGAGAGACACATTTAGATTGGCGACAAGCGGACATGACAACATGGTAGAAACAAAGTCGTTGTGATTATACTAGACTGTTCGAGAGAAGACGTAGAAGGGGAATTATGCAATGAATCTCGCGCCTCACAGAGTATCCTCCATAAAGGCAACTTCAATGCTTCTTACATCTTCCTATATTGATCTTGCAAGGGAATAAAAAACGCAGGAAAAAGAGGAATTACAACACACTGGAGATCCTTTACAAAACTGTGATTATACTTTACTGCTTCCGGCTATATAGAAGTATATTGGATAAAATAGTTTCACTGACGTGAGTTTGGGATTGCCATACCTTTATGCTTGTTTTGTACTCCGTAGTTTGTGAATAAGCCAAATCCTGTTCTGATCGTCAATGATATATAGCCTTGGCAACGTAGTGGGAATGACCTTACAGTCTTACCTCAATGTATACGCAAAAATAAATACTATTGAATGTGGCTGGACGTAGTATGTAGTAGCGTGGCAGGTTAAACTTCGAAGAGACCTTGCAGAACAACGACGTTGTTCGTAAGTAAGGGGGCGAAGATCTCCGTGAAGAAGCGGTCAGTTAGCTGAGCATGACTGCAGAATGTGAGTGCACTGGCCGCCCGTGCATTTGTTTCGATCGATCATCCTTTAAGCGAGTACGCCGGTTGAGGTGCCTGCAAATATGCAAGTAGCGGGATTGACCTATCAGAAAGGTGACGTATCATATGGCATCCTCAGCTGAAGCTGTCAGTTTGATTTAAGAACTGTTTACGTTACGGTAAATACGTGAAAGCCAACTATTATCCAGTCTCTCGTAGGATCTGCAAATGACGCTTGCTTCCCTCGACTCCCTGACGAGATCTCATAGTATCAAGGAAGCAAGGAGCTCATTGTTCGATGAAACTTACCCCTTGGAATAGGAATCCTTATGATTACCAGCACTGTGACCCAGTATCACCTATTCTACTACGTAAAATAGTTGAGATGACAGCTGGTTGACCCAAAAGTTCTGACACCAAAAGTCCGTCAATGCTCCATAGATGAACAATCTATATACATCATTTGGCAGAATTATGTAGTTCCTTACTAGGGTAATAATGAAAATAGGCCAGGTATATACTATGGATTATATATATTTTGGTTACCCATAATGATCAAAAACTGCAGAGATATTCAGGAGGTAGTATAATTCGAAGTAGTCTAACAACACACCCTGTCCCGTGCAAGAAAGCTAAGACCGCGCACATTACTCTTCAAGCCCTTGGTCTGTATCATGTGTTTGATCAATACTATACTCCTTCGTGAAGAGACTCAGAATACCCCCAACAGCTGTACAGACGCAGCAGAAAATCCAGACAGTCCGCAGACTGTCTGTGTACGCTTGGCGGAGATCATCCTTGTTCTGCGATGCTGGTGCCGTCCGCATCTTTCCCACCAATGCAACCGCATTGTGGCTTATCTTCTTTGCCATAGGTGCCAATGCCGGGTATTTCTGCAAGTTCGCCTCCATACGATTCTGAAAGATCACGCCGCCAATGGCTACACCGAGCGACTGCCCAAATGCACGAAAGAAGCTGAAAAGCGCAGTTGCAGTAGCTAAATGGCGAGTCTCCGAGCAAGCCTGAATGGCATACGCGATACTCGTCACAAGTGCACCTAGGCCTAGGCCTGGGATTGCGATAAGAGAGATCCAAATAGCCCCCTTCGTTGTCCGATCAAAGTAGCAGAGGACACCGAAGCCAAGTGTAGCGACGGCCCAACCGATCCAGATGAGAATGCGGTAGCGCCCCGATACCACCGCAATAACCCCCGACGCGCAAGCGCTCGGCGCAATGGCGAAAGCAAGTGGCAGAGCTGCAACCCCAGCAGGAAGAGGCTTGAATCCGTGCACTGCTTCCCCATAGAGGGGAAGGTAATACAGGATACACCAAAGTGTAAGCCCTTGCAATACCGTGCCGATATAACTGATTAATAAAGAGTGGTTATCAATCCCTGACACTTGCAAAATCGGGTCTTTGGGGATATGGGTCTCGTAGCCTATCACCCCGATCAGGCCAATAGTCCCAATGATCAAAGGTACTAACACCCTCCAAGAATGCCAGGCATACATGACTCCGCCCCAGCTGAGAGCCACCAAGAAAGACGCAGTGCTACATACGAAGAGGACCAATCCGACTGTATCAAAATTCCCGAGCTTCTCGCGCCTGGTTGATTTCTTTGTCTGGATTTTCAAGTATATTATGATCAGTGGTATTGAAAGAGCTGCAAACGGAATATTGATATAAAAGATCCATCGCTATGTACTTGGAATTAGAGATAATCTGTCCGCTGAGAATGATGTTATTCCACTCACCCAGTCAGAATTCGTTGAGAAACCACCTCCCATTATAGGCCCAATAACAGATCCGACGCTCCACATTGACCCCAGAACACCCCAATATGCACCTCGCAGTCGGAACGGAATCATGTCGGTGACAGATACCTCACTAAGTGCAATAATACCACCCCCGCCAGTTCCCTGGATGGAGCGGCCCACCAGCATATGGGTGAAGTTTGTCGCTACTCCAGACACGATAGTCCCCACGAGGAAAAAGATGACAGCTATGACTATCAAAAGTTGGCGACCGAAAGCACTTGATAGAGATGTGAATATCAGCTGACAACCTGTCAATTGTTAGCATATCACTTTCATATTCGTTGTTGATTATATTCACAGGCTGAACACAAGACAAATGAGGTTCCACTCCAGAAGGCCTCAATGGCCGAGCCACCTAACTCTTCAGTAACAACCTTTATATGTTAGCACATGCTCCTGATAATCCACCAAATTCTAGATCGAATCTTACCGGAAGTGCAATTGACAGAGAGGCAGCTTCGAGCGCTACCATCAAAGTCAATAGGCACAGTGGGAAGAAGGCCAATGTGACTTTACGATCAATCCAGAATTGAAGTTTCTTTCCCTCAGAGCCATTGTCACGGTCGTCAGCAGTCTGACTGGTAGACGCTCCATGGCCACTGTCCGGAATAGATTGAATGTATTGTGTTTGAGTCGTCGAGAGCTTTGAAGGACTGGGTTCAAACGACGATAGGAGAAGGTCAGGATTGGGATCTGTCCGTGTCATTGTATACGAGTAGACCGAGATCACTGTTGTCCGAAGATGACAGCCCCTAAGGTAAAAAGAGATTATTCTCCGTTCTCTCTTCCGATTTCTTCTTTTTCACTCTTCTCTTTTGTCGGTTGGTACTTTTGTCGCTGGGTGACCAGATTGCCGAGCACCATGATTTTCTACAGTGAAAGTAAAAAAAGAAAAGAAAAGAAAGGAAAAAAAGAATTTGAAAAATTTGAAAAGAAAGGCGGAGATACAGAAATGCCATCTAATTGGGGAAAGAGATCTCGTTCTATACTTGGAACGTTACCTGTTGGTGAAAAGAGTAGAAACTAAGGGATACAGATCGGCATGAACCCCCCTTGCTTTACCTACATACTCCGTACATCTTCAGACTACCTATTCGAGCGTTACCTAAATAGTAGATACTGATAAATATTTGTCAATCGTATGACAAAGTCGTGGTTTATGCCCTTATCTAGGTGGACTATCGCGCTCTAGGAAATACCACCTTACGCAGCAAGGGTGTTACTAGCTTATTGCTCCTGCAATGATCCCTTGAATACCACGGAGCATCGATTACCCCTATAGCTGAGATCTGATCTCTCTCACTTACTAGGTTTACTCACCGACACTTGTCATCTGCATATGACAGTCTGTCTATCGACCATAAACCGGAAATGTCGCCAACTTCTCGACTGGCATTTGTTGACCTTCACAGTACTATGTAAAGCTCCGCGGTTAGGAGTAGTAAGTGTGTATTGCACGGAGGCTTGTTCCAGGCGCATATACTGATGATATGTAGAGCAGCATAACACGAGATACATCAAGTTAGTATAACCGATCTACGATAATGTGGGATTATTATACCGATAAGTCTATCCTCATTACGGGAGCCTCCGGATTCCTGGGAACTGCAATCACCCATCGGTTAGCATCGAAAGCTCATCCCAAGCGCATTTATATACTTTGTCGAGGGGGGGAAAGGTTGGAAAACTCTGATCCTATTATCTCTATTAATCTACTTGAACTAACAAGACTTTCATAAAGACAACTGATCAAAAAATGGCGGAGAAACCTGCCCGAGTTGGATTCCCACTGGTTGCTGAACTTGGAGTCCATAACTGTGATCGATGGAGATATCATGACGACGGATCTTGGCATTCCACAGGAGACGATCGATGAGCTGCAGAAGGAGGTGAATATCATCATCCATGCGGCCTCCACGATCAACTTGACCTATTCGCTTGAACGGGTGTTTGATCATATCGTTCAGCCAAGCGAATCCCTAGCTCAGATGGCCCTGGGCTTTACTAGCCTAGATCGATTTGTCTATGTTTCCACAGCCTTCGCCAACACACATCTTTACAAGCTTTCGAGCAAGCCCGAGACAGAGATAAATGAGGAGATCTACCCCCTTCTAAGTGAGGGAAAGTTGTTGGATGACAGCCTTCTCAGTGCCCAAGATGCCCGTGACCAAATCATGAAGACTGGCTCCTCGACTGAATTTGAAGTCCACGATTTTCCCTGGCCATATGCGTATGGGAAGCACCTCGCGGAGCGATTGATCCTGAAACTATTCATAGAAAAGGGATGGACATCCAAAGTGTTAATTATGCGCCCTTCCGTGATCGGACCAGCAGAGAGATATCCATACCCAGGATACAGTGTTCCCTTGTCAACACCATCAACGGCTCTCGCAACTGCGATGATCGCGTCCCCAGCCTTTAATGTGGTGGTGCCTACACGGTGTTCCAAACCAGAAGTCGAGGCTACCATTGACGAGGTTCCAGTAGATGTCGTTGTTGATCGAATGGTGGCTCATGTGGCCCTTAATACCACTGGTTGTGTCCATGCTGTGGGGGGTGAGCGCGGCCGCCTTAGCTTCATGGATTTCTGGGGTGCCGCGATGAAGCTAAGAAGACTACCATGGGCGCCGCAGATAATCTGGTCACCGACTGTTGATTGGCATTCACCGGACTTACATCCTGTGCTGCGACTCTATGTTATTCTGGGCACTGCCTTTCTCTTCACAGAGAAGAAGACAAATAAACTGTGGCAGATGCTTTCTCCTGATGAACGGAATGATATGATACTGTTCAGGAACACCGCGGGGAAGTCATACGAGCTGATATCAAGGCGGGAGCACATTAGATTCCTCATCAGATTGTTTGCAAAGAGGACCATCTTTCCAGCGTGGCTACTGGTGTATTTGTGTCGATGAGCAGAGAGAATTCTGATACACTATGAGCCCGAGTATCATGTTGTCCTAAAAGCCAAATCGTCTTTTTTGAATACTTAGTATTGTCCTTCATATTACTGTTTGTAGGCAGAAATATAGTGTGAGCGGAGAGTTGCTAGCAATAATTGAAGAAATTCTAACGGTTCAAACTGAATAAGTCTAGCTAAATGGAACATCGACTGTATGCGCATCTGCTCAAGAAAGAAGAGAGAATTGTCTCACGAGCCAGGGTATTAAAATTTGTTCCAGCACCTCTACAGTGTCTTTTGCTTTGCTTCCAACTTGTAAGTGCGGCGAAAGAATTTAAGAAAGAGTTGAGTCAAAGGGACGAGGTATAACGTCCCCAACAGCAGCGCAAAAACCTGACCACTATTATTCATGCATGGGACCGCATTTGACCCTACCTCACGCCCAACAGAGGTCTGGCTGTCCGATTTGTCTTCGGTCGCAATTAAGGGCACGTCTATGGGGTTGTCATACGAGATGAAGACGTACAACCATGAAGCCAGCCCGCCCAAGACGAACTGGGCGATTTGTAGTCGTGTCAGGGTACGTTTCACAAAAACAGGTACTTTGATCCTGAGTGTAGTCAATGAATAATAGAGGTACTGCGCTGATTTATAAGTTATTTGTTTTTAAACAATCTCCGAGGGTCATTCCTTACCATCAACGTGTGAATTCCTGTGTTGAAGGAGACGCCCACAACCGCTTGTGGAGTCCGGTAGATAGCACCCACCCATGTACATATGATCACACCAGCATGATGATACATCTGCAGGAAAGAGACCTTCTTCCCCTTCACCAGCAGGAGTACAGTGTCCATGATCTCATAGTATTTCGACATATAGAACATCCATGTGTAGTAGTTTATACCTCTCTCCCACAGGGACTCGGCCTGGTAGGTGCCTGAGAAGCCATAATCGACAGTAGGTATCGGGACTGAAATATTATTTGCTGTATTATAATCAGACAGCAGTCGCCCACCTTCTTGTCTGCGGTCGAATCTGCAGAAGACGTCCGCGATGTGATAAGGCGCACTTGACCGAGCTGGGAGAGAGGATATGACTGTCCGACATACGCCCAAGAATGCCCAAGCGGAGAAGAGGCTAAGCAAAATATTATGCGCGAAAGCAAAGTAGGTAAATGATGCCGTGTGAGTTATAGGCCAAGGACGATAATGCCTTCTCCTATTCAGATAGTTGAGACCACAGACAAAAACAATATAGAAGCACGCCGTAAATAGGGGGGCTTTAGCATTAAGACTGAAACTGTACACGGTGGAAGGTATATTGAAAGGGTGGTTCCAGGAAAATCCCACTTGCGATGCAGGTGAGATTAGAGGCGGATGAGGTCCCGGGGGAAATCGAAGGATTCGGGCCTCGGGCAATCCGAAGTAGACAGATGGGGCACTGGACATAGCTGGTGTTGCTTGAACAGCTGGTTGAACAGTACGTAGGAGGTTACAAGGAGCTCTACCAATGGAATTAATATATTAGATTTATATTATATCCGAGCAGCGGACACCAACGGCACCTCCTTCGAAGTAGATGAGGCACCGCAATGCTAGCATACATGTAAAAAGATCCCCAGTTACTCCCTACATAAAGGAATATGCCGTCTTGCCATCCCTAGGGATATAATTGAGGTAACACTAATGACTGATCAGAATGTTCTATTCTCAGGTGGACGGATTTTAAAGTAAGGAGGACACTGCAGACAATCCGTTAGGCCCCTTGCACTCCTACAATACGATACTATTAGGAATTATTCATAGGAATGTTGCTAATGCCTATAATGGATTTACTCATACGACAGATCACAAAGTGGTCTCAGATAGAGCTCATTGATGACCTATCATAGCCATTGTGATCCGTCAGAGCAACAGCAAGGGTAACGAAATGCAACCAGTACTGGGCATGTTCGATATGATTGGCAATTCTGTCCAGAGCTGAGACCCTGCTGAAGAAACCAAAATGAAGAAACAAGGAAAGGGAAAAGAGAATACTGTTCTGGTAATACCATATGACACGATGTTCCTCGATCACAAAATGGAAAAAAGCATGAGTAACTTCTTCAAAACACAATATATCTATCCTAGGCCATGGCCCGCTGACGATTGACCCACCTGTTATAACGTGGGCATGAAGCAGTTCACGTTTTCTCCTACGTGAGGAAGTAGCTTTATTAGATCACCAAATCTCTAGTATGTACCCGATGATATTTGTTTACAACCTCCACTATGTGTAGGACATGGTTCTCCAAAGATACTTACTTATCAATAGAGCTTGCGATCATTGCTGTGACTCTTCCTATGGCACTGCGAAGTCATACTAAAATGGCGTGAGCTAGGGGCTGCAAGTCAAAACGGCTGACCATTCATATTTAAATTCATGTGGCGTTGCGGTGTAGATGCTGGATGATCTTCAGTGATAAGCGCCAGGTATTAACTAAGGACCTAGTCAAGGAAAAGATTTACGCTTATTTTCAAAATATCACCAAAGTGTGTGAAGAGTAGCACAAATCATGAACTTTGTTCTTTTACATTGGAGACTATTAGATACAAGGTTTAACTCTGGGCTAATACAATCCCCTACCTCAATCGACAGAGTCATATGAGAAGAAGGGAGCGGTATTACAATTTCATACTTATGAATTCCCTGCTACGTCGGCCCTGCTTCAAGGCACACTACACTCAAGGTACCCTACTCACAGATAAAGATCAGATACTGTACCTCTCTGTGTGCTATACTTTGATTTGGTTTATTGCTCCATCCCAACCTAATGTTGCCATGGATTCTCACAGCAGGGCCAATAAGCCTTATAGTCTGCCTCCATGTTTATCTTTACCGATCTTACAAACAGTATAGTCGTGCAAAGTCTATGGGATGCCTGCCTCCAGTTACCTTACGTTCTGATCCACTTGGAGCTTATGACTTTTGGTACATCAACCAAGCTGTCAAGGAAAAAAGATGGTTGGAGTACATTACATCGCAACATGAGCTACATGGACATACATTCCAATTTGATATGTTTTTTAAGTCTATCATTTGTACCATAGAGCCTACAAATGTGAAGGCAATCTTGGCCACTAGGTTCATGGATTTCGGCCTGGGATGCAGACACGAGCAATTTTCACCCTTTCTCGGCAACGGAATCTTTACGTTGGATGGTGAGGCGTGGTCCCATGCGAGGGGCTTACTGAGGCCACAGTTCACAAGAGAACAGGTATATCAGAGAATAAGACTGCGGTATCATAACGCTAAGTTTGACTTTCAGGTAGCAGACATTGACATCCTTGCCCACCATGTAACCCGGATCATCGAATCAGTGCCAAAGGACCGCTCCAGCTTTGACATCCAGTCCCTCTGCTTCTCATTTGCGCTTAATTCTGCGACCCATTTTCTCTTCGGCGAATCGGTTGACTCTTTAGACCCATATCTTTTGCAGGCGTCGACAGCAACGGGCATCCAAGGTTTTGAAGAGGCGTTTGATCTCGCCCAGGATTACCTTTTCGCACGCTCTAAAGCTCTAGGTTTCTACTGGATGATAAACCCTAAAGCCTTCAGGGATGCCACACGAACAGTCCATGAGGTTGTAGATCACTATGTACGCCGCGCAATACATATGAGAAAGAGCAGTGTTCATGGGGCCGAAAGAACAGGACGGTATATATTTCTCGAGGCCTTGGCGGCTGAAACACAAGACCCAAACATTTTGCGGGACAATCTACTAAATATTCTGCTGGCTGGAAGAGATACTACTTCTAGTCTACTCAGCTCTACTTTCTACTATCTAGCTAGACATCCCAGGGTCTGGCGCAAGCTTAGAGACCAAATAGTGGCACATTTTGGTACTAACTTGGAACCACTAGCTGATATTACGCAAACATCACTGAAGGCGCTCCCGTACCTGCGATATGTTCTGAATGAGGGTAAGAGCTCCATATCAAATGCATGGCGATCCATACTTAACTCATGTCAGTACTCCGTCTTCTACCCCCTATTCCTATCAATTTCCGGATTGCCGCAAAGGATACCTGCCTTCCCGTGGGTGGTGGACCAGACGGAAATTCTCCAGTGTACGTAAACAAGGGAGCAATGGTCTTCTATAGCGTATATTCTATGCACCGAAGGACAGATATCTGGGGCCAGGATGCACACGCATTTCGACCAGAGCGATGGGAGAATGCCAAACACCAATGGGAGTACCTACCTTTCAACGGCGGACCGCGCATTTGTCTGGGTCGTAAGTACTGTCACCCGATATGATTACTTTCTGTACATGGACTTACATATAATTATCCTTTAGAGCAATACGCATTGACGGTAGCTAGCTACACGCTGGTTAGATTCATGCAACACTTCGACATCCTACAAAATGCGGACCCGGCTTCAGCAGATAACCCGGTCTTATGTGCAAATCTTACACTATCGCATGATCAGGGTGTGATGGTGAGACTCTACTCTTCCTCAAGGACTTGAAAAGTGCGAGCTGTGAACAGAGAGTAATACAAGTTTGGGTTTAGAGGTGATATGCACAATATTTGTAAGAGATAGAAATAGAAATTCAGAAGAACTCGGTCATGGTTTAATACGCTATAACACGAGATCTAGTAGTTTTCATGCCCTGCAGCGAGCTCTTCTAAGGGCCCCAAGTCGAGGGAGTTGTATGTTCTTCGTAAGCCGACGAAAATCAAGCAAGATGAGATTATTCAACAAAGAAGATGAAAGAGGATGAACGGACATCATCCCACAGACGTAGTATGCTTTATCCAGCCCGTCGCCGGTTTTATACAGTTTAGATGAACGCCTTATGCTCTGGCACCCCCAAGAACCTTGGCACGTACTATGGGCCTTTAGAAAAATAATTATATATTAGGAGGCGGCGGGTGCTTGCACAGCTTTAGTGTATTAAACGACAGTATATATTTTATGCCGATGGTAGCGGCTTGAAATACAAGATGTCAATGACCGAATGTATAGCAAAATAACATATAAAACAAAATTCAACCATGAAAGCAATATGGTTACTCCAACTCTGCCTTGTCGCCTTTCCTATCACTTGTTTGTCCCGGTAATCCTTCGAGGGAATATTAAGCTACCGAGTATAGCTTGTCTGGATGAATCTGCCCTAAGGCCTGTGATGGATATGTGAGAAGAGTCTATAGGAATAAGGAATTGTTACTCACAGATGTCGGAATGCTCGTACTGCTGTTCTCTCATGGACATCGAAACGGCCTTTACTGCGCCGGGGCTGGGCCTTTTCCTTGTGCCTATCGTCCAACGATTATTAACATCGGCGTCTTTCAGCTCCTTTTGGTGGTGGTTGGACACGTACTTCCTGTTTGCAAACGAGTGTTAGGTGACTTTACGAATGCTGACCTCTGGGTTCATCACCTACCAACTATAGAATTTGAACATTCATCAGCTGTTCTAGTCCAGCGCTATTGTCCGTCGATATTGCATAATATCTCACCTTCTGTATAATTGATAGCTATTAGTGTATGTCCAAAAGATATGCCTATTTGCAGCAAGGGACTTTGTTCCTACTTACTTTCTGTAGTTTGAAAAGAATAAGTTACCTCGTTCACAGAAGGAATCCCACAAGTCAATATATGTTAGGTCACAACTTACATGCTATACCCAAGCTGTCAGTATCTATAATACTTATGATGAGGGTGTACTTACATCCTAGGCACCCAGCATAGTTAGCAGAAGTCATAAGCTTATCGATCTTCGCGGTGTAATCATGTACTTGCCTCCTAAGCCAAGCTGTCAGTACGGATGTTGAAATATGTTTGTTTTGCAATGGCACCTACAATCTGGGTAATTCAAGTAATGCTGCTATTAGCCACGATAAATAGATCGCTTGTTGACAGTTAAAACTTACATCCTGTTTCAAGGATTGCGTCAATCACATATTCAGACTTTACCTCACAGAGCCACTTACAAGCTATTCACCCCAATGTCATCCATCAGTTCTGCTATCATCTCTTATTCTTCCATGAAATTTCTAGTGTCGCAATTGTACTTACTCCCTAACGCAAGATTAGCTCTGTACTTTTGTAATGTAGATGTAACATCACTCACAAGCTATACGCTCCATTGGTTAATAATGATTCTTTATTTAGCTGCAAATCATCCTCGTAGCAAATATGACTCACAACCTATATCATGCATTGTCGTTAAAGATATGTTCGTTTGAAACTGAAAGAACCAGGGTACTCACATCCTATGTAAAAGAAATGGCATATTAGCCCTGTTGATAGGGATTAACCTGTCTCTAATATATTAATTGCACCTACAAGCTGTACAGTAATGTTAGTCTTGAAGTATTGTGGACCACATGGAGAGGTACTTACACCCTGTAATACCGAGGAGGTTAACAATAATTTTAGCGAACCTTTATTCTTTAAAGGGTGCTCACCAACTACGCGTGGCAAAAGTTTGTCAGCCATGATCTCTTTTTCAATCATCCAGGGAGATATGACTTACATCCTTTTAGTATCGAGCAATCATCTGGTATCAGCCTCAATGCTTCTAACCGCAGGGCTACATGGTACTCACAAACTATTTTGTCAATCAAGGTCAGCTCAGGCAATTTTGTGTTCCTTCCCGGGGATTGTAGTCTACTTACTCCCTAAGAAAATGTTAAGATCATGATGTCACCACATTTAACTCGTAGAACTTCTAGAGACTTACAGCCTATTGGGTTTAGTGAATGTTAAACTTTGGTGATCAACGAGAATTTGTATACAAGGCCCACTCACAAGCTTTCGTTAAAGGCATGTTAGCGCTGCATCTAGCTAGCGATGTATTTCGACAGGACTAGCCACATACCTTCTATTCAACAGTTAGGACTGACAGCTGAACAAAGTCAAGAATGTAAACGCTTTCAAGGATTGGTTGACTTACTACTTTGTCGCTTTCACCCTGGGGAGGCGTTGCAGCCATTCCGATGCCTAACATCATGAGAAGAACAACGACGGAAAATGTCTTCATGTTGGTGGGATATCCTAGTGGTAAGGCCTAAGTAAATCTGAGTTATAACAAGCAAACGAGGTAGTAAATTCGGTTGATCAAGTGGGCTAGTAAGAGAGCGAGGAGACCACGTCCAGTGTTGTTGAATTATACACAACAGTACCTACAGTACCTATACTTATATGGCTCCTAAAACTGGATAACTAGCTTTTTAGGGTACAGGAACGGTCAAGCGTGGGATAGGAGCTAGTGAACTTTGACTGAAGGCATTTTTGCGATATCAGGTCTCTGAAGCACAATTAGTGTCAGAATGACAACGTTCGGATATCAGTTCCGTCAAGGCTCACAATCCATGTTCGAAGTCTTTTCGTCACAGTTAGTCAATGTGCTCCAGCGGATACTCGATGGAAGATCTATGTTACGCCACATTGCTGTCCAGGGAAGCAAGGGGTTAGTCCATCTCTTTGTCGTGTCCTGAAAGATACAAAAGTTACTGCATGCAGAAAGAAGAAATCAATGCAGGCTCTTCACACTGAGCTCACATGCGGACCTCTTTGCTTAATCGGCAGGCGGTTCAATATTAGGATATGCATGGAGGGCCGCTGCAGATTAACCGAGTAAGGGGTCAGTGATGACCGTCAAATTGTATTGCAGTTATGGGGTAATAGCAAATAGTAAAATACATCCTAACTAACTACATATTTAAGCTTTGGTTTGACGGTGGGCACTATGTTGCAGTATGGACCAGGGTGAAGGGTAAAGGAAAGCTTACTGTATTCTGACGTCCATTGTTCGGTGGATCGATGCATGATCCACCCCTTGCATGGAAGGGATATCCCTTGTGGACCCACAGTCCACGAAAGGTAAGCTAATCTATTTTCAATCGTTTCCAATCTTGCCAGTCGAAGCGAAGCCTAGCCTAACATGTTAAGCGCGGGTAGCTTGGTCACATACGGTTTGCGTGGGGTGCAGGGCAACGATAGGTAACTGGTCACATCTTCATCTCCCTTCACAGTAGTACGGACCTCTGAGAGAGACTACCAAAGATAGGTGTTTTGTCCAAACCATGCAGCGCCGGATTGATACGAGTAAAGCGGTGATACTCAGTCGAGGTGAATTATGTTAGGTTACCTAGGATACACATGAGGCAAACAAACACCCCGCGAGACACACGCATCATATTTTAGAATATCTACTGATGACTATCTGTATCCTACCAAACTATTCCTATCACATGGATTATATACGTGCTCCTTTCACCAAGCAGTAGCTGTTGCCAAAAGCTTTCTCCATTTGCTACTTTTTTGTTTCCCTCTGATAACCCCCGTGAGTTCATAATCTATTTGGCCAGTTTTGAACACGCAATGGCTACACCCGAAGATATAACAATTGGTAACCTCAATGGCAATTGGGTTATGGTAAGAGTATATCGCACGTGATTTGTTCTTGCCCTACGGATCCTAGTTTGTGCTATGTTTATAAAGATGACATATACTTACATCATGCAGAACAAAGGTTTGTCGGGCGAGACAGACCCTATTCTGAAGCTGGTAAATGCGCTTTTTCATGTCTACATCCATTAATTGGCAGGAGGGGTGAAGGGAATAGCTAATGGTTCCTCGGTCACATTTAGCAAGGGGTCCCCTGGCTACTTCGCAAGGCTATGGCGGCCGTGACACTTTACATCAACATTACCACGTACCAGGCACCTCAGCCTGAGACCGGTGAGCCGGTAATAAACATTGACTTCAACCAAACCGCGGGCGGGAAGCTGGGTGGTACGACTGAGAAGCGGACATTGAGCTGGGAAATCAAAGAGCACAAGGACTACATCTTTGGTGAAGTTCAAGGTCAGAGCGAGTTTGTCCATGGTTCTCCAGATAGTGGAGGTCACATCCGACCAGAGTTTGAATTGCACACCAAGGTAGATAACGCACAAGAGGTCAAGACGTTCCTACGGGGTGAGAATCACCTAGATTCTCCCGATGGAGGAGGATTCATATGTGAAGGTTCCGAGGGGGCTTGGGTACATACTTTTGAACGCAGTGTCTCTTCTGGCTGGACAGCTGAGCAGGTTTGTTATCCTGATGACCCGTTATTCATTTTCCAGAGATGGCTGGTGAAATTTATATTCTTGACAGTTGAACTGACTCGCGTTTGGGCTCAGATTTGGGGGTTTGAATTGATCGGCAATAAACGCCACTTCACACGTCGGATAGTTGTTGCCAATGCTGGAGGACGATACTTGTGTCTGAGGCTTGTGTTTGACTATGAACAACAAAAGTGAGCATTTAGTGGTATTGATCGAAAGCATATCAACCGAGCTTGAACAGCCGATCCGCTTCAGACTATGAAAATGCGGGGATAGGCAAGCCATGGTCTACATGTGTACTAGTGGTATCCTTAGTTGTACTATATTAAGCTTTGCAATAAGGAAATAAGTACATACGACCATAGGGTGTGGAGAACAGGGCTTCCCGTCCGCTCAGCCGTACTTAAGCCACACGCCGGGAGGTTAGTAGTTGGGTGGGTGACCACCAGCGAATCCCTCCTGTTGTATGTTTTTTTTATATTTTGTTTAATTTTGGTGTTATTCTTGACAATATATGTCATCGTCATGAAGGCCAGGATGCAGTTCGCTTGTTGTCTATTTCAACGGCAGTAATGGCGGCTTCGCTGAGTTGTTTAGGCGAGTTTGAGGCATTTATCATAGACATCCGTTATCCGACCAATCTATCAATATGAACTCTAAAGCCAAGCCACAGTATAATCTACCATCCCTGCCCCATGAGTCTTGTGCAGGGAACAAAAAACAATTGTGGAGAAGTGGCGCTCTCTCAATATTCCGAACCCCAGACCTTGTTCCACGCCACGTTCCCCGACTTCGGGGGGTTCCGAGATTGGCCCTGATCGGGAGTCTAAATTCTATGGCCCAGATCTCCCTCCTTGAAGGGGTCTACTTGGATGATCCTGGTGACTCGGGGATTCTTAGTAAGAGCAGGATACTCCCAACCTCCCCATACCGTAGTAGCCGGAAAAGCAGTCCCATCCAACCCTGATCGGGTGAAAAAGTATACTTCGCCCTGGGCTGTCTCAGCAAAGGCTTGAGACAATCGACGTCCAAACCGATCGATCATTGATAGTGTCTTGGAGTTGCCTATTTGGGCCCTTGACCATCTTTTATTAGTAACACGATCAATCGCAAGCCCTTCGCGTTGGGTCGTTTTCTGAATATACTTTTTTAGTGTTGAGTCGAGAGTGTGACTCCATGCCCGCCATCAAGACCGCTATAAAATAACCCATCACCTTTCCAGATTTGACTGTATTCGAGTATATTCGTCACAAGGTCTTCAAGCTTCGGAACATCATCAAGCACCCTGTATTGAGGTTTGCCCCAATTCTTGAGACATTTTAGCCCCGGTGCGCGCTTGCACGCCGCCTGTGAAGCTGCGTCATTTTTACCCCAAGTGCTTTCAAGCGCTTCATCAAGCTTGGCTTGGTTGGCTGCCTTGAGCCCGGCATCTTCCACAATTTTTGCACCTTCATTAGGAACATGGAGAACTTCGACGGGCGTGGCGCCGTTGTTGATTATGGATTCCCTTGCACAGGGTGGTCGTTGGGCTTGGGCGATTGAGCCTGTTCTCCCCACGGATAGTGTGCATCACCGGCGGCCTTCCGAGCCTTGGCTGCGTGTTCCGCAGCCACCGATTCATACTCTGTGCCTTTAGCTTTGTCGGCAAATTTCGCAGCTTTCTCTGCAGCCTCCGCTGCCTTGACGATGGACTCAACTGCATCTGCAGATTTTGCGGCGACCTCTACAGCTTTCAAGGCGATTTCAGAAGCTTTTATCGTTTCTGCAAGCTCCCCAACCCCAGGGAGTGCCAGAAGCATGTCGAGAATTGTTGGATGCTGGATCATATTCACACCAATGCCCAAGACGAAAACAATGGGTCGTCAGACGGGTGTTTAATGCCGTCATCGATGCAGGTTTGGATCTTCTGCCTTGCAAACGATGGGACTAGGTTGTTATAAACCTAGCCTTCTGCCTTGCCCACATCCTTGATGACATCTCCTATCACTGGTATGTCCTCCAGACCCCAAAAAGATGATATGAGTACATCTACTTGATGAGTATTACATATGGTCTCATTTGGCTAATATCATAGACTGAATAACTTTAGCCCAATTTATACACCTAGTAGTGAGAATGAACCTTTTCTATTAAGTTCATGCCTGATATATACGCAAATTATATATTACCAGGTTGGAACAAAACCTCCTACATGGAGGTAGGGCTGGACTGCCTTACTAACCTTACTTACATGGAAACTTAGTGGCCTTGGAACTATGATAGTATTTTACAGTTAACTACAGTGACTGCCAACCCTATCCACAGCTTGTATACTACTAATATTCTTATATATTTCTCTATGAAGTCATATGTAATTGGTTCTTTCTTGAGCCTTCAGAAAGAACCTGTATCGTTTCATTACTAGTACTTGAATTGCCAATTCAGCTTTGGATAGCAGATTGGCAATATCTAAGTCTGTCTACCCAAATTTCTCATCACTACATTGTCAGTAATCCGAAAATCTCAAGACTTAGATGAAGATCCTATTGAGCTAAATTTTGTTCGACTACATCGTTATAGTTAAATTTGCTATGCTGAATCAAGGCATTACTATTGCATATTCTAACCTTTTGGAATTGATTAAGAAACAACAAGCGTGGATTGTGCAGTAAGGGGAAATTATGTATTCACGCACCCTGGGGCATGTTCATAACCAAAATTCCGGCCAACATAGTCCACCACAATTATATGTGACAATGTTTCCCGTAGGGTCTTCCCATCTCACCGATTCTTTTAGTTGTCCCCATCTGTCTTGAGTATGTACTCGCCACGTCACAATCTCACTGGAGTACATCGTACCACATCGGCAGATCTCGTGATCGGCAGCCTAGAGGGCTTAGGTTTAAAGTGCATTAGCGAGGGCGCATTCCTTCTTATTAGGGAATAGGATCGTCAGAAACACTGATCGACTCCCGCTACCAAAACCCACTTGGTAGTGGACCTTCTTGCCCCCGTTTCTGGAAGGGGGATTCCTCGTGCCCTCCCTGCAAAACTAAATGCCGGAAGGGTCAGTATGACCTTATTGTTGCCGCTCCTTGAGCATTGTTGTTATTTGTATTCCCCGCTGCCATTCCCTGAATATTGGCTCTTAAAATATTAGCGAGTAATCTCATCATTTAGTTGTTTTGCAGAGAGCGTGGGATTGTCAACATGGGCGAAGCCACCGAACCGACCAAGGTACCTCTTTGGCGCCTGATATTCGACCAAGGCTTTATCACCCAGCAAGTTCTTAATCACGACTATAAGGGCGCGGGCAGTGACGAGAGTCCCTTTGAAGTTACCTGGCTTGAAAATGACTCTAGCAATCCAATGCGTCTCTTCGCTGTGTTCAGGTGGTATCTCATGTTTCTGGTCGGTATGCACACACTAGCCGTTGCCCTCGTTTCCTCCGCTTATTCGGGGAGTATCCTTGAGATTACCGAGGATTTTAATATCAGTGAGGAAGTTGCATTGCTTGGAATATCAATGTTTGTCATCGGATTTGCTGTCGGCCCCTTGATCTGGGCACCTCTCAGCGAAATATATGGTCGGCGATACATCATGATTATTAACGCTGTTGGCCTGACGGCCTTCACAGCTGGAGCGGCTGGGTCAAGGAATCCATGGACCCTAATCATTCTTCGTTTCCTCGGTGGAAGTATGGGATCTGGTCCCTTTGCAGTCTCTGGCGGCGTCCTTGCTGATACCTTTCCTACCGTTACCCGAGGCCTGGCGAGTGGACTTTACTGTGCCGCGCCATTTCTTGGCCCAACCCTCGGACCTATTGTTGGGGGATTTCTGTCCGAGTCCGCTGGATGGCGGTGGGTAGAGGGTCTGGTGGCTGTCTTCTCAGCACTTGTCGGGGTTGTTGTCTTCCTCACTCTGCCTGAAACCTACGCCCCAGTGCTGCTGAGAAAGCGCGCCTCGCGCCTCTCTGCAATCACTGGAAAAGTCTACCGGAGTAAACTAGAAATCGAAAAGGGAAAGGCATCAACGTCGAAGATCCTCAAAGTGGCTCTCTCCCGACCATGGATCCTTCTTTTTCGGGAGCCTATCGTTCTTCTCCTAACTATTTACCTTTCTATAATCTACGGAATCCTCTATCTTCTCTTCGCAGCCTATCCCATCGTTTACCAAAAGGAGAGAGGGTGGAGTGAGGGTATGAGCGGCCTCGCATTCGTTGGTGTCTTATTAGGCATCGTCTGCTCTACCATTGCGACATTCCCTAATTATTATCTATATAAAAAGAAGGCGCTCGCGGCGGGCGGTCGCATCCCACCGGAGGCTCGTCTGCCTGCCTCTTTTATTGGCGCAATTTCTCTCCCCATTGGCCTATTCTGGTTCGCATGGACCAATTACCCTTCCGTGCATTGGATGGCCTCCATCGCAGCAGGTGTGCCTTTCGGTTTTGGCATGGTAATGGTCTTCCTTCCCGTGCTGAACTATTTAGTCGATGCCTACACTATCTATGCTGCCTCTGTGATCGCTGCAAACGCTGCAATGCGATCTATCTTCGGTGCCGCTTTCCCTCTTTTCGCCGGGCCTATGTACAAAGCTCTCGGGATACACTGGGCCTCGTCTCTCATTGCCTTTTTGGCCCTTGCGTGTGTACCATTACCATTTCTTTTCTACAAGTTTGGTCCTGCCATTCGGTCAAGGTGCCACTACGCTGCTGAGTCGGAAAAGTTTATGAACGCTTTGTTCGCAACGCCTGCTCAGAGGCCTATTGAAAAGATCGGAGAGTCCCAGGGCAGAGGGGACAGAAACAATGAGAGTGAAAGCCAAGAGCATGTCTTGAGGCCGACAATGACTAGAAGGATGAGTGATCCTGGAACGAGCCTCGATTCTCTCGACAATCGGTGAAGGCGTTATGCTTTTCTTTTCCAATGTTCCCATTTTTCCTTCTTTCTTTTTTTTTTAAAAAAAAGCAAAAAGGTATTAGTATTATTTAGATTTGCTTCCTGTCTATATACTCCATTGTATCGCTCTAATTATTTGACTTAATATGTACACCTGGCATCAAGGCAGCCTATGAATGTACAACTGTCAGGGATCGTTTAGGGACTTTGTCAGGCTGCCTCGCAAGAATTAATTCCATGGACACAGTGCATCATTGATGCTGTATCAGTTGATCACTATTTATGCTCATTTGAACCCGGTGCTGCAGACTACTATTGTATTATTATGACACTATCTTTGTGCTGCATCAAACTAGTGTAAGGTAGGAAGTGAAGGTCTCTAATGAGATGATCGACATGGGAGTTGGAACTAATATATGACTACTTCCACGGCCTGAAATGACCCATCACCTGCAATGAATATGACAAGTCTTGACGCCCGGCTGATAACATAAAAGAGAAAATTTAAAATTCTAGTTTAGCCTTTATGGAGACTCCGGTGAGGGATATCCTAGGAATGGAAGAAACAGGACATGGTTATTAAGACATTAACGGAAGTGTCTCAGTCTCCTCCGTGGATACATCATCAAAACATCCATATTTTGAATGTATACCCTGGGATGGGAAGACACCTATATACCTTATGTGCTTCACACCAGTATCTAAATGCTCTAAATATAATAATCTATTTGTTTTGCAGTATTCACCCTCGATCCCAAGGGACCACACGCACAAAGCGACTCAGCAGAGTATAGGATGCGGCAATTCTTTCAACATAATACCTGATGGCGTCCGGTGGAATACGAGGCATTGTAATAAGATCAACCCAGTCACCTTCAGGAGCGAGATGAAATTGCCTGATACTTGCGGTAGGTGGTCGCTGCAGCACTGTGATCGGACTCCCTGTTTTGAACTTGATCGGGATCCCCCGAGCGGTGACAAGATCTCTCAAAAGTGCTGCATTGTCCCTGCACCAGCTCCAAGCGCTTCTCATGAATGATTTCGGATATATGCTGTGAAATAGCCATGTCTCGAAAATGGCGCACGGTTCAGTCATATTCGGGAGAACTGTCGCAAGAGATGGCCGCAGACTACTTCCGTGAACCGCACTCTTGCCTCCGGCGACGGTTGCTCCTGCATTGGTGAGACCGTTTTTCACTGTGGCCTCGATTGGGGGATGTCGTGGATTGAGAAGCTGTATCCGTCTTCCTGGACGGTTGTCAGTTAAAGTTGTTAGTAGGTTAAATTTCCGTGTCGCGTCTATATGTAAAAGCCCAGGGACCTTCATCAGAAGTTGCGAGATTGCCCCAAAGGATCAACCCGACTGTTAATCTCCCTCATAGACGCAACGACTATAAGGGCTAGTGTTGGCCCGTCTCTACGGCAGATATAATATTCAACGGCAAGCTAGTTGTCATCTATAACTTGCAAGTACTTGAGTCCTAAGACGTCTGCCACCATGGAAGAAAGTTCCGAGTCTAGGGGCGACGCCACGAGTAAGGGCTTATGGTCTGGTAAATGAAGTGCGCAATTCCTGGTATAGAGCTCAAGTCGCAAATAATGTCACTTCGTCCCGGCTAAAGATATAGCCAACAGGTCTGGGTCACCAACGCGAACGCCTTTGACTTTCACGACCTGTTTCTCGAACTGCTTGAAGTGAAGTGGCCGGCTGGGGTCGATGTGATCCGGTAAATTCGCATTGTTACTATGCTACGGTAGTCCTGCATCGCGAAGCACCCTAGCCGTATCTATCCACAGCTCGTCAACAACAGGACTGAAGGGCCTGGGGGTTTGCGTCGCCCACCAGGAAAAGAGCGATGTGGCTGTTCGCAATGTATCTGGCTGAATCTTTAAATGCGGTTGGCTCATCTATCGGTCCTTTCCGGTGATGAATTCCTGCTCCATGTGCACGGGGATGTTGACCTGCCCTCCACCTCGCTCTCTAAGCATCGAGATCATGGGTTATATGGGGCTGACTTCCTTCCTTAAAAGACGAGGCAGATTAGACAGTGGATTTCAGTAGAAAAGAAAGCCTTTCTTGGCGTACGAACTTTGATTTTTTCCAAAAACCTTTATTTTTACCCATGATCCCCATAAATCGGATCGCGTTGAGGCATGCAGGATACAATTCTCATTATCAGTAGTTACACCCTTGCTTTAGCTTTGGTTTTAAAGTTTCCACATATTTGGCAACTAGATTTACGCACGGACCAGCCGATCATCTCCGACAGGCTGGCGATCTGGCTGAGCTGGCATGGATAACCATCTTTTTATGGATTAAACCTTAATTTGTAATTCAAGACAGAGTCTAAACTGTAAAATAACACCACTGAGCATGCAAACACTTTGCATTTGTAAATATAGCAATCTTAAGCGCTAGATATGGGCTTGGGTGCGTGATACGTATGTAGCTTCTATTGGTGGAGCAACAACAATCTCACGTCCACTACTGATTCGCCATTTTACCGAAATCGAATACACTGTCCGCTGATACAAGAGCTCCTTCTAAAAGAATATGGACGTCGTTTGAAGGGGTCCGTCCGCTTCGAGCTGACTGGGCTTTCTTCGATCTACATTTGTTAGTCTAATTGCAGTAATGGGTACTTGGGAGAACACCTTTTTCAGTAGTCGGAACGCATCGGCGTATACAGTATGTACAATGGCGCACAATTGTTTCACATCTATCCGTGCATGGCATGCACCTGTAGATATCATATCACAGTCGGCTCCGCACAATTGACCGCCGCTGCTGGCCACGGCAATAGCTGTGCGGAACCCCTTGAGATACCCATACAAGGTTAAAACCCATACTAGATCAGCAGCCATGTGACCGTTTTCAAAATCTCGGTGGGACTCCCCCCATTGTATAGTCAGTCCATGACAGGGCCGTTCAGTTGATGCCCCCCGAGCCTTTGCTTGAGAATGCCCACAATTGCGTATATGGCTTTAGGCCGGGAGGTGCAGTTTCTCAAGAAGTATCTCGACCTTTATTGGTCGTGAAAATATCTAATTTCACGTCACTACTCTAGGGATACTCGACGTATATTTTCTGTATAGTCCATTAAGAAGCGTTCGTAATATTGCGAGCCCCTTCCCTAATGTACAAAGCATTACTCTTTTGGGTTTTATTTGGTGCTACTCACCTTAAACTTTATTCAGTAAGGTGACACGTCGCAGTACCATAGAACCGATCCACGTAGCAGTTGCTTAATACCTCCAGTCGCAGTGATAGGCACACATAGGCAAAGGCCGCATCCTCGCTCCTTGCATGGATTCCAACAACGGAATTTGGGTAGCTTCGTACAGCGCTATGACCGCAGCACCCATACCTTGGCTGGATCCACCACGGGATAGGAGTGGAATGTGGGGTTAAAACATGATTAGCTAGGTGGCGGTGAGTAAACTAGATCTACAGATTCATTCGATAAGCGGCTTCATGCTTCGTCGACTTGCAACCTTCCAAACATCTTCGTCATCAAGATGGGATTTCCTTTCCAAATCACTGAACATGTCATTGACGGACAGCATATTCGCGAATATCCTCGAGCTACGGCAACGCCTGATATCCCGTTGAAATTGTGTATCAAGGAATACAAGCCGTTGAACAATCTCGATCCTCAGCCCGGCGATGTCACCATCGTTGCGATTCACGGGACGGGCTATCCCAAGGTAAGACTTCCATGAATCTTTTCACACGTCATGACTTATTGACAACATCGTTCAGGAACTGTATGAGCCTCTCTGGGAAGACTTACTTGCCCATACAGCACAGAACGGTGTTCGAATCCGTGCGATATGGATGGCAGATGCTACCAACCAAGGTGCCAGCGGCATCCTTAACGAGCAGCATCTTGGCAATGACCGTTAGTGAGCTAACAAAAACCCTAAAGCCCAAAACTAATAAATCCAAGCCTCTTCATATGACCACAGCCGGGATCTTATCCATATGATCAACTGCTTTCGTGATCAGATGCCGCAGCCTATTATGGGAATCGGTCACAGTCTGGGCGCAGCGCAGCTGTAAGTGATCCTTGCTATTGACTGTAAGGTAGCTATTGATGTCGACCAGACTGTTTGCTTCTATTTTCCATTCGCGGCTTTTCGCCTCTCTAGTTTTTATTGAACCTCACATTACCGACGCTTCCGGCGGAAAAGATGTTGTGTCACTCTTGCAGAAGTCATCCCTAAAACGGGACATATGGCCCTCTCGTGCGGCAGCCATCGAGAAGGCGCGTGGAGCATTCAAAGCATGGGATGCACGCGTATTCCAGCGATGGACGGAGTTTGGATATCGTGACTTACCCACTGCGATCTATCCGACTTCTCCTACACTGGGACAAGATGCAACCCCTCCGGTAACCTTGGCCACGACCAAATATCAAGAGACTATGACGTATATCCGCATGAATATGCGGCGTCACATTCAGCTGGGGCTCTCCGACCGCGATGCTCACTTGGGAGACGAAGAGCCCAGTCCGCCCCACGACGCTCTGGAAGTACCCGACATGTTGGGTCCTTTGGCCCCAGACCAGCGATGTTATCGCCCTGAGTCGATCCTAGCCGCCAAATTGGTGCCACATATCCGGCCTTCAGTCCTGTATGTCAGTGGGTCGCGCAGTCCCCTTTGTCGAGTGGGAACCCATGAAGAACTTGCCAGGAAAACGGGTACAGGGTTTGGCGGGAGTGGAGGGATGCCATACAACCGTGTACGACACGTTCTGGTTGATCATGCGGGTCATTCCGTCCCACTGGAAAGAGTAGATGCCACGGCGGAAGCGGTGGGACTATGGATGCAGGAAGAAGTGCAGCGGTGGCGAGCCGATCAGGCGAGAATAGCATCTGGATGGGAGGGACGATCGTTAAGAGAGAAATCGATGTTTTCCCCGGAATGGTTGGAGACCATGAACAACCTCCAGATAAGGGTCATAAAGTCGAAGATCTAAGTAAAGCCCATAGAACACACTGCATTACTATGGCCCTACTGCTTGCAATGTTCTACTTGAACGGTCTATAACAACGATTTTGATAAAGAATAGGAAAGATGCATGGTTAACGGGTGAGCGAACAACTTCCTCAGAAGGAGAGACGGATCATATGATAGAGCTGGAGGACTGCGAGGTAGATGATTGTTGTCTTATTCAACTATCTGATAAACACAGAAAGCCATTATATGACTGCGCGTCAGGTGACTGATCAGGTGACTGATATCATACAACCTCAGTATTCTCGCATCGATGCTCAATAGTCCATCCTGGCGCTGTAGTAAACACGCTGTGCAACTCGCCAAGGTGTTCACAGTGCCTAAAGAGAATTGTCACATCCACAGGGCGACTCTATCTAAATTTCAAGACCAAAGCCGGTGGAAGCCGGGTTACAAGTCTAGTGCCTAATGTTTTTATTCTCGGCTCCTTTGGTTCCTAGCTATCATAAATAATGCCCTCAGTGCCACGTTATTTGGGGATTCAAGACCTCATTCCTATAGGATATGGCATTTTTGTGAAAAGCTACAGTTGGTCATGCAAAGCTAGGACTTCTCCCATGCGAGGTGGGCTTCTTGGCACTGCATTACGCAAGCCACTAATGGTCGATCCCCTTCACAGGGTAGTATTGCCAATTCCGTTCGCAGTGTAGCCTGTCTCACGCCTCCCCACAGCCACGCTACACTCCAGATTGTTGGTTCGTGATCAGACCAACTCAACACACCGATTTATCCTGATGTGCATGCCACCGCTCGGTGGTAAAATTCCTAACCTTTCGAACTTGCAAGGAAGAATTCGCGTATACTGACTGCCCCTTCCACTGCACCATACCTGTTGGGTTACCCCTCCCCGTCGACATCATGCTGGCGGTCGTGGCACCCGCGCTAGCGGCCCTATACATGGGCTACATCGTTCTCCGGTTCATTCAGCAACGCTACAACCAGCGCAGATATGCCAAGTCTCACAATTGCCAGCGTCCTCCACAGGCAGATTCAGGGTTTTTCGGTATCGCAAATTATATGCAAATAAAGAAGGCCGCCAAAGAGAGCCGTTGGGTCGAGTACATGGCGGACCGCCACGGTATCAATGGAACCACGTTCCAACAGATCATTCTAGGACAACAACTGACGTCGACTATTGAGCCTGAGAATATCAAGGCGCTCCTGGCTACCCAATTCAACGACTTCTCTCTAGGAACTAGACACAAACAGTTTTATCCTCTTTTGGGAGATGGTATTTTCACGCTCGATGGTGCGGGTTGGTCTCATGCGCGAGGGCTTCTCCGACCGCAATTCGTTCGGGATCAGGTGTGAAAATAATCTTGATAAAGACATTTTTTGGAGTTGGTTGCTAACGTTGTCTGAGGTCGCTGATTTGGATCTGCTCGATGATCATGTCACTCGGCTGATTGAGCTGATCCCAAAGGATGGGTCGGCATTTGATATTCAGCCTCTTTTTTACCTCCTGACCATGGACTCGGCTACGCATTTTCTCTTTGGAGAGTCCGTCGGCTCTATGGCCTCCCAGGGCTCCAGACTTCTTGCCCACTCTTCAGTCAAGAATAGCGAAGGCTTCGCAGAGGCGTTCAATACATCGCAGAAATGGCTTAGTGCGAGGTCTAGAGCAGTTGACCTTTACTGGATGATTAATCCAAAAGAGTTCTGTGAGGCTAATAAGCGTGTACATGAAGTTGTTGACCATTATGTACAACTGGCGCTCGAAAGCAAGAGACGCCCAGTGAAAAATGAGAATAAGAGATTTATCTTCGCCGAAGCGCTCGCTGAAGAGACTGACAACCCGAAAGTTCTTCGGGACAACATGCTTAATATTCTTTTGGCGGGTCGGGACACAACAGCTAGCCTGTTGAGCTCGACTTTCTTCTTCCTATCCCGCCATCCCCTTGTCTGGAATAAACTTCGCCGAGTGGTTATTGAGACTTTTGGAGATACCCAGAGTCCTCGCGGTGAGATTACACAGTCGAAGCTGAAGGATATCCCTTATTTGCGATATGTCTTGAATGAAGGTAGGTATCTCTATATTGACGAATGATATTATCAGGAAGCTGAAAATAGAAGTCCTTCGTCTGATGCCACCGGTACCGATAAACTCCCGCGTCGCCGTCAAAGATACCTCTCTACCTCTTGGAGGTGGACCCGACGGACGATCACCAGTCTTTGTGGCGAAGGGCGAAGTTGTGATATACAGTGTCTTTGCCATGCATCGACGAAGCGATTACTATGGGCCGGATGCTGAGACCTTTCGTCCAGAGCGATGGGAGGAGGACGGCCGCCATGGCTGGGAGTATCTTCCATTCAATGGTGGTCCACGAATCTGCCTTGGTCGTAAGTTGAACGCTTTCTGTCGGGGTTAGAGAATAATATTAAAACGTCCACAGAACAATATGCCCTCACTGAAGCGAGCTACACTTTGGTCCGCCTGATGCAGCACTTTGATGCATTAGAAAATGCGGATCCGCTCTTAGTGAAGCCTATCATAGAGAATAATCTTACCATGTCGCATGGCCAGGGGGTCAAAGTCCGTGTTCACCCTGTTGGAGCAGCCTAAGTCACCCGACAAAATTTGTTTGTGTCGAGGACTTTGTGATGAGTGTTTGCACATTCTATGTTCATTAGGGCGACATTAATGTCTCCTGACACATCAATTTCGTTACATCTTTTGTATTTTTTGGCGGTGATACAAAATTGCAAAAATGTCGGCTGGGCTGAACTAGTACGTTTTGGAAAAGGTGGGTAATCCGAATAGGAGACTATGAGGGGTGAAACGCTCAAATTGAGTAGCTTTGAATCGACACCAAGTGCTGCAGTTCAAAATTGATTCTTGAAATCGAAGCGAACCTTTTCAATAAGTGTACAGAAGGTCTCTGCGAATGCCTCCAATCTTGAGCCACTGGGTAATTTCCCAATATCAAAAATCATTCTATAATTTTTTGAGTCTTATTCTTACTCCAATATTACGCCTTTGGATCAATCTTGGGCAGGGTTATCGACCAATATATTTACCCTTCTCATTTAGAATATGTAATAAGAACCAGTGAGATATATACGCTGGTCCAGCATGTATATGTATCCCCGTTGCAGTGTATGCCATGTTGAGTACTCAAATCAAGCCAACGTAACCCGACTAGCAAATGGAGCTAGCGCGGCTTTGGTCTTCTCGCGCTCTGCCATTCTCTTCCAATACGCCTCCACATTCAAACGACCAGGAGAAAGCACCCACGGCGCAACCTGATCGACCATCTGCTTCATCAGTCCAAAGAAATGGATATCCGCCGCCGAGAATCGATCGCCACACAGATATGTTTTGCCCTCAAGTTCGTCATCAAGAAGATTCAGGAATTGGTTAATCATCACTTTCTGAGTAACACGAGCCTCAGGGCAGGGTATACGATTGCCCTTGTAGAAGTCCATGGTAGCGGGATCGTTGCGGCACCACGCGATCAACGGCTGAGCAATCTCCAAATCCATTCTTCGAAGCCACATTCGCGTTTCAGCGCGCTCGAGCGCGGTTTCTCCGAATAGTGACTTGCCGCCTTTGGCTACTTCGTCGAGGTAGTCGCAGATTGCGGTAATTTCGGTAAGGATGGAGTCGTTGCCAATACGGAGGGCGGGTACTTCGCCTCGAGGGTTGATGTTGCGATATGCTAGTCTTCGGTTCTCGAGTTTCATAATATCAATTTGGTTGACGTTGAGGTCGAGTCAGCCACGTTCTAGGATAAAGAGTCGGACAACGTAGGGATTTGGGGCCGGGGCATCGTAAAGCGTCAACGTGGAATCCATTGTGAGAATGGAAGAAATAGGGTGTGTAAAGTATTGTAATATCGCAGATGGTTATAGCAAAGTATGACGCAAACGTAAAACTTGAGGATTGGAAGTATACACGGGCAGAGAGATATATATATATACGGACCAGAGCTCCTGCCTTGGCGAAAATTGCCATACTGTGTCGGAGAACGGGAGTTCGGCTTTAGTAAATTAACTCCGTTTCGTTTCAGACTTATAGTGGGATAATGGCAACCTAGTCTGAGCGTATCGATATGTTGGTTATAGCTCAGCGTGGTAGAACTTAGAAGAGTACTGGCTCGACGCTGGATCCAATGATATTGTTTCTATCATGGAGAATGGTCGGAAAACAAAACGAGCTAACCTGCATATCGGACGTGCCGCAAAGAATTGACCGAACGTTGGGTTAGCGTCGAAATTAACCTTGTTTGGCATGGGTTTGAATTCAAGATCCAACAAGCAGTATCAAATAGAGAAAAGTGGGAATCGGCCAGTTCATTGTAAATTCATGCGTGGAATTAAGGATCGGATATAAAGGATCCATTTCTCCTCAGCCCCTCTGTAACCTTCTCGGCAATTCGATTCTCTGAACATTAACCCTAACTAATCTAATTTGGTCGCTGGATTATGCTAGGCATTGAATGCTATGCAAAGTGGATCAAGAATATTTCAAGATAGAAAAAAGCGGATTGAGAACTAGAATACTGCATCTCGATCCCCGAGAGTTTGTCACTTGGGGAAGTGCCAGAAGTCTGGCATAGTGACACATAATTATGAACAGCGTGTCCCCCGTATTCAAGTGCAAGTGGAAATTAACTAAATAACATACCATGTGTCATGCAATGATAAAGACAAATGAATAAGGAAAAAGACATTGAACTCGATGGGTTTATTCTATCTTATTCAATTGAAAGCGTGCAACCCATGCCGAAAAGAGCACCTTGTTCAAAATTATATCATATCTGATTACGCCATTAGGTTCAAGCCCACCGGAACTTAACGGACTTCACGAACGTCAACAACACATACACCTTCCTCTCCCACGTCTAGCCCCCCATTGAGTACGGACTCCTCTTTCGTGGTTGGCCTTTCCTATATTAGGACCAGATTTATTCTCACGTTCAGCAGCGGACGCCATGTGCGAAACGATGAACAACCTGGCATTGGCAATGAGCCAGAAGGCCATTCCTATTCGAACCTACTGCTCAGATGTACAGCTGAAGGCCATCGGGATATATAGAGTCCTCACAATTGCGGTAATGTACGCCTCCAGCACGTGTGGCATGCTTTTAACGTCTATGAGCTGACTGAGTCGCTTCAGCTTTGCCAAGCACAAAGCAGTGGAATACCGTTGTAGCAGGAACGATGTTTGGCCAACTGAACACCCAACTAGATGACCGGATCAAGAACAAAACCTAACTGCATTTTCCAAGGGTATCCCGCCTTCAATATTTGCTATCAGAGGTAACGGGAGTACGGCGATCTGCATTCACTGAAAAGATCAATTTGATTGTACTGTTCTTCAACACTGCGACTTGATTACTGTTATGGTTTGCGGATATAGGGCACCCTGAATAGTTGTGTAGTCTTCTAAATGGTGCCGTTACAAGAATGTTAAGGTCTCCCAACTATAGAATCTTGTTATAGTGTAAATATTATACTTCTTTGTCTGTTGAATGCTAATCTATGTAAAGGGGCGTGCCGTGTTCGCGCGATGGACAATCCGCCCACAGAAGGTCAAAACTTATAGCGTTTCGCTAACGTCAATGTAAGTAGGGAAACCTGTGTTCTCCTGTGGGCACTTAATCCGATCCAGGCGATTGACTGGGATTTCTACCACCGCGGAGATGACAAGGTAAAAGCTGCAACGTTCAACTATCAGGCAGCGACGGGAAGGTTGATGATGACCGGTGTACTCCCTGTGGTAATGGTGGCACGTTCCGATCCTGCATGGCATCGCCTGAATTGACCGCCGATCAACGCGCGAGGGGATTTTCCAGTAGGGCCTCCTTCTTGTTTGTTCTTGTTAATGAGACATCTTGGACCCAGAACGACTGAACCTTTACATAGGAGAGGGCAAGAATGGATTAAGTGGTCTGCGGCTAGCAGTCCGAGGGTAGGTACATATAGGATAGTGCAATTATGGTTCCTTTCATAATCAATCCTAATATAAGTATAATCATTTGAAGTCATATATTGAAGCTGAATACTGGTACATGGATTTCTCTGATTGCAGTACATGATTTAGTTTCAAGTTGCACACTGAACCAATGTCTAGAGATATTCAGAGTATTTTGAGCAGTGTATGTTTGCAGTATGACTGACTATACAGACGTGTTGATGTTGCTTTTCTGGGTATCAATGTGAGTGAAACTATAATGGAAAGCTCGATCGCTCATGGTGAAGACCAATATATGTGTTGATGTTTCACAATAGCTGGTGCTGTATCTGGACGGAGGAGAGAGCAGCTCAGATACCAAATGGGATAGAACGATGAGGGAGGGGGCTCTGTGCTTGGGCTCTCTCGCTCCGTGGCTTGGTTCTTATGATAACTCCCGTGGACAGCAGAGCGTCTTTCGGGTTGTGGAGCCGTTTAATTAGCCAAGTCCACTTTATCTTATGCACCAAGTATGTGGCACATTTGCATTAGGACAAGTATACTCTTGGGTAACGAGACCGGCTATGCGTTTCGAGCCAAGGGTACGTGAGGGTGAAGGGGGATAGTATAGTAGGTCTATCGACCCCACATTCCTGGGTTGTTCGGCGAAAGTTGTAAAAACTGACCAAAGTCAAGGCCGTGCAAGCTCGGTACGTCCGCGACTAAACCCTCCAACCATGACACTTCGTCGGAGGTGGGAATCATTGGTTGAACCGGGGACTCAGTGGTGGAGGGCTCGTGGTGATCTTCCAATAGCCCGCTGAGCAACCTGGTGTCTGAGCGCCGGCGGCGCTGGTATAGAAGAATGAGTAGACGCGCAGTGCCGTACGCCTCCCTCATAGTCTCGGTATCGTAGGTTGCAGAAACCAGTTTCAGTGTGTCCATCGCTTCTGGCAGAAGCTCTAATGATGCACTCGTGTCCATCTCAAGGAGAATACTAATCATCTGAAATGGGACATTGGCGACATGTTGCCACGGTGAACAATCCGAGGCCATCCGACGCGCGGCCCCGAGGCTTCGCTTCAGTTGTTCAACAACTCGCTCCATCGTAGCTGGCGAGGTCATGAGGTTTCTCATATGTAAGCGCCGGAGAAGACAGAGGACCAGATTACATTGAGCGAGGATAGATGGTGGCTGCGTGTGGTTACGGCTTAACGTCTGCAGCAAGAACTCTTCGATCTCTTCGTCTTGTCGTCGATTCTCAGGGCCCAGGCTGGTGGAAAGCGGTAGGAGACCGAGAAGTTCTACCGTGAAATCGCCTAGTCTAGGCGACGGCAACGCTACAGCCTCATGAGGGAACGAGACCCTTGAGAGGCCCAGGTCGTACGAGATCCAGAGATTTTGATGTTGGGCGACTCCAATCAGCCGTTGCCGAATGTCGAGATCATCGGAGTCGCATGAGGAGATTTGGTGGAGCTTAGAGGCTTCGATAAGATGCATCAAGGTGGAGCTTGCAATCCACGTCGGGTATGGTGGGGCGGTCATGCGCATATAAATCACCCGGAGTGCCCACGCGGTCACCACTTCAACTGATGGGGCTGCAGAACCAATGTGTGTGTCTGTTATAGAGCGTGTAAGTTCCACCAGGTGGGCTTCGGTGATGTTGATAGTAACCTCGGAGAAGAGCGCCCCAAGAGCGGCAACGCCCGCCAGCACGCCGTCATACGAATCACCCTCTGCCGATGACTGCCAACGCGCTTCCAAGCGGCGAAAGAACATCGCAGAATCGATGAAGCCATAGCATGGATCTACCTTGGCAAAGTAGACATTGGCCAGGTTCTTCATATGGCTCAGCGAGAGAATGTCGACGAGCGGTACAGCCAAGACTGTGCCAGTAGCTAGACCGGACGGAGGATTGCGTCTACCCACATTCCAGCCGAAGAGATTCAATTTGGGCGCGTTTGCCGGGTCCATCTTGAGACCAATCTTTCTGACAAATGCTGCTCCCGAGTTCGCTTCCAGTGATTCGGTGTACGAGCCTGCATGCTCAGGACTCGGTCCAGGAATGGCAGGCAGATCTACCATGATTCCACAGGGCTTCGGTTTCATGCGACGCTCATTTTGGTAGTAACAATCATAGCCCCAACTGCTGCAGGTTGAGCATGGAGACTCTCCATTACATTTCCTTTTCCGTTCACGACAAGGCTCACAGGCAAAGCGCGATCTCTTACGCTTTGAAGGGCCCGGATTGCTAGCCATGGCCGTGTACATTGAGTGGGAGTAGTCAAGCGATACGCAGCCAGGGTTAAAAAGCGATGGCGGGGAGACGGAAGGCGGCAGAACCGGAGGGCGGGAGCGGCTATTCTTATTCTTTCTTATGTGAGCCTCTTATAACCCTACCACGTGATCATCTATGGCATGTGATGTCTATGAGAATCTCTATCCCGATGGAAAACATATGTACATACACCGTTATGGCATGAGTTTCGACTTTCCCCTTAGTCGCGGCCCATACTTTTTGAAAACCAAAGGGATCGGAATCATAATCGCCGCCAAACATCCGATCAGGGTGCCTGCCCACTGTACCCCGAGATTCTTAAACATCTGCTTCGCAAACAAGGGAAAGCCGGCAGCGACGCTAGATCGGAGAATAATATTCGCAGCAACAGTAGATGCGGCGCTACCAATATAGTCAGTATCTCGAGGTCTCACGGTATATCGGCTTGTAACTTACAGCGGAAGGTACGAATCGACCAGGTAGTTGAAACAGGGAAGGAAGATACACAGGATCCCGAACCCGATCAGAACTCCTGAGGCAGTTGGAGCAAGCCAGTGAATTGACGAAGTAAAGCCCGTCCAACTGAACCTAAACGGGATATCAGATCTAGCTCGTTTCCAAATTTCCAGGCGGCTACTTACCAGAATACTCCCACGGTGAAAATTGGAGCACCGATAATGGCAGGCGGCAACCGCCATTCGGGGACAGGTACGTTTTTGTTTGCTATTAGCTTCTTCACGTAGATGGATTGTTGAGACAGAACAAATCCACATGCTAGCACTTGGCCAATGATAAGACCGAAAAAGGTGAGGCCGCTGAGTCCAGGATTCATTCCATAGACTGACTCAAATACGTAAGGATAGGCTACCAGCAGCGCGTACACGAGTCCATAGATGAAGGACATGTAAAGAGAGACAACCAAGATAATCGGCTCGGTGACCAACATTCGCAATGGCCGCGTAAAATACTTTTCAAGCAATTCTTTAAAGTCGACTTTAACCATCTCTTGCTTAGCATGGATCCCCCAATTGGAGGTCTGTTGCCGGAGAGCTTCTGCCTTAGGAATAAGAATGCATGGCGCATATGTTTCTTTCAAAAAGAGTACAAATACACTGCAACATGCGAAGCCCATGAAAGCCGGAATATAGAGTGTCCATCGCCAGCCGAGGAAGCTGGAGGAGATGAAGCCGCCAATAAATGGACCGCTGAAGGGACCTACAAACACGGCTAGCGAGTAAACCGTGATAGCAGGCCCACGATGAATATTATTGAAAAGGTCCGATAGAACGGCGGGAACTACCGATAGCTGGCTGGCGCCAAATAGCCCAGCAAAAAAGCGACAGATGATAACAGTTTGAATATCTTTCGCCACAGCCGATGCAATGCTGAAAACCGCAACACCGAACATGCCCACAGTCAGGGGTAACCGCCGTCCTATTAGCTCTGACGATGGCGCCCATATCAATGGGCCAGATGCAAACCCGAGAACGAAAAGAGTGGTACCAAGAATCCCGACCTCGGTACTCACTCCAAATGCCTTGGCTACGCCAGCGGTTCCTGGGGCAAACACCGCGCTAGCAAACGATGAGATAAATGTGCCAAAGCACACCATAACCGAGGTATAGAGCCTATATAGAAGAAAGATAGAGTTAGCCCAAATGTCAACTAATGTGGGTGATCTACGTACTTTACTGTGAAACTCCAGTTAAACGGATGTTCTGGGTCATCCGGGCCGTCGAACGTGACGATATAATCATCTTCGTTTGGTAATAGTGGAGGGAAAGCTTTCCCTTCTCCCATCGACAAAGGTATACTTGGCTCCGACCTCTTCTCAGAAATATTACTCTAGGTCGGGTCAACAATTAGTCTGGTATAGTTACCGGCAATTTGGATTGGGGTTCGAGTGTACCTGCGCCTCGATGTCGCTGATTTCAACAGTGTTATCTGTCTGAGAGCCTCTCTCGCTGCTCTCGCTCCATAGTGGGAGACTCATTTTGCGTGGCGGTGTTGGCGGTACTGTAGACCACGCCCCCGGAGTATATACGCCGTCAGATACTGACTCTGTCTCGTGTGCTAGTTAAACAACACAAAACTGACGTAAAAGCCAAACAGGGACCAAGGCGGTGGCGAAGGGGAACTGCGCGAGACATAGGGCAAAAGACATCATACTATATTTTTTTCGGGCAAGCGCAGGGCCCCTATAAAAAATTGCTTTCACATTCCAGACGCGAAGCTGACACCGCGGAGGTATCGGGTATTGCGGACATACTGAGACTGGTGTCGCTTTCGGACGTCCTGGTCGATCATGATTCATATGCGAGCTGGCCTCGGCACGATTTTCTTCCTGGACCTCCGCAATAGCCGATAGATCTCGTTGAGAGGTCGTGCACAGGACTAAATAGTCCAAGCATTCAAAGTTGTAAGTTTATAAACACGCACAAAAGCCACATTGCAGCACATACTAAAGTGTCAAGACCATTGTGGGAATCGGTAGCGGCGATAGAGCAATTTGAGTATAATAATGAATGTCCGACAAAGCCACAGTAACTAGATTATATATGGCCCTTGCTTCCTTGGTTACTGTAATGGTCTCAGCCCGCTTCAAAAGTGAGTGGGTGAGAAATTTCGGAAACTTATGGGGCAGAGGTTCAATCGCTGAATAATATCTTCATGGAACATTTGATCTACCGGTCATCTTGGTTGCATGAAAAATGTCCGTTGATAATAGGGCTAAGGAAGCGAACAAACGTAGGATACCCTTTACATGCGATACCCTTGGTGCCCGCGGAGCGGAGATAACAAAAAGAAATTAGAGAAAGCTGAGGAGGGCTTACTCCTAGAAGAATAGATTAGATTCTAAAGTGCCCTCCACACGCTGAAATACTTTGCGGTGTAATCTTTTTCACGAGCGAACTATTAGACTTGTGCAAAGGAAATCTTCCACAGCATCTGCTACGTGGACAACCAGTATGTGTTCTCATCTATACTTTAACTTCTAGGCAAATAAAAAAGGATGTGGACAGAAATTGGATTATGTGGTATACTGGGGGCTCCTGATGTGGTTACGGTAATGAATAGTGATGTAAAAGAGTCGTGATTATATAAGAGAAGCGTGCAGCATTGATATCGAACATTAAAGTACAGACTGTACAATAGACCAAAAGCGAACAGCAAATTCGAACAAGGTGAATATATGTATATCTACACGTCTATGTGAAAAATGTTCTGGAATACAGGTAGTAGAATTAATAAAGAGAATCTAGTTGAGAGTAAAGCATTTTATCAAATACAACGGAACCTTACTACTAGCCCTACCATCCAGCGAATATGAAAAGGACAAGAGAAAAGAAGTTGACTCCCACCATGAAACAAAGATTTAATTCTCCTGGGGTCAACCATTCTCCCAATGTGCTTTCACAGAGCTCGGACAAAAGGATCTTGGTGGGGATTAATCATATATTCTCGCTGTATCTCCGATTCTGAATTTCTGACGCAATCACAGACGTATTTTCACGGTCGCAACTAGCTGCCAATTGAGGTAGGTAGTAACCAACAACATATACGGGTTATGTATTATCATTGGCAGGATGTTGGCTTGCTATATCCACCGAGCATTTAATGTAGGGTGCCCAACTAGAGTCCTGACTCAAGTAGGAAGTTGAAAATACAAAAACGAACTTCAAAAAAAGATTTTTTTTAAAAAAAAAGGGGGGGGGGGGGGGGGGGGGGAAACCGCCATAAAAAAACTAGAAAAGGTCAAGGGCAGACTAATGCAGGAAGTCGGGTTTCGATTCCGTGAAGATATAAGTGACTAGTGGCAAAAGCCCTTGCTGGGGCTGAGATGCAGATGCGCACGCTGCATCCCAGAGTCGGGAGGTGTTACGAGACACTAGAACAGATTAGGTCTTATTCCACGCTATACGAAAAATAATCCTAGCAGCAAGAGTGGGTCGTTGGCGTAATTAATGAGCTTATGTTATACATAACGGTTTTTCAAGGATGACTTGGCTCGTGTCTGCCAAGGATATTTGCATACAGCTGCAGGCAATCTGGATCTCGTAGGCTCCCATCCATTTTGTTCAAAGGCGCTGAAGATCATAGACTGCGTAGGATCTGCGCTGAAAATGCTTCATGTATTGTCACGCTATGCAGTGTCATAGTCGCTATGCATTGTCATAGCTTGTCTGCTTCCTCCCGCAGCCATAGTTCTGAACCAGAGGCCCTAATTCAGCATTCCACGGCAGGCTTCTTTTTCTCCTGCCTCCTAGATCCACCGATAAATCGGGTTGGTATGTGACTTTTGACCGTGCATGTCAAATATGACGGCTGCATTGTCACAATCCTCCCTTTTGAAATGCTTCAAGCTGATCCTTAGGTGACTCCTAGAGCGTGACAATGTCAAATCACACAATTGGAATCGTGCATGAGGGTTATGTTGCGAAGGATGTACCAACCACAATGGTTCAGCTGCGACAGGGAGTATGACATCGTTATGGTCCAGACTCAATGGCAATTCGAGGTGCCTGGGAATTGTTACAACGCTGGATTGTATATATAGACCGCAGACATCAAGAGTTAGAGGTTCGAACCAGCTTCTAAAATAATCAAACCACAAAAGCAATTCGAACACATAGATACCCTTGACAATCTTCACCAGCAGAATCCTGATTGCAGGACGGTCGTTTTTCATAAAAGTACAACCCAAAAGTTCATATCAAATCCGAAAAGTTCCTTTCACGATGAAGTACTCCATTCCAGCCACGCCCTCCGGCACCACTCATGCCCACGTCGCCATTATCGGCATGGGACCGCGCGGAACCAGCACGCTGGAACGTCTGTGTACTTCTGCAACCGAATTTCTCGCGCCTGGTGCGCGACTAACGGTTCACGTCGTCGACCCTTCGCCCCCAGGAGCAGGCCGTGTCTGGCGCACCGCCCAGTCATCGGAGTTACTGATGAACACGGTAACTTCCCAAGTTACCTTGTACACTGACAAGAGTGTGGTTTGCTCGGGACCGATACGTGAAGGGCCCAGTTTGTATGAATGGGCAAACGATGCTAAACTTGGACTGGGTCCCGACGAATACCCAACCCGCGCACAGTACGGCCATTACCTAGAATGGGTCTTCCGCGAGGTAGTTCGTAACGCTCCACCCGGGGTTGAGATTGAGGTCCACGCTGCCCGCGCAGTTAGCCTCGATGATGCGCCGGATGGCCGCCAAACCCTCGCCCTGTCTACCGGCCGCACTTTATCCGGTCTGTCTGCTGTGGTTCTCGCTCAGGGCCATCTACCCCTAGTCGCAGATGCACAGCTACAACAGCTAACTGCATATGCTGACCAGAATGGCCTGCGCCACATCACGCCCTCCAATCCAGCAGATGTTGACCTATCCTCACTCAAACCTGGCGAGCCAGTCTTCCTGCGTGGTCTCGGTCTCAATTTCTTCGACTACATGGCTTTGCTGACTACAGGCCGTGGTGGTCGGTTTACTCGTACGCCCAACGGATTACGCTACCACCCCTCTGGAAGGGAACCTCGTATGTACGCTGGCTCACGTCGAGGGATACCGTACCAAGCACGCGGTGACAATGCAAAGGGCGCATACGGCCGTCACATGCCACTGATCTTTACTGAGGAAGTGATTGATGGTTTCCGCCAGCGCGCCGACTCTGGCAACGCGCCGAACTTCTTGAAGGAAATTTGGCCGCTTGTCTCGAAGGAGGTGGAAACAGTCTACTATGAAGCCCTGCTGAGACAACATGGATTCGAGCTCGGCGACTTCAGGGATCGTTTCCTCGCCACTGCACACAAGAGCCCCGAAGAAGCCCAGGTGCTCACTGACTTCGGCATTACTGAGGAGAACCGCTGGTCCTGGGACCGCATTTCCCGACCATACGGTGAACGTACCTTCACAGCCGGTGCCTGGCGGGACTGGATGCTGGAGTATCTACGGGAGGATGCTAAAGAGGCCTCTCTCGGCAACGTCAACGGACCTTTGAAGGCAGCTCTGGATGTGATGCGCGATCTGCGCAACGAGTTGCGACTCATTGTGGACCATGCGGGACTGTCAGGTCTCTCTCACCGGGACCACTTGGACCGTTGGTACACACCACTAAACGCCTTCCTGTCCATTGGACCCCCTCGTCAGCGTATTGAGCAAATGATCGCTCTGATCGAGGCCGGAATTCTTGATGTTCTGGGCCCACGGCCACAGGCCCGTGCCGAGGACGGAGCCTGGACTGTGTACTCCCCCGAAGTACCCGGACTTAAGGTCCGGGTCACCACCCTCATTGAGGCGCGCCTGCCGGAGCCAAGCCTTAGACATACTGCCGACGACCTTCTCTCCCATCTGCTTAAGACGGGTCAGTGCCGCCCTCACACGGTTGACGGCTACGAGACCGGAGGTCTTGATATCACGCCCAGCCCGTACCGTGTTATCGACTCACAAGGACGTGCACATGCAAGGCGATTCGCCGTTGGTGTCCCCACCGAAGGGGTCCATTGGGTTACTGCAGCAGGAGCAAGACCGGGTGTGAACTCAGTTACTCTATCTGACACTGATGCTGTGGCTCGAGCTGCCCTGTCTGCAGCGGTGAGTGCAAATACCGCTGTGGAGCGCCAGACTGAGGTCAAGGCGTGGCCGAACGTAGAAGTTTCGGAGGTTACTGTTCTGGAAGTTGGAGTCTGAATCAAGAGTGTAAATCTTTATCTACAATTTGGTATTAAAACTTTGGCGCATGTTAGATATGAATTTGAATGAAACTTTTTCTTAAATACCTTAGTTCTGCTTCAATGAGGTCGCAATCGCTGGGCCTACTAGAACTTGAATATTCTAGACTGTTATCCCATTGACTGGCCCGCGCCTGGGTTGCGTACCTTGACGTACCTTATCTACCTTATCTTTCTGTTTGGTTATCTTGTTGCGTCGCAATTATCTTTCAGGCGTTCGAACGTTCGGACAGTAAACTTTCGCTTGCTTATGGAAATGGTTGCTTATATTTGGGTGATTCCATTGAGTGCACAAATTGTCATCAAAGGTAAATATGGATGGGTCGAAAACTCTCCACACAGCATCAAACTAGGACAAAATACTGAAAACTGTCTATTTCGTGACATTCATACAAGGTAGACCCCGCAAGGCGTACAGACAATGGACTCGGTCATAATATCAAGTGCTATAAATCAAAGCCCAGTGTCCTCAGGTCGCTTATATTCACCCTTCTCGATCATTTCATTAATCGTCTTTTCCGTTACCATCATGGCTTCGACACCAGCAGGCGTGCCACAATACACTGTTGAGTGCAACACCGCCTCCCTAATTTCAAGTTCTGAGACACCGTTATTGATCGCGCCGCGAGTGTGTAGGGCCAGCTCTAGCCACGCCTTCTGTGCGATAATTATACCAATCGCTACACATAGGTTAACGGGTGCCACATTCGATCATCAAGGACAGAGACAAACACTTACTTAAGAGACTGCGTTGTTTCCTGTCCAAGCCAGGGCGCTGCCACACATTGCCCCAAGCGTACTCGGTGATAAGCTGCTGTCCTGGCCGCGTAAACGGCGTAGCATTGTTCCACGCTCGGTCGACATACTCGTGGCCGAGGACGGCTCGGCGCATCTTGAGCCCCTCTTCGAGGAGCTCGCGGTGCAACTCGTCGATTTTCGGATCAGTGGACATGGTAGCAATTGTAATGAGGTATTAAAAGAGATGACAAGTGGGATCTAGGTCAAGAAAGCAAGACCAGATGTGGTAATTCTTCTCGTAAAACAGACTTGTTGAACCACGCGTCCTCAAACCGAGGGCAGATGGAAGCGCCAGATATGTCCTCATAACTACTTCACATGGGGAATATTCAGCAGCCCCGCGAGTCCAGCCACGGGCTGATCCTGTCACTGAGATCCACTATCTGCAGTCATCACGCTAAGGTGCGACAGATCCACCTGCACCAAATCCTGAAGTCAAACACGCAATGACTGTCAGCGTATTTAATGTTACGAATGTTACCGGTCCTTGGCATCTGCAGAAGTGGGGCTTATTTTTCTCGGCCCGCAATAACCGCTCCGGCCCGTTACCTTGTCCGCGACCCTTCCGCAGCTCCCGCAATTTTGCCGTACCATGTCTGAATGACCACACCACTCCCGACTCACCCCTTCCGCCTGCTTCTTATGGTATAGTCTTGCCCTGTTTTATGGCTTCTTGATACCTGAGGCTCGCAATGTAACCCTCAGGAGACATGTACAATAGTAGTGTTGAGTCCACATCTAGTGTAGGAGTATTTGTTCTTCGTTTCCTCTCTCTGATCCGGATCTATTTAACCTTGACCGCTAAAGGGAAGCTCAGACTAAGTTCTCTGCGTGTGTCGTGACAGTTAAGCATGTCTAGGATTCGGCATTGCTGAGCCGAAGTGGAACTATATACCCAACATATCAATTTACCGAGATGCCCACTGAAGTTCCTCTGTCAATCACAACAAAGGGTTATTCTTACGACTACGTGGTGGCTTTAGAACCGTCTACGTAACCTGATTTGTGCCTCACCCTAGCTATCAGATCGGTGTCGGTGTCCAAGTCCCGCGTTTTAGGGCTACAACAATGAAATAGTATAGGTAAGTTCACAGGTCGAGGGATACAAGAGACTAATACAACAATCAAGGAGAACGAGATATAATCACAAGGATAAAGCATAATCAGGTATCAAGGAGATGATAGAAAGAATGAACTCCCACACCAACATCCCGAAAGCGCTTCACAACAGAATGAATAGGAGGATACGCCAGAAATCGACACCTCAATCCGGCTTTCTCGACAATGATCCCCGCGCGTCGTTCAGCATTGCCTTGGGTTATTGTGGCTACGACGGGGGCTTCTCATACCCACAGCCACCAAGGGCGAATTTGCGACAAGGATAAAACATATAGGACAAGCACCGACGGATCCTTAGCAAACACTTTACACAACGTGAGCAATTCAATTATGAATGTACACCGTTATTCGCATCAACTTTGGGAGCCAACCCCAAGTACGATCCAACGGCCAACACGTGGTGACTACAGAAATTCGAAAGTATAGCATCAGAGAGACTACTAGAGACACTTGGAAGGGCACCTAAAAACACGGTCGATAGCGAGGCCAATCGGCTAGTCAACGAACGTATGTTTACGATACCTTCTTGTACATACGATGCAACACAATGAACAATATATGTCCTCTAAAACGTGCCAGCCCTACTTAAAATGCCGTGATATCAACGCCCCACCCTGCTGATCCAAATCCACCCTTTAACAATTTATCGTCTGTCACGCGAACGACTGCTCTAAAATCTTCGCCAAGGAAAAGCTGACCACAAACAGTGCGGATGGTGCAGACGGGGTGTACTATTCGACTTTCAGCGACAGAAGCCCCGCCAGTGGAGCTGGTGACATGAGGCCTAGATAGACCGCGTTGCTACTGTGGCATATTCGAAACTCATCAAATACTAGATTTGATCATTTAGACCAGCCTCCCAATGCGAAGTTCCTTTACTTTGCAGGATTTTCCGCCAAGGCTACCACGCACCCGAGGGATTTTCGAAGATACACAGATTAAGGCATCGCCAAGAGTGCATCAGCTGATATACCTCACCGACTCGTGGAAGGATCCTGACGCCAAGTAACAGGTGGAATCTGATAGGACAGAAGCCAAGGATCTGATAAAGAGGGCATGGAAGAGAAGGGCCCAATACAAAACCGCATGCATCGAGAACGGTGATAAAGGGGGTCAGCCAGTACGGGAAATCTGCGACTCACGCATACAATCGAGAAGAGGCAGCATGGGAAAGAAGGAGGGACAGGAAACCAGCATAAGTACCGCTGCAACGAAACCCATCTACTACATAGTACATAGTTCTGGTGCGAGGTCCAGAATCAAAAGGCCAAGATTAGTGGGACCAGAACACACAAAGTTGCAAATCAGTGTGGTTATCTCCATATGTAGAGAAGCCGTTTAGGACATGCCCAAACCTTTTCTAAAATATAGCCTTCTATAACACAACTGCTAGTGAAGGTCTCGTTCCAGACACTTCTCATGTATATCCCAACCCATTGGATAATAGGCTTGTAATGTCGGCAATCACCGAAGATCTCGCTTGGAATAGGGATTCCAATATTGTAGGATGAATGCTGCGAACGATACATTCGAAAGTTTGAATGGTACTCTGCTCGACAAACGGAGCTGCACTACTGCAGAGTACATGGTATGTTTCCTTATCTAAGCTTAATTTTCGAATCTTAATACCTTGTCCATGGCGCACAGGGTCCATACAGGCGTTCGCAGGTGGCTTATTCGTCCTTGCTTGGCACCAGATCCGACACGCCCTCCAGAATAGAATTCTATGAGAAAAGCGAATTGACAGAAATGAAAGATCAAACGCCGCTCGGTCTCGGCGGCATTCGGACAATTGAAGCTTCCATGCTATGTAGGCTTGCATTCCTTCAGAATCCTTCACTTCATTAGTAATTGCCCTAATTCCCCTCACGAACATTAATTGGTAGGGTTGCAGTTTATACATATGCTGGGATCGGTAACCGCCTGGCCTATTAGAACTGTTAATGTTAGGTAACGAAAACTGTCGGTTCAAGGTAGTATTCATGCAGACTATATATAACAAGGCCTAGTCTGCTGGTTGGCTTTACGTCTAGGCGCCGCCCTAGTTCTTCTCCGAGCTCAAAATTAATTAACCTCTAAAATCTCAATACGGAGTATGCTCTAGCGAAACTGGTTGGTCCTAGCGCACCTTGGCATATTTCAAAACCAATGAAGGTTTCTCCAGGCACCATCCATCTACATCACATAACGCCATTTGCTAATTATTATGCTACGTAGAGTCCCTGCAGCACCAGGATTTAGAAGCCGGCTGTATTGCGTATCCCTCTTAAGACGAATCGGCAATACCGAGGGAGATTCTAGAAAACACCATTCTGAAGGAAAAATAGGCTGCCCACGTTTTAGGATTATCGAAAAACTATGGACAGCTGTGTTTACAATATAGGTTTCAGACCTTTTTGCTTACGCTATACTAAGTCCGGTATAGCTGTGCTGTGGGTTCTCCAAATTCTCCTCTTTTCCCGGCCGTCTGAAGCATTATAATGTCTGAGGAAAGCTAAGTGGTGGGTATATGTCCAAGTACATGGCTGAGAGAGGCCCTGCCAAGTCAGGTAGGTAGGATTCCTCGCGTCACTAGTGCACCATATTGTGATTGTTTGAGCAATTGCCAATCCTTACCATCCATGATCCCATTTCCGGCCCGGTAGATCAAGGATCTAGTCGCCACGCTGCCAATTGCTTAGCCATATATTAAGGTTCAAGCTCCCATTTTGCATCTAATATTTTCAAAGCGTTAAGTATCAAAGGGTCAATAGCTACTCAAGATGGGATCTTCCACACATAGCATATCGATCATGGAAGAGAGACTCGCACTCGAACGGCGGAGGGAAAGGAATAGATTAGCACAACGGAAGCATCGTATGCGTACACGATACCTACTCTGCATCCATCCAGCTAACTTTGCACAGGCGAGAATGCGAAGTTAAGGAGGCCGAGACAAGCGAACAGTGACAAACCACTGTCTGAACAGAATAGCCAACCGGGCCAGGCAGCGAACAGGAGCTCCAGATGTTCAGGAAGCAATAGCCAAGAATGCCTACAGTTCTCGGCTTTTCTTGGCCCAGCCTTGGACTACAACGTTGATCACTTGTCAGCAGAGAATTTCTTTTCCGATGTAGTATTCTCGCCGCATGTCAACGAATACAGCCACATGAATCTGGCATCTTCTACGGCACCACTGGACCAACAGCAACAATTGGGGCTCTCCCCTTTTACTATGGACACAATATTTCAAACAGCCCCAAGCAAATGTAAGTGTCTCTACCGCAATACAGCTTTTCAGGAATCTTGTCTGACGCTGATTTATAGTCAACGCCCCCCCTAGCCTTTGTGGGAATTGCCATACTGGTACCAAACCACAGCCAGTCCCCCATAGTGACCCCAGATCCACCGATATGTGCGCTGCTAATATGCCCACCCGGCCGGTAGGCTACTATCAAAATCCTGAGACGGTCCGCGCTAGTGGGGTCGGACCTAGAACCTGGACAACGCCCCTCCATATTTCCGTTAGCCGCGGACATCTCACAGCGGTACGCCTTCTCCTTGACGGCGGCGCCGATCCTAACGCCATTGACGGAGAAGGGTCCACTGTGCTTCATACAGCGGTCCGAAGCGGCCACCATATCATTGTGCGCGAGCTACTACGGCATGGCGCAGATCCGAGCGCCGTTGACGCGGCGGGCTGGCTACCGTTGCATTATGCTGCGGAGGCCGGCGATGAGAACTGCTTACGGGTCTTGCTGCAGCCGGGTGTGGAGTAGAGCACGAAGGTTTCGGGGGAAAGGAGCACTGAGACACTGAGCACGAGCTCGAATCGGGGATTTTTTGCATTGGAGCTACCCGAATAAACCAAGGGAGCTCTGGGTTGGAGGCTTCATGTATGTACTTTTTCACCTCACGAATATTTTAGACATCACGAAATGTAATGAGCAAGCTGAACTTGCCCCTCGCCTTGGCGTTGATGCTTGGGTTACTTTCACTGGCTTGCTATTTTGCCATCCTCAGCCAGCCAAGGAAAGTAATTAACCGTTAAGCACTACATGATGAGTATAATGACCCACATTGCATTAGCGTACTTCCGGACTCAACAATGTCCGTGGTTACAAACATAGCGCAATAACCAGGAAACTTGCTTGGAAGAAGGTCAGTTTCGGCATTCCTTCAACAATATTCGACAGTGTGATTGTGGAGCCTTATAAGCACTAGTAACGTGAGGTTTCCGGAACAGCACCTGGAAGAGATCTATATCTTCCGAGTTTCTCCTCAGGAGACTATGGCCTATTGGCTGCGATGGCTGCCTCGATCACCGGTTAGACCCACTTGGGTCGATCTCGGAATCGGATGGTGATTTAGCATGCACCGTAGACCCCCATTATACGGGGATTCATGTGCAAGGATGAGCGATTTCATGGTACAATTACAATGAGAATGAGCATTATGCAAGTCTATATAGAAAACGGTTTCACACCCGACAGTAAGTTCCTCAAAGCAGGCAAATACCCTATATCGAGGTTGGTTACGGCGAGTTTCACGGTATTATGCAGACCTCATTACCACTACATCTAATAACGAATGGATCTCTAATATTGAAGAACTCGAAAACATAGGAGCCGCTACTTTTACATGGTATATAATTGGCATAAATCATGATCTAGATCATCCTATCTCATTGGCAGTCCGTGAAGATCAGATTACAAAAAGCAAAAGGGTAAAGCAAAGGATATTAAAATTTAAATCAAATGCTAAAATACAAGGAAGTAGACGAATCAAAACCTGTTCTCAACAGTTCCAGGATTCCATTCCTCCGGATCATATACTTGATTCACATATAACGTAATCGCTTAGCGAGCCAGTTCTGTATGGGCTGAAGAAAGTCTGGACAGAATTGATGGATTTCACGAATGCGATTGGAGGCTCAGTGCCACCGCCAAGGCGGCTTGTTCCACCCTGCAGAGTGTTCTAGACTGGAAGGGCTCTAGCAGAAATACGAAGGTGGAGAATAATGCCACATCCATACGAGCATCGTCCCCACTCTTTTTGAAAGGCATCATGGCAAATTTACTGAATACGAGGTACCGTCCATCCATTGCCAAGCTGAATCGCGTATTATCCCTGGAAATGGTAATGAACTGCAGGTCTATGCGCTCTGACTCTATCGACTTTTCTTGATTCATCATATAAATGTCAGCATATTTAGCTGGCCAATGGGAAATGTTGATGGCCATTGTGTACATGCTGGTTTGTGTCATTAAGATTATATACATTGGTTGTGGATATTACCTTAGTAATTAAAAAAATCTCTAGATTCACATGGCTGTGACTATGCGCGTTCGTAAGGCTCACACAACCGCCAGAGTGCATTAAGCGGCCCATGTGACATGGGTACTCGCTCCTGAAACTGTGACACATTTCCATGGATACTCGCTGGCCGGAGATCTCACGGGGAGATATCGGCCGATGTCCCTTGCACTAAGAGAAGGCGTTGGCACGCCCTCCGACTACAGTGCCCGGCTGCCGCGTCTATAACGGCCCACTGTTGGTCTAGAAGCTTGCTAATACTAGTCAAAGTACGCAATCAGGCTGTCACAAGTTGCTGGGGAAGCACCCTGAAGCATGGAAGCTGAAGGGACAGAGAACCAAGGAAATGGTGGAGCCCCTCGAGCCACATAGGATATGCCTCGGTGTGATATACACTTGATCCAGGCAAATTGAAATATAGTCAATATACATTATACGCTAGCTATAACAAGTTCTCTGTGACTGCTTTTTCGCCAAACCAGCCTAGTAGCAACTATACTCCCCAAAGCTGTTGATTCACGGTATTTACGCCGGGGCTTCTGAGGCGTGACTGCCTACATCAGAAACAATCACCATGACCCCGGTGGGGACGGTAGGTCAGACCAGTATCATTGCCGGATCTAAATTAGGAACGGCCTTCTTATGCTCGGTTTATCTGACTTCCATCTCACACAGGGGTCTCTGACCATATTTCTGGTCTCTCTCTCTAGAGGTGCGTACCAACCTAAACATCAAAGCAGTCGAGATCCAATCTGATTTAGGGCTTCAGAGCGAGCGAAGGCGGCATCTTTGAGCATTGGCAGTTGCCAGCCGGATTGCTATCACGTATTGGGCCTGCGGTAACCTCGGCTTGATATGTTTCTGGTGTGGTCCGTGGAAACGACTCCTCCGACAAAGTCTAGCTACACGTCGCTGTCTGTTAGGTTCTGACGTACGCTATAATATATCGAGTATACGTCACTCAACCCCGCTTCGTGGACCTACCTAACAGTGAGGCATCTCAGCTATCAACTCCTTCAGACTTATATGAGAACAGCTGAGCATAACCTTCAAGATCTTTGGTCGTGGCGATACACAAATGGGAAATGGCACTTGGGGACAAGATATAATCGGTAACCAGCAAGCATAACCCCATTTGGTGTCATATTAAAACTGTCCCCTTAGCATTGTGTCAGGTATGTTTATGTTGATGAACATTAATAAATGCTGTGAGTTAAGACCTTGAGGTCGCAGGAGCTTAGTATCGATTTTATACCAATACTTTCTAACCCCTTAATTGAGGTGGATCCACGAGATCTGTTACATTTTATGTCCCTCCGATGTCATACACAGTCGAGCCACGTCGCATTCTCCTCATTTACGGCGGACTAGAACGCAATGCAATGTTTACACATGGATAGGCCCGAGTATAATCGATGGAAGTTATTGATTAATTGGATCCACCAGCCAAGGCCCTTGGCGTGATGATCATGGTGAGTGGACTGTTCCGTTTCTATGGGTCTGGATAAGGTAGACACAAGTGGGTCTGTAGTCCTTATGTTGGCATTCTTGGAGGACGTATACTAGATAACGAGTGATTCGTTATCCTTTATGAAGGCATAAATTTAACTAGATCCACTGTGAATATAAGGCATATCTATAGGTCCGAATCGATCCTTGGAGTAATCTGCAACACTTCGAAAACGCCACATGACATGGACAATGCAACGATGGGCAAGCTTCTCAACCATCTTCAGTACATCACCGGCGGAGGCCTTATGGCTGGATCACAATATCAGTGCCAACACAACGGTTGCATACAAACAAGTTCGTGGGATCCACTCGTTGCTTAGTTGCCAGCAGCCTGTCGTACTTCTTTCCCCAGAACACATTTTCCCAGTCGGGTTCGTACCTGGAGCTTTCGTCAAACACCTGCCTTTAATAAAGCTTTTATGCTTCCTATACTCACGGATTGGCTTCATTCACGTATGTCCCTCCCTCTGAGCCGACTATTTCTGTAAGTCGTTTGCTCAACTGCACCGTCTGTTGCCGCTTTGTCTCTTTTTCGCTGTCTGTAGCGGTATCTGCCCAATCCACAGACACGCTCAGAAGACCATGGCTGTGTTTCCAGACTTCATGGACGGCGGTATTATCCCGCTCGTCGTTGTTGACCTTACCAACTAAAACAAAAACGAGGAATGAGAACGACGAATGAGAGTATTCGGAGCACGTACTGACTTACTGAAATTGAACCCTGCCCCTTGCTTGTTATCAACTATAAACTCTGCTAGGTCGTCTGCCTTCTCTTGAATCACCTGACTTGTCAACAGCCGGGATGTGTCCTGAATATTAGTTCCGATGTTAGGATCTTGAAGGAAAGTTTTCAGATATCCGTCCCAGGTCGATGGATACGCGGCAACCGCTCCTTGGATCCCGGGAAGCCGAGATAGATTAAAGAACGGAGCAAACGTTTGGTTGAAATCTGAGATTGTGCTGTTAGGTTTAAGAAAGATGGCAGCGAAACCATTTTCTATCGTCCCATATCCTGTGTAGCCCGCTTCCGTGACAGCCGGGAGCAGCTTAACAGATTCTGCTATGATGTGTTTGAAACTGGATTCGCTCGTTGCGTTTAATTGGACTACCCCCATCGTGAGATTCTGTGGGACTGGATGAGTTTTGTAGGTGACCGATGTGACGACCTTAAAACCATAATCATTAGCCTTGTCTTGCATCTAATGTGGATTTGGCTGTTTGCAATGGCACTCACACCCCAGGCGCTTCCACCTCCACCTCGAACAGCCCAGAAATAGTCCGGTTCTGTATGGACATTAAGCACTCGGTGCTCACCATTAGCGGAAACAATGGTCATTTCCAGGAGATCTAAATGCCGTTAGGTTATGTGCGCTCGTCAAGCGATATCCTCCAACTTACTATCGGCTGCAAGACCATAGTAATGCGCAAAGGGCGAATGGCCACCGCCAAGGACATATCCTCCAGCAGCACCAACAGTGCGCGCCGAACCACCAACGACCAACACACCTTGCTTCGCGGCAGCTTGGTACACGTCTACATGGCCATGTCAGTGACAGTCTCACGCTAATAGGTCCGAGACTTGACCTACCAAACCATTGCTCACCCGCCTGTAATGTTACCGCAGGTATACCACTCGAATCAGCCGGCGCGCCCTGAGGTGTGAACGAATCATGGAACTCAATGCCTTTAAGATTGTGCGTCCACATTCCAAATGCACCTTTTCCGCTTGAACGGCCGAGGCTGTGATGAATATAATTAGTGAAAGCTACCAATCTCACGCAGGTAATGTCTCACTGATCATGCCCAGTATTCTTCGTCACCAACAAGAGATCCTTCTCACTTGCAAATTTCACAGAGGCCTGGATATCCTCGACGCTAGCCGCACGAACCATATAATATGGGACTAGACGGAGACAATCCAAGTGTTAGCAGCTCGCAAACAGCCCGCTGATTAAGACAACAGAAAAACGACTATACCTATCCCCTGGTCACACGGGGCGCTAGCAGATGTATTAATAAAACACTGTCCAGTCTGTCCCATCTCCCATACAGTAGCGGAATATGCCCCTGTCTGGTTGGTTCGCCAGAAACTATCCAGCCAGCTCTCTTTTGCCACGCTACATTTGTCTGAATTGTAGCGCTCAGTATGACACACTGCTGCGGAGGGTACGGAGCGAATCAGTCTTCCTCCAACGGTGGCGTTGAAGTCGTTCCATGTTTGGATATCTGGCCAGCAGTCGTCTCCGTAGGCACATCGGCGCCGGGGCTGTGTTTGTGCATCTGTTGCGACAGACAGAATGCCTACGGCTGTGAGGAGATGTTGGAACATGAGTATTTAGTAAAATCTCTTTTGAAACTTGAAGATGCTGATGCAGGATATGACCTTTAGAAGTGCCTGAGCTTGGATATATATATTCACCAGCTCCCAAGGTGTTGTTTGTCATATAACCTGCAAGATGAACCTACGATTATATTTATATCTAAATCGAAACAGCTCCCAAGATATAGAAATACGAGACTTGCCTGATCCGGGATTGTGTTAGTTGGTTATGATGGAGAAGCCGTGTAGATCAGTGGTTGAACCGAATACGAGCATCTCCGAAGTAACCGACATTTCTTGGCTACGTTGCCCGAATGGACAAGAGAAACGTGGAAGCCTCATCCACATGGTTCACAATTGGCTCATACGTAAATTAGCGACATAGCTATTGTCTTTTCCATATCGTACATGACGCAATTAAAACGCATCCTCGGTGCACGAACACTAAATTGGGAAGTATGCCAAGGCTCATCCACAATGGCTACAGAGGATGAGGCTATCGTTAGGGCTGTGCAGCTGAGCCCGCCCTTGCCTTGTTGCCTTACGGAGGTGACCTTACTACATGCAGTTAGTGTGTGTTGGTGACTGATTACATAAGCGGTTGAGCAGTTATGATTGGTTTAGCTCCTCAGAATATGATATCAGTAACTCATTCTGGTTGAGGCAGAGATTGGATTTGTGTATTACAGCTTCAGTTATTGAGTATGTATCCCCCGAATGCTGAAATCGTTGCGCAAATATGTTATGGGTGAGGAGGCGGTGCGATGGTGGAGAACGATGGCACCAGTGCGAAACAACCACGGACATTTAGTTCAGGCATATTGCTCAAAATAAAACAAAGGAGAATACATGAATTAAATAGAACTATGGTCTAAATCGTTACTTTTAGGACTCCAAGAAGTTGTGAAAAGAACACCTAAAACCTAGAGTGCGAGATATTCCGTACTCCTTCCTACCGTAATCAGCTTTCCACCCGAAACTCCAGATACCATAAATTGCGAACAACTCTCTAATGCTGCCAAGGTACGCGATGATCCTGGAGCTTAACACCAGCACCATCGGTAGACTGTACGTCGACATCCATTGTTCGGATCACCCCAAGGGGAGACCTGTTTCCATCGTGTGAAAGGCGCCCCTCGGCCGGATCATGCTGTGACACTGAAACGTTTGTCAGTGGGACAATACTACCTTCCTCGATCTTCGAGTAATTTGTTTCTGACATCCTCCACGGCTTAGGCTTGGAGCGAGGCCCGGAATTGGAGTTTCCGCCCTGGTCTGAAGGACCGCTGATGGTCTTGCCGCTGAGGCCGAGAGCGCTGGACAATCTGCTTCGGAGCCCAGACTCCATCGCTAGCTTCGATAGGCAGGGCACACTGAAGATGAAGAAACCGCAGGTCATCTCGGCGCAGGCCCAGAATAGAAGGGGCCCAATGAAGTACATGCTGTCGGTCGACTTGGCGAAGGTGACTGTGTGGGCTAGGCGGAAACAGGCTGCGATTGAGGCCCTGGGACATGGTTAGATCTCTCTGGGAACGTGGCAAATACCTAAATGGGGCTAGGGTTAGGTGGAAGCACTGACAGAATCCCAACGCCGAATATGATTGAAATCCCCATCTTCTTCTGCCAGTTCATGTGGAGGCTCCAGATCATCTTCTGCGGCAGCAAGAACATGCACACGTCGGAGATGACTTGTACACTCGCGGAGCAGAGCATTACGTCTGGGAGCGAATAACATTTGCTTGGAACGTAGAATTCCCAGATGGCTCTGTGTGGGCGACATTGCAAGTTGAGTAGGAGAATGCATAGGATCCCCCATAGGCATTGAACGAATGACACAGTCATGCATCCCCACCAAAAGAAGCTCCTTGATCGGTTCACAGAGACAAATACCCGACACCAGTCCAGCAAAATGGCCGTCTTGATCAGTGGGAGTGTTGCCGAGTAGCAACAGCCATAAACTAAGATGAGCTAATGGTACAAGTAGATTAGATCTGATCTGGCTTTTGCACAATCGTCGAGAAACCTACATAGAGCGGTCTGATAAGATCTCGGTTACGAAGGTCCCATGTGTGGACGTAGTAGCCAGGAGTATATATCATTCCATAGGCAGCGTATGCAGTACCCCAATAGGCTCCCTAACACGTATCAGTACTTGAATCTGACAGGCCTTTTGGAAATGGCAGGCACACATATGCACCGATCGTCAAAACTACCAAGGTGTTAGCCACGCCTTTTGGGTAGGTGATTCAACGTACCATCTTCCATGCGGACTCTTCTATCCAACCATATCCGGACGTACCAGCGCAGACAGAGGCACAAAGTGGCGACGACCATACAGACCGTTGTGATACCCCAGGCATAGTCATTGTGGCTGGAAGGATTGTCGAAATTTGGTGTGACCCCGGGTGGTGGTGCGAGAGCCGGCGCTGCCAGCAGGGCATCGAGCTCTTCAGGTGACATTTTCGCGTTGTTCGTGGCCAGAACTTGGCCAGGTAGGTCGCGCAAAATTGGGCATGTTGATGTTTAATAACAAGGAACAAAAGCTACCCTGGACCTGTCAATTAGGAATCGACCTAGGGTAAGTTTCTGCCAAGCCTGCCAAAAGCCCTCGATAAAATGAAGGCTGCTTCCCTAGCCAGTTTCACAAACAAAGGCTCTCTTTGCTCCATAGTCCGTACTTTTTTCTAGAATAAACAGACGACCCACAAAATAATGGTGTGGTCCGTATTCCTATCGGACCCCTTAGTGCTGTTATCTGGCTCAGTCTGACAGCTCTTAGGGCAAGCCGAGATAACATGCCCTCACGCTAGGGGCCGGAACGACAAACCCGTTCATTTTAGCTTCGTCTAACATCCAACCAGATACCAGTTGACCCACCCGTGTTAGCTCCCATAGGCTGCTATCTCATGGCGGGATGACCTGTCACTGCGCTAGAGCCTCCTCTCAATGTGATGGACGGACCTGTATGGCAGGGTATGCTGCACAGTTGCGGCCAGTGGGTCCAGCGGTCGGCTTTCCCCTGTCAAAAATTTACCCAGCAATGGCGAGCTCTTTAAGGGGCTCGATGCCTCGTCTGATTGGAATGGATGCGGTGCTTGGATCATACAACGGCACGGTTGTCATGAAAGTAGCCAGAAGCGGCATGAAAATACTTGGAAGCCTCGCGATGCATCTCGCAAAGTTAAGATTTGAGTTACGAGTCTTCACCACTAGTGAGCACTGGTTGAGCTCCGTCGTCGCGCTAGACTTTCACAAAACTACGTCTGGCCAATAACTGTACAGAACGGCGTTCGCTCCGCATGGCGATGCCAGTCTAGATGTGAATATCTGGCGATTAATCAGACGCTTGGACTCGGATAGCCTTGTCATACAGATGCGAGGCAGCTGCTAAATGCTGCCATCCCCCGCCGCAGGATCCAGCACCTCATACATTGCAACTTACACCATGGCTTCCAGTGAGTTTTCCAGGATGTCGCAGATGATCAGTCCAAAGGATGCAGGATCTAACGCATAACAATTGTACTGTACAGATAACTTCCCGTCCTCGTTACACGATGAGCACCCACAAAGAGCAGATCTGCGTCAGATGATGGCGCAGCGGCCACTTCCTACAATCCCTCTGGGAACGATAGATCCAGCTTCAATGGCTGGTGATGAGCCGGTGAAGCAGGCGCGCGCTGTTTTGGATCGTCTGAGCGCTGCACTGGCGGCTGACGATGCCATCGCCCTCGAGAGTTGCTTCTTTGCCAGTCAGGCATATTGGAAGGATCAGCTGGCGCTCACCTACCATCTGCGCACGTTCAGCGGTTCTAGCGTAATTGCGGCGGGCTTACTCGACACAAAGAACCTGAGGGAGATTGCAGGGGAGGTTGCTGTCGATGGACGCGCCGTCTTCCTACCAGCCACACCGACGCTTGTGAGCCGTCAATTATAACGCAGAGAGTTCAAGTACCTGGATGTTGTAGCTAATCGTTCGTGGATATAGCAATTTATCGACTGTGGGATTGTTTTCCGAACCGGGTCGCCCGGTGCGACGTGCAAAGGGAAGGTGGTTCTACTGCCTGTTAAAAACCGCGATGAGTCCATTGAGTGGAAGATTTGGGTCTTGAGTACCTTCCTCGAGAGTTTGGACTTACAACAAGAGGATGAAGCGTTGCTCCACTCTCCCGGGAGGCAATTGGATGCCCTAGAAACATTTGACACGGATGTCTTTATTATCGGAGGCGGCAACGCGTGAGTTATGTGAAGACCCCGATCCTGACGTAGTTGACACTATAAAGTGCTGTCACAGTCGCAGCGCGTCTCAAGGCGTTGGGCGTTGAGAGCGTCATGGCTGAGCGCAATTCCCGACCCGGCGATAACTGGGCTCTGCGCTATGATTGCATGCGGTTTCACATTCCAACCTCATTCTGTGACTTGCCCTACATGTGTAAGCATCAGCAAGCCCCAACGGTTCAGGAGAGCGGGCTAACACCAATTGATCAACTAGCTTATGATGAGGAACTTCAGGCTCCCCACCTTTTAACTAGGGATGAGCTGGCTTCGCAGGTCAGGCGATATGTCGAGACCTTCAACCTGAATATGATCACCTCTGCCCAGATCCTGTCCACCAGGTATGACCCATCCACGAGGCTTTGGGAGGTCAAGCTCAAGACCCCTGCTGGCCAACAAACGGCCCACTCTAAACATCTCGTGCTTGCGACTGGCATTTCGTCCCAGGAGCCCTATCTGCCAAAGGTAGCAGATATTGAGTCCTACCAAGGAACCAGTCTCCATTCGGCTCAGTACCGGAATGCAAAGCAGTTGGCAGAGACGGGAGCCAAGGTGAGTGCTCTTCACATCGTCTTAAAAGTTCTACATGTACCTAGGTGGTGTTGCTAACCACAATGCATTCACCGTAGTCCGTCCTAGTAGTTGGATCTGCCAATACTGCTTTCGATGTTCTCGAAGACTGCCACTCCGCTGGTCTCAAGACAACAATGGTTGTTAGATCTCCAACCTACATTGTCCCGGTCGACTACCTCTGCGACAAACACAGTCTTGGTGCCTATGACATGGGTGTCGAGATAGCCGATCGTCTTTTCCTGTCGCTTCCGTCGTATGTAGACGCCCAGCTGGCTCGCGGTTTGATGACAAAGTTCGCAGCACAAGAGCCGCATCGCTACGACGCTCTCGCAGCCGCTGGGTTCCCAGTTATCGACAGTCGTGACCCGGAGATGGCATTGATGCATAATCTGCTGGAGCGAGCGGGTGGTCACTACGTGGATGTGGGTGGTACCAAGCTGCTGGCGGATGGTAAAGCGGCCGTGAAAGCCGGTGTCGAGCCCATTGCGTACACAACGACTGGACTACGGTTCTCAGATGGAAGCTCCGTCGATGCAGATGCAGTGGTTTGGTGCACAGGGTATGCCGACAAGGACGTGCGCGACATTGCTATCCGAATCCTCGGCGGACACCCGTCCAGTCAAGAGACTGACAATGAGCCTACGCATAAGCTTGGTCCTCGTGAAATCGCTGGCCGTCTTGACGCGACATGGGGTCTTGATGCCGAGGGCGAGGTACGTGGTTTGTGGAAGCGTCAATCGCGCCTTGACAACATCTGGGTGGCGGGTGGCTATACGCAACAGCACCGGTGGCACTCACGGACAATAGCCCTGCAGATCAAAGCATCTTTGGAGGGTGTACTGCCTCCAGCATATAGGAACACGCCAAATCCTGTGCGAGAAAGCCCGCAGAAATGTACACTCCTGTAGTTAGCGATATCGTCTTCGGATCAGGATATATATTTGGCCAAATTGAATACGTTAGTACTTAGGAACAGATCTCCATTCTTTTACATACATGACCAAGCATAACTCCCACTCTTCTTACACCCCTTCTAATGGGCTATCGCTTGAGCAGACGTTCTCATACATTGACGAGAGAGTGCATGGTCTGAAACCAATCCCTGGAGCGGCATCCCTCTTAGCGCTGTAACACATTGTGGGTGCATGACATATAGCTCACAATACCATGCACACTCTTGGACCATGAATACATGATTACATACGATGCCTCCGACAGGCCTCACACACTTGGAAATGACAACGAGGGCATCGCAAAATAAATCTCCAATGTTGTGCTCCACACATTTCACATCCGAATCTGGATCTAGTGTCGCCCGAAATGCGGTCGAAACGTTGCGAGTGTTCACATTCATGGGTCTCGAGCAAGTCATCGAGCAGTTGTGCGATGCGGTGCTGGCGTTCCTGCGGAGGCAATGGATGGTCCAATTCTCGGTCAGCAATTTCTTCTGCTCTGGCGACCAGTCTCCGCTCCGTCCACATTTCACAGCGACAGGTCTTCCACTTTTTGCCGCACAGGTAGCAGAATTCGGCCTTGCAGTTGCACCTAAACATTGTGTCAGCATTGCTGCAAAATGAAGCTAAGAGCCCAGGAGAGGGAACAAGTCATACGTTATGTGGTAGCAACCTGTTGTCAGTTCAACCATTGCCTTGCAAGAGAAGCAACGCTGCCATCCTTGGCTTGTGGAAAGTTTTAACATTTCCTGAAGAGCGCTGTCCTCTGGACAATCATCTGAGTGAAAGGGGTTTTTGCACATTGCGCAAGTTGAGGAGCCGCAATACCCGCACTTCGCCTGGTCGGAGAATATGTTGTTCGGGGTGATAAATCTGCCACAGACGGTGTTGCTGCAGTAGGTTCTGTTGGTCGTGGAAAATTCTATTGCTGCCCTCTTCAATGCATCCTTTTCCTCTGTGCTCATTTGCTTCGTTATAAGGGACAAGGGAATATGCTGACGGCAGCATCTAGGAGGAAATAGTTGCTCGTCCTTGGTGGCTCTCATGAAAAGACTCTTGAGACAATCGGTGCAATAGAGGTCACCACACTCCAAACGAAGTATTTCGCTTGATGGAAAGCTATCGCAGCACGTACAACACTGTAGCTTAGGACGGGATAGCCTCTCCATCGCATCCTTCTGGCGCTCCGCATATGTTTTTGACGGACCACCCCTGTCTTCATCAGAATCACGTTTAATATCACCATTTCCGTCGAGGAGGCCTTTGGGTATATGCAAATGACAAGACTGGCTAGACGCACGTCCCCGTGGAGGGTTTTGAAGTTCCGGATCGTTGGCACTGATTGTCATTGCTACATGTCTATCACGTTGGGCTTGCAACTCTCCTTGCATTGCGCCTGCGATAGCTGGGCCGTCCATGTACACAGCATGACCAATACTGTGAGCAAGCCTGAGGTCATTCAAGAAGCCAATGTGGGACTGTACTTCATCTCGAAAAGACGTCATAGCCAGATCAATGTCCAAAGGTTGATCAGCTCGACCTTTTCCTTTCTGTTTCCCACCGAACAAATCGATCTCCTCCAGTTGCTGCAGAAGAGCCACAACTTCATCATCATTGTTTATCTCGTCTGCTCGAGGTGGCGAAGTCACGCGTTCCGCCGCCATGCTTTGTGTCAGATGTAGTGGGGAGGTCGATAGAATGCAATTGATGTCTATGAGCTTCTGGGTAGCGCGACGTGAGGATTGCTGTCGCGGGAAGTATGGTCACCTTGCAAGGTGCGTTGGGGAATATCGTTGAGAAGGTACACGCTATCTGATACCTGATAATCATTCACTCCAGAGCCACGTGATTACTCAGTGCCCGCCCTATTATTGGAGCTTTTGTCACAATAGGTGGTGAATTCCATCTCGTTTCTTTCAGCTTATTGCCCAAGCCACGTCCCAATGATGGAACCCCTCCATGATCCAAGGCGCCTCGGAGTCATCATTTGTTCAGAGCCCGGAAAGAGAACCCTCACCACTTGATCATCAGCAGTACATTCTAGTAGTGTAAGTTCATGTAGGTTCAACACGGTAATGTTGGTGGACATCCCATACAAATGTTACATACCCTGGGCTAATGCTCTCCTTTCGAAGTCAAGCTTATATTCTGGATCCCGTCGGGACACATAATATCAGACAACCAAGAAGGACATGTGTACTTGCGCTCTCGGGAGAGAGTTCCGAGCCGAGGTCTCCATCTTTGTTGAAATTGTACTTCTGGTTTTTCTAGCTTTAATATGAGAGGTATATTGACTGTCTTTCTCTGTCAAAGCCGCATTCTATTTAGACTTTTACCATTGGTGTTCCAAGGGCACAGTTTGAGGAGCTTAGGCAGACAATATCAAAGGAGGCTGCACGACTCGGGATGGCTTCCGATCGTTAAGAAGCCGATACCGAAGATTAGCACTGTCACAACTCACATTCAGAGTAAGCCAATAACAGATTATACACGAATTGCACAATGCATTGGTCTTCCAGCGGAAGGCCCAGTGAGCGTATATCTTAGATCTGGCGAGATGCACAATATTATTAAACTGCTAGGAGCAACCCTGTCCTTTCGATCAACATACAAGCTCACACAAGGCTTACAAATGGGCCTTCGACTCGGTATCACTTCCACGCCATGTCCTACAAAGCCCTCGTTCCGAAGCTCCGAAAACAGGATCATACTTTGGCTTCGGAACAGACCAGACCTTCTCGAAATCACCTCCGGTTGCGACGAAGTCCCAGTCACCCCCGCTGTAAGCCCCCATCATAGTAAATCCATCCAGTTTGATCTCAGATAACGCTTTCTTATCCTCTGCCTTGATGCCGTGCCCATTTCCCGGTGACAAAAGCGCAAACTCAGCTTCAGGCTTGGTGTTGTGTGTCTTATGTGCCACTCCGGCTGGTATAATAAACACATCGCCGGCTTCCGCCTTTAGTAAAACGCCGCCGTCCTCCCAAGCAGAGCCGTGTGTATTCTCTTCCATATCTGGTGAGGTGTCCGCCACACCAAACCGGATACTGGCAGTGCCGGAAAGGACGGCCATACATTCGTGTGCCTGGGAATGGTAGTGAGAGACTTGGGTAGGATTATAGCGGAATATCCATTGAACGTCCCATTCATTCCGGGTAAACAAGTCCCACACGTCGACCGGGTCGCAATGTGTGTTGTTGGGCTTGGCTAGGACATTTTTGTACTGGAGCAGGGGTCTGGGCGAGTTGGGGATGAGATCCGTAGGAGAAAGGTGATATTGCCTCACTTCGACCATTATGATCAGTTGATGTGCCTTGGGGAGCGCCGATGGTGTGTTCTGTTTGCTTCCGCCTTGTTCCGATACCTTCGGGTTATTTGAAAGTGTGAACGGCGAGACCGCTTGGTGGGTTGCAGCTATTGATATAGCCAGCAGGTCGGTAACAGATCCGAGTCGGAATACTTACCCGGGTGGGGTAAGCTTTCCTGACTAACAGAATGAGAATAACTTGATTGTCGTTCCCATGGTATCTTTATCGTAATTGCGGCTGAGCAACTAAACCAAAGATTTCATAAAACTAATTTGTATAGCCAGATATATACATTGCCGTTACCCTGCGGAAACTAGAGAACGGTGCGACCTGGTATTTTGCTCGCTGTTCAGGTGAATATTAACGTGAGGGCCCTCTTCTCCTTCCCACACATTTCTATATATTCATCTTCTTCAAATCCGTCGATTTTGTCTGGGTCAATGTCGCGAAATTCATATTGCCCTATCGTCACATATAAATATCCCCGTCCTCGTTCAGTGTCCCCAAAACCAGTCTTCGAAATTCAGCAGAAAGCGCTCCTCAACGACGGTAAGTATAAACCTTTTTCTGCCTCCTGTGCGAAAATTAGGATAGAGTGGCTACTGATTGAAGGGTCAGAGATAGCTAGTTTGCCTTATATCACTTCGGTCTCAATATAGTATGCCCTTAACGAAAGTGCCCATCACAGTCCTCAATCCATCCTTGCGTGGCTCGCACAGCATCCGATGATAGCAAACCAAGACGCCTGTCTCGGACACAGAAGTTCATGGCACCTACCGAGTTATACAAGGCAAAGAGATGCCCTCCGTGGTGAAACATCCTCGCCCCCGCGACGCATATTCATGAAAATATCAACTGTCACGTGCTCGATCTTGGGCCCTGCATACTCGCACAGATAGCGCTATGCATCCCTTGTTGGCGGAGTTCATGAGGGATAGGGCGGCTGCATGATGTGTCGTAGGATTATCAGTCTATGCGAGCTTGCCTTAGCATACGGTGAACAGGGTATGCGTCTTTTGCAAGGCATGATCATATTCTGAATAGGTTATACATTGTTTTTCTGCGCATAAATGATGCAGGGCATTCTGTCGACGTGGAATTTCGTCGGACCGTATACTTCTTACCCCACTATAATTTGCGTGTAGCTGGGAGCCCACTTTCATTCAATTAGTGTTTGCTATAGTAGGCTCCTACGTCTGACAGTGGCATGCCGATCGAGATCGAAACATCAATCATAATGACTAGGAGCGGCAGGGCTCTCTGTCGTGTGAGCTAAGGTATTAGATTTGGTGGCATAATCGAGACATTTAATCTCAGAGAACAGTGGATAGTAGGCCTAGCGCGTGAACATTCAATTTTGTTTTTTATTTTTATTTTTATTTTTTCAATTGGAACACGAATTTGCCATAGATATTAAGCAAAAATTAATAACAGCCAATGTAGGATAAACAGAGGAACGCTTAACCTACGCTTCATTAAAAGTGCTAATTCATGGTTGTTTGCATAAGATACAAATAACAATTTTATTTGATACTTGCTTCTTCCGCATACCATGCTTGACCACGACATGCATTATATGATGCTGATATCTTGACACTAGTTCCATGGTCGCACCCTGACACATTTGCCAAGAACCGGGGGAGAAACTGAAAACAGAAAATACGGCGATTAGACGCCAGCTTGGTATACATTGTACGACCAACATGTACAAAGACATTATATCAGAATCCTAACGAGTAACCCACGCCTAAAGCTATGGCACTCAAGCTATGCGAAAGATCAAACAGACAACCGCACTATGAACAATACATCTTCATAGTATATGAAACTAATCTTTGGCCCGCTCTACCCCGGGATAGAAATTCAATGAGAAACAAAGGAATCAATACCCTCTATATATGCTGAATTGCTTACTAGCAAATTTCCCCTTTCACGTACAATAAGAACGGCCATCGAGGAACGACCGGGGAATTTAATTCAATGAATACTACACCTCAACTCTGGTTCCTACCGCTCAATGTTTCCTGGGAATACGCTTCGAGTCAGTCGCCACTTCGACATGGAAGATACTGAGTGTTGTTCTAGGCTCTACCTCAGAACACTTCTCATTCATGTACGGATCATTAGAAGGTACTGAAAGCGGCTATGCATGCTGGGTGCTGAAGTCATATTGGGCCAGCTATCAGACTAAGGTTTACGGGAGCTGCGGAGATGGCGTCCGACGGTCCGTTAACCTTTCGGCTCTTCCGGAGTCGGAAGTCAAACTAGTATTCTTAAATCAATGATGCACTGACGATTTTGCAGGTAACAGAGTGGAAAGGTAAACCACGGTCTATAACCTCAATTTGCCACGCTGGTGTTCATTGATCGCTGTCATGCATCTGTGGCGTGTATAGCTACTGTACTGGGCTCTGGAAGAGCTTTAGTGTGTTGCATCCAACTTCTCGGTATCACCCATAGCCACGATTCCAAAGAGTCATGAAGTCAGAATAATGATCAAATTGTCATAGATTCGCATCTAGTTAATAAGTACCGAAAACAGCCAAAATCGATCTAGTGATGTTATCATCACAGGGAACGCAGTGGGTATAAGTATCCATGTGAGGGTTCCGGAAATCTCTTTCAAATTCCTATTCTTTAATCCAACTCATCAACTATCGTCCATTTCGTGAACCCTCTACGAAAGAAAAGCTATTTCCCTGAACCACTCAAAATGCAGCTTTTTGCTCTCCTCATCGCCACATGTGCTCCAGCTCTGGTCGCTGCCGGACGCAAGCCAGGTGAAATCTGTGCCCCTTACCCCGGCGGCTTCTGTGAAGAAGGCCTTACATGTGTCTCATGTCGCCCCATCCCCGGTGCCCCCGGAGTGGTAAGTGATAGATGTATGCGTGGCAAACTTTGAATAGCAGCTAAAAACTTGTGAAGTGTGCCTACCGTGACCCATGTCGCCGCGGTGATGATGACGACGATGTTTGGCACCGGTGGTAAGTCAGAGATCACGGTTTCACTATTATCCTTGGAAACTAATATATGCCAGGCTCTAAGCATGGTGGATTATATAGGTTGAAACAAGGGATATTTCCCAGGATAATAATTCTAATTGTGTAATTAGCCTTGGTGCGGGTTTTCCCTCATTCTTTTGTGTCGAATAGGTTTTCCTGTACCGTAACCCGAATGGGAAGGTGTTAATATTGGATCTGGCGATATCTTTCATCAGTACTCTTCATGAAACTAACACAGCCCACGTAGCTATAGACATAGAAACAGTCTCCACGGCCGCCTCTTCTAGTCAGAAATCTACAAGATTGAAAAAAATATATTGTTACATCCATAGTAAGGTTTAGTTCCGTTCGTGGCAGTTGAGTCGGTGACGTTGCCCCGTTGTAACCTTTTTTTACTCCGAAGTAGGGCTTGTTGTTACATACCCCGGGGACAACCTTTAGTCCTCACCGTGGTATGGCATGTGGGCCCATGGCTGACACGTACTTGTCCAACCAGAGCCTGTGGCTTCTCCCCCACATAGACTCTTGGAAACAGTAGGTAGCATGGAGTTGTGGAGAAGTCTGGGACATGTTGGAATCAAATACCGACTTTTTGGGTTTTTCCGGGGAATCTAAAAGGGGGTCCACTATTGTGAACCTCCGGTATGGATCATGTCGCATTCCCTTTCCCTTGCACATTCTTGTCGGAACCTCCACAGGCTCCCTGCGGATGTGGGGGGTAGCGGAGTGCTTCGGGGGTATGCAATGAATCCTCCTTTTATTATAGAATGATCAAAGCAACAAGACACCTGTTCGATGCCCCCCTTGAAGTGTATTATCACATACTCGGTAGGGTACACTCGGGTCGAGCGTCACAGCCCTGACTTTACATCTACCGAGTGGGATAGTCCATTGGTAGTTATTACAACCCATGCCTTGGCCTATACCTTGCGTTCGATCTGCTCAAACTGTTGAGTACCTAAGGCTCTTGACTCATGGCGACGGAGTCATACCTTGATTGCTCAAACACCATGCAGAGAAAACCCGGTCTTGTAAAGATAAAGCGGGATAGAATCTCTGCACTATGGTACGTTTCAAATTCGAATTGAAACATCGCTAACATGAGGTTGTAGAGGGATACTAACAGCCTCTTGGACCCGTTATGGTTACTCGGTTAGGTTAAATATTCCGACTCAACTGAGCTTAGCTCGAACCACGTTTGTAAAGCGCCGAGCAGCGAAGCAAAATACACCGCAACTTGGAATTATTGGCATTTCTCTTCCCAGCCTCTAGTCGTCTAGCCTGCAATCATAGGGACGGCGGTTGCATCCTCGTCATGGCGTATTTGACATGAATTCGTTATATCCGAAAAACCAATGTCACAGCAATCCTCCCTCATGCAGAGCATCCTTGTGTCCTACCTTCCTCACTCGTCCCCTTTCGCCTGCAAGTATTCAGCTCGCGCCTGCTGTACCAGCTTCCGCCTCTCTGTAGCCTCCGCTTCTGTTGGCCTCTCTGGTAAAACTCCCGGTGCCGGATGGAATAATGCGTCGTGGCCCGCTACCTTTGTGCCGTCCACGCCATGAAAGTCCTCTTTCCGGACCACCGTCGGAGGCATAACATCCAGAATGTCTTTGATCTGTTCAGGGGTAAGGCGGCGCGCATCCACGACTTCGTAGCTTCCCGAGATGCTCCGTACTATGCCATCTTTCCCAAGGTGCACAAATCCCCCGCCGGACGGGTCGCGTTTCATGTCTTTCACGAAGTCGGGCAAAATCTGGAAATCATAATGTTAGCTGCGTTTATGTATATTAAATTGGACATGGAAGCGATCGGAAATTGTCGAGGGCTGTATGTCCTTCATATCTCCATGGGGTCTGCCTACTCTGCAACTCATGTTTGGGTGTCGTTTCGTTAATTCTTGACGATTGACACACCTCAACGATGATCGGTGCTATTAATATGTTCGCAAACCTAAAAGCAAGCCAGGCTTCTTGTTGTTTGGGCTGAGAATCTGACTCACTTCTTGACTCATTCCATGTTGGAAATGATAGTATATTCCTCTCATATGACTAGTTTCGTAGCCCACTCTGGTTATCTTGAGAAAGGGCACAGTTAAGAAGGCCAACCAACCCACCATTGCTCAAGTGGGTAAGGATATGATATACTGATGCGCTGGATAGGAAATGATATACCTAGTAAGCAGGGTCCAATCAACAAGGACCATGATCCTTTGGGGCAGTGCTATCTCCCGCGAACCGATGGCGTTCCCGTTCTAGATAAAAGACCTTGGAATAATACCTTAGCGGGCTTCACTATCGTTAACCAAGTTATAGGGTCAAGATTAATTGCCGAACAGGACCACTAGTAGAGTACCCTACCGCTGAGGGGTCATTCGAGCTACTTCAAGTATCCAAATCCATATAAATGACGTAAAAATTGTTACAATTACATGCTCGATTGTGAGTACTGCTTTATCGGCAAGAGTCAGTGAAAGACCCGCGTGGCCCAAATACCGTACTCTTTAAAAAGTACACGGTGTTACGACATCCGTAATGCCGAGGTTACTATACAACCTGTCTGGTGGTAAGTTTCCTCAACATCATGTTAGTATCGAAAATACCTTCTCATGATTTATTTGCATTGCATGGACGATCCGACGATTACTCGTTTCTTCTAGTATGTCGAAGTCCAGCAGTCTTGAATCGGTCCCGTGCGCAGCTGAACCCCAGTTGATCCCCCGGTGAAACCCACCCAGATCCTTTTGAAAAGGTCAACTGGGGTCACATCAACTTTTGTAGAAGGGAGACTTGATCTGGGGAGCAATATGTAGGCGTAAACGCGTGTTTTTCTAAGGTGTAGTTGTAAATGCAATCAAACTCCCCGCACTGCCGTTATAATCACCGAGTATCGGCGTATTCTACTGATTAACCCCAGGAAATTTTCAACCTGCCCTGAATCGCGTAATATTCTCTTCGATCGATCAATCCTTTTATCCTCAATTGGTTCCCCTTGATCTACTCCATCCTGAATACATACTAGCCCATACAGTTCTAGCTTGCTCTTTTGTTAAATAATCCTCATCAGCTGATAAGGAACGACCCGAACCTCACCCAAGATGCCATATTCTTGCGGTTGAAAGCCCATCTCCTCCAGTGCCGGGTAATTCAACGTTGGCGCCGCCCCTCCCGTTAGGAGCTGATCCCAGATCGGAATAAGACAGTTATTAAGAGTCGATGAAACTGTAATCACCACGGTATTATCTCCCTGAACAAGGTATGTCGACACATCGGTGGTGGGGTTGGTTATGTCAACAGCAGGTATTTCATTCCCGTTGATGCTGATTCTAATCCCGTGGGAAACTGGTGGAATGACAAGATAAGCACCAGTAGCTCCCGTTTCATTCTTTGGCCACAAGAAGCTACTGGTGTAGTACGCAACGCCGGACGCGTTTTGATATCCGAGATCCTTCCACGAGGTGAGATTAGAGCCAGAAACAGACAAAGATACGTTCTTCTTGTTTGCCACTGTCTCCACATCGTAGAGGTTGTCTGGGGGCAACCACTGCTCGAGGACAACGGACCAATTACCAGGACCGAACTGCGACCGCCCTTGTTGGTCAAGAGTTACTGTCTTTCCAGACGATAGCTTGACACTCGTGGCCGAGTCACTGGCCGCAGCCTTGGCCCACACCGTACCCATATATATTCCAATCGAGGCCTTCGGGCTAGAGCAGGATATCAGTAAGAAGGTCAAAAGGGCTGGGATTCATAGAGCTTATATCAGAGCCGCCGTAGTTGAAGTAATTCAAAAACTCAGTCCCACCCGGCAACTCGTGCGGCTAATTGTACGATATCATCGGCGAGTAATTCCGGGTCAACACTAGCATCTGGGAACCTGAATGTTGATAATGAATCTTCTGCGCCAACACCTTGCAAAGAAAAGGACGCCATCCACTTATCAGTATCTATATCTTGGTCTTCTAGCCACTCCTGGGTTTGTAAAAGTGCCAATATCCTCCCGGGGATCTGTGCGTGGCAAGGCCTCCGCGAGGGTGCCGAGCAAAATGCAAAGTCCCAAAAGTATGAGTTGCATCTAATCGCGATTTAATGCCAATCTGAATGAAGAGAAGGCTGGAATTGGCTACTCACGGTGGGGAAAATCAAAACGGCGATCCACGATACGATGCGAGGATCTATAGGCAGGCCCACCCCAATTTAAGCTAACTGTTAGTCGGAGTGAAGAGAGTGCAGTGCCAGCTCCACAATTGCTGAGAGATACCCCGAGAATGCCTATATGATGCTACGTGCTTTCAAAGTTTGCACAAAGGCTATTCTATGAAGAGGAATAATTGTACGAATTCAACTCATCGGCGAAATACGGGAAACCTCACTTGCTGAGGCTTTTCTTCGGTATGTAACGCGGGACCCACGTTGTGTGTATTCGTTGGTCAGTGTCTTTTACGCCAAATGCCGGACTTTGCGGGGTCCGGGGTATGTAGAGCCGAGTATAGGGCAAACATGGAGCCGGGCAGAAACTATCAGAGTAGTTGCAGATCAGCTAGATCCTACTTTTGAGGCCCGAACCCGCGGTTTTGCGGAGCGGGTTCTACCTGCCGCACCTGGTGGCACAGAGTTTGGGACTTAAGCAGAACCAAGTCAGTGTAAAGGATAGGAATAGGGCAGGCATCATCGGAGACGCTCTACAAGATCGCACCTAGGCGTGGACGCTATTTCTTCAGGCAGTGAACACAGTGACTCGCGGTCCTGTTGTCCGAGAACTACAATTCGGCGCAGCTAAAAGCTTTGCCGCTAATGTAATTCCGTCTACTAGGCGCCTTGTCCACGGACATCATGAAGCAGACGAAGATGAATCGGCAATATTCCAACGTAAACCTCGTGGGGCTCATACTAAGATTCGGCGACAGGAGATCTTGTTTTCCCGCCTCCAGCCGGACCCTTACGCTGATCACCAGTACCTGGACACGGTGATTGACAGGGAATACCAACGATTCATATACAGTGTGCAGCAGACCGCTTGGAGTATGTGCGATGTACTAGGATATGATTCTGGGTTCCTTTGTGACGCAATCAGCGCCATGAGAAATTTGGAACACAACGTCCATCAGGAAGAAAGTAGTGTACTTCAGTTGACCATGCTACTGAGTCTCATAAGATTTTCGTCATATAGCAAATCGCTGTATTGATCGAGTGTCGCCATGATCGTATTTCTTCCCTTCGAGCGATGGGCCTTTTCACCACGGAATATCTCGGCCGGTATTGCGCCAGATGAGAATGTGGCATCCAAAAGCATATTTCAATGGTTACTCTCGGACATCAAAATGGATCAGACATCAGATCAAGGTATGACAGGATTACCTCAGTTTATGTGCGAAGTGTAACCATATGTCTGAGTATTAGATTCCGTGGCTCGGTTAAAGGATGCAGAGGAATGGCGACTCAGAACAGCTCTGCACATAGCGCGTTCCAAGTCTGCCCCTCATGGTAGGGATCTTACGAAACAACGGATCTTGCGTGAGCTCTGTCAGCTTTTTGTGACCCGCGAGAGTTCCTCTGAAATGCGAAGTGTTCTCTATGGCCTCGTTGACAGTAGTATCAATTTAGCAAGCTTTTTGCAGGAATAGCAAAGTATTTATTACTTTGTACGATTAAAGAATCGCTACGATCCTGAGACTATGTTGCTTCACGAGCCTCGGCAGGTCGAACTGTCTCTTAATGAAGGCAATGGCGCTGAAGTGGTGATTTGTATATACCCACCCTTAAAAAAACTTGTTGCTTCGCCACCGTTTACCTTTAATGTATCCAAAGGTAACGCACTTTGCCGTCCGACACCTGATGCGGAAGAGCTGGTCTATGGACCCCCAGTGAGAAGGCGGACTACATGACTGATAAAGCTGGTTTTGCAACTGTTCATTCGAACTTCGGGGTCCGAATGAAGGTATTCGCTCTGCCCGGGACTCCTTCTGGTTTTGCCCCTCTTAACGTGATGGAAATCCGGAGTGGATCTTAAAATTGTCGTTCTCTTCTTCTTTTCTTCTCTTCCGCTTTCTCTTATTTCGTTGGTCCTTACTCTTATCTTACCATTGACCTTTCCTTCATTTTCAGTTAGTTTTGCGATCTCTCATAGTGTCGTTCCAACTCCGCCTATTCTTCCTCACTGTGATCCAGATGTAGATCTTCTCTTGAAGGCACATCCTATCGATCTACCAGTTTATAGCTTCACCTATAGTCTCTCTCGAGATAAGCCCTAGCCGCACCTTAACCTTACAACTGAGCCTGTCCCTGGCCAACATTAACTCCAGTAATAACTAGGAAGTCCTTTCAAGTGGGTTGTAATATAAAGTTCAAGAATCCGTTTACCATAAGATATAGGAGTACGAGAGTGATGGCATCCAGCTACCGACCTTGTCTTTGCTTTTTGTGACGAGGCAATCCGAGCGAGGCTATGCCAATCCCAGCCTCGTTTGTGTTTGCCAGCTGGCACGGCTGATCATCCCCCACTCTCAACCAGGATTAACTACCCCGCCATGCCGCCCCGAAGATGGACTCTGAATATATATCGGGGTAGTACATGGTTGCACCAGTCCAGGCTATCTGATTTACGGAAATGGACCCATTATCGGTAGTCGGTGCAGTCGGGTCGATATTGGGGATCATCGACCTGGCGACCCGAAGCATCAAGACCTTAACGGACTTGCAAGGCCGCTATACGAGTATCGGTCTCAGAGCAAAAATCCTTATTGGACAATTATCGACTCTCAATTCTGCCCTTGGCCAGATTAAACAAGTGCTCGATCTCCTGGGTCCAGGCAACCCTATTGGAGAAGATTCACAAATTTCGCTCGACATCACAACTTCCCTAAGCTGCTGCGAGGCGATCATGTCGCTTCTGGACCAGCGACTGTCTCGAGTGCAGCAAGATCATCTCACGATGCGGGAAAAAACTGGCATTTTGTGGCACGAGAAAGAAACTACCGATTTCCAGTCCCTGTTGAACAATCAAGTCAATGCGTTGAATCTTCTTCTGACCGCGCTTCAGTGGTAGGTTGCGACCGTAGAACCTTATCTCTATGTCACTAATCCTTGTTTAGCAAATCCATTATCGAACAGAGCCTTTTTCTGCAAAGGTCTGAGAGTCGGGTTGTGTTCAACCGCATTAAAGATGATACCTCCTCTTTACTCTGGCTGAGGGACTCGGATTCGGAGATGACCAAGAAAAGCACCGTTGCAGAAGACCTGAGCCTGATAGAAGCACGATTCTCCTTTGACACGGATCTCTTCAGCTCGAGAGTTTATTGCTCAGCAGCCAGATCCACCATGGTTCATGCACTCAGAGGGACCACCGTCAAGCCATCACCCGGGGAGGCTAGTATAATCTCTGATGACAATGCTACGGAGAGAGCATTTTCAATAATGAGCAATGAAGAAGCCAGCAGCGTCTGGAAACCCACGGAATACAGATCAGATCATACACACCCCACCCGCAGTATCAATGCCGGGCGAGCATGGAGTCTGAGAGAAGGATTGAGCCGGCCTCGCACTGCCCCCAGTTTAGTCTCGTCCATGTTTCCTACCAGGCAACGCAGCCGGGCCACAAGTCTTCTCAGTGTGAGACAAGCAAAAAGAAGTAGCCACTGGCTCTCCTCAATAGCTCTGTGGGACTTTTGGGGCGGAGAAGCATCACCATATCCTTCTGGGGCGAATAGTCCCCTGAGAAACACACCCGTGGTACCTACCTTTCAAAGGGTCCTCCTTCTCGGCTCCTCCAAAAGCGGCAAGTCGACGGCGCTGAATGTGTTAAACCTCCTCGTTGGGGGTCCGTCAGATATTTCTCAACTATTTCAGTCTAAAGTCACTGTCCTCGAGTCACTCAGCAATCAATTACGACAGGTCCTAGAAGTAGGAGAAGGACGTTACGGTACTGGAGATAGTGTTGATCAGGAATACGCAGCTATGTGCAGGACCTCTGATTCTGTCACTCACTTACTAGAAGCGTTGCACGAGATGCCCATCCAGCAACGACAGGGCAGAATGTCCGAGATATGCACGGATATGAGAGACATATGGGGTTATGTACAGAAATACGGTTTCCTAGACGAAGTGAAACTTGAGTTTATAGATGATGGAGCTGAGTAGTACGTTCCCCGGTCCCTCAGTCTCTATCAGCATAGTCCTAAGCCAACTAATCAAGCAGACTCCTAAACTCTCTTGATCGCATCACGGAACCAGATTATATGCCCACCTTGGAGGATACAATGTGGTGTTACACGAAATCGACAGGAATCACCATGGCGCGGTATACCAACGGGCCGTCGAAGGTAATTTTCTGTGATGCCTCCGGGAGTCGTGGGGAAAGAAAGAAATGGGGCCGCATATTTGACGGAGCAACAAAGGTCCTGTATTTCGTGGACGCAGGATCGTACGACCAGTGCTTAACGGAAGAACATAATGCCAATCGCCTGGCGGACGAGTTGACGTTGTTCGATGGCGTATGCTCGGCTGGAAAACTCAACCATGTTGAGATAGTTCTGTTTATCCATAAAATGGATAAGTTAGAACGCAAGCTGAAGACCGTGCCGTTCGATAGCACCGAAATTGAAACCTGGGGGACATTTAATGGAGAGCCGCAGTCGGTTGACGATGTCAAAGATTATCTCTATAACACCTTCTCAGCCATTGCGCAGAAGACTAACCGCTCAATCTCTGTCACTTTCACCAGCTTGAGCAGACCTGAAGAGTTTGGAAAGACGATCTTGTCATATGCTTCGTCCGTCGTTAACATGGTGTGATACCATATCCATTGGATTCCTATACACTTCCATTCCCTCGTTAAATCCTAACGCCAACTTACTAGCATATGCTTGGAGTCTCGGAACTAGTTCTATATTTACTATACCTTTGACAGTTTTAGACGTGTTTAAATCAATCTACAATCGAAGAGGTACATCTTACTGAAGACTATATCAGCCAAAAGTATATAGCAGCTGACCGAATGTCCATGTCTTATCCACCCCCAACATGCCGGTATACCTAGGTGCAGAACTACGTCAAAGCCAACAATGATGTCCACGTTGTTTGTATGACGTCGCAAAACTGACCAAATAATCCAACGAATAGTCGTAGGGAGAATAAAACCGTCATCCGCCACTTTGTGACAGGGGGCTTTCGTAGCGCTTACAATTTGCCGCCTCGGATGTATTTGCTCAGCCTTGATAAGTGATCGACTCAGCCATCCATCCGAACATGGCCAATTGAATTTCCAGATCGTTGTATTATTGGTTTTTGAGTTTTCTGACGTCGCAATACCCGCCTCACTCTGCCCTTCTTGTTCTTTCCTGGTAGTGGCTGGGTTTATATTCATGGATTAGAGTCCAGAGCATTCTACGCCACGCGACTCTCGATCAAACGTATCTCATACCTTCAAACGAAGAAAGCGGCAAACGGCGCTTTATATCCGTTGTGAACGTGTTTCATTGGCGCAACGTACCTCGACTATTGGTTTGTCTACGACAGAAACTTCGAGGGCTCTGGGGTATAATCCATGCGGCCCGAAACAACCCCAGTCTTGGGCTTCAGCTCCTGTCGGCCCTGGAACGCCCCATCCGTGATAGTTAGGACGCAAAATAGCCTATTATAAATTAAGCGTATAGTGATAGCAATGTGGCCTTACCAGCTCCAATGTGCAACTTCTCTGCCCTGTCCATTTAAAAACCCGCGCAAATGACAATGCCTGTGCTCTTCCATTGAGCCTTAAATATGGAATTACATAGTGTCTTGCTCTGAAGTCTCCCGCGCGATCGGTCTGTGGCCCTTCTCTGCACAGCTCAGATGACAAGTTGTCAGAACTAGAAACAGTCGGTTCGGTGTTATTTCGCAGTGTAGAGCCAACCTGCTATATTGACAGACATGATCCCATCAATTTCTCATAGGAATGATAACAAGAAGAGGTAGAATAAGAAGAGAAGAGGAACAAACGGAACAGCACGGGTGAACTCCACTCACCCTTACCCAGGGTTTGGTTCGTAGAGTGGATTCACACCGACGCGGCTTTGCTGGCGACGGGAGAAAAAATCGAAACCAAAAAGATTTGACCGACGCAGGGGTCGAACCTGCAATCTCTTGATTCGTAGTCAAGCGCCTTGCCATTGGGCCAGCCGGCCTTGTCGGAAACTACAACTCTTTAACGCATATATAAGCCAAAAATATCTAACTTGTCAAAATGAGGAAACTCCAGTTGAAGAATAGCAGTACCTACTCAATGTGCAATTCCTTCCGGAGCTTTAGAAAAAAATAAAATAAAATAAAATTTATTGAGGATACTGTAATTTGTTCATATATGTCTTAAATGTATTTCGAAATAGTTAATATTTGCTTCAATTGAGCTTTTTTTTTTTTTTTTTTTTTTTTGGCGGTTATCGAACTCGACAGTAATGGGAGCGGATGTATATATATATGCATTCCACATCCGCGACCAAACATACAACTACCAAGTCGCACTGGTCTCATCATATGACCATGACTCGCTTCAAGTTTGCTGTTTACTATTAATGCAACTATACTACGTCTCGACTTGATGTCTAACATATTGCTGCCTAGATACAGAATTCTCATTTGATTCATGAACTAAGATCTTTGTTTCATGCGATCTTGGTCACATACTACTCGGTCAATTGTCAACCATCCACCAGGTTGTTCTTCGCCCGCGACGAACATACATCTTATCATCCCGATGACGATGAGACAGAAGCATTGACCGCAATAGCATGCTAAAATCTCACGGAAGTAAACTGCGTGATTGGTACAGAGCTTCACCATATGGGATACTGGTCGTAACAATTATGATTGCTAAGACTCATTACAACATTGCAAGGCAACTAAAACAGCGGCTGATGACCATGCTTCTCTGCCAACAACTGCGCTGAAGCAGCCACGGCCGCATTACAACCGCTCGAAATCGCGCCCGCGATGACCTTATACGGAGTAATACAGTCACCCGCCGCAAAGACCCCACGCACGCTGGTCTGATGCATCGGTGGCGCGGCATTGATGTCGCCCATGGGGGTAAGCTCCAGACCAAGCTGACTAGCGAGCGGACCCTTAACAGTTGTATTGGGGCTATGGACCAGGAAGGTTTCTTCCTTAGTCGTGCCGTCCGCGAGCTCTAGGTGAATAGAGGACCGGGTATGCGTGAGCTTCTTGATCGGGGTATTGTTAACTGTGAAGCGGGACTTGTTCTTGTCTGTTAGGGTCGAGAAAATCTGAGCCCCGAGTTCCTCCGCGCCATTTGTGTAGATGGTCACTTTTCGGGCGAGCTGAGCGGCTGATTCCGTATGATGCATTGCCATGGGTATATTCCCAATGGATTGGATCGCGAGGACGCCAGCACTTTCCGTTGAGCGGTCTTCATATCCTTTGCAGAAGAGGCAGTGATAACTGGACCGTGTTAGTTGGATTTAACGCTATTTTAAGGAACAGTGGTTCATGATGAAAATCCATACATTCTCTGACCCCACGCTTCTGCGTATCCCGGAATATCAGGGAAGATATTTTCCGAACCGGTAGTAATAATCAACTTTCTTCCTTTCCAGACCTTGTCGTTGGCATCGATGAGTTGGAAAAGTCCGTCGCTGGTCTTCTCCGCTGTTTTGAGGTCCACGTCTTCGATCTTGATAGTGTCATAGTGGTGGAGAACTTCGTCGCGAGCTTCAGCGCGGAATTGAGCTGGATCTCTGTGGTCCCAGGTTGGGATCATGTGCATGTGGGAGACATTCGCGTTGCGATAGCTTTTGTTGTCGAATACGACGGCTGTATGGAGTTGGCGGGCTAGCGTGAGGGCTGCGGTGAGACCGGCTGGACCACCGCCGGCAATCAGGACATCTACCACCGAGTCCATAGTGTTGAGAAATCAAGAAATATTGGATATGCTTTCTGGGATGATCGTTGGAGTGGAGAGTTAAAAGTAAGAAGTGCAATGCGGAGGAGGAGCCGGAGGTCTGTTATGTATGGCAAAGGAGGCAATTAGGCAACGATACCCGTTACACTCAGTTTGCAAAGGAGGGGAACGATGGTAGTGAATGTGTCTTACCCCACCACCTGCACAATGATGATCTTCTGACTGGCTGCCGAGTCAGTGTTACAAGACAACAGGGATTCGATACAGGAAAGGCTCCGAATACGGACAAAGAAACGGAGGGGATGACGGGACGTTGCCCTACTTTAGGTGGTGTCCGTCCTGCAACGTCGCAGAATGCAGATCCAATAAAAATAGAAATGCAACCAACGACGCGTTATAGAAGAGATTAAATAGAAAAAGTCAAAAGTCAATAACACGAGGCACATAGCATTGGTAGCTCTTCATCCTTGCTGAAGGAATGATCATCTGATGCTAGAACGAGTCATGACGTATAAAATCACGAAACCATCAGAGGGTTGCACATATATAGTCAATCTGGAGATATAAGCATAATTCTCTAGAGCAGAAACCTGAGAAGAGCATTTCAAGCCTCGTATAATCAAATCAGTCTGGTTCGGTTCCTCCCTCCAATGATATTTCGAACTAAGGAACAGTAGGCTGACTTCGACTCAGTGATACAGATCTCAAAGAAGCCCAAAAACATGCAGTTCTCTCACTACGTGCTCTATTTTGTTGCAGCCACCGCAATGGCCAATCCAATTCCACTCCCTGAGGCCGAGCCCAATGCAAACCCCGACATGGCCGTCATCGAACCCAAGTATTGTTGCCTGTGATATGGAGGATTTAAGATGAGGATGAAATAGGGTACGGCGGGGAGAAACTTAATTTGACATTTGGATATGATAACGGATGCCATTATGATCTTATCATGTTATGGAGTATACGTGTTAAGCGATGCTATTTGTCATTTTATTATATACGCAAAAAGCTTCTATGGAAACGGTAGCCAATCATCACTATACCCAAAGTACTCTCGAATCTTGGGTATGTAAGGCGAATTATTGGGACAATATTTGAATCTTTCCAAATTAGAGACACTGTCATCCCCAGTAAAAACATACCGATAGCATGGATCATGCTTCTCGACGAAGGACTGCATCTGATGCCAGTCGCGGCACATGCGCTTCTGTCCATCTCCGGGCTTGAATCCGGACATATTATTCAAAGGAACATATCGTAGGGTATCATCGGCCGCGCAAATGGTCTCCACCCGGATACTGTCCAGACAGTGCAAGATATGAGGATGAGTAACACTCTGAGGGCGGTTGAAACGGTATTCCTCAATGGAAATGTATAGATTGCGCTAAGCTTCTCAACATTCGAGATCAGATGAAGCATGTCGAAACACTTACAATGCAATGGAGAATATGATGTGCATTTAGGATATAGATTCCTTTTGTCAGGTCCCACGGGAAAGACTGCGATTCGGGCAATCCTAACGCACTTGCCTCTTGTTTGTCGATTGCGATGATGCCGCTTTCCCATGGGATCTCGTTATGCCAGAGATTGCTGACTTTGCTCTCGTTTGTGCTGCTGTAGTTGGTATTCCACCACATTGTGTCTTCTTTCGTGAATCCGACTTTCACTTCCTCCTGTCGGTAACTAGAATTGGCCCAGACTGGCTGCTTAGGTGCAGACAATTCATCTCGACTTGATGTCCAGTCAAGCACCAAGAGAACGTTGAACAATATAGAAAGAAGGAGCAGCCCAGATAGAAAGCGGGTTTCCAGCCCTGTCAGAAATCCTGCTCGTCTTCGCACTCCCCATGGCTTTTGAGCGCCATGTTCTGAAGAAAGCAGCTCATATTCTTCTTCTGCCTGTCCCATTTTCGGTTGAAATTCTTAGGTGTCAGGTGTGTCTAGATGTCAGTAATCACCCGTCATAGAGAACAGGCTGACAAGACAGAGATGACGACCATATCTTGCAATAAACCCGAAATGGTTGAAAACGTAGCCCTCCTTTCTCCTAGTCAGGCCCTCTACCCCGCCTCATAGCTTGGCTTTCAGTTATGTAAGTGTTCTACAAATACACGAGGCTGACTGGACATTCTGGATACCAAAGTCAAAGCATCAATCCGAAAATGACATACACTCCGTAGTCATGCACCATGTCAGCCTCATCCTTGCTTGTGGAAAATATTCTGACCTCCACACGACAGCGAAGGGAGCATATAAGCTGTTCAACAAAGGCCGCATGTGTCCTCATAGAAAGTTTTACAACTCACAAACCCGCAGATCCATCAAGGTCCACCCACTCAAAGAGGCCCACCATGGAATCTAGTCCACATTGGACGCACCTCCCATTTCTGCTTGCTTCAGCTGGCGAAGTTCTAGCAGCCGGTGTCGTCCTCCCCATTGTCTGTCTGGCATGTGTAATGCTCCGTTTCCTCGCTCGAGGAAAGCAAAAGGTTCGCCTTGGGCTGGACGACTGGCTGCTCGTGCCCGCAGCGGTATACCCCCCATCCTACGATGCAGATAAGGCATGCCGCTGACACGTCTCCCATGACTCAGATTATGGTAACTGGAATGGGCATATGCTTCATCTATGGTTAGTACCAGCACCTGACACCCAATATGGTAACCGCTCACTAACATCTGCAAGGCTACTCCGTCCACGTAATGGGATACCCGACACCGTACCCCATAAGCGACGATCCCAAAAAGGCATTAGCAAAGTACAACCGCGCCTACGAAACCGAAGCGAAGATCGAATTCTACTTCCAACTCTTCATGATCGCAGCATACGGCTTCATCAAATCGAGCATCATCCTTTTCTACCGCCGGATCTTTGTCTCGAACACGAAATCCCGATTCGCCATCATCTCCAACATCTGTCTCGCTGTAACGGTGGTATGGGCTGTGGCATTCTTCCTCCTGTTTTTATTCGGCTGCAAGACAAAAATCTACCTCCACTGGGCGCCTATCCAGGAAGTAAGGGATAAATGCGGAGACCCCCTTGCTGCCGAATCGGCGCTGGTCATCTCGGACCTCATTACTGATTTGGCGATACTGCTCTTGCCCTTTCCGAAGGTATGGGTTGATCATCTGGGATGATGCTAGTTAGGCTGACGATGACATGCAGATATGGACGCTTCAAATGTCTGTGAGACGGAAGATTGCCCTTAGTTGTATATTCGGTGTGGGGTTGATGTAAGGCTCCCCTTTGGAATCCTAATTGTGACCCACCACTGATACGGTTTCCACTAGGGCACTGTCAGCCTCCGTCGTGAGACTGGCCATTTACCTGATCGTCTTTCTGGTTGGGTACGAGGCTGGATATGATCCCGATCGTGAGTCTCCCTTACCTTACCTTGTAGAGAGCTATGGTCTAACGGTCCAGAAACCGTCACCACAATGCTCTGGTGGAGCATGATCGAAGTCAGTCTGGGTTTGATCGCCGCGTGCTTACCCACCCTCCGTCCCCTGGTTTACTCCGCACGAGGTTGGCTTCTGCGTGAAAAAAGGAAGGGCTTTTCGGGACGGTGGAGTCGAAAGCTTGGATCCACAGGTGATCGGACATCGGAGGGTGGGACTGGAACGTCATCGGTGGATGCGAATAAGTCTAGCTCGGTCGTTATCCAGGAGCCGAGGACGATGGTGTAGTGACACAGCCTTGTTCGGGGAGTTTGGGAAATAGGGTTTTGTTTTATTGGTGCATTTGCTATACATGTGTTACGACTTACTTGAGATGCCTCGTATATCTTTGCTCGCGTCCCGCATTAACCGTTAGAAATGTGACACGCAACTTTCTTTGACCATGACCATGACCATGACTGTCGTTTCATCCGAAGGTTAAAATACCATCGTTGACAGAATAGAGCCCATAGAATACAAAGCAGACGAAAATGCCCCTCATTGTCTCACGCGCAAATCTAACCGAAGACTGGGACGAGCTAATAAGCAGCTACTGGACATCGTGGAGCTCTCCCCTCCAAGCCGTTGGGGAACTAACGTTCGCCCACCTGGGGGAAGGCAACGAGGCTGAAGCGACAGCCCTTGCGGACGTGAAAAAGTCCTTACGTCAAGCGGCAGAATCCGACCCGAACATTATCTGGTTGAAATGCTACGATACCGAATCCGGACAGATTGTCGCCGGAGGAATGTACCACATTCATCCCAGTAATCCGTACCGCGCGGGAGCACCCAGGGTTGAGGCGAGGTGGTTTCCGGAGGGGAGCGAGATGAGGTTATTGGCTGAGGAGTTTTATGCGCAGTTGTGGGCGTGGAGGGGGAGGTTGATGGGGGATAGACACGTTTGTATGTCTTTTCTTTTGTCTCCCTAGTGTTTGTTATTTTATTTATTATTTTTCTTTCGGGTTGTTCGCTGATTGACGTGGGTATAGGTGGGAATGCGCTCTGGGCATTGCCCGAGTATCGATCGCAGGGCGCGACGGAGCTTATTATGGACGAGTTTGTCCGCCATATGGATGCGCTGGGGATGGAAGGGTATCTCGAGGCTACGGAGATGGGGTTCGCATTGTATCAACGGTATGGATTTGTGGCTATCGCGCGACCGCGAATGAGGTTCTCGGAGCACAAGGAACGGAGTATGCAAGGGAGGAGATTAATACACGAGGTTCAGGCGCATCCCGTCTGGATTATGTGGAGGCCGGCAGGGGGCGAATACAGGGATGGGGAGACGGTGCTCCCATGGGAAGGAAAGCCAAGGCGCATCAAGTTGTAGGAATAAAGAAATGAAATTTAGTCTAATGCTACAACAAAGAGATGATCGACACAGAGAGGCAATCTAGGCCTCGTTAACCCCTGATGTGCAACCGTCTTTTTCCTTTGTCGGCTCGTCTTCCGTCGGCTGTTTGTCTGTTGGCTGTGGCTTGGCTTTTTTCATGGAGATCCATGGTGTGAGACAAGCTCCTAGCACGGATGCGCAGCTGAGGGCCATTGGGATGTAGAGCGTCCGTGCGATTGCGGTGCTGTACGCCTCTAGAACGTGTGGCATGTCTTGATCATCTACGAACTGACTCAGCTGCGTCGCGCCCAGCTTTGTTAGCTTCGAAGGGTCAACGCCTGGCGCCAGTGACCGGACGGTGTGTGCAAGGGTGTTTTGGAAGACTCCCTGAGCGACCGCGACAAAGATAGCCGAGCTTAGGTGTTGAACAAGAGTCACTAAGGTCACACCGATCGGGATATCTGCCTCAGATAATACGGTTTGCACGACGTAGCTGGGTTGACCAAATCCTAGTCCGACACCAATACCGTACAATGCCTGGTACCCAATCAGACGCCCGTTAGAGGTGTTGGTGGACAGGGTCGATAATAGCCCAGCACCAACACTCGCCAGGATGGTCCCCAGGATCATTGGTGGGTTGTAGTAGCCCACCTCGGAAGTGAGAACTCCAGCGATCACCGAGAATACGACGTAGCCAACGATCAATGGGGTCAGCATGATCCCCGAATCCAGGGCTGATTTGTGTTGTACCGCCTGCACCCACACGGGAATGTAGACTATGGCCACGTAGATCCCTCCCGTGATACACATGGCGTATCCGACGGCATGCCATACCGACGCATGTCTCGAAACGCTGCGGGGGATGGTTTTGGACCCGGGGACAAATATCTGAAGGAGAACAAATGCCATCATGAGGAGTACAGCCACCACCAGCAATGCGATGATCCTGCCACTATTCCAGGGGTATTGGGTACCGCCCCATTGGAGTGCCAGAAGCAAGCAAACGATGCCACCCATCATGCTGACCATCCCAAAGAAATCAAACTGGCGGACTCGATCCCACAATGACAGTGTGGCGATTGAAGAGTCCACCGGCGTATTCACGAGCAAAAAACATACCAAGATGCTCAAGCCACCCAGTGGTAGGTTGATGTAAAAGCACCATCGCCATGTAGATCTGTCCGTAAAGGCGCCCCCGATAAAAGGTCCTACGATGGCAGCAACGCCAAAGGCAGCGGACATAATACCCAGGTAGGAGGCCCGGCGATCGAGTGGGATAATCTTCGTGGTGATCATAATTCCACCGGTGAAAATGCCAGCCGCCCCAGCGCCGGCAATCGCGCGACCAAAAATCATGGCAATGGAGTTGGGGGCCGTAGCACAGACTAGAGAGCCTATCTCAAAGATCCCAATCGCCGAAAGATAGACGATCTTGATTGAAAACAGACTGTAGAGCTTGCCATACGGAATCTGGAATACGCTGAGCATGGTCAGGTATGCGGCAGTCCACCACCCCAGATCATCGATGCTGTGGAACTCGCTCGTTAGTGACGGGGTCACTGTCGCAAGGATTGTTTGGTCCTTTAAAAAACGATGTTAACATCTGCAATTTCAGCTGGTGTTACAAAGCTGGACTCCTTACCATCCCAGTCAAGAATACAGCAAGGCATAGCGCAACCATAACCAGGCTGAGGCGAATAGAGGAAAGAACCGAATCATTTCGCGAACCCATGGCTGCAAAAGGAGTTGTATCCTGTTGACTCCAAACTGACCAGCGAGAAAGACGAGACTAGCGTGGGTGGCAGCCTTATTTATCCGCTGGCAAGGCTGCCTTTGTCATCCTGTACAGCGTTGAGCCTTACCCCTCGACAGTGGAATCCTCACTGGTGTGCCTTAGCATGGTCTGGTAATGGCGTTGCTCTTTTTTTGTATTGCTATTTTCGCACAGGCTTTCAATGAAACCTGTTATGCTTTGGTCGAGTCACGCCAAAACTCCATATTCAAGAAGTGATTCCAGCGGTCGGCCTTAAATATACCTCCGCGAAGCACATAGTTTTACAAGGCATTTCAAATAAAGATATACAATTTGACTAACCTCACTTCTTTTCTTTTCTTTTGTTTATTTACGTTTGTTGAACTGAAATTGAATCTTTGATATCCAGACAAATACTTCTTGGCTAGGAACATTACACAGTTAAAATTATAGTGATTCAATTATCCTTTCTAACCTGGTCTTTTTATATATAGTTCAGGTAGACAATATGGCCTCCAGGCCGCACCGCTAGTTAACCTGACAGTACTCGTGGAATAGCACGGGTCGGCTTTGTCTTGTTTCTCCCTCGGGTGTTCTGCGGTAAGATTGTGCATATAATCTTTTAGATTAATGGATAACTCAAGTGGACATTATAGACGGCAAGCGGTGTTCTCCACACCCCATAGTCGTCCGTACCAGATCTCCAGTTGCTAAGGATTCTAGTAGAAGTATGCGTTGGCTCTATCGGGGGCCCGATGGACTAGCGCGACAACGGAGTTCAATTTCTGCTAACTAATGCTGGCTTCTGACAGATGGGTTGAAACTCCGAGATGTATCGCGGGAGCCTGGCGCTCCTTTGCTCGACGTTTCACTCGACGCCCGCGAAGAGTACTGGTTCTCTTGAAGGTTGTGTGCTTGACCTCGTGGTTGAGCCACCAGCATATCCTCCTCTTCTTCAGAGGCACTGCTATCCACTTCCACCTGGTCAAGATCGGCGGCACCGTTCAAACACAATGCACGAGCAAATGCAAACTGCATATTCAACAATTCGATGGAGGGCAAAGGATACATGTCGGGATTAACTGTCTCCATCGTGACAAGATCCCCTATATTCATTTGCACTGCTCTCTCACAATTGAACAGCTTGATTCCTCTGCCGACAAAACTTAGCTTGGATGGAAGAAAAATTCTCATCATAATATCAATACTCTTCAAGTATTTCAAGATCGCCAGCAAGAAAGATATGGCCTTTAAGACTTTCCGATCATATGATAGTTCAATGGCCTGTAAGACGAATCTGGCCTTGGCCCATACCGCATGCGAATTATAAGAAAGACATAATACGCTCCGAGTGACTTCAGTGCCTTAGGGACCCGTTACCACCTCTTTGAATTTTGTTACCTCGTCTGGTGTCCATTTGCAGGACAACCTAGTCCAGAAACTTTGCTGCTCTGTCCGAGATATACTGCCCATACTGAATGTGAATAGCATCACTTTAGAGCTCGAGGCCAGTCTACCGTGACAATCTACCAAGTCCACTAATCGAGCCATTGTGTTTAGCGGTATGTAGATTAGTTCGGAAGCATTTGCCTAGACCATCCTTGTCTTTCTCTGAGTCGCTTTCACACTCCTCCTGGTCATATCGACATACCGTCCTGCTGACTGGGTTGCAGCCTCGTTGAACTGGGTTTGGATATTGTGAATAGAATCACCAAACTCCCTCAGTTCGTCCTGGGTGGCGCCATCGAACAACGGGATGGTGAAGTCCAAGGTTCGTAAACGATCAACGCGATCGCGTAGGATTTGGCGCCGATACGGTTCTTTTAGCATAACATCGTATGTTCGCCAATTGAGATCCTTAGTTAGGCCCTGCTCGTCAAGTCGTCCAAAGACCCAACGCTTAACCGACTCTGGTTGAGTCGAAATCGACTACCTTGTTAGTATCTCCTATAAACTGCAGACTTCCCACTTCTAGATTGAAAGAGCCCGCTGACAGTGAGTCTCCGGTGTCCATATTCACCAACTAGGGACGGCTTCTTCCCAACTCCTCCCCGACAAACGCATAATAACCTTTGTATACAATGTTCCAACATTTTCCATGTGCAGTAGGCACTAGTGGAGCACCCCTCGGTAATCTAATCAAATGTATGTGTGGCACCGCTCAAACCCAATGCTCGCATCAGAAACCGCTGGAAGTCCAAGACGTCGAAACATGACAGAGGATATACATCGGGATCAGGTGTTGTGAGCGTTATGATATCCCCCGATTATATCTGCTTTTCCCTTTCACAGTCGAAAGGCTTGATCCTTTTCCCAGTGTGGCCTAGTTTTGATGGGAGAGAGGGTGTCGCTTTCGGATGCATCACCTTCATGTGCTGTGAAAGAGGAATCCAGAAAACTGCACAGTCAGGACTTTGCAGTCGACTGACATTGGGACTGGGTTGAGGGAAAAGCGAGCTTTAACTCATAATCCATGGGCATCTCTTGATAGACGGAGAACATTCTGCAAAACCTCAGTGCCATCCGGGCCCATCACAGTACTCTGATGCGCCAGTCCATTTAGTGCTGTTGGAAGTAATCCTGCTTCTATATTCCCGAGGGTTTCGAGTTGCTCTATGTTTGGCAACTATAAAGGGGCCTGTCCATATGGCAGTGTCTATAAGCAGCATCACTGAACCGACCTTTTTAATCATTTCAAATCTCTGTACTTCCGTTAACCCAGGTGCAACAACCGGGTTAGGATCGATGGTGGTGTTTCCCCAAGCCATCTCGAGGTTGTTCCTGGCATGGTACTTTGTTCAGAATGGTTATGATGATAGTGAGGGTGATGGTGAGAGTGGATTGAGCTATCCTACAGATGGTTACAGAAGCGAGCCATAAGGTTCTGGAGGTGGCAAGGTATTGAGTGCACGGACAAGGAGAAGATCGGTGAAGCAGGTAATGAGTGCAGGTGCTACGTGGGTGAAGCGATGCAGACGATAGCGGGCAAGCAATGGAAACTTCAATTTCTTATGACAGTTCTAATAGCTAGGTTGAATAGGCCAAATATTGCACCCGGCGATATTCATATCCACAAAAGCACAAGAGAATTCCCGACAACCAGCGACACAGGCCACCATTGCGCCCATTCATTGAGAGAACCTCTCCAATTCACCAATAAGATCTCGTTCGTTGCGAGGAATAAACCGCACTTTGTATTCCCTCGGCATGCTCACGAGACTCGTGAGATCGGCGACGCCTTTTAAAGGGTGGGTCTCGATAGGTTTGTCCGCGTGAATCTCGAAAGCGGATAACATGCGTAGAAAGGTGAGGTAGAGCTCGCGATACGCGAGCAAAGACCCAGCGCACATGCGGTATCCAAGGCCAAACGTAAACAAGGGATGACTAGGATGTTCAAGCCACCGTTCCGGACGATAATTCTCAGGATCGCTCCATAGTTCGGAATCTAAATTTATTCTGAAATTAATTCTCTTCCTCTCATACCATGGCTTGCCCTACAGGGAGTCTTAAGGAGGCCTCGGTAGCGTTGTTTCTACAGGGGAAAGGTGTACGTACCCATGTTGCAAGCCCATGAGTTCAGAAAAACCGTAGTGCCAACGGGCACGGTTTTGCCTTCGTACACAAATTCCTTATTGGTTGATCTAGGGAGGGAAAGGCGGAGGACTGTAAAATATCTTTATAGCTCGTTAGTCTTGCTTAGACCTGATTGGTAATGCTCAGGGATAATCATACCGTAGACTCTCACGTACAATACCAGCAATGTACCGACACTTCTGATCATCCCTAGCATCACACAAGGGACTGTCATTATTGTACATTTTTCTGATTTCCGATACGGCCTTTTCCTGAATATCCGGTCTAGTGGCAAGAAGCGCAATAGACCAGGTCATGACGGCGGTGAAGGTCTCGAATCCCCCTGAAAGCATGGTCAAACTGATTGATGTCAGTTCCACGTTGTTGAGCTTTGTCTCCTTGTCCATTAGAACGTTGGCCTGAATGCATGGCTCATATGTTCCATTCTTGATCCGCTCATCCAGTTCGGAGTTCAGCTTGGCTAAATATCGATCCCGTCTACGACGGTACTCCGCCGCTTTGCGCTTGCCAAAGCTGAATGGGATAAGACGGAGTAAGGGGATATAATCTTGCATGTTGTCCGTGGTACTTCGAAATCGGCTGATCTCCACTTCCACATGCGTGATTTCAGAAAACAGCTCATCACTCTGGCTTGTGATCCTGGTGCCCCAATTGAGGGTGAGAGCCAATGACAAACTCAACCTTTGGACCATTGTGACCGGATTGATTTGCCTTTTGCCCGACTCTCCGTATTTCAACAGCTCCTTAATGAAGTCCCTTGTTTCGAGGTCCAGATGTGGGACATAAGTCTCAACAGAGGGCCGGTTTAGGGCTGAAGCAGCACCCTTCCGTCTCCGGATAAGAGACTCATTGTATGGAGCGGTTCCAATCGTGGTTCCAGCCGTGTTTGAGACTAGCTAGGTAGGTATGGACGTTAGTATATGTGGTGTTCATGTAAGGTCCTTGCAGAAAACAGACCTTGTGAAAAGTGTACAGCTCAGGCCTTGACGCAGTCGCTTGCGAATTATGTCCAAAAACAACCCTTGCAGCGGCCGCACTGTTTACAACCAACACAGGCAGGTTGCCGAGGCGAATTTGATACACTGGGCCATAATGCTTGCTCCATTGGCGGTATTGTTGTGCTGCGTTTGATCGGAGTTGATGTAGGTTTCCTACCAGCGGGAAAATGGCAGGACGGGCAAACCCTGGGAGTTTTGAATTGTAACATATAACTTCGTTGATCAAAACATAAATTAGAAGGAGAAAAGTTGCACCAAGAACCAGATGCCCTGGCTGCGTCAAAATCCCCCAGAACGAGTAGGGAAACTCCCGATCAAGTAGCATTTTACCGGTAAAAGAGAATGTGTCGTGGCCGTAATCTCTAATCCAGTACCCTGTATACTTTCGTTATTTATCCTAGCGGATTGGCTAGAGATGCGGATCTGCTTTCACCTCCGCAAAGAAGCAAAATCCGGGGAGACTGGGCGGAATTACGATTTCCGCTACGGGTCACCGACAATAGCAGCGGTAAATTTCCATAGTTGAGTACATTACCTGCTTTGTCTACAACCTGCAAAATTTTCTTCGTTCACAATATTCAATACGTCACCGCAAAATGAAGACTTTACTCACTGGAGGAAGCGGATTCCTTGCGGCTCACTGTTTAGACGCTCTTTTGAAGCATGGGTACGCAAATCCACAACCCTTTCGCCTAGCACACATCGCTGACCGATAAGTATCAGTCATAATGTTGTTGTCACAGTAAGGTCTCATGAAAAGGGCCAAGCAATCCTGAACGCACATGGTCACCCTCCCTGCGCAGCTCTCTCCTATGTTATCGTTCAAGATATCGCCAAGCCAGACGCGTTCGAGACGGCAGTCCAATCAACTCCACCATTTGATGCAGTGGTTCACACAGCCAGTCCATTTCACTACAAGTCCCAGGATGCCCAGAAGGATGTCATTGATCCGGCAGTACTCGGCACCATGTCCCTTCTTACTGCAGTCAAAGCCCATGCTCCTTCCGTCAAAAGAGTGATCATCACCTCGTCCTTTGCAGCAATGTATAACCCTTATAACCACCCAGAGGTGTATACAGAGGACCACTGGAATCCAGTAACCCTGCAAGAAGCCATGGCAGATCCAGTCCAGGCATACAGAGCCAGCAAGACCTTTGCAGAACGGTCCGCATGGGATTTCGTGGAGCGGGAAAAACCCAATTTCACTGTTACTACCATCAATCCTCCACTGATTCTGGGTCCACTGATTAAAGGGATCCACTCCAAGGACACCATAAACACGTCTAATACCCAGTTACGAGACCTTATTCAAGGGAAGTGGAAGGATGGCCTCCCCCGCACTTTTTCACCGTATTGGGTCGATGTGCGAGATGTCGCTCTCGCCCATGTCAAAGCCTTGATTATTCCCCAAGCTGCTCAGAAACGATTCATCATTACGGCTGGCACCATGTGTAATGCGGATATCGCAACAATCGTCCGTGATTACCTCCCGGATATGGGGTCACTCATACCGAGTGGACTAGAGAGTGATCTACCGCTAGACATACACAGAATAGATACAACAAGGTCGCGGCAAGTCTTGGGCATGAGGTATCGGCCGTTGCGGGAATGTATTGTCGACAGCTTGCGAGCTCTCCAAGGGATGTAGAATATTCCGGAGTACTTAAAAAATGACACACAATCGTGCACCATTGAATTAATTGAATATGGCATTGAGGTCGACTGGGGAAGTCATTAGATAATAGTCCTATACGTAGAAATAAGAGACGACAACTGACAGGTAATAAACGCGCATTCCGCGGTGAGTAAGTTTCCGTAGTCATAAGCCCGTACTTTCCGAGTCACCCACATTTAAAGGTCATTTTAAGGCATCCGCATACCCCGTCTGGCCAGACATTGAAAAAGACTTCAGACTTGTGAAATAATTTCGTATTGATTGCATAATGAGTGGTCCGACCCAAGTTGCCGCGTACGTCGAGAATCCTGGCCCTGAGGCTAGCCTGGTTATTCACACTGACTGTCCTATTGCTGAGCCCGGTCTTGGAGAAGTCCAAGTGAAGTTGGAAGTCGCTGGACTGTGGTAAGATATATAAGTCATTTAGTTACGTCTGCTGGAAATATCCGCTGACACTGAAACAACAGTCATTCTGATATCAATCGGGTTTACGGGCCACTGCCGTTGATCAACAAAATTGTTGGCCATGAAGGGGTGGGAAGAGTTGTCAAGCGTACGTGCCAAATGGCTTATGCAATCTGTGAAGGGTACAGAACAGTCAAGTATATCGGGATTTACTAAATGTGAATACAGTCGGACGCATGGTAGATACGGAGTTGCTTGGGAAACGTGTGGGCTTAGGGTAAACTGGCCCCGTTATCACCCCAAGCAATGAACTGGCCGCTAACTGGGTGCATTGTTTAAGGTGGTTAGCTAAGGCCTGTATGGATTGTGCAGCATGCAGAATCGACTACACGAGCTGTCCCAAGCAGAGCAATCTGGGACGGGTAGGAGTTCACATAAACAATCAATCCTAGTCGTGCTTGACGCTGATCAGTATCAACCAGGACTTGCCGGGCACCTTACAGCGTACTATACAGCCTACCTATCTCATATATAAGTATGTGGTTCATTCAGCTGATAGAATGTCTAATATAGAGCATGTGGTAATCTCAGCCGACTTCGTTCACTTCGTTCCTGAAGACCTGCCTGCCGAAGTCATCGCTCCTTTGCTATGTGGTAATCTTGCCCCAATGATATGCACACCCAAAACTAATGAAACTTTTCCACTCTTAAGCGGGAATCACAATGTATTCGGCCTTACAGAAGGCAAACCTGAGAGAATATGACTGGCTTCTTCTTCCAGGTGCTGGTGGCGGGCTGGGCCATTTGTAAGTGTGCGGCACTGTTCCTAGTGGGTGCAATATGCTGAACAATTCTCTCCCACGAAGAGGTATCCAAATTGCAAAGCAACAAGGATATAGGGTAATCGCAATCGATAGGTACGAAATACTTAGTGGTTTTGTTGTGTTACAAAGTCTATATAATATCCAGCTAACTAAAGGCAATGGTTGCTATTGACAGAGGACCGGAGAAAAGAGAGCTCTCTCTCAATATGGGAGCGGATGTGTTCCTAGACTTTGAAACAGACAATGTACAAAGAATCCACCCACATCTTTAAAAGGCCGTGTTAGGGAGTGATCTGAAGCTAACCGGACACCCATGTTAAGGTCGTGGAGCGCGTCCTCGAAACTACAAACGGTTCAGGCACCCAAGCCGTAATTTGCACCTCTGGAGCTATTCCAGCCTACAAGCAAGCGGTAGATTGTGTACAGAATGTCGGAACAATTGTTTGCATCGGAGTCGCACCCGATAATCTGCCAATATCTCCCTTGGATATGGTACGACGAGGTTCGTATCTTCTCCAACTCTGTCATTGTAGGAATGACCGAAATCCTCGACGATATTGACATACGGTACATAGGTCTTCGACTGATTGGAAGTGCGGTGGGGTCACATCAGCAAATGCAAGAACTTATGAAAATGGCTCGTAAAGGAACTGTGAAGTCAATTGTGCAGGTGCTGGACTTTGAGCAGGTGGACATCGCTGCAAGACGGTTGGAGGAGGGAACTATACCTGGACGCTTAGTTCTCCGGCTACCTGAGTAGATAGACTAGCAGCGGGCAAAACACAATCTTCCTTGTGTTCCACATGTATGCTCAATTGCGGAATTAGGGGAGATACAGTCGGGTAGATCTGTTAGACAATGTGCGGAAATACAATTCCATCGTATCCCTTTATGATCGTGAGATCGTGGACAAATTCCGCGAACGTCAATATCCCCTCAACGAACATTATAATTAACAGTAGTATTATAGGATATGCATAGGAAGCTCTTCTTTCATTCTGTACTACTTCATCCGCGGCAGGAAAAACGAAAACAGCAAATTAAGACAAAAGAAAGCAGTTTTGAGAGAGTATATCGCTATCCAACCATGGATTTATCACTACCACCTGCGGAGCGAGCCACCAGGTACTTTACTAGCCTTCAGCCCGACACAGCATCACCGGGAACAGCAACTGAGGCTTATCGCGAGATTGATGAGCTTGCATATGCACTTTCCCGAGTGCCGATGCTGACTCCTCGTCCGGTCAAAATAGTCGCAGTCGGCGCCGGGTTTGGCGGCATTGCGTTGGCAAGAGCAGTCCGCGTAGGCCAAATTCCAGGCGCACGTCTCACGATTTATGAGAAGAATGCAGCTATCGGCGGTACTTGGCATGAAAACCGTTATCCCGGGTATGTGGTCTAACCCAGGCGAATCGAGATGTTGATAGGGAAGCTGACGGACTGCATACAATAGGTGCGCTTGCGATGTCCCAGCTCATAGCTACCAATTTACATGGGCACCCAATCCCCACTGGACGCAGTTCTACGCCTCGGCCCCCGAGATTAAGCAATACTTCGAGGACTGCGCAGACCAACATGGCCTCCGCAAGTACATCAAGCTTTCCCACAAGGTTGTGGCGGCTAAGTGAATCGAGGAACGTCAGGTCTGGCAGCTCCAGGTAACTCGAACAACGGGCGCAGATGTGGTTATCTCCAGTCCAGGCGTCACCGAAGGAGAAACGTCTGATACATTTATCGAGGAATGTGATGTGTTTATTAACGCATCTGGCTTCTTTAATAATTGGAAGTGGCCTCGCAATGTCCCAGGTCGGGGCATCTTTCACGGACGTCTGCTTCACACCGCGGCATGGCCCGAGGACGCTGATAAGAATATTGATGGGAAGACTGTATCCATTATTGGAAATGGTAGCAGCGGAATCCAGGTGCTCCCTTCTATCGTTGACCGAGTTAAGAAGGTGTATGTGCATATACGCAGCCCGACATGGATCACATCGCGAATTGGGGAGAAGTTCGCAGGGCCAAAAGGCATTAATATGGTATTCAGTGAGGAACAGAAAGCGAGATGGGCGAACTACCCGGAAGAGTATCTCCAATTCCGCAAGGACATGGAGGCAGGCGTGGACCAACGCTTTAAGATGTTCATGGATCATACTCCTGAACAAAAGAAAGCTCGGGAATCCTGCTTAGAAAATTTGAAGGAAAAGCTGGCTACCAAACCGGAGCTCATACCATTGCTTCAACCAGAATTCGCAGTTGGGTAAGCTGACACAGGGCCATAAAAGTATGTATAGAGACCATGTCACTAATAGTAGATAATTATAGTTGCCGTCGCCCTTCTCCCGGTCTTGGTTACTTGGAAGCGCTCGTGTCACCTAAATGTGAGGTGATATGGGGTGGAGTCACGGAATTCACACAGAATGGCATACGCAACTCTAATGGGGTTGAAACAACAACTGATACTATTATCTGCGCCACAGGATTCGAGCTATCCTATGCCCCTAGGTTCCCGATAATCGGTAGGAACGGCGTCAATCTTCAGGAAAAATGGCTCAAGGCACCCGAATCTTATCTATCTGTCATGGCTGCGGATATGCCTAATTACTTCACCATTTTGGGGCCTGCCAGTCCATTGGGTCACGGCAGCCTTGTCACATCTATTCAGATGTCGGTACGGTTTATACAAAACATGGTATGCAAGCTGCAAACGCAGAACTATAGTTCTGTCTGCCCCAAGCCTCAAGTCCCCCGGGCGTACCAGTTGCATGCTCTGCGGTTCCTTGACCGTACTGTCTGGGCATCCAGCTGCACCAGCACCTACAAAAACGGAACCAAAGACGGAGAACTGCGGTCCTTGCACCCTGGATCCCGAGCGCAGCTGTTCGAGCTATTGGCAAACCCACGCTACGAAGACTTTGATTGGACTAGTCTGTGCGATGATGAGATGGCGTTTGCTTGGATGGCCAACGGCTTTACTATCGACGAAGAAACGCAGAACCCTGACAAGGACTTGACGTGAGTCGCATATGACGACCCAGAATAGTTTACCTATGCTAATATGGCTCTAGATGGTTCGTCAATCCTCCCGACGAGCATGCCAAGTGCATCGAGAAGAAAACCAATGGAGTGAATGGTAATTGAGGGGTGCATTTGCCTGTTATGTTGCTATTTCCATGGTAGTGAATCCTGGTCTATCTCATTAGAGATATGTAGGAAATATAAGTTCCGTATCATGTTTAATGATTCCGCGTACTATTTTAAGCTTCCCCGCGTCCCCAACCATATGGAACTCCCCAGATTTCTCCGCATGAGACGCTTAGCTCCCCGATTGCCAAGAGTAAATGCAGGAAATATGGGCTGGGGTGTCTGTAGTTCCGCTAGTGTGATTGACTGGGTATTTCCGCAAGCTATAAAATAGGACCTTCGTTCATAACTGAGTTCTCTGATTCGGATACTGAATTCGTTCACAGGTGCAAAATGTCATCAAAGGTCGAAACTTCCTCTTTGTCAGAACATGTTGAATACTGCCCAGAGACCAGCGATGCCAAAACGCAGCTACCCCACAATGACAATAGCTACAATGCAGAATTTGTCAAGCGTGTTAAATGGAAGGTAGACAAGCGCTTGTGCGTTGTGATTGCAGTCATGTACACTATATGTCAAATTGATCGTCAAAATCTACCCAATGCGTCTGTGACCCTGCGGCACCTATTCATGCGAAGAGGCTAACATTGTGCACAGTGTGATTGCCGGAATGGGAAAGGAGATTGACTTGAGTGGAAACCACTACGTGAGAGATGCTATCTCCAGTCTTTCCCGGATTAGTCCTTCATAGTACTGACAATCTGAATATACAGTCCACGATAGTTGTGACCTTCTTCCCATTTTATACTCTTTTCCAGCCACCAATGACAGTGATTGCTCGAAAGATAGGTCCTCGAATCTTCCTTGGTGGAACTACAGTCGCCTGGGGTCTTGTCATGGTAGGATTTGGATTAGTCCACGACTGGCGGGCCCTTGTTGGGCTCCGAGCAGTGCTGGGCCTATTGGAAGCAGGGTTCTTCTCTACCTGTGTCTTTCTCATCGGCACATGGTATGTCCGTCATGAGGTTGCAAAGCGCATAGCATTCTTTTATCTATTTGGAAATGACTTGGGTGGCTTTGGAGGGATTCTTGCGTTTGGCGTATGTTCGAACTCCCAATGTCTCTGCAACGATACATCTAATCGAAACAAAACAGCTTCAGCAAATGGACGGCCAGGCCGGTCATGCGGGATGGAGGTGGATCTTCATTATGGAAGGTGCCATTACCTGTGCTATTGGGATAATAGGTTCTTTCTGGATTGTCGACTTCCCCGAGGATGCACGTCGCACGAAGTGGTTCTTAACGAACGAAGAAATTGACCTCATGATTGATCGCGTACAGAAGGATCGTGAGGATGCACACCTGTCGCCGTTCAATTTGAAGGAATACATCAAAAATGCTGCTGATTGGCGGGGATGGCTTTTTGCCCTCAACTTTGCGTTGACCTCAGCGGTCATGTAAGTACTGCCTTCCCGACTTCATACGCTGAAGGCGATATTAATGCGATGTTACAGCTACGCTGTTGCCTATTTCCTTCCCATTGTGCTGCGCGATGGCCTAAAGTTTTCGGTTGCGCAGGCCCAGACACTCAATGCACCAGTGAGATACCTCTCCCACCATATTTCCGAACTTGTGTTCTCACGATCTTGGTAGTGTTATGTATTCGGTGGGATCCTTGGCTTTACAGAAAGCTGGCTCTCGGACCGGTATCGCAATCGCGGTTCCGTCATTATCTTCAACTCACTCTTGGAAATCATTGGCATCTGCGTGCTGGGGTTTGCTACCAATAGTTCCGTGAGATACTTCGGGGCATTTATCCTAGTTGGAGGTGCCAATGCGAATCTTCCTGCTTGTTTGACGTACCAGTCAAACAACATCACGGGCCAGTGGCGCCGGGCTTTTGCCTCGGCCATGATTGTTGGGTCAGGGGGAGTTGGTGGTGTGATAGGCAGTTTGGTATTCAGGGAGCAAGATAGCCCATCGTACCGACCTGGTCTTTATACATGCTTAGTCGCAGCAGGAGTAACAATTGTCTCCGTATGTATCACGAGCGTGTATATGGCGCGGATGAACGTGCAACAGAAGCGTGGCGGGATAATTATTGAAGGAACTGAGGGTTTCCGATACACTCTATAGGAAATGAACAAGGCGACCAGATCACGGTTGGATAGGATGATATGGGACCGGGTGCGGAACAGAAGTACATGAAGTTGCATTGAATTTGTAGCAGTGGGCGGAATTCAGCGATTCCGCACTTCCCGAAGATAGAATAAATTAATCCCATGATCCTGCGTACAAAAACATCGCTAGCACTCCATATATTTGATGCTCATAGTCATGCGTGACTCACTTATTTCTAAGATCTCCGTAATCTTTTACTGCTCTCAACTTTGCCAATGTCACCATCTAGAAGAAACACAGCAAAATCCATACCGAGCGAAAGGGCTCCATGGACGGTTGATGAACTTTTGAGGTTCAGAAGATATGAAGACCCAAATAGGACCGCAGTCATATTTCCGACAGACAAATCCCAATATGCTGAGTATACTATGCAGCAGCTAGACAGCTACGCATTGTCAGTCGCTCAGCAATATGCCAAGATAATTCCTCCGAAGCAATCATCTGCCGACAGCCCTTGTATTGTGGCTGTCCAAGGATCGCCCGACTTTGAGTACTTGATTACGCTGTTGGCGTTGTCCAAGTTAGGACATCCAGCTTTGTTGTTATCCCCGAGGTTGTCGACCGAGGCACTGAAGCACCTACTGTCGTCCACAAAGGCTCAACTCTTCCTTGCAGCAGATACTGAGAGCTTTGCTAAGGGGCTCGCCCATGGGATTCAGGTTGCACGCATAGCATCTTTCGATAAGTCACCTTTAGACCCACTCGAAGGCTTAGACGACAGCAATCTTACCCCGATGTTGGATCTTCGAGCCGAGCATAATAAACCTGTGTGGATCCTACACTCAAGTGGATCAACGGGGCTTCCCCGGCCTGTGCCTATAACGCATCGATCCGCTTTGTGGAGATACAGCGATAGGCTTGAATCACTAGGTTTGGATACACTAACCACACTGCCACTATTTCATGCACATGGGATGTCGAGTTTCTTCCGGGCCATCTATGCACGAAAGGTCATTTTGATGTACAATTTGGCCGTGCCCATTACGACCGATCGCTTGATTGAAATTACGAGAGCTCGGAAATTTGGGCTCTTCTCAAGTGTTCCATTCACACTCAAAATTCTAGCCGAATCTGAGCGAGGGGTGGATCTGTTACGTTCATTTCAGCTTGTAACATCGGGTGGTGGCCCTGTTGGGCAGGCCCTAGGGGACATGTTAGTAAAGCAGGGAGTACAGCTAGTCAGTATATATGGATCGTAAGTCAACCCAGTGCAAACTTTGTTCAATCAAGGTGGCAAAGGTGTAACACAAAGACTATCGCTAACTCGTTCCAGATCTGAGGCTGGAACATTAATGACCTCTCTGCGACGCAAGGATGACTTACTTTGGGACTGGCTACGGCCCCTCTATGATGGCCTCCTTCGTTTTGAGCCTCATGGAGGAGAAATGTTGGAGCTCATAGTTCCGCGAGATTGGCCAGCGCGAGTTGATGCAAATCTTCCGGACGGTTCATGGTCAACGAAAGATCTCTTTGTCCGACATCCGACCATTGAGGCATATCGATACGCTGGGAGAATCGACGACGTCTTAGTCATGGAGAATGGCGAAAAGACAAATCCCATATCCGTTGAAAGCGAGATAACCAAACATGCGTACGTGGAAGCTGCTGTGATCTTTGGCCAGAATCGTTCAACATTGGGCTTGGCGGTGGTTCCGTCTTCCAATGCTAGTGGACTACACAAAGAGAACATTTTGCAGGCTATTTGGCCATCAGTCGAGGCAGCCCAGCAATCCCTTCCGTCATATGCAAGTATTACTCAAGAGATGGTCGTCATTTTCGAGGTAGGGACAGTTTATCCTCGCACCGATAAGGGTACCGTCATACGTCAAGCTTTTTATACCCAGTTCGGTGAAGAAATTGCTTCTCTCTATCAGACCACGCCAGGGAGTGAAGCGATTCACTTTGACTCTATTATCGATGCCAAAAAGTTTGTTTCAGATGCGGTCGCTAAGGTCCTCCATCTTCCACCTCAAGAATTTGTATCAGCGAATGCTGATTTTTCCGATCTTGGAATGGACTCGCTCCAGGCTACGCAGCTGCTTGATGCCATCAACAGAGAAGTCAAATTGCATGGCAATCAGTTAGAGCTTGGAGTTATATTCGCCAAATCCTCCGTGCTGCTTCTGGCAGATGAGGTATTTAGGCGCAACCATCAAATGGCAGAACCGAAGATTTCTGAGTCAGATGAGTCTATTGCGAAGGACATGATTCAGAAGTATTCGGGGAATCTTCCTTACCACAATCCTACTAGTTCAGCTAAGTTAAATCGTTCCATTGTACGCCTTCCCCCCTTGGGTCCATTCAAGAGTTTGGTGCTAATAATATCCAGGTTCTTACTGGCGCCACTGGCTCTCTAGGAGCTCACCTTCTCTCACAACTTGCGACCGATCCATCTGTGTCACGCATATGGTGCCTCGTGCGGGCCCAGTCACCGGCAATGGCGGAGTCCAGGGTTAAGGAATCTCTCCACGAACGATGTCTGTTCTCCGACTTTTCATCCGAGCATTTGGAAAAAGTCGTTTACATCCCAGCGTCTTTACCAGAGGCGTCACTAGGTGTCGACCCGTCAACATACACACAAATCCTTGCAGAAGTAACAGATATTCTACATTGTGGTTGGCCTGTGAATTTTAATCGAAATCTCCGAAGCTTCGAGCGGGACGGAATCCTAGGGCTACGCAATCTCATAGACACTACGCTGAAGTCCAAAGGTCCCGTCCCAGCGCGCATAGTCTTTTTCTCCTCGATAGGGACAGCCATGTGTACCCCCTCCCCCGACATTCCGGAAGAAGTCCCAGTACAGTTTGATTATGCTCAAACAACAGGCTATGCGCGTTCTAAGTACGTTGCAGAACATATCTGTCAAATTGCGTGTCAGGAGCGCGGTGTGCCTACATCCATTGTTCGAATTGGCCAAATCATCGGAGATACACGCCATGGGGTTTGGAATATTTCCGAGGCAACGCCTTTAATGATCCGATCCGCCAAGACCCTTGGTTGTCTTCCTGCACTGGATGAGTCGCTGGAATGGTTGCCTGTGGACCTAGTCGCGAAGGTGACTTCCGAGATCTTGTCGAATACTGGATTGCAGGGACCGTCAATATGTGAAGTGTTTAACGTTGTGAACGCCCACACCTTGAGTTGGAAGGAGGACTTACTTCCTATCTTGCAGCAAAAGGGGCTACAGTTTGATATTGTGGAGCCATGGGTGTGGTTGGAGAAACTGAAGCAGTCAGATCCCGACCCGATGCGAAATCCAACCATCAAACTGAAGGACTATTTTACACGCAAGATTGACGTTGCAGATAGTCAAGCTCCTGAAGTATTTCAACACTGGCGCTCTGAGAGAACCAGGCTGAAGTCTCCTTCATTTGCTGCGGCGAGAGCGCCAGATGCAGAGTTGTTGGGTAGAATACTGCATTACTTTGACGAGAAGTTTGGTCTACTGGAGAGCTGTTAGTACTTGCACTGTGAGTTGTATCAGAGCTCTCACTTCCACAATATCTTTATGACGATCTTATTCAACCCTCCATGGTAACAGCAGTAGGATGGTTGTCTGATCGGGCTCGTATGATTCCCGTAGAGCCCGACCCGAACCTTTCGCTAAAATAGCCCGACCCGAAGGCTCCCGCCCTAGGCCTAGTTAGGTATAGCTCGACTTAACCATCTAGCGCTGAAGAATTCATTCCGCCTGATCCGAGGACGGAATGGCATCGGAATTTCTAATTCCGCCATGAGGATCTCTAGAAGAAGACAGGACAAAACAGGTTCTGTTAGCCCAGAGTCCCCCACATAACGACGGCGATCTGAATCTGTACGAAGTAAGAACAATATGTAGCTACTAAATATAGTGCCTGGGCTACTAAATTATCTCTGTCATACCCCAACGGGGGCAGAATGCGGGGAAGGCGAACGAACCGCTCGGGTCGTTGCCGGGAGACGCCAACATGAACACTTCCCCACAACCTTTATCCTCACTCTGTTCCCGTGGGATATATTTCCTGATTTTGAAGTCATGGACTCCTCGCCAGGCACTGAACCTCAAGGAAGAAGCCTTGAAAGGCAAGCTCCTATCCAGGATGATGGGGAGAGCGCCGAGCCGGACGCCAAGACACCAAGTCGACCCAAACGTGGAAAATATATTTCCAAAGCCTGGTATGCCACATTGTCAATCAAACATACGTTGATGATAGCGAGGCACTAACCCCCATAGTAATGAATGTAAACGGAGAAAGGCCAAGTGCAACGGGCGACGTCCTTGTGGCCGCTGTGCTCATCAATCCATTCCATGTGAGTCATCTTGATTGCGTGGATTTTCAGTGAGTCCAACTTGGTTGTCTCATGCATATATCTCTTGGCAGGCGTATATCCCACCCAAAATGGCAGACAAACCCGGAGGTTCACGAAGTATGTTATAGCAATCCTAATAGACGATCATAGTCGGCGTTCCCTTCTTAGTTGACCAAAAATCGCAGTCAAGAAGAGATTCGCAGGCTGAGAGAACAGGTCGCTGCCCTCCAGAGACAAAAGGCTCAACAGGCGGATGATGGTGGAAACAGTAATGATATTCCATCACCATTCGAAACTCCTACCGGTTCCACGCGTCTACCTGAGCCGAGTTCCAATATTCAGCAAACCACACCCACGAGCTGGACGGGGTCAGCAATTGCACCCGATGCCACCGCGCCAGCTGACCCTTCCCACCGTCAAGCTGCATCGAATTATGCTTTCAATTTCCGACTCGCCCGGACGCATCTCGATGCTATGGGTATTCTTAATGTGTCCGGGGGTGAGGAAAGAGACCCAAAGCTCCAGACGTCTTCAGGGCCACAGACTCCCTCCTCATCTACAGACCCACTGTGGATGGTCCCTCGTGGGGAAGCCATTCGACTGGCTTCGGTGTACGAAGAGGAAATCGGATTGTCTTATCCATTCCTCAACGTTCCTAACGTTGTCCTTCACATCAACCGTCTCTACGATTCGTTAGAGACAGCAAGCCGCTGCGGATTTTCTTGCTTAGCGCTTCCAGGCCCAACTGTCATCGGCAAGGAGGATTTACAGATATTAAAAATGGTGTTGGCTTCAGCATCTATAATTGAAACTAGCGGATCAAGTCAAATTGCACAGAACCTATCCAACACGGTGAAAGACGCCGTGCAGATCAATATCTGGCAGCCAGTGGGTGTGAAGACGGTAGAGGTATTTACCCTCCTGGTATGTCCATATCCCAGAGTGCTTCTAGAATGTGAAAGGTGTATTGACCACGATAGCTCTAGGCTATTTACGAATTTCTCTCAGATAACGACCTACTCGCCTGGAGGCTTATTGGTATCGTCGCGCGTTGGTGCCTTGAACTTCGTCTAAACCAGGCATTCACTCTTGATCGACTTTTTACGAACGCGGATGATCGGAAATATGCAATCCGGCTGTTTTGGTGTATTCATACTCTGGATCGGAGATGGGGATTTGGAACTGGTCTTCCATTTGCCATTCAGAACGACGATATCGACTCTTCCCTCCCGGAGCCAGACGATGAAGTACCGTACCTTAAGGCCATGGTGGCGTACAGCCGCATTGGATCGAAGGTATGGTACTCGACATATAGTGCCCGGCATGGGGCGATCCCAGTGCGAAGAGATGATGTCGGGTATCTCGACTATCTAGTAACACAGTGGGTAGACTCTCTTCCGGAGTGTTTGCGGCTACCTCCGGACGGATCCCCACCCGCTGCCTGTCCATCGCGTGGTGTACAGCGACTACAGCTGCTGCTTCATTTACGCGCAGGACAGATGAGAATCCTCCTCTATCAGCCACTGCTGCACTCCGTGTCGCAAATGCGTGCCAACTGGGCCCAAACAGAAGCCGTCATTGGTATCGCAAAAGACACCATCCGCCGCTTAGACCACCTCAACCGAACAACAGATATCTATCAGACGCAGCAGATGTGTTTCAACCATTTTCTTGTCACTTCTTTGGGAATTATTTTCCTGGCTGTTTCTATGGCTCCAGAAGAATTTAGTAATGTGGTCCGCGACGAGTTCTACATGGCCCTAGACCTGGTCAAGAGCTTCAGCGGTAATTCATTCGTCTCTAGGCGCCTCTGGAATATGATCAGAGGTTTACGTGATATCGGTGGGAAAATCGGTCTTGGATCGTCAAGTAGACACCCGTCTGACGATATCAACGGAGATAACAATATCCACGCCACTGAATCAGTAATGGAACCGGATGATACTCATAGGATAACTGCTAGCTCTGCTGCCTCTCAACCGGCACCTTCTCTCCACGGAGCTTTCAGTACTTTAGAATCCAGTACCATTCTAAGCCAACAGCTAGGGGGGGAAACCGGTCTTTCAGAGACTATTAGTGGACTGCAAATGACTCAAGACCTATCTGAAATGTTCGAGACCATGGAGCAAGGGCGGGGTTTCCTGGACAGCTGGGGATCAATCCACGAAATTCCAAGGGGGCCTTCCTCAATCGCAGATATTGATTTCTCGCAGATTGTGGCTGACCTATTTTAGTTGGAAGTCATCGCGTTCTAGTGCGGACATATATATGAATTTAGAGACACGAAACGATATTGTAGCCTTTCTATGACATAATGTTCCTCGGAGCTTATTTCTATTGATTATGTGCCCTGCTAAAGCCCCCGCCAAGGCTGCGGAATTATCAATTCCGCAGCCCCAGTCATCGGGTGGATTAGCGCAGTACATTTTCACTCAGAACGGGGGGCGAGGAGGAAAAGGATTTCTAGGTCGAGTCCCCTATATTAATTCCAGTCTGTCTGAAGCGTCTCCCCTCTATTATATTCCAACTTATTTGCAAACATCGGATGTCTAGCCGCAATGGACCCGGAACAGTTCAGGACAGCCGGATACGGCGTGATTGACGATAGTACGTATTCCCCAGCCAAACTTAACATCTCATATGAAAGTCAACTGACTTGTAACTACCCAAGTCATTCATTATTTCGCCACTCTCCCATCAAACAAGGTCCTCCCAGAGGTAACCCCGGGTTATCTACGACCACAGCTCCCTTCGCGTCCCCCAGAAGAGCCACAACCATGGTCCGAAGTGCAGGCCGACCTAGAAAGGATAATCAAACCAGGATTGACACATTGGCAACATCCCCATTTCATGGCTTTCTTCCCTTCTATTGTGACATACCCTAGTATTTTGGGGGAGATGTACTCGGCAGCCTGGAATGCCCCAGGGTTCAATTGGTTATGTTCGCCAGCCTGTACCGAGCTAGAGACTGTTGTACTTGACTGGGTTGCCCAGGCGTGTGGTTTGCCTGAGTGTTTCCACAGTACTGGACCAACGAATGGGGGCGGTGTTATATATGGCACTGCTAGTGAGGCTATAGCCACGATGGTCGTTGCGGCTCGGGAGAGAATAGTAAGACGACTTGCCTCCACTACAGACTTGACGGAGGGTACAAAGGCATACGAAGATAAGGTTATGGATCTTCGACAGAGGCTGGTGGCGCTGGGCAGTGACCAGGCGCATAGTAGCACTGCGAAAGCGGCACTGGTTGCTGGAGTACGCTACCGGTCTGTGCCAACCAATCTGGCAGATAATATGGTGATGAAGGGTGATGCTCTTCGTACGGTGTTGGAGCAGTGTAAAGCAGATGGATTGATTCCGTTTTACATAACATGTACTATGGGAACAACTAACACCTGCGCGGTTGATGATTTTGAAGGTATGAAGGCTGTGTTGAGAGAAAGAAAGGAATGGTCTCAAATATGGGTGCATATCGATGCAGCATACGCAGGGGCTGCGCTTGTTGCAGAAGAATACCAGCATATCGCTGCGCAGTGGGCGGATAGTGTGGATAGTTTCGACTTTAATATGCATAAATGGCTTCTTGTGAACTTTGACGCAAGGTATGTTGGTCAACTGAAGTGGTAACATGGGGATCAGACATGCTAACTTCTTCACAGTTGTTGTTTTGTTCGCAATAGAAAAGATCTTACAGAAGCACTCGAGGTGAATCCTTCCTATCTACGCAACAATGTTTCCGATACCGGCACCGTGGTGGATTACCGCAACTGGCAGATACCACTAGGGCGTCGGTTTCGCTCCCTCAAAGTATGGTTTGTTCTACGTACTTTTGGCTTAAGTGGGTTGAGAGCACACATTCGCAACGGAATCCAGGTAGGGATTGAATTTGCCGAAATGTTGCGTAGCCGACCAGACCTGTTTAAGATCATTACGCAGCCAGCATTTGCGTTGACGGTGTTCCGTGTCTGGAACACTAGCAAATCGTCAACAGTAGATTCTGAGGCTTTGACCAGGAAGGTCTACGAAACCATACACCAACAGGGAGACTTTTTCTTGACATCTACAGTGGTGGGCGGTGTCTATGCTATACGTGTTGTCAATGCCAACCAGGCAGCCCATGTGGAGCATGTTAGGAAGGTTTTTGAGTTGTTGGTTACATTGGCAGAGAAGTTCACTTTGTCACAATAGATAGCCTATTACCCGTCATCGGTATATGAATATGCGTCACTACATCTCCCAGGTTAACTACTCGATATAGAACTTCACCTGGCGAAAGATCCCTTGTAATGTTTATTGGTGCCCCTTGAATGTGGTATAACATCAACTAACGGAGTGAGAATGCCTTTCCTAGCCCATCCTATAGCTACCCTCCTATGAACGGCCTATGTGGTGGAGTAGACAAGTCTTTCAAGGTCCTTGAACGCGCCAATCCACTGCCTTGTAAGGAACGCATTAAGTAGACGAGTTAACAAACTTAGACTTCCACTATGATGAAGGGATGGCTTACAAACCCAAGTGATGCTCATCGGTATTCGCCCTCCACATCCCGAAACCTAAGTTCTCCCCCGCAGTCTTAGCTGCGCTGCTAGGGAGACTCTATCCTATCCCTGGAGACCCCGGATGTACCCCGCAATAACTTTTCATCTATATCGGGATATGAATTTGACGCAGCAGCCAATCCGGTTGACGAGATTTGAGCAATGCACTCATTTTTTCAGTTGCCGACGTGCTTCAATAGCCGTCGAGTATGCCAGGATGCTATTTAACAACCTGAATATTTTGATATGGTCTGTCAGTTTCTGATGAATGATCTCAGAGACAATTGCGAACGTAGAATCCATCCACAATGCAGTTCTCAACGACTTTGGGGTTCCTCTCCTGTCTTTCGCTTGCCTTCTCTGTTCCTACGGACACCCATACCCATTATCTGCGTGATGACCTGGTCAGAGGAAACCAGCCCAAGGCTATGCTCAAACCACAGCAAACTACCACCCGAGACCTCGTCTCGCTCGACGGGCTATGGAAATTTGCCCTAGCATCCGACAACAACAGTACACAACCATGGACAAGTCCACTGAAAACGTCCCTCGAATGCCCGGTCCCAGCATCTTACAATGACATCTTCGCAGACAGCAAGATTCACGATCACGTCGGATGGGTGTACTACCAGCGCGACGTGATTGTGCCAAAGGGTTGGTCCGAAGAACGGTATCTGGTGCGCAGCGAAGCCGCAACACACCATGGCCGGATCTACGTCAATGACCATCTGGTCGCGGACCATGTGGGTGGTTACACGCCGTTTGAGGCAGATATCACCGGTCTTGTTGCTGCTGGAGAGCAATTCCGCCTGACCATTGCGGTCGACAATGAACTCACGTATCAGACGATCCCACCTGGAAAGGTGGAAATTCTGGAGGCGACGGGCAAGAAAGTGCAGACTTATCAGCATGATTTCTATAATTATGCTGGGCTGGCTCGGTCGGTGTGGTTGTATTCTGTGCCACAGCAGCACATTCAGGATATCACTATTCGGACGGATGTGCAAGGCACCACCGGGTTGATTGACTACAATGTTGTGGCCAGTACGACACAAGGAACCATTCAGGTTGCCGTGCTAGATGAGGATGGCACAACCGTAGCGACAAGCTCAGGATCGAACGGGACTATCCAGGTACCATCCGTGCACCTCTGGCAGCCCGGCGCCGCGTATCTGTACCAATTCCATGCCAGCATCATAGACTCTTCCAACAAGACTATTGATACATACAAACTAGCCACTGGAATCCGGACAGTGAAAGTACAGGGCACCCAGTTTCTCATCAATGACAAACCCTTCTACTTCACCGGGTTCGGGAAACACGAGGACACTGCTATCCGCGGCAAAGGTCACGACGAGGCCTACATGGTACACGACTTTCAGCTGCTGCACTGGATGGGAGCGAACTCCTTCCGGACCTCACACTACCCATACGCCGAGGAGGTCATGGAATATGCCGATCGACAGGGCATAGTCGTGATAGATGAAACACCCGCCGTCGGTCTAGCATTCTCCATCGGAGCGGGAGCCCAGACGTCCAACCCGCCGGCTACATTCAGTCCAGATCGCATAAACAACAAGACTCGCGAAGCACACGCTCAAGCTATCCGCGAGCTTATCCACCGCGACAAAAACCATCCAAGCGTGGTCATGTGGTCTATCGCTAACGAGCCTGCTTCTAACGAGGACGGCGCCCGCGAATACTTCGCACCTCTGCCTAAGCTGGCTCGTCAGCTTGACCCGACGCGGCCTGTCACGTTTGCCAATGTGGGTCTTGCTACCTATAAGGCAGACCGTATTTCAGACCTCTTTGATGTGTTGTGCCTGAACCGGTATTTTGGTTGGTACACCCAAACGGCTGAGCTCGACGAGGCAGAAGCCGCGCTGGAAGAAGAGCTCCGCGGATGGACTGAGAAGTATGACAAGCCGATTGTCATGACGGAGTACGGAGCTGATACGGTGGCGGGCTTACACTCCGTCATGGTTACTCCCTGGAGCGAGGAGTTCCAGGTCGAGATGTTGGATATGTATCATCGGGTCTTTGATCAATTCGAGGCCATGGCAGGCGAACAAGTCTGGAATTTCGCGGACTTTCAGACTGCAGTGGGGGTTAGTCGAGTAGATGGGAATAAGAAGGGTGTTTTTACCAGGGATCGGAAGCCAAAGGCTGCTGCTCATTTATTGAGAAAAAGATGGACGAGCTCTCAAAATGGTACGGCTGAGGGAGGCAAGACCCTCGAGTGAGGAAAGATATGGCCTGATAACCAGCTATGTTTGTACATAGTCCAGGCCTTTATGTATACCAAATATCCATATGAGACACAACAAGTAAGGAAAGTACTCGGATAACATGTTTGATAGTCAATCGCCATGTAGATCAATATGGAGAAGAAATCTTGCCATTGGTTTGAGATGATTAAGACTAGCCGGGTTCCATCAAGATCTGTAATAGTCCTAATATCAATAAAATAGTCAATCCACAGGACAGGGGCCTTACTTTGTGCATACCCTCCTCGGCACCAGCTTCCAGGCACGCTATGGGTCCTATGTCTTGCCGTCTGTGTCTCGGAGTACGGGGACGGCGTGTGCCGCATTGGGAACGTGCCTGCCAACCGCAATTTAAAGCCCATACCATTCGTAGCAAGGATGGAGAGATCGGATTCTGCCTGTGGCACATCTTTTATTGGTGATCAAAGATCTTCGTGGTCCTCTTCCCGTGGTAGAGGGAATGGATTCTTGTAATTGGGGGCGGGTAACCCGCCACCGTCGCCGAACGTAGTGCTGGTCGTTGGCCAGCTGTCATAATGAAAGCTAACTCCTGCCTCTGTAAATACTTTGCGCACACGGCATTCACACTCACTACTCAATTCTTCATTTTGGTCCCATCGAACCTCCTCCAGCCCCGGGAATTGGCCGCGCGACACAGCATGAACAAGGCCAAGCAGACTCTTCTCGAGGCGATAAAGGTCATCTGTGATATGGCCAGCGAGATGGAATGACCCGATGCTTTGGGGAAGAAGTTGGACTAGTAGTTCTGAATCCTGCTCAGGATCCCCCGCCCAGAACTAAGAATGAAACTCATCCAAGTTTAGGAACAGATGTTTCAGCGCAGGGAAGTGGCGAAAGCTGAAGACAGCTCGGGGCTGTGGCCGATAGGGGCTGTGGCCTCGCCAGCGAAGGTCCATATGTATTGTTTCAAGCATGGTGTGGTGGCTGAGATATTTGACCGCATTTGCCAGCTGAAAGTGATCACTGCAATCATAGGAGGCGGGCCCGTAGCGATCCTGTGGCCAAAGGCCGGACGTAGCCTCATAGAAAAAGTTGCGTAGGCCGGTACAAGACGAAAGCAACCCTTCAAGGTCCCACTCCCCAAGGCGACTATACGTGAGACGAAGAGTCTTGAGATTCGGGAGGGAAGGAAATGGGGCCTTGGGCGAGATGCCGTTACACATGTGAAGATTGAGTGTTTCTAAGTTAGTAGAAACGCTTAAAAGAGGTTCCGCACACCATCTAAGGTTGAATAGACCTTTGCAATGCGCCTCCGTTACCGTGGCTCTCAAACAAATGTCGATCGTTCTTAGAGGGAGGTGTGAAATGTCAGCCGCCTGAAGCGCCGAGGATCGAACAATCTCATCGTTATATGGGCCGAGTTGAATACTGCACTGTTCTAGATTTGGCAGTTCAGTGATCAAAACAGTCACGAGGTCACCGGCTGACAATTGCTGCAGCCTTTCCATGCCTAACGCCTGCGTAAGCTCCTGGAGCGTTGACCGAGCCTCGTCCTCGCCGATGTACCCCCGCGGGTGCCGACGAATAAATTTCCAGTTCTTCTTGTGTCGCTTCCAATCGAACACTAGAACTTCCTTTTACTCGCCAAAAATTTCCAATAGATATGGGTGAATATAGATTCGCTTCACCAGTGCTGCCAAATCCCGTCGATATGCCACGGTCCGCATGAATGAAGACAGTCGACCGTGCCAGGTATACAGATCTGAGCGCCATGAATCGCCATACCCCAACATGAACTCCTGGTACAAGATGGGTTGAACAGCTCTGCATAGATGCCTGCAAACCAGACATAACGAAGCCAGTGTCTGAAGTTTCAAAGAATACCAGGATGGCTGGTCACTCTCTTGCGAGTCGCCATGGGCTCGGAAATACGCATCTGGCGGTTCTGGACCATGCTTTCGGCTGGCCAAATAACCCAAGACTAGGTCGAAGATCTCCCTTGGGAGGCAATCCAAAGCTCCTAGAGTCATGCCAATATTTGCTCGACTAATTAATAGCTGAGTAGATCTCAGAAGATGGCAATGCACAACAAGAGCCAGAAGTTTCCCCGCAGGCGATCGACCAGGCTGAACAAAGCGCTTAAGTGACAGGTCACCTGACTGCGTGATCCGACGTTCCGCAAACAACAATCAAGGAAGTTTATACTGTATACATCTGTCTCAAAATACATATTTAACCTCTTATAGAGCCCTAATTCCTTCTTACAGCCTACTTCTTCTAGAGAAGAGTGTTACAGACCCTTGTCTAGCGCACTGTATCGAGGGCGGACACATAGGGCAGAAAAGCGATAAGTGAGCAGATCGACATCAACCTTTCCGAATATCTCCGCCCGCCGTCCATGACTATCGTTGCCAACATCGAGAAAATATCCCCGCCATGTCTAAGCCTTTGATCGTGCTCCCCCGCCCTGGGACACTGCCACCCAGCGGCGCAACGCAGCCCATTCCCGCCCCATCGGAAGCCGCCTTCGTCGCAACGTTCGGCAACCGGCTTCCACCAGCATCATATTTACAAACCTCCCACGGCAAAGCAGCATACTACGAGCTACCACCCTCATTTCCTGGTTCCACGGATGGTAACCAGCCCGTATCCCGGGTACTATTCGTCCACGGTGTTCAGACGCCTGCAATCGGCCTCCAGCCATTAGCCAGCGCACTGTCATCGCGTTTCCCCTCGGCTCATTGTGTCCTAGTGGACCTGTGGGGCCACGGACTCTCGGAAACACCATTTGTGGCGCACGACCCAGCTCTCTTCCATGGATTGATAGAAGCCTTGATGGTGCATCTGGGATGGACTGATGCCCATTTCATTGGCTATTCCTTTGGCGGGTCTACCACTGCAAGTTTCGCAGCGGCGCACCCCGAGCGCGTCGCGTCGATGGCTTTGGTCGCCCCAGCGGGCCTACGCCGCACCGTCGCGCTCGATGAGGTAGAGAAGGGTTACTTGCGTGGTGGGGAGGGGTTGGAAGAGGCGGCGAGAGATTGGGTTCTGGAAGTGCTGGAAGGGGGCCGGTTGGTTGTGCCTTCGGATTGGAAGGAGAGGGTGGGACGAGGTGAGGTTGTGGCAGAGGCTGTCAGACATTGGGAAATGAAAGAGCATGCAGGGCATGTCGCTAGCGTAGTCGGTATTTTTAGGGATGGTGGGGTTTTTGATAAACATGCTGAGTTTGCGAAAGCGGCGACGACGGGGATCAAGTGTCGATGTATTCTAGGGGAGTTGGATGACTTGTGTAGCGTGCAGGACTTGCATGAGCTTGGGATGCAGGATGTTGTGGTCGTGCCCCAGGTCGGTCATGGAGTAGTTAGGGAAAGGGTACCGGAGGTCGCGGGGTTTATCGAAGAGTTCTGGAATAGGCTCCAGCAATAAGATGTCCGCTGGATGGTGACTAGCCGGTTTGTCTATGAATTCAGCACTTGTCTTCCTTGCATGTTTCTAGAGGCATTGGATACCATATTTTTGTGATCATCTGGGCTGTTCGACGGGAGAGCAACCCGTAACTCAAGATATCTCTATCCCAAACTTTGTTAAACAGAACACATTCGTCGACTGTCTCAATAGGACCAAGGTGATAATTCACCTTTGACATTCAATTTTAGCTCCACATTCATAGTGCTACTACGAAGGACACATGTTTAGAATGTTCGGCATAATAAAGCAGTCGATTACATCTGTCACTTTTGGGCTTTTAACTAACATTCTCCTAGTTATGAGGTCGAAGTTCAATTACAAGGAATCAGTTTAGAATAGATTGACGGTTTCAGTCTTGTAGATTTTTCTTTTCTTACTCTGGTGGTGATGAATGGTGTTTCAATCGTATCGTTTGATGTGTTTCAGACGAAAATGACTTGGAAGCAGTGCCTCATACCTCATGTGAACACTTCAGCACATGAACTGCTTCCATACTATCCTTATTTGTCATTATACGGCTTACTGTTTACGTCTTCTCGTATTCATAAAAATCGATTGTCGCGGGCGTCGCGATCTCCATGGCAGCATTAACAATTCATGAGCTCATAGCACGAAGAGTCAGAGAAAATTAACCCAAAGCAATACCATACAAACACTACGTAGGAGTACATACAAAGCAGCCCTTCTTACTTGTATATACTCTTTACAGCCAGTCAAAAAGCTTAGTTCAAGATTGGGCTGTGGTACATCTTTCATGGGATGACTTAGCTCAATGCTGTCTGCTAGACGAAATCGTGGCATGATGTTGTTGGAATATTTGAAGTATTTTTCCTGTTCAAGGGATGTCGACAAAACTTTCGAGGGTGTAAACTTCTAGTCTTTTCTTATTCTACGATTTTGTACAAAGGCTAGCTCCCAGACAACAAGAAGTGGAAATAGTAACGTCTGAAGCGAACTCTGAGGCTGAGATATATATCCGACGCTCCCGTGGCGCATGTAGCATTTCTAGAACCGAGTTATAAGTCGCCATTCTGGAACATGTCGTCTCAGCCAACCCCTCACTAGCCTCACTGCAAATAAATCCTCCTAGAGGCTAGTCCCCACTGACTATAACAAGGGGACCTTCCGGCAAGCTTACCGAGGAACCCCTCATGCTCCTTTTTTTTTTTTTTTTTTTTTTTTTTTTTTTTTTTTTCCTTTTTGAGACAACCGCTTCTTGCGTAGAGACTCGATTTTTAAGGAGTCATAAATACGTAGGCAGAATGCATATGATAATAATTCCAACATGCACTAATCGGTAATATTCTGCTAAACAGTCGGTTTAGTAGAAGGAGTGTATGCTGTGACAACGTGACCAGCTTCCATCCGATAAATAACGAAAGACGCGGAACTGGTGATGAACGGTTCTTACATCAGGACAGGATGTGCTTCGCTGGAGATGAATCTACTATGTGGATACATTGAAGAGCCCCTTGTCTCGGAGATTTTGCTACAAGTTCCGGGGTATCCCTCCGTATAACATGCCATATAATTGGAAGTTAGTGTCATTGGTCATGGATGAAAAGCAATGCCTTTCGAGTGCTTGTCTAATTATTTCACACAAAACACGTTTCGGGGTAGTTCGAAGATGTTTTGAACTAAAGTTTGTATATCAATTGTATCAATCTTGATCTTCAGGTACAGTAACATTGTGAGAATGGTGAACTGTTATGTCAGGTTTAGTTCGATTTTCATTCAATAAAGCAAGCGTATTCACACTACTTAGTCTGTGGAGTGGACAATATACATTCGTGAGATGCCATGCGCTCTTTTGGAATACATATCCACCGTCATATGCTTGGCTGACGTGGCACAAAAATTTAGAAAGGCTTCAGGGCCATGGACGGCAGTTGGTGGAGCACGGAAAGAAGGGTAGAGCCCTGAGCGAACCCTTTTCATCGCTCGGAACAGTGCCGATCGGCGCTACTAGTGTTTTGAGTTGATGATAACCCTAAAGCCTAGTTTCTCTCACGCCACGGTTCTGGTTCCACCTCCCTGGAATTCCAATGGTCCGTCCACCGAGCCCTATAGTACCAAAGGTGGGCTATATGAGGCAGTGTTCTGGAATAAAGTTTTGAAAATATGGGCCTCCCGTTAGAGTACTCCTTAGGATTAGAATCCCCACCACCCCCGTTTGATTCTGTTTTTCCGTTGACCTCCCTTTCCTGGTCATGCCTGTTGCTAGACACATGTTGTCCTGTCGCCAACCCGCGTCAATATATTTTGAACCGCACTATACAAGGATTAATTGGGTTATTAACAGGAAGCCGGATGAGCCGGATTCCGCAGAACCACACAAAAAGCACATCCAAAGCCGTGTGCTCGAGCCTTGTTGGCCTCAGTCGAACCATTCCAACACGGTCTCTAAGCGCTTGGTGCTTGTTCTTAACTCGACAGGGCCTCCCATATTAGGCAAAGAGATGGAGCTGGATGGCCCTGCCTGTTACAGATACAGGATACTTAGTTCAACAAAGAGTCAATTTGTGGAGAAAGGGTACAAGCCGGAGATCGGACCCGGAGAATTAGATCTTCTAGTTTTCCAGGGACCGGATGACCCCTAGTCTTGGCTTCTTTGGAGACGGATGTTTAGGACTGAAATGTCTCATCCTTCATACCATGGACCCACCCGCTCCCTAATTTTACTCTCGGTTGTTACCGCGTTATCCTTTGCTTTGCTTCTGATCTGGTAGTAATGGCCGAATGTTTAAAAGGCTGTCGATCTCTCATGGTTTTTGCTACCATTTCTCACGTCTCATTGTTCAAGGTAGCAAGGTTTTAAAAACTTCTTTCCCCGCTATGAAGCTCCTGTCAGTCACTTTTGCTGCCCTCTTGGGCCTTGCCCAGCTCGGTGTCGCCCAGAAAGTCTCTGGTGCCGCCCAAGGTTTCGCTTCTGGCGTGACGGGTGGTGGTAACGCTTCACCTCAGACCCCGAAGGATATCAACGAACTCAAGAAATTGCTCGCCGATCCCTCCCCTCGTGTGATTGTCCTTGACAAGTTGTACGACTACACCGGAACGGAGGGCACCTCGAAGGGAACGGTCTGTGCCAACTGGGGTGAAGGTGCAAAATGCCAGAAGATCATCCAGGACGACTGCGGAAGCGCCGCCAAATCCACTGGAACCTGGGACACTGCTGCCAAGACCCCCATCGATGTCGCCTCACACAAGACCATCATCGGTGTTGGTAACAAGGGTATCATCAAGGGCAAGGGTTTGAGATTCCGCGGTGGTGCTACCAACATCATTGTCCAGAACATCCAGATTACCGACCTGAACCCCCAGTACGTGTGGGGTGGTGATGCCATCTCTTTTGATGGCGCTGATCTGATCTGGGTTGACCACGTTACTGTGTGTATATCTTCATTCCCTTTATGACCCAATACTAATCGCATGCAGACTGCTCGTATCGGACGTCAGCACTACGTTTTCGGCTTCAACACCAGCAAGCGTGTGACTCTTTCCAACAACTTCATCAACGGCGACAGCCCCTTCTCTGCCGGATGCAACGGATACCACTACTGGACCTTCGAGATGGTTGGCAAGGGAGACCAGATCACCCTTCAGAACAACCACATTTACCACACCTCTGGCCGTAGTCCTGCCCTGAGCGGCGGTACCCTCCTGCATGCTGTGAACAACGTCTGGGACGGCAACACTGGCCACGCCCTTGAGGGAGGCGAGGCCACTGCTAATGGTATCTTCGAGGGTAACGTTTTCACCGATGTCAAGGCCATTGTCGCCGACTTCAAGGGCAAGGCTTTCTTCTCCCCCGATGCCAATTCCAACAAGCAGTGCAGCTCCGCCCTTGGCCGAGCCTGCGAAGTCAATGTTCTCACCAAGTCCGGTACTCTTCCCCCTCTCAAGGATACCTCCTTCTTCGGTGACTTCAAGGGCCTCAAGATTGCCCCTGCTACTCCGGCTTCTCAGGCCGCGGTTAACGTCCCCAAGAATGCTGGTGCGGGCAAGATCTAATTTCTCTTCGTGTATATATGACTACACATCTTTGTATCTTTGTGTGTAATACCTTTCTCTGCACTAGCAGTGCTTGTTTATAGAGTTCGAATATAAAAGAGGGTTTACCCCCTTTTGCAGGTTTACTTGATCAGCACGCTAACATGACGACTTTGCTATTATGTTAATTGTAGAAAGCCTTTTAATCTTCTGCCTTCAGCTCGCGCGTGGGTTCAATTCAATTTTCTGATCTGTTCGTGATATGTAATACCAACTCACCAACAGGATTTTGTGGTGTAGTCATGGTTCCAATTCCAGTGACATATTCGTCTGGCCAGAGCTTTGCCGATGTCGATTGAACTATCGCCGTCATTTACTTCGGATCCGATCAGGCTCAGTTAATAAGTGTGCCAATATGGTAGCATTGTTATAGTATGAATTTGTAGCAATGATGAACAAGGAAATACAAATGCTACACGAGGGTGTCCCTACCCCTCATTGGCTTAACTTGTCACAGAAACAGATTTTCACATTTCTAGAATCATCAGAAATATGACGTGCAAGCGATTTAGTACCTCACATGCATGCATTCGGACACGACTTGTGGCTAGACTACTCTTGAACCTTTAGCCGAACTTTGGTCGCCTCTTAACCTTCCAAAGACACTACAAACAAGAAGAAAAGAAATATTTCTAGAGACACCACAGCAAGAGCTGCCTCGAATGCCATCCTGGTCATCACCAACAGACTATCATCATACCACGAAGAGCCGATTACATGCTCAGAAGGGAGGACCGGCCAGCCCTTGAATCCCGATTGTTCGATAGAATCCGTCATCAGCGAGTACAAAGGCCTCCGATACCATGTCGGCTGCGCGGTCGAACAGGACTCTTTCTCAGCCAATATCTTCAGCACACGCAGGCTTTTTAAGCCTCCCGATTGATTTGCGCAAGAGTATTTACAAACAAGTACTGGCTGTGCCACATCCACTCTTCCTATTTGAGGACCCAGGTTGTCGAATAGAATCATTTGGCCCCGAAAGGCCACCCCAATGGCTTGCGCTTTTATATACCAATCGAAAAATATCGGAGGAGGCAAAAGCAGTTCTCTATAGTACGAATGAGTTTGCCCTCGAGGAAAGTACAAATCGTCAGGGCAGTCTTCTAAAGTCTTTCCTACACTGCATCGGCTCGGTGAATGCAGGCTTTCTGTCGTACCTACGGATGAACTTTCCAGCCACAGAGAGATAGATGGCCAACTGGATGAAATAAGAATAAGAGAAGATGGCTGGCAGATCTTGCGACTTCTGCAAGAACGCTGCACCAGCTTGAAAACACTGGAAACCTTCATTTATGGTCCAAACTGCGTTCTTATCACAGGCAAAGAGATCAATGTTCGATTCCTCCAAGATGCATTGCAAGACATTAATACACAGTTGAGAGCTATCGGGTCTCTCGACAGAATCATTGTCAAGATTTCCAGTGGATCTCCAGCCCCCCAAACAACGGAGTTTATGCAACAGCTTGGCTGGATTGTCTTGCCGCGTAACGGATAGAACATCCTTAGCACAACCATGGCGGGAAGTCAACGATACAGTCTATTGAGATCAACAGTTTATTTGAGATATTATTTTCAGCCGCATAGGTCTTCTCATATTTTTCATGGATTTGCCGAGGAAATGTTCGTATACTAATATGCTTTTTCCTTCTTGTGGTGATTTTCCCACGGCAACGTTTTCGGTACCAACTCGTATCAACCTAAATATACATTTCCAGCTAATTTCACGCAGGGTTAACAATAAATCACGAATTTAATTTTTATACCCTTTCATTTGACCAAGAATTAAATTACCAAGGTATCTATATAGGTAGGTCCTTTGTGTAAGCACTCTTTCGGCGCACTACTATCTATAGGCGGTACGCCTGCAGAGCGCGGCAGGCCAACGGGCTTCAGGGATGGAGTACTAGGAAGCTAAGGGCTGTTCAGGATTGTATGGCAGTTCCCCTATATAGTGTAACAGAACGAATCGCTTGAGGACCGGAACCCTCTGCGCGATTCTGACATAAATATATTATATATTAAATAAGCCGGCGGCCCACCAGCGCGTCGCTTACGGCGAGTTGTGGTTGCCTGAGACAACCGCTGTTACAATAGATAAGTGTACAGCTATGGTTACGATCGATTAGTATTCTCTTAAAATACTGGTAGAGTTCAGTTACAAGCCTCTAAGCCAGGGCAGGGTTTCTTACATTCCACAACAGACGTCACCGGCACCGCCGCCGCGCAGATGAGGATCTATCTGCTCTGGAATAGCCTATGCGGAAGATTTCTGGCCAGGGCAAGTCTAATTAGTACATGGTGGATTTGACCAATTAGAGCAGAAGTGATGTCCACATCAGAGCGGTATTTCGATTTTAAAACATACCGGCTGCTCAACAACGATGAGCTCACTGGAGGAGGGCGGTGCAGGGCTGGATGGTTGTCGGACGGTCACCGTATCAGCATCCCAGTGAGTCGTAGGGACCGAAGGCTTCTCTCCACCCAATACCCCGATCCACTTTTGAAAAACGTTGTGTAGATTGCCATGTCGTGGTATATGCAGGTGGTCGCCGGTGCTAACTGCCCTGTGCACGAAAGGGGAAAGGAAAAAGAAGAAGAATTGCAGTGATAAATACTGTTCACTCTTAACGGATCTCATACTGGCCAGTGTTACACGGCCTGGGCCATCAGCAACGAGCGATGATGATCTTTCGTACTCGTACACTTTTTTCTTTTTTCTTTTTTTTTTTTTAAAAAAAAAACTTAATAGTTCGGCTACAATGGTAAAAGGTATCACGATGGACCGTGTAATGCTGACACACAGTAAGGGTATATATTATACTGTATCGCTATCTCTGAATATCTGATATTGTATGTGAAAGCTTAAAATATAGGTATTAGTCTATCTTTTCTATATTGTATATGAATTCTAAGTAAAAGTACAGGTTGCAAACTTGCAATACATTCTGAATGGAAGGACTTAATGGTGAAATGTATGTATATTACAGATATAGTGTATACATAAATAGAGTTGCTATCAAGTCAGGTTAGGGTTCAGTTACCTCAGATACTATTCAAACTTCATGTATCTAGACTTCAAGCAATCATGCGTCCTTGCCATCACCACCGTATATAGACCTGCTTATACACTACTCTACACATCAATAATTACGTTGTTCGTCTCTTGCCCATTCCATTGTACCAGGGAAGCGGTGCAGTTCTGGTCGGAACTAGTATTTCAATGTGCATGCTCAACGAGATCCTCTCTCAGCTCAGAGTCTGGCCTGCCATTTCACGTACGGTACCACGTGCACGGTGCCATTAAGGCCAGTATCGACGGGCTCCGGTAAATGCCCGGGATTGGTGATGCTGATGAGCGGTGGATAGCCTGCCATCACGATCTGGTCAAAGATGCTTCGGATGTAATTCCACATGATGGTGGGAACTACAATCACAACCTCATTCGGACCCGTTTGCAAGTAGGGGCTAATGTCCATCTTGGGTGCATTATAGTCGAGTGGCGGTGTTTGATGGCCGTTGACATTCACGCGCAAGGTATGCAGGACCTGGGGTAACACGATATATGCGCCGTCCGCCAAGCCCATGCGGGGTGGCCATTCAAAGCTGGTGCGGTAGTACCCCAGTCCGCTTGAATTCGTGAGACCTGGGATTTGGGTCCATGGGACGAGCGCGTCTAGCTGGTGGGTGGTATTGAACTTTGAAGCGATCTGGGAAGCATCGGACAGGTTGGTGGGGGCGGCCCAGTGCTCCGCCGTGAGGGACCAGTTCCCGAGTGTGAAACTGCTCGCTGCCGTCCGATCAGGTGGAAGATGGTAATTTCGGCCATCAGAGAGGACGAGGGCCTGGTCGATGGGCCCGGCAGCGACATGAAGCTCAACCAATTCAGAGGAGTTCGTACTAAACTTGTATCCCTGGACCGTGGAAGGGGTTTGAAGGGCATGGAACGCCGGTGCGCGCAGCCAAGAGACGGAGGGCCCGCTGAAAGCGATCAGAGCAGTCTGGTTTGCCTCTAGTGTGAGAGGGATGAGGGTCTTGCCCTGCGTTTGCTGGTAGTCAAGGATTGGCTGAGACAGTCCAGTCCACATATCAAGACGATGTGGGGTCTTCTCGCTTAACACCACAATGTTGCCAGCGCTAGCCTCGCCATCATTATATATGAATGCGAATTGGATGTCTTCCCTGACTGACTCACGCCAGGTGGTGTACCACGTGCTGTTAGCTTGTACTCGGATCCGAGGCTCCAGATGGAGAGAGCCTAGCTTGTAAACCAGCTCGCCTTCAGAAGCAATGAAGACATTCTTGGCACGTTTCAGCTCAGAGATGGCTTTTGTGTATGTTTGATGGCTGGCAGCACCGGCAGTGGCATATTGAGGAGGGTCTCCGCCAACTAAAATGACTGGTAAGCCCGCTTCTGCGAACTTTCGAATCTTGCCGATCGACCCATATGTCACATTTGATGTGCTGTAAACAACCAAGGCCTTATAAGCTGGTCCGTCGGGTCCAAGGGTCTCGTTGCCGACATATGCTTGCGCAAGGCCGAAGTTTTCGGGTGAGAGGTAACTATAAGTATAGCCTACGAAAAGGTCAGCGTGGTAAATTCGAGAAAGTGCGGGAAAAGAAATGAGCCCTGCTAACCCGCATCAACTAGCTGAGTCATATTTCCTGCATGCCAGCGAAGGCTAGTGTCCGTGGCGGACTGCTTGTTGTAGACAGCGATATCCGTTTTCATAGGGCCTGCTTGTTGACTGAATTGAAGCCTGCCCACGTATCCCAAGAAATCTGCGAAGCCATGATCCCAGGCTGGCTGTTTATTGGACCACAATTCACCATAGAAATATGAGAATGCGGTATAGCCTGGCCAGGTTGTCGCCCAGTAGTTACCAGTATATGACAGACCGTGGATCACGAACTGATTGATTCCTCCTGCGACCGCGCGGTTAATAGACCACAGTAGGCTGGAGACCTGGTACCGAAATGCTGCCATTGACACGGCGCCTATCTCATTGGAGACGACCCTCTTGCCAGCCAGTATAGCCGGTCCAGAGAATTGTCTATAACCGTCGATGTTGTCCGAAAACCCAAGACTCTCACACTCGGGTGCGTTCACGAGGGGAACCGTTGCCTCCATGTCCATGGGAAGGTTGTAGGCGGGCTGCGCGGACATTTGTAAATTAAGATCTGTCATCGCCCATTCCGTCAGTCTTTGCAGGTATTGGCTGTATCCCTCCACTAGCGCATCGCGAAAATCATTGACATAGCGAACCCCTTCGTCGGGCGTGTCCAGAACGCACTGTATGGCTCCCGGCTCCGTTGACTGGATGGCAATGTTGTTATTGCTAAACATTATCAGAGGTAAATATTGGATGAGACTGTATCCGTGCTTCTGTTCAAACAAGCCGGGAAGTGACTTTGACCAGGAAATATTCGACTCAATCTCAATGCTATCCTCCCAGGCTATATTCATGTGAGCCAGGGATCCGGTGGGGCCACGCTATCTTGGGGTCTTCTCACCATAGTTTCCGACCTCAGCAAGAAGGGATTTCACATTCTCATTCAGGACATATTTCTTCCAGAAATCGATCACTGTCTCGGCGCCTCGGGCACTAAAGTGATCAACCATGTATGCTCCATTTTCAACGACTGCGTTCGTTTGATTCGAGGTGAATATCAGATTCTGAGCATGGGTCATGCGTTGATAAAATGCGAACAACCAGTAGGTGCGTTGGCGGTGGCTCGTAGGATAGGTGACAGATAAATGGCCACTTGCAGACAAATCAGAAGTTCGATCCGCGAGCGAAGATTCTTGGAGAACGAGACGAGTGTGGGGAATGTGGGCAGTGGATGACGCAGTAGAGTTCTCAGTTCTTTCTACCACTTCAGCTGAAATGAGCGCAAGTAGGTCGCCTATTCCCCAGCCCGGGATGATCCCATCAAAGGTTCCATTGGCAGGAACAGGCCACGAGAAAGGTGTCTAATCGTGTCAAAAGAGAAAACCAGGGATGTCAGCTTCATCGTACAGGAACATGATTTTGTTTTACCAAGGGGAAGCGGGTCAAATTTTTCTTCTTCTTCTTCTTCTTCTTCTTTTTTTTTTTTTTTTTTTTTTCCACGACTTTTAAAACATACCAAGTCCCATTGGAGGCCTTCGTCAGTGGGAGCAGCTGGTACACCTTGCCCTTGATTGGGTCCAATGGCAAAGTCCATTACCATCCCAGCATCCCGATGGGCTTCTAGGGCAGCCTGAAACAACCTGTTAAATGCGGGTGTGCCAACTCCGTACTTGCCCCAGTCGTCCCCTGGGGGGGCGGGGCCAAGGAAACCGCCGGCATTGTACCATGGCAAGTATTCCACACCTCCTGCTCCCACATCTGCGGCTGACTTTATGTCATCTCTCACGACCCGTTCATCAACGCTGGGATCAGGAAGCCAGTACCGGAACCGAGGCAGTATGATCGCTGAAGGACTTTGAAACGTCCCGGGATCAATGTCGCTAGAAAATTGGTCATTGTTACCGGCGCTTGAGCAGCATACTGCGGAACTCAGGGCAAGAACTGCCCTTAAGGTGACTCGGAAGATAAACATCCTACCAATTGGCGGTGTATTAAACGATCTAGTTGTTTTTCTGCGCAAGCATAGAGGTGCCTCAAGGGCTCTTAAGTAAACGACCCGTTCGGTATCACCAGATCAAGAAGGTCTACACAGGCGTTTTTTCAACCCCGGATGCTACCGTCAATCGAGAGCGCTTATTGACATCATTTCCGTACTCGTATTCGTAAGAAAAATGTCAGTTCAGCTATTGGTACCATTGACGATATTAGAAGATCAGATAGTCGCATCCTTGGCTAGGTAATTTCACAACGTTAACTATCCTCGAGTGTTCTCTTTTCTTGTCCGCCTCAGGTGCAAATCGAACGGTTCCTAAGCCAGCGTTCGCCTAAGTGGCAAGCGTGAAATAAACTCACCGCCACTGACTGCCTAGATACAGTAAAAGTTGTGTGGTTGGTTGGGTGGTGGTGGTGGTGGTGGGCAGGGGGGGTGTAAGTATGGTGGGACACAAAGCATGTGAGACTATATTACTGGATTACCCATAAATGCTCAATTCTTAGTTATTGGAGAGCGGGAGCCTGTTACTAGACTTGAAGAAGTATCCTACCCCTCTTGTTCGTGCGAAGGAACTATACGTCAAGCTGCTTGAGAAACATGATCCACTCTTTCCTGAGGGTTCTTATTCTATTTATTCCAGGCCCAAAAGTCCTACGTATTACTGTATTTTTAGTATTTTTAGTGTACGAGTACGACTCGGGCCGAGTCAACAGCACTGTGGGTTGATTCCTTTATTGGGAGCGCTGGGTGGGACCGGTGGGTTTGTGGGAACGGGTGGAGACCTCAGGCACTCTGCTGATTCGCCCGTGTCTGTTACTTCCCGTTTAGGCAGATCATCCAGCTAAGGTTCAACTTCCCAATATAGCGGTAAGACTCAATTTTCTTTCACCTTTTTTTCTCCATCCATTTTTCCGTGCGCCCCATTTCGCTAACACAAGTGGGTACTCAATATGGACTACACTAGGGAACGGAGGGAAGAACGGGGAAGAACGATATTAAGAACGAAGGAAAAGAATAGTTAAAAGACGACGATGGAGTATTAGTGGCCTTTTGGAGCAAGGCAGTCCGACTGGCTAATTTTTACGTTAGCCACCCCACCATGGAATTTTCGCCGTGATAAGTAATCGAAAGCAGACGTTTAATTTACGGAAAGTGTCCGCGCCTGAAAATCTATACGCCATGACAATTGAGAATTGGTACACCCCTGATGGCAGAGTAAAGCTTACATGCACATCCTTCCCGGTTCAAGACATTCATGGACCCTCAGGAACTCCAACTGTCTGTGGTGTGATCATATCTATGTTATCAATTTGCCGACGAAGTATCTCTGACGATCTACATGTGATTGGGCAGAGCGTGGGAACGTACAGAAAGACTTTCCGGTTATGGAGCTACTTTTGTACAGGCTTAGATCAGTAACTCATGTTGCTGAGCTCTAATTCTTTGTTTATATGCATCAAGAGTGATCATCTTCCGTGGGTATATACTACCAAGATGTAGTATCATCTCTGAAGGATCAATATATATTCGTTGAACCATGATACTGTATTTCAACAACCGAAAATGAAGCATGCATTCTAGGATTCATTCATCATGCTACGATCATCTGTGATGCAGCAATAATGCACCATGCCTTCTGTTCTCTATTTATTTCTATATATATATATATATATACATTTATTCTTTTCTGTGTTTGCTCATACTGTTAGTGGCCGCAAGCGAACACTGCTCGACCGAGCATTCGGTAAAATAGCCGCCTTTCCTGCGGAGAGCAACTCGCTCGGGTGGCACACAGTGAGGAGCACCATGTGCAAGAACATGAGGACCCCGTCAAAGACGTAGAGGAAGACCTCGTGGCGGAGCAGGTAGCCGTTGTTTCCCTGAATGTACTCGACCGCGCGGAAGACCGACCGCGTCATGATCAGGAGGCAGGCGGCGTACAGCACTAACAAGTGCTTTCGCCATGGGAGCCCTGGCACCATGAGCTGGGCAGCGGACCGGTTGCGCTGCATGCGCCAGAGGAACACGGTAGCGATGAGGATGAAGAGTCCGAAGAAGGCTATTTGGATGAACAGGCCCGCAATCACGACGTCTTCACCCACTGCCATCCCGTTCGTTCCGGTGACCATGATCCCGGCTCCTAGATTAATTATTGTATCAGACTCTGCATAACAATGAAGGAAAGAGAAAGCATGGCAAGTGGGTGGAGAATGGAGATGAAAGTAGTCTCTTCTTCTCTCTCTCTTTTCGAATAGAAGGGAAACATGATCCTACCAGCAGCTTGGACAAGGAATGACATCACGTCTCCAAAGACGAAGAATCTTGTCAGCCATCGTGGTTTTACAATGGCGTATTCAGTGTGGTTGGTGATGAGGATAACTCTCCCCAGTACCATATATATTGAAGCTGCGAACAAGGCAGGAGCAACAAGAATAAGGAGGCTTTGGAGTACATAAGGTCCCAAAGTCCAATCTGGGGTCTCATAATGTCCCAGCACACGGCCAATGTAGCCAGTACACTCACCTGACAGAAAGAAAAGGGTTGTCAGTTGCTTAGTGTCCAAGACGGTGCGCTCTCCCCTGCTCCGCTGATATTGAGAAAACTTGTGGGGGATGGGGTGATGCATTGCTCACAGAAACCTCCTATCACGAAAGGTGTGAAACACCATGTCCGCGTACGTATCATTTGAAAGGTGTGAACTAGCGAGCTCAAGCCAAATAGAACGGCGAAAATCAAGGCCGCTGGCAGTGAGGGACCATAGTGATAGTACGTCCAAGTAGAGTTATCGTTCGACATACTTGAGCACTTTTCTGAGACAGCTGACTCCTGGAAAGTGCGTATTATTTCTGCCAGTCGAACAATTCCTCATTTTAAAGCCTTGTGGTCTGCGCAAGGAGATATGACAAAGGACCCTTCACACCACAATGAGCAGGGGGCACAAGAAAATCACAAAGCCGTACTCGTATCGTACTGCCATTTTCTACTAGGCTGTGGGGTTGGAAATATTTCCGCATACAGCTTGAACCAGCAAGACCCTTGGAAAAATGCTGAAGTGGTCGTTTCAGTTCAAAAGGCAAACTCCATTACATACTATTTCTCGTGGCTATTGACTGTAGTATCGTATTCGTATCTGGGATTGCTACAGGCTCATCTCTCAAATCCCACCCAGCCTCCGATTGACCCTCGGATCGCTTGATCTGGCCTGCTGATTGGTCCATGATAATTGGGGATGGTGTATTGACACGATTAGATCCTATGGGCGAGCCTGTCACAGATAATATTGAGTATCTATGTTATCGGTTCGTCCAGTACACTGCTTGGGGCAGGTCTTGCTAACCCTTCGTGTTAGTTGACAGGGATCATGGAGTGGAGTATAGATCTCTTATTCTAGAAACAAACCGGCTTCCCTATGATGGAAAATTCACTGCATCCGACAATGATACCTGACAACATATATTTTAGGCGCTACCCACGCGGCCCTGATCCTAACCACCCGCCGGGAAATATCTACTGCAACATCGGCTATCATCTACGCGCCTAGGTTGCGATTTAGGTAACAATAGTTAGTCTTGAACACCTTCTGAAGATGGGCCCTCGAGACGCGAAGTCCCAGGTCTTGATCAATACGTCCAAGGCTTTGAGGAAGACACCCAGGTGTGATCAGTACGAGCGCATGATATCTGGGATGCTGTAAGCAGTTTTCTATTTCCTCCCCTTACTTCCCCACTTTCTCCCCCTTCCGTTCCTGCCCAATTGTATTACATTTTACTTTCCCACCTCCGGTTGTTAAACGAAGATTGGGAAAATGATGAATGACTCTAGGTATGATCCTTTTGCTCACGAACTGACGGAAGCTCGCTTCCGCGCCCGATGGCTTACATCAAAATACAACGCGGCCCCCATGCCCGACAAAATAACCCCGGAGTGTCTTAAAGTTGAGCGAGAGGCCATTCTCCGTGAACTACTGGGTTCCTGCCAATCCAACATCTACCTGGAGCCGCCTCTCTTTGTCGATTATGGCTGCAACATCAGCATCGGCAACAACTTCTACGCCAATTTCCAGTAGGCACATCAGTTCCGGCGCAAACAGACATGAGCTAACTGTGGGATGGGGCGGGAACAGCACAACGATTCTCGATTCTGCTCTCGTCACAATAGGTGATAGGGTTTCATTCGGCCCAAACGTGAGTATCCTGGCTGCTACACACGAAACCGACGTACAATCGCGGCGAGATGGATTGGAGTTTGCACTTGAGGTTACGATCGGAGACGACTGCTGGATCGGGGGCGGAGCCACTATACTGGCGGGAGTGAGTGTCGGCGAAGGATGCACAATTGGCGCCGGCGCAGTCGTTACAAAGGATATTCCCCCCTTCAGTATTGCTGTGGGCAGTCCAGCACGCGTCATTAAACCAGCTAATCCTGGGGTTACTGTCCCGTGAGATGGGAATATGTAGAAGAAGGTGGGTTGGGGGTTGAGCACATGGCTTGGGTTTAGTAGTGCTGGCAGGAGTGGAATCATGTCGCACAAATATCTGGTGTCAATGTGCAGAGAGAGGGGTCAAGACTCTCTGACAGATTAGTATGCAGGAGTACAAAACAGTCGGCCAATGACACAGTACGCTACATAGTACATAGTATACAAGCTGTTTACAAGTACCACTCGGGCGGATTCAGCCTTACAACACGTGACACTCGATAAATACGGGAAGCGGTTGAGCCCCAAAAAGAAGATCAAATGATGGGAATGAGATCACCGACCGGCTAAAAGTCTTCCTCTAACTACCAAACTAGAATTCTTTTCCCCGCCCTTTATTTCTCTTGCTGATAACTCCCTGTCTTGCCAGGAATTGCCATCCGTTTTCTGCAATGCCATCGCGTCGTTCTCATCGCAAGTCTCGTCACGGATGCGTTGCTTGCAAACGGCGAAGGGTTAAGGTACTGTAATAATAGCTTTCCCTTGACTCGCTGCCCGTTCAGTTTTATTCGCTTCAACCATATCAACTGCCCTGTGCTATGCTGTATTTCCTTCCGGACTGTGACCGGTCTTTTCACTCACATACGCTTGCAGTGCGATGAGCGTCAGCCAAAATGCAGCAATTGCTTGAATCGGAGCACCGAATGTGTCTACGCCCCAAGGGAGATCGAGTGGATGCAGCCTTCACAGACCGAAAGATCGTCATCTCATCGAACATCTCCCGCTGCGTCTACCACACCAACTCCCTCCGGCTGGATGGGCAGTAGTGACCCTCGTCCACAAGCCCCTGATCTAAACCTGAGCGACATGGAATTGCTTTTGCAATGGTGCTCTTCAACATATGCGACCATGGCCCACGACCAGCAATTTGAACATCTATATCAATATGTGCTGCCGAAAGAGGGCTTGGAGTATCCGTTTCTCCTACATGGCTTACTAGCATTGTCTGCTCTCCATATCGCCCGAGCCAGCGATTACGCGCCCAGGGCCCACTACTTCTCAATCGCATTGGAACATCAAAACCGGGCACTCGCCTTATTCCGACCGGTTATTTCTTCCATAAACCGTGACAACAGTCACACCATTTTCGCATTTGCTAGCCTACTGCTGCAACTGGCATTCGCGATCCCGCCCTCTTCTCCGCTGATTGACACTCACGACTCCTTTCAGGACCTCATCCAGGCGTTTACCCTCTGTAGAGGGCTTCGGGAGATTCTGGGCACCTCGTGGCACTGGGTTAAAGAAGGGAAGTTGGCGGATGTGTTCACGCAAGTGGATGACACCAAAAAAGGGCCTCTTCCCGAGTCCATTGAGACGGCTATGTCCCAGCTGAGGTATCTCAATGAGTCTCGCGGGAGGCAGTTTAATGATCATGATACGGACTGTTACGATACGGCGATCAATCATCTAAAGGACATGATGGAGATCTACCAACATAAGCCACGTCGTGTGGAAATGGCCCTGCGATGGCCTATCGGACTTGGATCCAAATATTTGAATCTACTCAAAGAGCATGACCCAATGGCACTCGTGATACTGGCTCATTATTGCCTTGTACTACATCATTTTAGGCACCATTGGTGGATGGAAGGTTGGAGCTTCCGCGTTGCGCGTAGTGTCTGGGATCAGCTACATGAGTCGTGGAGACCATGTGTGTCTTGGGTTGTAAGGGAGGTGGGATTAGAGGTATGAACGTGGTTAGACCCACAGGTTCTGGATCTCTCGCTTTTTCCCTAAGCCTGCCCACTCCTGAACCCTAATTTGTGAGACCCTCGCTCGCAGCTCGTGCTGCTGAGTCATCACTGAGCATCCCACGAGGGTTGCGTCAGTCACTCATGCACCCATAGGACTGTGCTATCCCCTATGTCATGCGTCCCAGGCAGTGTTTACCCACTCTTATTTCCTGGTTCACAAGTCCTTTGCATTTTGTGGCATTCAAATGGGATGAGCACCTTGGTTTGCCACAGAGAAAATTATCCAACGTGAGATGCATGCAGGTCCAGCACAGTTGAACGATACAGGAAGTGGCAACCTCACTGCTCACCGTCATGCACTAGCTTTAACGAGGATCCCAAATCGATTGGCCCCGGAGATCATTGAGCCCTGGATGATCTGGAGTTTATCTCTGTATCCTTTCCCTGTGAGGGGAAATGTTGCAGTTCTAAAGCACCCTGTGAATATCTCCCAAAAGCAAGGAAGAAAAAGAAAAGAAACCATATCGGAAGGCGGACCCGGCCCCTTGTTCCATGCTGCTGCATATGGAGCAATGTTGATATTCTTTGATCAGTTTCGCGCCTGCTATCGACACTAACTTTTTCGTGCCCTGACACAACCATCCACACCCTTGACCGCGTCTATCCCAGGAACATGTGGTGCATGGCGGGTTCTGTCCCCAATTAAACTTTCTGCGCCATTTCTGACATTCTGTCCTTGCCGTTCCCCATGTTATCGTTCTCGATCAAACCCCTGCTATGGCTAGAGCCACATGCGTGATTCTTGCGTCTATAGTCACTCTTCTGCAGATATGATTAATCGGCGATCTGGAAGGCCAACTTTCTTGATCCATATCTTGGGTCCTGATGGATGGGAGCTTTGGCTGTTTGGGTCAGCGGCCTTGTTTTTTAGGTTGCTGCTCCTTCTGTCGGTTTTAGCTGATCTGGGCGCAGAATCAGCCTTGGAAGGTGTGTATGTGAACACAAGAGAGTCATTCTCTGTTATATATACTATTACTCAAGTTCTGAAGGAGCAACCACATAGCATTAGAATAGGTGGCCGTTTTGTGTTTCTTTTTCTTTTTCTTTTCTTAACCAGTAATCTCTAAAATCAATAAGATGAAACTCAAACAGCAAATGATACATACTTCTGGACCAATTGTATCAGGATATTGGAACTCGAGACTTGGATCCTATAGGCGGAAAACTCATATATACCACTTAAAAGTATAGCCGCTGGAGACATCCGTACGGCAGACTAAATCTAGCAGTTCCGGTCAACCGACGAATTTTTACTGAAAGCTTGGCGTTTTACATTAAGCCTCGCACTGATACTCTTTACAATTTCTTTCTTGATCTTTGCTGTAGTACACAGAAGTGGCCTAGTAAGGCCATATAATAGACTATTGTATAATAGAATCTTTTGATTAATTAGTGGTAGAAGCAGTAGTGGTGATTGTGGTATGGATATATGGAGACTAAGCCCTAACTTCTAAGTCTGGGGGTTGCCATGCCTAAAAGTCAGTGAAGGCCGAATTTAAACTTATGAACTGTAATTTACAATACTCAGAGGTAACATAAACTTTTACATCTTAGAAAACTGAGGAAACAAAATTCTGCAGGACCAAATTATAAACCGGTAGGCAACTTCAAAAGCTTACTAGTCCATAATATGGATATATTAAGTATTATAACAAAGTTTAATTAGCTGATAGTGTAGCGGGACTTAGTTAATATATATTATTGGATGTATCATAGTGTGTTGCCATGGATCAAACGTTGGTAAATTTTCTTAGTTGACTGTGAGCTAGAGTTTGTCCGATGTACAGCAGGCATTGAAGTGGGTCGAGCTTACTACGTTAGGACTATGTAGTGGGGGCCTCCAAAATTCAAAATTGGGCTATTAACACCAGCACGGAGGAGGCCTAATGGGAGTTCGACGGAGAAAAGTAGCATAGGGCTCGAATCAAAATCAACTTTGTACTTCTGAAATACCAACATGAATACGAACACGATGAGCGTCGCCTGCTGCACGGCAGATTTGCTACCATTTGGTCTGATAACTAGGCCCGCACTTGACCGTTTTTATACTACTATAAAGACGGTGATATAATTTTAATTACTGTGATACATCTCTTATATCTTGTTCACCTAGTCTCTCAATTTCCGCCAGCATGTCTCTTCAGTCTGCCCAATATTTTCCGGACGATCCGCCACTCTATGAATACATCGCGAGCCATAGGATGGCTGAAGATACCGATGTTAGCGGTAAGTGATTTTGCAGGACTGCATGCGGCCTAAGACGCCGCAACCTCTGCTGAGCGCTGCGCTGACGTCAAAATTGATTAAATGTTAATAGCGGACGGGCGGGTGAATGTCGACCTTGACTCTAAGGTTTGCAAAGCCGTCACAAAACTCATCCGTCAGCCCAGCCAAGACGTGAGACCTCTTCCTCTTCCTTCTTCTACGCCTCCCATTTCCCCCACGTACGCGAACTTCGCTCCTGGCCATATTCGGCTCAACCTTGTAATTCAGGTGGTGGGAAGCAGGGGAGATGTACAACCCTTTATTGCGTTGGGCCAAGAACTGCAGAAACATGGCCATCGTGTGCGCCTGGCGACGCACAACGTTTTTGATACGTTTGTCAGAGACTCTGGGCTCAATTTCTACCCGATTGGCGGGGATCCGGCCGATTTGATGGCATATATGGTCAAAAACCCCGGACTAATCCCCCGGATGCAGAGTCTGCGGGCGGGCGACATCCAGAGGAAACGGGCCATGGTAGCCGAAATGCTGACCGGTTGCTGGAATTCCTGTATTGCCGATGATCCCATCTCGCAGAGCCCGTTTGTGGCACACGCGATCATCGCAAATCCACCAAGCTTCGCTCATATTCATTGCGCGCAGGCCCTTGGAATCCCCGCACATTTGATGTTTACCATGCCCTGGAGCAGTACCAAGGCTTTTCCCCATCCCTTGGCGAACCTGACGTATTCCGACAGGACCAGTCAGCCCATCGCCAACTATCTGTCCTATGGCATTGTAGAGTGGATGACATGGCAAGGGTGAGAAATTGTGCCCTTTTGGCGTACTTGTACAATGAAAATTGTACCATGATCGCGATTAACTCTCCGCTGACAATCCAGACATAATCAAGACTAGGCGATGTAATCAACAAGTTCCGCTCAGATATCGATTTGGAGCCTGTTCCTTCTAGCGAAGGGCCTTCCCTAGCAGAAACTCTCAAGGTCCCTTTCACATACTGCTGGTCACCAGCTTTGATGCCAAAGCCGGCCGACTGGGCCTCACATATTGGTAGGCCCTCCTTGATGTTTCAACTTCCCAAGAGAGCCATGCTCAACGTTTTTCTTTTCTTTTCTTTTCTTTTCTTTTTTTTTTTTTCTAACGCGCATTGGGGGCAGATGTGTGCGGATTCTTTTTCCGGGATCCCCCCGCCTATACTCCACCGGCAGCTTTGGCAGCCTTTCTACGAGATGGACCGCCACCAGTGTATATTGGATTTGGAAGCATCGTTATTGACGATCCAATCAAGTTCACAACAACCATCCTGGATGCAGTCCGTACTGTGGGAGTTCGCGCTATCATCTCCCGCGGATGGAGTAAGCTGGGCGGAGCACCCTCGCGTGAGATCTTCTACATAGACGATTGTCCTCACGAATGGCTGTTTCAACACGTGGCCGCCGTCGTTCACCACGGAGGTGCGGGTACGACTGCCTGTGGTTTGCGAAATGGTTGTCCCACAGTCATCGTGCCGTTCTTTGGAGAGTAAGTTTGTGATTTGCTCTATATGAAGTCATACATATATCTATATGCATTCTTGTTTTTGTGTGGGGGTGTGGCTAACGGTTACTCCTCTTCCAGTCAGCCATTTTGGGGCAACATTGTGGCTGCATCTGGGGCAGGGCCCAAGCCTATCCCAGGTCATCAACTCAATGCTCTGAATCTTGCAGAGGCAATTGGCAGCTGCCTACAACCGTCTGCGTTGGCAGCTGCACACCAGTTGGCATGGAAAATGAAATCTGAGTCGGGGACCCAGGCGGCTGTGGCGTCCTTCCACCGACAGCTACCACTGTCAAGAATGAAATGTCATATTTTACCTGACCAGCCTGCTGTCTGGGAGTACAGAAGGTCATTCGCTAAGCCTATGTATCTCTCCGATTTTGCCGTGCAAATCTTGCTAGACAGTCGGCAGATCCAACAGAAGCATTTACGTCTGTTAGTGACTTTTTCCTTTTCTATTTCTTCTTTTATTTTCCATTTCCCTCTTACTATTTTCTGTCCTCTTATTAGGATAGAAATACCAGCGCGCCGTTTTACTTTCTCCCTTGATCGCTAACTCCTAGCCCTTTTCCCTTCGCTCTTTAGCCATATCGTCAACCCAATCATGATTGACCATCGACGATGGGATCCGATTACTGGCACTGCTTCTGCTACGGTTTCCACCGGAGTTACCATGATCAAAGACGGTGCAGCTATCTTTTATCGACCAATCAAAGAGGCCCATAGTCAACGCCAGTCTCATGACCATCTGGCACCGCCGCAACAGCACAAGCCTCTCTCCCAGACGATAATAGAGAGACCAGGGTCATCCCCAAGTGCGCAATCTTCCCTGAGCCACGGTTCAGCCCACTCCTATCTGCCCGGGAATCCGGCTAGCACTCTAGCAGAACGGGTTCACTCATCGTCGGCCGGTGCCGCGTTAGCAGCCAGTAGTAAGAGCCTGGGCAAGTTCGTGGGTCACGCCTACAAGGGGGCGGTCGTGGATATTCCCCTCGCTGCCACAGAGGGGCTCCGATCTGTACCACGCCTGTGCGGCGAGGAGGTGCGAGACTTGGGCCCGGTCCGAGGCTGGAAATCGGGGATCGCGGTCGGGGGCAAAAGCTTCCTGCAAGGGGTCGCTGGCGGTCTCACGGATATTGTCGTTCAGCCGTACAAGGGGGCGCGAGATGAGGGTGCTTTGGGCGCAGCCACGGGTTTAGTCAAGGGGACGATCAGTACCATGACGAAGTTGGGGTCCGGTATGGCTTTTGTCTCTCTCTCTCTCACTCTCCCTCTCCCTCTCTCTCTTGACACATACACGAAAGAGAATAGGAACAAAAAACCAAGATCAGCTAAGCTAACTTCATCTTGGCAGGTATGCTCGGCTTGGTCGCCTACCCTGGACAGGGCATCTGTAAAAGCATCCAAAATATGGGCCGAGCCGGGACCAGGAAACAGATCGTGCAGCAACGTGAAAGGGAACGTACCTTCGTCACGCGGAGAGCCATCGATGTGGGTGGTATCGATCCGAACGCCGTGCTGACGGCGTTCCAAACCCTTCGACAGGGCAATCAGAAGAACTGATGCACGGCCAGGCCGTTTGATTTCTCTTTGGCGTAGACACTTCGAGCATACAATATCCAGCAGCTTCTTTTACTCCTGTTTATTAAGAGCCTTACTTGCGAAGATAGGACTATCGGCATGTAGTTAGGATTTGTGTATAAGTACTCTAGGGTCAGAGGAGACTCAGTTATCCACCCAATAGTTTCAGGAATACGTATACCGAAGGTGGTTAGTATTTCGGTCCTGTCTGAATAGTTATACCTCCATCTCCAGCTTGGAAAAAAAAAAAAGAGTTATGCAACCATTGAATACCACACTTTTGCCGGGGGCACAAGCATTGATGTCGTTGGGCCTTCTAATTACTACAGCAAGCGGCGGGTACGCAGAATCAACATGATAGGCTCCTTTCCCCTCTCCCCCTATACATTGACTCAGGGCGGGAAGAGTTCAACTAAGTTTCTTGCTTTCTATTTCCATTTCTATTTTTATGTGATAATATTATTGTTTACCCCCTAAAACAAATATAGGGGCAGGAAAGAAAAGAGAGGGAAGAGGTTTAAGCTCAATACATAGTATTTTGTATATAGTACGCAGCCCGTATATGTCAGGGTGTACCCTGCGGTCTTGTTAGTGTACGAATACGCGGACCCAGGGGGCGGAAAGGACCCGTAGCGGGGCGCACTAAATCGAACTAACGAAAGATTACTTGGCAAAGATTTTAAGCAATTTTTGGGTATTATTGCAATCTAAGCTTATTAGTTAACGCTGGACCTTTATCAATAATTATTATCGTAGTAGTAAAAGTAGTAGTGGTATAGATATCTAGAGGCTAGGTGCTAAGTTAGGAATATAATAGTACCTAAAGGAATGGGGCCACGGTGCCTGAGAGAGGAAAGTTCTAAAAAACATTGAACTATTGCACCTGAGGGATTTAGCAAAGGTTCGTGCTCGACTTAGAGTGGACGCCTGATATCACTAAAAGGACTGGGCTAAAGGATGAGGTAGGTTAGAGGCATTAGAATGTATAGAAACTTGTCGGCAGAGAACGGTTGTGCACGATCCGTCCTGGAAAAGAATATCAATAGAGGTAGAAAGGACTGAAAAAGCTATTCGCAAAATTAGGGCAGAACCAAGGAAGCTATGGCCGAAGGAAAGTAAGGTATGCAACACTTGGGGCTGATTCAAGTTTGAGGTTATCCAAAATCCAATATCTCTTTAGTTTCCAAGTTCCACCTCTCGATTACCCGCGCAGATTCTGGAAGGTAGAGCGCGCCTGTTCCGTTCTGAGACTATGAGAAATAACCCTATCAACGCCTACGTCGACCCCGAAACGCCTCTTGCATGCAGACAGTTGGCATCTATGATCCAAACAAACTCTTTCGGCAACACCCTCGACCGTCCACCGATGGGATTCGAAAGGAAATAATTAAGGGAAGTCCAACAATCCCAGTATTTAGCGTAGCCCCTGTAGATTGACGTAACTTTCATCGCTCCCAAGCGCGGTCTCGGTCGTGTACAGCATGTTGTATGGCCGCCATTTGTGGAACATAAGTTGGACCAAGAGCATTGGGAGGGTATCGAACAGATACATGTAGACCTCGTGCGAAACGAGGTAGCCATCATGCCCCTGTACGAACTCGACAATTCGATAGACGCACCGGAAGATGATGAGGGCGGCCATGACGTAGAGGATGTAAAGGAGACACTTCCAAGGCCCGCTCGGCACGCTCGCCGGGTTGCTGCGCATCCGTAATGCAAACCTAACTGACACATGCAGGAAGAACCCGAAGAAGAGCAGTTGAACCACGAGCCCAAAGACGAGAACCTTCTCGCCGATGCTGTTCATGCTGGATATCGCCATCATCCCTCCACCGCTACACTGTAGGAGGAAGGCGAGGACATCGCCAATGACAAAAAGCTTGGTCACTTTTGCCGGTGCGATGATAGAGAGCTCTGGTCGTTGTGTGCATCTCACAATGCGTCCGTAGCACATGTAAATAGTGGCTGCATAGAGCGAGGGTGGAAGCAGGATTAATAGGGATTGACTGATGTAGGGGCCGAGGCTTCTGGGGTCTTTGGCAGAGGCGGTGCGACTAGCGTATCCGAAGGTCATCACTATATTTCGTTTCTGATTAGCCAATGGTTATTTTTCATCTATATTCACCCCAACTCCAACCCCTGCAACCCCTCCCCTCACTTCACACATAAACGTACTGAAGGAGCCAACGATAAAGGCCGTGAAGAACCAAGCCTTAGTTTTAACGAAAGCTTGCCAGACATGAAGGCCTGCGCTGATTCCGAACACGAATGTGAAAATGATACTAGCTGCTACACTTGGCTTGTAGTTGTAGAGAGAAAAACCGTCACTCTCATCCGCCATGGTCGTAGCTGTTTGGGAATCGATTCGGAAGAATGAAGGTAGTAGGCACCTCTACCCCAGATACTGGCGGCTGAAATCGTCAATTTATTTTTGACGTCTAGAAGAGTCTATCACGGAGTATATGAGGTTATTGAAGGGGAAAGTCCTCCTCTGTCAAAAGGAGAAAGGGTAAAAATATAAGAAACTAGCAAGGAGTGCCGTTCTTACGAGAAGGACACAGCCCATATGATTCATATAGGAGGGCTATGCTCCAAGGCACGCTAAGATCAATGAGAGATGCACAAGGCTGCGCTGATGATGCAGTGGAGCTGCGCTATAGTGAACGGAGTACATGGTCTCAGGATATCTCTAGTGAACGAATACGAGCTAACCGGGCGGTTAATTAGGTGGGGGCATTGACTCTCAATGTCTGAATTCCGATCCATTTTTCAACATCTCCTTGCCCTATATCCTTTAGCGTCTGGTTCAAATTAGGTTCAATGTGTCTAGGTTTTCTACGTATTCTAGCGAAGCGGACCACACAGCGCTTTCCAATATTGGTGGGTACCATTCAGCCAATTGGCGACGCGCTAGCAGATTATTTCTCGTTGAAAGCTAAATTTGACATTCTGATAGACAAATATACGTCGTGAATGCTACGGCTAGACTGTTTGACCCAGGGCATGCAAGATTGGGAAACTCGTGAACTGTTGATACTCGTATTAGGGGTAACTGATAGGTGTCCTCCTAGCTACGTATCCAACACATTTTCGCCCATTAGGACCCTGCATGTGCTGCTATTTATACCACTGCTACTGAAGAAGTTACTCGACTAGGGTACGATTCGCCCACGGGGTGTATGCGGGCAACCGTAGATCAGAGCGTGCCTGGCAAGTGCTTCGTGAGTCCGTAACTCCGCGACACAGCTGTCATGGTAGAGGTGTTGGTGTGTTGGCAAACTTCACATAAGTACAAGGTGAAATCAGGCTGGCTGTCGCCGTCTCCGCGCAGTTTGCATGACCATTTCACGGGAGGACTCGATAGATCGGCACCTGGTACCGGGAGATCTCCGGTCCAAAGCCTGTGTAGTTGAGAAAGGTGCGGTTGCAATAGTAGGGTAAGGACATGTTGGCATGGTCGCAGATCCATGGGGGAGCTTTGACGGTTATGTGATTGTAGTCAATCGTTTCTCTAATGTAGGCCTAGGACTGGTCCGGTCCCAGTCTAGATATTTAGGACTTGGCCAGACCCAGAAAAAACCCGAAAACCCGCTACTATACCGTTCGGTTAGGTTATGCCACTCCACCAAAGATTACAAGGTTCGGCCCCCCAAGAAAAAGAAAAACATACTACTAATAAAGACCTTTATATAGGCTTTAGGGTATATATCCAGAAAATCAAGTTTATTAATATAATTAAGTCCGCAGTATATCTTAGATGGAACTAGATCATTGGTATAATATTATTCTATATGTAGAGCTGATTGAATGGAGAGATTAAATAACTATTGTGGCTGTCAGAATAAGTAGACAGTATTTTCCCATAGATTGGCCAGTAGTAAGAGACTAAGAGGTATAAAATAATTCGGCAGCTAATATAGACCAATTTTATTGCTTATCCAGCTATCAGAACTAATCTTAATTCTTTAATTAGAAGAAACGCTGTTATCTTTGTATCAGATCTCTATATATATCTTATCTTTAAGAATAATACAGGGAGATAGAGCCTATTGTTGCAGACCTTTGTCTAGTATACCTTATCGAAGGCGGATGTACAAGGCAGAATCTTTTAGGATGACGATAGCCGGTTGAGGGATGGCTAGCACCCGAAGGATTACTCTTTTATATTATCTACCAAAGAAAGCCATGGAAGCCAAAACCAGCCTCACAAATAACTTGTGTGACTTGGTATACGGAAAGTATATGAATAATTGCAGAACTGGTATACCAGATCGCTACCAATGGTATACCAAGGATAATGCCAGGCAGGAAGGCTTAGGAGATATAAGGACACTTATTTATATGCTTAGTTTAGTTCTTCGTGATCAATCCTAATTGTTACTTAATAGCTATATTCAAGATTTGTTACCAGCTCAACTCGTTCATACTACCTAACAATTGAGTATACGTGCTCAATTGGCCTGGCCTTCAACCTTGGACTATTTCGTATATTACCATCGTCGCATATCGCTGCCATGTCTCGGATCTCTGGGTCAATCATTGTCGTCGATCACTAGTGGATTCTAGTCATCGGGGTAGGTCGTATCTAACTAAGATAGCTAACTGGTCGCAGAGTCCTTGGACGAATACCCGGGCGTAACACCTATCTACTAATATATATATGTTCTATGATAGTAATATATTCTTGCTTCTCTGGCTGCAATAAAAATGGCTTGTCTAATATATCAGATCTAGTAATGACTTTAGCTGTAGCCATTAGGTCTATTGTAAATTCTGTTTTATTAAGATTGTAGATATCGCTTGAAGTTATACTGTACTTTTAAATAGCCTTATTTATTTGCTTAGACTAAGTATCTAGAATCTTAGGATTCTCTATTTTAGTATATTAATAGCTTAGTAATATATAAAACAGGGGTTAAGCTTAGATATATACTTGGTAAAGTTGTATATCTATTTCTTCTCTCATGGATCGTCTGTTCCAAGAGGCCTCTGAAGACCTCTGAGTTGCAACATGCTATCGCTGTCAAACCTGACACCCGAGAGCTCGACAGAGACAATATTACGGATGTGGGGCTGATGACATCTGTTTGTGCGGGCCTAGTGACAGTGGACAAGAGCAGTAGTATTGTCCGATTGGTGCACTATACCGCACAGGAATACTTTGAAAAGCAATGGACATCCTGGTTTCCAGATGCGAATACAGACATTGCTGTTACTTGCATTACATATCTCTCATTTGATACTTTTGAAAGTGGTATCTGCAAAGCAGATGATGATTTCGAGAAGAGACTGCTACTGTACCCACTCTATGATTTTGCCGCAGTGTTCTGGGCCCACCACATTCGTTCAAGTCGGGTCGATATGGAAGAATTGATTGCGAAACTCATTGATGATGGATCCAAATCGTCAGCAGTCTGTCAGGCGATAATGGTTTCTGGATCTTCCAGGCATCCGAACTATAGTCAGAAGGTACCCAATGACGTTACAGGGCTGCATCTTGCCGCACAGGTCGGGCTTGTGGATACCGTCAGGCACCTAATGAAAAGGGGGTACCGGATAAATGTTAAAGATAGCCATGGTCGGACTCCACTATCATGGGCAGCCGCAGAAGGGCATAGCGAAGTTGTGAAATTACTTCTTAGTTGCAAGGACACCGAAGCAGATGTGAAGTATAAGGATGGACGCACCCCGTTGGGCTGGGCTGCGCTAGGAGGCCATAAGGAGACTGCGGAGTTGTTACTCGCCCAGGGCAACGTAGATCCAATGACGAAAAACCTGCACGGGCAAACACCATTGATATGGGCTTCCCGGAACGGCCATTACGACATTGTCGAGTTGCTCCTGAATGCTGAGGTTGATCCCGATACAGAAGATAAATTCAACAGAATTCCATTATGGTGGGCATCGAGAAATGGCCATCATAAAACTGCGCGATTATTGCTTGAGGCTGGAGCTGATCCAGATTTGGAAGAAAGTAACGGACAAACTTTGATTTCGAGAGCGCTGAACAGCAAGCACAATGCGGTTGTCGTGATGTTGCAAGAAAGAGGGCTGCACCACCCTCGCAGGCCTGGACAGACAGATTTGTCAAGAGCTGTAGAAACATCTAGTCTAGCCAGAGTGTTATTACTTCTCAGGAAGGGACTTGATCCAGATAACAAAGATTGCGACGGTCGAACACCACTATCATGGGCTGCACAGCCTGGCAGCATCAGTATAATGAAACTCCTGCTTGAAGCAGGAGCTAATCCGATGTTGAAAGACTATTGTGGCAGGACTCCAACCCTATGGGCTGTAACATATAGCCAAGTTGCAGCTGTCCGTCACTTACTTGAGTATGGTGCAAACCACGTGGATATTAACGGCCGAACGCCACTATCCTGGGCCGCACAATTGGGGGACAGCTGTCTTGTAAATGTCCTTCTCAATCACGGTGCGAAGTTGGAATTGAAGGACAACTTTGGTATGAGTCCTCTCTCATGGGCGGTTAAAAATAATCGAATGTCAGTCATCAGCCCCCTACTTGAGCGTGGTTCGGACCCGAACTTCAGTGATAGCAAGGGACGAACTTCTCTTTTCTGGGCAGTACTAAATAGGCAAGAGGAAGCTATCTTGCTCCTGCTCAAACAAGGTGCGAACCCGAACTGCAAAGATGAGAGTAGCCAAATTCCACTTTCATTAGCAATAAGGTGTACCCAAGAGGCTGCCGTTGTAACTTTGCTCAAGTATGGTGCTGATCCTAACATGAAAGATGATAACAATGTATCCCCGCTACTATGGGCAACAACATATAGCCAACAAAATCCGGTCAGGCTCTTACTTGCTAGCGGTGCTGATCCAGACATTCCAGACAGTCACGGCCAGACTCCCTTCATGCGGGCGGTTGTAACCGCCTAACAAGAAATTGCTGAAGCGTTATTGCAGCATGGTGCAAATCCAAACACAAAAGTGACAGCTTACGGCACAACAGCCCTTCACTGGGCAGCATCTCGCCGCGAAGAATCACTGATTAGGCTTCTTCTCGAGAAGGGCGCGGACCCTAATTGTGCAGATGCTGTCTATGGCCAGACACCGTTGTTGTGGGCAGTAGAGCATGGGCTAAACCATGTCATTCTACTTTTGCTTGAGAAAGGTGCGGACCCTAATGTCACAGATATCAATGGACAGACCCCGATGTCATGGGCAGAGTATCGCGGACTAGAGGATCTCGTGAAGGTAATGGCTGAGTACGGCGCCACTTGCTGACACTATTCCTCGAATCTCATATCTCAGCTCCATGGAAAGGGATAGTGAGAATCCCACCGATATAGTGGCTGAAGCAGACATCACTCTCACAACGCCAATATGCCTTGTGGGGCTATATAACCATCTATGGAGACGAACTTCCATATCATCGGTGCTATGGAACGTCTTTGGATGACGAAGCCCGTGATTATATTTCTCTGTATACACCCAACTCGGTGTTCTGGGCCAGGATGGATTTCGTTGTGGCATTCTTCATGATGGCTTACGTGGTATATCTTGGCTTGACGGCCCTGATATGCTGTAAACTTGAATATGAGTCGGCTTTACCTGGAGAGGTACCTATTAAAATCACACGATGTTTGATCGCCTGAAGAATACCACATACCCCACTGCCATTCAATTGAATTTAATGACCTATCGGCCAGTCCCTGCTGATACTTGTCGTATACATCTATGCTTCAGCACCTGTTGTTTTCGGAACCTTGAAGGAACTACCCACTGGTCAATCACTGTGTGAGGCCTGTATAGCCCACCCTCGAGATTGTGAATCATATACGCGCTACGCGGCAGGCTCCCAGTTTCCGTACCTAGAAGTTACGATCCTTAATCGATCTTTGGAAATATGCGTAGCACTCCAGTCACTGCCAAGGTCGAGGCATTGCGCGCTAAAGGGTCCATATCCACTTGTGGCCTTTGGCCACACCTTGTTGATCTTCGTCATCTGCTTTGAGGATCATATTATATTTTTTTCATTCCCTTTTTCTTGGACTTGGACCTGTGTACTATGTGACTGCAAACAGGAAAACATGCCGTGACCACAGTACTTGCAGGAGTCCGCCCGCAGAATAGTTATCCCACGACACTGATTGACCCATTCCAGCGTCGAGTTTCAATTTGGAATGGAGGCGCTCCGTCCCCATAATGTCACCGTCAGCTGAAAGCACTGGCTCTTGACTTTCGAAGGAGGTGATATGTGTATCTAAGCTGGATCATTGATTTTGAGACATGTCTCTTGATATTGTTCTGGTTATATAACCGCTGAAGGGCGTGATCTTTAGTTTGCCTGCCCAGAAAAACACATAACGATGGGTACTGGTTCTGGGGGTCTGGTAACTGGTTGACCACATTTGGCAGGCGACCGTGATCTAGGACAGCAAAACTGGAATCAATATCAAACCAGCCGATATCTATTGTATTCTGCATTGTGTATGAAATGGAATCTCTTTCCCTTCATTAATGAGAGTGATGGCCAAAGTATTTAAGCTCCGCCTCATACCTTCATTTTATGGAGAGTTTCATGGCTGGTGTGATAATGGAATCTGGACTCACGAAATCTTGACTATAGATCACCCTAAAACGGTGATCACTCCTCAACTCCCTGACACTACTGCAGCGCAACAGTTAAGTATTGCGAGATCGGTGTTCCAGTAGCCAACGTGTACCATGAGTTTGAGTAACGCTGCGACACCCAGATGGTACCCTAGTCCCTGTGCACAGTAAGGCCAGGATACATTCGATACTGGGTATATGGATCTCGCTACATCCTCTCAAACTGGTGAACACAACGAAGGCAATCGCCCAAGGTGCTAGTACCTGTGGATATGTCTCTTCAATCTGCGGTAGTGTTCCCCTCCGAAGAACAGGCGCGTCAGGTAACGCAGGAAACCAGCATATTGTCTACAACTAATAACCTCATAACGTATTTTAGAAGAGCACACAGGCTGATATTTATAAGGTGACGGTAACTTTGGTAAAAAGGCAGTATATATAAACCACAACCAGGAACCCGGGTGAACCCGGAAAACCCGCCACTAAGGCCTAAATAGGTGAGGTGTCCACTTCTTCAACCACACTATACCTGTTTCGGTCTTAGTCACGGGTTTTCTGGGTCGGGTTAACCTAAATCCACTGCGGGGGCGGGGCGGGTTCTCACGTGAAAACCCGACCCTAGTAGTGGTAGGAGTGGTAGTAGTGGTGGTGGTATGAGACTAGGCCCTAAGTTTAGGGGCTGTAGTGCCTAAATTTAGTAGAGTAGTATCTAACCCTAGGGGTTACACTGCCTAGAGATATTAAATTTAAAAAGCGGTAACTTGTAAGATACTGCAGGACTAAATACTTTAAAGCGGTAAGTATCTTCGGAGGCGGACTAGTTAATAATCTGAGAATTTTAACTATTATAGTTGATTGGTAGATAGTGTAGTGGAACCGTATAAATAGATCTAATTGGCTAGATAATAGTGCGTTGCTGTTGGTAAACTTGGTAAAGATTAGCAGTTGACTATTAGCTAGATTTAGTCCGCTGTACCGCCGCGTTATTGGACAAACAACCACGTAGGCAGGCCTCTCCCCGCAACCCCGATGTTATGAAAATCGGTAGACTTGCAAGCACTTTCAACCTTGATTCTGCATCACCCCCATTTTCCCTGGAATAAAGCCCGCCAAAATGCCAAAAAGGCTACCCCTCAGCTGTGAGAATTGCCGACGGAGGAAAATACGCTGCTTAGGATCTTGTGTGCCATGTGACACCTGCCGGAAACGTGGAGTGGCGTCGTCATGTCGGTTTAAGCGTGATGTTGAACATAATCTTCAACCAGCACAATCCGAGGCAATCGCTCTCCAGGAAACTCTTCTTCGACGGATCTCAGATCTAGAAAGTCTACTGGTGAAAAATATTGAGTTCACCTCGATGTCCACAACTCAACATAATCGCAGTATCCGTTTGCCCGTCCTCCAAAATAATACCCCTCTGACTGAGGATGAGCTTTCTGCAAACCCGGCCTCGATTAATACCGACGGCTCATTTTTCACCCGCAATATCACTACATCTCAACGTGATGAAGTCGGTAGCATCGTTACGTCCCAATCGGGCTATGTGCGATACGTTCCTTACAGCACCTCTCGCGATCCCGACGTCTTCCATTCTCTTCAGAACCAATCTCAAATGGAATTCCCATCCCGCGCCTTTTTCTGCTGCGATACACCTCCCAGCAAACAGGCTCTTTTAGACATGCTACCACCGTTTCGGCACTGCGATGAACTCATCACCACTTTTCTCAATGTGTTTTCCCCGCTGTTCCACATCCTTCATGACGGGACGTTCCGATCGAATTATACCAAGTTCAAACAGGATCCTCGTAACGCTCCAGTGTCATTCATTGGTCTGATATTTGTGACCCTGGGGCTGGCTGTCACTGCTATCGATAAAGAAAGTCCCATCCTGTCAGATTTGGGCCGAGAGGCTTCCCCTGCGGAAAGTGCAAGGTCTTTGGCAGCAAAATACCGACAAGCGACAATGAAGTGCCTCGCTGCCGATAACTTTATGTGGCAACACAACTTGCAAACCCTGCAATGCCTCATTCTGCTGATATACGCCATTAATCACGCCCAAGGTCCAGCCTGGGCTCTCCTTGGAACAACGCTTAATATTGCCATCGCCATTGGGTGTCACATTGATCCGGGGCTTCTGAGCCTGAATCCCATTGAAGTCCAAGAGAGGCGACGAGCCTGGGCGGGGTTAACAATGCTTTATACCATTCAGAATACCTGTTTGGGTAATCTAGCCCCATTTAATGTCGAGAACAATGTCCAACTACCGGCGGATGTGGAAGACGAGGAGATTTATGCAGATTCACTCCCTACAGCCTCAAACGGGATCCAACACTCATCAAGACGGATGCATCCCACAAAGATGTCGTATATCCTGTTCAAGTTCCGCCTCTATTCTCTGGCTTCGGGTGTATGCGCTCTGAGTGCAGGGAAATCCGAGTGCTCACCGGCCAAGATCCAGGCATTGGATCACGAAATTGAACTGGAATTGCAAGCGCAAGCAGAGCGCTTTTCGGATCAACTGGATCTCCCTGCATATCATCAGGCACATTCGCTTATTTTGAGTAACTACACCAATCACCTTGTTCTGCTCCTGCATCGAATCTGCCTCTTAAAACCGGAGGGTTTCGAAGACGGGAGCGTGACAGGTAGTTACGAAAAATGCGAACAGGCAGCTCTTGCAATCCTCTCAAACTATGAAACCCTCAATCTGCGCAACGAATTCAGCCCTTACAAGTGGTATATTTATGGCCTCGGTTCGTTTCATGCTTTTTTAGCAATATCAACTCTGCTGGTTCTGTTTGGAAAGGCCCGGACTACACAAAATTCAAAGCACCTTATATTGCAAGCAGTGCAAAATTGCTTTCAACGACTGCACGAAAACGCTCCATTCAGCGAGATATGTCAACGAGCTTGTTCGATACTGGACTCATTGACGCCAGGAGAACCTTACCAGCCTACCCCATCCCTTGTATTCTCTGATGGCGTGTGTAACTTGGAGAGCACAGCCGGTTTTGGATCCAACGAGCCTCCGACAATGGATACCACGACTTCATCCGACAGTTTCGACCCGAGTTTCTGGGCATTGCCAGAAAGTTTCGAGGAGATTGTGACCAATATACCCTGCGAGCAATGGCTTTCTCCGGCAGTATTTCCGTGGGCAGGTTTTGGATACAACATACCATAATGGCATCGTTTGAGTTTCACGTAGCAGTTTTTTGGACCATTTCATGTATATTTAACTCTGATCTTCAAGTTCATATCAAGTTTTTATTTCCAAATGCTTTCTCCTATGGCATTGAATCTGCTTTCGGCATCATTGTTATCTACAGTGAGTCTGGTAAGCCTTGCCTGCATTTTGTTCGTTGGGTTTCGGTGGCTTGATCAAATAACTAACTGGTGTGAGTGCAACTATGCATGTAGAGCTTGAGATCACTGCTTAGAGCCGGCATACTTTTAATTCACACCATCACACTAGGTGACGGTTAACCTACACGCTCCTACCAGGGTATACAGTTGGGTATATCACATGGACTACGGGAACAGGAACGGGTAGTCTAGCATAGCACCATCAACACCCAATTGTGGACCACACCTTGACGGAACGGATATAGGGATACTCATGTAGTCCGCATGTATTTCGTGATTAGTCTCGCATTACTACTTGCACACGTCTTCGCACTTCACAGGTCACCTTTGAGACCACTCTAAAACACTATACTAAACGTGAATCAGGTGCCAATATATCAAGTTTACTTTGATTTGTATGCTAATTCCCTTGCATTAGGGATACTTTAGTATAACTGGCATATGTAGAGAACGGTTGGTTACCTGCTGTACCAAAAGTCCGATTGAGTAATGTAAATAGATATATATTTGTTGTTATCCCCAAAGTATTTCTTGAGTTAATAAACACACCTCGTATGATATGTAACACCAATATACCCCAAGACAGTATCAGTAGCCTGGTGCATTGAAATATGAAGTTGTGAGATGTTGCATTCATTGTGGTGTTCTGGGATGATCGGGTCAGCTGGGAACTACTTTAGTCAGTTAATTGGCCTGCGTGGAAAATTTGGCGTAAAGTTGGTGGAACTTGTAAGGGATATCAAAGTACAGTCCGATGCCGGCAAATGACTCTCGGTATAGTCCGTTGTCTCCGAGAATATTGAGTTGTTTCCGACTCAATATCTCCGAAATATTCGGTGTCTCGCGCCAAGTGTCTTCCAACTATACCAGCATTCATCATCCCCGAGTGGCTGGTGTTAACTCCGAAATAAAAATATATCTTCGCAGATCCGATATCTATTCATTGGATTATTTGCCGTCTTAACCGAAGCTCTTGGAAAGGGATTTAGTCGGAGGCGATGGTTCCAGCTATATAGGAAGCCGGGGTGTACGGGTTGTAAGTTGCAATCCCCAAAAAATATGGTGTTTGACATGAAACTTTGTCGCCTCAATCTCCGGAGGATCCCTCCCTTCATATTCCATACAACACATCCATATACCAAACTCATTGCTCGGCCGTACAGCAAATCAGCCGATACGATAGCCCTCCAGCAACCGATGCCTCAGCACACCACTGTCGTCCCTCGCAGCCGAAACCACCCGCCCTACGCGGCCGTGAGGAAGCCAAAAATTGTCATTGTGGGGTGCTCATACGCTGGGATGTCAGCAACCCTCACCCTGACGGCCTTGAAGGGTGGTCTTCCTATCCCATTTGCTTCCTACGGAGATTACAGTCACCTTCAAAATGTCCCTTCAGTGCAAGACTTTGATATCACCGTGGTAGATGAGAGAGATGGATTTTGTAAGTCTACAAGAGGCCGAGTAGACCAGCAACCACGACTTCGGCTGATCCTTTATCTGTGACTTAGTCCATAGTGTCGGAGCCCCACTAGCCCACATCTCGCCCGCGAAAACAAGCATGATGTGGAAGGTCTACAAAGGATTTTCTGAATTGAGGCGGCCAGATATCGACTTTGTTCAGGGAACCGTTACAAGTATCGATCCGACGAGCCAGGTGGTGAGATACCAGGACCTGGAAGGCAGATCACAGCATCTAGAATACGACTACATACTTATATCTTCAGGTCTTCGGCGCCCATGGCCTATCGTCCCGAGGTCCAGGCATTTTAGCTCATACTTGTCCGATGCTTCAACATTCATAGAGAAAATTGTTGAAGCTGAAAAGCTCGGCGTAGTGGTCGTCGGAGGTGGTACGTTGAAATGGAAAGTCCATGAATTTCATTCTTGGGGTGGCTATCCCACATTATCTAATATCTCAAGAAGCTACTGCACCGAGAAGCTAATTTACTTTTGTCATAAAAGGCGCTATAGGTGTTGAGTTTGCCGGCAAGATCAAAACACACTACACCGGAACGCCAGTTACCTTAGTCCATTCGCGGCATCAATTGCTCTCGAACGAGCCGCTGCCCGAAGAATTCAAGACAAGGACATTAGAACTGCTGCGAGCGCAAGGAATAGACGTCATTCTGAACCAGCGTGCTGATGTCCAAGAGCTGCCAGATGGGACATTTTACGTCAAATTCCAGGATGGCAATCGTTTACATACTGGCATGGTCATTATGGCAATGGCCTCCCCCACCCCTTCATCACAATTCTTACCATCTCACATTCTCAGTAACGGAAGCATCAACACTGATTCAAAGTAGGCATTCAATATTTGCAATTAACAAGTATAGGTGTGACGCTAATCTGCATCGGCAGTCTCCAAACTATCTCGAGAGACGAAGTCATCCCTCGAATGTTTGCAGCTGGAGATATTGTGAATCTTCCAGGAATCAAGTTGGGAGGAAACGCAATGTTGATGGGGAGTGTAGCTGCGTCTAATATCTACTCCTTGCTCGTCGCTCAACATAACCCGAGCTGGCGATCAGCTATGGAACGATACGTACCCATGGAACCTAAGATGGCTCTCTCTGTGGGCAACAGTGCTGTCTGCTATACCTCTGGTGATGGAGTTAAATATGGAAAGGAATGGGTGGAGCCTATGTTTGGTTCGGACCTGGGATGGTCCAGTAAGTCACCATTTCCCGCGTCTGGACAATTTGCTAAAATGGATGTTACTCAGAAATTTTGTCCGCACTCGGCCTGAACAATTATGAAAACACAGCATTATAACACCAGCCTAACTTTCATCATACTTGAATACCTTTGTACAATAACTTCTCGTTCTATTCACATGGCCTATCCAATTGATACGTTGTCCATTTGGAATCGCGATCCAGAGAAATGGTAGCTCAAACAGCTGCTCGCATCTCAAATGTCGGCAGCTTGATAGGTGTTACTCCGCCGCCCCATAACCCAGCACAGCCAGCCCAGTCTGCCGAGACTATCAGTTCAGTTCACAGTCCACCAGGTGGTACTCACAGGAAAGGAATGACACCACAAGCCCGAAAGCATACCCAGCTGTCAGAAGGCTCTGGACATTGACCATATATCCGCACGCAAGCAGGAGAAGGCAAATGTCCAATAAGAACAGGTCGATGAAAAGAACCCAGGAGGATCGCACTGCCGCAACGGTAAATACTACCGTTACAATCAACCATGCCCACAGATAGAGCGACAGAGCCTGGTTCAAACTAGGGCTTATGGCCCCGGTTGCAGAATCGGTGTACGCAGCCAGAATACCCGTCCCGGGCAAATAAATCATTGCATACGACAAGTTGAACGCAGCATAGGAGGAAAAGACGGTGGCACCGAACTGTGAAAGATTAGCAGCTGTTCGGACTCATCGATCCAAGGGTGAGTTACCGTGTTTCCCGTGATAAATTCCATGATTCCAGCAATAAACTGACCAACGCCGCCATAGAATATCAGGCACCCAACCATCACATTTGGTGCAGCCACACCCCTGGCCTGCAGTCCGAAGACGCAAATGAGGAATATGTCTACCGAGTCAGTCGTATATTATCACGAGAGTCAAAGCGCTATACCTGTCGCGAATGATATCAATCCCAGTGGGGAAGGGCTGGCAAAAGTGCGATGATAAACCGGAAGAGCTGGTTGAGTTCTGTCATCTACGTGTCCACCGGTAGTGTGGACACGTCCAAGGTTTGTATGCTCAAGGTGATTTGTCTGAGATGAAGAAGACATTTTTGCCTCTTCAGATTTCGTGGTTGCAAAGTCATTCGAATCCATTTTGCTAGGCAGAAGATCAAAAGGTTGATGCATGCTACACGTTTGTATGATACATGTACGGTTTATATACCCTGTGGAACTAACTAGCCCTAGTGTAGAGTTTCCTACAGCTTGAAATCCGGGGAACGACTAAGCGCTATATTGCTGCAGAATAGTGGTTGCTCTGGCCAATGCTTGACTGGATCTACAAAATTTAAGTTCTACATGCCTTACCTGGGGTTTGAGTTCCAGGGGGCGAGGGAGATGCAGCGGTCTTGCGCGGACTTGCGCGGACTTGCGCGGACTTGCGCGGACTCATGTGGAAACTCTGCCATGAGGGTCTTGTCCACATACGGGACTAGGGAGGATGAACTGCACCAATAACTCTTGGGTTTGTCAGCTAGAGGGAATGAAGAAAATATTATCCTTGAATGGCCCTTACTGGCTTCCACAACATAATCTTTTTTGAAATCTTTTAATTAAATATTTAAATCTATACTTGAAAGACCACATGCGGACGTGACGATGGACCTTCATCACACTCATTGCCTCCAACTTAGTGAACATTAAGAGCTCGCCAGGGGATGAAGATGAACTAGATTGCCTTGCAAATAAAAAATCACTAATCTTATAAGTGATATATAAATTTAATGGTTGGACAGTTGGGTGGTTAAATATCTTGGGGGTAAATAGTGGTGAGTAAAGGACACACTCACTACATTACTATTTACCTCCTGAGCAATAGAATTGATTCAAAGATCCTTGGACAGTGGTATCAATTGTGGAAATGATCATATAATTCAAATATTAAGGAGTGAAACCAGGCGATAAAGTAGGAAAACAATCCTATTGTACAGCATTATTTGCTTAAGCAAGAATATGGCGTTGAACTTGCGTGTGAACCATTTGATTGGAATGAATGCCAGTCAAACCCTGCGGAGGAATGACATACTCCTTGACCCCAGCCTTATGAACCCTCCCATTGATCATGATGATATTAAGAAGATCGTGATTCTGCAGTATAGTGATATCCTTCAGTGGGTTTCCATCGACCACGAGACAGTCCGCATAGTTGCCAACTTTTATTTGGCCCATTTCGTGGGAGCGCATAAACAGCTTAGCCATACCATAAGTCGCTGCAATGATAGACTCATGCGGTGTGAAGCCGAAACGCTCTACAAAGTGTGCGAGGTCACGCGCATAAGTGCCGTGTGGCGTCCAGGCGAATCCATAGTCACTGAAATCGGTGTCAGAAATTCCACTTGATAGAGTAAACGGGATTTGAAGACTGACCCTCCAGGGAGGACAACGATCCCCCTCCGATGCATCTCTCGCATGGCCAGAACCGCAGCATCAAGCTCCCTCTGGTAGCCTACCTGCTCAGCCTTCTCCGTCGTGTAGCCGAAAGCGACAGCGTCGTGGAGCGTAGCAATGAGCCAATTGATGGCGGGTGCTACTATGTGCTTGGATTTCTTCTTTTCGAGGGCATCCATGCCTTTCAAAGTCATCAGGATGCGATGAACAATCCAAATACAGGGGCCTTACCTTTTTCGTCGATAAAGGAGGCATGATAGATGACGTCAACTCCAAAATCAATTGATTGCTGGACAGAGTCTCGCGCTCGTGCGTGTGAGCAGACCCGCTTATTCATTTTGTGGGCCTCGTCAACACATGCTGCTGTCTCTTGTGGGGTGAAGTAGCAGTCTTCTGCATCTCGGGTCTCCGTGATCTGATAATAGTTCGTTAGCACTAAGCTCTGACGAATTTCTATGCTTGTCCTACCGATTCTCCAGACATTGAAAGCTTCACTTGATCCACTCCGAGCTCGATATGTTCACGGATACTGATGTGTTGTCAGTGTGGTCCAAGTTATTCTTTGTCTTCTGGCGTACACTTCTCTCATTTCCTCGGGGCCATCAGCATACGCAGTGATTCCCCCAACTAGCTCGCCCCCTCTTCGTGCCATTTCTTGCCCATTCGCCAAGAATCGAGGGCCTGGGATATCTCCAGCGTTAATTGCGTCTCGAATCACGACATCTAGGCGTTTCTTAGCAGACGCAGCTCCAAAGCACATGGTGTACCCGGAATCCAAAAAGCATTCGGCGCTCCTGGCGGTGAGAAGAGTATGTTCCTCAACACCGAGTTCTCCCAGCCGATCCAGGTCGCCGCCGTTCCAGGTGAAGTGGGTGTGGGAGTCCCCCAACCCTGGCATTAACGTGCGCCCCTTTCCGTGAAAAACACGGACACTGGAATCTGCGAGGAGTGTATCTTTGTTGGGAACCTCGCCCACATGAGCGAATCTCTCCCCTGCAGAACATTTTCGTCAGCCGGTAAAGGTTGAGGGAGACAGTGGTGGAATAACATACCTACGATGAGGACGTCTCCTCGGTAGGGCTCCCGGCCGGTTGCTTCCAGGATCTCAACGTCTAGGATGAGAATTTTCGATGACGCGCTTGTTCCGGCGATCTCATAGTTGACGGGCTGGAGATTGTGTTCGAAATAAAGCTGATCAATGTATGCGATGTTGCGCGGTGGCCCATCATAATGCTCGACTGGGCAGTCCTTTGACATCCATGACACCTTAGACATGGTGGATGAAGGGTGGAGTAAATAAGATGAATAGAATTAAGCACTCTTCTGTTTGTCAAAGAGAGAACGAGGTTGTGCAGGTCGGGGGTGATTAGGACAATGCGAATCTCTCTGATATGTGGTTTTATCATACAATACTGGTGAGTAAACCTTCCCCGCACTGATCTGCTCATCCGCCATGGGGGTTGAGTGGGCACCCAATCGGGGCGACTTTCTCCATCTTCTCGGACTTAGGGCACGGCACCACTTCCCCCTTTCTCCCCTTCTCCGCGCTTCTCCGCAATCTAGCGACCCAACAAGATGTCATTTGGCCCGGCCTCTCTTCCACAGCTTCCCTACTGCAACTATCGAGATTATCGCAATGGGCTGGCTAAGTCTAAGACGCCCACGAAACGGGCCTACTGCGCATGTCACAAGCGTCAAGCCCTCCGCGGAGCATGTTGAACACATCAAACACGCCGAAGACTTCGAGCACGCCGAGCACGTCGAAGAAATACACCTCGAATATCCACTTCAAGACTCTATCCCCGACAACGATTTACCCTTTATCCCGGCCGCGGTGGTCAGAGACCACAAGTTAAGCCTCTCGCAAGGCCACGGCCGTGCTTGGATTGTCGTGGACAAAATTGTCTATGACTGTACCAAGTTCATCCGCGAGCATCCAGGGGGAGAAACCGTCATCCGGAGCTTTGTCGGGGAAGATTGCTCCTGGCAATTTTGGCGTTTTCATGACAAAGGGATCATGGAGGAGTGGGGACGACCACTTCGTGTTGGCCGAACGGAAGGGATCAAGAATCGATTCAAGGAGATTCCGAAGTACTTTGGACGACCGGAGATGCGATAATCTACACATGTAAACCTTGTTCATGTCAAGATCTGAATGTCGCACACATGAGAACGTCTTGTGTATCTGCTTAATTTAAAGAAATGAAACCATTTCTGATATCAATTGAAACTCGACGCGCTCCACGTATAATACATAGACTAGTTCCCCACGTTTACCGTCAGATCCAGAATTATTATTTCTCTTTCTACGCATAACCCGAATATATGCCAGAGGGAGATAACCCCTTTCGACCGGTCCCGGGTTCTCAATACCGTCTGCACCAGCCACCCCGGAAAGTTTGCATGTATCTCCATAGAGGAGATGATCACTGAACCATGGGACTTTTCCCGTGAGAGATCGGAGTCGGCGTCGTTGCTGCGGATGTTGCGGCGATGCGCGGCGATGCGCGGGAAAACGTGCAGAATGACAAAAGTTTGCTTGCCGATGTTTGCACCCCCACTTTGCCCTCAATAGCTTGGAATTATAAAGGTGGCAGCAGCATAATGAAATTGTACCGTATACAACACCCACCTCTATAACCTCATCAATTATTTCAATATGACGATTAATAACCTCACCAATTATGTCGCATACCTGGAGCCTAACGGTGGCCCCAGAATCGGCCATCTCGACTTCAAGACCTCAATGGTTACCCCTCTATCCTTCAAATCCGGCACCCCATTGACAAATCTTTATCAAGTCATCACGGTCGGAGAGCAGGGAATCAAGGCATCCGGTGCACAATCCTTCCTACTTTCTAGCGTGAAGCGCCTCCCTCCCATCTCGGGCCGCGATGTACTCGCGGTTGGAAAGAATTACGTCGAACACGCCAAGGAGTTCAACGCCTCGGGCTATGATGCTAGTGACAAGTCCGATCAGCCAACTCACCCGGTTATCTTTACCAAGCGTGCCACTTCCATCATTGGCCCTGAAGAGCCTATTCTCCTGCACCCGAAGTTCACCAGCACAGTCGACTACGAGGGTGAGATCGGTGTCATCATTGGCAAGCCGGGATTCCAGATCTCCGAAGAGGACGCGTCAGACCATGTGTGGGGTTATACCATTGTGAACGATATGACTGCACGTGAGCGCCAGCGAGACCACAAACAGTTCTTTCTCGGTAAATCACCTGATACCTTCTGCCCCATGGGCCCCGTCGCGGTCCCTAAGGAGAGCCTCCCTGAGAACCTGAAGATCCAGACCTTTGTCAATCAGGAGCTGCGCCAGGAGGCCAGTCTGAGCGATCTGATCTTCAGCATTCCTACACTGATTGCTACCATCAGTGCTGGCCAGACCCTGCAAACTGGCGACGTTATAGCCACTGGTACCCCGGCTGGCGTGGGCTTTGGATTCCGGCCGATGAAGTTCCTGCAGACTGGAGATGAGATCAGCGTGTCTGTGACAGGATTGGGAATGTTGACAAACCGTATGGCGACTGTGGACGCTGCCAACACCACCTCGGAGCGCGCTGAGTCTCACATTCCCGTTTCCAATCAAAAGGTGCCCGCCAACTCGGGATTGACCAACATTAACGGCAAGCACCTCTTCTACCAACGACTGGGTTTGGAGAGTGGGCCTCCCGTATTCTTCATTCATGGACTGGGGGGATCTTCAAATTACTTCTATCCCCTGATCGCGAAACTACAGTCGACACACTCCTTGCACCTTCTAGACCTGGAAGGACATGGTCTCTCCCCGACATCAGCACTCAGCACCCTCTCCATTACCTCTTTTGCCGAGGACTTTTACAATATGTCACAGGTGGTTGGTGTCAACCAAGGCGTGACCGTAATTGCCCACTCAATGGGATCTCTAGTGGCTCTCAAGCTTGCTCTGGAGCACCCTGCCCTTGTATCCAAGCTGATTCTCATGGGACCTCCCCCGAACCCACTTCCAGAAGCAGGTAGCCAGGGCTCCAATGCCCGGGCGGCTCTCGTTCGGAAAGAAGGGATGTTGTCGGTTGTGGATGCTATAGTGCAAGCTGGAACATCAGCTTACGTGCAGCAGAACAAGCCGTTGAGTATTTGTGCAGTGCGCTCCTCGCTTCTCAGTCAAGACCCCGAAGGATATGCCAAGGCGTGTGCGGCCCTTGCTGGATCCGCCACTGACCCGTTGGATATCAGGTCGCTTCGCATTCCTGTGTCGATCGTAACCGGCGAAGAGGACAAGGTCGGTACACCAGCTCTCTGCCAGAAATACGCCGAGGCAACTGGAGGTGGTCATGTCGAGGTGCTAAAGGATGTGGGACACTGGCATCTGTTTGAGGATGTTGAGGGAACTGTGAAGGCAGTTTTGGCGCAGATTTAAGAGTTATGTTCTGGATTATTTTCGTTAGCACATTGTTTGATAGACCGGAGGTTTCATGTATAGTCTAAATCAACAAAGATCATCGTTGCTGCAGTATTTCGCAGTCTGGAAAATTTCAATATTCGACAAATCTTTTGGGTAGGAAACATGGGTCAAGTTGGGGTGCGTAGATAGAGCTACGCGTATTTGATCACCTGCAAGTACAATTATGGCCTCCGGCTAGTTCCATAAATAACAATGTTTTACGATAGCGTGATCTTCATTTGCCGCAACGCGTAACAACATAATCTCTCAAGGTTGTCGCCGAGAACGGGTGCTTGCCGGAGTGACTTTTGATTGCTGGACTGGACGAATTCGCTGTCTGAGACGGGGTTAACATAGCAAAGACAAAAGCTTTCCTCGTGGTGGCAAAGCGAAGCTTAACTGTTTGAATTTTGAAACCGGTATTCAGAGAAGCGAGGGTACAATTAGAATTTCGATGTGTCAACGGCCCATTCAAAGTTGAATGATGCGGGCCAATATGATGCGACAGGCCTTCTAGCGGTGGTAATATGCAGGTCATTCTACTTAGACTTCTGTCACTTGGCGCCACATTATTTATTACTTCTTTGTGTTACGTAGCACACATAGGATCATTATTGACCTCAGCGCGGCCATCCCAATGCGATTTGCACTAGTCATAGTCACCTATAATGCCCATTGGGTCTCCAGATTGTTTACCGTGGTCATGGGAACAGGACTCCTGGTTCTTCTCCAGCGTTGCGTCTCAATCCATGTTGCAAGTCACGCCCCTCCTACCTTTGGGGATTTGCATGCAAGTGATTCACTTTTAGATAGTGTACAGAGGTGTAATTTTTGCATTCCTGTTGGGGTTATTCCTCAATAGTTCATGGCAATGCGCCAGCCACATAGTAGATCTGAGACAAGCCGAATGAATTAAATCGGACGATATGTTACATGCTTTGGTCTTCAATACTGGTTGGACCATCGGTGCTACCAATAGTCTTCAGTGGTGATCCTCCTGAAGGTTTCCAGCCGCGTACCGCATCAGCTGATTCAGAGGACTCACATAGAGCAAACCCCTGGATTAATCGTCCAACCCCACTATCTCTTTATATATTTTTTTAAAGACGCCAAAGCGGATACAATCACCCCACACGTCTATCAACTTCTCCTCGGTCAAATTGACGCCCTGCTTTAACACGGCGGTGCAGAAATCGACATGTAGTTAAATACAGCTTCCAGACCAGGTATGGCTAAGCGAAGATAATCTTATTACTTGTTGTTCTGGATATACGGAGCGGCGGGAAGCGTGTCTTCGGCCAGTTCACATCATCATGATTTCTACCTGCTTTTCCGCCACCTAGCGCAGAATAGAAAGCTATGTGAGGTCGCTAAAAGGGACAGATATGTATCTACTCTTTTGATATGAACAGTCAAATTCATTAATACAGTATTTGTACAGTGGTATCTTGACACGCTAAGAGACCACTCTAGGTCAGGTTCGGGGCTAGTTTTGCGGTTAAACCGTATCACTCTAGTTATTCTTGGGTAGTTAATTTCAATGGTCAACTGTTGGCCATGCACTTGAATTAAATTATTATTGGTTAATATAGCAAGAATAACCGCAGATGGGTGCTCACTGTGGGGCACGTCCTTCAGTGGTGTGCCTCAGATGTCCGCCCGAATTGTGAACACCAACCAAACACCACACACTGTTAAGTGGAAACGCGGCTACGAATTCCTAACGTATCTCGAAGACTTGGCTACTGGTATTAATAGGATGTACATACAATAATATCCGCGAAGTCTTCTCACTGTAGTATCAATAGTAGTGCCAATGATAATGCATGGATGGATCATCCTCTGGAGCCTACAGAATAGATACACGCAGACACCTTAATTAGCTACAACCGAAGTATAGATTCCAAAATAACTTTCGATAAAGATGTTACACAGCTCCAACTGACTGCACTTGGCGTTGGACACTAGGATCCGAATGATTATTCGTTGCTTGCCGGGTTATTCGAATAACTCTGCATCAAACACCAGTATCCAGGCACATGATCCGTCCAAAGCTTGCCAAACCCTTCGATGTCTCGGCGCCAATCTCGCTGCAGCTCAGCAGCCACCGCTGCCCAATTTAACAGCTGTACGCCCGCTTGCGTCATCCGCTTGTGAGCCGCTTCACGGGTATGTTCTTTGAAGGTCCCGGAAGCATCAGTTACCACGAATACATCGTATCCTTGCTCAATTAGACTCAATGCTGGGAATGCGACGCAGATCTCAGTGAGAACTCCACTATTAGATAATTAATATCAACTTCACCTTGACAAGGACGAATATCTGATCGCGTACATACCTGATGATCACCTGTTTCTTCCCTGTTGCTTTTACCGCGTTGACGAAGTCGTCATTGTCCATGGCATTCACTTGTCCTGGTCTCCGGATCAGGGGAGCATTCGGCAATGCATCCACGAGTTCCTGAGCAATAGGACCATTGGGACCAGTGTCGAACGAGGTAGTCAGGACTGAGGGAGCGTTGAAATAAGCTGCGGTTTTCACCAATCCCAATACATTGGTCCGGAACTCAGTAGGTTCGAAGTCGCGCACCAACTGAATAAGCCCAGACTATTTTTTTTCAAGTCAGATCTTGTCACATCCACGTGCATTGTGCTCTTCATACAACTTACCTGATGGTCGATAAACAAGAAAACACAGTTATCCCGATCGAGGCGTTTGTATGCTGGAGGCATGATGAAGGTAACAGCGAACAGACCAAAGCAAGTTGCATTTCGTGAGGTGAGTGAGGGGATGAACGGACTATTTATATACGTATATTGTATCCTGCTATGAGGGCAGCGGTCAGATTATCTAAAGATTATTCATAAGAACCCATGTCGTCACGACTCTACTATTACACAATGATTGAAAATCAACTCGGTAGACCCACTAGATCTTGCTGGGGTTTCCCTAACTCAGTTTTATTGGTGGTTCAAGATCTGGTTCTGAATGCATAGAGTTTGCCGCCTGTCAAGTGGTCGGAAGTTCCACTTTCCCGACCCCCAGCAAAAGTGCTAATTCTATTGAATTTCAGGTGAATGATTATTGGATGAATATCAACTCTCCGGGAAGAAAATGATAGAAAGCGGTAAGAGATCTCCACAGCTCTGGTGGAAAATCATACTCTTCAGGGACTGGACCTGGGCCCGGTTTGATGTCATCACAATTTTACGTCTATTCTGACGCCTGACGTACACACGATGCGCGGCTTCATGAAGGCGCCCTTGATCTTGAGAAAGTATGCGCCTACTTGCGTGAGCAAGTGCAGTGCGATGGTCAGGGGCCGGCCTTCGTGAAAAGATATGTCATCCGTGCTATCAAGGCCAGTGTAATCAGGATTACGGGTACATCGGTATGATTGACTTGATTCCCAAGCATGACCTGTATGGCAGGCAGTTTTGGTTTTGCTATATCTTTCTTGTCCTTTCTTCTCTCATTGTCCTGCGCTTCTCACAGCTTGTCCACTCCAGGCGAGCGTATTACGTACATGTTACTGCAAATAGCAGGCCACATAATTTAGTTTAGTTGGTTTCGGACAACTTCTTGTGGTATGTTTCTCGCACTAGACAGCTTCGATGAGCGTGCACCTCCCACGCACCAATACTATCCTCTAAGGGACTCCTGTCTTTCCCGTTTCCATGTCTGAGCAAATTTCCCGGCCTATACTTTGGATTAGCCTGCATGCGACGAATGACTGACCCGTGGACCTGAGCCGCCTTGGGGAGATCACGTCTCTCCCCAAGGGGAAGAGGCCATCGAATTGGTTTCCAGGATCCATCGCTTTGCAACGCCATCCTCCGAAACGGAAGGTACTCCACTAGTTTCCACATTAAAACAGTGGGCCAGGGGACGCCATGGCCGTACTGTAGGAAGTCATGTATACGTCCATCTATAGTGGCCTTCCAGAGGGATGTTTTAAAATCGCGTTCGCCACCTGCCTCTTGTCCATCGGTGCTGTGCTCTATATTGCCGGAGAGACTACCATTGCCAGCCGAATCATCAAAGCAGTGGAATAGCTTCATCTTTTCAGGATCAAGTCGGAGTCCCGCACGCTGTGCCTCCTGTACCATCCATACTAATGGCACATGGCTCAGCGCCAGGTCTTCATCTTTATCCAAAGTTAATCCACCGCCAATATCAGCATGGCATCCGGCAAACCACACCTCCTCGACGTCCTGGGTGGTATCCTCGTTCTCCGTGAAAGGGCAACCCCCCGCGTCGTATGGCGTTCCTATCGGCTTGTGGGCCTCTTTGTCTATTCGCGGGTTCCCAGAGTTCACAGTTTGTGGACGGACACGAGGGACTGGCCGATAGAATGCCTCTCCTGTGCAACGTCCTTGCTGAAGATGCCCTTGTGGCTCCCGGTGGCCCTGCCGTTTGCGCCGCGTTGACCGTGTGTTTGGATTGTCATCGGAAAGCAAATCCTGGCGAAACTTAGCACGATGCTCGTCGATAGCGACAGCATGCCGAATTACTCTGGCTGACGTTTTGGTTGTGAATGGAAACAGAAACTTATTACGATTCAGTTCGAATCGCGGTATGCTGTTGACGGTGTCGAATAATCCGAGAAATTGGATCTGCGATACTGGGCGACAGAACGTCTCCCGTAGGGCTTTCATATACGTATATAAATCGTCCTTTTTTTTTCTGTCACTGTCCGCACTGTTGACACATTTCGCCCACTTGGAGAATATCGACCAAACATAGCGGACCTTCCCTTCGTTCCCTGCCTCTAACAGACCGATATGGTCCAGCATCTCGGCAAGCATACGCGCCACATATGCTCCACGACTGAAGCCAAATATGTAAATCTCATCACCAGGGCAGTAAAAGCGCATCAGGAACCTATAGCCATCCATGACGTGTTCGTCAAATGTCGTGCCCACTGCGGCGTCTTTCGTATTCGAAAACCATCTCCTGATCTGATTCTGGTTGGTATTATGGGTCTGCCAGATCGAGGTGGTAAACGTCCCAAATCCCGGCTGATAATAATGGAATTGACGAGCATCATTACGATCAAGCATCTTCTATTCGTGTAAGGACTGCCCCAAGAAACCAGTTCCTACCACACGGACTTACTCTGTAAATCTTGAGAACATTACTATCTGCTTCATCTCCTCGAAATTTATATCCTGTGCCATCAAAACAGAGGACGAATTCTCGGGCGTCTGCGGCTCCAACTCTCTCCATGCTAAGGTGATGTTTTTGGTTGTAAGCAGCTATATGATAGTGCGTTGGAGGAAGACAGAGAAGACCACCTCCGCAAATGTCAGCTGACTATTTTGTTCTTTAAGCTTGAGGTGGAGCTGTCATCACCGATGGGGTACCGGTGGATGGCATGTGGCGAAGTTGGCCTTCGGTAATTCCGATGGCTAGAACTAGGTCTTTTGATTAGTCTCCATCAGCTCTGCCTATTGTATCACTTGTAGGCATGGAGAACGATAGACGCCCCTATCTCGACCCAAGAGGTAGACTTGACACTTCAACTGCCCTTTGTGAAAGGTTCCAAAGGCCCTTTTAGAGGCACATAACGGAAAATTGGCCTCGAAGGCGTTATAGTGCAGTGCAAGAGAGCCATGATTCGCCGCGTTTATTTAGAAACGACTATGACATAGTTCTGACTAATTGTGAAGGTATCCTTTTAAGCTTTGTTGTGGGCTTGCGGGGAGCGCATTACAGCGAAAACTTTATTACAAACGTTTAAATAATCATAGGAATACAAAGCCTAATGGTCTGGAACCTAGTAAGTCACTTTTGGTTATAATCAATGATGGCTACTGAAACTCTATGGTTGGCCGCAAACACCAGCCAATACTTTGGAAAGCTCTTGTGGGGTGATGGTTCCTTTTCGCCGAAACTCCTGATGTCATGGGGTTGCACCTCGTTACCTGGAGAAATACATCTATTAGCAGCAAGGCAAAGAGAATAAAACATCCAGTATTCAATTTTACTCCCAACTGTGTGGATTTACAGCGCCTGATTGTCGTCCGTAAGGCACGATGCCACCTGTGAACGAAGCCGCTTGGATACTGGCGCCAAAGGGTGACCTAAAGCGATTCAGTGCGGCCTATAACAGCCCTTTAGAGGATGAACTAGTGATAGAGGTAATAATGGCTACTGACGTAGAACCCTAATCTTATAGTCATTTGACTAACAGGTGTAATAGAATCACGCCGTCGCCATACAACCTTTCGATGCCAATGTCCGCGCCCGGGCGTACATCGATGTGCCTTACCCATTCATCTTAGGTAATGGGGTTGCCGGCACTGTCCATGAAGTCGGCTCGTCAGTCACCAGATTCAAGAAGGGAGACCGCGTTGTGTCCGATACACCTGTTTACCAGGTCAAACAATCTAAGTACGGAGGCTGGCAGAAATTCGTCGTGAGCAGAGAAGCGACCACCGCTAAGATACCAACAAGCACCACTTTCGAGGACGCTGCTGCGATACCTTTCTCACTCTTAACAGCTGTTGCAGCCTTACACTTACACTTGGGAATGAATAAACCTGGAACAAAGTGCAGTGGAAAAGTACTAATCTGGAGCGCAAGCGGATCCGTGGGGGGTTACGCTGTTCAGTATGCTGCTGGCGTGAGTAGGAAGAGCCCATTGATGTTTCCGAGGGATAACTGACAGCATTTCTAGCTTGGCTACGAGGTCGTGGCAACCGCTTCCCCGCGAAAGTTTGAATATGTTCGTGGTCTCGGGGCCTCTGCGGTTTTTGACTACAAGGATGATGAAATAGTTTCTAAGCTGAAGGGCCTCGGTCCCTATGACTTTATCATGACAGCGTCAGGCGATGCGATAGGCGCAAACGCTTTGAGCGAGGTCCTACAACCTGGAGGTGGCACATTTGCTTCTGTCCGCCCGCAAAGTGATGAAATGCATCTTGCCGGAAATGTCCACCTGGTCTACGACTTTTTCAGCATGACCACCCAGAAGCCGGAAAATACAGCTTTTACGGAATGGTGGTATCGTGACTACCTCCCCGGGGCTTTGGGCGGGAACGTGACCCCCACGCCCTTGGAAAAGCGACCTGGTGGCTTAAACAGAATCCAGGAAGCTTGTGCCGACGTTTTAGAAGGGCGAGCCTCGAAGAAATTAGTGTTGGACCCCCAAGCAGATGATCTTTGAATTGGTCTCCAGGTGTCTGTCTCTGACTCGACTGTGTTATGCTTTACGTTTTTGAGGTGGTGACGAACGCACTATGTAAAGTGAGCGGAAACGGGTTATCACCTGTGGTGGAGAGGCCTGGCAAGTTGTCTATGGAATGGTCCTTCTTTCTATGTTCTCGTCTGTTTAACTGGCAGTGTCTGTACGGAACGATTTATGCATGCCGTTGAACCACTTTAAACATGGAAGCTAGATTTCCATATATACAGAAGTTTGGGACAATGGTAAACTAGACCAGAAGCGGGAACTCACAGGCCCTCATTTCACGACACCAGTCTTCCTCGGTCTGTTCTTGTATATTGTGGAAGATGATCACGTCCCCGTAAATGAAGCTGGACCGCCGTAGCGTTGAGATATCTCTTTTTGCACCACGGATGGGGAAATTTCCCATCGGCAATTCTGTCCATGTTAATCCTACTGAGTAATTCAAATGGCCTTTGCTTGGGTCTTGAGATATGATGCGACGAGCATAGAACGTTATATCGCGGAGATAGCTTCGATGCCTCCAGGATGAGACTTTATCGCCTGAACGGCTTCGAATGTTTGAGGGCGAGTCGAAGAGAATGGGACGTAGGTGATGCAGAGGGTGGGGCCCAATCAAGTGAGGAAACGTCTGCGTGCTGGGCTCGAAGGATGGCGACTGGGATGGCAGAGAACAGTGCGATGACCGGTAGTACGTCAGCTAAGCGGCTAGTGCATTACTTTACGTTTATGAAGAGGATGTTGTTGAATTATAGGAATGGGAGGAGAATCCCTATGAAGTGACCCATAAGTCATTCAGGGCCGGGGTCCTCTGAGATATAGAAATGATAAGTTACCTGAAGCAATCATTTTTGCAGTGTCGTAGACTGATCAAACTGTTTACTTCCATCCTCTCTTTTACCGGTCCACAGTCGCTCATCACTTCTTTTTGTTGAGAAGTGCTACGCTATGCCCATTTTGCAAGAGTCCTGACCTGCCTACCATACCACTGAGGTTCTGGCGGAAGTACTATGGAAAGGATCCAATCAACCTCCCTCCTCCACCCAATAGCCAGAAAGTTGTAGGCAGATTCTTCTACGACGGATCTTGGCAACAGAATAATGAGGAGTATTGCGATTGAATTCTACATGGAGTTAGTACGAGATCTATTTATAATTAATTCATTAGCCACTGGACGAATGTGTTGTTGCGGGAATGCATTGAAAATATTCATACTAATAGGGATGTCGGCCACCGTTTAGATAGGAGAGACTGTAAGAATAATAAATATGATGGGATATTAGATAATATTATTGAGTATAGTCACTGAATTTGCAATACAGTACAGGAAAGCCTATGCCATATAGGGGAAACCTATACCAGGAGGTATCTGACAATATTGACAAACAAAACCTATAAAGGGACCAGAAAAGATACCAATTTTAGGGTTTTCCGTATGTAGATTCTTTACTAATTCGGAATCAAGAAAATCATCTCCATATGTGTAGCAGAAGCTCACTTCAAATCCTAGTTTGTGAATCATCGGACAGATTTGGGTTTGCCTAGGGAGCCGAAGGCATGACATTCTGCAGATACACTCTTGGGGCGTGCAGGGCCTCCGCAGCTCTGTTCATACTGATGAAAAGCACAGCTGCTTCCCTCATCTAGTTGGAAAGATCTAACCAGGACGCATTAACGAAAAGTCATAGTAGGAATAACGGAATCTTTCACCCCTACCCTATGTAATCCACAATGTCATTGTGTAGCGCCCTGTTTCGGCGGCGAATCTCCCCATTATAATATACTGGTGTAACACGAATATCCAAATTATGATTCTTCTACAGTCCAAGCCTATCAACAGAGTTCGAAACATTGTTGATTCGGCGTTCTAATGTTACATAATTACATTTAGATTTGACACCGCATGCAACATGGCCGAAGACGATTAATGGTTACTTACGACTACCACACCACCTCTTGGATCCTGTCTGTGCAAAGACTAAACTGATAATGTTAAGGTTTAGATAAAATATAGGTTGCTTCATATTGGCTCCTTATTAACGAGTCCTTGGTCTATATCCAGCGACATTCAGATACAGTCAAAATAATGACGATATACTCGTGATGTCAATGTCCTATCACTGCCAAGGTGTATCTTCTGTATCCTGATGGGATCGGAAAAATAAAGTTATCTTAAGACTCGCCCGAAGTGAAAGGTTAATAGACCTTATATCAATATGTCCCTTACAATTTAGTTCAGTTTTGAGACATGAAACGTCTCGGATAAATAAAGATTCCAAAATGACATCATAATCCTCATTTTCCTTTCTAGCTTTAACATATGTTTAGACTTTTACAAGCTAATTAGGTCCCATCTACACAGGCAACAGAAGACAATAGAGGGCATCAGTTAATAAGCTGTGTTGCTATGGTAAACCACGACTTTATAATCCTGAAGCATTCCAGCCCCTATGCTCCTCATAGGAGCACAAAATCCCGAAGTCTGAAAGAGATAAAAAAAGTGAAACCTTGTTGGCCAACCACCCACAATTTGTAATATCCTCTCTAGGTCACTGCACCATACATTCCTCAATCACGTAGTTGTCGCTGTCACGTAGAAGCCTCGAGTTCAATTGTATATCAGGTCCGTATCAGATCTCGGCTCTCCGCACATCCCATCATCCAAGACAAAGAGATTTACTCTCTATGAATGTAGCCCCTCAGTGACGACATATTGCAACGCAATGCCTTCAGCACGACTTCAATTGGTCGACATGTAGACTACAATCAGCAATTTCATCATCCTGATGACGGATTTCACAAGTTCCACTGATCATGCGATTCAAGATTTTGGCTTGAACCGTATTGACTGTTACTTAGGTCCAACCATCGACATTAGTAACGGTTTGGCTCCTCAAGACTGAAATTATACTGTGGAAATTGCATATTCCTTTCGAATACTATTTCATCGGAGTGCTGAGGTCATTGCAGGATATACTACTTGCCTTTGGGCTATATACCACTCACTCATCAACCTACTTGGAAAATTGTATACCTAAATGTCATAAGCCTTTACACAAGTTCGAAGGGGTTTGATTAATAAGTCATTCTCTGGTGCAAATCGGCTCACTCAGTAGGTAAGACTTGCAAGCCGATGATGTTGGTACTGATGCATATCGGCATACACTCAGGGATCCGGAATACAGTTACGGCACAGGGCGCACAGCAGCCCATGCTCTCATGTCCCACTTCACTCACATTCCTATTTAGAATAGCTCTACAGGGACTTGGGGTTTTAAAGTATAATTGCGGCATAGATTAAGCTAGGGCTTCTCCGCTTCATCTAACTTCCTCTTTGAGAATTTAATCCTATTAATGAATACTTCTGGTAGATTTAATTATTGACTGTCTTGGAAAATACCACATTTGAGTATAACTGCCGCGCAGTAGCTCACGCCGTGATTTCCCCAAGCGGGGATCTCTAGTTTCCTATTTTGGGAGGTGGCCTTGTAATGAATAGCTGTGATCAATTTGATTAATACACTACTATAGGTAGCTGGAAAAGCTAGAAAAAACTATCCGAAGACAAAGGCGTACAAGCCAAAGCCTTTACGACAGGCGGCGTTTCCGCTCGTACACCACCAAGGTCCATCCGTGTAGCTATGTCATGATCACCAAGAACGGGTTCAAAATTACCCATGTAATCTACTCTGCCAAGTCATGTCCGGCAGTACCCACTAATCCTGAAAGCGGCTGATTTGCTTCAAAACTGAATATACCGGTGGATCAGGACAGATGTCTAATGTTCCGGCTACTTTTTGTATGACTATGATACACCTACACAGGGAAACGCCACAGCAATACCTAAAGGCCGTGTGCATGAGGATTATGAGGATTATGATTTGCGTGCCGATACTGCTTTCAAGTGCTCCCTGTATGTCTCTGCGTGTTTTTGTGTCTTCGAGGGTCGCTGGGGCCAATATGGGGGGGAGTGTAGGCCGCCGATTCCGGCGGCAGATTTACATTGGGGAGCAAGTTTGGGATGCATCATAATTGGTGAAGGGAAAGATTCAAAGAGAAAAGGACTCCTAATTGGGGTAAACCGGGCTATTTCACAAGGTGCTGTGGGATGGATCAAGATGGAGCGAATTAAATTGGCAATTGCGCTTACCGGTCGGGATAGCCTCATTTAAGTGATGTTGACGCAATAACCAAGCAATAATGTCAAACGTTTTACCCACCATGTCTGACTAGAGCTCACGGGGTTCAAGCTATGTCGTGATTCAGATGCATTAGGTTCTCCATTCATGATAGGTTGTGTATTATCTATCTTTCTAGAACGGATCTCTTCGTACGGGTTGAGGTTCCCCTCCGTCCTCGATATCGCAATAACAACCACAATTACTAGACCTCTACAGGATCATTGAAAGGTGATGTGATAAATATGTTCATGGTAGTTGTAAAGCCACACCGGCCAACGAATCAAGAGGCAAACCGGAAGTCAAGTCTAGGCCATGCTGTCAGCTTCCGGAACCAAAGATACCAAGTCACAACTCACCGTTTATTGTTCATGACTGAGTTATCCCGAACATACTGTTGTTTCTGTTCACTGGTGAGGGCACCCCATTTCTCGGTGTTTCGCCTGCTCAGATCAGTCACTGGTCTAGAAACATATTGATGCGTACAGTACATACCGATTGCGCCAATCATAGTATAGCTTCGATCCAATGAAAAGGAAGAAGCTGACAACAGCCAATGCGATCGTGACCTTATTTCCCTCTCTGTAATACGGGGCATCATCGGTTCGGTAGACCTATATAACCCAAGTTTAGTATTTGACAAACATAGACCAATTCATGGGGCAGCGCACGTTAGCAGAAGCAATGCTACTGATTTGCACAGACATATTGTACAACGCAGAAGCGACCGTTCTTGTCCGGACAGAGCCTGCATTCCGCGAGGTCAATGCTACCAGGACGGGATGAATGCTGGGCCCTCCGACCGTAAGAGTTAGGATGGCAAATCGAGGCCAAGGCATGCTTTTCATAGGGAGCGTCTCGAGTGCAATCAGTAGGACCAAATACCAAATCTCAGCTGCGGCGCCGAGGAGCAAACGCTGGTTGGTACGCTCTGCGATCCAGGTGGTCGTGATCATGGTTATGATGCTGACGACAGCTGAAGGAATCACAAGTAGGTTGGTTTGGATGGTGGTAAATCCTTGCTGGCGCAGTTGCAAGGTGAGATAATTGGAGGCTGGGGTGTAAGGAATCATCCAAATCAAACCAAGAGCGTAGATCGGCCACATATGGTAGTCCTTTAATGAGTGCCAGAGGAGCTTTGGCGTAACAGCCTGGCGATTGTGCATAGTGCCTTTACTTGGATCGTCGCGAATGACGCGATTCACCATAATCTTCTCTTCGCGCTCGTTGAACCATCCGTCTTTCCCTCGGAGTCCGCCTTTGGTCTGGGTAGGGCCTGCAGGCATCCAAAAAGCGGCGAGGATACCGATAACACCAGTGATAAGGCCTTCATACGCGAAGAGGTACCTCCAGGATCCGCCACCATTGGAGTCCTTGATATGGAGCAGGCCAAAGGCTAGAAATGCGCCAATGATGCTCGTGAGGGTGTATGAAATCCAGAAGCAGGTCAGCCGTTTCGGGAGTTCACTGGACTTGTAGAAGAATGATAAGAACAGAATTGTGTCGGGGATGAAACCACCCTCAAGCAGTCCAAGTAAGGCACGGATGCCTAGATAAGCTGATTTGGTCTTCAAAAATGCCTGGCACGCGGCGACTAAACTCCACGCCACCATCTGAAAAGGAATCCAGCGATCGGGGCCCAGTCGCTTGGAGATCAACTGTGAGGGCATCTCGGCGATCAGAAAGCAGACTAAGAAGATGGTTTGGCCCGTGTTGTAGTCATTGCTGGTCATGTGTAGGTCTTGCAACATGGTATCCGAGAGCGCCTGGTTGATATTTCCTCGATCAAGTTGCAGCGCGAAGAACGTAACACACGCGAAGGTGCAGACACGCCAGTCAATCTATAGCTATAAGCCGGGTGCTACGAGAGGGGTAATGAATAGACCTACCTTTCTGACGATTTTCCGCTCTTCCTCTTCGGTCCATTCAAAGTCAGGGTCCCAGCGATGAATGCCCTCATAGCTGTCGATTGGTCGATAGAGACGATGGTCTTCTGTCTCGAAAGTGCTTTTCCCGGGGAGAGGCTGGCCCTGCTTATCCTGACGCTCTCTGTCTGAATCATATTTTACACTGGTCCCAGGAGAGTCAGTATCTACCTCGGTGGAAGAAACGGGCAGAGTCTTTGGTTCTTCCCCAGCCATGTTTTGTTGGGTGTCAAGAGTTGGTAATAGAATCCATGATCGGGATATTTGGGCCAGATAAGACGCCTTTATAGATATCTGCGCCTGAAAATGACCTATTACTGTAGAGGATGTCGTGACTGCACAGATGGATGATATAATTTTTAGACAGTATCGCCCAACGCAAGTTCAACTCTACTAGAAGCGGGGTTTTACAAGGACAATTCGTAACCAAACTCAATTATTTTACCTCGACCCTATTGCTAAAGTATGAACTGTGTACACTGGCTAGGACCAAGTGTCGCGAAGATTTACCCGACTCGCGGTAAACCAAGACTTGCACCACCCCGCGATTTTACACGCCATCGTACCTGGCAATGGCCCAATATCCGTCCCTCGCTTCAAATGAAAACAACCTTAGAGAATCTAGAACCATGGCAGTCAAGATGTCGCGACCGAGCTTAAATTTACTTTTCCCGAGCTCTTGCCAATCTAGCATTGGCATTTTTGTGAGAGGCCCACAGTGCGTAGGTATACACATTATATATATGGGGGAATGGAAATAAGCACATGCGAGTTAGTCTCTTGGGTTGGTAAACGTTTTTACTGCTTCTTACTCTACAGCCTAAAAATAAACAAAAAGGAATAAAGAATAAAGAAATTCTAGGTCTTCCTGGCTATCCGGATGTCGGACGCTAGAGCATCGGCTGTCGGTATGGCGACATTTAGAGTAACAATGGTGAAGAATAATGCGAGATTGCTATTGCCGAAGTACCAACCTGTCATATCCACATCTCTTATCTATCCTAAGTACCGGACAGTTGACATTTCTGAAGGTTCTGTCTAATTAGGAAGACATACAACTACAATTACTGTAGAAGTCAATAGTGTGGTGGCTACTGGAAGCTATAGACTAAAGTGAATCTGAAAGTAGAATGGGGTCTAAAATGTTAAATAACATGGAAGCCGAGGTCATGCAGGAACCCCAAGGTACCTAACATAGCCATTATGTGTTGAAAAATACAGCGTTCTAAGTATAATTCAATTCAACCTGTCGTCTATGATCCATCATTTAACCCAACAGTTCCTCCGTCGACATTCTGTCAATATCCTCAAGATACATCTGAATATCAGATTCTTCCTCAAACCCATCATTAAAGCTGTACACTAACCGCAACTGATCGTGAAACATATAGATGAATAACATGCTAATACCGAGGACAGTCTCAGCCCCAAACATGAAGTCCTTCACAGTCACAGTGGTACCGTACGCACGCTCCAAGTGCTCCTCCATAATGTCCAAACTGCTGACCAGCGCATCCCTTGAAATAATTCATATAGCCCTCGCAATGGGGCTACTTCCGAAGCGCATGAATGGCTCGCCAGCGCAAACTATAGTCCGGACATCGACTGGCTACTACAAAGAGCGGTGGGCACACAGTCTGATCGAGGATCACCAGTGGACGTTCTGGAAATTGCTCGATCGCTGCTACTCCCTCGGCGAGCAGATTTGCGAACTCAGGTATCAGTGGTTTTAGTGCCGGATGACACGGGGTATGGAGACAAGACTTCAGCGCAAGCGTCAGGGTCAGTTGCATGAGCCGCATCATATGGACTGCCCGCTGTTCTTGCTGGGCTAGTCGAAAAGCATTGAGGAAGATGCCATACTGGTTCAGACACGACAGGAGTCGTTGCTGCTCAGGTTGAAGCACGCCGTAATCGAGAAGAAGCTCTACTTCCGTTTGGAGACTCCAAACGCGACACCGAGCTTCTCAACATCTTGGTTCACGGCACTCAATGCGACAACGGCGTGGTAGACCGCCGGCTCGGCGGCACTCAACCGAAAGACCAAATCCTGCCACAACGACGAGTCATACACAAGCATCAAGTTTGGGATGGTCCGATGAGAGAAAAATGATAGACACCGTCAGTAGTCAGTAGTGATGGTCTAGCGAAACTCCGTGGCGATGGAATTGCACACAAACGCCTACGCTCCCTGACCGGCAGCCGCTTTATTTGGTAATCGATCAAGATCAGATCCTTGACATTTAAAGCGCTTAGAGATGCGCTTTCTACATCCTCCTGGAGTCTCATCACATTTGAGGCGGCGCGGGATCAGAACGAGCTCTTTCACGGATTGATCCAGACTCACCGGCAAGTCCTACAGCCCATGCGTGATCGTTTCGTCTGCCTTCGACGGCGTCTTGGCGTTGAGTTGGTCTCCAGCTGGGCCATCGTGACTATTGCAGCTGAAGGGTTTATAACGTGGGCGTGGGAGAAGCGATTTGCTCATGACATGAGGATGGCATTCATCCCGTCTTTTTCTTTTGGCAGCAGCTCGAAATGGCTCAGTTGTCGCATCACCTTGACTATGATAAAAATGGTAAAGCTATGGGCACTAAAGAGCGCCACCCCAACAGCCATCCAATGAAACATGTTCTTGTTGAGTCTAGACCGTACTCCGGAATACTCCGTAGGGCTATCGCCAGCTGGAGATAATCATGACATTCTCCGGCTGGGGTTTCTTATCGGCAAACCAAATTTCACCTATGATAGCCGGGGACTGAAGCCAGTGCCTCTTGTTCTCTTTGGCAATTGCTCGACTTCGACTTCTGCCGCCCAGGACTTGACATGGCTGGTTAAGGATGAGTGCCTACTACTGTAAGGCCTAACGTGTGATAGCTGGTACTCACTATATACATTTCCGCCTCGAATTATCGGAGAGGACTTGATACATTCGCAAAAGATGGATTTTGGTGGTAGAAGTTTGAACTGGTTAGGTTGGGGGGAGAAACGGAGTTGAGTAGTGGGCGGCTGCCTGGAGCCAGGCACCAACCGGGTCCAAATCAGGCAGCCATCCTATCTTGCCAGCTTCTCTTGGTTCGATGATTCCATAAAATGCAGTCCTTGTATCTCGCATACAAGTAAATTATCCTAAGATAACCTTGACCATGGCTCGTACAAGGTCCCAGCAGGCCCATTTAGCTACTTCTATCAATCGAACAGGCCAAAGAAAAATATCTCTTCGCAACCAAAGAAGTGCCAACCACCAAGGAACCAAACATCATGGCAATAATAATACCACCCGTCGAGTTGGGAAAAAACCCAAACCAACCTATCTTGGGCGGTCGCCATCTGAAGCTGAAAGGGACCTCAATCGACAATTACGCCTATTCTCTTTGCCCAGAGAAATTTTCGACACAATCATTAACCATCTACCGCCTGACGCCGAGGCTTGTTTAACTCTGACCTGCAAAGAAGCTTTAGCTCAGCTCGGTACCACATCCTGGGCAAGCTTTCGTGGGAGGAATCGCCGCTATAGCCTTCAATATGGATATTGTGGTTCGCTGGTTGAGCTTCTCCAGCGCGACATCCCAGGGAGTGAATACTGCCCCCGATGTGAGACTCTCCACCCACCTCTTAGGCCGCCTAGGGACCATCGTGAGACCAAATGGACGAAGCTTTGCATGGGTCAGCTAGCCAGTATTGATTACTGGCCCCAAACACCATCCGGTGGCTACAGTCTGGTGTGGGAGCATATCCTCGACGCGTTCAAATCACAGCCTGCCTCGCTAGGGCTTAGTCGACCAATTCCATTATTTCAGGGCGACTTTACCTTCAATAAGGACTTTATGTGCTACAGACTGAGCTCGTCGGCTCAATGGATTGATCGAAACCTTGTCCTCACTCAAGAGCATCATCTACGGATCAGCGATTCTCACGCTCGAAAGTTGCAAGCGACACGTATCACTTCCCTTCCCTTCCGTGTCTGTGCCCATCTATCCACGACAGATGTCTCCACGATAAAGACATCGCGGTCAAATAAGTCCCTAACCAAAAGTTCGCTTCTTACTTTCGCCATCGCAGCCGCTTTCCCACCACATCTACGGAAGGGTGTCCCTCAACCCGATACATCTCTACAGTTGGAAGACACGGAAACCAAGAACAACTTCATTTGGCGCTGTAAAAGTTGTGCCACTAAGTATCGCGTGCGCTACGAAGGGCGCAACGGGGGAGAGGTAGTCGTGACCGCTTGGCATTGTTTCGGTAAGGAACTGTGGAAGGCCCAACAGTTCTGGACATACCTGGTGCGTCGGGAAGGGCCTACATTAGGGCCAGCGAAGCGTAATAGCGAGTATTACAGTGTTTCTAGGAGTCTACCCGATTTTAAGATCCCTGAATCTATGTGATCTGCCAATTAGTCGTTTTAACTAGTTGCTCCAGGATTACATTTCATCTTTAGCTTCTATTCGATACCGTATAATAAGATTTTCAGTACTGCTACTGTTCCATTTCATCCAATGCATCAAATAGGGCCGTCCTGATGCTCCCGATATTCTTCGATCAGATCGTTCATGTTCGACTCGGCCTCCACAAAGTCCATCTCATCCACTCCATTCCAGCTATAAGGATTCATATAGGCCTTACGCCGGTACAAAGCCGAAAACTCCTTGCTGACATGCCTGAACATCTTTTGGATAGATGTCGAGTTGCTCAAGAGAGTGCCTGACATATTGTAGTTATGAGGCAAATAAGCAGTCCACCGAATGTCATTGGGAACCCATTCGATATACTCAGGGGAGTGCTTGTTCCGCAGATTGTCCAGTTGCGCTTCTATCTCACGCTTGGATACCTTGCCGCGACTGCTCTAGTTAGCATTTGACCCAAACTTGCATTCCCGTTTCTGGTAAATTAGTAGGTAGAGAAAAGATGGCACACTTACAAAATGGCCAAACATGAGAGGCCACGGGCAATGTGTTCATCCCCAGAAGCCGTCATATTATCCGAACTGAACAATTGCTGAATGATTCTCGGGACATTGAAGGACTCGGAAGTATAGCGACAGAGAGGGGATACTCCAAGCGTGAAGAAGTGTAGGCGAGGAAGCGGCACCATAGTCGTTGTCAGCTTGCGCAGGTCCGAATTGAGCTGCCCCGGGAAACGAAAACAAGCCGTCACACCGGACATAGCCTGTGCGATGAGGCGATTCAGGTCCTCATGAGAAGGATCGCACTGTCCAAGTGCTCCTGTGCAGGTATCCACAAGAGCCTGATTGTCAATGCAGAACGTTGCATCACAGTCTTCTATCAGCCGATTCATCGACAAGGTTACATTGTAAGGCTCAACAACGACATCAGGTACCCGCGAAGGAAAAACAGAGAAAGTTGTGATCACTCGATCGGGACATTCATCACGCAACCTCGAGATCAGGAGTGCGCCCATACCGCCTCCAGTTCCCCAACCTACTGAATGAATGATCTGGAAGCCTTGGAGACACTCACACTCCTCAGCCTCGCGACGTACCATATCCATGGCTTCGTCGATGAGTTCGGCGCCTGCAGTATGATACCCTATTGCCCAGCACTGGCCGGCACAATAACCTCTGAAGAGAAGATTGCGAGGGTTGAAGAAAGTGCGACGAGGGCCGGTACAGATTCTATCTCTAGTATCACTTTTCGAGTCAATCAGTACTGCACGAGGGACATATTTCTGAGGTTCGGTCTATGGGAAAGGAATCAGATGGAAGGCGCATATGCAAGGTTGTGTATTGAACGATGACCTCAAAAAAGTAGACATTCAGTTTTTCGCGTTGGTAGTCAGAACCAGTAAATCTGCGATTATATAAGAAGCAAGAAAACCATCATAAGGATTACTACTTACCTGCCGGAATTGTCAAGTCCATGTTCATCCGTGACAGCCTCCCTACGGATCATCAGCATGCAATATGAGGGGTGTGTCTTCTAGCTGTTCATGTATTCTAACCAAAATGCAGAGCCGATGTTATTACCCTAAATGGTTATAATAATCAATGAGTATGCATGGTTTCCTATCAAATCACTTGGAATGTTGTAACATACACATCGTCCTATCTGAACACTGAGCTAGATATATATTATAACGTAAGTAATAAGTTTATGGAAGAACTTCAGCGATAGGGGTTGTACAATTTCACGCATACTAAGGCCAGCTTTGTTTGAATTGTATATATCAAGGGCTCTTGAGTAAGAGATCAAGAGGGCAGGGGAAAAGTCTAAGAAAAAGCAGAAAATAGGAATCGTCGACTCGCACCATCTGATTCGTATTTCCATCACGTGACCAACACCTCCAGCACATGGTTAGAAGGGAGAGTCTTGAGCTCGTCATTACTGGTATAAATCCAAACAACACGTATAATTAAGCTGATAATGTGGAAATACAGGACTTCGGAAACCGTCAGGTGTTGTGACCCTTGGTTGTCGAACACAAATTCTGAAGATTCGGTGACGATCAACAAGCTCACGACATGGTGCGTACCGACTGCTTGCGGTGTGAAACAATAGGGTGTCTGCTGACGAGGGCGTGGTTTAGAGCTTCTAGCTAAGGTGTACTTAGAAGGGAGTTACATGCAGGTTAACGAGTTGTCATATACCCCTGGCCAATGCGACTTATCTGGCTCTCTTGGCCGATCATCCTCACCTAGACTTAGGTGTTTGACTCTCCTCAAATATGCCCCATTATCCATTGGCAATTTCGAAATAGAGTAAGTTATGGCTTAGGAGCTTCTAATGCCTGACCCAATTGCTATGAATACAGAGGGGCATTTATTTTATATCATATTGCTCGCCCCACAGGGATAAAATAGCGTGGGTGGTCCCTGATGAGCACAAATTAAGCAAAATCACGCCATCGACGGACACAACTTTAACTGATTTTAAGTATGAAATTGCCAACTCAAATATTTTAATTTTACACCTTTCCATTAGAAGTGACTTGACTCACTGGATCGATATCATGGCTTATCGCTTTCACAGCATTCATTGTCGGACATAGTACCTCCAACCCAAATATCCAGCTATTCCGGCCGTTGCGGTGACTATTCCACCAAGGTTCAGCATAGCTGCCTTCACTCTGGGTTCCATATAGTCCGCAACAATGCGATGGAACATGTCAGGATCGTTGCCACGAGGATACTTTTCCTCGGGGATCGGCAGGTCTAAGAACGGGCAGATTTGTTCCCAGCCCAGACCCTCCTCAAGCTTCACAACTAGAAGCCTATCCTTCGGCAGTGTGTCCTTCATACTACGAATACTATATCCCGTGATGGTCAGTTTTAACCAAACCAATAGGTTGAGCCAGGCGACAAGACTACTCACTATTCAACATAGTTCTTGTAGAGAGCGGTTTCGCTGTCGGCGTCGCCTGGGTTCGCTCCATCCGCATAAGCCCAGTACATTACCGTGGCGAGGCGAAGGAAATGACCGAGCTCCGAGTCAAATCGTTTCAGGATATTCAAGGGGAACTGATGGGCTGCCTTAACCGCTTCACCAATAGTATTATCGATTGACCTCACCCATTTTTCCGGCGATCGCTCCGTCACGATAAATTTGACGTCGGGGTCTTCGATATACCCTCGCATGGCCCTACTCCCAATGTAACTTGGGATTTCCATCAAGCACTGCAGGTCGTCAGCTTTTTGGCTCAGCGCGGTCGGAAATAAAGATTTGGGAAGGAGGCAATCCAAACGCAAAGCATGATGATAACGCCGAACTCACATCATAATTTCCTATCCACTTGTCTACGTCTGCTGTTTCGTATCGCTTGATGCCTGAGAGCTGGTTGTGGTTGGCGATTATAGCCTCTGTGAACACTTTCATATGAGGGCTTCTGCCCTTGAACATTACGTCAATCATGTGATAAGGTGTATACCCTAGCATTTCCAGGCCTGCATGCAGTCCCAGTGTGCCCGTTCTGTCCGGTCGCCAATCAGCGAGGCTATTGCATTCAAGCTCACCGCGAAGGAACGGTTTCTTCTGCTTGACGCTACTTAAAAAGGAGTAATCTCTTACCGACTGCAACTGGCGACAATGAGCCGCATCTTTTTCTTGTCTGCTGGCTGAGCCAGCCGGTCAATTTCGCGCGACATAATGGGGCAATAATGGAACGTGTGTTGCATCTCAGCCAGCTTCTAGGAGAAGGGATACCCAATTTTATACTGAACAGGCCGGCCATGTTTTGGCCCCCGCGTCTCCCTGAAGAATTCTCCCTCCGCTTCGTTTCGAAAAGTTGCAACTAATCCCGAACAACCAGTGAGCTGCACCGATATTCATGAAGCTAGTCTTTAGCGCACCTCGGCTACGTGGTTAGGCAATCGCTGATGTTTAAAAATCTCCACAGCTCGTTTATTCGTTCCAGTGGAGACAAACACGATTCTGACAGCGCCCTGTGGGGTGGTCCATGCCGGCTTATGGGTCTAATGCACGAGGCTAGCCTGCCGTCTACAACGGTGGGTGTGAGCTTTGCGCCAATGATATGGATTGCATACGGACATCCGTCGGATTAGACCCGTCGACAGAGACTGGCTGTCCCTCTTAGATGGAACTTAATAACACCAGTCGTCGCTCAGATACGACAACACAGCCTCCCATCTGATTATCGTTACCTGACCTGGCTTCCTTCGCGGTCTGGGATTTAGCCGTCTTACTCGAGCCTCATTCGCACATTTCCAACTGGGGACTTTTCGTGGTCTACGGGCCTCGGACCTTGTGCGAGAGAAAAAGCCACCGCCTAATGCATTTAGTGCCTTCACTTTTCTCATTATGCGAACACAACTGCTACATACCATGTACGCATGGCACCAATGTCGAAGGCATAATCTGTACCGTTCGTCCTGAAGCGGACGTAGTTGAAACGGTTGTCTTCTTATGATTTACTTTACCTCTGTTACCCGATGGACAATTTGTCGGTTTTATCTTTACAAATACCTTTGCTTACCTAACCGCGCTTGGGAATTTGATCCGAGCAAGCGACTGCTGGTAAAGTCCGGCGGGAATGCAATGTACGAATTATGATGTGACCCAGGACCCCGGCAATAAAAATCCGGTTTTCATCCTTGGACCCAGCAGAGCCTTTTAGCATCGAAATCCAGTGACCGTATCTCTTTGATTTGAATACCATTTGAGGAGACTGGGTTGCGATGAAAGCTGAGTATCCCCAAGCGACGCCTCACTATCGGTCTTGGCCAGATAGATTCTGATTGGCTAGAGCTATTGTGCTTCTCGGGAACTGCCCTTTCTCTCACTACCAGTATCATGGTCGCGGTGAGTGCTATAACTCTAACAATTCAGAGCCAGGGCACGCTAGCCGAGCATACAAAATGGAATCGTTAGGTCTAAACTCTAAGCCACGGATCTGGTCCGATAATATGACACCATAGCAGACAAAACTAGCTTCTTGAGCAAAGCGAACGAGAACCAAGAATTAGCTCTCTGTGTTGCGCATAACCGATTGTTATTTTTTTTCTTTCTCGTGGGTAGTAGTCTTCCATGTAACAGTGGATCAGATCTGAGGCCCACGGTGATGTGAGTGTGTCTATGTCTCTCTAGGAATATCATCGTTGCACTATCATCCATTTAGTCGTTTCATGCCTCTGCCTTCTTCTTTACATGCCTCACTCCCAGTTCATTACTTTTCCTACAACTTCTGCTCATTGATGTGTTATCTTACGTAATAAGTCTTGGCTGTTACTGTGAAAAGTCCTGTTCCACCACTGCTGCCTGATTCACTGAAGCACAATATCATCATACACTTTCGGCGTGCTTACTGCAATGGAATCACCCACTTTCGATGTCAATGGCGAGGGCAGACTGGTTTTCTGTCATTTTGTAGTATGTGATACCTCATCGATGGAAATACCGAGGAACCCCTCACTAATGTAATCCAGGTTGGCGTTGTCGGCAACCGCCAAAAGGCCAGTGACTATGACGCTGACATGAAAAGAGCTAAAGAGTATGGCATTGATGCCTTTGCCTTAAATATTGGGACAGACTCCTACACAGATACCCAGCTGGGCTTCGCCTATGAGTCCGCTGCCAACAATGACATGAAGGTGTTTATATCGTTCGACTTTAATTGGTGGCATTTCAGTCAGGGCAGCGAGGTCGGAACTAAGGTCCGCGACTTTGCAGACCATCCTGCTCAATTGAAGGTCGATGGTAAAGTGTTTGTATCGTCATTTTGCGGGGATGGTGTCGATCCTAGTGCTATTCAAAACGCTGCTGGGTGCGAGATCTTCTTTGCTCCGAACTTCCATCCCGGCCAAGGCGACTTCGATAATATCCAGGGGGCCTTGAACTGGACGGCGTGGGATAGTAATGGTTGTAATAAGGCTCCGAGTGCGGGACAGAAGGTCTCTGTGACCGATGGAGACGAAGCTTACAGACAGGCACTTGGTGGGAAGGCATATATTGCACGTCAGTATTTTTTAGTCTTTCACTTTGGTTTTTATCGAATCGTATTGACTGATTAGAAATAGCCATTTCGCCCTGGTTCTTTACACACTTCGGTACAGAGGTCCCCTACAGTAAGAACTGGGTGTTTCCGTCTGACCTTCTCTGGTACCGCCGATGGAGAGAAATCTTAGCTCTGGGGCCTCGCTTTGTTGAAATAATCACCTGGAATGACTTTGGCGAGTCGCACTATGTCGGTCCTCTATCATCACCCCACACAGACGACGGCTCATCCAAGTGGGCGATGGACATGTAAGTAATACGACACCCGTCTCAAGAGTGTACACTAACCCATTCTCCAAAGGCCACACAACGGGTGGCTGGACATGGCTAAGCCCTTCATCGCAGCCTATAAAGCGGGCTCGCACTACCCAAACGAATTCATCCACGAAGAAAGGCTGGTTTACTGGTACCGCCCAACGCCCAAGTGGGTCGACTGCGATGCAACCGACACAACGATGCAGGAAAATGCCAACATCACAAGCCCAGACTTCTTCAGGGGGAGGCCACACGGCTCGCACACAATGGAGGATAGTGTATTTCTCGTGACTCTGCTGAAGGAGCCCGCAGACGTGGAGGTATGCTCCGGGCCAAACACGCGCACGTTCCAAGCACCAGCAGGTGCGCACGATTGGTCGGTACCTATGGGCCTGGGTGTACAGTCCTTCAAGGTTCGTCGTGAGGGAAACATTGTCGAGGCTCTCTCTGGGGTTAGCCAGCGAGATATCGTCGACAAATGTCCGTATGGTATTTACAATTTCAATGCCTATGTTGGTACACTGCCTGCTGAGCCGGAAATTGACCAGCTGCAGCCGGAGGGGATGGCTCTATTGTCACAGGGTCTGTGCACGTCTGGTCCATCGAATCAGGTGGCTGGTGAAGGAGGTATGGAACCCACAGCTACGCCCTCACACACGCACACGCGGCCATCTTCGCCAGAGCCTGAGTCAACCAGTTGCTGCACTATTCTTTAATGATTTAGGGGCAGCGCTATGCAATGGGTCGAGGGGAATGAAAATCATTAGGAAGATTAATATCACCCACTGTTTTAATATGGTAACCTTTTATCCATCGTCGACGTCAAACCCCCCAACAGTCTGGGCTTGACTGCGAGTATTGATTTCAGACTATACTCCTACTAGAATGATCCTAGGGATTGCAAAGACTATTCGATTTTAGTCGGCCCTATGTGACTAATACTATAAAGCTGTTAAAAATCCATTATATTATGTCCAATCCGCTATGATATCTATTGCTACAACCGTAGACCACATGCTCTACATCCCAACAAATTTCATTATTCCACCAAACCTAGGTCGGTATTTCGGCCGTTACGGTGCTTGTGTCCATGTATGTCGGAACGAATTAGGATCGATCTGCATTGTACTAAGGGTGCCACGAGATAGTAGCAGGATTGCCTGGATTACTACAGATTCTAACAGTTAACATCTCAGCGAAAGCACAAAACTACCAAGCACAGCGAGGCCTTCCACACTGGCAGAATAAGGGATGTTAACTGGATTCACTCTATAGTTCATCGCAGCACTAATTTACAAAATGTATTTATTCACTCCATAGATCCATCTAGACTGTCTAGCCAAGCCCCAGGGATATCAAAAGCCCTCCAGCCAAGTACGCGTACAGACTGATGGGTCAGCTGTGGACTATAGGACCTTACCACAAATATGTGTCTGTAGACTACGTGTATTAATGTCTATCGGAACTAGGTAGATTTCAAATTGCGCATGCCGAGCATAGTACTTGTCTTGCCGAGACGAAAAGTCTCCGTCTGCTCCCTGAATCTCCGAAGTTCCACTGGTGTGGTCACACTCCATGCGGTCTGGTCGTATGAATGATGATTACGATTGATGTTCTCTTACCGTGTGTTCTGTCCAAGTAATGAGACGAGACCTTTGGGTTCTTCAATAGTTACAATAAATGAATATTCCCTCTTCAGATTGCAGCATCTGCAGCTCAGTGGACCATAATATCTGATGGTGGCGTCACAGTAAGACTTAAGAGCCTTGGTATGATGCCTCGGCACCAAACACCAATGTATACGTTGCAGGATGGAGGTCATGGGGTTGACAAACGCGCCATCAACCTACAAGGGCCGCCTGCTATTGTACCTCTTGAGACGCTGGATTCCAACCACGAGTGCATCACATTAGGCAGAGGATTAATACCCCCCGGCATAGCCCACCGTAGTAATTGCCCCGAAGTTCGCCGAACGTACCGCCAAGTGTGGAGGAAGTGCAAGGTCTGTTCCACATTTCTAAGGGTCCACTAAGGTTGTCGTAGAATAGGGGTCCACACCGGCGTCGGATGACATCCCTGCTCAGTCTCTATTGATCCGTTGGTGATCACCGGACGAACACTGTCCGTGTCTCCGCAAGCTGAACGTGATCGGCATTCCGAAAGTCCTCCATCCGGTGGTCGAGCCAGGGCTTTTCCTGAATTGAATATGTTTCAACCATCAAGGGTTCATAAAAGAGGGGCTATAACGGGCTAGACCCTTGTCCCCGGTACATGCCAAGAATAGTAGCGCACACATCGCACAAATTTAAGAGTGGTTTCAGTGGTAGGGCATGTGGAGAGGCGTGGGTCTTTCGTCAGGGCTGGATCAATAGGTTTCCTTCCATCCGTTCCGCGGAGTCGTTACAACGCCAAGATATAAAGTTCTTCAGCTATACATATCCGAGCTGGGTATGTTACCTTGTATTGCGAGAAGCGGAGAGGATGCCAAGAACTGCCCTACCAGTCATGTAGGCTGTTAGTAACACGCCCAGCGGAGAGGATACGTCGATTCTGATATGGCCTGAGGAGTTCTTGGCAGAGGCAAAGAATAGTCCGTTGTGAGAATAATGTAGAAGCGTTCCTAGCCACGGGAGTTGTTCGTGCAACATGGAGTCCAGACAGTTTGCAATGGCATTTTCTCAACCCCACCGTGGGCACCTGGCACGCCATCGGAACGGCCCGTTACCCCAAATTCAATGGAGTATCTCTATGGAGCGTATGCCCGACCCTAACTGGCTTTAGCCATGTCGATCATGCATCTAGTGAGTATCAAGGAGCTTTAGAGCACTGGATCCAGACAGCTTGGCGCTTGATGATGGATAGGACCGCTATGACACGAGTCAGTGGAAGATGATCATCCACCACCAGCTAATGAGAGCGCTCTATCACAACCCTCCTTGACGCCAAGATTCTACGTTGCTTCAATGCCAAGAACTTGGGATATGCCTAGCTAGTCAATGGCCAATGTCTATACTTTAAAATAAACCAGATGAGATCAATATACCTGCTTACGCCTGGTATTAATTCGAGATGACAAGTGAGATAGGCTGGACATTCCCTGTTGTTTGTTTTTCTTCATCAATTTTTTTTTTTTTTTTTTTTTCCTTTTCTTCGTCAGAAATTACAGGATATTCGTATGCCGTGGTCAAGATATGATGCCATCACAAGGTACCAATTCGCTAATCATATCCCGAAACACTCATGTGCAGATTTTGATTGACGAGAATGTCTCTACCTTCCCTAGCGATGGGCAAGAGTACAGTGCCCTGGGCACAAGAGGGGGAATGGAAACTTGGTCCACCAAGATATTAGAACACCGCCCTATGAGGCACGCATGAACGCGTTTCTGGTTTGCCTAAGGCCTATTGACAGTTTCATATAATGTACAAGCAAAGGGAATCTAGGAATAGGGGTCAGTACAAGTACCTTCCCAATCCTAGTGTTTCTGAAGAAAATATAGGCCCAGGGTACAATAAATCACGTGGCGGAGACGCGCAATACTGCAAGGTAAACCACATGGGTATACTACTTGAACTAGGATTAGACTATTAACATTAGTAAGAGAAACTCGACCACTATAGTTCCCGTATACTAAAACGAAATGTCTCTCGAGTACTCATGCTTGCCAACGGCTGCCGTAGACAGAACCGACAATTCTCCGTAGGCACCAATGTATACTGTCAGTAGGGGACTCCGTCTGGCGGCCCTAAGTGGCCCGGAAAATGGGTTCTTCCGGCCGCTAGGCGGGTCCCACAACACTTAGTAGGAAAATTAGCGTTAGCTAGAATAATTATCAATTCAAAAATAAATGAGAAGTGTGGCACCTTTCCACGCATGACATATACTGTTCCACAGAGTCATGCAATGTTGTATGGACCTACGCAGACAAGGTATAACCCTGGCATGGAGAGATGGTATGTAGGTGTGCGTCAAGAGGCGAAGGTGCTGACCGAATGTATAGTAGGAGTAAACGAATCACGCTACACATTGACCATTTAACGCCATTGACCATGATTTTCATTACTCAATCGTTTCTATACTTCCTCTTGTGCAGTTCAGCGTGTAATGCCCTGGAGTAGATGGTCGATTCCCGACCGCAGCCTCCTGTTGCCATTGTGTATAAATCCTCCTTCTCGCCTCTCTCTGGAAGCATAATTAGATCCCAAATTCAAGGGAGAACTACTATTATTACCATCTGATAAGACTGTCTTGATCGTTCTTTTCTTAAAACCACAATTGCAAAGATCTGTCTTTCCAGCAACATGCAGTCAACTCAAGTATGCGAGTTCCAGACAATCATCAAGAATAACCCAGTTTTGGCCTCGACTGGTTGTACTCCACAATTCTGCCAGGCCGGAAGGTTGATTCACTCAGATGAGCCAAGAGTAGGAGAGAGTCGTCCTCTTGAAGTGGTCAAGCAGGAAGCTTTAGGTTTCTTGTGGCAGCTACGGCAGGAGGGAGTCTATACAGAAGATCAGTACACGGCGAGGCATCTCGAGGTACTCAAGGCTCTTAAAGAGTCTGAGGTTCTCGAACCAATGATGGTAGATGGAGTAAAGACTGTTGGCAAAACAGCGACCTGGACTCAGACTTCTGAGGAGCTTTTACATGGTATCCGAATTGCGTGGAAGAACTCCCGGAAGTGTATCATGAGGTCTCATTATAAGGAACTAGAGTACATCGCTCCACAATGGCACCTCGTCCTCGTATTCTAAACTGACTTTCAATAGCTTATGCGACCTTCGGCACATTACGACCAGCGCGGGGATGGTCAAGACTGTCATTGAGGAGGCTATTAAGGCATTCAACCAGGGACAGATCAGGCCGACAGGTGGGTTAACACCCTCCTTACTGACCATTTGCATACTGATGTACCTGCAGTGTTTGCCTTTCCTCCTCGGTCGACTAGTGGCACAGGCCCGATGTTCTTGAGCAAGCAATTGCTCAACTTTGCTGGTGTAAGCATCTGCAGTGATTACTTTCACGAGGATTAACAACTAACATATGATACAGTACCAGCAAGATGATGGTTCTATTCTCGGGGACCCTAGTAACGTCGAGCTAACACAAGACATCATTGAGCTTGGGTGGGCTCCACCAGAGCCAAGGAGCCAGTGGGATCTTCTACCCATAGTTGCTATGGCAGAAAACGACGCACCTGCTTGGGCCGACGTGCCAGTCGAGCTCCGTGATCTAATCGAAATCCGCCATCCGAGGTTCGAAAATTTCCAGAAGCTCGGTTTGAAATGGTATCAGTTTCCAGCACTTAGTAGGCTTGGGTTTGATATTGGTGGCGTCCAGTATACTGCGGCGCCGTTCATTGGCTGGTAGGTCTAACATATATCGACATAATATGTGTGAATGTTTTAACGTGGGGCCTAGGTATATGGACGCAGAGATCGGTGTCCGTAATCTTGCCGATTCATTTCGATATAATACTTTACCTGATGTCGCTAAAGCCCTTGGGTTTGATATTGAGAACTACAAGAAGAACCCCGAATACGCCGAGATTGAAGCCATGGAAGATCTACCAGACTATGAACAGCTCGTTTGGCTGGTACAGAAACCCCCTCCCCGTTGAGGAATACGCTAATGTATCCTAGTCACGAGCACAAGCAGAGCTGAACTATGCAGTTCGGTGGTCTTTCCTACAGAAAGGCGTTTCCTGCATCGGGACCTTGGCTGCTTCCTCTGATTGGACTCGGTTTGATGATGAGCATGCTTCGAAGCACGGATACCGCCTCAATTCTGACCCTTATTGGATAGCACCACCGCAGGGCTCCATAGTGCCAGTGTGGCACCGTGGTGGTGCTCCAAACTATCAGCCAAAGCCGCTGATAGCAAGGCACCGACTTGATCCCGTAAAGTCCTGGCGCCGGCGACGCAATGTTGTCAAAGCCCCTGTAACCCGACTCGTGAAAGTGGGGGAAGACTGGGTACGTTACTTTATCCACGTTTACTGCAGTTCTTACGTACTAAATATGTATAGGTGACCAAGCACATTACACCGGTACAAAACTCGTCGTGTATTGAGAATGGCACCAAGAGCCTTACCAACGGGGCACCAACCATTCCCAAGAAGAATGTGCATATTTATTACAGCAGCACCGGAACAAGTGCCTTGAAGCTCGCCGAAAAGCTACGAAGACGCGTTAAAGAGCTTTCGGGTGGCTTCCAAGTGGACTTCAACATTCTGAATCTGTTAGACCTCCGGAAGATAAAGCCCTCGGACCCACTTCTAATGGTGGTCTCGACGACTGGTGATGGACGCTTCCCTGCAAATGGTGCTGAATTTGAAGCAGCTATGAATGACAGGGCCATGGAGTGCAATGGGGCATATGCAGTCAAGTACTCGATATTCGGTGTTGGAGACAGCGCCTACCCTACATTCAATGCGGCTTCTGTCAAACTCCACGAGTTCATGAAAGCGGCGGGCGGAATTCCGATCGCGAAAGGGCTTACAAAAGGGAATACAGCAGTGGAAGCATTGCCAATGAAAGCTTTTAACCGTTGGTGGAGCTTTGTCAAGGATTCATTGACTGGTGAAGGCGCCAATGAAGTCGCAACTGAATCAACCGAGGATCAGTGTTACGAACACCATAGGATGCTGGCAGGATTTAATACAGGCCGGCTCCTGAGTAAATCCCCTAGTGAGACAGGCGAAGGAAGAATTGTCATGATAACCATGGATCTTGGGGGTATGGACTACATTGAGATGAGTCACCTGAGACTCTTGCCCTACAATACGCCAGAGCAGGTTAGTAGGGCGCTTTCCGCATTGGGAGTCAGCAATGCCAGCCAACATGTACCCTTCACAGACCCCATGATGCCAAATCTGAGCTACGGCGAGTTTTTCCAACATTATGTCGACCTCGAAGGAAGGTTCAAAGACCTTGCATGGCTGCCTGAAGCCTTTCCAGCTGGGGATAGATGGGACACGAATGGGACGGTCCTTGAAGTCTTGGAACATCTACCAGCCCTACAGCAAATTACAGGTGATCTTCGCATGAAGGTCTGTCTTGATATGCCCCTACTTCGTCCGCGCTCCTTTTCCGTTGCCTCGTCCGCTAGGTATGTCGGGACAGGCATCGTAGAAATCATGATAAGGCTGCACAAAGGCGGACGCTTCAGCGACAAATTTCTGTCAGCGATCGCTCCTGGCGATTCTATCAGATACGCTCCTGTCACTATTGTCCCGGGACAAGACCTTATTTCTTCCCAGAAACACCTCATCGCAATCTGCACTGGGACCGGATTTGCTCCAGTTCGGAGTTTACTACAGCAAAAGATACAGGTTCTTAAAGAGGCAGAATCCCAAGGCAAGGAGTTCGTGTTTCAATCGCCCCCTATTAGCATTTTCGTTGGTTTTAAGACTCATGATGAAGCCTTGTTTGAGGAAACACTTGCCACTGCCGAGCGGTATGGTCTGATTGATATGCTCTTTCGGGTACCCAGCAACAAGCAGAAGAGGAGGGTTCAACACTACGTCGAGGACAACAAAGAGAGCGTCTTGACTAAGATTAGGGATGGATCGATCTATGTTTGCGGGGCAAAGGCAATGGTTAATGATATGGCAGCGAAGTTGAGTGACATGATCGGTGGAGATGTAAGGCAGAGTCTCGGTCGTCGTTACGTGGAAGAGATCTTTTAACACCGTAATATTTCGGATGAGAAATTATGGAACATTTAGTATTAGACTATCAGGCGCCATACCTTTCAGTCAAATGTTTCCTTTTTCTGCTCTCATTTTTGATTTGCAATTTTTGTAGACTTTGTTAACTTGTTGTGCGCCAGTCAATATATATATAATGGTGTTGTGTCTTTGGCTGGAAAGCGGAAGCGTATCATGGAAAATTGCTTTGTAATACCTATATGAGAAGCGGAGATAGACTGTTATCATAGAACCCGTGATTCATTTAACCGACATTTATGTCTTAATTCCTTTGCCATAGTAGCCTTTACGCTTCCATGGCCTTCTCGAATATGGGGCGGAATTCTGATTCCGGCTTTTCCATATCGACTTCGGCTGCTTGGTTCCTCAGCCGTTGTGATCTGTTTACAATTTCACCACGCAAAGATGGCCAATCGACGCCCACAAGCTGACCGTCTTCTTTAACAATTTTTCCATCCACAATAACGGTATCGATATTCTTCGGTGATGCATGAAAGACCACATTCCCGATAGGGTCCGCAACAGGCACCGTGTCAATATCGTCACAACGAAAGATCACCAGGTCAGCTTTTTTACCAGGAACGATAGATCCGATTAACGACTCCATCTGCATAACCTCAGCTCCTCCAAGGGTTGCCATGCGTAGTACATCTGCTGTTTTTCTCCCGACCTCTCTGTGTACTGTATTCGAATTTTCACGAGCTCTTTGCGTCTGAAGCGCCAGTCTCATCTGTGCCAAGAAATCATTACCTTGATTCGAGGTAATGTCAAGTCCAAGACACGTCCGACACCCCAGGTCATTCGCCTTCCATACCACAGGATACCCCATGCCCATCTGTAGCTCCGTGTCGGGCGTTCCCACAATACCAGCCCCAGAACTGCGTACCGCAGCCAGCTCGCTATCGGTGATCCAACCTCCATGACTAAACACGATGTCTGGCCCCATCAGGTTTGCATCAGCAAACTGCTCGACAATTTCAGCCTTTGGTTCCCCGTGAGATATCACCGAAGTATGCACAGTGCTGAGCCTAGCCCCCAGCTTTCTTGCAATCTCTAACCCCCCGACATTCTGTTCTCGAGACTGCATCGGTGCCTCGTCCAAAGCAATTCCAAATGTGAGAAGTGAATTGCTTGGATCATTATCTGGGAAATGTTCCTCCCGCACACGGAGTGCATCTTTAATCCGAGCGGCTTTGTCAAACGTGTCGGTTGCCATACTGGCGATATCACCAGGTACTTTAGGGTTCTGGTAGAAGCCATAGCAAAATGTGCCTCGGATAGCAGCATCTTTGAGGCCCTTTACTGCCGCATCGGCATGTTCGGGCGAGTTCATTATGTGAGAGTGGTCCAAGACAGTTGTGACGCCATTGTTTAACAGACTCAACGCAGCGGCATAATTGGCGAAGTAAACATCGTCTGGTTCGTACAGACTTCCGTAGACGGTCCGCAGGTGGCAGCAATAACCAAAAAGGGTCCAATCCACTGTGATTCCCCTCAGGAGATGTTGCCACATGTGATGGTGGCCATCGACGAAGCCTGGAGTAATAATGCAATTTTCGGCGTTGATGGTGGCTACATCCTTTTCAATCGGAGGAGAGATATCATTCCCGACAGCTTTAATCCGGTCATCTTGGATGAGAATATCGCAGTTGTCTAGGATCTCCTTGCCGGATGCCTCCATAGAGATCACCGTTGCCCCTTTGATAAGGATATATGACTCGGCCATATTGTATTATGGTAATCAAGCACAGGAACGCGGGGGGTCAGAAGGTATTGTTGTAATGGTGAGAGCGGTTTGAGATATTCCTGAAGGAAGCATATCGAGGCGGCACGAACACTATATATTAGGTCGTGAAAGTAAGTCTACCTTCTTTCCCCTCTTCTGGATTTGGGCTTTTAGGAACAGTCAACCAACCAGACAGAGTGGGCTGGAACTATCCTCGGACAGGCAGGATTAGAAATACGAGTAATACGCATGAATGCTGGCTTATTGGGTGAGGCATGCAGATTTCAGGCCTCCCATCAGCATCCAACAAACTCTATCGCCGACGTCATCCGAATGCATGTAAAATCACGTGATCTGTAGGCAGTTTCGTCTTCATATTGGAAACTATTACATTTTTAGTTTGTTTCTGCTAGCAGAATAGTCTACTATACTCACTCGACATGAATTGTTACTTAGTCTGTTTAATTTACTTATTCTGCTTAGTCTGCCTGGTCCAGTTGGTCTACTTTATTTGCTTTGTCTGCGTAGAGCTTTAGTCTACTTGGTCTAACTATATGATTACCTGACTGTGAAATGGCTTCATGAAAAAAAAGTGACAAAAAGCCAAAGAAATGTAGAAAAGTAAATTCGTACACATTGACTATTGAGTTACTATAGGCGGGTATTTCAGTGAGTAATCTCCCTCCCATTAAAGCCAAATACCACTTGCCTCAATACGGCTCCCGGAGCGACCCAGGTGAAAACAACCCTACCCCCAGGCGCAGTCGCCATGGCCATCTTGGAAGGACGATCAAGAACTGAGGAAATACCCCAAAAGACATTGAACTGATACCAGTGGCGGAGATTTAATGGATGTAATGACGTGTGAGAGCGGAAAGGACTCGCTGCTTGCAGAAGACAGTCCCGGTCGAACCACAACAATACCAGATTGTCTTCTTCTGGATTACCACTAGGTACAATCTTCAGTTGGGTCGACGCATCGGCACAATTAGGTCCCGTAACTGGAAAGACGGTCCAAGTGTCTTGCGGCGAAGTACTAGTGGCGCTCTTAAATGCACCATGGACAGCATAGTTGGGAGTGACCCAAAAGACCCACAACATTGCCACGCGTTGATAATATGTGATCGTAGTGGCAATTTTAACAGACGGCCAAATCTTCTGTGCTGTAAAGGATGAATCCAGCATGGTGACTGGCTGGTAGTCTGGTGATGTTGCCATCTTGATAAAGTGTTCGGAATCTTTCCAAAATAAAAATGTCTTCCTTGGTCTTACCAAAGTACCAGTTGTCAGTGCTTGGAATACAGGGCCATAACGCGATACTTCAGAACCTGTCACATCGACTTCCTGTGGCCCGATGATGCTTCTCAGACTTTGGGACCATCCTCTATCTGCTTCCCACGTTGCCATTTTGATGTCCCCTGCCGGAGCTACCCAGTACAATTCCATTGCGTCCCTGTGAGCGATGGCGGTTAGACTGCCACCTGCCAGCGTGGAAGCCGTCCCGGGAAAAGAAAATGGATAATCTGATGGTCGTATCCAACGGTCGTCTGGACCGGAATCCCCGATCCGCCGTCTTCCTTGTATGCTGCCATTTTTTGCAATGTAGAAGAACTCAGAATGCTGGCTCCCTGGCCTGCTGCATGCAGCAAGTGCACCACCGAAGGCATTAATTGGCTCATCATTGGGAATAGCCACCGATATGGACTTCATTGACACGGGCTCCGACCAGACCTTTTTAATTGCGTTCCTCGATGTCATAGCAAGGAAACAGGGGTTGCTGGGCGTCTCATTGGGGACAGGCACCAGGCCACTATGAAATAGAATTGACCAGTCTCTGGCTAGCCATAGCTTTTTTCCGGGTTCACGGCTGGTTGGGACCGGAACTGAGAGATAGTAGCGCCGACCTATAATGTAAGGTGGCTTCCCCGTGGCAACACGGAAGCACATACGTAGTATCCCACTGTCGATGTAGCTGGCCAACCTATCGGCAGTGCAGCTCACTTGATCTTTGGATGCATTGAAACGAGGAACTCTGTCCAGGTTTTCCAGTACTCGTTCAGCACCGCCTTCTCGTACAGGATACAGTATCAAGGCATTAGATGATGAGATGTCTGGGCTCTGAATGTCTGACCATGAGAAGGTTACACCACCATCAAAGTGAGACGTTGACTTGAGGCACGGCGGATCTAGTGGACCAATGATTTGGGGTAAGAACCATGGCCGGCTGGGCTGGCTGATTCGATAGTTGTTTCTACTGGGGTCGACGAGAGTCACTTGAAGAGCAAAGGGTACACCCGAGAGCTTGGAACTCTGTGATATACAGGAATGGGGAATCGTTGCCACGGCAGACCAAATCACTTGGATAGCGCATCCCCAGTTGATCGAAATTGGAAGGGGTTCGCTCTCTAGCTCATGATTTGTCATAGGAAGACTGCGAATGATAACACTGTATTCCTTGTCCTGAGAGAGGGAGGCCCCTTCAATATTAACGTATAGAACCGCTTGGTAATTTCCCATATCGAAATAGCTACCATTGTCAATGTTTAGCATATAGCCTTGATCGATATTGACATGGAATTGTTGAGGGAGTAGAAAGGGCTCCTCGTGTTCCGACATAGGTTGAGGGGAAATTAGAACCCGGAGCTCATTATGGCTATCGTGAGTGATGAGTGGCGGTGAGGTCAGCTTAACACATTGTCGGCCATCGGGCTGACCAGCGTCTTCTCCATGGTACGGTGCGATGGTTCCATTGCGATCCATAGTGGCAACAAAGTAATGATCAATTACCCTACACTGCTCCCATACATCCGCCCATTCGACAAAGACATCCTCCCCTATTTTGAGTGCTGTCACAGGGGTCATACTGGGGCAACGGGAAACACGTAACTCTCTTGTGGACGGAACCCAGGATGAAGGTTTGCGGTCCGGTGCACTGGCGCTCGACAGGTGACGGACAAGAATGCTGATAGAGTGGAACCTCTCTAGCTGGGCTATATGCTGTGCCATACCCCAAAAAGCTTTGTATACCTTCCCAGAGGCTATCTGCTGCTTCTGCAAACAAATATTCTGCTCTGGGTCCTGGGTACCGGAGGGAACTAATGCAAGCTCGTAGACCCCATCCAGTTCCGCCGTAAACTCGACCATGATTCCAGGCTCCACGGTATAGGATGGATAAATATGTATAGTGTCCTTGGGTACTGGAAGCGAACGGTTGTATAAGATTGCCCAGGCTGGAACATTATAATCCAAGCTCCATGGGGGAGTTGACTCCAAATCATATTTAGTAAGGTTGAGTTCACCTTCGAGCTTATCCATAATACTTTCAAAGCTCTCGTTGATGGAGTCTGTCTGGCTATAACCCGATCGGGCCATTTTGCTGTGGGGTGGAATCTTCTCCTGTGGCCATGTTGGTTACGGGAGATCAAATCGTTTAAATCGCCCGATTTCCCTCATCCCTACACCTGATCCTCCGCTCGAAGAGATGAGGTGAAACCGACTATATTACCATATTTTTATTATTATTCTAGGAAAACGCGTTAACGCGTTAATATCCCTACTAGCTGGTATGTTAGCTGGTATGTTAATATATCTGCTACTTGGTATGTAGGGGCCTGATCCCCTGGAATACTACCACGTGATCCAACGCCGCGGGAAAGGGCTCCTGAATCCTTTTGTTAGGTCTACATAGACTAGTATGTCAACAAGCGAGCTTCCTAGGTTTAAGACCCGTACTTGCTCAATTTGACGAGGGAATAAATTTTGGTGGCTCAGGAACAATCGGAACGCTTGGGTGATGCAAGAAAGGTGGAAGAGGCTATGGAAAACAGGTACCCACAACGTTGGAATAACTTCCTCCTGGATAGGAGCTGTCAGGGCTCTGTTTGGGGTCTGTGAGCGATTGGATCCATGCTAATTAACTATTCCATTGAGGTGCACCCTCTATGATTGTTGCGTAATATTTTAAGGAGAGGTTTGGACGTGCCTTGAACTGGTAGGAGCTCAGAGAGAAGGGCGCACGTGGTTAGTATGATTTCAGAGCACGGGTTGTTAGAAGCCCTATTTGTGGAGCAAGTTCGGTTGACTACAGATATTCCAGGGGACTGCCAAAGATCGTACTCATCAAATCCAATATGATTAATCCCTAATTACCCCGAGGCGTAGTCTTCAAGAATCTAGACCGACTTTGTGAGATCTTTCGGTAAAATAAATGTCGAGGTCTGGATATCGTCAATCATGCTCCTGCGATTGTGTCAGGAAAAACCTCGCTCTGGCGCTGCGTCGCGCTCAGAGGCCCCAGCGGTCGTTGACGACGACTGGTTTGGATCGGTAGTCATGCTTGAAATCCGCTGTAGGTGCTTTCAGGGGTCATGTTTACTATCACAGTGAACTCATGATTCGCCCATTTCAAATGGTAAATTAGTCTGACTTGTCACATGTCAAAGTTTGGATAGTCCAGGGGCAATCGCTTTTTAATGAAGATTGAACCAGAGCTTGCAGGCCGATCGGCGGTGGATCCAGACCTGAAGATCTTATCCGTGTGACAGCCCACAAAAGGAAAATACGACAAAAGCATATATGGGGACATCCGGGCTATTGGTCTCCGCGTAAACTGTACGTTATTGTCAAGGCCCAAGTTGTGATAACGAAGCAGGCACGTCTGCCAGCGTGTATCAAGGCGCATACTTCGGGCTGAAAGGTTGCACTTAAGCATCAGAAATGAACCGTTTCTTCCTTTTCCTCTCCTGTCTCCTAGCCATCAGCAATGTGATCGGCTCTCTCACTCCACCGAGCCAAGATCCCTTTTACAAACAACCTTCTAGACTGGAGGCCGTAGCACCTGGCACCATCCTCCGCTCACGCGAATCCCCCTACAGCTACAAACAACCACTTACCGAGTGGGTTAACAAGGGGTACCAGATCCTGTACCGGACCTCGGATAGCTATGGCAGACCAGTCGCTGCAGCTGCGACCGTTCTCATTCCCCCGAATCCCGATCTCACCAAGATAGTCGCCTTCCAGCCCTTCATGAACTCCGCCGGCTTTGATTGCTCACCGTCGTATTACTTTGTCGCGGATGGGGTTGAGATGGGGCAGTATGATAGCATTGTTACTCTCGTCCACCGTATTGCGATCACAGCAGCTCTCAACCAAGGATGGATTGTCACCCTACACGACCATGAGGGACTTGATGCTTCATTCATGGCCAACCGTCGAGGAGCTCATGCAGTGCTAGATGGCATCCGGGCTACCTTGCTTTCTAGTGATTTTACAGATGTTGACCGCGATGCTGCAGTGGTCATGATGGGATACTCCGGAGGAAGTTCGCCCACAACTCTCGCGGCGGAGCTCAAATCAGCATATGCACCGGAGTTGAACATTATTGGAGTTGCTGTAGGAGGGCTATTACCGAGCCTCCAGAGCGTTGTTAACTACCTCATGCCCTCGGATTGGACACTACTCGCAGCTATCTGGGGACTAGCGAGCGAGTATCCCGCACTTTCTGACCTAGTGCAAGAAAGTCTCAGTCTCAATCTCACGAGAAAGAAGCAGTTCGAGGAATTTCATCCGATGTGCAGTGAACAGCTACGCAGCACGCTTGGTTATGAAGAAATTGCTTCCTACTTCCATAGCATGGAATTTCTCAATAGCCCCGATGTCCAGGAGATTTTCAGCAACAACAGTCTTGGCCAAGATGTCCCTGTGATGCCAATGTTCATCTACGAAAGTACACATGACGAGGCCAGCCCCACGGTGGATGCGGATAACCTGGTGTCCTGGTATTGTAAGACGGGCGTTAGGATTGACTATCGTTTGCAAACGCAGGAATCACATCGATCTTTGGGGATTTATGGATTCTGGCAGGGCCTCGCCTGGGCTAAGGAGAGGTTTGATGGCCTGGCGATGCCTGAGGGTTGCCAGAACTCCACCGATTACTTTGCGAATACGGATTTTGATTCGATTGCCTTCCTCGGGGAGACAGCTGTTGGCGCAATAGAAAGGCAACTCGGTATCGATTTGCCTTCGCTGATCATCTAAGATCTTCTTAGTCGATGTATAGTTGATAAACCCTGTTATAATATTTTTTTCTGTGCGTTAGAAATCTTAAATCATTCATTTTAATACCCACATTTTTGTCATTTGAGTATCCTTCTAATTCCCACAGTGCCATGATAATATAACCGAGCCAGGGGCTGACCTATCTGACTTTCAGCAGAATCCCGCATAGATCCCCAAGTAGGTCCTTGGGCTGTCGGTCGAACGCGTCATGCATTTAGCGTGGCCTTAGCTCTCAATATCAAGGGTAGTTCGCGCGCATAGATCGGACGATCAGAATCATGATCGACCTGCCCCAAACTGTGTAATAGTCCAGTCGTAATTTAACTACTCATAATGGCTATTTATCGCAGCCAGGTATCCAATCAACAACTAGTGATAGACATAGATGTATGCGATACGAGCCTCATGGACAGGACACATGTAGTGCGATTTTATATGGCATACGGAGGTGACCTACTCGCTTGTAAGATATGCCATAGTAGGATCGGAGTATCACTATAAACAACTTAGTTTCTTGAATCCATAACAAAAGAAATTTACGTTGACTGGCAAAGGAAGCATCAACACCCCTCATCCACGATAAACCCTAATATACATCCTAAATATATCTTGAGTACCTCCGCAGCAGAAGTTGAATATCTATCAAACAGATTTTACTTCATGTAGCCACGTAGTTATATCAATAGTGCCGCGATGAAGCAAGGGATGAACCACCTGTACTGCAGGAAATTTATGTCTCCTCCAATAATAAGCCCCACAACGGGTTGATGTGGGTCACTTTATAATGTTGCTAGGTTGCCTTAATATCCGCCTAGAGAACTGGGTACTTTTCGGGAGCTAGTGAGAATCTAGCAATGATACACACGACAGTGACGAGGCTGAGTGTGGACCCGCCATCCTGATCTATCAATAGATCTACTGCTGCAAGCTTCTGCGAGAATAATTCAAGGCTTCCGTGCATGTCCCCTCCACCCTCCCCACTGTCATTTCTTGTCTTTTAGTTTCCGGAGAAAGGCAAAGAGGGTTCTATTAAAGGAGAAGTGACGAATCATATTTCTTGGCCAACCATGGCCGATCTAGATTCTGGTTGGAAGAGGTTAAGCCAAGGATTCGTCCATGATCTCATTATTAGGGGCGCTTCTTATACAGTCCAGACATACTGACTTTGATTTTGGCCCATGCGTTTGTATTTTCTTCAAGCAAGTACAAGTATCTCATGCATGCTCTGGTTTGCATTACACAGTTCCTCCATGAATGCGCTCAATAAAATGAGGGGCGAGGACGCTACAGGTATAGTGATTTTGGATAGGCACTTATATGTTCTAAATGAAAGTTGCGGGAAATATATGCGTAAAAGTAGGGACAAATGAGCCCATTTATCATCAATACCGAAGCCAGCAAATGTACATGGTGTAAAATGTTACCGCTCACATTATTGGCAAACCCATAGTAGGAACTTCGTCCCGTTACAATAGTGTCACCTCCTCCCAGGACTTGCCAATTTCCGTGTCGTACCCCGCCCAGCCATGGTGTTCGTGAGTCGTTGGCAGCAAATCTAGAACAAAGCAGAGAATATGTCCCGTGAAGAAGAACGCGATGACTATTGCAACAGTTAGTGAATATGCTTTGAAGACAGACGATGGAATTTACTACTTCCCCCACTCAAGAATCGCAGAAAAGTCCCCATCCAGGCCGGGATGTTGACTGCTGAAGCCAAAAACAATGCCAAATGTAGCTTCGATAATAGCAAGAGAGGCCCTGATGATGAAGATTGTGAACAGCAGGCGATCTTGCCACTTGGAGGTAACGCAAGCAAGGGTAGATTGAACAACGAGGAGAATGGCGCAGACAGAATGTGCGGCTCTAAAAGATATGTCAGCATCTATCGGTCGCTTTCTGGATAACCGTTGAACTTACATAAATAAGGCCAGTGACGAATAATGCACGCTCGTGTAGTGAATGTAATCGAAGCACGATAGCAATATTAAGCCTATGCTTCCAGCAATGGACAAGAGAATCGATGAGTATGCGCAGACGGTGTGAATTGGAACCTTTTCCCAGGCTGGCGATCTTGCGTCTCTATGCGGCCATTGTTTCTGTATTACGGAGAGGTTGAGAAAGAGCATTGAAATGAAACTGCCGACAACAAATAAAGGTTGGACATCCGCTCCTATGTTTGAGATAAACCTATGGATTTGTTACTGGGTTGAACGGAGTTGAATAACCAGGGAGATGACTGAAACCGGGGTTCAATACGGGTAAATTTGTCCATCCACCATTGTAGTGTATCTCGGCCTTCCTATGATTATCCAGCTTGCAAACATCCCAAGCAACATCGCTGTATAAATCAGCTATGCGTCAATAGAATATTTGGTGGTAAGAAACAAACCTAACCAGATAGATGCGGAGACGATGGGAAAGTGCCAAAACGCAATGGCCAACATTGTCGTACGGTATGGATGCTCAGGGGCGCGTTCAGAGAATAGACATGTGAATCGAATGAGAGGGACAATCAGACTACATTTGAAGCGAGCGGTAGTGATGCTAAGGGGATCAAGAGGACAATATCCAAAGAAGTGTTCAAGGATCGTGTCCTGTATCCATTCCGACAAAGTCTAAAACCCCGTTACCGATAGAATCCATATTCTGACATTCCCCGAAGCGTGGATTCTGATCAAAGGGGTTGCCCATTATCAAATCTCCTGTCTTGGACATAGGGGTCAAATGACGAATGAACCAATGCCGTTACAATAGCTCCAATAGGGGTTCGTTTGACCTACACATTTTAGGGGCGGGACATGTCAATCAAATCATGAAGATCCCGAGTTAAATGAAAAACATTCGCTAGTTTCAAGGCCCGCAAGCTTAATCTCAAGGTGTCAGAACACCGAAACTCGCGTCCCCACGCACTAGTGATGTGATCCGTCAGTTTCGATCCTTCAGCTGAACTCTGGTGGAAAATATCATATCAGATTTCTGTACCAAAATCGGAATCAATTTCCCACCTTCCTTTTAGGTCGTCGCGGCACGACGATCCTATCCCTGACCCTTACTGGTTTGTATATCTTTGGATTGTCTCCTTTTTAGATCGTACTATACATAGGTAAACCTCAGTTCAGGGATATCACGCGCTTCCACCAAAGAACACCATAAATTATATTAACACCATTCGGACTCGATTTTGGCCACCATGGTAAGATGAATTAGTCCGGACAACAATGGAGGTGAGAGATAACTGACTACACAGGGCGTCATGCAAGGACTCTCCGTGACTTTACAGGTGGTATCCTTCGGGTTCCTATTGCCCTATGCCCTAGTTCTCCATGTAAGTAATTCCACATTCATGAGAACTCGATGAAAAACACCTGCTGAATCAAGAAACTCATCATTGAATGCAATATAGATTACGGAATCTCGATCGGCGAAACTGGTACAGACTATAGTAACGACCTGCGCCCTCATCGGCCTCTGGATATGCGGTGGAAACCTGTCTTTTGGTTACCTCATTCTGAACTTGACCTTGACACTCCTCATTTCCATCTACACACTCGCATACTGGTATCTATATAGATATGAAGCCCTTAACAATACGTCGAGCACACAATATGTCAAGCGTGTATATCATGGGGCCAGCGTCTCGCTTCTCGTCCTGGGTTGGTTCCAGATCACATGCGGAACATTGGATAATCTCGGAATTTTGCACCACAACCTTATCATGATTGCACACTCCTTCCCTGCATTGCTCATTATCGGTCTGGCCACATCCTGGCTAACATCAGCCGCGGGAATCTGGCGCCATGGATACGGTCGCTCGCCCGAATATTATGATTGCCTCTACACAACTGTGATGAGCGTTGTATTGATCCCCATTGTTATCGGCACAGATATAATAGGAAGCGATCTACAGGCCCCTCTTGCTTTCCCTCCACACCTCTTCTACCTCCTGGTGATGCTTGCTGCCTCGCAGATAGGCATCTGGCTCAGTAGGGATAGATACAACGCACCCAGGAGGAACCTCATGCTAGCCCTGATGTGTTTCCTCTGGGGCCAACAGATGGCTGCGCACCATCAACACTCTGCGTTAGCCAAGAGTGTGCATGAGGCTTTCGGTTACACCCTTATAGCCATGGGGGCCGCACGAGCGTTAGAGATTCTAGTAATTCCGAGTATATCGCCGGCGAATTCCACAACCTCGAAGCATGGGCATCTTCGCTACCTGCCACCCATGGTATGATATCCGTTCGCAATGAACATTTACTGGCGATCTAACAAAATCATAGTTTGGCTTTGTGGCGGCATTTATGATCCTTGGGGGCTCGCATGATATGATCCGGACCTTTGAGGAGCTGGGCAGTGACCCCTCTGGGTATATATCAATCCTCCAGGCCTGTGGATTTGGTTTCTTCTTGTGTGAGTTAACATTTCTTTCCTTCCTCTGCCATCACTTGAGTACATGCCGAAGTTCTAACACCACATGTCACCAGTTATTGCTGTTATCACCAGAAGAGTAGCTGCCTTTCTAGAATTGAACGATGACGAAAAGACATACGATTATGAAGAATGTACGACGGAAGGATCCGAACGCCAGCCACTGGCGCCCTAAAGGGGGGAGAACGTGAAACGCTTTAAGGTAGGTTCAGCATGAGTCTAGCGCGGAACCCGGATATGGTATCACTCAAATGGATATCTTTGTAATTTTTAAAGACTCTTTCCTTAGCCTTTTTATTTCTTTGCTACCAGGCCATGTAAGTATTTAAACTGTTCAAGCAATTTAACTAGACCAACCTGGTCAAGTAGCATAATTAGGTCAAGCAACCGACTACACTGAATGTATGTAGAATTGCTACTTCGTGCGTGGCTATTAGTATTTCGTACCAAGATGTAATTTTGTAGATTTAGACTGCCGTACGGAGTACATCCATGGATATGCACAAAACCAATCACAGCCCCAAAAATTCGATTATTCACCTAATCGATGTCCACCAGCTGACGCAATCTTCTCACTGTGTCATGGGAGATATGATGGACCGCGAATTCCAAAATCACTCGGGTCCCTAATTTCGTAGGTTGTACAAAGCCGTATGCTGCAAGAACTTGGGAAGACCTTTGATATGGACGGGAAGGAGAGAGAAGCCTTTCAGTAGAAGGATCATCAATATCATAGGCCAGATGGGGAGAAGATGTGGGCGTTAGACTATGATGAGCGGGTGGGTATATGTAATTATGATATAAGCCTGTTGTGTAGAAGACTATGGATCTGCTACCTGATCTTCTCTCCCAGGACTTGCTCATCCCATTCACGCAACTTTCCTTCTACGCTACAGTCCAAGTATTTCCGAGCCACACTTAATCTACTTAAGTGTTCACGCCACTACGCACTTTGCACTTACTTATCGTGCCCCACAAAAATCAGCCTCATCATGTCTGAACTATCAAGAAATAGTTTTTCGAGTGGGTAGAGTCCTCGGAAAGTCCGCAAATAGAGCTTTCTATCCTTCTGAGGGTCCCACCCTCCACCCCTCAGGAGTTGTTTGACCGTTTAAAGAACGAAATAATAACTACCCGAAACGTCCCTGCTGCATATATCGAGGTGGAGGGTGTTGCGCCCGAGTTTGGATGTTTGGTCGCCAAAAAGCTCTGTGACGTTGGCGAGGTAGAACGACATCGCGTTATCATCTCCTATAACCCCATAGCCAAGATGCTTCCATCAAATTGCCTCCAGTCACGCATGCAGGTGTGTTTGCTTGGGTATCCTACGAACTGTTCTGCGGCGCGGCCTCTGGGTTCTTTACAAGTGCCGATCTACGGGACATTTCACTCTGCACGAGCCCCCATGAGACAATTGATATTCCCTATAACTGAACTGTACTGATGAAAGGCATATAGGGTATTATAATTTCCGCTCTCCCTGGTTGAACGCATATAAGGAACCAGACAATGTGTTTGCTTTTGCCGGTACCGTCATGCCCTCCGTTGTGGTGGAATGTGGGCAAAGCAAGTCATGGCTTAGACTCCTGGAAGATAAGGCTCTCTGGCTGGAGGGTGGAGCGCCATATGTAAATGCTGTGCTCCTCATGAAATGGAGCGTGACTGGCAACAAGGTTGCGGGCTACCTCGAGCTACATCGCCGGAGTGGTGTCTCTCCTCGCCAGGTGCGTATCAATCACTCACTACAAATCTTCCTAGTAGTTTAACTCTCTAGGAAATGGCTAATTGGCGTTTGGTATTCTAGCAAATATTACCACCCCCTCCACCTGGAGCCCCCGTCCAAACACTCGCCTTTCAGCGTCAGGACTTCTACCCAGTGGGTCAGATACCCGCTGGCAGAAATCCTAATGATATCTGGCTATGGGACATCGATAATCTCCGACGTAGGACAGCTTGGGCCATGGCAGACGATGGCTTGGTGCCAGCCTAGCCGCGTGATAGCATCTTTATTATTGCTTAGATCAGCTCTGTGCGCTAGTTCTGCCTGCTTCGTGTGGGGGGCTTCATCTTCGCACTTTGGGGTCGGTGGGCCACAGTCGCACTAGAAGGTACAACACACGTGATTTATAATCTGTGTAGCATTATAATCATTGGTATTGAGAAGAAATGGAGGACGGTTCTTGAACATGGCTCTAGCCTCACCTCGTCTGCCTATCCGTGAACGCTCCGTCAGTCTGCACCCTACTTCAGTAAGGAGTCCAGTTCTCGCGACCTTTTCGGTTTCCGATCTAGCCCATATAATAGATTGATATTTTCTATCTTCCTTTGAATACTGCAATAGCCTATCCAGGAAATGAAGGATTTTTCTTATTCATTCTGGTTACAGTATTGTCTATAGATTAGATATCTATACTTATACTGTAGATGTTACGGTTAATAATACTAATCTTCTAAAGCTCACTTTTCATGGTGCCTAAGTTCTAATAATTGTTACACGGAAATTGTATGTTTTGAGAACAACCGTTACATCAACGGTACGAAGAAAAGGATTGGATTATCCGTGGCTGATTGCCATACTGTATACTAAGCATTTTCCACCCTCATCTAAACTCTGTATTGGGAGGCATATAAGAAGAGTGTATCTCAGGAATTAGATAGGCTTTGGGGATCACCCAGCCAAGAGATTTGGTGTCAGATCCACTCCGACTCGCCCAAACATTGGAAAGGTTCGGCGCTTCCTTACTTGTCTTACCTGATACCATGTCCAAAGCATGTAAGAAGTTGAGCTATATTATCCCAGGATACGGTATCATCATGACCAGGCTAGAAGATATGACCATTTTCGAGGTGCAAGTCCAAGACGATGTATCCCTGTAGTTCTCACCTGGTCAACATTCAAATAACCAAAATGATAGACGGCAGGCTGCTATCAGATAAATCTCCAAGCAAGTATCCGTCTACTTTGCATTAGCATAGATGTAAGGATATCAGATCGATATCTAACTTGGGCGGAGTTCCAGGTACTTGCAGTGGAAATATGAGGTGATTCTATTACTTGTTCAATTATCACATGGCACGTCGCGTATAGCCTCGCGATACGCCCAAGCTCCCTATAAACCATTACTACTTGTACACAGTGAGCGAAGTTATGAGATGCTAAGTGACTATGTACAGTCTATTATTGTATTTCAAGTCCTGCAGGTTTATGTACATGCTAGCTACCTAGTAGTCCAATGTCTGCTTACCCAGTTCCGAGCCGTAAAATGTACCACTCGGTCTAGAGTCAGGGGGGCTTTCCCAGTTGCCAACTAATAAATGACTCATCAAGCATCAAAAAAGGGCGGCCAATTAATACTTAAGTTGTTGGCCGATATCCACTAGCGACTCCTGCTTGTTGTACATGTGGGCTCTTGTATTTGTTACATATATAATTTGTTAGATGTATTGGCCGCTTGACATATATATGAAGCATACAGTTCTAGTAAATATCGAAAATAATTTTTAGATATAATAGATGGCATAGAATAGTATGGTATAATCTTAAGGATACTAGGAATAGCCGGAAATAGAACCAGTAATCAGTATCTGCGAAGAAGATTGGTCATGACTTTCTAAAGCCGTTGAGCTGTGATAGTTCAAAAGGCGGTAGAATACTGCAAAATTAAGTTACATGGACAAACTTTTCAGAGCTGGAACTAATTAATAATCCGAATATTTAGGCTATTATAATTGGTAGATATAGAAACGAAGTGGAACCTAATAAATCTATCTAACTGGCCGGTTTAATAGTGCATTGCTATTAGTCAAGACTCAAGTTGGTGAAATTTCCAGCTTGGTCCACAGTACGGAGTAGTTGAACGTTGGGCGAGATTAACAAACCAAATTAGTTAGTCCGCGCTAATAGTAATTGTAGGCCAAAATGCTAGGAAATTCTGTAAATCCATTAAGTTAGTTTATTTGGCGTGCTGCTCGTAACTGGCACCAGACGTCTAGGATCACTCTCTGCCTTGTCGAGTATTCTTTACAACGTCAAGAGGAAAATAAAATAAAATGGCGTCCTCTATTCTTAGGATTCCTTCCGAGATTTTGCGCATGATATTTGCACCCCTATCGGCTAGCGATCTTCACGCGGTATGTCTTACGCGTAGGAACTGGCGCTCTGTTGCCGAGCCATTTCTCTACGCTCATGTGGAATGGACCTGGACAAATTCTCAGAACCCCCCCATCGCTCTGTTTTTGCGAAGCATTGTGCACAGGCCCGAGCTCACGAGTTTTGTCCATGTTGTGATACTCAATGGAGACTGTTTTGAAAGCAGCCTCCGTGACTATCAAAACAAAAGTCCCAAACTCCCAGTCACCGAAGCTGTCTTGGACGAGCTAGTGAAATGCATCGAAAGGATCCATATCTCATGCGGCGAACAATGGATCCAAGAGTTGCGCGCCGGAACGATGGACGCATTTACCACACTTTTACTATCAAGGCTCCCCAATCTGAGACGTCTCTACCTCGGCGTGAACTTTGCTCGGGAGAGCAGCATCATGGGCATGATGCTCCGTTCGGCTCTTTGCCAGGAGTCCCAATATAGCCATCTTCATTCCTTTACACATCTCCAAGATGTGTCTGCCGTGTATCCCAGCCCTGGCATTGGTATTCGCAAATACACGGACGTTAGAAACACGGCAGACGTTCTCCCCTTCTTCTACTTGCCGTCAGTTGAACGGATATGGACCTTAGTGGATAATCCCGCCACTTTCGTGTGGCCTGCGCAATTTCCACCAAATCCATCGCGACTCACATCCCTCAACTTGACCATGTTGCGCGAAGGGCATCTCGGCCAGGTCTTATCGGTCACCAGAGGCCTTCGGAAGCTTCACTGGGACTGGTACTACCGCCCAGATCTCGAGGATCGTTTTGTCACGGATATTATCAATCTGGACCAAATCGCCACGGATCTATCTCAAGTTCAAGAGACGTTGACCGACTTGACTATTACGGCAGGATCAGACGTCACAACAGCGGACCCCGAGCTCCCTACGCTCACCTTCAGCGGGTCTTTCAAAACTTTTAGCGGACTCCATATGCTTGAGAAGTTGGAAGTTCCGATTCCATTTCTGCTTGGGTTTTCTCACTCTGCGCCAAACGTGGTTGGCCTAGAGGAAGCACTTCCAAAAAGCATTCAATGGCTGACTCTCACTGACGATCTATGTTTGCAGTATGAATGGGAATGGGAGTGGGAGACTGAATACCTATTGGGGGCTTTGCGATCATGGCTGCAAGACTGGAAGAAATCTGCGCCTCGCCTTAAAGGATTTCGCCTGTTGACGAGGATATTCAAAGTCCAGGATTGGGACACTGAGATGATACAGGGCCTCAGAGACATTGGTGCTCAGACGGGAATTCACATTGACATAATTGAAGCGCCACCCAAATGGGCAGGTAAAATGTAATTATAGCTCTAGTTACGATACTCGTACTTCTGCCACCGATGTCTCTGCAGAACACTATTTAGAAAAATGCCTTTCTCTAATAATAAACCTTTCCTAGCCAACAAAAACTCTGGGCTGACCCCCGCATAACTGAATTTGCTCCTGCCTTGTCGGGCCTCCTGCAAGATTTGCCAGCGTGTAGGGCGCCAACGGCGTGGTTATATCTAAGACCTTGAGCCCCTGATCTTGCGTGAAAAGATTGCAGCCCCAATAGTCCACCTTCTCTGTTAGTTAGTATCTGGGACACACATATTCAGGGGGATATCAGTTATTTACCTTGCTGTCAGTTCCACATGGATCTGTCTGTTGCCATTTACCTTGCTGTACGACCCATGTGCCAATCCTCGCTTTTTGATCTTTCAGATTCTTTCCGTTATTTTTATAGTATAGATGGGCCGCCAAAGGCTCTGCGCAATTACCCCTGTTTTTGTGAATCTTTGTCGGATCTTTGCCAGGTAAGCTGATATCTCTCCAGACTATCTGGCATTTCTGCAGACTTCTGCCAACCATTGTGTCGCCTCCGAGAAAGTCGTAGGAGAAAGAGCCCGCTCCCTTCATAGAGGAGGCAAGGATGATTTCATTGCCCCAAGCCAGAATTCCCATGGCCGTGGGCTGTGCCCCATCCAGGATGCCATACTGCTCTCGGTCACGAATCATCTCATCGACCGCATCGCGCGCGATTTGCCAGAGCTGCCCGTCTGAGACCGGGGGGTTCTCCTCATCAGAATCCCCGACGCGACTCGCGAACACGATGTGGCTGCTAAATTGCCAATTGCGCTTGGCCTTGGTAAGGTGGATGTCCTGCGGCTGCGGCCAAGTTGTTGCAAGGCCATAGTCAAGGGCTATTTTGAGTGGGCCAAGCGGGTCCAAGGGTACCGAAACATCGTGGGCATCACTGATTATAGGGTTGACTGAGATCAAGGACCCAAGGAATAAAAGGCCGACGCTTCGGACAGATGGAAAGAGCATTGTGGAAAGTAAGGGCTCAGGGTGACTGTGGCAGATGCAGAGTTGGAAATACATAAGCCATTCTATAAGTTGTTATTTGGCCGAGGGGGGTTGACTTACGCAAGGACAATAGCTAAGGCTCGAAATTTGTTTTCCTTGTCCTAGAAGCTGGACTTGTTCTATACCCCCAAACATAGGATAACGAGACTCTGCGAGATACTTGTAGTTCCCTCTCACACCTTGTGTCGAGGGGTAGGGACCCTTTCCTGAAATAGGGGTAGCCTTGAATATGAAACTGCAGCCCAATTTATATTATAAATGAGTCGAACTAGCGAAGAAACGGTCCCATTTGGTACTACAAATATACTAACGTCTTGCCTTGAGGGCCAGCCCAGCCTCGGAGTAGGAATTACGGTACACTACGGTAAAGCCTCGCTATACTCTATAGTGAGCCGTGACATAATGAGATTGATATTACGAGATCTTCTTCCGATCCGAATTAATCTCCAGTTTAATTAACGGCATTTCTCATCATAACGAGTCTCGCTGATTTGGCCTTGGGTCCCATATAGGTCTCCTAACATCGATCTCGTAATTTGGAAGAGCGTCTTATATGAGTGGATACTAATTAAATGTCAACCAGCGAACGTAGTGCCATAGCGCCGTTCCTTAGTGCAGTGGTACTGTTTTGACGCTAGAGTAGGCTGTAGCCCAGCTATACCTGGACCCGGAATAGGCTCTCTGATTTATGTGTATCCGGTTGCTCGTGGCTATGCCAGTACTCTGGAGGTATTTATCCCACCTGAAGTATCGCGCTATAACGAGGTTTAACTGTAGTTATCTAGAAATACTGACTACCTCTGCCAATACCGCCACAGAGGGCCAAGAAAGCTTTTATTAGCTTGCCACGGAGTTAAGGATTCCTTTGGCCAGCTTAGATCCAAAGAGTTATGCCCCAGGTCATCTAGCACCCACAAATTTAGCCGACGCATTGGATGTGCCCCCAAGGGTCCAAACGCCGTTTGCTTTTCTAAAGGTGGTACTAACCGGATTTGGAAGGAGATAAATCCGTCCACGTTATACGGAAAGTAGCCTGGTCTAGTGCAAGTGACAGGTTAGTTCCTTAGCCGGAGCCACCCTAGCCCTATCCACCGTTGCATGGCGCAGAGCTATCGCGAGCTACTCCAGACTAGAGGCATCGGTCTTTCACCGATGCCTAAGACATGTAACCGTGGGCTCGGCATTTCGGAAATGACGGGTTTCCTACATTAGCCTAGTTTTGAGAATTTTCTTGAACCGATTCTTTTGTGTCTTCTCGTTAGTAGTTAGTAATAAAAGCTTTCTTGGCTATCCGTGGCGGATATTCTTGGCGCCCCACCTGTTCCAGTGCGTAGTAAAATTGTTAGCAGGTGTGGGTTTGGTAATATGCTGGTGAGTATGGTATCCAGGGGTGCGGTTGTGCACCGGGCACCAGTCTAAACACTAGAGTCCAGGTTCCAACATATAGACTGCAATTTCAAATGATGCTTGGGCCCCTACTGGGGGACTGGTACACCTCGCTACTGGATCTCTCATCTCCTGATCATTATTGTGTCTCACTTCAGTAAATACCGCAGCCATGAGTAATATCAACAGTTGGCGCCAAAGGATAGTGTCGCTTTGAACTACTGCAATGGGTGGATCTACGGTGAATCTTATATGCGAGGGTAGCAACGAGGAAAGGAGTAGGACTGTCCTCATTAATAGGAGATGTTAGTCGAAGAATCACGGATATACTAAAGTAACGGTAGTATTAGTTCACAAATACCGTCATATATAAAGAGGCTTCCTATCTCATTTGGAGTTGTTCGAAATAATCTTCCCAAGTCCCAGCTTCCTCCGCCTCCTCCTCCTCTCCCCCCTTCCTCTATCCTCTCCTCTCTTCGCTATGTATGGGCAGCCATGGCATGGCCTGGTGGCCATTGCTACCCTTGGGGGCTGCACCCTTGCAAACCCTCTTGTTTATTGGAATGTGCAGGGAAATGCTAGCTTGAACTCGGAGCGCTTGATGGGAAGAGATACGACTGAATTTGATCAAACAGATCTTTCCTTCATCAAAAGAATGGCTGCCATTGGTGACTCCTACTCGGCCGGAATCGGTGCAGGTGGACGCCTTGGAAGTGTTGCCGACGCACTCATTTCTAATAGCGGTTAGTGAAGCCCTCCCTGACTGTACGCTGTACCAGGTTGACTAATAGATATTTCTCCCGGTGAAAGATTGGGCTTGCAGTCGCTATGATCACGCGTATCCTTACCTTATCCATAATGATGAGCGACTGGGTGATCCAGACGCACGCACGTTTCAGTTCAAGTCGTGCTCTGGTGCAGTGATAGAGGATGTCATCAACGACCAGATCCCCAGCATCAGCGGAAACCAGCAAGTTATATTGCTGTCAGCCGGTACACATACCCAAAGAGCCTTTCCATGGACTACACTAATATAAATGAGGCCTTAGGTGGTAATGATGCTGAGCTTTCAAACATCCTAAATCAATGTATCTTCCAATGGTCTGCATTAAAGGCTGTTGAGGTCAATGAGGCCAAGACAGTGGCACTTGCAAATCAAGACTATACATGGGCGGAGACCTTTGACTGGGACTCACTAGGTTATGGTTGCGAGGGACAGTTAACTCGCACAAGAAACATTATTAATGGAGATGCCTTTAGCATACGGCTGGATTCCGTTATCGAGGCCGCAAAAGAAAAGCTAGCATCAGAGTTAGTAACACTACTTTCTGTTTCAGGTCTAAATGCTAACTGAAGATAGTGGGGTTATCTACTACACCGGGTACGTGCGATGCCATTTTTTCCTTTCCGCATCGTTGACAGTCGCTATACAGTTACGCCAAGTTCTTCGCCGAAGATTTATCATCCGCCTGCGATAATGTTAGCTGGTCAACCTGGCTTTATGTGAGTAACATATAAAAACGACCTTTGGCCTTGCGCTAACTGTCAACCAGAAACTGAAGAGCCCATTTCAGGGCAGTGAGAAACTTACGGCAGATCATCGGAAAACAATGAACGACCTTGTCGATGCTGCCAACTCGCAAATTGTTTGTCTTGGCTCCTCTCCTTTTATCTGGTAGGCTGTTGCTAAATCTCACTACCCTACAGTTGGCTGCAGTAAAGAGAGCCGGTGATCAAGTCAAGTTTGTAGACTACGATTCTTACGTCGGTCATTTCAATGGCCGCTTTTGTGAAGAGGGTGTCGACGAATCAACGGTTGAAAGCAATACAAGGTGAGTGCTCGGATATCACTCACCTAGTATACTAACAATTTATAATAGAACCGGTCTCATGTTCTACGAGCTCAATACTTGGGATATCCTCGGCACCAATCCTTGAAAGCGAAGCGTAGACAACCCCTTGGAAGGAACCTTCGAGGGCACTGTCAACCAATTAGCGCAAATTACACTTCTAATGGACTCAGATGCCCAGTTTGCAGACCAGGATATGATCTCTGACGCTTCTACTGCTTCTATTGCTACCTCTGACATGGTACAACTCACTAGCGCCGGACTACCTAATATACCAATTCCAAATATCCTACCAGACGGGTAAGAAAAGAGTTAAGCCTACCGCAACGGACGATGATGTTGTGCTAACAGCTGAGTGGTGGTGGACAGGTACGGACGTGTGTTTCATCCCCAGATCTTGCTTCATCAACTCATCGCAGAGCTGGTGATCTATGAAATGGTCAATAAGAATGAGCAGGATAATGGGCTTCCATCAATTCCAGAGGAGCTCTCATTCGACAGGTGTCCTTACTTTCCTTCGTCAGGCTCGAATGCATCAGACGGCCGTATGTATCACCTACGCAGTTTACGCCAATCAAGGCAGGACTAATATAATATACCTACGTTTAGAGCAAATCGCGGTGGCATCGTACATCAATCCGCTCGCAGACCCGGCGGCTTGGAATCGGCTGATCCAGTATCCTGTGGAGAAGATGCCCATATTGGTTGCCAATGTCGTGAATGGTCCAGATTCAGCCATCGACAAGACATGGACCGACGTCATCAATCGAGCTTCAGCTTCTGGTAAAATGGTGCTCGGCTACGTACGAACCGGCTATCTCGGTGTGAGTGATCAGAAATTCACCACCCGACTAGGCTCAGGCAATTTGGCCGATTGGACTGCACAAATTGAGGAGGATGTCGATATGTGGTACACGCTCTATGGTAACAGAATTGGCGGCATCTTTTTCGATGAGGGCTGGCCAGAATGTGGCGACAACAATGAATACGTGGACCTATACAAGTATATCAACGACTATACCAAGCGTGCCCATCCCGGTGCCTACACGGTCCTGAATCCTGGGTCACCCATGGCGTCTTGCTTTGAGGATACTATGGACACACTACTGACTTTTGAGCTGTCCTATGAAGCGTACACCAATTCCTACACACCTAACGATTGGACACCGAAGGACCCGCGGAAGCTGTGGCACATCGTATACAACGTGCCCGAAACCGCGGTTAGTGAGGTAACTAAATTAGCTAAGGAGCGTGGAGCTGGTTTCCTTCAGCTCACAGATGACACGTTGCCCAACCCATATGACACTCTTCCCGCCGATTCCTATATCCAGAGCATGATGGATGAAATTGAGGGTGGTACTCCGTTGAATAATGATGCATCATCCTGGGTATCTGGAAGCGCAGCGGCAGCGGTGTCTGGATTGTCAGTCTCGGCCTCAGACTACACATCAGCTAAATTGTCCTGGGATGCGGCCTTGAATGCTCTTGGATATTATGTGTATTCGGGCGACAGCCTTATCGCAAGCGTTCCGAGCTCAATGACCACGATCACCATTGGCGGTCTTCAAACAGGAGCTAGCCACGCATTCCACGTAAGTGCAGTTGGGGGAGGTGGCGATATAGGGTCCCCTTCCAGTACGGTTACGGTCAACACCAAATCTTTGCCGAATGGGAAAACCATCACCAACTACCAATCCTCTCCAGGGGCAGACTCGACCACTATCACGGCCGACATTCTTGTTCCTTACGCGTTTATCCGCCTCTATATCTGGGATTCGGTGGGGTGTGAGTTTGACACCAATCCAGGGTGGAGTGTCAACTTCAAAATCGACGAGTACGTCTGCACTCACTACATGGTCGAGGGCACCACGCTATACAAGTATAGTGGCACACTTCCCGAAGGCTCTACAGCCCCACCGTGGGCATGGTCGGTGGTGGGGCCTATCACTCTGGATACCAAGGACTACACCTATACATGGACACTACCCCTAGGAACTTCTACTATCGACACAAGCAAGTTCGTCATCCAAGCACAAGGCTACAACCCCTTGACCAACGTCTTCGAGCCTGACCCTAGCGACTACGACTGCAAGGGCTCATCCATGTGCACGACCCCAAGCTTTCTGAAGTGGTGCGACCACGCTGTCAACACCCTACAGCGAAACGACGTCCCTTCTTACTTTCCTACTTCTGCGTGAGTCACTCCATTCCCCCCCTTGTTCACCATCAGTCATTGCTCTATTATCATGCAGAAATATCAATATACCTCCTATTCTCAATGCCATTACTAACTTTACCCCTCCAGTAACGAAACCGGCATTAACCAATCTGGCAACTGCTGGGGAGATCAGACGCGGGGCTGTGGCGTCTTTATCCAGGGTGATGCCAGCTGCAGTATCAGTGGTAATGACCTGTGGAACGATTACCAGAACATCCGCAACATTGGCGGCTGTTCTAAGTGTGGCTCGTTCTATAGGGAAGACGGCTGTCAGATTACTATCGACTATGTCTACGAATGTGACAACCACTAGACGTTTGCCGACGGACAGGCTCTCCTATGCGAGTTGACGTGGTGCTTCTTTATCCGGCGTTTGGGCTTTTAAAAATCTGTCATTCAAATGTATCAATATTAGACAGTTGTATAACCTCAGTATAATTAGCAGAGATCTTCAAACCACGTGTTATGGAGTATCAAAAATCCTCTAGGTGATCTACCATGGAAATCGCTCGTTAAAACCCTCGATAGAAAGGTAGATAATGGCGCAGGAAATACCAAGCGGTAGCACTTAGAGTTAATACTTATTTAAAAAAGAATCAGTCTTTGCAACATACGGGAAAGTTTATCCAAGCAACGTTATAACGTTGCCTCCAACCCACTTATAATTAGAGAACACGGCCTTGCCGGTAACTCATCAGTGGTCCTCATGGTACGGTGTAAGCTCGTCCTCAACACACAGCATCGCCAAATGCCACTTCAAGCCTAATTCAAAGATATGCAAGGAGTCGTACTTGAAGATATTATTCCCATTAGTTCCATCTTCCGCATCGAGCTGTGGATCGTCATTATTCAGCGTGTTGTACAGGATTCCTGTCCAAAGCGAGGTGTCCTGCAGTTTCGCCAACTGTGGTGCGAATCTGCGCCCACCGCTGCGGATAGCCGACACCACCAGGTCCCTCATTCCATGCAGTGGTCGGGCGGATAAGGTAAGCCCAGATATAGTCACCATCAATAGCGTTCATATCTAGTTTAGGATGGTATTTCCTTCTATACTTAATAAGTCAATATCGATGGCTTGGAATATTCGTCGTCCGTTTGGTCTGCTGGATTCCGCCATATGGGGTCCGGGTTGAACGACACATTCTCCCACCAGTGTGTAGCGTACACACTCTTGCGGCTAATTATGTACATGGTCGTGCTGCCGGAAAGGTGTGCCATGCCTGTGCTGTACTGCTGCCATGCTTCACGCTGCTGAAAGTCTTCATCACTCCCGTGCTCATCTCCGCCGTGGGTGCCTCCTCGTGTGGCATTATCGGCTTGGTAAGATGCGGCATTCCGTTTCCGTATACCATGTTTTCCTTTTTGTGTATGACGGAGAGGGTCCTTGCGACGTTGGCCAGACTTATAACGTCTGCCAGCTAAGGAGACTGTGGAATTATGAACTTAAAAATGAGCAACAGGCAACAAGGTAAGTTACTATAGTTCTAGCACTAGTGGAACAAAACCAACTTTCTCTTTTAATCTCTAGGAATCACGATACTAATTGCGGATGCTCGATCGGGAAATAGACCCGGCCTTAAACAGGCCCTAAATAGGTATCCCTCTCAGGTCTTTCTGCTTGTCTCCATTAGAAGAAACCGAGAAGTACGAATCAATACCACCTTCCAGATTCTGCTAGGCGAGGTGCATAGTCTAAACGCAATCTTGCCTAGCATGGGAGTCAAGCAGACTAAGTATAGCCTCCCGGATACCGGGATCGTGCACACTCTCTGCCACCTGCGTAGGAGTTTTGCCATAGGTTTTCCGGCCACCTGATACAACTGTCGGGTCAGCACCCGCGTCCAGCAGCAGCTTGACGAGGTTGGGTTTGGCGGAGCGAATGGCACAGTGCAGAGGCGTGCCCCATTCATCGGAGGCCACGTTCGGATCGAGACCCTTGTTGAGAAGGAACTGAGTCTTGAGCTCTGCTTGACGGACGCGCGGGGCCATGGCAAAAAATAGAAGATCTGCTGATAGCGTGGCTCCGTATTCGATATACGGCTCAAGAAGAGAAAGGTCTTCCTCCTGGATTGTCACGAGGGCGCGGCCTAGGGGAGGTATTTTCCTCGGCCCGCAAATGTTGGGGTCGGCGCCCGCCGACAGTAATAAGCGAACAGATGCGGGATTCCTTAACATGCTGTTGGTTACAGAGTCAGCCAATCAGACAATCAGTCAGCCAGTTAGACCGCCAGCAGGTCCGAGTTTTGGCTAACTAGTAAGTTAAGGCTAACACGTACGGAAGGAGTGGCTCGCCGCTAGAAAGCCTTGAGTTGGGGTCAAGGCCATGGTCCAAGAAGTGGCGAACAACGCTCGGCTGCTGCTGTAGGTTTGGCCCGGGGAGAGAGGCCACCGTTGACGTCGACACACTAGCACCAGCGTCGAAGAGAGCGGCCACGATGTCAGGGTGTGCGCTATGTGTCGCCCGCTTGAGTCCCTTGTTGAGGTTTTCGGCAGTTAGTCGGCCGGTGGCGATGGCTTCCTGGGTCTCTGATAGGTCACCAGCAAAGCACGCATGGAGAAAGGCGCGGAGAAAGGCATCGTTGGGTTCCATTGCGACAAAACTAGGACAGACTAGGACAGCCAGTTTGGTACACACAGTGGGATTGGGATAATGATTGTTGGTTGCTCCAAAGGTTAGATGAGGTTAATATAAAAAGTGACGCTGTATGACTTCTATTAGCCTAGTATTAGTCAGATTCTGGAGCTGCTACTAACTAAAAGGTAGTTGGCTCGGTCTAAGAGGATGAGATGGACCCCTTTTTACCCTGACTGTACGGAGTAGCTAATCAAAATAGAAAGTATAGCGAGTCAGCTATTGAAGCATTTTGAGACGATGTTACCCGAGACCTAACTGGTAGCTTGGCGCCGAACAAATCTCTTCGATTAAGCGACATCTACTCCGAGAATCCGTACTACTTTACCAAATAGGTCTCGGAACATTATAATCGCGAATTCTCTATTTGGGAAATAGACCACAGTGTTGGAAAAAAGAAAATACCCCTTCCGCTTCAATAGTGTCTCTGTTTAATGCTGGCCGTCCGTTATATTCAGTCGTATCATGGTTTCAGTGGAACCTTGATTTCATCTTCAAAGCCCATTACATGGAGGGATTCATTATATCTGGCTCTGTGATTTGCACTACTCATATCTATATCCCCATTGGGGATGGCTTATAGTGACCCGTAAACTCAATGCGAATTCCATGTGCAAATGTAATATCCTAATTTAAAATCTGCATTCCAACACAATCTCAACACCCGCCCCCTATATCTCCAGAATAGTGCCGAGGTCAAGTCAACCCCGAATCTCCATCGGTTGAAGTGGCCGTGCCAAAGTATCACTCAATTTCCACAGTACCAGCGCCTCCGCCAATGTCTACGCCTCGCGACCGAAGGAGAGCCAGCATAGTCTCCTGGAGCTCAGGCGACCGTATACATCTAGCGATTTGTGAGGGACTTCCACCACGGTACTGTGGATGAGCCGATTGTCCTGTAGGATCTGCGCCTGCATCCAACAACACTTTGACAATATTCGGTCTGGAAGAGTGGATAGCGCGGTGTATTGGGTTGCCATATTTGACAGAGGTTGTATTAGGATCGAGACCCTTGGCTAGAAGAAACCTAGTCATGAACTCTCCTTGGGGCACGCGCGGAGCCGTCGCAACAAAGAGTAGATCCGGTTCCAGCTTGGCCCCAGACGCGAGAAGCAGGTCAATCAAAGATGTAGCTTCTTCGCGGGTGCTGTTAATAGCCAGGGTGAGGGGGGTCATCCCTTTGGGGTCAGATCGGTTAGGGTCAGCGCCTCGCGAGAGTAATTCTTGAGCACAGGCAGGATCCATCATTAGACTGTCATTAAAGATGAGTTGCGTATGCTGAATATTCAGCGAACGAAGCTGACACATACGCTAGGATAGGAATACTGTTACTGTAGCTCCCGTTGGCATCAAGACCATGATCAAGATACTGGCGAACAACACTAGGGTGCTGCTTTATCCCTGAACTCCCCGGAAGAGCAGCTACCGTCAAATCGGACACAGGAGCCCCGGCATCGAAGAGCACGGCCACTAGATCAGAATGTGCCTCCCTAGTGGCAAGAGCAAGTCCCTCCTCCAGGTCCTTGGCAATCAGTCGACCGCTGGCAAGGGCTTCCTGGGCTTTTGGCAGGTTACCGACTTCGCAGGCAATATAAAAAGCTTCAACAAAAGAATCATAGTCGGTTGCCATGGTGCAAGTCAGATGAAGGCTCGTGTGGTATGTGTATGTACTGTAGATAAGAACCCTGAACATAAAAGTAGAACAAACAATACCAATTTATTCATGCGTAACTGAAGGCGGTGGCGGCAGCGCAAGGGGAAGATACGATGAATACAGCGGATGATTGGTCAAAAAAACTCTGTACTACTACTAGGTAATAGTACATGTAGGTAAATAGTAAAACACAGTACTTCGTACGATATCCACTAGAGGGAACCAGTAATTAGACACGACTATTATACCAATTTGCCTCCGGTACCTGACTAGTCTATATTAGTTATAGAGATTGTTGTACACACATAAAAGATTAATTCTTCTTTATCCAGCGTGTGGGCTTTAAAATATCTTTTATTCAAATGTATGGTATTAGACTAATATTAGACAGTTATGTAACCGCAATAGAATCACCAGAGATCTCTGAGCCACATGTTATATGGAATATCAATAATCCTCTACTTCAATCTATCATAGACGTTGCTTGTTACAACTCGATGAAAAGGTAGATAAGGGCGCAGGAATTGCCGAGCAAGGCTGTGATAAGATCAGCTACCCGAGAGTGGTCCGAGGGTCGGGCTCGGGTTTCAAAACCTGGGAACCGCCCCCGACCAGCGGACCGCTCTATTTACGGTGTATAGCCCCTACGGAACCTTCTCTGAGTAAGTCAACATCTTGGTGTATTATTTCAGTTCATTGATAAACTACATAGTGGTAGAGATGTTTTATCTTACTTCTACACCATAGTTTGTAACTGCAGACTCAACATCGAACATTTGTCGCTTTATATGGTTCATACTTGAAAATATATTTTTGCGGGAAACTCGCCATCGTAGACGGGTAAGCCGAATAGGAATTCACTTGATTTGAATCGGGTGTATTTCTCTATTCTAGAGAGACTTTCCCTGATATACTCTGCTACTTATGTTGGTTATTTTCTCGGCTTTTTGTAGAAGTTTTGGTTTTTCTAATGGGTGTTCGTTGTATGGAAAATCGCTATGGTGTCTTGGCAAAGTGCCTGAATTCACGATAATCTAACTATCTGAGTCTTCGCTAAGCACTCCACTAACGCGGAAATAAAACTCATCTAATCATTCCACAATGATCCTGTAAAGTAGAGATAGTAAAAGCAACAGTATACTGTACTACAGCAGGAGGAACTCCGCAGGGTTATCCCGGTGTATGATCACATCGATGTGATTTGGATGATTACTCGATCCTTTTTCTACGCTGCCTGATTCGGTCGGGCTCAACGCTCAAGATCCTCGTTGTCCTGTTGGTGCATTCCCTAGAGTCGAAATAGATAGCCTTATTCTATCTGTAAACGATAGGGTCTTCGAACTGAGTGCGGAAGTACACTTCGCATTGAAAGGACATTTGGGTAGCTACTCGAGTAAGGATAACTGTAGGACCTTGATGTAAGACAGACTCAATCCCAGTAATATGCACAATGATGATCTGTCCGATCCCGAGTCGAGTCATTAGTAGGATAAAATAACGTTTGCTTTGCCTAGTTGCATAGTCAAGTTTAAACTGTTTGCTATGCTACTTGGGTACCACCACTGTCGCTGCCCACTCAACCGCAATCATAATCTTCTGCACTAGCATTCCGAGCTGGTTCAGCATTGGCGAGTGTCCAGTATTACACGACTCCACTTGGGCCTTGGCCATTCTAGCGAAAGTCCTCTGGAATTGCGGTGGAACAGCCTGGTCATTGTCGCAGACGAGGTAGGTCGATGGGGTATACTCGTAAGCCGCACGAGTGACCGGCGTTGTTTGGACTCTGTAAGACTGTGCGATAAGCCGGGATTCCCAGAGTTTTGCTTCGGCGTCGGGGAGGTCACTGTAGAGGGTACTAGCGCCATTTCTTATGAAAAATCGCCCGTCTGCCTGTTCATTTCAGAGTATTCGTATGCACTCAAGTCTTACGTGTCGAAGGGCGACACAAGTACCCTGACATCGTTATTCGGCGACTCGCCAAATGTCTCCAGAACTGATTTCCCCTTGTCCAGTAGAAAGGCTGTGTAATAGAACAGATGGATGACACCGCTTTTCTGGCCACGAGTCTGACGCGCTCTATAGCTGAGGCTCTCGGGGATCGCTTCGCTGCCGACGATGCCGCCGTACGAATGCATCACAAGCACCACAGTCTTTCCATCCTCGACCAACTGCTCGACAACCTTGGTAACGGCTAATGCATCATCTGTCAATGTGCGGATTGGGAACTCATCGTGATGGACATCAGAGCCGCTTGGAAGGGGTGGAAGAATAACGGAGTACCCGAGATCCCGAAGACGAGTCAAAAGGTCGTCGTAGACCAACGGGGTCTGGAACGAGCCTTGGACTAGGACGATGTTTGGCCTTTCTGGAGCCATCCGGGACAAGGCAGCAGGAACTTGAGTGCAGTCTGGATGTAAAGATGGCAAGACGAGCGGTCAGCGCCCTCTTCACCTTTTTAGGTGATGTGGACTGCCACCTGCTTCTGTTTTCTTTGTTCCCGTGCGGGGTCCAGATTTCACTGAATGTCAGTCGGCTGGCCAAAGAAAACCGAAGAAAAACCAACACTATTTCGTTGGTTACCTGGAGGCCATGCACGCAGCGCAGTAGCAGAGCACCTGTGCCAAGGTAGTTCTATTGAGAGATCCTAGTAAAGCAGCCGCAGAGCTACCCAGAGGCCAGTCGAAGTCGCATCCAATTCTAGCTACCACGCTCGTATAGAGCATCGGTAGCTGCGGATGTTTTCTTGCGGCTGATCATATCCTCTGTAATATCAGGCTCTTCCGGTGTTCCTCCATAGATCCATACAATAATACTGACTTCCGAAGCAGTTTATACTTCTTACATTTGAGCTCCTCTATGGAGAGGTCGCTTCAGTCACGTGAGCGATGGGGATATGTATAGTTGTAAAGGATGGGATGAAAGCGGGAGAAGCACTCGATATTTGTCTCAAGCTTGGAGAAATAATAGTAGTAGACCGATCTGCGTAAAATCCAAGGTTCACTCCTACTCACCCAGGGATGGTATTCCCACCCTTTATCACGCAACTCACCGATACTCCACTAAGACTTGCTGTCTATCACGCATGACGCAGGAACATACCGAGGGTATCGTTTACTTTCTAACCGCATTCATCATAGTGGCATGAGCACGGCTAGGCGGACGAGAAGCCCTATTCTCCACACCCTATATATCTACCGTCGGCTGGGATAAGATAAGATGAGCTCCACTCGCGCCCTGTCAAATGCACGATGACTCTTCGTCTGATAAGACAAGTCGGAACAAGCCGCGGGAGTAGATCATTACCCCGAAGGGAAACCCCATACATTTCGGTATCTCCGATCTCGTACCTGTCAACATGCCCTCCGAAACATTTCTGACTGGCTCCCCGGACATGCGGATAGATAAACGTGGGGATTAGCGGGGACGTCTTGGTTTGTATTCGCTAAGAGAGCCGAGCCGATAAGTATAGGAAATATAAGTGGACTTTGCACACTGTGATTGTTGTACCGGTCGTTATCAGTCAATATCGTGTTACTCATCGCGTAGCACTGTCTGTATCTTCCTTTGGTAATTCACTCGGATTGCTAAAACTTCCATTACGGGATAGATTGTAGAGTGAAGTTCCTATCGGCTGGAGGGTCATGACCGTATCTGATAAGGAGGGAGTAAATGTTCCGCAGCAGAGCCGTAGCTTGTTCAGAGAACGGCTATAAAAATGTCACCGAAAGCCAATGTATTTCCTGGAGTAGAACTCATTGAACTCGACAGATATCGAGCCATAATTAGCTATGGCGGCAACATTTCACCGTTATATGAGTGGGCTCCTGGCCTTGGGCCTTCTTCACATAAGCTGCGCCGCTGTTATACACAAGCAGACGGAGCTAGTCAGTTTCCGAGTTCCAGATGTCACCGCTGACTCCTTACACAACGTCCGAATTGACTTCCTCGACTCGGACTTCCAAGGCGATATTCACCTCCTGTATGGTGACTGTGATCTCTCCAGTTCCAGCCAAAAACACCATGAGATCGGAAGCATGTTTGTGAAGCGCGACGCTCATCCCGAGCGGTTCGTCTGGGCGACACCATCGGATGCTCCCCACCTGCATTGTCTTCACGCGTTTTCGGGCTCAACATTAGTAGGAAGATCGACCCCAGTGTCTGTGGCCGCCCCACTCGTACGGCGAGAGAGTATTGCGGACGTCGCCGATGCGATGGGGCCATGGTTCGATGGTATCGCATACATGGAGGCGAAGGAGCCTGGCAAGGCCGTCGTGGCTCAAGCGAAGGACGCCTCCGTGGCAATTATCGGAGGAGGCATGTCCGGCCTGTTGACCAGTCATCTACTAGAGTCAGTCGGCATCCACAACTGGCACATCATTGAATCCTCCGGCAGAATAGGAGGCCGTATCCGTACCGAATACCTCAACAATACACGCCCGGACCAGTACCAGTACCAGGAGATGGGTCCGATGCGGTTCCCCGTGAGCATCACCTATGCGGACACGAATGAAACCCTTGAAATTCAGGACCACAAGATGGTTTTCCAGCTGGGCGATGTGCTCAACAAGATGAATTCGGACAATCCAGAACTTGCGGTGAATTTCATTCCATTCGTTCAGAACAGCCCGAATGTCCCGGCTAGCACCGGTGGCAATCGTTTGCCCAATGGACTTATTCCTACTGCGGCAGACGTAGCTGCGGATTCATCGCTTGACTACGAAGCAGCGTCTTCCAATGCGACAGCTGCCGCAGATGCAGCGCAAGCGTACACAGACTATACTACTGCGAACAGGATCACCCCAAGGATCATCGCCAACATGTATCAGGCACACAAGTCCGCTGTCGAAAACGGATATTTCCACTGGTCAGAAGCGGGTTATTTGCGCTATGCTCTCGGGTACAATGACAACATCACCGACTATGTTGCTGGAACTGACGACACTCCGATGTGGGATAGTCTCTACGAGGGCGTCTACTTCAGTGCCACAAAATGGCGTACCATCGACAAAGGACTTGAATCTCTCCCACGTGCCTTTTGGCCACATGTCGCGAATAAGACAACCTTGAACCGCAAGATCCAGGGCCTATCCTTCAATGAGACATCCGGGAAGATCGCTGTCAATTGGCGTGAGGATCCAATGCAACTGGAACCCGAAAGTGCAGAATATGATTATGCGGTTGTCTCTGCGCCATTCAGCAAGGTCCGGCTATGGGATATGCCCCGCTATTCATCTCTTCTGAGTCGGGCTATATCCTCCATGAATTACGCTCAGTCTTGTAAGATGTCGCTGCTCTTCAAGACACGATTCTGGGAGCACCAGGAGAAGCCCATCTTTGGAGGATGCGGATCTGTGGACTTGGCGGGCATCGGGTCGGTTTGCTATCCATCCTTCAACATTAACGGCACCGGGCCAGGAGTTGTCCTGGCATCGTACGTCAGTGATACTCCGGCTCGGTCGGTCGCTGCCTTGAGCACTGAGGACCACGTTGCTCTGGTACTGCGCTCTATGGTCCAAATTCATGGTGACATCGCCGCCGAACAATACACTGGTGAGTTTCTAAGCGAATTATTTGCAGCAGAGATAGGATTACTGATCGATTACAGGCATCTATGACCGCCAATGCTGGGAAGTTGACGAGCATCAGGCTGGTGCTTGGGCGGCTCCTGTCGTCGGACAGCAGGAGCTGTATCTTCCTGCGTATTACCAAACTGAATTCAAGACAATCTTTATCGGCGAACATACTAGTTACACTCATGCCTGGATTTTCTCGGCGTTGGACTCTGCCGTCCGTGGAACCACACAGCTCCTTCTTGACCTGGGCTTGGTGGATGAAGCGAAAGAAATTGTGAATACTTGGATGGGGCGGTGGATCAAAGTTTAAGATACTTCTTGTTGTTTCCTAGTAGTTCACAGTATATAGTTCCGACTTCCATATAACCCAACTTGAGTCCAAGGTCCCGATCCAAAACCCATCCTAGTCTAGATTTATATTAAACTTCTTCAATTATAGAGTTAACCCGGATCTAATACTAGGGCTTTAATAAAATCCATTGAAACTTAATATAATCTAGCTCTTATATAATTCTAATTATAAATTTACTTAGTAAAATAATATACTATCTGGAGGTAGTTTAACGTGTATACACAACTCAGGGATGCTATATATGGATCAAGAGAGCGAAATGACCAAACAAAGGGACCTGGGAGCTCGTCATATAGCATCCCTCTCCGTGCTTTTTGCATGAGCCCTATTATATCTTGAATGATAGATAATTTCCCTACTGACGGAGCCCTTGTGCTAACGAAATTTCCTGGTAAAAGCGGCCAGGTTTCGCAGTCTTATCCGCTATGACCTAGAATACAGCATTAAAAGAAGCTTCGTGGCGCCGGGAGAATTCCCAGACCATTTCGGGTGTTGTCATTCCAAAAAATACTTCTGTATCTCAGTATGCAACTTCCTTCGGAGTGTATGGTTCCTCAAGGTACGCTGCCTCATCATCAGACAGTTCAAAAGCCACAGCCTGGACGGCTTCATCAATTCGAGTAGTGCTTCCTAGACCGGTGATTGGACACATGCCCTGCCGCAGGCTCCAGGCCAAGGCGATTGTTGACATCTTGACACCTCTCTTTTTCGCAATCTCTTGCACTCTGCTGACTATAATTCCATCGGAGGTATTCTCGCGTCCTCGAACTAGGCTAGTCAAAAGCTTGTCCGTCTGCTCTCGCTTGGTGTCTCGTTCCGTCCAAGGATGAGCCAGGACACCGCGTGCGAGTGGACTCCAAGGAAGAATACCGACACCGCTGTCTCGGCAGAACGGGATCATTTCTCGCTCCTCCTCACGATAAAGAAGGTTGTGGTAGTTCTGCATGGAAATGAACTTGTGCCATCCATTCTTCTCCGCAATGTACTGTAGCTTTTGGAACTCCCACGTTGCCATAGAGCTTGCTCCTAGGTAGCGCACCCGCCCACTCTCCACAACGTCGTGCAAAGCCTTCATGGTCTCTGTGAGATTACAATCTCGATCAAGCCTGTGAATCTGCAAGATGTCAATGTAAGTCCCAAGGCGTTGCGTGCTCTCTGTGACGGCGGCAAATATATGCTTGCGTGATAACCCGACGCGATTTACTAGGTGGCGCTTGGTCTTGTCCTTCAGTGAGGAAATTGGACCCTGGCCTTCAGGATCAAGCGCGTAGAATATCTTGGTTAGGATAACTACTTGTTCGCGAGGATTGCCGTGCATTTTCAAAGCCTTGCCAACAATTTCCTCGGATCGGCCATTTGAGTATGCATCGGCCTGCAGAATACGCAAGAGTCAGATGAAAAATGGTTTAACATAGGTACCATAGCTAAAGGCTACGCACCGTGTCCCAAGTATTTATACCCACGTCAAATGCATGCTTTAGTAGAGGAAGCGCTGCCTCCTCTTCTAGAATCCATTCCTGCCAACGAGAAGATCCATAGCTCGCTGTCCCGAGAATGACCTTGGAGACGTAAAGACCGGAATCGCCCACTCTGTGCGATAAGAAAAAAATTTCAAATTAGTTGACGACTCTGGTAAATAAGAACCTCCGGGGGGGGGGAAACCTCGTATACTCCATGTTCTTGGTACAGAGGAAATTTCTAACCTGTCGCTAAGTACCGGAAGGATACGCCAGGTTCTTGACTGTACTGAACGCCTGGGTTTTATCGACCTGATGCTAAACCGAATGCTTGCAGGTTAGCTTGGCCACGTCGGCAACCGGGCGATTGACCGGCTGCATACCGGCTACATATGACGAACAATAAAAGTACTCGAAGCTACCACTAACATTATTGGAAGGTTTGGCTAGGTTCTTGCCAGTGCTGGACGCCTGGAATTTATCGCCTTGGTGTCACACCGAATGCCTGCAGGTTAGCTTGGTCACGTCGGGCATCGGGCCGTTCACCGGGCCGCATGCCGGCCATTACTTGGTGATATATACGGACTGAGATGCCGCTTCTACGTTTACGCAATTGAATGCACGGGCGGGTAAGGAACCATATCTTGTCATTGCCGTATCGCACCTGATGACCGCGTTGCAGATGCTCTCACCAATACATAGTTGCCGTTCCTGAGATGTGCATCTCCTGATGGCCACGCGTATATGAACGAGGTACTCGGAATATGAGCCATCCTCGTAAGAACTTGAGGCATGCTGATTCTGGTTTCAGGCAGACTCCCAGCAGTCTGACTGGAAATGGTCCTTTTATGGGGAGAACTATGCTCGTCTCAGGAATATTAATAAGATATATGACCCGAATGACATTTTTTACACTAATCGAGCCGTTGGAAGTGACGAATGGGTTGCGCGGAAGGCCCCCGTGGGCCGACTATGTCGTTCGCTTTGAGCACAGTGTTACAGAGGAGGTGCCCAAAGGACTAAAATAGGATGGGCGTGGCCCTGGATTCTTGTAATGATGTTTTCAACCGTGATATCAGAGGCGAAGCTGGGCGATAGTCACATGACCTCTCGGAAGTGCTGACCAATAGTCAGAAATGCAACGGAGATATCCTGACGCCATCCATGATGTTTCACGGATCCATATCTCAACGATGCCCGACCAGCTAAAGAAATGTTCATCAAAGCGGCATCGGCCGAAAGTGCCCTTGGAAGAGCGTAAACGGACCGTTAAGGCCTGCACCACCTGTCGCCTACGTAAGCGACGATGCGTGCTGGTGACTCCCGACAGATGTCAGAACTGCAACAAGACCAACTCATGCTGTGTTTTTGAAGCAGAGGAGGCAACACTAGCTTCTCCACCGCTTAGGTATGAGACATGGAGCATCTGTCCTCCAATGATGATCTTAAACCTAGCTGAATATCTGCAGTCATCCCAATGTGGATAGAACCGATCACGAAGACGTTGCAGCAAAGTTCAACAGACTGTATCCTGAGATTGGTCTCACGGCAGAACACTCGGCTCACTTGATGGAAATTTTGATGGACTCTAGCCGACTATCTGATACAAAACAGCCTTCAAAGAAGAGTGATTATCTTAGTTCTACCCCAGACGATCGACCAGCACCAGAATCCATAACTACACTAACAGGGTCTAATGCAACAACATTTGGTACGTCCTAAGATTAATACGTACTTCTTTTCATTGACGTTTTACTCAGAAGGACATGGTGCGCTAGCACATAGTGACTTCCTAGCTTCGGCTACGGAAGCAGTTTCCCAAACCGAGAAACCGGATTTCTCTGATTATACAGTATGTCCGGGAAATACCTTCGCAATGGACATCCTTAGCCTAACTATACCTACTACGTCATTCATAGTCCTTATTTTACCCCTCAGGCGAATCATATAGTGAGTATCAGGACTGTTTGATGAAGGAGATCTCGAAAGACTTCCCATCACAGACAGAGGCCGAGGTCCTTATTTCAGCTTTCTTCCGTTATGCCGAGGCAAATTGGTACTATTTTGATGAGGCTACATTTCGTAGCCAACTATCAGCACTATACAGCAGCGGCCTTACTAACTCTATTGCCGATGTCAAATTCATTTGTTTGGCCCTGACTGTCTTTTCTATGGGAAGTCAGTTCGCTCATCTCCACCAAGCTAGTCCTTACAGTGACCCGGAAGGGGTGACCCTAGAACAGACTGGAATCCCAGGGGCTAGGTATTTTCGTCATGCGCAGCATCTTATCCCACGGATAATAACATGCCCATCCTTGGAAGGGGTGATAAGCTGTCTGTTAGCTGCCCTTTACTCTCTACCAATCCACAATACCAATACATGCTATACGTATCTCGGCCTTGCCTTGCGTAGTGCAATTTGTCTCGGTCTACACCGAAAGTGTGTCGGCTCTAATGCACCCCAACCACTGTCAGAGATCCGGAATCGTGTGTTTTGGACGACCTATACCATTGAGCGGTATGTCCAATCCACTCTCCCATTATTCTTTTCTCATGATTGTAGGCGGGTCGCTATCTCTCTCGGATATCCCGAGACGCTCCATTGCAACGATATTGAATGCCCCTTGCCCCAGCGACGAGCTGATCTGGATTCTCCTGATTCGTTTCGTCCCGAGAGACTGGTGGCTTATACAAAACTGACTCTGCTACTTAACAAGGCGATTCAGTCGAGGTGAGATTCCCATTCTAGTAGCCTTCCGGCATATGCTCGGGTTGGTTTGAATCCCTGACTCGTTCAACAGAGCCCTCGATAAGTATGCGACAAGAGAAATCCGACAGCAACTTTTCGCCTGGAAGGAAGAGCTACCGGCTGAATTAACAACGCTGGATGGCGCCTCTCTAAGGCTTAATGTACACCTACAACTTCACTACTGTATGGTTTGGACCTATATTAGTCGTGCTGCCTTGATCGGTAGGGTCCGAAGCTTCGTTTTTAACCACGGATGCTGCGGAGACGAAATTCTGGAGAGTCCCGAAATCAAAGACCTTTCACAGTCCTGCGTCCAACATGCAGAACGAATAATTGACCTTATCGAGCTTCTCAGAAGTCGCCGGCAGCTAGCTCGTTTCTCCCATACTGACTTTCACTGCTGCAGCTCTGCCACTATCATAATTCTCCTGGAAAGTATTCTGCATCCTAGGCTCACATCTTACTCTAGAGTAAGCACAGCAATGGACTCCCTACATTTTATGGCCTGTGGCAGTGACTTCGCACGAAATACTCTTAAGCATGTGGATAATTTTCAAGCGGTCGTCAACAAAGCCTTAGCAGCCATGTCTCATGAGGGAGAACCTTGCGTCGATTATCGCGATACCACCTTCCCAGAAACATCTGATTCGGTTCTGCGGTCCAGCCAGCCACAAATCAGAAACGACGATATATTTACGGCAGATGCCCCTGGGTCATATGAGGCTTTACAATGCGAAACACGTTTAGATGAGGTAGGTACAGAGCCAGCAATTAATCAACCTGACTATCAAGGCTATGGTGGATCGCTTTTCGACGATATTGGAACGTTACTGGAGGATTGTTCGTTTGCAGACCAGCATTTGCTAGGATTTGATGGACTTTACGCAGGCGGTACACCTAACCACGGCGACGAATTATAAAATGGGATTCTGCTCAAAAACCACCATCGTCTCTCAGTTTCACACACGGTATACAATCGACATGAAGATAAGTGAAGGCTTTACTTCTATCGGTCAATGCGACGTTCCAAGACATCGATCAGATGACAGTATACATCAAGTAATGTACCGGAACTGTCTATCTTCCTTATCGGTCATATCCTTCCCAGCCACCTCGGCCACATGCTCGCTCACTTCCATCTGGACTGCAGATCGGCGTTTGTTTTCATATACACAGGAAAACCAATAGACTGCGACCGATGGAATGAATACAAGCCAACTAACGAGAGCGAGAACAAGGCCACTGCGGTAGCGAGGCGCGTACTCAGTGTTCCAAAGCAGTGGTCCGCAAATAGCCCCGACGGAGTAGCCGACAAAGAACAGAGCGTTGACAATTGCTTTCTTCGTATTGCCACGCGTGTTTGAAGCGTTTAAACTGAGAAGGATTGAGAAGACATTCGAGATTACTGAGGCCTATGTGGTATGTGAGCTTTGGGGGTACTTAGGGATTATGAGGTGTTCCAGTTTCTTGGACTCATACCAGCCAAGATGCAGCAATCATACCCCAGCCCGCTGACAAAGGAAGGGCAAAGAGAAGAACAATTCCAGTAAGGGGTACAATGCTGAATCCGATCACGATGGTACATCGACGGTTTGGCCAGAGACAGCAGAGTATGATCCCTAACCATACGAAAATGATTTGAATCGCACCTGACGGTGACGTATACAGCATTGTGTCGTAATTCGAATATCCTAGTTCGTAAATAATGAGGGATGCGAACTGTCACAAAAGAATTGTGAGCGACTAGAATGGGTCCAGAACTTCAAATAGACACAACACTTACTCCGATAACGGGCGAGGGAAGTGTAATGAGAACACCGAACAGGAAGCTCAGATATGCTCTGATATCACCAACCGCCTCTTTCAACTGTGACATGGAGAAATGAGTGTGGTCCCCTCCTTCACTTTCTGCCTGGAGTCGCTTTGTGGCTATCTCCCGCTCATGGGGTTTGAGGAACCAGGCTGCATCGGCACCTGAGGGCATCAGAAAGAAAAATACGACACCGACGAACATCGTTAGACCACCACATATGAGGAACATGGCTTTCCATTGAGCAATATCCATTTCTCGATGACCAATTCCATACATCATCAAAGCCCCGACAATCTGAGCGAGCCCGTTGCAACTGATCCACAAGCTAAGATCCAGACGTTAATAAAGTCAGGCAAGACAAGTGAAATAAACTGTACATGGGCTCTCCTACCCTATGCGCATGGGATGCTCCTTCTTCCTATACCAGAGGCTGGTTAAGGTGACGAACGCCGGCGATACAGCCCCTTCAGCCAAGCCCAGACAAAACCGCACTGCCATAAATGATGAGAAAGTCGTCGCGGCTGCCAAGCACTACAAAGACATCCCGATTATTCCTGGACAGCATTGCCTCGAAACCAACAAAGAAAGCTTACCATGCATATCCCTCCCCAGACAACACTTGACTCATTCAGTTGGTGGAACCCCTTGAAGGACTTGTGCGGGTCGAACTTACATCGTACAAGCAACGAATTTAGCAAGCGGCAAGCGGCTCATCAGGTACATGGCCGGAAACTCGGCCACCAGTTGCCCAACATAGAAAATAGATCCCAGCCATGAATATTGTGTACCATGGAGCTCTAGCTCTTCTATCATTCCAAACACACTGGCATAGCTCAAGCTCTGCTTGTCGAGGTCTAAATTATGATGTCATCAGCAAGTGCTACACTCAAGAAAGTGATAACTGGCACAGCACAAAGCAGCTGCCTGTCCTTGATGGTGGCTTACACTGAGAAAAAAAGACAAGACACATCTCGTTCCTACTATCAGCACACTATATCTAAATGGCCAAATAGAACTGCGATGGACTTACCAGGGGAAGGACAACACAATCGATCTTCCTTCTCACACAACTCTCTTCCAGATTTAGAGATGTTGCTATTTCCGTTTGTGGGACAACCTTCTCGGATTCTTCCAACATCCTGGTGTTTTCGTATGTCGAGGAAGGTTTTTGAAAAGATAAATGATATAGTCAGCTCTGAATTTGATCCCAACAAAGTATCAAAAGCGCACCAACGCTATCTACGTCCGAGGGCTTCTTATATCGTTACAAGGTTTATCAAGGAATGGCAATATTCGGTAATGGCGCTACACCCCGCACCCCAGATTATCAAGGATGGGTCCATCTCTGCATTGGACGGTATTTCCAAACCATCCACTCCATAGGGGAGCAGCCACAGGGTTCCTCAAGCACCCCATGATTCGTCGAGGCTCTATGGTTTACTCGGCATTTCCTGGTGTTATAGCTTACCCTGGTACCAGTTGTGCACCAGTCTGACTTGGAAAATTCGACGACGATACCCAAGGGTCTGAAAGCCAAATGGTTCAGTCAGTGTTGCGGGTACATGGACCCGCACGCTAAGTCTGTCGTGCGGGTACATGTACCCGCAAGTGCATAGGTGAGTCGGTCCAACTAGTAGTTCTCTTGCGACTTATAATTGCCCCGAGAAAACTACTGTGCTTGAATGCCTCCAAGCTAACTGATAAGGCCCTCAGACTAACACTTTATTTCAAAAAACTTTCATACTTCATCATGGCGACGCCCTCACATGTTACTCCTCCCGATCTTCGACGCATTATCAAGCCTTGGCAACCTGAACCCCAACACACATACATCTTTACCAATGCCAATATAATCGATCCTCTCACGGGGAACATCACTCCAAACACTGCGGTAAAGCTCTCCGGTGGCTTAATTTCCTCAATTGGTGCTGCGGCGGAAGTGGGCGATACTGACCCTGGTACCATCCTGATTGATCTGAATGGCAAATTTATCTGCCCCGGTCTTATCGACTGCCATGTACACATCGCTGCTGTCCCAGGCTCTGCAAGCCTTCGTGAAATGAAAGATCTCAGCGACAACGTCAGCCTTCTACGACAGCCAAGCGTCTGTCAATCAATGTTGAATCGAGGATTCACAACTGTACGAGACTGTGGAGGGGCATCTCTAGCATTAAAGGAATCGATCCAGGAAGGCGTTATTCCTGGACCGCGGTTGTTCATTGCCGGACACGCCCTTTCACAGACTGGTGGTCATGGCGATCGTCGCCAACAACATGATCCCAATGAGTGCTGTGCAGGACATGTCAACGGTATTGGACGTATAGTGGACGGTGTGGAACAGTGCCTGAAGTATGCTCGCGAGGAAATCCGACAAGGGTCAGACTTTATCAAAATCATGGGAGGAGGCGGTGTTGCCAGTCCATCGGACCAGATTCATCATCTCCAATTTTCCGACGAAGAGATCAAGGCCATTGTCACCGTAGCTAACAACGCGGGAACGTATGTCACTTCTCACGCGTACACCCCCCAGGCCATACAACAAGCCATCCGTCAGGGAGTGAAGGGGATCGAACACGGAAATCTCCTCGATGAAGCCACGGCGAAGCTGATGAAGGAGAATGGAGTCTTCCTTACTCCGACTCTAGTCACTTACGCAACAATGGACTCGCCCGAGTTCCGCGGCTTCCTTCCTCCGGCTTCCGCCCAGAAGAATCGGGAAGTGCTGCACAAGGGGTTACATGCGCTCGAGCTTGCTAGCAAAGCTGGTGTAGATATATGCTTTGGGACAGATCTCCTAGGCCCGTTGCACTTTGCGCAGAGTAAGGAGTTCGCCATCCGCAGCAGTGTACAGACACCTTTGGAAATTCTTCAGAGTGCCACTATTACTCCTGCTCGCCTTCTGAAGCAAGACGGATTTCTCGGCCAGATTGTGCCTGGGTTTGCCGCTGACTTGGTTATTCTAAACGCGAATCCCTTGGAGGATATAACTGTGCTTGATAGGTTTAACGATCATATACTAGCGACCATGAAGGACGGGCGCGTGCTAGCATCACGGTGGAGTCAACTGGATGTTGAGGCAATTCCGCTACCAAAAATAGAATGAATGAAAAGTGTGATTGTTTCTTGGGCTCTTTATATATCGTATATTTCTGGTGTTGTCGAGTGCAACCTATAAAGACTATGGCAAACTGTAGTATGTTAACTTTTCTATAACACTGAGATTCGCTAATAGAGCAAATATATATTCTCCCCCGCTTGATGATCCTCGTCTGCAAAGATGTCCAAAATCTATGTAGCGCCCACCCTGCGCAGGGGAAGAGTATCATCCACTCAAAGATGATACAGATAGGCACCTCAGAAACTCCAGTCTTCTCAATTTCAGAACAGCTTGTCAAACAGGGCAACTCAAGTGGATTATTCACAACTATGCGAAAGGCTGATCTAAACCCTTTTGGGAACCAACGACTTGGATAAGTAGGCGGTCTTCTGTCGCGACCTGCATTCGGACTGTCCCGCTTGACCGCTTGCTCTCTTCAGGAATATGTTCCAGACCGAGTAATGAATGGGCGTGCATGTGGGGCAGAAAATATCAACCGAGTGTGATTGGATAGGTTCTTATCAATCAAAATATGCGATTTTCGCTGGTTTACGGAGGAAGGTCCGCTGTGTTAATTCTGCGCTGTCAGGGCCGCATGTATCCGTACTCCGTAAGCATCAGATTGGCTAATTCAATAACAATTGGCCATGTATAGAAACACCGCTGCGTACTATGATTAAATTGGTTCACATGTCCCCATCGCCTTCGAACTGGGAGTCGAAATATGGACAATCGTGTCGCCGCAAACGTGTTCGGTACATTGGGAGCTGTGCTATGGTCGCTTCAGGTTAAACCCAACCCCGTGTTATTCATTAAGCTAGCAACTAACCGACAAGATAGCTTCTACCACAAATCTGGAAGAATTGGCGACGACATGACAGTGAATCCCTATCTGCGGCCTTCTTCTTATCCTGGGCCATGGCCGGGGTTCCTCTCGGCGTGTACAATATCTCAGACAACTTCAATATTGCTCTGCAAGTCCAGCCGAATATCCTCATCTTCTTAAGCCTCTTGACTTGGTCCCAATGCAAGTACTACGGAGACAAATGGACCCTGAAGAAAATACTGCCTGTTGCTATAGTCCTAGGTGCAGTTCTCGGAGGCGTTGAGGCCGGTCTCGTGTTTGCGCTCCGTGTCGCCTACAGACGAGGTGAAAGGTGGCCGTCAACTCTCATGGCAATTCTTTCTGCCGTTCTTCTGGCGGCTGGGGTACTACGGCACTACGTCGATATGCTCAGGACGCGGTCAGATGCAGGGTTGTCGCTAAGATTTGCCCTTCTCGATGCGAGCGGAGATGTGGCCTCGATTTTGTCGGTGATCTTTCAGCCTTCACTGAGTATTCTGGGACTAGTCATCTATGGTACGGAGTTTGTTATATGGGTGGGGCTGATGGTTATTTTGTTGTATTTTCGGGCCGCACACCGAAGGAAAGGAAGGGATATTCAAGTGGATGGACCGTTCGATAGTACGAGTAACTAATGGTTCATGGCCCAATTATAGATGTGTATACTCCATTACCTAAATCAATCAGGATATAGACATTTTAAGTTGATTGTCACACGTCTCTATCAACACTGGCACTCTTCTCCACTGGCAATTGGTCGTCGGGGACGTACAAATGCCTTACCGTAACTTCCCAATCTCTTTTACTGGCATAAAAGGGAAGTATATACAGCAACTGTGATAAGGCTCTCATGAAAGGTTGAATTTACCAAGGATGGACACTCCAAAACTAACAATGTGTCCATGTGGTGAGGGAATAGGATACGTGAAGGTTTTTGGTGATACTGAAGTCCTTACAAATAATTGTTTTATGCACGAAGACCACCGATAAAACTGAAATATGAGCTTCGTAAGGCATGGCGCGATTCATAGTGCATGTAGTGTATGCCTGTATCGGTCCTCTTAGGCTGTCATGTGTTGATTGCACTGGACCCCTTTCAATTCAAATAGACTGCTCTGGACTGCATATGACTCCTGATGTATTCTATTGTTTGACCATACGGTCAACCATGAAGATGCCCAGTGACCTCCAGAGAGGGAGGTTAGATATTCCGTGGTATCCAGCATTCATTTTCAACATTGGTCAACTTCAGCGCTTCAATGTGGCTTAGAGAGTGCTATAGATGGTGTGACCTACCTTTCTAAACGTCCTCAGCCGGGGTGAAGTGGTGAATGTAGTGGCAACTCCAGATATGTGCCAGTGCACTAATGGCGAACTGCGTGAAGTGAAGAAGTGAATGAGATACAAAGACACCCGAGGCACCGACAAATGGAGTCAAGATAAATACTGGAATATCCCTATATGTCTTCTTACTTCTCTTATCCTCTCCTCCCAACCTCCCCTCATTTGTCAATCCTTTCCATTTCGCCTTTCTCCCTCGTTGATAACATGCATATACTCTCCTTTCTCGTGGCCCTGGCCCTACCTGTTTTTGTCTGCCCTCAATCTACTGAGCCCGCTTCTCTATCACCTCGCCTTGCCGGTGTTGATCTGGAAAGATTTCGGTTGACTCCCAACGCAGAATACGTCGATTCCGATCAGCAGATCCCCATCTCGACTATGAATATTGGCCTGATCGAGCAAAGCTATATCGAGACCGCTATTAAACTGGTTAGAGAAACATTCCCTAACACAACCTTCCGACTCCGAGAGGATCACTACGTTGGAGACAATGGTGTGGCACACGTTCACTTTCGTCAGACAGTGCACAACCTAGATGTCGACAACGGAGATTTCAATGTCAACGTATGTGCTGATATCCTTACTTATGTGTTCCACCAAGCTAACTGGCTGTAGGTCGGTAGAGACGGCACCGTCTTCTCCTATGGAAACTCCTTCTACACCGGCGCGGTTCCCAACATCACCCACTTGACAAAGCGTGACTTCACCGATCCTGTGGCGGCATTGAAATTCGCATTGACACATCTTCAACTTCCGATCACAGCGGATGATGTGTCTGCGGAATCCACGAAGCATCCTCATAAGTATATTCTCCGAGGCACATCTGGGGCGGTCTCGGACCCGAAGGCCCTTCTTGTCTACCTCATGAAGCCTGACGGGACACTGTGCCTGGCGTGGAGAGTGGAGACCGATGTAGATGATAACTGGCTCTTGACGTATGTGGATGCGAAAACCGCCGAGGAAATTCATGGCGTCGTCGACTATGTTTCCGAGGCCACCTTCCAAGTCTAGTGAGTAGTATCCGGTTGCTATTAAGAACACTATGATGACTAACCCCAGTGATTCATGACAGTGGCTGGGGAATCAATGACCCTGGTCAGGTCGATAGCCGTGTCGTTCTTACTGACCCGTGGGATCTAACTGAGTCTCCACTGACATGGTTCAGCGATGGACAAAAGAACTGGACTACAACACGGGGGAACAATGGCATTGCCCAGGAAAATATCAATAACCTACCGACCTACTTTAATAACTTCCGACCTGACAGCCCTACTCAGAATTTCTCTTATGAGTATCCGGCCGGTGGATCTCCGCGAGACTACATTAATGCTTCCATTACACAACTCTTCTACACAGCGAACGCATACCATGATCTCCTGTACACATTGGGCTTTACTGAGAAGGCAGGCAACTTCCAATGGAACAACAGGGGTTTGGGAGGGAAGGAGAAGGACTATGTGATACTGAACGCTCAGGACGGAGCGGGGAGAAATAATGCCGATTTCACTACTCCACCGGACGGATCCCCAGCCCGCATGCGCATGTATCTTTTCACGCATACCACGCCACCTCGGGATGGAGTATTTGAGTCTGGGATTGTCATTCATGAATATACCCATGGCTGTAAGTCTGGTTGTACTTATTCCCGCACATTCTGTGGATTGTTCGTGTTGATATGTGTACCATCTAGTGTCTATGCGACTTACCGGTGGCCCCGACAACTCCCGGTGCTTAAGTGCTTTCGAGTCGGCTAGCATGGGAGAAGGCTGGGGTGACTTCATGGCGACTGCGATCCGTCTCAAGCCCAATGACACGCGTACAACGGATTACGGAATGGGAATGTGGGTTTATAATAATGAGAAGGGCATTCGACACTATCTGTATTCGACTTCGATGGAAACTAACCCACTCAACTACACATCCCTCAACAGAATGTGGGAGGCCCATGCAGGTGGGACCGTCTGGGCTTCGATGCTGTACGAAGTGCTATGGAACTTGATTGACAAGCACGGCAAGGACGACGGCCCGCGGCCCACGTTTGATGAAAGGGGCGTGCCCAAGGATGGTAAATACTTGGCGATGAAGATAGTAATTGATGCTATGGCTCTGTGAGTACATACCCTACGAATAGAGACGGTATTACTGACGATAGGCTGCTAGACAACCCTGCAGTCCTGACTTTGTTCAGGCCCGTAATGCCATCCTGGACGCGGATCAGGCTCTGACGGGAGGCCAGAATAAATGTGAGATCTGGACTGGGTTTGCCAAGCGTGGTTTGGGACAGGGGGCCGAATATGGACGTGGTAGGCGCGTGGCCAGCTACAACATTCCCGGTGATGTGTGCCAGAAGAAGATCTAAACTGCTTGATTTCCTTTCATTTGTTTTCCTTTCTTCACCGAAGGCATAGTTACATTTCGACTTGATGTGAATTAACATTCGATGGCATAAAGATTACTAGTTACTGTCTCCATACTTCAAGTCCCATAGCCCATGGAACTCATACTCGTATCCTAGCGCCCTAGTACTACACACAGCCCGTTCGACAGAATACCACTCAAAGCTATGTCCAGTTCAAAGTGCCAAAGGTAATGCTAAAACCTATCATCATATAGAGCTCACTTGTCCCCATCCTTCTTCAAAAAGACCAACCCAACACGATCAACATCCAACCCAGAAGCTCCATTAAACCCGACCAAAACCCCATCCCCAACATCCTGCTTATGCTCCTCACCCCCATCACCACCTGCCTTGAACTTCTCCCCATCTTTCGTCACAATAACAATTGAATCAACCCTCTTCCCCGAGCTAACAGAACTCTCCTTCACCTTCCCACCGGGCGGTATAACAAGCACCTGATGATCCCCCTTCTCAGCTCCATAAAGCTGACTCTGACTTCCATCATCCCACGTCCACCGCAATCCCCGCACAACAGTTTCATCCTCCACCTCTCCGCTCCAGGTTTCTACAACCCTAACGGGAACATACTTGAAATCCTCAAAGGGGGTCCCACCCTTCCCCCCGACGGGGGTATTCTTGATCACACCTGGCGGGGGAGCGGCGTCAAGTTGTTCGAGAATCCATTGTTGGTTCTTCGTCCCGTGGTCGGAGTAGATAACGATCGGGGTTCCGTTCTTTGAATCTGAAAAGGAGAGGTCCAGGACATGGGTGGGATCAGCTACGGAGCGGATACTATGTTCCCGTTAGTTCTGGTCTTCGGAGAGGTTCACCACATGGGAGGAAATACGTGTAGGCATGTTTCTTCTCCGCAGATTCAATCGTCCATCTCGCTCGCTTGTTAGTCGGTGATACGAGACTTCCGGTCGTGAGGACTACGCCTCCCGTTGGCTCTGCGTCTGGGGTCTTGTTTTAGTTTGTGAGTACAATATAGACGTGGAGGACGTACCAGCAGTCAGGTATGTTCCTGTTGCGTCATTCAGGATGAAAAACTGGTTATGGCCTGCGGAGGCAATTTGCCATTTTTGGTGCTTTGCGTCATGGTAGTGCCTGATGGAATTCATTAGGGTTGTTTATGAATAGTGGTCGGGTGGGAGGTGTGTATATACCAGCCGACAGCCGGAGTGCCGTCTTGTCGATGAGCACCTGTGAGGTCGACTACAGTATCTGTCGCAACGTTGCGGATAATGTAGAGACCAGAAGGGAAGGTTATGTCTGCGATAGTGGACTGCGGGCTGGGTGAAGAAGCTTGTGAGGAAGTAGAGCCCCAGAGGTACTTGAGCACGGAGGTCATTTTGGTAGTATAAGGTTAAGAAACCTGGAGAGATGGTGTATGGAAGAAACAAATCTGAAGGGTAGAAATTTGGGATCCAGCGTCAAGCGTAGAAAATCTGTCCGTGGTAGGCCTCCTTTATACAAAGCCTCCCAGCCACATTCTACGCTTTCAGTCATGACGAAAACGCATCCAAACGTGAGTAACGCGAGCACCCCATCCGGCTACTCTATTGCACCTTGGCAAGCTAAGTTTATTTGTTTCTTGTCTCGTTGCTTCGGCGGCCGACGAATTGTTCTACAATGCCGTCATGCCGTCATGGGCAAGCATCTGACACTCCGCTCCATTCCGGAAAGGCATCCCGAATGCACTTACGTCAGGTAAATTGGGAATTGCTTACCAAGCTTATATATTTCGTGATTATAATACAATCCCCATCTCTAATCAGTGCCTTAACATTGAAAAGTGAAGGCTGAGTTACGGGCAATGTTAAGACAATGAATGCTTATATGAACTCGTTTTGTATACGTCGGGACTTGGACGAGTCTGACAGCAATATAAATCCTTGAATGACAGGAGGATCCCCCACAGGAGCCCGTATTTCTTCGCTAAATCCCAGTTAGTGGATTTTCAAAAGCACTGATCAACGTTACATCCGACGGCAGTTGTTGACGTTTGCGGCCCGGGAACCCTAAGTCTGCCAAAATGTGGGGTCTGGGTGGAGTAGCACCGAGGCTAGACCATTGCTGTCATAATGATGGGTCTATTACTTTTTCTGTAATATAGCCACGGCATAGGCTGGATAACCATATGTCTAGTATTGTCTCACGGGCGAATCTTGTTTAGCATAAGGGAGCGCGATCCCCGTACAAGTCCTCGGCTGATCGTGCTCGCATGCTCAGTCAGGGCCTGCCTACCTTGTCCTGGAATCTTGTCCTGTGTAACATTCTTTTCAACGGTATATCCGTTTTCATCGCCAAGGTTAAACTAATCGGGCTGTCCTGTGAACTTCACTCGGCATTTTCCCTTCGCATTTGTCCGTCTTCCCGAATCTGCCATGACAATGAATCTCAATACCGAGAAAGGAAAGCCCCTAACGCAGCGACTGACACTACCTGGGAGAGCTCCTTCTCCACATGCGCGGAGACTATTGCTGGATGAGATAAACTCTCGCCGGACTGGTCAGTGGATATCCCTATAGAGTAAGCCACTGCGTTATGGGCTGTCAAGAGATCAGTGAAACATACCATTCCACACAACAAAGGACAGGCCGATGGAAGATGATGATGTTTCCCCAGTCTCTCATATCTAAATGCCGATGCGACGTGCCTCCCATATATTCTCATACCCACTTCCGGCTATCTGGGTGAGAAGGGAGAAGCATGAGCGAGTATCGCGTTGTTATTCGAGTGCCTCATGGCCGGCAATGCGGAAAATATGCACCTCTCTAAGAGTCTCCTCGTCTAAGAGTCCAACCCTCCTCGCCGGAGAGCCTGCTATCCCTTGAAGCAGATTATGGGAGTCTCTCCTGTTGTCGCTATTTTTTTTGTATTTGTCCATCGGCGCTGGTAGGTTTCCGCATGTGGTCGTACGCAAGACGATTCCTTTTGAAGGCATGCTTTTCCCAAAACTAGTGCCGGTGTCGGAGATGACTCGATGAGTGGACATGAACGAAACCACTCCATCATTAGATCAAAAGATAGTTATTCTTAACGCGTGAGGTAAATGCGTATTTCTCCACAACTTTGTCATCTGGAGAAATTCCTCAAGCAAGACCTGCCACACCAAGCAATAGTTATTCTTATTGAATGCTGACGTCTTATAACGCCGGTAATACAGCTATGCACGCCCTCCAATTTCGGAGTCATTCATTCGACCGTGTGCATTCATGGAGGTGAATGTGCCCCAGAGTTATTGCCAAGACATGATTATCATAGAGCCAATGGCTCTACAAAGTCAAAACAGCCGTTACGAAGTATGCATGCTTCGACGAAGCTTTCCAAAAGCATCTCGCATCATACACCCTGAGGTGAGCGGATACCTCACTATTATCAACGGAATGACCCGCAAGGGAGGGTAAAAGCTTTCTCCGGCCTGGGGAACGGTATGGCAAGCCTAAGTCTGAGCCAGTAGCTTCAAATGTCTCATTCTGGGACTACATCTGGAACTTCGGGGATTGCCGGTGTCGCAGAACGCCATTGTGTTCACCAGGAACTTTGTGACGATCTTGAAATCCTAAGTCGTCATGTATGCCGTATGATCTCACGCTCTTACTCCAACATGTAGTCCTGCGGTAGTCTTATTTGATTATGGTTGCTCTCCAAAGGAGCTTCAGTATAGGTTCAGGCAGTCGTCATCGTCAGTTACGTCATGGTAATACATTTCACACGTAAGCCACCGCCTCCATAAGCATAATCGTAATTATGGCCTTTCTACAAACACAAAGAAATACCGCAAAACTAACCAGCTGTTCTTATGGTGCATCCACAATTGATGGTTTCATACCAGGTCGAATGTCACCGCATGCTCTGGAAGAAAGTCACATTTATTCGTATCAAACCTATATTAATATTGGTATAAGGGACATTTATCAAGGTTGGGCCCAGCTTCAATACCTACCGAGTGACCTTCCTACCAAACACAACCATCGCAAGTAGATTATTATAACCATACCATCAACTCCGTGTAGGACGCCCGAAACCATGTAAGCATGTTGATTAGGTACATTATGATTTTAACACATGATCAATGGTACAGTAACAAGACAATACCAGCGAGTGTAGTATATAGAATAGAATGAGTGTATAATGCAAGATCCAAACCTAGCCTTATCGTTCACCAAGCCTCTTCTGCAGCGACCGAAGCTCAGCCTGAAGACAGACGATGTGTTCATATGCATGTTGTAGAATCAAAGCTTTGCGGCCGGGTCTTAAGCCTTTCGCCATCTTGGTATCGGTCGCTGCGGTCGTCGAGTCTTGCTTAGTGACATCTTCGAGTTGTTTGAACCCTGCATTCAAGTTTGCACGATAACGCTTTTCCACCTGGTTATGTGCCTTCTTCCTCAGCATGCAGATGTTTGGATCATCATCCTTGTTATCTGACGATGTTGACCGCCTTCGCTGTGATGCGGTGCTGTCTTGCGATGACCGTCTTTTCGGCATTGGCTTGGGTCTAATGGGTGTTGCCATGCGGGGCTCTGGATGCGACTTCGGGCTAAGTGATGGGCGTTTCGGCTTTCGCATAGATTGCTGTGGAGTGTCCGTACGCGGGTGTTGGTACGTAGTAGAAGGTGTTCCATTGTTGATACCTCTCTGTTCATGCTCGGGGTATATGGTGGGTTGAGGGTCGCTGAATGGCCCAGGTGTGTGATACCCAGTCGTTCCAATGGCCTGAAAGTTGATTAGCACTATCGAAAAAAACCAGGTGGCAAATCACTCGGTCTCACATTCGGGTAGCCTGAAGGATACCAGAAGTCTTTAGCTATGTCGAGGCTGTATGTCTCGGTCGATGAGACATCTGCACACTGCAGTTGAGCGTTCTGCGGTGGTGGGACAGGCTCCGAGCTGGCTAAGCCCACCCCCAGCATCGACCAGCCAAGAAAGCGATCATAATCAGAGGGTGGCAACGGTGGGAAACTCATTGGCCACTGGTCGCTCTGATCTGGCGTGAGGTTGCGGTTCACATAGTACACAGCCATGTTAGAATATCTTTCACTGTCGGTGTCGCAGCTTGCAAGTACAGGGAAGATTTTAAATAATAGTGTGAAAATAATGATAATATTTCCGGAGTCTCTCGACTACTCATATGGCGAGATGAGAGGGCCTAGGTCACGGTCTATTAAAAGGGTCGCTTTCGTCCGCCGTAGCGGTTTAAGTACTTGGGTGGGCGTCAGTGGCTGAGTTACCTCTGCTAGCGCTAAAAGAGCCAAGAGAAAGATCTAGTCCCTTCGCTTGGAGCTGTCAATAGAACTCAAGCTGCGTCCGATGACAGTGGGAAAAATCGGGGGAGACACTCGGGATTCAAGGTCTTGGCCCGGTTTAGCTTTGCGTCTGGAGGTTAGTTCCAGCCCAGGCCCAAAGTCAACGATGTCGCCACTCCATACTGACAAGGTTACTGCCCCACTATCGGTTAACATGTCCTAGGTGACTCAGGGGACTTGGACATGACGTGCAGTTCCTCACTTGGCTCGGTGTTTGGTGCCAGTCAACATATTCTTGCGAAACTTGGGGTTCCGCATGGGTTTACTCCGCATCGGGGCAGCAAGCCATCTTGAAGAAATCAGGATTCTAAGTTACTCCTAATCGCGGTATTACATTATATCGAATCTATGAAAGCCAATTGCGATGGTAGCTCATTACCCAATCCACAGAACCTGTTACCTATTGCGGACAGGGGCTATACAAAGTTACGGGTTAACCTACCAATGGCTGCGGTATTGATTTTCTTCGAATGGAATACAAAGCTTCCGGATTTCACAGTCAAACCCATAGCATATAAAGTGGGCAATCCCCCGAGAAAGGAAAGAGAGATTTACAGCCAAGAGGTCGGGCTACCACGGGGTGCAGGGAGCTTGCTATACGGTGACTACCTTAAGAACAGGATGTTCTTATATCTTCTGGAGCATGTATTAATACATGCAAAGAAAGGAAAAACAGCTTCATCCCAGAGTAGCAGTACGTGCTAAAAATAGTTTCTTCAGGGTCACTAACAATCTATACTAGCCTTGAACCTCCCACTGCTATTTTAGGTAGGTTTCAAGCTACATCTTCACCGAACGAAGACAATGTAACCACCATCTAGTATTGTAGTTATTCTACTTGAAGCGAGTTTGGTGTATTTTCAAAGCACCTATCGTGACACGTATCCTTGGTAATTGGCTTTTTAGGCGGCTATTTTGTCCACCCAGTTACCTCATAATATCTAACGTGATGAACAGAGGTGGCCATTCAGGACAGGTTACTGGGAATTATATCCCTGGCCTCTCCTGCCAGTCTTCCGGCTAGGCCCATATATTAAAGCACCACTTTGGCATTGCCGAACCTTGTTTCCAAAGTAACCTCAAACCGGCCGGATCCGAAACTCAAGCTATCCGGGATGACAAGCTCTCGTCAAGGTTTGCACCACGAACCTACCAGTCTGAGTTCTACAGTAAATGTGTCCTTCGCAAAGTCATCCAAAATATAATATGACTCACTATAAATCGCCGAGTTAGGGTGGTGCCAGGTGGTATTAGTATCTGAGCACGCCCTTGAAAGCACTCGAAGTTTTATTTTACTCTATCTGTTACTCTATCTTGAGTATGACCGATGACCTTGTCATCTTCGGTATGCACTTCAGACAGAAGGAGTCCATCTCAAAGAATCTTAAGTCCTTGCGACTTCTTTCAGCTCAGCGGAGTCAGTTCAGCACGCTCGATGGATATCGCAGTGGCCTCTGAATCACGAACCAACAATGGGAAACACGGTGTGCCATCGGAAACGGCGGGTTCGAATGGATATCGCAGAGATGGGCCCTCGGTTCAACCCACCCACATACAGGTGAAACGGAAGAAGATTGTACACTTTGATTGTCTACTAGCAAATGTGCAATACTACAATCCTGATACCAGAACATCAGGTATTTCGAAATATACAACTGAAAATGTTGATTACCTACATTGAGAAGGGTCGAGTCCATCATTATTACGCCGTTGCTTGAATACTAGACATTATATGGATAACCATATATTCCGGCGACCATGCGACACCATCAATTCGTAATACTTAGTCTAGGGCTTTATTCAACATTGATATACCATGGGTAGCGCTGCTGATGTCAATATGCAGCTTCATCGTGAAGTAGTTTACAGTAAAGTAAGTAAGGCTTGAGACATCCTGATGCCCCTTCTTCAAAATATATAAAATGTCGCTTCCCACAACTAATACATACCGAAATTGGATTACACCACATTCGTTTACGCGGGTGTCTATACTTAGAACTTTTTCCCCATCACTCACAAACAATGTACAGTTAGAACTAAGATTAACTGTGCTTGAGAACGACAACTGCTGCTTCAACTCTTCTAGCTGTAGATTGCCAGGTTAACTCCGAAATATTACAATACAGCCACATATTCCTATGCAAGTACAAATTCAGTACATACGACCATAGGGTGTGGAGAACAGGGCTTCCCGTCCGCTCAGCCGTACTTAAGCCACACGCCGGGAGGTTAGTAGTTGGGTGGGTGACCACCAGCGAATCCCTCCTGTTGTATGTTTTTTGCGACCTAAACATATGCTGCTGGATTGCTTTGCACCTGTAATGTGTGGCTCGGCTCAGCTCAACCCATTATTCTCTTCCCTCTTTGTAAAGCTTAACTCACCAATTTTGCCGGTCTTCCTTCCCCCTTTCAAGTCCAGTTGGCGTGTATGCTAGGAAGAGTACAATGACTTCCGATCTTTCCAGCTACTGAGAATTATTCGAATGCAAACTTTTCAAGAACATAAAGCATCTTTCCTCAACCCAGGAATTTCCAGTCAGGAGATCGGACGAGAGCAGAAAAAAAATAAAAATAAGGTGTTCGCTCGGAGACGGAATAGACATCATTGAATCATTGTCAGCCGGAGTCTAGCCCCGGGCCTATCGGGGTCTAGGTTCCAGTCGAATCTGCAGCTACCCCAGGTTTATATGACGAGCTCCCATGGGGCCGAGTGGGGTGTCCCACTTGCCACAGGGCTGGGATTTGGTTCCAGGTGCCGCCTTTGCGCGGTCACATGCGGCGTTCAGACCTAGTTCCTGTCCGTGTGAAGTCTCAGTGTCGTTCGCTTTCTCAGTAGTTAGCAGTTCTCCAGATGTTCAGATTTGACAGAGTTTCATTATTAAAGAGAATGAAGCTCTTGACTTGATATAGTCAGGGATCTGTTACCCTGACTCCTGTTTGTCTCATAATGTAGAAGACATTGGTGCCAGCCTCAATGTATTTGTTCCTCTGTAATCGATCGGCATTGCCCAACAAATCTATTTAATATCATCATTGCGGCATTCTTAGCTAGGTTAGGTATAATGAGGATCTTGTTGAAATCAAACAACTCCCTCTTCCCCAGTTTGCCATTTTCCTGATCCAAGGCTTTGAAACCGGAGTATGCCGAAAGAACATACTCTAATGTCTGGTTCCCGCACTTTGCCTTCAGATTAACCGTTGGCGATCTCTGGTATTCACACCGAAATTAGCGTAGTCTATATCAACTTGTCATAGAAGGCGTTATAATGAATAGTCTAAATATAGACTAAGATCGTTACAGTAACAGTTGAAGCCATACTACAGTCATAGGGGCCGAAGCTATACAGCCCTGACTACGTCGGAGCTCACAATGTTAAACAGATGGTATATCGCAGATACGCTTTGACGTCGTCGAATCTAAGCGCATCATTTCTAAACCCGTGACCAAGGGATAGCTGCAAGGCTGGCTATCGTCTCATGTGATAGACAGCCTGACCATATTAGCATTTTTGCCTAAGCTGACGAGACACAATAAGCTCCTGATTTCAACCGATAATAACCGCAAATATGACATGTGACTGTTTCATATCTCTGTTTTCGGCTCTTCAGAACCAGCTGAATTCATTACATCGTATTAGCCATCGTTACGAGCGAAAAAGTGCGAGGATATCGCTCTAAGCCTCAAGAATTCGTCCGACGCTGACCCCATCGCTCGGCGTCGCGATATATGACTTATTTGCCGTTGAATATTGTAGACCTTGAGTCTGGCTACTGCTCAGTCCCCAGCAAGGGAATAATAACAGCTCTCTCATACCTTTTCTTTCAGATTTAATCTGTTTTTTATGTTCTGTGTGGTTTTGTGGGGTACATAGTTTCATTCCTTATGATGTACGCCCGATATCAGTGGTTGAAGCGACGGAGCCCTCATCCTACCTTGAAAAGCACATTCCCCCATTGCAATGTCTGTCCGAAAATCAGATGTGTCTGCCAATCGCATACCAATACTCGTACCAGAAGAGCTTTCCAATCTCACAGACATGGAGGGTAAATATGATCTTCTCTCTTCTGGGCTGATCCTTGCGCAGCCATTTTCGAATGGGTGTACTATTATAGGAATGATTATGATTTTGACAATATTGGGTTTTGGTAAGTTGAGAATATCCTGAGACTGGAAATATATACTTCTACTGCCAGCGGAGCCTTTTTGAGGACTATAATGTTGGCCAAAGTAAACTTTCAGGTACACACGTATAGTGTGTTCTCACTGACAAGATATCAAGCAGAGTAGGAGACAAACGATTGGACAATGGTTAAGTTAATTCTTGGTACGCCGACGATCTTAGACAATTGGAAGGATAAAATACGAGATCGCCAAGAGGCAATGGTGGAGCCCTAGTGCACCCCCTTTCCCGCCAGGTTGTCCCCCCCGCTGGTTTCTTGCTGATGTGCGATATTTACGTCAAGAGAAGAAAATGTGTGTATGTGAAATTGTAATTTAGGTACGCCGTAAGCTACTTTCGTCCCCCCATGGGCCAGTTATCAGTTCTGCTGCCTGGAACCGGCGCCGCTGTGCCCAAACCATCACTCGGCCCCGGATAAGCAGGCGGAGGAACATCAGGGGTATCGGGGATAGGATAATTCTCCAATGGGGTTGTCGGTACCCTAGCCATTGTTCTTCGTTTATTACCAGAACAACAGCAAAAGTATATACCAATCGCGAATCCGATAACGGCAGCCGAGACTCCAATACCAATACCCACCTTTTCGCGCGTGTAGAGATATCCCCTGGGGAGCCTCAGAGACGCGGTCGGGATTGGCACGATCGTGGATTCGGCGGCCTTAAAGCGGATTTGGATCGGGGTTGCCGTTATGGCGTATTCAGTTCGAGTGGTTGTTCGTGTGGCATCGGTCATGGTAAGGGGAACCCTAGTGTTCAATGGGCGAGTACAGCGGCCTTGACCGTTACAGGCGAAATTACTATAGTCCATAAGTATTCTGGAAATGGACTAGTTTTCGAGTGTCATATCTAAACTTACTCTGGGCAACACATAGCAGTCGTCTCGATGCGTTGTTTGGAGGTTGGCAGTGTACAGGTTTGGTATCCTGCCGGACACATCCCAGGACTGTAGTAAACATCGTCTCGCCAGTTTGGGGGACAACACTCGTTTCCTCCAGGTCCTTCGCATCCCATTTCGAGCTTAGGTATGATGTCATAGAAGACTCTCGTGCGAATGTCGGAACATGAGGCTGGAGGAGTAAACCGTGTCGTGAGCGGGCCGACATTTGTCGCCGTCGTATCTAGCCTCGTAGCATAGTTGGATGCTGCTACGGGGCCCGCTAGGAGAGTAGAAAGCAAAAAAAGCGCCGTTTGAGATATTATCATCATGTTTTTGTTCAGCTAAGCACTGCGACAATGCCTTTGATCAATTACTGTGATGTCTCGTCCATCTTATATTATTTCACCTTGTACACTAGCGGTGGGTACGCTGTGCCCCGTTTCTCGGCTTCTCGTATTCATATCAATGTGATGGGCCACTCACGGCTCAACGAACAAGTAGCGGGTACTGATCTGCGCTCGGCAAATGACGATCGGAGACACATGATGCGAAAAGTCAAGCAAAATAGGATGTAGAATCTTGGCTTTGTAGTGCGAAGTCATGGCGCCTTTTGTAGGCATTGCTACTGCGCCACATTGGCTTCGCCACGACAGGGGTCATCTAGAAATGTTAGTATGAGCGATGTCTTGACATAGTCTCTCAAAAGAGGTCCGGTGGTATAGTTGAAAGTTGAAGGGTCTTGAATTAACCCTAACTCGAACGTTCTATACTATAAGAACAAGAGAGTTTTCTCGAGTAAACCCAGAATGCATCCAGCCGGTGGTTCTGCTTTCAACAGCATGATAGAGCACAGCCTTTGAACAGTTAATGATTAACTTTACTATTTCACCGAAAAATAATGGTAATACTCTGTTTACGAGAATCTGTCAGTTGGAAGGGAACTGCTTTTATATAGACAGGATGTCACATGACTCCCGGCCCCCATGGATCTACTAAGTACTTGAAATTGTCTGACATGATAAGTGAGATCGTGTTCTCGGTCATAAACGCGACATACATTAACCCCGCCTTAGAACCGTTAGTCTCCGTTATCTCCGCATCTCTAGGTGGCTCTCTTATTTAAAGGATCCTTGCCCCCCTAGAGATCTACCATGACCAGATTCTACAATTAGCTAACCACACTCGCCATTAAACCATATCCCTGGAACAATGGCACCCCTAGTTTGGTTCATCACCGGAGCCTCGTCAGGTCTGGGTCTATCCCTTTCGCTGTACGCACTGTCAGCCGGGCACCATGTCATCGGAACCATTCGCAACGCATCAAAGTCCGCAGATGCGGTCCAGGCCATTCAAGATAAGGGCGGAAAGATCGTGGAATTAGACGTCACCAAGGCCGATGCTATTCCTGAGGCAGTGAAAAAGGCAGAAAGCTTCTACGGGAAAATCGATGTATTAGTAAACAATGCGGGGTACTCATTATTAGGCGCCGTGGAGGACCTGAAGTAAGTCAACATTCTACTCGTCAAAGGCCAGCGGTAACTAATACCCGGTTGCAGCGACAAAGAGAGTGCCCTCCAGATGGAGACTAACTTCTTCGGTCCTCTTCGAGTAATCCGAGCAGTGCTTCCCGGTATGCGCGGCAACCGGAGCGGAACGATCGTGAACATTAGTAGCATCGCTGGTCAAGATGCTTTACCTTCTTGCGGGTTGTATTCCGCAAGCAAATTCGCACTGGAGGGTCTATCTGAATCGTTAAGTCGTGAACTTTCGCCGTTTAATATTTCAGTTCTGGTGGTGGAACCTGGTGCTTTTCGTACCAATTTCCTGTCGGCAGTTCAGAGGAACGAGAGCGGACTTAGCGAACCCTATAAAGGTGGACCGGTGGATACTATGTTAGGCAATTTTGAGTCAGCACAGGGCAAGCAGAAAGGAGATCCTGAGAAGGCAGTCGCGAGGATTTTTGAAGTCGTCACTGGAGAGGGCGCCGCTGGCGGGCTTAAGGGGAAGATTCTGAGATTGCCACTGGGTCCGGATTGCGTGCAAAGAATGCAGGCGAAACTGGATAAGGCAAATGCTGATCTTAATGCTGCGCGCGAATTCGCACTGAACACCAACTATGAATAGTATATTGACGAGCTATAATGCAGCTTAGCCCTGCGAAAAGGAAGCAATACATGAGCATTTCCTTGCTTTTGACGTATGCACCTGAACTACTCGGGTTACTTTCCTCTCTTCCCCTGCTTGTTTTTCCTTCCTTTCCTTTCCTTTTTTTTTTTTTTTTTTTTTTTTCCTTTTTTTTTTTCTTTCTACCTCTATCCTTTCCATTCTCTGAAGACCATGAAGCGCCCACTGGCATTTAGAGTTTAGACTTGTTCTGTCGTAAGCCACTCGCTGGATTTGAATATTATCATAGTCTTGATCAGATTCTGCCCCCAACACCAACCACTCCCACCATTTTATAGTCGCTTCTTGAGCGGCATATAAACCCCAGCCCACAACAGGCGAAGCTTTCAGTGCGGGACCCCACAATTATTCTAAGAGGTCCATAAGCATGCCAAGTCTGCAGGGTTAGAATTCGCAATTTTTCCGTCGGGATCATCTATCCCGAAAACACAACAAAGCGGGGTTCCTCATACTAAAGCAGGACAATGCCGCGGTTATGACCAGAAGGAATCAGTGACAGCCGAATGGCGACGGTTTACGCACATCCGCGCCTACTCGAGATACTGCAGTTGTCGACGACGTGGTGTCGGATTTCTCGATGCGTGTTTTGGATATTGCATGTCTTGGGCTAGCTGCCCTCGGGCTCGCATGCGCCTGTGGAACCGATGAGGATTGCAGTCTCAATGGCATCTGCATTAACAGCAACAATGGTCTGACCAATGGTAATCACCAGGGGATGCTAAGGAAAACATGCAAATGTGACCATGGCTGGTTTGGTGAAGACTGTGGCAGGCTGGATCTCGCTCCGGCGAACAGGTATACAGGTTACAACTACACAAATGTTACCGACCCAAGCTACTACGGAACATATGGCAACTCCTCCTGGGGTGGAGCGATTTTACAAGATCCAGATGATCCTACCCTATTTCATCTGTTTGCCTCTCAGTTCAGCTACGGCTGCGGACTCAGTGGCTGGAGACCGCATTCTTTTATAATGAGGGCGGAGTCCCGGAATGGACCGCAGGGCCCATACCATTTCGCTGAAACAGTGGCTCCGGCTTTTCGCCATAATCCTTATGTATTCTTCAGTCCAGCGGATAATAAGTATCTCTTATATACCATCGGCGTTGACGCACCAAAGCCAGAGAAATGCCAAAGCATCTCTAACACACAGTGGCCGAACAACATCTCCGTCGCCAGTTCAGATAGCATCCGAGGGCCTTGGACCCCATTTAAAATGATTCTCAACTCGGAAGAGCCACAATCAACCAACCCTGCCCCGTGGCCACTTTGGTCACCAGAAGATCCAACCAGCCGAATTATAATGGGAGTCGAGGGAAATGCGATCTTCATCGCCGACAAATGGGACGGCGAGTACACGTTAATGTACACGCAGAAATGGAACACGACCAACTACAGCCCCACATGGACTGAAGACCCGTTCTTCTGGCGTGACAAGCGGGGGAACTGGCATACTGTGACGCACTGGATGATTGATATTGTTGAGCATGATGGGCAGAAATGGCCCCGTGTCGGTGCCCACATGTACGCGCGCAATTTGACTGGGCCTTGGTATTTTAAGTTACAGGAGGCTTTCAACTCTACTGTTACGTTTACTGATGGGTCGGTTGAGACCCTTAAGCGCCGTGAGAGACCGAAGATCTTCTTTAGTGATGATGGTGAGATGACGCCGCTTTATTTGATCAATGGGGTGCAGAGCATGAATGAGAGTTCGCGCAGTTATACGCTTATCCAACCAATTGGGACGAAGTGGAAGCGGTTTGAAAAAGATCTTGGCTTTCAATAGTGAGTAGCAATATCGGTATTTGAGCATGAATGGACATACTGGCCCGATAGGGGACGGTTTCGATAAATCCAAGTGTACCTGAGAATGCGCACAAACAAAATGGAATAGGCACATCAGTCCAAATTAAAATACATTTGTTCCTACAGTGAGAAACTGAGATTGTATGACAATATCGTGAAACCAACCACATAAAAACTGGTATAGAGTGACAACATTGGAAGCGAACATAAGTGCCCATTACCCCTCTCAATTCGACATTCAGGGATTCAGAGACAATCCACATATACAACTTGATATTTTCATGACCATTCTAGCAGAATGCTGTCCCACATAAAGCCATGCCATTGAGATGTTTTCGTAACGGTGAATTCGATCGTGTTCGAGCCCTTCACCAAGGTACCAGCGGGTACTTCAAACTCCTCGTATCGGTGAACGCCGCAGAATGTTGAGCTGCGATATACAGAAGCATCATTTGTGAGGTCGCTAAGCTCACCGACAGTCACATTGCCACCTTGCGCAGTGATTTCTATGTTTACTCCCGAGCTGTAGCCTGCCAGACTTGTTGATAAGATCGCAACCGCATCAGATGCTGGGTCATCAGACAGCTCGAACTTGACTTGCCACGTTCCCTCAGCTGTCTGAGCGTAAGACCAGTCTGAGGTCTCCGAGCTGTTAATAGTGTACTCAAGGTCCGCGGGGGACTCGTCCGATAGACCGTGGTGGTACCCACTGCAGCCGTTGTTGAAGCCACAAGCGAGACGGTCAAGCGTACCGATCTGCCAGATCTGGGTCCGGTTCTGGATATCCCAGGTGTATTCGCCTAGATCAATTGCAGAGGTAGACTCGGAAATCTCAATGCCGTTGGCCGTCAGGTTGGTGGATACATCGCCAATATCGGAGTTATTGCCCGCCCAAGCATAGAGGGCGTAAGTCGCAGCACGGACGTTGTCGAATGAAAAGTTTCCATCGCTGTCGGCTGTTGTCCTATAGTAGTAGTTGACACCCTGTTCGGCTGGGAGCTGGTCGCTTTCGTTATCGCCAAGCATGACGCTGGCTCCTGAGGCAGCGCGACCATCTGACAATGTAATGACACCAATCACAGAAGATGCGCGTTGGTGATGACCGGCCTCAATGTCAGCGTTGGGGAAGCTGTAGGGCCACGACTGGACCTCCTCATCATACTTTGCGTTCGCATCCTCGACCGAGCCATTATTGAGGTACCAGAGCCAAGGACCCCAGACCCTTCCTTCAGCGAACTCGTGTTCTTCCCCGGTAAGGAAGTGTAGCCCGTGAATCATGTTCAACAGCACTGTATCCCCGCTACTACTTTCGCGGTGCAGCATAAGCTCCTGCTTCAAGTGGTCTCCGTTGATGTATTCCTTGGACGGGTGGATATACCAGCAGCCGATCTCGTCGCCATATACACCCCAAGCCTTGGCCGAATTGATGAAGTCACTCCAATCGTACTTGGTAATGTAGCTACCATCGGAGAGTTCCCATGTCTCGTCTTGGACCTTCTCACCAGACACGATCTCAGAAAGCTCTGGCAAAGCGCCTTGTTTGTATGTCGTATGACCGTTGGTGAAGGTCGCATTGTCAAGGCGTGACACGCTTCGCCACTCGCCCAGGGGTGATGGGAGGTCCTTGTTGATGAAGTACTGGTATGCGCCGTGCTGATTGCGGTAAATAACCCAGTGCTGTTCGCCTTCTGAGGTTGTAAATTGAACATCGATAAAGTCGTCGTCGGAATCCACGATGGTCGCGTTGGAGAAATTGAAGGACTCGGTTTGGTCGACATAGGAGTAGTACTGGCCTTTCGCATCACCGACAATCTCTTTGCCTTGGTAGTATATAGGCTTGACCACGCTCGCACCAACAGTTGCATTCCAGATTGAGTTACCCACGATAGCTTCAGTCGAGCTGACAACCTTTAAGAATGGTGCATCATCGCCAGTCGGCAAAGCTACAGTACCTCCTGCAAAGGCTGCTGCGAGGGCAAGTGTAGGAAAGAGCATCATGGAGCTCATAAGCAGTCAAAAAAAACGATGACAAAGAAAGTATTACTGGGGTTCATTGAAAAGGGGCGAAACGCAGGAAGCCATGTTGTTAATTTATATAAGCCATGAGAAACCATTACGCCATATTCCCCTTTCCCCCTGCCTACTTTTGAAAAGCCCCTCGGTCCACATTGACTCGAAACCCGTTCCCCCAATGCAATGCATCCAATCGGTTTACAATTTAGCGATATGTTAAGCTAGCAAGGAACAAGCAATATGCCCGGAAAAGGATTCAACTTGACTCCCGGCCGGGGAACTCGGTATAATTCTTCACGATGGGCGTGGGGTAAAGATCAACAGGAGAGGTTCTCAAGTGGGAAATGATGTGCCATGCATAGCGGCGTAGCAGCTGTTCTTTAGGGTTACGGCAGGACTGGTGGAATATTCATTCCGGTTAGTAGCCGAAGGATTAGATTAAAATAAATTAAAGGTACAAACCCCGCTCGACGTTCAAGGAAACTATCGTCAGTCTAGCACTCGCTTGCCCTAACGGTTCATCCACTTGAGCCCATTTCTCCCAACCTAAGTCAGCTTGACACGTAATCCGGCATTCCGTCTGCTACTGGTCCTTATTCATGATTCATGAGTGCTGAGGGACTCATGGTTAGTACCTACCTTATTTATACGCTAGGGGAAATTATTCTCTCTCTCAGCATTCCTGAACAATCCCCCGTGGCCTTTGGGCGAAGGTAAGCAAAAAGATATTCCTTCCTGCTGCTCTCCGCGTTTCTTTCTCAAACAAAAAGAGAGGGAAAAAAGGAAAGAGGTGATACATTATATGCAACTGTCCAGTATAAATAACACAAAAAGCGTATAAACCATACTCAATACGGCTAGACAGATCAAGCCTCATATATCTCTAATCTATTTTCATTCTAACAAGGATTCCTGTCATACCTACTCCTCTTCCGAATCTCTGGTCCATACCTATAGAAAACATACGGAATCGGCACAAGAACAGCACTAATGCACCCCAGAATAGTAAGCGTGTACGGCACCCCCATATTCTTATAAAACGGAATCGACACCTCAATCATAGCTCCAGAAACCAGATAGCGCATCAAGGTCAGACTCGAGAGCGCGCTTGCCGCATAAGTCCCATACGTGTCAATCAGGTACTGATAGCAAGTGATAAATATGCAAAGCATACCAAACCCAGTCAACACCGACGCTGCCAGTGGTGACCAGAACGGTATATCTGGCCGTGCCGTCCAAGCCATCCAAAAAATTGAGATGGGGAGCGCTGGGGCGCCGATCATTGCCCAGTACAAACGGCTTTCTGGTAGTGCTTTCCCCACGGGGTCTGTTTCTTTGGTGCGTGTTATATCGCGTGAGCGTAGCTTTGCGTTGAGCGGGATTAGCGGGATGCAAAGTAGGAGTCCTATGGCTAGGCCTAGGAAGCATAGAGCTGTTTCGCCTTGTGTTAGGCCGTAGATTCCTTCGTAGATGAACTCATAGCCTGTGAAGAAGGTGAAGATTATGATGTACGCCACTGTTAGGTATAAGGAAAAGAGGAAGACGGTGGGCTCTTGAATGAGCATTATCACTGGTCGATACATCGCTAGCAGCAATCTTGCGGGTAGCGATGTCTGTCTGAGCTCGACCTCTGCTCGGTATCGGTCATCTCCAGTCACGCGGCGAAGGTGTGTAGCTTTCCATTTTAACAAGACAGGCGAGTAGGTTTCGGGCTGGAAGAAGATAACAATAACAAGAATAACCCCCGCACCGATTAATGTGACCCATTCTGTCCATCGCCAGCTGAGGTTCGACTGTCCGATCCAGCCTCCGACCACGGGTCCTAGCACTGGGCCGGAGAAAGAGATGATGGCGTAAATTGGAAATGCGAATACTTGTTCCTCGGGTGTCCAGACATCGGCAATAGTACCACCAGCACAAGCGAGTGGTGTCGCAGCGAAGATACCTGCCAACGTCCGAGATACTAGCTGTCCAGCGAGGTTTTGGGCCAACCCAGCTCCTACTAGCAAGAGCATGAACACAATCAAGGTGATGATATAGATGGGATTCCTCCCCACGGTCTCTGAGAATGGGCCACTCATCACTGCCCCTGTTCCAAACCCGACCAGAAACAGTCCTAGTAATCACTTGTCAATTCCGAATACAGGATGGATGAATGTTGAAACTCACCTGTAGGCAAAGACGCCACTACCTCGCTTACACCGAACTCCTCTGCGTACTGTGGTATTATACCTGAATCGATAGATGAAGACCATCCCACAATGACGCCCATGAACGAAACCACTATAGTTACCATGAGTCGCTTGCCGAAGCTCCAATCGCGTGGGTTCATGGGATCATTTTCAGGTTCGAACCCAACGATAATCGCTCTCGAAACATCGGATGTATCATCTTCACCTCCCTCAGTCGTAAAACTCCTGTTCAATGGATCCGCACTTGGGTTTGTAGGTGGCTTATCAGCTTCTTGTGTTTCTCTTGGCCGATCGGGATTCGGCAATGTATCTTGACTTGACACCACGGACACTTCATCACCCGCTACGGAAGCCTTCGACCCATTGCCGTTTGCTGAGGAGTCTTTTATGTTTCTGAAATTCCGGTTCCGTAATCCGATACCTTTCTCGGGGTCTGTTGCAAGCTGTTCTTCGGCGAGGTTCCCGAATCGTCGATATTGAAGTATGGACTGCATCGTGCTAGTTCGTATATGTAGCGATTGGAAGTCAACACCTGTCGAGTTAACGGCCCTACCGCAATGCAGGTCATATATTATAAAAGAGGACTTGTTACTTTGCAATCGTAGCCGGTCCGACGCCATATAAATAACTAATGTTGGGTATAGGCTATCGGAATGAAACTATCCGGTCGCTTACGCCGAACCCGAGAGCTAATCTATCCTATTGGTCGCCTGGCTCAGTATCGGGATGTCTCATGCCGGAATGATTTGGTCCCATCACAAATAAACGATTGTGGTGTTGATCGCGTTTGCGGGGTTCGACCCTAACAATATTCATTGCAATCACAAATGAAAGTCTACTTGAAGTTTCATTTTCAGCGACGTATACTAGTCGGGCGCTTTTTAATCTCAACAGTGAAGCCGTTCAAGACCATAAACGCAAGGCAGAGTCATAGCATCGTTCGTCAAGGCAGCGGCCATGGATGTAACAACTAGACAGTGTAGCTAATTGAATAATAGATGAATAGAGATCAATGAGAAGTACTCGTTGCTCCCATATTCACATTACCCAGGACTGGGAATTATACTTTCTTTCAAGGATGTGACTGTCCCCTTCACAGCACATCTTGGCTCCTTCCTGTCATCCTCTCCCACTCCCAGCCTATCATAAACTTCCTACCAGTCTCCCTCTATTTGCTCAAACTATCCTGATATCAATCTCAAATATCAGGATGTTATAAACTTTGACCATAATCTTGACGTCACGTTTGGATAATTCGCAATGTCTTCTATCTTTCTCAGGCAAAACCTCCCCCCTTCAGCCAACAATGCTTTCTCACGAAGTGGGCCAATAGATCGCGCTCAAGCAGGTTGTCCAGCGAGACTTTATATTTATCGAGAGAAGCAGTGGTAGAGTCAGGGGTGCCGTTAGATTGTCCTATTTTCCTGATATCGAGACTTTGATCATCAAGCCTCCATCGAGGGAGCACAAGAAGGCACACGTCAACCTGAGCAGCTGCTTGACACCCAAGGTCACCATGGTTATAACGTTCACCACCGCTCCTTCGGAGTTCGGATTCTTCCTATTTCGCGTTGAATGCAGACGAGCACCTTTTATCAGACGCAGATGTAGTTAGATGGATCAACCATCTATCCTAGACCTTTTTTCCTTTTCTTTACGGCCGTAGCAATGATGGGTGTGGGGGGCCTCCTGTTTCAGGGCCTCGGTGCCACAAAATACACCGGGCCAATGGCTAGCACGAAAGAGAGCGATTTAGCGTGGATAAATGATCTACTGAAACCTGGAGGTTGGGCGTTGTCAGTCATTGAAGCTTCGGAATCGATACGCCGCCTCCAGGCGGACGCCTGACAGTAGATCACTAACTCGAGTGGTCAGATGAATCTCGTATTGCTGATCAATGTTACAAGTAATAGCCGAAAGATAGAATTCGAAAAACACGTTCTAATGCAGGTGATGGCCTGCCAACTCGTTTGCGACCTGGCACAGAATACAAGCCACGGAAAGTCGCCACAATGAAAATCAAACAGGGCGTTAATCCCCCAACGGTTCGGGGCATGGCTTTACGGCTTGAGGTCGAGAACGTTATTGGTCGCGCCCTGAGCCCTCCGCTAGAACAAGATATCGTTTTTACATCGGCGGAGCTCCTGGAATGGGCTAGACATGTGTTCGTCTAGCTTTAGAACTATGGCAAGCCATTGCGGCCACTCTGCATTAATTCATTTCCCTCTTCTTTTAGTTCAGGTAGCCTCACTACTTGCATGACCGCCTAGCTGACTGTCTTATTTACTAAGAAGTAGACAATCTGAGAACAAATCAGTATCAGTAGCTGAGCTACTTAGGCCTACTACTAGTGCTTCCAGATCATATGTAGGGTAACGGATAGTCATATTCCGGGACTTACCCAAAAAGGAATGAACCCAGACGATAAGATAAGAAGGCTTCCCCGCGACCTTCGCGATCATGTGCTTGCTTACTCTCCTATCCAATCTTTCCAGAAATCTACATCAATCATGCTTGGCAATTCACCCTCAACACTAGGGAAACAGAAACGGCGAGCCGCGATTGCCTGTGAATACTGTCGTCAGAAGAAGGTTGGTGTGTGCTGCGTCAATATTTGCTGTAATGAAGTGGCTTACGAGGGTTATACCGAAGCTAAAATGCAGCAACGGTCGCCCGAAATGTCAGCATTGTCATGCTCGCGGAAAAGAGTGTACATACATTGAACAAGCGAAGATTCCACGGTATGATTTGCTAAATCCAAGACAGTATAAATCTATCTGACTTACAGTCTAGGCCATCCAAAGCACGCATCACGCGATTGGAAGAGGAAAATCGACGTCTTAGAGATTCTATAGCTAGCCTGAAGGAACAAGTTGATTCACAACACGCAGGCAAACTCCCATCTGTCACTTCGGCTTTCGAGTCACATCATCGTGATCCGATTTACCCCCTGACAGTACGGGCTGATGCGAGTGCCGGTCACAGGGTTGTATGCTCACATCCAGACAATTATGGTTTTCAAAACAAGCAATGGACTACTACGTTTGACACGGTCGAGCGATCACATGGACCGACAAGCGCTGTCGCCGATGAAATAACATCTAATCGCGCAATGAGAAAGCGAGGAGGGTCTGAGCCCCAGGAAGAGCACGATGCTATTCGAAATCAGTTAGTGGCGAACGCTGCTCGATTACGTGCGTGATATGGTTTTCACATTGAGGCAAACTCGCTAATTTTGCAACGCCAGGTCAACTTGAAAGATTCGACCTCAACACTAATAGCTACGATTTTGACGGTCTCAATCCAGAGTTGGCTATGCACCTTCTGTCATTGTACTGGGATCGTCAATTAGACGTAGGTGCGGTCGTCTACCGACCAGTTTTTATGAAAGATATGGCATATTCTGGGCCATATTTTTCAAAGCTCCTGTTGAATGCGATATATTTCACAGCCTCGAAATATTCGCCACGCTTGGAGGTGCGAGATGATAGAAGTGACCCACTGTCTGTTGGACGAATGTTTCGGCGAAGGATCACGCAATTGCTTAGCGATCATATTACCCGGAGCGAGATCACCACGATACAAGCATTACTATTAGTCTCATCATCTTTGTTCAGTTGGTGCGACGAGAAGAGCCTGGCTTGGCTCTATTCTGGTATGGCTATCAATATGATAACGGACTTGGGCATCCAGATGGATAATAGAATCTATCGAAAGGGTCACGGTCTAATCCCTGAGGAAACTGAAGTTCGAAGAAGAGTCTTTTGGGGTGCCTACGGTAAAACCCCCAGCGTTTGGATGGCAGAGTAAATGCTGATAAATATAGTTCTTGATAAGTGTCAGTCGCTCTACCAAGGAAGACCGATCCGGCTGCGAGAGGCAGATTCGGCAATCCCTTTGAGCTTCCTAGATGAATACGAGGAGTATGACCTATTCGAACCCGCATCTTACGGAACTTCCATAGCATCGTCCCCTGCTCCAGCACAATTGGTTTCGATTTTGAAACGATACTGTTCCTTGTCTAGTATCATGTCCCGCATCCTGGACACGTTATATACGGAGCGCAGTACTTCCCGAGACCCAGTCGTGCTCTTCGATTGCTCAACATCTCTAAATTACAAATTACAGTCATGGTATGAGGAGCTTACTTCAGGCGTCACTGCTGGACTGACGGGTTCCTCCACGGCGACCGCGTCCCCGCATATTCTTGCTTTGACGTAAGTGTTAGAGCATCCCACTGCTACTCGCATATATGATCCCCGCTAACAGTGTGTAGTGCGTTATATCATACCTTAAAGATCCTGCTCCATCGTCCATTTGTATCCGACGGACATCTGCGAAGTGTATCACCATCAGTTGCAGGCATAGCCTTCCAGGCCTGTGCGACTGCCGCTAGTGCGATACATGACACACTCGGTATTTATCGGAAGTCATTTTCGATGCAGCTTGCGCCCTACAGTATATCCTATGCTACATACGTAAGCGCCACCATTCACGCTCGCATAGCTGCCCACAGCCCTGCAGGTTCTCGTGCCCACGAATATCTCCAGAATTGCCTTTCGATTTTGACAGAACATCAACGGTTATATTTGGGACCGAAGCGTGCCTTGGGGGTTATATTGAACTTAATCAAAGTAATGAACATCGATATTGGCGATTCGACTGTCACAGCCTCCAGTCCAGGTGAAGTTATTGCACAGGCGACCTACCAAGGGGATAGTGTGCGAGACCCAGGGCATCTTGCTAGCCACCACGCAGGACTCTTTCACACCCAAACCCTACCATCCGACTTGGACCATGACTTACAATATGATTTGCCGACTTATGACATTGATGCGATCATCCAAAGTTTTGAGGTCTCCCAGCCGATTAACCTGCAACGTTTTGAGAGCGAGCCGGCGCAAAACGATCATTCTCGGCAAACTCCGACCACGGATTATCTAGATTTCTCACTGCCATTGGATCCGCTGTTTGGCCTGGACAATACCGATGTGGTGGTCTAACCATCTAGAAAGAGCAGAAACTAAAAGAAAAACAAATTCGCTGTCGGCCCGCCAGCTCTTACGATTGTACATCCATAGTAGGATGGGGATCTTCCGCGGTTTATTATCAGCGCCGCTTGGTGTTGTGTAATTAGCTTCAAGTTAGAAATGTACAGTTACACCGACCTGGCTTTCACACGGCGGAATATGTTTTTTCTACATTTACAGTTCTCTGGATACGCTCGCTAATGTAAAATCTGCAAGTTTACCCAATCGCGACCGTACCTGCTCCCCGGCATGGAAATTGAGAGCCTCGGCATGCCGGTCGTGCTTTCCCGACGCAGCCGGTTTGTTTATCTAGTTGACGCCGGCGAAGAGCAAGCAACAACAAGATTATAATTAGGGAGCTGCTTTAGTCCATGTTTGGCTCACGAACTTATTGCGTCTAATTTAACGTAATTCATTCGCGCCGGCTAAATCAACCTCCCCTAGACCCTTTTATCACGTCGAAAATCACAACACATAATTCTGAGCTACGCGTTGCCGTGTTTCACTACAACGTTGCATATGCATGATATTGAGTCCCCTCAACATATACGGCGAGAATCACTGGATGTAAAATGGTCCTTCCATTTTTTCTTGAATCCTCAACATAGGCTACTGCGCATCAGGATAATCGCCCCACATGTTAATCTCTCGGTCAAGGTGGGCCTGGGGTAGATCGAGCACCCACCACAAAGTACTAGTACGACCCAAGACGGATTAAGAGATAAAATGAGTTAATATTGAAGCAATTGTGTTCCCAATATGGAACCTATGGAATCGCTAGAGGTGTAAATACACGCTTCTGCAAACAAATATGCTGCTCCACCTATTAGCAATACTAATATATATATTACGTGTATGGAGCTACTAGTGACCAAAACTTGAAGCAGCATCAATGACGGAAATTATGAGAGTTAATTCCTTTTGAGATAAATATTGATCTACAAACGGCAGGACAATGAGGGCTTTTTGGTAGACAAAGTCATACAAAAAACCCCGAGAACTCCCAAACGGGTTTCGCGAAATAAAGGATCTAGGAGATAGAGAATTGCTCGTCAAGATGCTAAACCATCATAATCATGGAAATGTGACTACCACTCTAAAATTGGCAATAGGCAGAGGTAATGGTTCCAAGATTGTGAGCAATTCCACAGTAGATAAAAGTCATTATTCGTATACAGTCGTAACCCTTCACCCGCCAAATATTTACGCCTTCCTGCTCTACCCAGGACCGAAATATTATCTACTCTATTATAAACCGACTAAATAACGCCAAGTCCCATACGAGAAGAAGACAGAGAAAAAGGAGCCGGGATCATGTCTTGACTGTATCGCCGATCGAAGGTCCCAAATAATACTATGCAAAATCGTTCAAGCCCTGCATGTTCTTGTAGCGAAGTTAAAGAGCTTGGTCGTACGCAGAACAAGATTGGAACCATCAAAGATGGCTTCGATTATGCGCGCATGTTGCGGTCCGACAATGGAGAAAAGAAGAACCTGCAAGAATAGCCAGATTGATTAGTTTCCAGACAATGTGTGCGGAGGGAAATGAACGCTTACCGGCGCTACCATATGGTTGAGAAAACGTCGTTTTCTGAGTTGTGTAAACATCAAGCGCAAGATTAACAGCAGTTCCCCTGGCAGTATTGTCTGATCAGTTGCCTTCACGTTGTTGTATGCGATTGCCTTCCCGTGAGGGTAATCTGGGCCGCTGCGATCGGTCATATATAGCAATCCAAATCCGGTTTCGTCGTACTGAAAGAGACTCTTGTCGGTGGTATAATTGCCAACACTGTGCGCTCAAATTAGCAACAAAGGGTCCCCCACACCGAATGCCAGACGGTGGTTTACCATTTCGAATTCCATGGACCCGGCATTCGGCCACAGTCGTCAAATATCCAAGCGGTCAAGTAGTCGCAAAGGCCATTGCGCAATTTTCGGGGCGTAGGAAAGGTTCGCGCTCTTTGTACGATAGATCATGCTCACGGGGAAAAGTCGGGTACTCCCTTTCGAGCAACTCGTCGTCTGGTTCAGCAAGTGACAGAGACCGGGCGAAGAAACAGGGTCGTGAGTCAGAATTTCCAGTAAGGGTCATCGGATGGACAGCAATATTGAAGTTGTTCAGTTCGGAGAGATCGATTTCTTGAACTTGAAGTTCTTCAATGGTGCGCTCTAACCGCAGCAATGCTTTACGCCGTTCAAGGCGCTTTGGAGGTTCAGTCTCCATGTCTGTTGCTGCTGTGTTGAAGTCAAAGGTAGGTTGATGACGGGAGTAAAGGAAGGAAGGCCGATATTTTGATTTTGTTGATCCGTTGCTCGGCGACGGCCAATTAGAAAGCCGGCAAGGCGATTCGCGTGACCTGCAGAGACATACTTCTCAGCATGATGATAAATGTGCTCAGTCCGGGCAGAGTCTCGCACAGGGGAGCCTGCTTTGCGGCGGGATACACTGAAGTTCATCGATTCTGCGTTGTTAACTACATTATTGATACTTGTTTTAATTCCTCTTGTTTGATTTGGTTTTAGCCTCTGGAATATCATGCAGGATGACGAATGTTGCATCCACTGACAAGGATATACTGTCGAGAAGCCTGATATGTATCAAGTGAGAGAAATGATAACGTGCAAACAAATAGGTATATTGTATCAGGCTCCTCCACCGCCCGAAAGCCTCTATGTAGCAACTCTCTTGATGTGGTGACAGAGCGATTGAAGAAGCCAGGCTGGGTGTGTCTGGTCAAGGTCTTGGGTACTGTTCTGATGTTAGCAGTGCGACACCCAACTTGTGTCATTCTTCGAGTTTCTTGGTATACCGAGTAAGGCGTGGTTAATAGTAGTTTATAGTAGTTATTTATGCAATCATGGGTTATAGATGAACATCATTAGAAATAGGACAGCCCATCTTTTCAAATTTGAGGTGCTTATTAATGCTAGTAATGATCTTCAATAGGAGTAACGCAGGTTTTGAAAGGTTGCCAATGGTTGATGGACCCTTCCACATTCCAGAGGCTAACCAAAGGCGGTTAGCGGAGTAAGCAACTTGCATTAGTGTGTCAGGTCGTTGAATGGTTCTCCAATGCTATGCAGAATTGAACGCGATAGAGTTCTTGGCTGGACCCTCAAAAAGATGCCGCCTCCACCCACTTACAACTATTAGTAGGGGACATCAGTTGGGCTGGTCAGCAACTTGCATTAATCACTTGTTCCCCTTCACCAATCCACATTTTTGTGCATAGATCAGCAGATTTGCCTTCACAATGAATAACCTGACAGAATCCGAAGGAGCTACAAGGTCCTCGATTATCCGACTGGAGCATATGCCCCAACAGGCCTGGGTGCGCACCGCTGGAGACGATTGGACGGGGATTATAGATCGCAAGGAACGGCGGCGGCTGCAGAATCGACATAGCCAGAGAGCATACCGTAAGCGATCTAACTCCCTAGGAGCACAGGGAAAGAGGCATGACTTAATGAGAAGACTAGGTTTAAGAAACAAGGGGAAAGTGGTTGAAACACAAGAAGACACACCTTCTACGTCTTCCTCTACGGCCACAACAGAGATTGTATTACGCAGCCCAGCCGAGGAATCTCAAGTGGAAGCTGGAGAAGAGCTCAAATGCGTCCATGCCCCACCATATGCACTCCAGTTCCGCCAATGGTTCGAAGCTACAGCCCGGGACAGCTATCTCCGTGGTTCGCCCCGAACAGAGCACTTGATCACCCTCAGCCGTCTGAACGTTCATCGAGCCATCACTCAGAATATATGTGCGATAGGGATGACCAATGACTGGACCAAAAGCGATGATTCTATCTCCATCTTCAATCTTGTGCTACCTGGGTTCTTGGAAGATAATATTCCTCCGAGCTTACGCCCAACACCGATTCAGCGGAGTGTGCCGCACCATCCCTGGCTGGACTTCTTTCCCTTCCCGCAAATGCGAGATAACCTTATTGCTGCTGGGGATATGTTAGATGATGATGATCTTTGTCATGATTTGATGGCTTTCTGGGACACTAGGAATACTGGCGCCACATTACTCGTGTGGGGAGAACCGTCGGACCCGAGGAACTGGGAAGTGACTGAGGAATTTGCGAGGAAGTGGGGCTGGCTGCTTCGGGGGTGTTCTGAGCTGTTGATTTCTAGCAATCTCTGGAGAATGAAGAGAGGGGAGAAACCTCTTCCTTGGAGGCATGTCCTTCAGCTACAATCGAACGCAAGCCAAGGCTATATGTGATACGCGTTTCAAGAAAATAATGAAGTTCACATAATTCTGACATTGATTCGTAATCTAAATACTGAGACCCATTCATTTTTTATCCAGAAATTACATCATTCATGCATACCGATAATTTGGTGCTGGTATAGACCTGCTAGGGCTGGCAGGAGCATATGGAGGAGGTACACGAGGAACTTGCCCTGTGACTGGCGTTGCTGGTGAAATGGCCTTCTTGGGAGCCTTCTTCCCACGGCAGCAGCAGCAAATGATTATACCCAAAAGAACCGCAAGGACCAAGGCCCCACCAATTCCAGCAGACAGTCCAATGATCAGAGAGCGATGACGGTCCACCCATGAGCCGTTATTCTCACTCTCAGACCGACATCTCCCATTTTGACAGAGGCCGTCTGAACATGGAGTACCATCCTGCACCTGCCGGTTCATGCCCATGCAAACCCCAGATCCGTACCAGTCAACTGAGCAACTGAGGGTGCACGAATCATTATTGCAGGAGGACACACCCGTGCTATTTGTGTTCAGGAGTTGTTGACATTGCATGTCTCGGTTCGTGCATTGTCCGCTGGCGCAAAATAAGCCGGATGAGTTGCCGCATGCTTGTCCATCTGGTGCATATCTGTCGGTAGGACAAGCGCTGGAGTTTCCGGTGCACGTTTCCTGAATGTCGCAACTGCCAGTACTCTCACGACACACGGTGCCGGACGATGCAAATTGGCAGTTTGTACAGCACGGCCCGGTGGAATCGTCGCAGACCGCATTATCGCGAAATCGACATGTTGATCCATCGCAACAACTGTTATCATCACAATTATCACCGCAGTCACAGTCCTCGCCGGCCTCGACAATTCCATTCCCGCACTCCCCAGCTGTAAGGGTGGGTATGTTGCTCGTATCGCTTAGAAGGCAGCTTGTTCGCATGTTTCGAGACCCTAGTAAGGAGCAGACGTTCCCGACTGTACATGGCGAAAATTCTGTTTGTGAGGACATCGAGTAAGGATTCATTATATATTGAGCGTCCGCGTCACATGTCGACGACGATAATGGGCAGCACTGGGTACTGGAAGAGCATGTGCTTGACTCACAATCGTGGACTGCACCAAATGTATGGCCTGACTCGTGACTATTGAAATCGTTAGTGACCATTGGAAACAGGGATCTAGCTCATACACTTACGCAAATACCTGCCATTGGTTGGAGGTTCGTGCTACTACGTTGGTGCTTGACTGAGAGCTGCATAGTTGGCCTATCCATGAAATGCCCACTTCTGAACCCGAAGGGCAGCCGGTCATGAGCGTCCAGTAGGCGTTTTCTGTATCGCCGAGTGAAGACCGCCAGGAAGAGAATTCTTGCAAGCGCCAGTTCATGTCTCCCTCAGAGCATCCAACGTTCCAGGGTGCAGAATCCGAAGCAGTACCGGGGCAATTTGCGTCACTGATCGTCAAGTTGTGCAGGGCAAGGGATATGTTGAAACTACTTTCAAATAGCTCCGATGCGGTATTGACCATGTTGATGAGGCTTCGACGAAGACTTTCTGTAGAGTCGAACGATGAAGTATAAGAACAGTCCGTTGCGATTCCGACTAATGCCACTCTCCTGCTGGTAGGACAGCCAGCGGAATTGCCGATACTATCGACTAGATCATCTGTAGTAAAGGTTGACTGGCGTCTTTCCAACGTAGGAGATGTATCTGCAAACAGCCCTTGTGAGACGTCCTCAGCCTCTACCACCCGAGGGGTCAGAAAATGGGGCATCGCCTGGTCAGCTGCGCAGCGGGGCTGCTCGGTTGAATCTTCTATATCACGGCGCAAATCTGTCCTTGAGGAGTGATATGCCACCATATAACCATCCTGAGCAGAAAAGCCAGTGTTTTCAACCGGGTCCCTTAATACCTTTACGTCATAGTATTGGGAAAAGGCACTAAATGTGCCTTCGAACAGAGGATCATCCCCATCACGAACGATGTATATCCGTGCCCAACCGACCTTCTCCCAATGCTGACCGGTGACTTGAATCCAGGCTCCACCTCTGAAAAATCTCTGGTCTTCTTCGATAGCTGTCTCAGTCCGTTTGACTACTCCTTCTGTGTCAAGATATTGGATTTGAGGGCGATGTGCGAGAAGGTAGGGGTTGCGCTCTAGTTTCAGCTTTAAATACTGATCCTGTCCTCTGATCCTGAACGTGATATCAAACTCGGGCTTGATCTGGTGGAATGGCGTATGTATGACGACCGATTCCAGCTGGGACGCCTTTTGTGATGGCGAAGAACGTATCGAGTGCCCTGTTCGTATTAGTATAATGGCTAGTAGAAGTGCTCCGCTTGGATTTTAATCACCTTGAACATGGGCGAGGAGAAATAATAGAGGCACAAACAACAGGAAGAATGAATATCTTCTCATGATTGAATATTACGAGACTTGAGGTATGTGACCAAAGACGATTGAGCTATACAGCTTACACATATAGCTATATATACCTACAGCGGTCTTCTATTCATAATGGATTTATAATCGGCATCCCACGAGACTGAGTCGGTAGCGATACCAAGCTTCTACCGAGCACCACAAAATCGCAAATCAACCGTTTCGAAAGCCCGCAACCGACCCACGTAATCCAGGCATCAGTATAAAACCCTATGGACATCTGCCATATACCGAGCGAAATGCATTATGCAAGCCAAGACAGACTCGTCACCCCCAAGACCCGCTGTGCTGACAGCACCACCCAAAACATTTCTCTTGTGCCCTAAAACGCAGAATCGTGGAGAGCACAGCCTCGCCTCCGACTTGGCACCACATCCTGGAGTGGCTACGGATCCCTCGGAGCGGGGAGAAAGTGCCAAGAGAGTGGGAGTGCTTTCCGAATGGTCCGTCGGTATTGGCTGATCTCATCGATATTGGTGTTGCCTAACGATAGACTGAGGGTGCTGGTGGCTATGCTGGACTTATCATGTCTGTAGCTTAAGGTTAATTTTATGATAAGTTACCTTCAAGATTTGTGGCAGGTTCTTTGGCTCCACATGGGCACCGATAGAACCTTCGACGATAGTGTAGAGAACAGTTGTGCCGTATTAGTTCCAATTCCCGTTCTACCCCCGGCGAGTGGTCACATTTAATTCTATTCAGTGACATTTAAGTAAAACCTTGAGAATTAAATGCTCAGACTGCGCTGGGCATCATAAGACACTAGTAACCGTGTTAAGAACGAAACCTTAGGGCCTAAATTGCATACCCGGCGTGGAATATAGTATGGAACGTACCCAGAACCACAAAGCCGCAAGATATCGGTTCTGGCTATAGCGCATAGCTTTTGAATACCGTAGATCTGCCGAGAGTTGGATGACTTGATGATCGCGGATTTTCCATTATCTCCGAGTGACACGACTGGGTCGCTTAGGGTTTTTAGCTCCCGGCACTAATGCAACCTGATTACATCTTGGCGTGGCTGTGTTGCAGACTTTGGGTGGCTAGCCCTTGTTTGGCTTCATTCTTCATAGATCATGGCTGTGGTAAATGGTTCACTTAAGTGGATCGGTCACTGGGTATTTTTAGACTTACCTAGGGCGTTGAACGTCTGGCTTCGGTGAATATCTAAGGTATCGAAAACCGGATGTAGCACTACCTTCTCCTCAGAATACCCCAAAGAAGGAACATCAGCCTCCTGTTTCTTCTGTCTCAAGACTTTTTTTCTTTCTCAACCCTCACTGTTTCCTTTTATCTTTTACTATCTTTGTGCGTATCTTCATCTCCGGAGTACATACTGGACTGTGATGTATTTACCGCGGAAACATGAAATCTTTACTAAAATGGAGCGTTTTTCATGTATGCAGGATGAGTACCATCCCAAGCTCAAGCCCAATTCCATAACTGTGATATTCACACAAACAATCCCAGCGAAGCCGGCGCCGACTTCATTTGATCCTCTTGAATCTCCTGGATAAACGCACTGCTCGCATAATCCTCCAAGTCCAAGTCCATATAGCCCTGAGCAGCCCACTTCCTCCCCGAGACGAAAATAGAGTGTCCATTGATACCCGTATCGCTAAGAATCCGCAACAGACACTGCCCTGCATCTTCAACCGTGGCAAACACTACCCCCAAACTAGAAACATGGGCAAACGCTTCCTCCGAGAGAATGTTTGTTTTCACATACCTACGCATATGTCAATGACCGAGTCACACAAGATATCCAATAGGACTACTTACCATGGGGAGATAATATTAACCCGACTCCCGTAATAGAACGCCGTCCTTCGGAGAGCATGCATAATACCCCGCATAGCCCATTTACTGGCACAGTACTGAGGCGCGCGAGGGCAGTCGAGGAAGGCTGCACCAGATCCAATGAGAACTAAACATGTATCCTCTTGCTCTGGTGAGGGGGTCTGTCCGTTTTGTGTGATGAAGTAGTGCGATGCTAGCTTGGCCGTGTATAATGTGCCTTGGATGTTAACGTCGATGGTGCTGAGATCCGGTTTTTGTGGTTCCTGGTCGTCGCCGGAGTATAGGAAGACTTCGTCTGGTCGGTGGATTCCCGCGTTGGCGACGACGTAGTGGACTTTGCCTGTTGGCGAGAAGGAGGTGGCTTCGCGGAAGAGATGTGCTTGGTCTTCCCAGATGGTGGTGTTGCATTGGATGAATTTCGTGCTTGGGGATGGTTAACGGGTCAATATTGTACCACGGTAGGGTTGTTAGGGTTGGTACTGACCCGTTCAGATCCGCTTCTAATTTCTTCCCTTTTTCTTCGTTCAGATCTGCGATACATACATTGACCCTAGGTATTGTGTTAGGCGCCTGTTGTATGTAGGTTCTGAGTGACCTACCCTGCAGCAACGAGGGCGCGAACATAGCCTTCGCCGAGTCCATTGGCACCTGGTTTAAATCAATGGTACTGTCCCGTATCGCACAATCCGACAATGAGATCCTACCTCCGGTCACAATTGCCGTCTTTCCTTTTATATTCTTAGTATCGAAAGGCAAGGAACAGTCGATGGGTCCGTTATGCGTATATCCCTGGGCTGGTTGAGACATGGTTGGTGCTACGAGATGGGATGAAGTGGTAAGAAATCATTGATTCTATTTCCAGGTCCCAAGGAATCTCTTTCAATTCTTATAACTGACAGACTCCCGCATTCTTTACTAAAACTCCAGTTTTGTAGTAGCCAGAATGATCTCATACTAGACACTGAAATGGCGCTAATGCAAGTTGCTTATCCGAACCATTCATTATATTTGCTAATTCCCCACCAAGATCTTCGTATGTTCTCCACTCTACAATCTACCGTACAGAGTACATCCATTGCAGAGCAACAAAAGAAGAATTCTAATTATATATACCATGTCAATAAAACACCACCTATTCTGAGAAGATCACCATCTACTGCGTTTTCTTCTTCCCAACATTGCCCACCTTACGTAACCTGAACAAACTAACCACCAGACTTGCTACATTCATCCCGAACAATGTACAGAACGCCGCACGGTATCCCACCATCAATGCCTCAGGACTGCCCTTATCCTCGAATTGTGACTGTTGGTCAGTGGCCTGATTAGAGATCAACGCGATAATCGCCAGACCGAAACTCTTCCCGATATAGGAAACTGTATTGAACACACACGCTGCCAGTCCTTGCGTTTCGGCTGGAACCAGATGAATCGACGGACCTTCCAGCAGGTGATTCCCTCACTCAACATCCAAGTTGGCTCCGTTCTTTGGCAGAAGAAAATGGAAACACATAATCCCCCGTACGGCAATCTATGTCAACGCATGGCTCAACAAAAGACCTACTATATAGCGTCAATCTCGATTCCCACCAGTCTTCCGCCAGGCAAGTCCTTCACACCGACCTTCCACTCCTGCTATATATCTCGAATATACATCTTGAAGCTGAAAGTCTCTTATTTTATCTTAAGCCGTCTGAGGGGAACAAGCTCGATAAAACTGCCCATCCAAATTACCGCAGGGAGACAAGCCTGAGCACGGCACGGATGATCGCATATCTTTGTGGCTCCTTTGTATTCAATTCTTCACTCTTAGTTCAGTAACCCTCTTCTTTCATTCTTATACCCTTGGTTTTCTCCACTAGTATAGCTTCCTGGTCCCTCTCAAACGCCTCAAACAAGCTCTTGAAATTCCCAGCTGCAAAACCATCGAAATTACGCCGCTGAATAATCTCCAGGAATAATGTTGGGCGCTCGACAACATGCTTCTTAATGATCTGTAGAAGCTAGCCGCCCTCGTCGAAGTCAATCAGAATATTATGCTTCCGGAGCTGTTCGAGGCTTTCCAAGATATCAATTTTAGAGGCATCCAATCTGCTTCGCAATGAAGTATAGTATTTGTCGGGTACTGCTAGAAATTCTACATCTAGTTTCGCAAGACTTTAAACCGTTTGCACAATGTCTTTCGTTAACACATTCATGATCGCGCGGAGCCGACTGATGCTGGGCGCGCCGACGGCATCCAAGCCCGAACCCTGGATGTGCTTGAGGAGGTGGGGTTGAAAGACATGATCATATCCCATAGCCCGGCACTGGTCAGCGAGGTTGCATTTTGGAACGCATCCAAGGACGCCCATGGCATCTATCGCACGGGGAAGTCTACAGGATATCCTTCTTTATCTGCACGCGTCATCCGTTTACGACGATTCTTCATCAAGACTAAATTGAGCAGATATTCCTTGACGATCTAGGAGAGCGGAATCTAGAGGTTTAACTACCGTGGACAATCGAGTCTGTCCCTATAGACGGGTTTGATGCCGAGTATCCGGTGGTGACTGACTTTGCCACTCTGATCTGCTGCATGATGTGACCCCAACCCATGTGGAGATAGGGGATCCTGTAGCGGATACGAATACTGAGCTTGGCATGTTTTACCTGGATTTGGTATACAGCATGCATTCCCCGCTATTTAGAGGAGAGAATAATGATGCTCTTTCCCTATATAAAGGCTAGCTGTAGTAAGCGATGAAGGCTTCAAATCGCCGCCATTGATTCATTCTGCCAGGAAATCACCATGTCAACCACAAGCCAACCTCCCACGCCGAGCATCATCACCGCGCCATGCAGCCTTCAGACATGTCCCCTTGAGTGGGCCCTTATTCGATACATTCCCAGTTTACCAGGAAATGCTTTCTACCTTGCTCTATTTATCCCAATGTTTCTAGCTCAGGTATTTTGCGGAATTCGTTATCGTACCTGGAGTTACCTAGCCACCATGTCCGGTGGAATACTCCTCGAGATAATCGGCTACGGAGGACGACTGATGCTACACTCTAATCCATTCAATTTTTCCGCCTTCTTGCAGTAAACCAAACTACTCAAATATAAATACCCGTCATTGACTAAATCTGACAGATACCTCATCTGTCTCACCATCGGACCAGCTTTCATAACGGCCGCCATTTACATATGTTTCGCACGAGTGATCGCCGTCTACGGTGCCAGCATGTCCAGGATAAGACCTAAGACTTACGCCCGAATTTTCATCACCTGTGACCTGATGTGCCTCGTCCTGCAGGCCGCTGGTGGCGCCATCACAGCCACAGCTGGCGACGAACAAGACGGACTGCGCCAGACAGGCATCAACATCATGATTGCCGGCTTAGCAAGCCAGGTAGTAGCGCTAGGATCGTTTATGATCCTGTGCGGCGACTATGTATGCAGACTGAAGCGCCATGTCTGGGTGGTTCCTCAACCGGTCGATGGGGATTGGAAATGGAAAGGCTTTCTTATAGGTGGGATTCCCCGAAATAGCTCTAGTATGCTGCTCATAAAACGCTAATGAATCTATTAGGTTTGGCCATAGCAACGCTTACAATATTCATACGGTCAATCTTTCGCGTTGCGGAGCTAAATGGTGGGTTTAGTAGCGACCTAGCGAACGACGAAGTGGCATTCATGATTCTCGAAGGGGCTATGATAATTATTGCGTGTGCGTGCATGGGTGCGTTTCATCCGGGATACTCTCTTGTTGGGGACTGGAAGGAGCTCGTCTCGCCTTCGGCTAAATCAAGAGAGAGCGACGACCTGGTGTTGACTGCCATATCAGACTCGGGCAACCATTAGTACAGCCCCTTGGTGGGTCCTTGTCAAGGTGGATTTGAAGTTCGCCCTTGATAAGGCATGTTTCAGTTTGGAGGACAGGTTATGGTGCTTTTATGACGAGCTTACTCGGAGCAATTGAATTGGTGACTCGGTGGCAGGGGAATGTCTTGGCTTTTGCAATGAGAAGATGAGTGTCTTCGTATATAAACTAATTTTAGCTGTACTGCACCCTAACGGTGCATTTCTGGTACCCTAGCCTCGCGCTAAAACCAGCCTAATTGAATCATAGATTGCCAAGTCCTCCATCCATTATAACGATTGGCTACATCGTATTCAGCTTCCAGAATGGGTAAAGTCCATGGTGATGCTGGATGCCAAGAATTTGTTGCCGAAGGGCGTGTCCTTCAAGGAAGGAAACGAGTCCGCAAGCCAGCTTTGATAACTGTTAAGGTTCCTTTCTCATATATTCATATAGCTAGTTACGATTCAGGAGATTAGCGAGATGCAAAATCCGCTAATCACACGGCAATAACTGGCGATAACCGACAAACTATTCCCTTTCTATTAGCCAGAGTCAAAGAAATGGCACGAAAATCACACACCAAATCCCGGACTGGTTGCCGCACCTGCAAGTACGGACCTCCCCCTTGCTCAAGCCCTCAGATATAGATGCTGACATAATTGAAGGGCTCGCCGAATCCGATGTGACGAGTCCTGGCCAGCCTGTAAGCGGTGCACCTCCACAGGGCGTCGCTGCGACGGGCCTTCGAAAGCCGCGACGAGTGTAACGGTCTCATTTGCCCATGTGGTGACAATTGGGACAATGAAAAAGCTACCAGCAAGTATAGTGTACGAAAATGATCAAGAAGCTCGATATGTGGCATACTTTCTGGAACGCATTGCACTGGGCTCTGCAGGCCAATCCAATATACCTTCTTGGCGGGCTTTAATGATCCAAGGAGTACTCGGGGATGCTGCTGTGCGGGAATGTGCCATTGCAATGAGTGTGCTTATGCTGGAGGCAAATGCTAAGCAACAATCCACAAGTTGTCTCCTCGCTTCTTCCTGTGGAAATGCCAGATATAAGCTCGCGTTGAAGAAATACGGGAAAGCCTTGTCTTCTGTGCGAGCGCTGCTGTCGCATAGTGATAGGAAATCGGTTGAAACTGCTTTGCTATGCGGAATCATCTGTATCTGGTTCGAGGTTCTAATTAAAGATCATCTAAGCGCTTTAAGCCACCTTGACCAGTGCCTTAATATTGTTCAGATGTCACCAGTCCTCGGTAGAGGTATGTTGGTACCATTAACCTCGAACGTCGGTCGTGCTAATCAGTGTACTGCCTGGTCAGGAGAAATTGACGGTGACATCAAAGAGGCCTACGTAAAACTTGACATACAAGCGGCAATACATGTCGGCGCACGCTCGCCTGTTCTTCTCGTCGAGGAGACAAAGCCAATCCCATACATATTCAACACATTCGGAGAAGCTGAGCATAAGTTTAATGCGGAGTATGGCACTGTCATGTTTCTCTCACGCAGGGCGGCTGCACCGTATCGCTACAAACAGCCGGATAGTATTCCACTCGAGCTACTCGCGGAAGCGCAATTATTGCTAGAGCGTCTAGAGCAGTGGAACTCAACGTTCCACTACTCCTATTCCTGCCAAAAGGCACAAGGAGATCCTCAGATGACTCCACAGGTGTGTCTACTGTTGATCCAGTATCACATGGCCGTCATAACCGCCTCAACATGCTTCTACGCTGAGGAAATGATTTATGATCGGTTCTTGTCCAATTTCAATCATATGATACAGCTCGCGAAAAAGCTAGTCTCGTGGTGGCACAGTCGACCTGCAGGGAGCACGCTAGGGGTCCCCGTGAACATGGGTGTTGTTCAACCTCTATACATGATTGCCACCAAGTGTCGGGTCACGTCGCTTCGTCAGAACGCGATTGACATGTTGGCTTCAATGCCAGATGACAAGGGAGTTTGGGAAGGTCCGGTTGTCGCTTCGGTAGCACGGAGAGCAAAGGATATCGAAGAGCTGGGCTTGAACGTTAAGATCGATGGTGTGCCTGAATTCCGCAGGATACACGCGATTGGCTTTGACGTCGCTCAGGAAGCTCGCCGGGTCGATGTGGAATTCCGTACACGCCCAAATGGGATGGACGGTGAATGGGACTCATGGAAAGAATGTCTATCTTATTGAGTGTTGTCGGGAGTGTGCTGTTCACACAATGTGGTGCTTCTACAAGATTACAACTACAAGTACAGATGCGTCTGGCACAGAGTTCTCGTCCCTTTGTTTGATTGCCCTCCATCCTTGTATTTATATACTCCATTGTCGGCCTCCAGATAGCTTCCCAGATACAAGTTGGTTTCATGATATTCCACAGACCAGTCAGGTGACCTTTGCTTCCTAAGGCCGCGGGCCCGAAATAGAGTGTGCCGGGGGCCCCGAAAACCCGGCTACCTTATCTATTTAGGCCTAGACCGGGGAACCCAAGGGTCGGGTCAACCTAAACCCATCCAGGTTTGGCGTGGGTTCGGGTTGGCCCTTTGAAAGCCCGCCCCGAAACACACTCTAGCCCCAAACAAACACTTCATTTTGCTCATTACAGCCTCAACCCCGAGAGAAATCATGGACTGCTGCACACTACCTCTAGAGGTCTTTGAGACAGTTCTCACGTATCTTGATCTTGAGTCGGTTAAGGCCCTTCGACTAACAAGCCAAAGCCTTGCTCAAAGGTGCCTCGGACCGCGGTTTTTGGGCACCATTCAACAACCCATTTTCGACGTATCATCACACAATCTTCGTTCTCTTCGTGCCTTGTCTTGCAATCCTACCCTCAGCAAGAGGATCCATGCTCTCACCTTCCTGGCAACTAACTTGGAATCTTCAGAGTTAGAGAGGAACGTGAGAACTGGAAGATATATTAAACGGCGATCTAATGGGCCTTTTTGTACGGCAATTGGGGTCGAATATACTCCCGAGGAACTTTCAAGCGCCATTTCAGATCTGAATTGGTTAAAAGACCAGCAAGAAGCAAGGGCCAATGAGTTGTCGGACGAGATGGTTGAACTTCTTCAAATTGCGCTCAAAGGGTTTAGCGAATTGGATTCCATCTACTTTGACGGTGCGTTTATCATCGGACGTACCCAGAGAGAGTCAACTCAGAAGGGGAAGTGGCATCCGCTCTGGATGCGAGCCTCGCACATATTTTCTTTGGTTGTGAAAGCCATTGTGCAGAGTGGGGCTTTGGTGAAGAAACTCGAGGTATATCGCAGCACTCCCAGGTGCTGCATTCCCTCTTCTCACATCACCACTTACATGTCAGATTTAAACCAGGGAAAACTGGAGATGCTAAGCACGAACCTACAAACACTCAAGTTGAGTATGTCTGCGGAGATAGATAATACTCTTGACATCACTGCAATGGATAAAGACCCACTTGGTGAATTCGAAAAAGGATGCGAGGAATTATTTGACTCGCCAGAGGGGGTGAGAGGACTTTTAACCAGTGAGGATCCTCGTGCGGTGCTGGCTGATGGGACGCCAGGAATCACATCCCTACTCAAGTCTGCGTCAGCTCTTCGAGAGCTAGATTTATCTTTCCGTCATACCCTGATAGGGGGAAAGTTACACAGTTATGACCGGATTATTGACAGCATCGCCCATGAAGTAGAATTTCCAAGACTAGAAAAATGTGCGCTTTCTGGATTCCTGGCAAAAGGGGAGTCCATTCTGCTATTTCTTCAGAAGCATCCTGACCTGACCTCTTTCACGCTGCATGAGTGTACTTTGACCACTGGTTCATGGACACCTATCTTTTCTCATCTGGACCAATCGATGTCAAGGCTAGAGAACCTGAGCCTCTCAAACCTTTCTGGAAAACACATGCAGAATATGAACTATGCACCAAGGACTGCTCACCAACATCCAAATGAGACAGCACAAGAGGAACAGGGCGGGCAGGAAGTTGATGGGCTGGTGAATCTGCAGCCAATCTGGGACACCGATCGGCCACCGCGCTGGTCATGCTTCTCAGCGGCTGGAGGGACATACGTGCACACCAGGAGCTTTACCCGCCAAGAATTAGAAAAGGGTCTTGTCTTTCGGCCACTAAGAAGGGGTATAGGACGAGCTAAAGGCTCTATGGAGTTAATGCGGTGGAGAAAGTCTCGGAGTGCGCTTTATGGACCTTCATAGCGCTACGTCCTTTTATCATCAAACGTATTGGAGACCGGCTATGGGAGTCCCTGGCTGTGAAAAGGCTTACCCTGGATAGGAACTAGGTTATCAGGTCTCACCTACTGAAAAAGCTCAATCTTTAGATGAATCGGACAACGCTTGCAGTCCTATAATGTCAGGGTGGTGGATTATCCGCTATTCCAGCATTACATTATGGTAGGGAAACCCACCCCAAGGCAAGTAGACATTATAATAAACTGAACTTATCAGAATAGATATGGAGAGTTTTCCACGTCAGGCTTAGGTCCATAGCTTATATAATAAGTGTCATTGAAAACAAGGAAAGAGAATAAAACACGTAAGCTAGGGCCTTAAACCGCTCGGCACAGTTTAAGACGCACACCACTAAGCCTTGACTGGTTGACTAGTTTGTTCGTATTCTTGAGGTTTAAGTAGGCGAACATCGCTTCACGCTATTCTCTCGCGTGCCGCCAAGTGAAACGTCCACTATAATGCCTACCAGCACCTGTCTGACGGGTGGTATTATCACACAATATCTCTCTCTACCTACCCCAAGAAAATATGGAACAAACTATGAATGAAGAGATACCCAGCTACGTCTATTCGCACATCGAACCCGGTGAATGCCGCGTCCTCAAGATTGTCGAGGTACATCACCTGATTAAATTTAGTCTAGAGGCATTCTCCATTTATGAGGCCCCGGGGTATGAGGCCCTGTTGTACGCATGGTGTACCTCGTCGGAAATGGAAGGTAGTCTATGCAACGGTGCGCGTTTCCGTATCTCTCGGACTCTAGGTCAAGCACTGCGCGGCATCCACGCACATTCTGGTGGAGGATGGATATGGGTGGATGCCATCTGCATCAATCAAACCGACGCCGAGGAGAAGGCGCACCAGGTCGCGGGAATGGGAGAGCTCTATTCCTGCGCGGACCACGTTCTGATCTGGCCTGTGCGCTGTTGCCCGAACTTATCGAAAAGATCTGGTCGCTGAAGGACAGCGGAGGATGAGACCGCTAAGCACGGATGACATCGTAGCGCAGTGACTCCCGGGTCCTGACGATTCGCTCTGGTGCGCCGCATTGTTGTTTTACAGTCGTGCGTGGTTCCAGCAACTCTGGATTGTTCAAGAGGTGGTCCTGGCGCGCGCGTGTGTGTTTCTATGCGGTCTACAGCAGATTGGATGGCACATTTTGTTGAACTTTGCCACTACCACGTCCAAATCCTTCTTCGTGAGCAATATCGCCGGCTTGCACGTTAAGGCGATGGGTGAGGATCGAGTGAGCCGGTCGACAAACGGGATCAGACTTATCCGGAATTCACGCCGTTTGAAAGACAGTTTGGAGGACGATGAGAAGGAGATCACTGGGCTCCAAGCGACTATGGACATCATGCAGAGTCAGGGCGCATCCGTCAAGGTAGACTAAGTCTATGCGGTCCGCGATATGCTGTCCGACGCCCTGCGGGACCAGATGGCGGTGGATTACTCTGGCGATGTTAAGCAGAACTACGGCATGGTTCACGCCAGGCTTTTCCGGCAATGCTGGGAGAGGCTCAGTGATTAGCCATCATTACGTTCCCTCCAAATATAGGCCATGAAGATATCCCTTCTTGGTGTCCGCCTTGGGGCAGCGGGTGGAATTACAGTTATCTGCCCATCATAGGCTGCCAGGCTGGGACACCAGCTGCAATGTCCCTCTCATCATCCTCAAATAGGTTATGCCTTGAGCCTAGTGATGATGGTAAAGGAGCCCTGTGTATTGCTGGCATTTCTGCAGATACGGTTTGAGAGATTGTTCCCCTTAGCCCAGTCGTTGACGGGAGCATTAACGTCCTGCACGCACATCGGATTTTGAGAGCCACCACAGACTGTTCGGCTCCTATCCCCGACGGCGCTGACAACTACGAACGCCTCCTAGGTGTTCTAATCGGCCAGTGTGGCTGGCTTAAGTCACCCCAGTTCTCTGGTCGCCCGTACGGGGTGTTCTAGATGGCTTTGTGACATTCCTAGAGCACCTTGCTGCAAACCAAGAGCATGAAGGTGATGCCAATCCAGTGCCTGTCGACATCAACACGGCGGAATACTTTCTTGATCAGCATCGGCTCTGGCGGGGTTATCTAAATCTCATAATGATTCATTGACCGGGCCGAAGATTCGCACTTACCACAAATGGCCGTATGGCGATCGTGCCATGTCACACCAAGCGCGGAGATACGGTGTGTGTCTTCCTAGGAGGGAGGCTCCCCCGCGTTCTTTCTCGGCATGAGGACGGCGTGTATTGGAAGTATGTTGGGCCCAGTGTTGTCGACGGCATTATGGAAGGAGAGGTCTTTAGCACCAGGGAGCAATGGATGCACAACAAGGAAACATTCTGCTTAAAATATTATCCAAAGGTCACTCAGAAGCCCTATGGAGGTGAAATATCCTCGGTTTTCCTCCCATACTTTAGAGGCTTCAAGAGCATCATGCGCATAGTTATCCCGGTTTGAGAGAAGGGAATCTAGATAAGGCATGATTCCACGCTACCTATGCAAATACCTTGGTTTCAAGAGCCGCCCAAACACGCCAAATATGGCTTGTTTGGTTGCCATTAGTAAATGCAGCTCTTTTCTCTTTTTCTATTTTTTTTTTTTTTTTTCTATTTCTTTTCCGGATGTGCCTTCGTTAATGCTCCATCTCGTCATGATAACCAGCTGAGCTCAGCACGATATATATTTCGAGAAGCATTTGTTTACAGTTTCTACCAAAATCGGAGAAAGACTCGCAGCTGCCCTGGGCATAGACAAATACCGCCACATTGCTGTTTCTCTTTGTTTTTCCCAGAAATATTCACCTTCCAGAGAAGACATTACCCTTTTTCTCTAGTCATGCCCCAGCCTCATTCATTCGCTAAGTTGACATAGAATCTATTTTTATATACAAATCACGTGTAGTTGTGCATACGGTTAGTAAGCTAGTGCAACATTGTGCAACGCAATGCTAAGGCTCTCACCGTAGATGCCTTGCGTTTTGTTTATTTAAAGCCCCCGTACCCCCAGCACTTCGGTTGATCATTCTGGAACAGTGCCTTGACGATTTTCCTTACTATAATTCTGCTGTTTATAATTATTATTGGCCCTTTCCCTACCTATGTTCTGTTTCCCTCGCAAGCATGACTGATATCCATCAATCGGAGATCCAAATCTCCAGCCTCCCCACCAAATCAGTCGTAATCACTCCCCAGAGGGCAACGATCACCCGTGAGATCCACACGACGATTCATGTAAGATTTGTTTATCCCATACCCTGTTCTAATACATACTAAGCCATGTACCAGCCCGGCCAAAATGCAATCACAATCCTTGGCCTGGACCCCAATGTGGACCTGGACTCCGTCCAAATCGACGGCTCCGGTCCAGCCACAATAACAGATATGCAAACAGACGTCGTACCCCGGCGAGAGAAATTCAACGACGTTTATCCTGAGTTCACAATCGATGAAGAAAGTGACACTGATCAGAATATGACGACCGACGAAGAAGGTCTTGACATCGATGACTCAGAGCTCCAAGCTATTCTCAAAGAGGAGCAGACTTTAAACACATCTCTTGCCAAAGCGCAGGATGATAAATCGGCGTCGCTGTTTGTGTTGCAGTTTCTTGTCGGCTATGGGAAGACTATTGAGTCGGCTACTTCTGATCCAGCTAAGTTGAATGATTTTCTGCAGATGTATCTTCAGCAGAGGAAGACGGAGGGAGATCGGGCGAGGGATACGGAGGTTCAGATTGCTGATGGCGAGAAGGTTCTGGAGAGGGTTAAGAGGAAGAGGGAGAGGTTGGAGTCGGCTCATACTAAGGCTAAGGAGGCTGCGTTGAAGGAGGTTCGACGAGCTCGTGAGAAACGCGCGAGGGAACGACAGGAACGACGGGCTCAGCAGCAGCGGGATATTCAGGAGAAGAAAATGTTTTGGACGGATCTCGTCGGGCAGGTCAAGGTCTATCTTGATGGACATGTGTCGGCTACTCCGGGGTCTAGTCGACGGAGTTCGGTAACTGAGAATGCTACCTATGCTGGCCAGCCGATTGAAGTTACCATGAACCTGACATATATCGTTCCTGGTCCGAACTGGGTGCCTCGGTATAACTTGAAGATCAATACCCCGGCGTCTACCGCATCCTTGGTCTACAACGCAGACTTTCAGAATAAGAGTTCAGAGACGTGGAAAGATACTAAGATCACTCTTTCCACGTCCCATGCAGCCTTCTCTGGCCTTGACGAACCAATCCCCATTCTCCAGCCCTGGCATGTTACAACCTGCTCGATCTCGGATCCTAAATCAATTTCATGGCAGGATGCTCTGCGAAGTCCGGCTGAGATAAATCCCAACGTCATGGCGACCAACAAGGATCCGTACCAGGCAGCCATTGACGCCCAAAAACGCGCTCGCGCGCAGCTTATGGCCAGCGCACGAAATATGCAAGAACTCGGCGCAGCTCATAACGCGCAGCAGATGCAACAACAAGCTATTCCACAACAAGTCATGCAACAACAAGCTATGCAACAACAACAACAAGCTATGCAACAACAACAAGCTATGGCACAACAAGCCCCAGCAGCGATGCGTGGGGCACACCCGGCATCGTTCACACCACGGCAGGACTCTCGCCATTCATGGGTTCCCTCAGCCCGGAGAGCACTGGGATGGGGCACTAATACTGATAATGAGGAGAATGAGGAAGCGGATGACAGCGACAACGACACCCAAAGTATCGCATCACCTAGCCTAGAACGACAAGATTCGGTCCCACAAAACTACGGTCTCACCACAACATACGAGCTTTCCGGTCTCCGCACACTTGTTCCCTCCACCAGTCATCGGCGCCACCTTATTGCTCAGTCGACTCTGCAGTCATTGACACTCACGCATGTAATCGTTCCGAAGATCAGGGCCGCTGCTTTTCTTCGTGCCCGGGTTAAGAATACCTCGTCGGTTAATATCCTGCGCGGGAAGACAGGTATATCCGTTGATGGGACCTTCTTGGGGACATCTACACTGCCGAGTTGTGTACCGAATGATTTCTTCAATATTTCTCTCGGGGTTGACCCGACCGTTCTAGTGACATATGCCAAGCCGACGGTTCGGAAGCTCTCTACTGGATATATCAGTAAGGAAAAAGCTGCAGTGTTTCGTCGCAGCTGCTGGGTGAAGAATACGAAGAGTACGGCGGTTGACATGATTGTTTCGGATCAGATTCCGCTCAAGGATAATGAACAGATGCGGATCCAGGTACTAGAGCCAAAGGGCTTGGAGAAGGAAGGTAGTGAGGTAGACATGGCGCTCGAAAGGGATAGGGGTAAGGGGAAAGCAGTGATGATGAGGAACGGCGAGGTTAAGTGGTTCATTAGACTGGAGCCTGGCAAGGATGTGCGGATGGTGTTGGAATATCATGCTAAGGTGCCCGATGGAAATGCGGTGATTACGGCTACTTGAATTCCTTTGTTCTTACTAATTGATGGATGTTGCGAAATCGTCTATTGCTGTCGGATATTTGACTTAGTTGGATTTGGTTGATGTGTATGAACTTGTTTTACGTTTTAATAATGCTAATGACATATTTACCCCAAGTAAATCTGTAAATACAAAGCGCAGAACCTGCTAGTGATATACACATATTACATTATAACAAGCACTTTCAATCCCCTCCACCCAGGTTCATTGCTGCACTAATACAAGCCAGATGACTAAACGCCTGGGGAGTGTTACCTATCTGCTCGCCAGAGATGGCCACCTCTTCCGAGAACATGCCCAGGTGGTTCGCGAACGAAAGCATATTGTCGAAATGCGTGATCGCCAGCTTTCGCAGCTGTCGGTAAAATGGATCATCGACGTTGTAGGACATTGCTTTCGAGGCCTGGTTTTGTTAGCCACTTCTACGAGCTTCAAGGAATGGGATACTAACACGCATCATGGCTTCGACTAGCCAGAAGGTGACCATCACGAAAGCACCCTCGCGACCTCCGACGCCTGACATTCAACGGTTAGTTATGCTATGGGTAATATCTAGTGGATCTGAGGAACATACCATCGTCAACCTTAGTGTGATCGTATCTAGAGACCATGTTCGCCATTGATAGTCCTCCCTTGGCTTGGGGTAGCATGACCCTCTTCAGCGTGTTCAGGAACCTAGGATCATTAGGCGCAATAAAGAAGACAAGCGGCGCAATCAGAACGGCTGCATCCAGGATGTCTGGGCTTTCGTAGCTCATGCAGAAATAGTTGTCTTTGAAGTTGTATCCTTTCGTCATTATCTCATCGTACAGATCATCTCGGGCACGTAGCCATTCGATCCGATCCGGACATGGTAAATTCGAGCGCTTCTCTGCCAGTCGCAGGGCTCGATCCAATGCAACCCACAGCATCATCTTCGAATATACGAAGTTCTGCGGCTTCCCTCTTACCTCCCAGATTGATCTATCCGTTTCATGAAGTACATCCATCACGTGGCTGGTCATCCGTCTCACCGCAAGCCACTGGTCGTAGGAAATGGGACGACCATGCTTATGATAAAGGTAGACGCTATCCATGAGCTCTCCAAATATGTCTAGCTGGGTGTGACTGGCAGCTCCATTCCCGATTCGAACCGGCTTACTACCCATGTATCCCTCCAGGTGATCCAGCTCAGATTCGGGGATATCATGCTCTCCATGGATCGTCACCATGATTGGGAGAAACGGTCTGTTGGTCTGATGCTCGCCGTTCGCCGGTGGAAAAACACGGTCAAAGATGAAATTGATATATGATTCTGCCTCTTTCGGATACCCATTCTTGAGGAAAACATAAACGACAAACGCGGCATCACGCACCCAAGAGTACCGGTAATCCCAGTTCCGTGGTCCGCCAATGCTCTCCGGGAGGGAAAAGGTCGGGGATGCAACAATAGCACCAGTAGGCTTGTACGTTAGCAGTTTGAGTATCAACAGGCTTCTTTCTACTTGTTCGCGGTAGTGGCCTCGGAAGGTACACTGGTTGATCCACGCGGCCCAAAATTCGGCCGTATCGTGCTCTATCGTGTACAAGTAGGACTCTAGGACATTCGCGACCGGGAGAGCCTTTTCTCTGTCGTGTAACACAAACGTCGCGGACTGTCCTTCCAGCACTGTCATTTTCATAAACACACCCGGTCCTTTCATTCCCGGTCTGTCTTGGATCTCAAATGAGACCTTGGGGGTCTCACCCGAACCTTCACCAGATGGATCGGGGCTAGTAAGAATACTGAGCTGCAGGCTCTGCGTAGCACTCTCGAATAGATACTCATTTAGCCGATTGCCAGGATCGCCACGAGTTACCCACTGACCAGTATGCTCTTCAAGCGCATAATTGAACGCAGGAAAGACTTCGACAACCATGTCCATCTGTCCACGAACGCATTCAACCTTCCTAACCACTCCTGAGCGACATTCCGCCCCTTCAGCACCATCAGCAGCCGTATCACAGGAGCACCAGGCTGACGCGGAATCCCCCGGATGGGAGGGCTTTTTGCTTAAGACCGGGAAATAATCAGACAGGGTGATCACCCCATCCTCATGGATCCACCGCGTTTCTAAGACGTTTGTACCAGCTCTGTATCGTTGTTTGCTCATTGGTTTGATATCTCCTGCCGGGCGGATGGTGAAATGCCCACCCTTTTTATTGTCCAAAACGCGGCAGAAAACAGACGGAGAGTCGAACGCCGGCCAGCACATAAAGTCCAGACCACCATTCTTGCTCACAAGGGCACAGGTGTGCATATCCCCGATGATGCCATAATCTTCAATGCTGCAGTAGTTTGGGGATGTGGCGGCCATTTCCGCGGTAGGGGTGGATGCAAAAATATATAATTGGTGAGGTATGTGTATGGCTTGGACTATGTACCTGGTTTGAGAATAGCCACAATTGAATTTCTGTACACACGGTGCATAGAGATTTATGAAGGTACTTGTTTCAAGCTTTGTCTTTGTTCCTGTTGGAGGTTGTCCCTTATGACATCATTGGGACAGTCCCTACGTAGAGTCCCGTGACTCTGAAGTCATAGTCTGGCACGTGCTCTCATAGTGAGGTCAAGAGCAAAAGACGATATTTCTCATTCTTGTTGCGTTTTTGTTCTATTACTTTCGATTGGTCTCTTTCGTCATGATGGTGATCGAGTCACTGAATTTGTACACAGTCTGCAGAGCTACCACGATGGGATTCTCGGCCGCCAAGGCATAAGGGGACATAGGATGATAAGAACCTACGTGACGCGTAGATTCATATTTCATAAACATATACGTGAACTCAATTCTTGCTAGATATATAAACCGGGGAAAGCTACACTTCCAATCAGACCCTTACTCTTGAAGTTCTTCGACAACAATATCATCATCCAGCTTCTTGATCTTATCGATTGTCTCCGTGCTGATCGGGCTAGTAGGCGATGCAAGGTCAGCCAGCGCTCACGGAATCCTATAATAGCAAATTCTCAATCACTTACGGAGGGTAGCAGGCAGGGGGGAGCGCTCTATTGCAGATCCATTGCTCAGTACCAGTGGCTTCTGAAATGATCCTGGAGGGAAAAGTCAGGTCAGTGCAAAGGAGGTCATCTTTGAGATGTCACACTCACTTTCGTACTTCATCATGCTATCCCCAGGCCTCAATGGTCTTGTAGGTGTACTAGACTCTCTTTGAAAGGTTGGTGTTAATCATGGTTTCAGTTCAAGAGGTTGTATCGGGCATGAATTATGCCGAGCATATAACAATTGCACAGTGTTTCGTCCAATAAGCGTTCGTCTTTCGGCGTCTCGGCGCCGACAGGAGGGACCTTGAATAGTATCAAAAAATTCAAAACCATACGGCCTGTCGGTGCCGAAGTGCCATGGATATCACCTGAAATGAAAGATGCCGGATTTCTGAGTCCAATGGTGCATTCGCATAGCTATTAGTTGTCATAAAGTATTTAGATGAAGTTAACCCTTCACTCAACTTCAACTACCCGGTTTTTGCTGTGGAAGATCTGGCAACATACCAATATCAAAACTAACGCCTTGCGCCCCCTGCAACCGACGATTGCCTCGTTACCAGAATGCACAATATCGCCCACAATCCGCACCATGGTCCTCAGCCTGAGGTAGGCGTAAGGGCTGGAGATGAGTTCCTTACTACATCGCGGCATCCAACACACTCCGAAACACCACAGGTTGACTCTCGGCCAATACCGGAAGGAGGATATGGTTGGGTGTGTGTGGTATGCACATTTCTCATGAATGCTCACACATGGGGTATCAACAGCGTAAGGAACATTACGAAAATTTAAAATGAGAAGTCCAACTGATGCAGCTTTAGGCGTATGGAGTGTTTCTCTCTTACTATCTCTCCTCCGATGTCTTTCCCGGAACAACAGCACTCGAGTATGCGTTTGTCGGTGGTCTGAGTATTTCTTGCGCCACGCTTGTATCTCCTCTCGCTACGTACCTAGATAGGAGGGTCTCCACTCAATTGGTCCTCAACATTGGTACGGTTATCGAGGCCGTTTCGCTCATCACGACATCATTTGTGAGAAAGAATTGGCAGCTCTTTCTCTCACAGGGGGTTTGTTTCGGGATCGGAATGGGCTTTTGTTTCTGTGGGTCCGTGGGCATTGTCTCTCACTGGTTCACGAAACGACGCAGTCTAGTAAATGGGATTGCAGCAGCTGGCTCCGGGACAGGGGGCCTGATATATTCGCTTGCGGTGGGGCATATGATCCCGACGTTAGGGTTTCCATGGGCGATGCGCATCCTGGGTATTATATCTTTCGTCATCAATCTGGCTTGCGCAAACCTGCTTCGGGTGCCTTCCTCCACCCGGTCTAACATGCGACATACCCCAATCTTTAGTATGACGCTACTTCGACGACTAGACTATGTTATATTTCTACTCTGGGCGTTCTTGAGTGCGCTAGGATACATAGCCCTGTTATTCAGCTTGTCGAGCTACGCGATCGCGGTTGGCTTCACACATGACCAAGCTAGTCTCGCCAGCGCATTGCTCAATTTGGGGCAGGCAATAGGACGTCCCAGTGTTGGGTTGCTAAGTGATTACCTTGGACGTATCAATGTCGCTTCTAGTGCTTCCACTCTGGCAGGCATACTGTGTCTAGTTGTCTGGGTGTTTGCAGAGTCTCTCGGGGTACTCTACTTCTTCGCCATTGCCGTTGGGCTATTTGCAGGAACATTATTTGCGGCTGCCGCGCCACTCGCTGCAGAGGTCGTGGGTATTGAGGATCTTTCTGCTGCCCTCAGCATTCTGTGGTTTGTTATTTGCCCTCCAACGACGGTCGCCGAGGCAATTGCTGTACAACTTCGCGATAGTGAGGCCACCCCTAAACCCTACCTTCGAGTCCAACTGTTCACTGGAATCATGTACTTGGGAGCGGGAGGCTGCCTGGTCATGTTGAGGGTGCTACTCTACAGGTCCAAATACCGAGGCGGTAATGAGAAGGGAGCGCGCTAATTCGGCTTTCGTTGGTTAAAGGGAACAAGCGAGATTGTGGTTAGAAGGAGGCATGTATAGCTCTACGAGAGATACGTAGATCAATATAGACTTATAGAAGTGAATACTAGATGGATATAACTTACGGGAACTTCTGATAATTGCGTAAAAAAAGCCATATCTGCATGATGTTGCATGAGCAATTTAACTCCGACCATGTCCCTTGTGGCAATGATTCCAGAGATTTGATGAGGCATCTACTCATCTCACATTTGTGTTAGCCATGGCCAATCCAAACCTCGAATCGGGTATATCATGGCTCCACGGCGGACTTTTCGGCACCGAGAGTCCGAGATGGCAAATTAAACTTCAGCACCACAGTAGACTAACCAACTACATTATCTTCGTAGTCCCACATCAATAGACGTTCCTTTGTGTATACTACTATCTCCGAACTTCCTTCGTCTCTCTCTCTCTCTCATATCTTTCTCATTTCTCGTTCTGACGTGACTGGCAGCCTTTGCGAAAGTATGCCAAAAGTGCAGAAAAGCCATCTCCCCCACCAAGATCCTCGATGGTCACCCCCACCGCGCCTAAGTTCAAGATCGTGTCTGTGCTGCCACCGGCGCAAGGTCCGATGTGACCGAGGAGTCCCATGTACCAATTGTGCCAGGGCGGGCTGGACATGCGTGTACCCTAGCAAAGACACCGGCGACGGATCTCGCAGGGTGACGAGTCTGCGAGAAATTACGGACAGATTGGACCGCCTGGAGGAAATACTATTGGACATACGCCAGAGCCAGGGCCGACAAGATACTCCAGGTAACAACCATCCGGTACCCCCAAAGCCTAAGGCCAGAACACCGACAGCACTCGATCATCGGCCCTCCAAACCCTGGGAGTTGTTGCTGGGCGATGGCCAACGTGTGCACTATGTGAACAATTCTAATCTTAAGGATCTTTTGTACGACGAGGAGCATATGAGGCCTCCTTCTACCGATCATCCTACAGTCTCACCAGCTGAGCATGGAGTATCAGGGAACGATTCGGATCGACTTGCGAAGTCTCCCCTGGACCCTGGTCTGCACCATCTTCACCCAGAGCCACGCGACGCATTACAACTTTGGGCGATTTATGTGAAGAATGTCGATCCAGTCGCGAAGATTCTACATATACCGACCGCACAATCCGCTATAATTGCCACCATATTAGATCCGAAGAATGCCGGTAAATCTATGTCGGCTCTTACGTTTGCCATTTACTTTGCAGCACTTACAAGTATGAATGAACAAGACGCTGCCGACCTATCATTGAACAGGGTGCAGCTCCTCGAACACTTTAAATCTGGTCTGAGCCACATCTTGGTTGGAACCGAGTTATTAAACCAACCAGATATGCCGGCATTGCAAGCGCTAGCCATCTTCATAGTAGGTTATAGGCTTCAATTGTCGTGCGATTACCTGATAACACTAACTCTCGCTTGTTGAAAGACTAGTCTACGCGTTCACGAAACGGGACGTGGTGTCTGGGTTCTTAATGGGATTGCAATTCGATTAGCTCAGTCTATTGGTTTGCATCGAGACGGTACCTCGCTCAATTTAACCCCGTTTGAGTCAGAGCTTCGTCTGCGCTTATGGTGGCACCTTTGTGTGCTAGATGCTCGGTCCCCTGAGGACCATGGCTTTGAGCTGACAGATAACCTACTCAACCATGGCCCAAGACTTCCACTAAACGTTAATGACGACCAACTTTACTTGGCCATGGATGAGTTGCCAACAGAATCAGAGGAGTGGACTGATATGTCTTTCTCCCTCGAGGGAATCAAAGGTACTAGGCTTTTGCAATCAATACTGGGCACACGATCAAAGGATACCCTGGGTGATATTGCAGCCAAGCGCAGAACCATTGAAGATTATAAGAACTGGCTGGACAATACACTTTCTTCAAGTTCCCATCCACCAGATCATCTTTCCAACCTTGCCTACCGACATTACATCACAGCCTGCAAGAAGATGGAATTCTTGTTACTGATACGGGAAGAAATATACCAGGAAAAACAGGCGCAACTACGAAGTGGCCCTGACTACTCCATAAGACCTTCGTTCAAAGCTGCCTGCGAGGTCCTAGAAAGCAGTTACATGCTTTTGCAAGACTCCGGGCCCTTCAGCCGTCACACGTGGCTATTTAAAACCTATACACAGTGGTATGCTCTTGCTTACGTTCTCCGCTGCCTCTGTACGAGTCGCCGCACTCCGGAAACCGACCATGCCTGGGACCTGGTTAATGATATCCTGCATCGCGCAACTGATTTCGATCCTTCTTCGAACTCTTGCACTACGATCGGCAATAATAGCATCTGGAGATGTCTTTGTTCACTCCGAGCCCAGGCTTTGTCTGCCCGGCTAGCTCATCACTCACCTACGGTTTCGGACCCTTTACCTCCCCATCTTGGCTCATACAAGGCCAACACATCGAATGGCAATTTTCACAGCCAGGACCACAATATCACACAGCACGGTCAAAATCTTTCAGCTACAGACAAGGTCTTACCCATCAATAACCCGGTTTATTTCGACGACCCAATTGAACAGTCCTTTGAAAGCTTTGCTGATACTCAGCATGGTCTCTTCCCTAGCTCATCTCTATTTGAAGTCCCCTGCGTTCCCGGGTGGAATGCCGTGGTCAATGGTATTCTAGACGACGACTACTTCTAGGAGTCCTATACGGATTCTAGGAGGTTTACGGGATTTCTGTGTCGGGGATACCATACACGATTCAATGAGAGTTACAGAAGTCTAATCAGACATTAGCTCATCCGTTATTCCAAACTTGGTGTTATCCAGGTCATCCAAAAGACCTTCCACACAGGTCGTTGGCACTATTCGGAGAGTGTTTGGGAGTATTGTTAGCTACAGGATAGGGTATAATGAGCCATAGCAACCACTCCGCAATAACGGAACTTGATTTAGAACTTAGACTCCAGTTCTGGGGGAATGCTCAGTTCGTGTTTCGAGAAGATTTATTGGTTGAGATTCTTAAGGGACGATTAAAATTGGTGGACCCACCAGTCGAACCCACAAATTAAGCTCTAGAACAGATTGTCGATCAGACGGGGGCGGAGGAATAAACTATCCGACAGAGCATCAGAAGGTTGGGAAGATTATTTGTCCAGTGCGCCACTCCTATGTAACAATCTGCCAGTCAAGATTTACTTGATGGCGATGAATCCGCGCAGAACTATTATTCCCAGAGTACAGCATACAATCTACTAGTCTACAAGTATGGTTAAGCGCATCTTGAACGTCGTCACCAATGTCGGACACTACGACGACCCGTCTCACCCGACCGGCTTGTGGTTGTCCGAGCTCACGCACGCCTGGCACGTCTTCGAGGAGCATGGATTCGAGCAGACCATCGTCAGCCCGGCAGGCGGTCCTTGTCCCCTGGAGCCGCGGTCGCTGAAGTTCCCCAACTACGACAAGACAGCGAAAGCGTGGCACGCTGACCCGGCACGGATGGCACTGCTGGAGAACACTGCCAGTCCCGACCAGATCAATTCGGCTGACTTTGACGCCATCTACTTCACGGGCGGACATGCGGTGATGTACGATTTCCTGGACAGCGAGGGCCTGCAGCGCATCACGCGAGAGATCTACGAACGGGGTGGTATCGTCTCCTCCGTCTGCCACGGCTACTGTGGCTTGCTCAACACCAAGCGTTCGGACGGTTCCTATCTAGTCGCTGGACAGGAGATGACCGGGTTCTCTTGGTGCGAGGAAGTGCTTGCTCGTGTAGACAAGTTTGTGCCTTACAACGCCGAGGAAGAACTGAAGAAGCGAGGCGCCCACTATAAGAAGGCCACGCTGCCGTTTGTCTCCTACACCGTCGTCGACGGCAATCTGGTGACTGGGCAGAACCCTGGGTCGGCTACTGAGACTGCGAAGAAAGTCGTCGCCGCCCTCAACCGGTCATGAACACCCGTCTAGCTGGATCCCACGAGCCCCAGCCAGTTTTGGAGATCTCCAGATATGGAAAGGAAAGAAAGGATCATGGTGGGAATTAATTATTCAAAGTTCTCTATATGTATTTACTCGATAATACAAGACATGATACCTGAAGGACACTGAGAAATCCCATATATCTTGTATCATTCCCTACTCCCCGGCAAGACCCCACAGTTCCTATGGGATGCGATCCCTAGATAATATTCAAAGCTTGACGCTATCAAAAGCCTGCAAGGGCGTAGGCATATTCAAGACCATCTGCGCATCCTTGATGGTGTCCATCCGTAGGATGGTCGAAACGCCCAGTTCGTTGAGGAGTTTACTCAATGGACCTTCACTCCGATTGAGCTTGACGTTCCCAGGGAGAATAGACTGTGCCGCTAGGAGTGGATTAGTCTGAACTGTCACCTGGTACCATTTGCCGTCAATCTTGTTGATCGCATTGTTGGTCGCGATCGAAGATTCGGACGGAATGGTCGTCAAAGCTGGAAGGGGTGCGTCCAGCGTCAAATCGGGTGTCCCATCGGTTGCAGTCAGCTCGGCCTTGATATTATGATCGTCCATCTCCATACTGATGTTGGCGAGCCATTTGGGGAATTGGTATCCATATACACCTCGTACTCGAGCGATCTCGGTATCGACAGGTAGAGCCAACACGTGTCCGTAGAAGGTTCGGTTCCATACGGAGCTGAGCAGTTGGGTCGTGCTGTAACTATTATTGCCCGGTTGTCGCACGACAATGGCGATCGAGACCTCGTTATAAGGGTCGTTGTCACAGACGAGGTATGAGTAAAACGTCAACGCGACCAAACCGTAACCGGGAAATGCTGTGATGGGCTCCAAGGGTGACGGGAGCTTCGACTGCAAGCGGTCGAGGGGCGCGAGTAAAATAAGTTGGACGCTCCTGGTGCGATAGTAGAAGTTGGGCGCGTATATCTGACCGACCCTTGAATCGACCAGCTTCTTTGGGATCTTCCGGAAGAAGTCGATGTCCGGTCCCACGGCTGGGTCGCGGGCTACCTCGTCCAGGTTAGGGTTCATGCGATAACGGTCGTAGTAACCGCCTTTGGGTACATCGACCCTCTGTTCTCCAAACTTGACCTGAGTGGTCGGACCCTTTGGGCGTCTATATATTCAAAGAGGCGTCAGTAGTGTTTCAAGGTAAGGAATAGACTCGAGAGCCACATACAGTACGGAGGTCTTTGGAATTGCCGTTGATAAGCGGCCTGCGGTCGAAGCCATGATGCTGGAGGTATGCTGTAGAGCTAAAGAGGTCCTGTTCGTTGGAATATGCGCATCTTTCTCTATCTATGGCACATTATAAAAGGTTCTGGGGTGTATGTTGTAATCATCTCCTCCCCCTGTCCGCCGGAGTGATTGTTGCTCCGTGTAGTGGCAAATTCAAATTAGATCCACGATCGTCCCTTGCGTGCCTCGGTCCACCACTCGTCATATTCAACAACTCTCTTTCTTCTCTCTTTTCTCTTTGACCCTTATATTGGCATCAAGAGAGCCGGGGGTCTGAAACTCGTATTGGGACATGCGCAAGCATTGAGTTCCCACCACCGGTCGCGACGGTCTCAATAGGTTCGTTTTCGGTATAACTTCGGCTAATATGCTATACGTTCCTTCGCCTCGGTTGACAGGTAAAAGACGTCTTTGCTCTGCTGAAAGATCGGATACTGTAAGTCTGACAGATGCTATGATTGATGATCTGAAAGAATTCAAAGGTCTCACAGGTCTGATATATTTTATCAACTTGTCCATGGCTGCAGCTTTTGTCAGTCCTTGTTTATCCTTTTCGGTAACCCAACAATGAGGGAACGCCTGACGTGTGAACTCGAGAGTCGGCTGCTCCTTGGAAGGCATTTTCGCTATATTACTTTAAACCCTTTGTTAATTCATGGTAAGCAGCATGCAGATCACTCAACATGCCTGTGTGAGCAAGAGATCTCTCATTAGATGTCGCGGGGTCGCGTCATTATCCTATATCACCCACCAATGACGTTGAGGGTATTGTAACCTCTCTTATAACAACTTCGAAACAAGCCTCTGGAACAGTATATAGTACCAGGCACATATAACCGGGTCAAAACACCTTAAATGTGGTCCTGGTGCGTAAATTGGCTTCCTCCGACTTAGGTCTAGATCCAATCGCTATGTAAGGCACATTTGGTCAAAGACTTCGTTGCCTTGTGCACAGGATTTCTTCCTTGAAAGATAACATCTGGTTACTGAACCTGGTTATCCCGAATTTTGCTTGAGCGCATTGTAGAGTGTTTACACATACCACATTCCACTCCCTACTTTCAAACTTCTGCCTGAGGCCGACTGCTTTTGCCAAGACAGCGTCAAGAAGGGAAAACCGAGTATCAATATCAGCACATGTACTGTTTTATTCCAACAATCCTAATATATTTTCATTCGATACTCAACTAATATGGTGGCTTTGGTCGGCTAGTCCCGATCACTGTCTCTGAGACACCTCCTTTGGCTCGAATATATATTTAGACATTCCCCGCACAAGGTGTCACTGATTGCTACATGTTCCGAGTGGTAGACAAATGTAACCACACCACTGATACGTCGGACATCAAAAAGACCGAAATTTCAAAATCAAATATACCTAGCGACCAGGTTATACATCAAATGAATCAAGCCCAGCTCTCCGGCAATGTAACAGGAACCTGCAGGAAAATCCTCCGGCTACCATCGGGGCTCCCAGGCAACTTTCCTCCGCGAATATTGATCTGTAAAGCCTGATGAAGTAGTCTTGGCTCACTTAGCCCCGAGTCTCTGGTCTTCCTCCATGTAACGAACTGCTCCCGGCCCCCTGCCACGTGTTTGTTTCTCTCTCGTTGCTCGTTCACAGTCGCAAAAGGCATGGGCTCTCGCCTCACTGAGGATGTAGATGGCGGATAATCATGTCCGGTGTACAGTTTAAACTCCCCTGGAAGCTCGAGCAGCTTTTGCATGGATTGATATAAAGCCTCAGCATCTCCGTTGGGAAAGTCACAGCGAGCACTACCAACGTCCGGATTGAATATAGAGTCGCCTGTGAAGACATTGCTACCAATTAGATAGCCCACATGGTCGGGGGTATGGCCGGGCAAGTGCAGAACTTTTGCTGTGAGGTTGCCAATTGGGAAGGTCTCATTGTCCTCCAGTAGATGTTCGAATGCATTGTCTAGTTCATCGGCGGGGACACCGTATCGCTTAGCGAAGGTGTCTTGGACCTGGCGAATCCTTCGTCCAATGCAGACAGGAAGGTTGGCACCCTGCGCCTGTAGTCGTGATTGGAGGTAAGAAGCTGCGGTAAGATGATCGGCATGAGCGTGGGTCTCGAGGAGGCGGACTACTTTGTAGTGGTGTAAATTAACCACATCTAGAAGGCTATCGGCGGAGGTCGTATTGATCGTCAGCTTCTCCTGGCTATAGTCCAGTACCGGGTCGATAATGACTGCTTCGCGCGTTTCCGGGCATGCCACAATGTACTGCCAGGTGGATGTTTGTTTCTCGAAGATTGGATGGACGGTTGGTTCCATAGTAGCGATGGTATCTGCGTGAAGTGATTTCGATTTGTACTTAGAGAGTTAGTAGCTACTTCGTATGTCCATCGCAGGCACCCATGTTGCTGTCAGGTCATTAATATACGGCTACCTACGGAAACGATTGCCAGCCAAGCACTCGACCGAGAAGGTCAGTCGGGGTACACATGCATCATTACTTGAAGAGAATCAGCCCTATCCTACATGACGTATGTTTCTGCAGCCCTGAGTGGCGGCATTTATGTAAGTATTTGCGGAGTAAGTCAATCGCCGATTGCTCGTCCCAGGGATCTTTGGTTCCTCAAGCCCTAAACCGTTGGATGTGGGTCGCCGCTCGGGAATGCGCGGTCGCCGACTACGCCATGAACTGAAGGGTCGGCGACCAATTACTCCTCAGGTTTTCATCAATTTGCTTGACCTTTTCGGCCGACTAACGATATACGTTGCGTTGGATGCATGGATATAGGGTAATGAAGGTTGTTTCTGTCTCGGCAGGGCTGTACGTCCCCGCAAGTGCAGGCCATTACCTTATGGAAATTTCTTCACTGCCCTGTTGCCGTTTGCCGAAGGGTATGAAATGAAATAAGACTATAAGCACCCCGTCTGGGAGCTACCCTACAATGGTAGACAAGATTGCCCTCCCATAGCCTCAATGGCCCAAGACACCACAGACAAAGCGTCGCAAAGATGCTTAGCAAACGGAGGCCAAGCATGGACAGACCCCAAGATCTCAAAACATGAGACTGGCTGGCGTTATATCGTTCGGAACTTTACTCCAGCGTAGGTGTCAACTGAGCTATCTTCATACCTATCTTGTCACTGGCAATGGCTGACTGAACTATAGATGGTTTTCAGCGAACATGGGGACTGGAATCGCGTCAATCCTGCTCAACACACTGCCGTATAATGGTAGATGGCTCTACTGGATATCAGTAGTCCTATTTGCCTTTAACGTGCTGTTATTTATCGTCTTCCTGCTTATAACAGCCCTTCGGTATCTGATATATCCCGACATATTCCCAGTTATGGTCACCCACCCAGCACAATCAATGTTTCTGGGCACCTTCCCCATGGGCCTTGCCACTATCATAAACATGTTCTGCTTTGTCTGCGTGCCGGCATGGGGAGTTTGGGCGAGTTACTTCGCTTGGGGGTTGTGGATCACCGATGCCGTTTTCTCTGTGCTAACGTGCTTTGTGTTGCCTTTCATCATGTAAGAGAAGTTTCCACTATGTTGATAATTGCGACTTACAAGACTGACGCCGGTTAGGATGACACGTAAATCCGATATCGCGTTGTCAGCAATGGGCGCAGCATGGCTTCTCCCCGTTGTGTCATGTGTTGTGTGCGCAGCCTCCGGAGCCATTGTCGCGGACGTGTTACCAGACCCCCAATATGCACTCGGAACAATCGTCGTCAGCTATGTGCTGTGGGGAGTTGGGGTACCTCTTGCACTGATGATAATCGTCATTTTCCTCATGCGACTGCTGCTACACAAGTTACCCCCAAAGGAGGTACTAGTGAGCATGTTCCTGCCTCTTGGACCTCTCGGTCAAGGCAGTTATGGGTATGTCTTTGTGTCATCTTCAACAACCCCTGCATACTGACACCTTATAAAAGAATCCAAAAGCTAGGCCAAGTATCCCAAAACATCTTTCCCAAAACCGACGTCCTGCGACCAGGAACCGGCGACGTCTTCGAAATGCTTGGCTTTTTCATCGGACTCTTATTATGGGCGTTCGGACTACTCTGGCTTTTCTTCGCCGTTGCATCTATCATTCGTACCCGGAAATTTCCGTTCAATCTAGGCTGGTGGGCGTTCACTTTCCCTCTCGGGGTCTATGCCACCAGCACTTGTCAGCTGGGCCGAGAAATGCCATCGCGTTTCTTCCGGGTGCTTGGGACGGTATGTTAAACCCGATAAGAAGTTCTCTTCGTATCTGCAGCTAACGCGATAATAGATCTTCTCTGTCTGTGTAGTGTTATTGTGGATATTAGTGACTTGTCTCACGGCTAAAGGCGTGTATAACAGAAGTCTGTTCAAAGCGCCCTGCTTGGCGGACTTGCGTGAAAAACAACGGAGGTTGAGAGCGGAACAGCATGATGTGGAAGAGAAATGACTCTGTCGATTACTGTTTTATCGTTAGTAAAAGTAATATACCATGTTAAAATTTGGAGCTCTTAGATTGGAGACCGACCTAAGCGACGTTCCGACACGCACGTCAGAACTCAGGTTCTCAGCAAAGTTCATGATCTGCGGTCTCAAACATTATCGGATTTGGCTAAGCTAAGCGATGCGAAACCCCATTGCCCACTGAAAATTGATACAGTCGAGCTCTGTCTCTGCTACGACTGCTGATCATTTAGCCCTTAGAAGAAGGCTTAGTCTCTATTCATGTAACATCCGTGTTATTGTTGAGCGCATAGTGACAACCATTCTGCTGGTCACTATAGATCCCATCTAACGTCCTGCAGGGTGCGCGTTCACATTGAAGGGGCAAACTGCATCGAGTACTCCGGACTACAGAAAATGGTACATTCAACAGAAAAGAGGGAAAGGGGGGAACAACAGTTCCAACCCGGGAAACAGACTAGGAAGAGTATCGATGTCTCGGACAGTTCTGGCTGGTGTCAATGAGCCGCTGTTGATGCCCGAAACTCTCTTCGCTTGGCATGAGCCAATTCCCTTTCCCTAGTGAAGAATGATACAAAGAGAGATAGGCCAGGTGTATGTGCGCTGCATGAAGTGGATCTGAAATGGTGGCCACAGTTCAGATATTCTTAGATAAATGTACGGCGGGGTAGCTACCAGGTGGTCACGTTAGAAGGCCAACCCTATACAACGTCCTCCGGGATATCCCCTGAACGGGGCTCTTTTACCGAGTAGAAGGAACTAACAAAGACAGCTCATTCCCCTTGAAAACTTGAATGAAAACTCATCCCGACAGCCTGCGTAATGCCGGCAGCCGTGCGAAATAAGGCCGTTTGACAGCCGAACCGCAAAAGCGAGTCGGATTGAATCAATCGGCTTTTGCCACTCGCCATGCTTTATTTAAAAATAGAACTAATGAACATACTCCGAGCCGATGATCGGTTAGTATTAATGTTTGAGGCAGTACAGACGGGCAAATTGCAAGGTGAAATTGCTCCACGGGGTCGGATTAATGGATCCCATGGCCAGCGCCAAGTTGACGACAAAGCCCGAGTCATGTGGCTGGCCGGCGAGTGAATTATTACTCGACCTAAACGAGAACCATCTGAGAAAGGAGGTGGTGGGATTTAGTCGGTCTTAGCTCATCTCAGGCTATTGGTAGGACAAGGTAAGTCTATTACTGGCGTATAATGGTACTGATAGTTGCTGCATATCGGCAAGAACTCGCACAAGAGGACACTCTCGTGAACGCGTACAACTTCTGCCGGATTATAAAACCTGCGTAGAATTAGCGATCTACTATAAGAGCCCTCCACCGGTGTAAAGATGAAACTAGTAGGTGGTCCTGAAGTTCATCGTAATACCAGCTGAGTATCTACAATAGCAAAGTCAATAGGCGCGGCATTGTAGAGAGGATTCCTATTCGGTCGGTCGTACAAACTCTGAGATCAGGTACATATTGTCCGAAAGAACGAGTCTTCGCCAAGGCTTCTAGAATGATTATAGGCACTGAAAGAAAGTATCAAAAAAGGGTTTTCGCTAGTTCATTGATGATGAGTTCATTGAAGATGCATCGAATCTTGACACCACCTGACCAGTCTAAACGCCAAAGCCGACTTTAGGTTTACATTGAAACTGCGTCAATGCTGCATCCGGCGGATGTTTATACTTTATACGAGAACCACGAAAACTGCCACTCAACAGCTTCTTGGGAAATTCTAGAGCAGGACGAACCCAATAGGGCTAATAAGAACTTCCGCTACTGGTTTAGCGATTAATGCAGCAGTCTTCGTTCCCAGGTCATGGCAATACTGGGCGTAGGGTCGGGATTCACAGAAGCGTCACCGGCCTAGAGAAAAAGACGCATCTTATTGGTCGTGGGATGTGTGGCTTACACCGTGGTGGCGACAGAGAAACCAAAATCGTTGGACAAGACTTCTGAACTGGACTGTCCTCAGTTCCAGCACCGGTGAATGACTGGTGTGGTGGTGGTACCGAGTGACACGAGGGGTGTGGATCGGTAGCGGTGAGCGATGAAACGGCATGACACCATACACGGGTTTTAGGTTCTATCCATACAGAGGTAGCGACAGTGAATAGGCTTAAACTCGTGGCATGGACCCACATCCCTGAAATGCTACCATCTCGCCGGCTGCCTAAATTCGGGTGCCCTAATGAGCCAATCAGTAACAAGTCCCGGTCACATTATTATACTGAGTTAGAGCTGTGCTGGTCTGCAGTAGTTGAGTTAATTCCAATCTGTATGCAATGTCCAACAAGGAATAGGCAAGCTTGCAGAGAAATTCGCCCGAAATTCTAGCGCACTGGGGAGCTGTTCATCACCCAGTAAGCGAGGATGGATTTTCCTCCATCTTTGCCGGATGCGGAAAATGACAGGGCACGCGACTCGCTAAAAAGGACTTGGTTGGCATGCAAGCTAAGGCTCGGGCACTAAACGACTAGTCAAGAGTAGCATTCAAAGGTTCATAGATTGGCTTTTATTGGGTTCGATGGGGGGCTTGGCTTCAACCTTGCCAATGGCATCTGGTGGTGGCTTGACGCAACAAAGGGTACCCCGTATTCCACCAAACAAACCATCAATGACGACCGTCGGGTTTGAAACCCGCTATACTTTCATCATGGGGCTAGAGCTATTGCCCGATGTGCGGGATTAACAGTGGTCCTGCGTGGATTAGGCAATTGAGGTCTGGGGAAGGCATTTTCTTCTAAACCTTCCTCCATCTTTGCGGAGACTGTGAATTTCGATCCTTGGAACCACCAGTGACCCCAGATCATCGACCCCAGATCCACATCGACTATTTGTACTCGGTTGTTTCCTGCAGAGATTCTAAACATTCAACAACTTCATGATCTTCTTGCTTGCCTTGACTCAGGGCCAGGAAACAACGCTGAGATAATGTGTGTCATGCCCTATTTCCTCCTCCTTGCGCTATTCGACTAACAGTTTTCATTTAATAGAATGGACGAGACCAAGTATGTTGCGCATGAGCGCCAGGTAGACGTGACGGCACAGGGGCCTATTGAGTTTGTCTCTCCTCCAATACTTTGATCGTCGTTTCTTTACTGACCTCTCAACCTTAGCATCGAGAACCCATTGAATGGTATTCCTCGAGATCAACTCCTTCGCGATGTCGAAGACTATGCACAGGAGTACGATCTGCACGATATTCTTCCTCTCCTGAAGAAGGGAGCCCTGGTAGCCCAGAGGCCAGATCAGTACGACGACATCCCAGAGTTGAGCCCTGAGGATCGTCAGTACTTGCGACAAGAGACAACCAATCGCTGGAAGCACCCTTGGGCACTCTATTACACCATCATTCTCAATTCTATCGCCGCTGCTATTCAGGGATGGGATCAGACAGGTGAACAATAACCGCTGTGATAGCTTTTAGCTCGTTCACTGACTTCCTTTGTAGGATCCAACGGCGCCAACCTTACTTTTGCGCATCAGTTTGGCATCCCACAGGATCCGCCTGACTGCACATCTCCTGCAGAATGTAGTCGCAACCAGTGGATTGTTGGCGCCATCAACTCTGTACCTTACATGACGATCGCGATTTTGTGAGTAATCCCCTCACTGGCTTCTATGGAGTCGGCGAGCTGACAATACACCGCAGCGCTGGCTGGATATCTGATCCTTTGAACCATTGGCTTGGTCGCAAGTGGGTCATCTTTATTGCTGCAGTGTTCAGCCTAATCGCTCCCATCGCCTGCGCACTCACTCAGTCGTGGGGTCAACTAATGGCCTGCCGTGTATTACTTGGAATCGGAATGGGTCTGAAGGAAGTGACGGTTCCAGTCCTTTCTGCTGAAAACGCCCCTACCAATGTCCGTGGAGGTCTGGTCATGTCCTGGCAGATCTGTAAGTACTCTCTGCTTGTGAGGTGGTATAGTTAACGGTATCTAACACTTCTCTCACTCAACAGGGACTGCGTTCGGTATCTTCTTGGGAACCTGCGCCAACCTTGCTGTCGTCAATACGGGTGCGATCGCATGGAGACTCCAGCTTGGTTCAGCTTTTATTCCCGCTGTTCCATTGCTTCTTGGGGTGTATTGGTGTCCAGAGTCCCCTCGTTGGCTCCTGACGAAGAACAAAGTTCGGGCAGCATATAACTCACTGTTGCGACTGCGTAACAGTCCACTTCAGGCAGCTCGCGACCTCTACAAGATCCACTCACAGATAAAAATGGAGAAGAAGCTCATCGAGACCTCTGCGGAGTTCTCTAAGAGCGATAACATGATTGTGCGTTTCATAGAGCTATTCACCGTTCCACGCAACCGCCGCGCTACCCAGGCCTCTGGTATTGTTATGATCGGACAGCAGATGTGCGGCAGTACGTATCTCTCACACTCCCTCCTCCGAGATCTATCATACTAATAAAGTACGCAGTCAACATCATCGCATTCTACTCCTCTTCGATCTTCGCCAAGGCCGGCGCCAGCAACATCGAGGCGCTCCTTGCATCCTTCGGCTTCGGCTTTGTCAACTTCCTCTTCGCCTGGCCCGCCGTCTGGACCATCGACACCTTCGGTCGTCGCTGGCTCCTTCTTGCCACCTTCCCCAACATGTGCTGGACACTCCTAGCAGCGGGCTTCTGTTTCTGGATCCCAGAAGAGCAAAAGAGTGCCCATCTCGGCGGGATCGCACTCTTCATTTACCTCTTCAACGTCTTCTACTCCCCCGGTGAAGGCCCCGTGCCATTCACCTACTCCGCCGAAGTCTTCCCAGTATCCCATCGTGAAATTGGCATGGCATGGGCAGTCGCGACAAATAACTTCTGGGCCGCCGTGCTATCGCTCACATTCCCATACATCCTGCGAGAGTTCAAGCCACAGGGTGCCTTTGGTTTCTACGCGGGTCTGAACATTGTCGCCTTAGTCCTGATCTTCCTCTTCCTGCCCGAGACCAAGCAGAGATCTCTCGAGGAGTTGGACCGTGTCTTCAGTGTGTCGACCCGCGCTCATGCCAAGTACCAGTTGACTGAGGCGCTACCATGGTGGTTCAAGCGGTACGTGTTCCGCCAGAAGAATGCTGTTTGCCGGGATCTGTATGATGAGAATTTCGCGGTCAATGTTGTACCGAGGAATTTCAAATCTGGGAATGTTGTGCAGCTAGAGAGTGTGAATGTGTGAGATTTCAAATACGCATAGGCTTTTGTTTTACTTGCTGCTGGCTTAGATTGTGCGTTCTGTTGGGCTCTTAATTTGGCTTTTGGTGGTTATGCAGTCGGTGGTTCCATTGGAGATGTGCCTTGCCTTTCGGGCATATATGTTTTAGACGAGGAATGATATCTGATGACTGATGGAGCTCGGGGTCTCTTTTGTATCATACGTTCTTAGACCTGCGAACTGTGTTACATACAGTTGATTCCGAGTGTTCTCGCTACCTGCTTATTATAGTCAAACACGAAATATATTGCACTAGCACCACTCGACGAGTTATGCTCAGCATATTCCTACACAGTTAAAACGGGCCGTTAGCATCAATCAAACGTCAGAGAAGATATTCACGACTGGGCCAAGATGTGAATCAATGGCAACTGAAAACACTTTAGCCTTAGACACAGGCCTTATATACAATGAAACATTATTTCTAGTCTCTCATCGAGCATATAAGTACTATAATACAACCAATATATGATCACTAAGTAACCGTCCGATTAGGCCTAATAACCTCAAAGCCCTTCTCCTTCTGTTTCCTTTTCCACCTCCAAGGTCCCCTCTTCTTTTCCTTCCCCCGGTTCGACGACTCACCCTCACTCTGCACCACACTCTGAACAACCGGTACAGAAGTCGGCGGCCGACCATAATACTGATCCGCCTCGCGATAAGAATAATCCACACCTTCACTGGACCTAGACTCCAAATCAAGAGCCTCCAATTCCACAGATTCCATACTCTGTCCGCGAGATTCACTTTCAGATTGAGATGGTGATGACGGAGAGACAACACTCCATGCTGAGCGGATAGAGGTAGTTTCTGATCTAGGGGCGCGGAAGAAAGACGGGTATTCGTCTCTGGTTGGGAGATCACCTAGAAAAGATGGTCGGCGGGGAGTTGAGGGTCGTTGGGTGTAGGGAACTGAGATTTCTGATCTTGTTTAGTACATATGCAGTATTTGGTTTGTTAGATGAAGGAGTCAAAACTCACCGGCTGGGATTAAAGCGGGGAGACGTGCGAAGGACATGCGTCGTGTTGAGCGTCGGGAAAGTTGGCCGATGCCGAAGACCTAGTTTTGATTAGTATTTTTTTCCATGTGGATAAGGTGTAAAAGTTGGGGAAAGACGTACAGGAGCTTTATCGGTGTGATGATCCAGGTCTGCTCGACGTGGATCAACCATGCCCAGTTTTGACAAGGCAAAACGGACCATCTCGTAAAGGCAATCGACGATAAATCCGGTGAACAGGACGGCAGCGTGTAGGGATATAATAAAGTATCCCACTAAAGCCTTATTTCCCTCGTGCACACCGGCCCTAGGGAGAAACGCACAGCTCATCCCAACAATGACGAGCCGGACAGTTGAGAAGCAAGCATGTCTCCAGGCCCGTTGTGCTCGCCAGTTCCATAATAGACAAGCTAAAATGAAGAGTTCACACGATATGAGAACGAGTATCTGACCGAGACCAGAGGTCTGCAGGGCGCCGATAGCTAAACCCCTCAGGAACGGGACCATGTATAGAGTATCGGAAAGCCAGTCTTGGGACGAATTTCTGGGATAGGCGCCCTTGTAAAAGAAATTGTTTTGCCGGTCGTCCTTGACCAGGTACCGGACTATGAAGGCTAGTGAGACGGCTAGAGCTGCGACGAAGGATACGGCGAGGAATGTGCGATAAACGGGGTACCATGTCGCCAGGAGGGGCTGGTAGAGGGACAAGGCGACGATGGGATAGAGAAAGTAGTTTAGGAGGACCCGTGCGACACTCCAGCCCATGTGCTGAATGTGGGTTAGGAACTCTGTTGGAAGGTCGATGATGTGGGTTGAGCCGCGGGTTGGAAACAGTTGCCAGGCCGATTTGATTAACCATACGAGTTGGGATGCTACTATCACTCCGAGAAGCACGAGGCCTAGATTGACGATGGCGTTGGTCCAGAGGTCGCTCATCGTGGTCGCCCCCAGGTATTGGGCCATCTCTTCGAAACCGTAAGTTGCATTTACGGCGTAGATGTTGTCCTCGACACCGGGGTAGATGAATGAGTGTGTGACGGGCCAGTTTCTTAGAATGAGTGATGACCAGGCGAGTTCGCCTACTGATGCCCGAAAGAAACCAGGATAGGATAGTGTCAGACATCCAGTCAGAAAGATGAACTGGATGTACTGCAAGCAGTCACCCAGACCAGGGAAATACGACTCCGCTGGATCTCGTGATGCATTCGCGAGCTCGTACCGGAAGACTCTTCGTCCACGGCTTCGATAGAACATGAGGGCGCCGTTTATGACCCCAGTGAGAATCATGATGGCTAGCGGGACCCCCTTCAAGACCCCCGATGCTGTCGCGCCAATGTACGGGGTGATATTGGCCGTGTTACAGTGAATGTCGGTGTCATTTAACCGAAGGCGGATGGTCGTTGCCAAGGTGTTCATGCGGTACGCATGGTCTAATGAGAACGACGCTCGGTACATTGCGTACGTTCGAGGATCGGACCTGAATCATCAGTATTGAGCTTCTCCTTGAGAGATGCAATACTTACCTTGGATAATCGATCGGAGAAAGCTCCGGGCAGGCACCACTGGAATCCAACAGGCGGTCATCAGTAATGACCGAACGGCCGAGTACTCTTGCATCAATCGATATCCGGGCCAATGCGCCGCCCAAGGCTTCACAATTATGAAACTTATAATCCCCACCTAATGTCAAGGACAGAGTTGTTTTGTTCGCATGTTTAGTGTCTAGATAGCCCTTCAGTGAGAGAGGCTCAAAGATAGGATCAATTAACGCATCATCGGAAGAACTGCATTCCAAACGGCGGATAAATGCTGCATGTACACGTAGGAGCAGGAGCGATATCAACAAAGCCCCGAAATTATTCCTGTGCCACATTATGTTTCAAAGGGGGCACATGGTAGTGGCTCACACGATGCCGATCCTTCGATACTCGCCTGGGGTTGAGCGGAAAGATGTATAAACATTTCAGGTGGGAATGTTGGGGTCAAGTGGCTCAGCTGGATCTGCACCACTTAACTCATCACAGGCAACAGTTTGGAGACCAAATTTTTTTCCAGAAAAACACAAAAATAGCTAGGGCTTCGGATCGGCGACTCCGGCAGCCTTGGCGGGGTCTCACGGAAGACTCCAATTGGCCCTTAGACGCTTGACTAGTAGCAAGGTTTCCCGCCTTACGGGATCAGGAAATGCCATTAGGCGCTAGTCCGACTTTAAAACAAGCTACCGGGAAAACCGTTGCCTTCGGAATGCCGCTGGCCCTCCACACGTTCGTCTCCTTCTCCAGCATCTCCGGACAAGTGAGAGCTTTCGGATAATTTAGATATCCATACAAAATGAAACCGTTTGCACTCTTCGCTCCATCTGATCCAGTGACAAGCGATGATGATATCGGGCATCTTGATGAATAGAAGGCCTCATGGGCGCAGCAAGTGAAATCCCCCGTTAGTTGCAAGCCATCACGGTGGCCAATTCAATTTCCTATAGAAATTTGCATGAACTTCTACAATCTGGAACTTGCACCCATATACCCAGCAGCCGATATAAATTTGTAAGGAACCGGATACTGGAAACTTTATTCCAACATTGTCTAGCTCCTTTCCTGGCAACTATCGGGGTTGTTCAGTTGAATTCACATGTAATATATCCACTTTTCGGCCTTAACATGGGTTGAACTATCTTTTTTTCTGCTAAATAAACACGAATATGGCTTGATCTTTAAGAACTCTCCCGAAGCTTGGAAATCCCGTTCATTTTTATTCTCCTTGTCGAGGACATTCCCTTACAAACTCCATCAGCTATAACCAACGTTCCTGTAACCTTGTTGGGAAGTTTTGGGTTTTCGAGGTTGAATATAGTACTTTCTCTAGAGAATTAGTTCACGAAGGGGTAGGCTATCGCGTTGATCTGCATGCTAGAAGGTATTGCGAAGTTGGGAAGCTAACCCTAGCCTGCACAAGATATATATATTTCCATCATCTACGGCTGGCTAGGTTCACGCTCAACCAGCGTTAAGATTAGTATGGTAAAACCAATAGATATCTATTCAAATGAAATACAAAAGGTAGTTACTCCATTCCATGTATTGATTTGTTTGATGCAAGCGAGCCTAAGCATGGGGTCTAATGCTGTTTTGGTTTCAGCCGTCGATTCCTTGCCGCGAGCTGCGGTCCCCCTCCGCTAGAACGGTATGGGCAAGAAAAATACTAGTAAAACAAATACGTTTAGCCCATTGTAGTGTCTGAATAGAATTTTGAATAGGTTCCCTACAAGGATTCAACAAAGCAAGTCCAAATTTCTAGTTTTCTGGATATTGTGTAGATGGGGTGCACTTGTATATGTTACTGAATGATAGATTGAGAAATGTGGACGAACTGTAATTGGAGGGAAAATGTTTATATTGTCAATAAATTTCTATTCTACATCAATTGCGGGGATAGCTCAGTTGGGAGAGCGTTAGACTGAAGTTTACTTCGATCAGATAAGCCCATTTGGGTTATCTAAAGGTCGCCGGTTCGATCCCGGCTCACCGCAAATCTTTTTGCTTTACAAACATTTTTTTACTCTAGCTTAAGATATACATGGTTAGTGTCGGCCGCTGCTTCATACTGTGTACACCTACTGATTACCTAGTCGGTATCGCTTAAACACTTTCCCCGAGCTATCGTGAAAACTGAAGAATACAGTAGGACCTTAAGAAACCTATCACGCAGAATCAAGTGCTGTTCTCCCTCGATGCCATAGACCCTGATCCGGCTCTTCCCACGGTCAATCCTACTGCGCCAACAACCACGCATGATGCCGGGAGTCATTATCAGTTCCTAAACGACGGCTCTACGACAAACCTCCCTTGGGACAGGAGTAGTAAATAGGCCATCGTACTTGCTGGCAATAAGTCGTCTCTGTCACATGACCCACTTCGCGTCTAACCAGAGCCGGACTAGTTTTAATTGCCATCATGGGTGGAACTATTAGTCAGCATCTTTGGAAAATGGTTCATTCCCGAGGAAAATACAGGAACATACCAGGCACCAGAATACCCACACTGGGCCGTTCGATTATGACACAAGGTATAGACTGAGGCTGGGAGAGAAGGTGGATCTCATATCATTCTGATACATATGCACTTCTGTCGAGCGCATGCGTTTGTTCTTTGGTCTGTCATGGCATGACTTAGTAAACCCAAGCTTAATCAAGATATTCTACTTTACGGTGCTACTAGTATAGAGCCATCCTGTAGGGTAAGAACGATATAACGTAAGTAAGCATATTCTGGTCTCTCGGGAGTAGTAGTATTAGTAGCTTGCCTACTACTACATCATAAACAAGACGTAATTGGGGAAACGGTGGTTGGTCGGGGAGGAGTTGATATTTAGTTCTTCACACTAGACCCTGCAGACAAACAAATCTCCCAATAGGGTAAGTGACAGATGTGGCCAATCTGATGCTAATCTATTAAAGTTTGGCGATCGATGACCGTCGTGAATAAGGTACCGCCTATCGCTATTGTAGCATAGGGCGAACCAAGAAACGCGAGATTAATTGAAGAATCTGATCGCAGGGCTAGTCTTTCAAAGCCCCACCGTACATTAAGAAATTTAAGGGTTACCTATTAAGAGATAACAAATGATATGGGGGTATAATTTGATGCATAATCTATAATACAATGTATTGGTTGACTGTACAATGGCCACAATCAAATCTCAAGAAAACTCCAATGCTCCCAACTCTAAACCCATACACGCCGTAATGCAAGGAGTGTGGTGTTAATAGTGTACCCGATGATGTATGAGCTCGGGCGGACTCGGTATAGACAGTGGGGTGTGTCCCTTGGTTCGATACAACTGCCGTTGCGACAGGGTGTCCGTTTTTCAGGCTCAAAAATAGTTCGCGGTGCGGCTGATGTCACAAGGGGATGTATAATATAGCGAGGAAAACGACGGGAGGATGCATCGTCGTGATTTCTCACGAAAGGTACCGTCGCAAGTCGAACGGTAGAAGTCTGGTAGAGTAGGGTCTTGAGTGATCGGCCGATTAGGATATTAATATGGAAATGCAAACCATCGGGGTTTAGATGGCGTTATTGGCGCAGGTGAAGCTGCCGTGAGATTTGTCGTTGTGGATGGCCACACCGGAAACCCAGAGACCCAGGGCACAAATCATGACACCGAAAATAAACAAGCACACGTTGCACAGAGTGAGGAAGATCTTCATCGGCGAGGCGAAGTATTGGCCTTTGTAGATGTAAAGCCAAAAGACACCGGGAAGACCGAAGGTGAACCAACTGACAAAGAGAGCGCTGACCAGACTGAGCAGGTTGCTGAACACGGGGATGGCCTCGGCAATGACCCAGGCAATGACCCAGAAGACGACGGCCAACCCGATCCAGACACCAATGCTCTGCCAGTTCCGCTTGTGCATCAACTCGGTTCCACGAAGCATGCGCACGTAAACGTTCTTGATGGCCACGTGGCCCAGGACCACACCGGCGATGACAATGGTTGGGATGGCAACACCGTAGGCGACTTTCCGCACCACTGGACCAGCGGAGCCCAGAGCGGGAGAGGCGACGTTCTGTCCGGCGTAACGGTAGATGACGGCCGATGCGACGGTGTACAGGATGATTTCGAAGCCCTGTAGCATGCACAGGGACTTGGGGAAATCATGTGGGTTCTTCATCTCCGCGATGAAACCAAAGAAGGCGGGATGACCACCTAAGCGCACATATTAGTCACGTGTTGTTGAATAAAGAACATCTGAGAAAACGTACAGTAGGCAAAAACGATGTTGGTGACCGCGGTGAAACCGTTGACGAAGCTTGTCTTGCGAGTGAGCTGGAACTCGTCATATCCGGGGCGCTCGATGCCAACACCAATCATCGTGATGACGACGGCGCTGAAGATACTCAGGAAGGCTAGGATTCCATGGTTAGCTAGCGACTCATATCACAGCCAAGTGATAAATGGGTTCTTACAGGTCACGGCGAGCCAAGAGACGTTCTTCATGGTTCGGGGCAAGGAGAAGATCAAGGAGAGAATCAAGCCGACGACACCGAACACAATGGAACATGTACCGTGGTCGGTCAGGGTGTTCATCATGACGGTGAAGGTCAACAGGTGACTGCCACAAGCGAACAGGAAGAACAGTAGCTGTGCGACTTCGATGATGTGGCGACCGATGGGTCCCATGAGAATGAAACCTGCATCGGCCATGCTATGCACGTAGGGATATTTGTGTCGGAATTGTGCGATGGTATAACCCGAGTAGGTGGTAACGATACCGAGACCGACGATGAGAATGATTGCCCTAGCCCATGGAGTCAGTAACGATGGTGCGAGGTGAATTTGAACGTGGCGCAATGCTTACGGGATAAGACCAATGGAAGCGAGAGTGGCCGGCAGTGACAAGACACCGACAGAGACTGTTTCAGCGATCATGACTATTGTACGGGTTAGTATACCAATTGGAGAAGTATTTCGTCATGCTGCGCGGGGAGTCGTACGGATTCCACATTGCCTATCAGAGCATTGTTTGTTAGTCAAGCTTCTAGAAGGATTCCTGGGAATGTCGATCACACATACCACCAGTCCAAGGTCTTGTACTTGACCTCCGCCGTCTCTTCAGCACCGAAGGCGTCCACTTCGAGCTGGGGAGGCTCCTCCTTTAGGTTGTCCTCGAAAGGAGGCTTCTCGGATTCATTCTCCCTCCGATCCAAGCCATGTTCAATATCTTTGACATCAGACGACGCCATGATTGTCGTAACAAACCAAATGCACACACGGTGTTGAAGGTGTGTGTGTGCGTGGGAGAAGGGTTGTTAAAGTAGTAAATAAGTTTCGAGGAAAGAGAGAGGAACTAAGAGGCGAAACGGACGCGGGAGGAATGCGTTAGTTAATAGCGGCCGATGATTGGCAAATCGGAAGGCAAATTAAGAGTTTTCCGTCCGACTGGTCCGATGTCGGGGACGCAACCTGCATTAGAGCCGCTGTTGGGTCCACTTCGTCATGGTTAGTCTGACTCAGAGAAAACAGGCAGGAAAAACCAGAAAAAACTGACAAAACGTTATTCATGAGGAGTCGAATCACCTACCTATTGTAAACTAGTGTCGACTGCCTCCTAATCAGTTGGAAACGTTGTGAATCCTTCCATCTGTCAACCCCAGAAACGGCACGTGTTCACCTGAACGGATCTCCAGGGTTTTAAGGTTTGTCAACGGATGCGGCGGTGGCGCAACTCTAATCGCCCACCACGTGACGTCGTGCTGATCAAAGTCTGAGTCTGGGCACTTTTCTTGGAACTTCTCTCCGCATGCTCAAAAGGGAATCTTCTACGCGGTTCCCGCTTTCGGTCTTAGCGCTCCCTCGGCCCCGAGTTGCCGACACGTGGTCTAGAGCTGGACCCTGACAAACTGTCGAGAAATGACCGAAGGTCCCTCATGTCGCGATTCGCCACAAATCAATGCCGGTGTACTGTGTACGATCCTTACATTTTTGTTTACTGATACTGTATGTCCATGTTGTTATGGATAGATGGAATTTTGACATGATCCTTGTTGACCTTTCGGAACGGACCGGAAATGAATAATACACTCATTGTCTCATGTCATCTTTGTGTGTCAATCCCGCGTCGCTTGCAGCACAGGGTGACATCCGCAAGGACTTCCTCTCCAGGTCTTAGACTCATACTACTCGCCAGGAACCCCGTCGGGGTAACCAAGCAACCCCGCACGAAACTAACGAATTACCGTGCCCAGATCAGATCTCCCCAACTGGGGTGGTCGTTGGAGGAGACTCCACCGGCGAACCCTTGGGCTTCCTTAGCTGCTGTGGTCCAGGGCCCGTCATTTCCCCGCGTTACCACATATTCATAAAATAGAATGTCCCACATGGTGTTCTTGTTTGTGACTCCACGATTGGCCTCGGATATGTTCGTCCAGGGGCCGTTCACCAGCACTGCTTCACACCGGTACCATTGGGGGTTATAAAAGACGGTGTGGTTCAGATTATACTTCGCGGCGTACTCAGCCGCTCGGAGTAACAAGCCATCCCCAAGACTATAAAGATCGCTGCCTTGGCTTTGCCCGACACGAGCACCGTACGCCGTCCACCCGATGCCCGACATGGTGTGGCCTGATGCTGTCAGCATGTCTGCCCTACTGGTCGGTGTGAATTCACAAAGGAATGATGTACGGTACCTTGATCACGCCCCGCTTCCACCGACTGCCCCGTCTCGGGGTGATACATAGCCAATAACCCGGCGCAGCGATCGTGGATGAACGCATGAACGGCATAATTATACAATTGCACATCGTCCAGATACACCGCGAAGCTCATCAACGCTTTAATGCTGGCCATCCCGTAGTTCGCCTGCCCAATGGCGGCGGACTGCCGGGAGAACAGCCAGTACAGCTGAATGCTGAACCCACTGCCGCCCTGCCACCTACTACCGGACTCCGTCCAATTCCCTTCCCATCGCATGATCTCAGCTGCGTTGACGAACAGGTCTCCATCCAGTCCGATGAGCAGCGACCGGTCAATACCGACGATATCCGTCAGATTCGACCCCCACGCATCCAAGATGCTGGTACTGCGGTCCCAATGCGATTGGTCGCGGGTGATATACCACATCAAGGCATTTTGCCATGCGGCTCGCGCGTCATGCGCAAACGAGGTGTAGTTACTGACTTTTCCCCGGGAGATTACAGCGGCGGGTCCTTCCATCGTGTAATTGGCGAGGGAGTACTGGTCGGCGCGGAAGTGTTGGTATGCTGACGCCCAGGGTTCTTTGTTTCGGAGTACATTGTCCCGCATGCGCTCGAGATCCTCGTGCGTATGCCAAATCCCGGGATGGACGAAGTCGCCAGGGTTTCTTTTGAAATATTGCGTCATGTCAATGGACTCGAATGGGGCCACGGCAGGGATGGCCGGGAATATGCCAGGTATATCCAATATGGTCGCATACGCCGAGCCAATGCTGAGGGCAAGAATTGCCGCGCATACGGTTGTTATTCGATTCTGAGACTGGGCCCACATCAGCCAGAAGAATGAAAGAACCGGGGGATGAGGGCTTACTAGCAGCATCTTCGTAGACCTCGTGAATCGATTGCCAGTTATCGTCCTAACAGAACCGCAGCACCACGCTTTTTAATGCACCCCACTCATTAACCCCACCGGGAAGCTGATTATATTATTCACTATGAGCCGAGTGTTTCGCAGATGTAGTATCCCCGACAACTCCTCCATGGGGATCCCGCAACCCGGAGCTGCGCCGGCAATTGCTCCGACCTTGAGTCATTTTAATATGCATTTTATAGCCTACTATACTTATTACATAATTATTATAGCCCTATAACAATGCAGGTCCGAACTGTTTCACCATTACCAAATGCATTGTGTCAGACAGTTCATTGCTTCCTGAATCATGAATGTCATTCTAGGAATCCTCCATGAAAACGAAGTGCCACCTAGACATGATCCGCCCGGTTAAACCCCATCCAAAAATCCTTCTTCCAAGCATTAACAAGCTTCGTAACCGTTGGATTCCCAAACGGAGCCTGCTGCGTCGCAAAAAACCCCGCAACGCCCAACTCCCGATTCGCCCACCACATAATATTCGTCGCCCCACCCCAGGCCAGCACATTCGCGGGCTGCCTTATCTCAGTCACCGGTCCAGTAAACAACACACCACCCAACCCATGATTCACAGCATCATCCGCCACAGGCCCAGCAGCAGTCCCCCAGACAGGCCTTAACTCCAAGAGCATTTTCACACTGGCCGAACCAGGCACAAGCTGCGGCGTAAACATTTCCAAGATAGTCTCGGGTTTCAACAACTTCGGGGACTCCGAGATCAGATCTGCCAGCACGGCCAGATAGTCTTTCGCTGTGGAAGAGAGACCGCAACCACCCTCTTGATCTTCGGGGTTATCAAACGCCCAGCTATCGCAGGGTTCCAGTCGTCCGTCGCTGGTTTGGACGGCGCCGTGCATGATCCGGGCGTTGTATTCGGGATGAGTTGAAATGTTGAATCGCGGGAAGGGGGCCGAAAGGCCTACTTTCTTCCAGATATTGTCTATCATGTACTCTTCTAAGGAGATTCCATCGTGTAGCCGACTGACAACCACACCAGCCCAATCGAGGCTACAGCCATATAACCACCCAGTCCCCGGTTCGAAGACTAACGGATACCTATATTTCTCCGTAACGCGGAGTGAAGGCTTAATATCGTTTTGAGCCTGTGCCCTCAGACCCAGGAGTTGATTCGTAAACGGATATCCCAACCCGGAAGTATGAGCCAGAAGATGTCGCGCTGTGATGGCGGTTTTGCTCGGCTCGAAGGTGAAGTCCGATCCCGAGACGTCGGTTAGGATTTGGATATCGGCGAATTCGGGGAGGATCTCAGTGAGGGGTGAGTCGAGGGTGATGAGGCCCTCTTCGATGCATTGGAGGAGTGCGATGCTGGTGATGAGTTTCGTGGCGCTGGCGAGTTTGAGGACGGCGGATTCATCCAAGGGTGCGGCGTCTGGGGAGAGGGAGTTGTAGCCCGCTATTTTGTTGTAGATCTCGCTTCCTGGAGGTGTATGTTAGGAACTTGAGGAGGAAGATTGTTTTAAGCATGGAATACCGTTCTTATCTACGCATTTGCATATTACTCCGTGTACCTTGGGGTTTTCTTTCGCGGTATACTCGGCGAGGAGGCTGTCGAAGTCGGTCATTTTTGTATAGTTTTGCAAAGTTGTCGTGACGAGAAATCTAAACTTGTAGGGTCCGTGAAGGTGTGTTGGTCAAGAGAAATAGCGAGAGTACTTGGGGGTCAAACGAAGCTGCGCAAGGCGGCAAGTTTTGTTACTTAAGTCTCCCGCTGTAACTTAAGCGAAGGGAAGAAGATCAGCCTCCCTCAAGCCTATCCTGCCTCGTATTAAACTACACTATAATCTCACCCTCCAGTCTTTTGGCCAGACACGTTCATCCCTTGTGGTTAGGCTTTATACGATTACGCACGTAGTCCACTTTTCTTTTTCACCGTGAACCAGTAAACATTGCCGCGAACAACAGACATCCAAGGATTCCAGTTTGGGGGGCCTGTTATCGTGAAATAAAAGTTGATTGGTTGTCAATTTGTGGTTTGGTAGTCTTGTGACTCGCACCTATAAATATCCTCTACCAGGTATGGTTGTGTGGACCGGATGCATGAATCGGTTTTAGGCCTGCGTGGTTTTACGGGTTGATGTATACGACATCTACAACGTTAGTATAGATGCAAATTGAGTCAGGATACAACAGAAACTGAGCTTCTGTGTTAAGAGATAAAGCATTAGCTCTGCTCACAGGAGGAAATACCTTTTTAAAAAAGAAATAACTCAGATACCCTAGCCATCCTTAGATATTTCTTGCAGCACTTTCGCTTACCATCCAGGGTTTCCACTTTGATATAGCCTCATTGCAAATGCTAGATGCTGCCGTTGAGAGTCCTGAAGTACAGGGGACAAACCATACCCCTCGGTTATACCCCGGTCCTGTTCCAGTTGTCGCACTATGGCAATATACAGTTCCCTATCAGCGAATCTTTGCCATGTTTTAGCATCCTTCGGATGGCCATTTTCGTCATGATTCCATGGTACATCTATAGCAGGTGGCTCTGTCGACAGAGTCAAGGGAAAGTTCTCTCGATATCTCACACGGTGCCGCAAAAGCTCCTTCCCAGTCGATAACACCAAGCAAGCGGTAGTTGTCATCGAATATCATATTATTATGACCGAAGTCACCGTGACATAACGGGAATGGACCTTCATCGCTCTTTGAGAGTTCTTCTACCATGTCGTTCATCAAGGCGTTGAACGCTAAACTGGAGATTGATAGCTCATCCACGAACGAGCCTGCGGCATCTTTTAATTGATTATGAGATAGACCAAAGTCAACCTTAGTAGACCAGGCCCTGAAAAACTCAGCAGCAGTATTGAAAGGACCACCAAGACCGGGTATTGGCCCTTGTCGATACGACCCGTCATCATTTATACCGGTAATCTTCCCAATCTTCGGTAGCCGGATATTGAACATCTTAATCTGGAACGAATGCCTTTTAGAGCTGCTTCCATGTGCAGTAAGTAACTACGTAACTGGATCTCCGCCATAGCAGAGAAAACTCTCAACTTATCTTTAGAAGGAGCAGCCATACTCAAATCCATCCCCACACTATCCTGAGACAGTCCATGAACCTGAACGGTGCGCCAACAGGGGAGTTAGTGTTACTTTCAACCAAGTGGATATGCGGAACGGGGATACTACTCTCCTTCTGTACGAGTTGGAGTGTGTAGTACTCGCTTTCCATTATTTGCCCGCCCGCATCTGGTCCATCGCCGTCCTGCGACAAGTGTGGCATTCGTAGTTTCGCCACCCATCGCACTTGGTCGCTGAACTCTAGGATGCGGACCATGTGGTTATATCCAAGCCCAATTTCGGGTAATAGCTTGCACGCCAGCCCATCTTTTCTGGTGGTGGCAATCTGGATGAGGGTATCCCAGTTAGTGGACTCCAGAAATCTTTCTGCTCGTGAGCGTAGGGGACCTTCGCTTAGAGACGAGAAATACACCCATCGATATCCAGCAAATTTGTCGTTTTCAAGCAGAATCTCATGAGACATTTTTTCGGGGTGGGGAATGGAAGGATACAACTTTTGACTCCCCTTGTGACGATGATTGACAGCCACGACGCGGCACTAGAGGTTTATAAAGAAAACAAAGAAAACTGCACCGGGAGTCGAGGGATCACAGTGTATACAGACAGGAGTGGACTAAACAGCTAGAGTAGAGCCAGTATTATCTCTATCTCATGAAATAAAGATATAACCATATATTAAGGAGGGAAGAGAAGTCTATAGTCTATACGGGAAAGTTGACCGGGACTTAAAATAGCCTTATGTAAACCATAAAAGAAGTAGAGATTATCTATAGTCTTTTATGGACAGTAGGCTACTATATAGATAGCCTACAATATCTAAAAGTCCTCAGGCTAATGTATTAGACTGGATCTATTAGATAGTATTATTCTAGGATTCTAAAACCTATATATGATTTCCCCAGGGGCCACCTCTAAAGTCGTAGAACACAAAGTAACTCAATTAATCCAAGTCCCCTGCATCCACCTCTCGCGTCGCCTGTAGCGCAGTGTGTGAATTAGGGTGGATCCTTAGCTTCGAATGGACTGCCTCTAACAGTCCCCCGCCGTTAAACCCGGCGAGTCATATTTGCAGTATAGCAACATCCCTGCACGACTTTACCAGGATATTGGTCTATCAAACAGTTCCAGATAAAGGTTGTCCTGAGTTGTCCAGCGATGAATATATGGACGAAAGGCTGATCTACACCAAAGGGTAAGTCGCTGAGCTAAGAGATAGTACACAACTCATATATGGTAGAAAGCGTGGCTGCACGTCCTATGACACTGGAAGCGTGGCAACACATGATTCATGATGGCGACAACGGAGAACAACAGGAGCACACAAATACGAGAGAAGGTACGACCAAGTTCATCAAAGCTTGGATTTCATTTTGTCGTTCATTTGCTTCACCAGGTAACCGCACTCAACCTCTTCACAGAGCCGTGTCTGACGCTTAGGATCCAGTTTCTTCACAAACTCCAGACCACTGGCACGCTCGATGTGGGCAACATCGACCTCAAAGTCTGCCAGCTTTTTGTTGTTCTCTATCACAGCATTTGGCAGGACAAACGCCCCAAGTGCAACTTCACCCGTGGAGCACTCATTCCCGTCCTCGTCAGTGGGTTCTTTCTCACCATAAATAATTTTGAAGAAATGCGTAGGGACCGCAACATTCGGGGCAAAGTTGTGATCCTCCCTCTCGCTGATTTCCTCTGCGCCGGGAACCTCTTTCGATCCAATAACCTCATAGCTAACGCGCCACTTGCCATCGTCATCTTGACGTGGCAAGTACAAAGGACCAGTCACGATCCGCACCGAGGGATACGTTGAGGTCAAATTACGGCAAAAGTCCTCGAAGTGCCGCCAGTACCCACTGTTAAACCCCTTGCCCACCTATGGGCACATGTTGGACATTTTGAAGGTGTCGTCGATAGCCTTTTGCGACCATATCGCATCTTGAGCAGGGACCTGATGGCCACGGTCATACCCGCACTTGACGTAGTCGCTCACTTTTGCGCGAAATATCTTGGGGATACTTAGATCTTCCCGAAAGTTGTTCTTTCGCGTTGCGTTGATTTGAGCCACAGACTCTCGTGTTATATGTTCTGCGACCCATAGTGGATTTCGCGTGCGCCGGTCATATGCCCCGTACAGAGAAAGGCCTTTCAATTCGTCTGCCACTGGGCCGGGGTGGCCGTAATTCCGAATGTCTTCTGGTTTCACATTGGGAAAGATAGAGGATGTTATCATAAGACCGGGAGGGGGGGCTTGGATGGGAAGGCTTTTGGTTCGTATATCGGGTATCGGAGTGATACCTGGTGAATCGGGAGGAATGATCTCAAGCGTTGGTTCGGGCTTAATCGGCTGGGGCTGACGTGGTTGAGCTGTTGAGGTGTACAGAAGCGCTGCACCTGCGCCTGCAGCAGCGCTGGCTGCTGCTATCGCTGCTTGTCTTACTCCAGACATCTTGCGAATGGACCAAGACTCTTTTTGTTACTGTGCACTTTGAACTTGGTGAGTTTGCTGAATATAATCTCCTGCGGTAGAAATAAATAACGAAAAATGGTACCAAGGATGCTCGGAAGCACACATGGCATGCGAAAGAACAGAGAAAAAAGAATGGAGCGCAGTTTATATGGCCGGAAAACTACTAACCTATCTGCATGCGATAGTCCATAATGCACAACACGGTAGGGTGTTAGATCTTGGTTACATCCTACAAAATATGATATCATAAAAGATGGTCGACTAGGGGTGCAACACTGTAGCTGCGTAGTATTGCAACGACTCATGACGCCCAGAAGTCCAAATGCAACAGGGTATCCAGCCACATTGGACAGGACACATTTCCGAGCATGCATGCGGCACTACTGACAGGATCCATGAGAACAGTGGATCCAGCCGGCCAGTATTCCGACACCAACCTCCAGGTTCTACCCGCGGCTGACATGCAGATAAATGGGACGGATTAGGTATCTTTTCAGCTAGCCCTGGGATTCTTCAGTGGCCCCCGAGAATGTATGTATAACGCGAATTGCCAGTTATAAGATGCCCGGCCGAGATCGAATTTCTTTGCTCTACCTGTCACCTATCTGGTAGCTCCCTGGTTTCCAGGCTTTAGTTACATACAAGCATTGACTTTCTTGATTAGCGATATTGTAAGTACGTGCGGCAGTGTCAAAGAGCGTCATTAATTAATAATTGTCCCATCACCAGATGCACGACGACAAGTATTAGGAGACATACATGACAGCGGTGTTGAATGCTGCGAGGTGTCCACCCAAAGCTTGCAGTTGAGCAGAACATAGGTTCGGCCCGGTCGGTAAGCTTGAGGTTCACGTCCACTGGTCCCCGCTATGGAAAAAGGGCTATCCAGCAGTGGACCGGAAATAGCAACCAATGTGCTAGTGAGGAATGCGTCCGAGTATGGTACGTTGAAAGGCATGCAGGCCTCAAGGGTGCATTAACAGAACTGCTTGAATTTCGCCCGGCCGCTAATAAAGAGAATAGATTTAGCTTATCTACCAACTCAACAGAGTGTCTCTGCGTTATATATGGAAGATAAATAATGGTGGACAAACAGACACCATTTGCTACTTTCAGCTTGTAGCTAGGGTTCGGCCCAATTCACGTGCTCACGACACCAAGAATGTAAGCGCCGGCTCTGTGTTCCTGTGCAATGAATTCCAATCGGTTCCAACATGCCGAGTACCAAGTCTTACCCCGCTCCCTTGGTGATCGCACCTCTAAAGAGCGACCAACACACCCATACAATCATTCTTCTCCACGGCCGTGGCAGCAACGGTGAGCGCTTTGGCCAGGTCTTCCTCGAATCAACCAATATTGCGCGATGTCTTCCAACAGCGAAGTTCGTCTTTCCCACAGCCAGAAAACGTCGCTCTACAGTGCTGAAACGGATTCCCATCAACCAGTGGTATGACAATTACTCATTGGAAGATCCAAATATCCGGACAGGGTTACAGATAGATGGCCTTGAGGAAAGTACTTGCTTCCTACGGGGGTTGATTGACGAAGAGGCGCGCCTTTTGAATGATGATTATAGTCGCGTCATCATTGGGGGACTGAGCCAAGGCTGTGCGACATCTGTCTTTTGTCTTCTTGGGGGCTTTCTAGATGATGGCAAGATCCGACAGTTGGGTGGTTTTATTGGAATGAGCGGGTGGTTGCCTTTTGAACGAGAGATCTCGAGGCTATTGGAATCTGGGGAAGGCAAGTCTGGGACTGATGATGATGATCCTTTCTCCCAAAATGATGAGGATAGTGAGGATATCCCTGGGAATGTCCAGGCGATCAATCATGTCCGGGACATTCTCAATCTGCCGGCTTTACAAAATTCTTCCTTGACTTATTTAGATACGCCTGTCTTCCTAGGACACGGGTCGGCAGATCCTAAGGTATCGGTGGAACTTGGGCAGCGAATGGCGTCGATCCTTTCCGATGGGTTTGGAATGGATGTGACTTGGAAGGCATATGAGGAATTTGGACACTGGTATAAAGTGCCAGACGAGATTGATGACGTTGTGTGCTTCTTGAAAGAAAAGCTTGGGGTTCCATGTCTCGATAGACCCTGAGCAAAGTGAGGATTGAAAGTTTGCCCGGGCTACGGACAGCGAGGTTGTATCGCATTATATCGGTCATGTTCAAGTTTTCCTGATTTGCTTAGACCCAATATTGCACATATGGACTACAGGCCCTTAGGAGTTTGCTGCTGGGGCGCCATTCGTGGATAAGGTAACTTTCAAAGCGCGATAATCTAAAGCAGCATTGTGGTGAATCTCATGAACACATCTTGTTGTCAAATTGCGAATAGCTGCAAACCCATCATTCGGTTGAAACCTGTCTCTATTGACTGGACTTACAAATGGAGGGTAACTACTTGGCTTACTCGACAGAGATGGTTACTGGGCCGTAAAACATGAATTTGAATACTAAGTATATACCCCCTCAGAGTCATCAAACTAGTATAGCAGACATGACAAGCATAAAGCTAGTATACATACTGCAACCATTAGTAACGAACCGAACAGAGTCTCTCAGCATACTTACCCGGAAATCCGGATTCTCCACATCAGTCATATCCAAGAAAGCCCCCGAATGGCCTATATCTTCAGGACTACCATTCTCAGCAACAGCCACAGAAGTGGCGTCTCTTTTACCTTTATTCCGACGGATCAAGAGCCACCGTGTAACGAGTAGTGTGCCATTCATGATTCCGTAGAGACAGAAGTGGGCAGTGAAGCCCTTGGTATAGCGTGGTGCGTCGGAGGATTGGAAGATCTATTTATTTTGTTAGTTGAGGTTGATCATATTCATGCTGAATAGGTGGTATATACCTGCGGTGCGGTCGCATTCCCAGCGGCCCAGGCAATGAAAGTCATGGCGAGTACAGTCGACTTCTTCGTTTGACCAGCGACATTGCGCGAAATCACTGAGAATAGAAGGTTTCCTTCGGCCCAGATGAACTGCGTGCAGTAGAATGCGATCAAGAGGCCGACCCTTGTCGACTCGGTTGGCGCGATGGTGAAAATGATGGCGGTGCCGATTATGGGAGGGCTGGCATGGTGTATTAGTATTTACTATTAGAAATAGGACTGTACTTACATTGTCCACAAATGCATGACCAAGATTGTTTGGTCCGTCCAAGATGACAATGAAGCCCCGCCCACCATGACGGCGCTGGTGACAGCACCCTGTGCGATATTGAGCAATTGTGTTTGCAGCGTGGTAAATCCGAAGCTTTTGATGATAATGTTGGAGAAGACACCCAGCCCACCAAGCACAAGTGTACTTGACACCTGCATGAGGACATAGAGCCAGATGATAGGATCGGTGAGGGCTTCCACTAGTTGGTATCTCTTGAAGGTTTTGTTTTGGATACCGGTTTCATTCGCTCGGACCCGTTCCACGAGCAAGCGTTTGTCGTCCTCGGTAAAGCACTTGGCTTTCATCGGGCTGTCGGGGAGGTACCACCCTAGGAATACAGCCCAGACACAGGTTGCTACCCCGAGCACGAGGAAGAGTAGTTGCCACGATTTGATGGCATGACCTACGTAATGGCTGGTGCCCCAGGCCATGATACCTCCTACCTATGTGATGTTAGAGTAGTGTAGATGTAGGTGGGAGGATGAGTACCATCATCTGGACGCCCATCACTGTGACGGTTAGTCATGAATAATTCCAGAAGGTATGCTAATACTCACTGCAATTCCATAGGCTTGTCAGAATTGGCTGTTCCTTGCGGGTATACCACATAGATGTCATTTGAATAAAGATTGGCTGGACGCAGGATTCAAAGCACCTAGTAGGATGTTAGAGAGACAACATGCTACAGGACTGATAGACAAACCCCAGGAGGAACCGAACGACCATTAACCCGGGGAAGTTCGTGGCGGCCGCGCTGCACTGGAACATGTCAGTTGCTGTCATGATATAGCGACATCAAGTTGAACATACTGCGATGACCACTCCCCAGAGAAATACACTATTCCAGTCAATTGTCGTCCACATATATCAGATGAAAACTTACTTCGCCGCAAGATACTTAGCGACCGGCAATTTCTGAGCCAAAAAGTTGGTTGGATACTCCCCCACAAGCACTCCAATGTACAATATGGTCCCCAACCAGTTATATTTGTCGCTGTCTAGACCTGCGTCTTCCTGAATTCCCATAATCGAACTGAATCCTAGAGTACCCTTGTCAAGAGCTTGGCAGAAGTATGTCTGGACCACAATTAGTGACAATGACTGCCTGTCATCAGTGCATGAAACGTACCCCAACCATGCACACGAGTATCCGTTTATTGACCTTCCAGAAAAGCCGTCGATCGGTAGCTTTGTCGATCTCGACAGGAGGGCCGGTTGCATAAGCTGCAGTTTCTGCATCGACCCCAGCCAAGTGCTGAGGTTTCTCAGGCGGGTCAATATGCTCGTGTTCGGAGGAAACCCCTTTACGGTCTGCTTGAATGTCGGCCATTCTGGGTGAGTATGTTCAGATTGATGTTGATAATAATCAAATACAGTCACGAAGTACAGGATTTATGGGAGCATTTGTGTATGGAAAGATTCCTATTATTCCACTTCAAACTCGGACCATCGTGTCGGAGGGTCATTCTTAGCACTGTATAATACCTGAATCTGAGTCGTGGAGAAAGAATCTGGGGAAGCAGCGTGCCGTCGGACGAGGTCCGGCAATTGCTCCGAGACGATCATGCCGTGCAAGTGACCAAGAGCGAATCGGCTATGCTCCGGCGATTCCTCCGCTGCCGTGCCCTACATGAGCAGTACCTGACCATCCTCTATCGAATATAACAATGGAGCATTCTATCAATAGCGGAAATTGCGGTTAACTCTTGCTGCTGATATATATTCCATTTGTGCCTGAGATTTATGGTCTGGAGTGAGTATATCCATCATTGAACGCCATCCTCGATTTAAGGAAATATAAAAATGCCGGTGCACGAAAATACCACGATATCAGCGAAACGAGCGCTAGAAACGTGGGGAAATGGAACAGATGTAAGACTGCTTACCCTTTTGACAAATAACCAGAAGAAATATTAACAACAATAGTCACCCAAAAAGCCTAAAACCGACGGATTATCTCCCGAAACCACACCCTCCCCGCTAGTCAAAGCACTCTACTCCGAATCCGCAACAGCCAAACTCTGGAACGTGGCGAGTAAGGCGTTAAACAATGCGATACCGCCGACACTCTACCCAGAGTACACTGGCGCAGACGGTGTGACCTACGTCTACCGCACCCTCGATTTCTGGACATCCGGTTTCTTCCCGGGCTCGCTGTATCTCCTCCTCGAACGGCAGACTATCTATCCAGGTTTCTACGACATACCATGGCGTGTCAATAAGAAAAGTCCACTCCCCCATAAGCTTCAGCTCCAGCACCTCTGTCAATGGTGGACAGCCAATTTACACGCCAACGCTGCGAAGCGCGATACTCACGATCTGGGATTCATGATCGCACCATGGGCCATGAAAGCTTGGTCTTTGAACCGAGATCCGCAGGCCTACAACAGTTTGGTTCTAGCTGCGCACTCTCTTGCTAGTCGGTTCGACGAGCGCGTCCAGTCATTGCGTAGCTGGGACGTATGTCATACTAAGCGGTACTCATTTACAGATCCGGAGAAGGATTTCTTGGTGATTATCGATAACATGTTGAACCTCGACCTGTTGTTTTGGGCTGCCAAGGAGACGGGTAATGCAAAGTTTCACGATATCGCAGTTGCGCATGCGCGGACCACGGCTAAACATCATATAAGATCCGACAACAGCACAGTCCATGTCGTTAATTATGAAACTGACACTGGCTTGCCAAAATCGAAATTTACGCATCAAGGATATAGCGATGAGAGCTGCTGGGCTCGTGGCCAGGCTTGGGGACTATTAGGATTTATGCAGACCTTTGACTGGACGGGGGAGATGGAGTTTCTGACCACGGCACGCACCTTGGCGGACTATTTTATCCGTCGGATACCTGATGACGGAGTACCGTACTGGGACTTTGATGCTCCTGTAGATTCGTCTTGTCCGAGGGATACCTCTGCGGGCATGGTGGCGGGTTGTGGGATGTTATTGATTTATAAGGCGTTGAGGGGCGTGGATGAGGATGCTGCTGAATTTTACTTAAAGTCTGCGGTGAGGATATTGGCAGGGACAGTGAACGGGTTTATGACTCCTGGCGATCTGAGGTTCGAAGTTGGGGCGTCTGATACCGTGGTGCCCACGTATCCTGACGATCTGCCTGAACATGAAAGAAGGCAATCGGGAGCGCTTCGGGTTACGGATTCTCGATCGACGCAAAATGGGAATGGTACCTGCAAGAAGACACCGGAAACTATCCTCGATGGCGCGACGATAAATAACTACGAGTTCGCTACTCGTCGCTGGGCGAACCATGGTCTTGTCTACGCCGATTATTATTTTATGCTAATGGGAAACATGCTCTTAGAGCTGGGGCTGGTTAGTGGGGCAAGGTGTGCTATCCATGGGGAGCATTTGTTATAATGGATATCTGCTGTGACTGGAACATGTCTTGGTAGAACATTAAAGACTCACACAAATTCTCGGATAGAGTTATATGTAATAAACTATAGATTGTTAGGGAAGCTTTCTCCGGTTGGGATTTTAATAGCAGCTATGCAAGGAGTTGAGAGGAGAATTAGCTTGTTAACTATTGCGGTTAAGATGTGCGTGATTCTCCCCCATGAGAGCAGCTCGATCCACCTCCACTGCACCATAGCGACTGATCCTTTGACCAGGACTGAGCGTTGTCTGTGGATGCTCCGGTGACACGCAATCAAAGGCAATGGGGGCATTAGTGTATAATGGACTTGTCGCATTATTCCAGATCGACACATGTGACGGCTGAGAGTTGAATTGATCTCGTTCCGTCAGTGAAAGACCAAACGGATCTACATCGGTGAAACTCTGGAGAGTTTGTTGGAATGACAAGGGAAGAGGAGGAAACGCCAAGCCAACCGAGGTATCAGAGTGATTATCAGGAATAGGTAGTGGAGGCTCCTGTTCAGCGTACGTATTGTTTGGTACCGCCGAGGAGCGTTCGAGTACTGATGGTGTAGAAATGGTTTCTACGTGCTTGGGAGGTGCTCTATCGTCGGTATTCTCAGAGTATGCTGTCTGCCGAATATCTAAGCTAGGTTTGGATAGTGCCGGTAAGTTGTCCTTCGCTGAAACCAATCGCTTGGCGAAGCCCGAGGCGAGGTTATCCTTGAGACTGTCGTGCACATCCTGCGGGCCTGCCCATCGGCGGGAGATTTCGAACAAGCTGGCGATAAGCGAATCCAACGAGTTGGGTATGGGTGTGCCATAGTATTTGGAATGCGTGAGGAGCATTCTACCGGCAATGAAGAGACAGAAGGAGAATTGGGGGTTGGTGAGGATGGAAGAGCAAAGAAGAAATTGGTGGCCAATGGTACTGATCTCCGAAGCAGCTTCAAGACATGTTTCTGCCGATGACGTTGAAGGCAGTTTAACCGGGCAGGACTGCCAGTGTAATGGCGGGTAGGCGATCCCTTGATGGAGGAGTATTACAGCTGTGTTATGTGTTGTATGTGCAAGAGTAAGATTAGGATCCATGATACCGTCGGCGTTGAGGACCGACGCGTCCCGCCATTTGGGTGGCAGGAAAAGCTTCCATCTGAAAAACGGTCAATGCTTGCTATGGGTCGACCTGAGTGGTAAAGAACACTTACTGGACCAGCCGGAGATCAAGCTCCTTGAATCGCATGAGCCAGAGCTGCGCTTTGTCCGTATCCCTGATGTCAAGGGCGTGGTGAAGAAAGAAATTAGTGACTAATGCTAGCGACTCCGTGGCCTCGATGCAGTAGGCGAATCCCCCGATACAATCCTGCTCCTTCGGATCGGCCGTCATCCGGCTCTCTGTCAGTAAGGGGCGATGTGGGCTAGCGGCCTTTGCGTCCGAGATGCCAAAGTATGGCGGCCTCACTTCAGTTTCCTGCTCCCAGAGTGCGCCTTCACAAGGTAGTCGCCGTTTGACATCTGCACTGGTCAGACTGATATTCCAGCCGGTGGATACGCTGCAGAAGCGATCCATCAAGAATACTGTCCAGAAGACGCGTCGTCGTTCTTCCGCTTCTCTCCAAGACGTAGATGGTTTCAGAAACGCCATGCGCCGTATTAATGTCTCGCCAGATTGAGAATGGCTTGAAAGATGCTCTTCTTCCACGCTTAACTGAAGTTGCTCTACCGTGCGAGCCATACCTCCTACGATGGACCATGACGATGGACCGCGTCCACGACCAATCTACATTGATATTAGCAACTTTGCGGACGGCGAATGCACGGTCAGCTTACTGTGTCGAAAGCAATGATTACTAAAGCCTGGAGGTTCTCAACCGAGAATGACTCCATACTGCTCAAAATGACCCTCTGCCTACTTTTTTCTGCCAGCTCGGCCTTCTCTGCATCGCTTCCCAGGCGACTATCGTCGGAGAACCGGCTACATAACGCGACGATAGCATGCAGAATATATATGGCCTTCTGGCGTCCTTTGTAAGACTGAATCTGTTCACGAAATCTCCTGACATGTAGAATAGGAATCCAGTGGTGGATGTTCGCGAAGTAAAATTCAACGAGATGGTGCACAAGGTCAGAGTTGAGGATGTCGAAGTCTGTCGTTTTTCGTGATGGTTGTTGTGGCGTAGACACCACGTCAACTTTTCGTCGCTTTGGCGATCGGAAATCACCACCATCATTATGTTCTCCCTCCATCGAAGTCCCTTCCTTGTCCTTGGTCTCAGCAAGCTGTAGCATTGACTTCTTCATGGCTTCCCGCGCGCCAGCAAGTTGTCTACTTGTAGACTCCTCATTATGTGAATCCTCATCCGGAGCACTAGGCAAGGCAGAGTTCGGATGAAGTGCCTCCCAGACCTGCTTCCACAAAATGCTTTGCCCGAGAAACATATTCTCCAGTGTATCAATTCGGCGATAGAGCTGGTCGACAGCCCCAGCGCGTAACCCAGGCTTCAGCCGACGGTCATCGTAAACGCACGCGACATCAAAGCGCACGCATTGGGAACATGGCTGCTCGCGACTACATCGTGCTTTTTTCTTTCGGCACGACTGGCAAGCGGGGATATCGTCTTCTGGTTTGGATGTGTCCTGGTCTTGTTGTTGCTGTTGCGGTTGGTCCTGCGCGGACCGACCGTTCCCTTTAGAGCGCATTCTAACAAGGTTTCACAGTGGTAATACGGGTCAATTTGTGATATTGACGCCATATCAACTGCCGTGGTGACGGATTGAATGCAAGTTCCCCACGGGGCAGACGTTGCATGATTGCGGAGTTTGTTTTACCCCCGCATGGAAGGAGAAAAGTAGCGCCGGAGGAAGTGGCGGAGTCCCTCCGAAGCCTTCATCTGGCGGAGCCCAGGCGAAGATCATCGCATGGAACCAATGAGATGACTTGGTCACTATTGCCCTTTCGGGTAATATCCCGGTTCGCCTGCTCGGTGCTTCTACTATTCACCCTACTGGTTACTCTTCCGGGGTATTATGCTTATTTTGTCAGGAATCTGGGGTACCAGTTGATTGAAGAAGATAAAGGTTCTTGCCAAAACAAATCGCGGTGCATGGGGAAGAATCTCCGTAGCTTAGGGTTATGCAGAGAATGGAACCAATCTACTCTAAGAATGAAAAACAATAGAGATAAATAAAAATAAGATAAACTCATATTGAAATATCCTGTTGGCTATTGCTCGCTTGTAAAGTTCAATCCCTCCACATATTCATTCGCAAACATGGGAACAAAATCGGCAGTATAATACCAGGATGGCTTAGCCATGTTATCATCGATCAACTTCCCGTTCACCTGCAGGTTGACAAATGTGACATTCGAGATATTTCGATCTTTGCCATATCCCAAAAATAACGAAGGATTGGCATGTGACCCATTGTAGACCAGATCCTTAACGTAGACATTCCGAATTCCCCTGCCAGGCGACGTGTTATACTTGGAGTTATACATTACCCGGAAATTGAGTAGTTGTCCCAAGCGGAAATCTTCGACTCGCACGTCTTCGATATGAACATTTTGAATCAAGTTACTATCTCCGGGATTGATCGCAATGCACCCCTGATACCACATCTGTGGCTCGCGGTGATCGAGGATGTCAATGTTGCGAATCGTAACACCGTCCATTGTCTCAGGCTTATCGGTATTCCCATGCGTACCGATGTTTATGGGGTGAGCCCAATCCGCCCATAGGGATGAATTCTGCACGGTAATATTCTTTGAATTCCCGTAGTAGTTCCAGCGGTGCTGGTAAAGGGCGATATTATCATCGGAGTTCCGTAGAAACACCCCGTCAATAAGCACATCCTCGCTGCAGAAGAAGTCAATCCCATCGCCATTACCGGTGGAAGACATCGATCGGATTCCCGACATCGTGATATTCTTGGATGTACCCGTCGTGACTGAGAAGCCCTTTGCTCCAAGGATGAGGATGTCCTTTACCAAGATATTGCTCGACCATTCGATAAGTATACCGCCAGATAATCTCGGATTGACCACGCCTCGACCTTGGATCGAACCGCTGGTCGCATTCTGAAAGGCTAGTCGGGAAGTAACAACTGCACCGGGAGCCAAATATACAGTCTTGCCGGATGGAATGACCAGTGTTCCGTTCTTGGAGGATAGGCCGTTGTCGATGCCGGGTCCAAAGTAGACAACGTTCGGATCGCCCTGACTCGGAATGTCGGTCTCAATAGCATTAGTGAAAAGCTGTAAGGTGTCGAATATATCGTCGTTCACTTGGACAACGATGTTGCGTGGCCGGTTTAATGCAAAGGAAACTGTATTTCCTTTCACGGTCGGCTTGATCCCATATGAGTATGGCCTGATAACGGCAGACTTGATTGGTCCATTGTTGTAAGTGACGACGAGATCAACAGATCCTTCAAAGTCGAACAAAGCAAAGGAAGTATTGTGCTCGATTCCCTTCCCGGATGTGGTATTGACTTCCGACACGATGGCGCTGTATGAGTCGACGGTATAAACACCTCCTGTAGATTGTTTAACCTGAATGCCGTAGGAATGTGCCCGGTCCAGCCCTTCTGCAAAGCTGTATGTTTTTATGCTGTTATTCATGGCCGGCAAAGCGGAGGCACATTGCAGGATGAAAAGTGTGGCTAATAGAACCCTGAGCGTCATGATGTTCAACATGGTTTGCAAGAGCGTGATCGTGTACTGAATGCTTGGAAAATAATTGAACATGATTCATTTATAGTCCTCAAGCAGATCTATGGCCTGTACAGAAGATAGAGTTACTATACTTTCCTGCCCGCCAAATCCTCCGACCCTATAATGGAGGTGATCCGACAATTGCTCCGGCATGCTCTGAAGTCGGGTGCATTCACGCCTGACGACAAAAGTGCAAACCAGCCATGGGTTCTAACTTGAACTGAAAACCAAACAGATGATTAAGCGTATATGAGTCCAATTACAAGTACTAATTACTAAAAAATCTTGAAAAATTGAGAGGTTCGCCGTCGAAAACTTTGACCAATGTCCCAGTGCATCGTATTATCCAGACGGAGGCCGTGAATATGAAGGATGTGGAATGGTAGAAGAAAGTTAACCATTTACTTTTCTAAATCAAGGGCCAAAAATAAGCCCTTGTATGCGATTTCCTACAGCAACGCTCTACAGCAGCGACAAAAGTTCCGTTAATAAGATGCTTCAATTCTTCCCGCGTGTTACGATGTTTACACCTCCACAGGGATATGAATGATAATGAAAATTCGGCTTCTTCTGGTGAACTATTTGTTTCAGTCTCATACTCAAAGACTTGTAACTTATAGCTAATCAAGGGGCCAGAGTGCTGATATTCTCAAGGTTGTGTTTACTCAGTAGCCGTACTTCTTCTCTCATGGCTTTGCACGTCGGCAAGGACTCGCCTCCTTCTGACATCGAAATGCTTCATGGTTCTGGTAAGCCATAAAGCCTGTCCCAGGAACGCATCCAACATACTCAGCCTCAATTTCAGGTGCCTTGACTATGTTTGTCTCCACCCACAAGGCTACTTTCCCACATTCCGACATAATCCCGCCAGGTCCATATGTTTTCAAAATATTGTTACGCAATGCAACATGGCCTTTGTTGGATCGGCCCGCTCTTTCCATGGACCTAAGATCCATGAAGTAGAACAGCTCAACTTTTCTATTGTACTTGTGGAACTCGCTATCCCCCTCCTTGTAGGTCCCCAGGCGCTCATCGTAACACATACGGGATATTAGAATTCCCGCTTCTGGGGCTGCGTGAGCCAGATCGTCCATCCACTTGCAGGCAGCTTGATCAAATTGGTCAAACCAAACACCTCTTTCGGCTCCCGTCATCTCGGAAAGGTCCTGTCTCTCAAGATTAAAGCAGAGATTGTCAGGAAATCCATTGAATGTGAAACGTCCCAAAGTCTTTTCTTTGGGAGAGGCCTCTCGTTCCGGTATTGGTGGCACCAGCAGAGGGGAATCCATGCGGTTGTCCTTTGATAATTCTCTGATTGAATCTCTGATCCAACCCCAGTAACCATTCTTTTCAGTCGGCTTGTGGGCGAAATGGACACCTTGTCCATCTTGCCGGTTTTGTGTGGCTTTGTATTGGGATCGTCCATAAGGAACCTTGACAAACTCACGCCACATGCCTGCATCAGGAGGCAGAGAAGACCAAAATTTGATAACACTGTCTGACTCCCACCAGGCCTCAAAGTCGGCGATCGATTTCCATGTGGCAATCCATATTCGTGTCTTCCCTATTCCCGGGGAAACAATCCCGTCCTGGGTTACTTGATCAAGGTGGCAGTTGGCACCTGTTATGAGATGACTGAATGTTTTGATAAGACTCTCAATAGCAGGTGATTGAAAACCGTCAGGCTGTTGGACCCCAAAGAGAGTGTAGACAAAAGTCCCTTCCAACGGTTTTTCGATGGTGTACATGGACATGATGATGGTTTCCAAGGAAAAAAAGACCTAACAATTGCCCTTCGATTGGATGAATTGTCCTTGATCCTAATTATTATTAAGACCGCCTTGTACTGGATTTTATATATCTCCTGTCTTCGTTGCGATGCGGGATAACCTCTTCTGATCTCCAGCGGAAATCCGACTTTGTGAGTTGGTTTAGGGACATGATGATTAGATAGAACACGGATTAACATAGAACCCCGCAATAGACTGAGACGAGCCCCCCACTTGGCACTAACGTCCCGAGGTTATCCAGCTCGGGTCACGATCAAAATTGTGACTAGTTAGATCTAGCAGGCCTTACATATATAGAGGCGTTCAATATGGAATGGAACCTGGTGTCTGTGACTTCATCAGACGTCCTTAGAAATGATCCTTTCAAAGCAATCCGCCAGGCGCCTTATTGTCTTTGAGCTGCCTATACACCAACCTTGTCGCCGATATCAACGCTGATCGGTATACTCGCGTACTAAGAATGTTTTTATTGGTTCTTCGTTCCCTAAAACGAGGAATGAGGTGAAGTAGCAAGGGAACCATCCGGAAGCCCTCCGACTGTGCCTCAACTCGAAACTGGGAGACAACAATGGCCACCTTGCCGCCTGAGACTACAGCACCTAAATGCCAAGATTAGGCCATAAGTGAAAAGGTCCTATTGCTTTGTAAGCTGACATCCCAACCTTAGTTAGCCCATCTACAGTACACCAACCGTGGGCTTCGACAGAAGACTTCGCGGTGCCAATAAATGTTTGATCCATGGCAGGCATTGCCTTAGATCTTGGATTTCTAAGCAAATGAGTAACACTGGCTTGGCAGTCTTGGTATGGTTGATTATAAAAATATTTGCTCAGTTCTCCCCTTGCTACAGATCATATCTCTTTGGCCAACGTTGCACAGTGAAGCTTCTTCAAGAATTATAACAAAACAGTCCTCTGAACAAAATTTCAAGTCCAACCCACCCATCTATCTTTTGGGTACTACAATGTCCCACCTCCAATACTTCAGCTACAAAGGCTTCGGCGAGCATATGCGTGAAGTCTTATCATATAGCCAGGCGGTACGTATTAGCGATCGCATTGAAATCTCCGGCCAAGGTATGTTATTGACGTATTCATATTCGCTGTCTGTCTTGGCCATCAACCATTAACGCATCATCAGGAGGTTGGGATCCAAGTACTCGCAAAGTCCACACGGACTTAGGGGAAGAAATCAACCAAGCATTCGCCAACGTAGAGCTAGCGCTCAAAGATGCTGGTGGGAGGGGCTGGTCCCAGGTCTATCGAGTTCGAATTTTCATCGTACATACCAATGATGAAGTCATTGGCTTGCTTGTGCAGAATCTTCAGAGGTGGATGCCGGATCACAAGCCTGTGTTGACGTGTGTTGGAGTGAAGGAGCTAGCTTTGGAGGGGATGAGGATTGAGATTGAGGCGTTTGCACACGATGGTTGAGCATCAGAACGCAGAGGTGTGTTGCTCCTTTTCAGATATACTCAAGTTTTGACACATACAATATGCCCTGCTCTACGGCTTCGTTTCAAAGGGTTCTTCTACAGGAGGAACAATAGACATATTTCACCGGCATTCCAATCCAAAAACCTTTACGGGAATCCTGCAGTATGCGGATTAATGTATATACTGAAATTCTCCAATGATGGGTGCGATCAGCTCTACTAATCCAAGATCCCCCAGCAACATGGAGAAGGACGTAGCAGGAGGGAGAGCACTTAGGACACTCTCAATTGTTAATCAGTCAAAAAAATGATGGTTACTTGACTATCCGAGCTCGATGCCTTTGAGGACGGGTTTTGGTATGGCCCACGAGACCCGAGAAACCAAAAGAATATCGACAACATTATAGCGAGCCCAGAAGATCTATCCTACGGTTTGTGAATGATGTGGCGAGCAAGAAGAAACGGATTGCTCAATTAACTGTCTGGAAAGATTGAACGGTCTTCATTACGAGTGGTGTCTTTCCTCGCCCATGTTCAGTTGGAATACCGCATTTCTACGTGGGCTTAGGTTGGTTCCCTCGGCCGCAACGACGATATTATCTGCGCCAACATCAACAGTAGCCCTCCATGACGCGGGTACGCGTTCCCATTGGTTAGCCACGGGTAACCACAAGATCGAGTAAATAGGGCGCAGAAAGATTCTCATTGTCCTTGTAAATGCCTTTGGTATTGGGCTGGGCAATTCTCAGCTTTGGAAATTTTGGTATCGGCCCTACTTTTGGCGCGGCTTTCTTCATTGTAAGCACCATTCCTCGCACTAGTAAGAGAGAAATCCCACAAAGCACAGTATCCAGTTGAGTCGGAAAGCGAATTATGCTGAAGGCAAAACACTCTACTATCTGAGTAAGACAAGATCTCAATTAATATGCAGTAGGAAATTCTAGCGCGGATGACTAACAATGAGGAAGACGACAACATGTAACAGTATACCACAGTTTATTCTGCTGGTAGAAGATGCCCCAAAAATCAGCAAAATAAATTAATACACATTGGCCGCATTAGCTTGCCATACCCGCCCTGCTGAGTAGATCCAGAACGCTCACTGAGCCTTGACCGGTCCTATTAAAGCGGCCTCATCCAAACAGGGGAAGTCACATTAATCCTGGAAAATCAAGTCTATATGGGGCCATACATAAGCCTTACTATCACGTCTAATGCATACAAGCTTGCGTCAGACGCACGATCGTTCACCGAAGTGGGGTGGTAGCGATGACGCAAGTTAGGGCACGTATTGGCATTCGCCCTGCAAACTTAGTGTCAACCGGAGGGCACCGTGCACTTGACACCTGCAGTTATCCTCTACAATAATAGCTACACGACATAAATAAACTGGGCCTCGACTGTTTTAGTTGACATGATCGGCATTTCCTAGGATGGTCGATTGACTCGAGTACTAATTTCTTTTCGGAAGTGGGTGCCCGTTACCTCTATTTTGGGTTTACGCCGTTCCGTCCACATGGCCACCGAAGAGGACTCTAATATGAACGTCAGCCACGCTAATTCTTTGCCAATGAACTAAACGTAAATAAGAGAAAAGTAACGCATGATTGCACGCTATCTGTTGGTTCTCGAACTCGGCCCGAACCGACGCCGAAAATGTTGCTCGATAAGCATGTTCAAGCCTCCAATTGAAATGCTTCTATTCACGTTTATCACCGGGAAATCTGTCGGTTGGACCTTCTTCGATTCTGCTATACCTGCTTGTCTTCTGCCATACGTGATACAAATTGGCTATCAGCTCTAGACATCCTCAGTCGGACATGTTTGAACAGCTAGTGCGTTAATGCACGTTGGAAACTTAGGGTAACCGGATACATCCATAACCAACTTATTATTTTTTGTTCTATTTCTCATATCAGGCTATCTGGAAAATACTGTATGTGCTGATTCATTGCTATTTGCTTTTCAGTTTCTTCATGATGGTAGTCACACCAGATATCGCGGCCCGAGCGGAATTGTTCAGTTGGTGATATCATAGACTCTTTGAAGTTCCACTAGGAAAGCTCCACATGCAACATAAATATTTCAAGCCCTTATAAGAGGTCTGTGTTCTAGCACACTAGCGTTATGATGTGATATATCATGCTGAATAGCGTGATAGACACCCTACCATGTTATGTGGGTCTGCTGTAATCCTTCCTCGCAAGAGTCCGTAGTCGAGAAAGCCCCTTGCGTTATATTTATTGTTAGACTCTCGCTTTGGTTTCCCAGAATTCCTTGTTGAGGGCCTCCGCCGTAATCAATAGGCAAAGTATCGGACCTGCCTTACTTTCGCCATGCCTTCTGAGAGCTCTGCGGATATTAAAAACCAAGGTGGTCAAGATGACCACAAGGATGGACCGACTGTCGAGGCTCATACGACAGACTCAGAGTCGGGCAAAGAGGTAGATGAGATGCGAAAACCCGGGGAGATAACCGAATTACCACCGGTAGAAGCATTCAAATGGAATGTCGATGGGGATCAATCACCGTGTGGGTAACCCATGGACAAATGTTAACTATGAGCCATGTTTGAATTGACTGGGAAATTTTGTAGTCCCTGAGGTGGCCGCATGCGTGTCGAACACAGATGATCCGACCATGCTCTGCAACAGTGAGTCGCCGAAATTTTCCGCCGGTCGCATTTACTGATCTCATCTTAGCTGTTCGAGCATGGATTCTTATGACAATTTTCGTTATGTTATTTTCCGGCGTTAACCAATTCTTCGGCCTGCGATACGTATGTTGAGTACCCTTAAATCTCCAACATGCGTACACTGAATAAAAGTTTCGACGCTGACTGCAGGAAGCCTTCTCTCACTATCGGCTATGTTGTAGCCCAACTTCTCGTTTTCCCTATCGGTCGGGCATGGGAAAAGCTTCCTCGTTGGAGGGTGCCGCTGGGAAAGTTGTCTTTCGATATCAACCCAGGGAAATTCACCGTCAAAGAGCATGCCTTTATTGTCATCGTCAGTCACACTTTCTGCATGCATATCTTCGACCCGCATTCTCACTTGATTATGAATGTATAGTGTGTCAATATTAGCGCTTCTACGCCTTATGCGCAGGGGTCACTAATGGCAATCATTCATCCTCGGTTCTGGGGACGTGACTTCGGACCAGGGTTCTCTTTTCTATACCTTCTAACCACCCAAATGATCGGGTAAGTAGTTTTGTTCCCAGACGACCTTCCTCACGTCTGATACGCCAATACTCACATTTTTTAGCTTCGGCCTGGCCGGTCTTGCTCGCCGGTGGATTGTCTATCCAGCCGCTCTCATCTGGCCCACGTCTCTTTCCTCCACCGTTCTCTTTCGTGCACTCCACGAGCCTGAAGAGCGTTCTCCTGCGAATGGCTGGACAATTACTCGATACCGCTTCTTTATTTATTTTACAATTTTCGGCTTCGTGCTCTTCTGGTTTCCTGATTATATCTGGACCAGTCTCAGCTCGTTTGCGTTTATCACATGGATTGTTCCTCATAACCAGGTGGTCAACACTTTGTTCGGAGTGAGGCCCCTCGACAACTTATACTAAGTTCAATATCATTGCCTAACACTTGTGGTGATACAGATGAACTCGGGATTAGGGCTTCTGCCCATTAGCCTCGACTGGACCGAGATAAACTACGCCGGCTTTCCACTGACCACGCCTTTCTACATCACGTGCAATGCGTTCGCAACGATTGTGATATTCTATTTCTTCCTCTCACCAATTCTATACTATACCAATGTCTGGAATAGTGCTTAGTGAGTGCATCTGATTCTCGCTGATTTGCGAGGCTCCATATCTAACCTGTTGACTAGCCTACCCCTCCTATCGTCAGACACTTTTGACAATACCGGCCAGTCCTATAATATCACAAAAGTGGTTGATGCTAACTTAGACTTCGTCGAAAGCAAATATCAAGCCTACTCTCCAATGTACATCTCTGTGGGGTACGCCCTTACATACGGCCTGGGCTTTGCAGCAGTGACAGCCGTGATTGTGCACACCTATCTCTACAACGGTCGCGAAATCTGGGCCAAGTTCAAAAACTCCCGTGCTGGTGGCGAGGACATCCACCGTCGACTGATGCATGCTTACAATGACGTGCCAGACTGGTGGTACGGAATATTGACCGTTATTGTGCTCGGGCTTGGTGTTCTCACCGTTAGATACTGGGACACGGAGTTGCCCGTCTGGGGATTCCTCATTGTCTGCTTTGGCATGGGCGTCGTTTTGATCCTGCCGGAAGGAATTCTACAAGGAACAACTAACCAGCGAGTCTTCCTAAACATTATCACGGAATTAATAGCAGGATATGCGTACCCCGGAAGCGCGATCGCAAACACCATGGTCAAGTGCTACGGGTATAATTCAATTAAGCACGCCATGGACTTTGCTCAAGACCTCAAGATGGGACAGTATATGGTGCGTGTATATGTCAACAATCCCCTCTCACCTGACTAACGAGTCTCCTATGCAGAAAATTCCACCTCGTGCGCTCTTCGCCGGCCAAATCTATGCATCCATTATTGCGACCATGACTCAAACTGGAGGTGCGCTTCGCTATTCTTATTCTACGATAATCCTATTCACTAACTGGATCATGCAGTCCTACGCTGGATGATGGGCCATATATCCCGGCTTTGTGATCCCAAGAACCCCAATCGCTTCACCTGCAACGGCTCCAAGGTGATGTACAATGCATCCATCATTTGGGGAACAATCGGTCCACAGAGAATGTTCCAACAGGGGCAAGTCTACAATGGCCTCATGTACTTTTTCTTGATCGGGGTAAATTTTCACTCGGTCGGACATCAGTTATATTCCAATGACTAACTCTTACCAGCCGGTTGTCACCGTTATCGTGTACTTGCTCTACCGACGCTATCCCAACAGCTGGCTGAAGTACGTGAACGTACCAATCTTCTTTAATGCCGCCGGCAATATCCCACCTGCCACGACAAGTAAGTGAACAGCTTTCTTCTTTTCTGGAAATAATTGGCTAACCATCTCAGCTCAATACTCCCTCTGGTTCATCGTCGGCTTCATCTTCAACTTCTGGATCCGAAGGCGCGCCTTCCACTGGTGGAAGCGGTACAATTGTGAGTTCTTTTGCTCACACCTTTCTCACACTCATAGCCTAAGGCTAATTAATTACTTCAGATCTTCTTCAAGCTGCTATGGATACAGGCACTGCCCTGGCTACCATCCTCATTTTCTTCGCACTGAGCTACACCGGTACCAAGCTTAGCTGGTGGGGCAATAACGTCGGATCGAATACTTATGATTCGCAGTCCGTTCCCTACCTGAAGGTCTCGGATGGGGGCCATTTTGGTCCGGGACCTGGGGAGTTCAAATAGGGGAGGTTCTAGTCTTGGGCTCTTGGATATGTCGGATTTGTGGGCATATATGATTCGACATTATAGTATTAATACAAGAATATCTATAAGATGATTGGGCTGTAGGCTACTTGAACTTTATTTTATAATTTTTCTTTTTCTATTTCTATTTTTACGAAAGATATTAATGATGTCACGCGGTAGAGTGTAAATAATTGCCGGGATGTTCGGAATCGGTGATATATATCTTCGGCCCCCAATCTAGATGGAGTCAGACTAATCAAAATCGCATGCGGCATAACGCCACCAAGTAAATTGTCATGATCATAAGGGACTCATTTATTTCATATAAATAACATAATTTCAGTAATCACAAACTTGCCTTCATATCTATTCTCGTGGAATCTAGATCCTAGGAGGAGGTTAAACGCAGCCTCAGGCACCAGGGAAAAGAAATGCATCACGTGGTACAGGACATGTAAAGGCGAAAAACAAAGTAAACATGCACTGCCGTCACTGGTTCCACATTGCCCTATCTATGTTGCCTATCCGCAGCAACTTACAATTATGGGGCCAAACACGTAATAAGTGCTTGTCAGCCTGCTTATCCTTGGGGGCTGATAGGGATGAGAAAGTAAGACTGGCGACTCGCGAGCTATAACTGAGCCACGTAGGCTGCCGTTTTTTTCGGACGTCAGAGATACCATCAGAGATTGATAGAGTGTCTTGAGTGAAAGGAACTTGTACTTAAAAGGTTCAACCTTCGAGCGGAAATTGTGATTCACTTCTCGTCTCGGTCGGACCTCTGGTTAAATATTCCCCACAGTTCCTGAAACCATTAGGCTCGTTGGGAGATATCGTTGTTGTGCCTGGGAATGATTCCAGGACTGCTCGGGTGTATAATATTTGTTAGCCTTGGTGAAGCCATCAAGAATTGCCAAGCTTTGTACAAGACCATTGGATACTCTTAGCTGAGCCAATCCCAGAGATTTCAAAGTTTAGCGATCGGTCCTGTTGAAATAATGCCGCACAGTCTGAATATCGCCATTGTCGGGGCAGGACCGGTAGGCTGTCTACTGGCTCGGCTACTTCTTAACTGTCCAAGAATGCGGGTGGTTATATATGAGGCTGATACATCGCCTGATAGTCGAGGACAAGGGGGAACACTGGATCTGCACGACGGAACAGGCATAGCAGCGTTGAAGAAAGCTGGTCTCTATGATGAATTCCTTCGCCACGCTCGCTTCGACGGAGAAGCACTGCTTCTGTGTGACAAAAACCTGACTGGATACTTGCAATTTGCAAAAGGGGTGTCTGACAATAGCCGTGGCAGTCCAGAGATCGACCGGACGGTCCTTAGGCAATTATTGCTTGATAGTCTGCCACCGGACACCATACGCTGGGGCCACAAACTTCTCAATGTATCAGACGGGAATGTGCTGCATTTTGCCCAAGGAATCGAGCAGGGCTTCGATCTGGTTGTGGGAGCTGATGGCGCCTGGAGCCGGGTCCGCCGCTTTTTAACGCCTGAGCGTCCGTCATTCTGCGGTATCGAAGGTTATGCTTTTCTAATCCCTGATGCTGCTCAGACCGCACCGAAGGTTTCTGAACTTGTCAACCGAGGATCACTCTACGCGTACTCCGACGGAAAGGCTCTTATGGGACAACAACTCGGGGATGGTAGCATCCAGGTATCCGTGTATACAACAGAAAGCAAAGACGATGATGCGCTTTTCTCGGCGGATGATGAAAGACGGCGCCATCAGATTGCCAGGCAATTTAGTGACTGGGCACCGGAGCTTCTCGAACTCTTGGCACCCACTAGTGAGTACGAAATGACTCGGCGTATTTACACACTTCCGGTTGGGTTTCGGTGGCTTGGCCACCCCGCTATAACACTCGTGGGAGATGCAGCTCACCTGATGCCACCATTTGCTGGAGAAGGCGTGAACTTGGGGTTCGAGGACGTGATGAAGCTCTCGGATGCGATTCGGGGGTTCATTAATGGCGGGTATAGTACGGTCGACGAGATGCTGCGTGTATATGAGAAAGACGCCTTTCAACGGGCACGTAGAGGTCAGGAGCTGAGTGTTGGGGTGATGCAGGACATGTTCTTTACCCCTGGAGCACCGCGAACGTCGATCGAACGGTGGATGATCCGGCACGTCCGCTATCGGATTCATCCGTGGGCCTTCCGTATACTATACCCGGTGATTGCTGTAAATATTTATATTTTCTATTTTTTGTACAAATTATTCCGCTAGTTTTGTTGGATATTATCGCTTGTGGGTTATAGTTTGAGTGGAATGCGGATCATGGATTAATATGACGTACGTTTAGGACCTGCCCATTGGCTGTCCTCATGCCCAGACAACATACTTCGGAGTAATCCTTCACCTATTGTGTAGAATAACCAGGAAGAGGATTCGTGAGTGGGCTGCAGGAGCATTTGTTTGTGGCGACTAGCTGTCGAGTTGTCTCGTCCTGGGGATTGTGGCAGTCGATCACCATTTATGAACCAATGATGAAGTGAGTGGCACCAGCCGATCCTTGCAATCCCAGGTGAAATTAAAGTTTGCTTTAGAGTAAAATGTTAACAAGAGCTTTTCCGCGTTGTCATTTGTTCCCCATGCAGAGTCGAGATAATCTTAGATAGCCCTCCCTGCCGCTTGATCTTGCACGTGGTTCGACTAGTTTGATCGCCAGTCCCCTTTCGGAGGCTTTTCGGGGATGTTCCTGTGTAAATCTCGGATACTTGTCATTGATGTATTCGTTTCTCTTGAGTGACAACGGGACGTTTCTAACATCATCTGGCGGACTCATGTCGCCATCGCGGTGGTCCCCGCCGAGAGACATCGAGGTCGTGCGACGCCAAGACAAGGCTAGGATGCAGATTCGAGTGATTTGATGCACCTCTTTCGTGATTTAATCTAGTAATCGCCTAGTGCTGTAGGGCAACATGCAGAAAATAGCAGGTCGAAACCACATTGCCAATCACATCATCGCCACCATAATGGCATACCGTTAGGGTTACATTTAGATCCTCCATTTTGTTCGAACTGGGGATGCACGGATGCATCTTCCCCATTGATATGTGGTTTGTTGGTATTATATATTCCTACGGTGCCATTTCCGTACTCATCTGGGGAAAGGATATCGGACAGAGTCCAGCACTGTGACTATCTGCCGCAATAAACCATGGGTTAGTGACAGCAATTCCCTAGCCTCTTCTGTCCAAGCGAACTTGAATTAACTGTCCACTAGCTCCCCAGGAATCCATAGAATCAAGTTCATTCAGTGGAGATAAGAAGGCGGTGTTCACTGTGTCAGATGAAGAAAAGGCCTCTCCATCTGCGACCGAGCCCGTCTACGATGGTGACCAGTATCTGGGTCAAGCACCCACCGAGGAGGAATTAAGTACTCTGCGCAAGGTCGCCGGCCCTGTATCAGGATCTGGATATTGGCTCTGCACCGTTGAATTTGCAGAACGTGCCTCCTATTATGGCTGCACCTGGGTCTTTCAGAATTTTATTCAATATCCTCTTCCTCCTGGTGGTAATGGTGCGGGAGCATCGGCGCCAGGGTCTGAAAAGCCAGCAGGAGCATTAGGGCAGGGATTGCAGGTCTCGTCCGCACTGACACTATTGTTCAAGTTCCTTGCGTACTGTATTCCCATCTTTGGCGGTTGGCTAGCGGATACAAGACTGGGTCGGTATAAGACAATCTGTATCGGTGTGGTCATTTGCGGTGTTTCGCATATTATCATGGTGGTCGGTGCGATTCCGAGCATATTACAGGCAGGCCATGGCATGGCTCCGTTCATTGTCAGTTTGTTGATTCTCGCATTGGGAGCAGGTATGGATTCAAGTCACTGTCTCTATATTCAACAGGTTTGACGAGTACGATAGGTATATTCAAACCTAATATCTCACCGACTGTCATGGAACAAGTCACGTTCAAGCATCCCTATATTAAGACGCTTAAATCCGGAGAACGGGTCATTGTGCATCCTGAAACCACTATCCAGCGACTTACACTCACGTTTTACGGTAGGCTATCAGCAATCTATTCTGCATGTCAAACAGGGGCTAATATTATTGTCATCCTTGCAGCTCTGATCAACGTAGGTGCCTTTTTCGGGTTGGCGACCAGCTACGCTGCGAAGCGTGTCGGATATTGGCTGGCATTCCTCCTTCCCGGCATTATTTACTTCTTGATGCCGATTATCCTGGCGTTGGTATACAAGAAGACGATTAAAACTCCCCCACAAGGGAACATTTTGGGAGACACCTTGCGTGTTATCAAACTGGCCGTCCAACAAAATGGGTTCCGGAAGTTCGGATCGGAGGCGTATTTCGACTCAGTCAAACCATCAGAACTGGCGCGGAAGGGCATCGCATCATACAAGGGAAAGCCGATCAGCTGGAATGACGGGTTCGTGGACGATGTTCGACGCACGCTGGTAGCCTGCCAAATCTTCCTCTTCTACCCCCTTTATTATCTCAACAACGGCGGTATCGGAAGTATCACCAACTCCCAAGCCGGATCAATGACAACCAAAGGTGCACCGAACGACCTCGTTAGCAACTTCAACCCTCTAACTATCATCATCGCATCCCCGATCCTTAACTACGGTCTCTACCCTTTACTTCGCAAGCATCGGATCGAATTCGGCCCCATCGAACGTATCACACTTGGCTTCGTCCTCGCCGCTCTAAGCTGTGTCGTCGGAGCTCTCCTCCAATGGCGCGTCTACGAAACCTCACCTTGTGGCTACTACGCGACAGAATGTGACATCGGAAACGGCGTCTCCACTCTCTCCGTCTGGGCCCAGATCCCAATGTACGTCCTTCAGGCCCTGTCAGAGCTCTTCGCCGTCGTCAGCGGATACGAACTGTCTTTCTCGCGGTCGCCGAAGAGCATGCGTGCGTTGGTTGTTGCTCTTTTCCTCTTTATGAATGCCGTCTCGTCCGCGATCAGTCAGGCTGTTGTTCCGGCGTTGGCGGATCCGCATCTTATTTGGCCGTTTGTGGGGACCGCTGTCCCAGGGGTGCTTCTTGCGGGGGTGTTCTATTGGGTGTATCGCGATTTGGATAAGGAGACGTTCTTGAGGGAGGATTCAGATAGTCAGCAGGAGATTCTGTTGGAGAAGGACAAGAATTAATGTACCGGTGTTTGTTATTTCAAGCTAGGTATGGTCCTGTTACGAGGGCTCTTGTGATGCTAAAATTGTTACTCAACTTCAGTACGATATACACATGTTCTGGAAGTAAGCATCTTACCAGTTTGATACGTACAGTACTCCCTAGCTACCCAAACGGCATAATAAGATAGTATTCTCTACGATACTTCACCCCCTTGTAAGTTTGATAGTCCTCGGCCAGAATGGTCAGGCTGGGAAACGGCTCACTGTGAAGCTCATGATCTTTTGATCAAGGGGAGTCAGTAGAGCGACAACCATTAGTCAATGGAACAGTTCCGGAAGTAGCGGAAGACATCAAAGCATCCACACCGAAGGCACGGGGGAGGTCAGTGTCAATGAGACTAACAAGAGAGTAATTTGAACAAAGTCAGCTGTATTCGTGAATGCTACCTCGCCAGAAATGCTGGTTGTCTAGAGCTTCAAGCCCTCTTCACCACTTGACTACGCACAACCCCAGTAGCTACTTAGTTTGAGGGCCATGGCTCATGCCCACAAGTAAGTCTAACCCTACCTCATGAGCAAGTAAGAGGTCCTTCCGTCTGTGCCGTGCGCGTATTCAGTGATTCAGTGATAGGATGTAATCCTGAAATGCAACGCTAAGCCCTATCTCAGGCCTGGTTACTACTCTCCATTACTGCCTCTGTAGGCCGCCGTGCCCTGCAGAACGCGTCAAATCTAACATACAAGTGGCTAGAATATGTCTCTCCTAGTGTAGAGCACGTAGAAGCGGATGTGGCAAACAGAATAGTATTCGAGGCTTGTTTAGAACGTCATTTTGTTCTACGTTGGCAGCGAAACATACTCAAAGCGGAAAGCCACTGCAAACTTTCAGCAGGATTGTACCACAAGCATGTTTACAATTATGCCAAGTATATGCTAGTAGTGTATGAGGTGGAGCCCGACTTCTGGAAGATGGAACGTCTATTGACAGCTGTCACTTAGACATCCAACGGAGCCGAGCCAGTCAACGTGAGTACCATAGAAAGACATAATCTGACATGCAGCCAGTATAATATGACTGGTACCCATGTTGCTGCTAAGGGTCAGTGGATGACGGAGCGTTGGGAGTATCACGATTATGAGAAGAATCTGCAGGTTCTGGATAGGGTTGATACTTTCTTGATTAATGAGGAGAAGGGTAAGATTGAGGTCATGTTGATCAATTATAATGTGTATGAGTTCAAGAGGATTGAGGATCCGGAGCGTCCACCTAAGATGGCCCATAACTGGACGCCAGTCTGATGTACTAGCGTATGGCTGATAGTGTCCTTACTGCCAGTACATGGGTTAAAGGCTACAAGGAAAGCAAAGAAAAGAAATAAAAAAACAGCGACATAGACGATAGATGTTGTCATGCGTTCTTGTTTGAGTTGTAAATCTACTGTTCATAATGTATAATGCGGAATTAGGGTGATATAAAAATAAGAAAAGGTACAAAAAATTGCGCTCTATCCTTTACTCAGTCTTGCACTCTGAAACCTTTACCACATTGCAATAGTCAGCTGTCCCAGAAAGCTAATGATCTCGGGGATCATGAGAGGCAGGTCACCCTTGACGCGAATTCGTGATCTGGCGTTGTACACTCTTATGTCTTGTTCGCTCCTCTCCTACTGAGTCGGGCTACATCTGATCAAGAATACAAGTACGGAAAGAGTAATATAGTGTAATGGAAAGAAGATTATCATTGATGCTCATGTAAGATTACATATCATAATTGCTTTTGCACATCGTTCTTGCTGGTATACTACATTGTGCGAACCATGGGCTTTCGGCAACCTACAACCTCGAACTATCCCCTGGCTTGCTGCCCGCACAGCATGAAGTAGAGAAAGCGTTGCGCGACATGGTATCAACACACACCGACGAAGGAGGGACCCAAAGACCGGGATTCTTGATAAAGAAATTCGAAGCGCGTAGCATGATGCTGACAGGCTCGGCTGGCATGATGGGGAAATCCTCGGTGCGTGGGAAATGAGTCAGGCCAAACTGAAGGTAACAGACGATATCTGTGTTCTCGATAGACTCATTCCTCTTGGCCCAGTCAAGAATAGTCTCATTATGAGGGTGGTTTTCCTGACCAGTGGACTGGCAGACGTAGTTGCCGGCAGGGAACAATTCGTAATCCTTGTAGGGAAGCACCCATAGAGGCTTGCGTGCAAATGCTGCGCGCGTGTGGACGACACCACCTGGTTTTGCTAACAGGGGAGGGCAGGAGGTGTTGATGATCTTGAATCCAACGGGTTTCTTAGCCGATGGGTTAATGGAGTTCGGATTGATAATATCCCAAGTTCGGTTGGTTTCGTAGCAGTAATCAGCGGCACCTTCCAAGGATGTGCGCAGTAGTGTTTTCTTGCTTAAGAATGCATTGCCGTAGAAGTTCTGTGGGGATCCCACCGGATGGTCTGATGCAACGGCGTCGTTTTGGACAACTGAGTTCTTTTGGCCGTCCACCTCGGGATCGATACGAAGTGAGAAGATGTGCTGATGGTTATGGGCGGTGATTTGAGGAGCCACTTCGGTCCCGTATGGTGCCGCCTGTTCGGTGGGGTGCAAGGGGTAGGTGTTTAACATGCCGGTGAGCTTAACTTCGAGCTTGTAGGTTCCGTCCAGGGAGAAAATGTGGTAGAACCCGTAGTCATAGTTGGCCGCAGTGATGATTTGCGAGATGATGAGTTTCCGGTCGCGGGCGGAGATCACGGTGCCGTCTCGAAAATCCGTGTGTTTATACAGAAGGCCGTTATCCTCTTCATGTATGCAGATGGCATTCTTAACCACTGCCGCCTCACCACTTGCAAGGGCCATCACGCCGTCCAGGTAATGAATCGCACCCTTGCAATCACAGCCAAGCTTCAATGAGTTGCTCATGAAGCCACTTCCGTACTCGCCCACGTCAAACGCATGCTTCTTGTGGTGTGGCTTTTCAGGGCAACCATAAGGTACCACCATCTCGACCACACTGATTCGGTTGAACAAAGTACGTTCGCGGTCTTGGTAAGGATCATGCGCGCGGACGTCTGAGATGACGATGCCCTCTCGGTAGTTGAACCCGATGTGCATCTTGTAGCCGGCCCAGGAAAGCTCGTTACCCTTCATCTGGAAAGACACCCCTTGAGGTTGGGTGATATCGATAGGTTTTAGACGGTCATGGTTGTACTTGTCTCCAATGAACTGGGGCAGGTAGTTGTGCTCGGTAAGCGGCATGGCCGTGCGTTCTCCATTCACATAGCGGACATCCACACTGAGGATCTCCTCTCGCTCGGTATCGGCAACGATCGAGAAGTCCAAAGGATGGGCGTACTGATTATCGAACTCAGAGTGACGGTAGTATGCCAGACCCTGCTGGAGCCGACGCTCAAAGCCCCATCGCTCGTCAATGCCGATCGCCCAGGCGTCAATATACACCTTCGACATGTCGGTAATTCCGATGTCCTTGCATGCTTGGATGACGCGAGGATCTTTGCGCGCAAGGCCCTCCAAGATATCCAGGTCTTCGAGGGTGAGAGTTGGCATCGCGTCGTTGACATCCTTCCACTCTTCTACCTTGGACTTAGTCAGATTGGCAACGGCCTCAGCGATTCTCCCGGACTGCCGGTCGATGACAATGGCGAACGCGCGACGGTCAGGACGTGGCCCATTCCCTTGTTTGAAAGCGGCATACTCTTGCTTCTTAGGCTCACGTAGAGTGATGCAGTTAAATTTGAGTTGCTTCGGACTGGCGTACTCGCGGAACAATGCTGCCGCTACTGGGATCTCTGCAATCGATAGCTGATCTATGATACCATTAATGCCCATTTGCTGTCCTGGTGTGCCATGATAAACTTACCAAGTGGGTGAGGGATTCCTTGTGGTGTCACCGCGGCAGCTGCGGCACTGTCGTAGTCTTCCTTACGAAAGATCGTGTACCCTGGGATTGATGTTGTGTCTGGCGCCATGGTGTATGTGCTTTTGGTGGACAATGTGGTAGTAGTTGACTGCGATGGCCATGCCAAAGCAGATTTGTGGGACAGCGGGCAGATGGCCTTTATATAGCTTCAAAACCCCAAGGTAAACATTCTACAATCGCGTGAAGCTTCCCAATCCGGAAGTTCAAGTCCCGATAACTGAAGAAGACAGGCCGAGTGACTAATATCGGTCTGGTGGCACCGGCGGCTACCAAATTCCAGTCCATTGTCATTAAGCAGCCTTTAGTGTTACGTTTAGAATTCTAGGTTGTGCCTTGTGGAGCGACCAATCATGGTGGATTTGGAAATCCACAAACCGGAAGCCGAACGATAGAAACCCTGGATGGGCCAGGACCTGCCCCATATAACGACCGTAACTTACCTGGCTAAAGATGCTAATGACATTGACTTTTATTTTGTGGGGCATGCATTCCTTTGTTGATCAATGCTCCTTAGGAGAAGCTGGAGGAGACTGGCTATTTCTTGGCGCGTCTCACCTAGCCTTATCTTTGCGACTCCCCTCTATCATATCTCTGTGTAGTATCGCAAGTCACTTACTATCCGTACCTTGCTGGTGCCCTGGGTGCCACTCATTAGTTATCCAAACATACGATCCTGCTTCCTGCAGAGCACGACACGGCAGTTGTGAACGTAGGTACGATGCAAGGAGGCAACAATTTTCAAACGACCCCCCGCAATTCGGACCCGGCATGATCCACAATTGATCGTGCCATGTGGACATTCTTTAAAGATTGAGTAAAAGCACCTTCGTTGTGCTATACCTGGTATAGGAAGTCCAGCCGAACGAACCAACTTGGCGCGTCGGGTATCGAGGGCTCTGGTGGAGACCTTGGCGCAATTCGACGCTATTGGTCGGTTTGCATGGAGCTCTGACAATCAAGCGAGATAGCTTGCCACTACGGCGTTTGTTTATCACTGCCGCTGTTATATGTGGTCTGGAACTGATACTGAGTGATCCGATGATTTGCTGGACGCTTCAATAGCATGATTGCAAGGCAACCCGCGGAACCCGAGTATATGGAGCTTCAACTTTAGGGTAAAGATGATCTCCCTGGCATACCAATGGCGGCATCGCACTGCAAGTGAATAAGTCAACACAGCCCTCTGTCATTTTTTAAAGATCCCCATAGTTAGTATTAGGCTTTCTCTTATATCTTTCTACTTATCTTGTTACTATACTTCTTTATTGACGAAACTTAGACATACTACAAAAATCGTCATGGAGTGGAGAGAGCCATGAACCAAAGGGAACACGCAGAAGAAAAGATTGGGTATATAGATAAATAAGAAAGATGAGAAATGTGCAGCTTTGCCTGAAGACCACCCCGTTTTCCAACCCCAGTGGTGATATATACTTGGTTGGTATCACAAAACGTGTTGGTATATCGTGTAGTTTAGAAGGCATCGGAACTCCTTTCGGTTCATGCTAGATGCCAAAAACAAAAAAGAAAAAGAAAAAGAAAAAAAGAAAAAAACAAAAGAAAAAAACAAAAAAGAAAAAAGTGTCCTAACCCTTGGTAACAATACGCTTGAATCAACGTTATTATGGATCTGTTCGTGAGAATATGAGGCCCAAACTCGGACTGTCTTCCGGTATGCCAGCCAACCCTTCTCCATGTCTCAGGGTCATTAGCCGCGGGAGTCACAAGAAGATAGAAGTAAAGAGTCTCTCTAAGCACATTGATATGGACGTTGATAATCAAGCTGAAAAGTCTCATATTGTCGATCATCTCACCCGAATCTGTGTCAAAATGCACCGAAAAACCTTCGTCCGCTCCGTCCACCGTCTTGAGATGTATGCTCCCCGTCGGCGCGAAGCCCTTGTAGTCAGGCCGGACAAGAGGAAGAAGAGGCGCCTCAATCTTGATCCATCCACTCCTCACTCGTCCGTAGGGGTTATCGCCGTCTGTATCGACTTTTAAATCCAGGACTGACGCTATGGGCTCCACTTGCTTAGAGGATCTACCCAGAAACCCATCGACAGAAGCCCATGACCAGGACGGCGCGCGGTACTCGCTTACTGCCCTACACTGTCCCATAGGTCGCCAAGTTAATTCGTCCACCAAGAAGTCTCGCCAAAGCCCAGCGACATAATCACTCCCCATCGCCTTATCATACTCTTTCGCGATGCCAGATATGGCGGGTAATTTATCAGAAGGAAATGTCAGGCTGCGCCGACTATACAGCGACACTAGGTCCCTCCAGTGGCCGCGCACGATCTCTGGCGTTAGTGAACTATGTGTGCACTCATTAGTGATCAATTTATATGGGTATCTGGCAGTAGAACCCTTAGGCACATCGACTAGCTCGATCCCATCTTCTGAGATGAACTCCGTTTCGCACACGAAATACACTTTGTCGCTCGCAAACAGTAGACTTCGGCGGGAGAGTAGACGTTCCTGAAACGCCCATGCCCTCTTGGAGAGGGGCTCCTCGTTCAGTAGCAATGAGTGCCGTTTAGCTGTTTCTGACAATGTTGGAAGCAAGCAGGCCTCGACGTGCCCTCGGCGGTTATTTCTCGTGTGAGGAAGACGTACGCTAGGTCTAGCCTTTCTAGAAGGGACAAGTCCCGCCGTGCTGTTCTTGGCACCGGTAGCCGACAGGCATAGGTAAGCATTCGCATATATCGACCCCATGTTAGCAGATTCTTTCTCCCAGTCCTGAGAGTCATCTTGGTAAATGCAGAGGCGATCGATCCACAGATACCTGATGTGAAGAGCTCGTGCCATCAGAATCGCATCGTGAAAGGTCTGCGGCAGGTCATGCAGGCGAATCCCTTCCTTCCTGGACGCAACATTTGAGCGTGTAGTTGCCAAGCTGCTGTCGCCACCCCAACAGTAGCTAAGTGTCACATAATGGCCACGAATCTCCCCACCCATCTCTACAAGCTTGACCAAATCTCCCGATGCCTCAGACCCTACATCTATGAGCCTAGTCGGTAGGGGCATTGGGGGGATAACGCACGAACTGTGTTGGTTGTTGCATTCAGTGACCCAGCCGGCGAAACGATGACATGATGCAGTATCCAGAGTATCCTTGACCAAGCGTGCCCGAAACATGATGGAAAGTGGGTCGTCTAAGCCACATTAGTGAAACTGTTCGGAGTGTATGCAGCCTGACTACATCTTCTTCGCAGCAATAGACCATCACAGCTACCACGAGCACGCCAAACTTAGTATCCTACATATGGCAGGGAGTAAGCACCACAAAGCCATCCCCGCCGTTGGGGCGCCTGGTCAACCGCAAAGCAAAGCGAGGGTAACTTAATGTCATTTTCTTTCCTATATCTACAATTGCTTCATTCGTCTGGGCCACCAAAATATGACAGAGCTCACACCCCACCGCTGAAGCACGTCGCAAGCCGTCCATATTTGGGTGGTGAGGGAAGCCCAGGATATCCCAAGGCGATTGGTCCCCGTCACTAGCTAAGTCTATGAACGCATAACGCCCCCGGAAGATGATGACGCGGTCTTGTTTGGGGAACGCGGGGAGGTCTTCTAAAGGGATGCTTCGACATAGCTCACATAGAGTCATTGAGTGTACTTGAAACAACCAAGTGCGGATGGCGTAGTCAAAATAGTACGGAAACTAAAGGTGAGAAGGGTGAAGAGATTCTCCCTTCCCCACAAATGGCACTTGATCTCTGTTCTAGTTTACTGAGCTGTTTCGACTTCAACTCTGCCCTACTTATTGGTGGAGATGAGGCTCGTTCGCCGATCATAAGTCGACCCCGCACCAGTGCCAAGGCTTATTGAGGCTGAAGTGTTCTGATAGATGCAAGAAGATGTGTAACAACTTGTACCGGCTAAATATATACATTGACTGACTAGTACACCTAAGCAAAAGTGCTGAAAAGACATAGATCATTAAACAAATAAAGTACGCTCTGTTCCTTAAACCTGGCTGTTGACCTCCATTTCATGCGTGACACTAGGCCCATATTTACGCGTCACGACGAAGTTCTCGAAGTATTGATCACCCCGATCCAAAAGGCAGTTGACCTGACTGGGGTGAATGTAGTTGAGGACCGCCATAGCAACAAACATCAGCAAAGCGTCGAAGACGTAGATGAAGACTTCGTGTTTCATGAGGAAGCCGTCGTAGCCATCCAGATACTCCACGACACGAACCACCGACCGCACCAAGATCAGAACACTGGTCACGTAGAGTGCAACCATGTGTCGGCGCCAGATGCGACCTGCCTCGGCAGATGCGTCAATGTGTTTCTTCGCCATGCGCAGCTCAAAGACTATAGCGGTGATCACGAAAAAGCCGAAGAAGATAATTTGCACGAACAAACCACCAATGATGACGTGTTCTCCAGTACTGGGATCGTCTGCCGAGACCATAAGACCGGCACCTGTATGTCGTTAGTTTTCATTCTAAACGGGGGAGGCAATGTGTGTGAGTGAACGAGAGGCGGCCTCTGTGTGAACGTACCAGACGCTTGCATCAAGAATGATAGCACATCACCCGCCACGAAGATCTTTGTCAACCAGCGAAGGGGGATAACCGAATATTGCTCTGCCTGGAGCATAGTAATGATGCGGCCCAGGGTCATGTAGATAGTAGCGGCGAGAAAGGCTGGTGCGATCAGGATGAGGGCGCTCTGCATAATATACGGGCCCTTGGTGTAGTTGGGAGCTTCGTTTGTTGACAGTACACGGCCAACATATCCAATTGTTTCGACTAAAGACCATTTAGTAAAGCTCTCCCTGCAGTTTGGGCTCATGACTTACGGATTCCACCAATGGCAAAAGGGATCATGAACCATGTCCGTGTACGGAGTAGCTGGTACAAATGAAGAAGAGTGCTGAGGGCAAATAGTGTGACGAAGATGCCGCCAGCGGCACCCGATGGTGTATAGTAGTAGAATGTGAACTCCATTCTTGAGGTATAGTGTTCCACAGCACGAAAGATTCAGATAGACCTGTACTATGGTGGTCTTTGAGGACACACTTTCTGTTTGGAAATGTCCCAGCACCCACTACGGGGGATGGGACATCTTAAATAGAGCCCAGAATGCATCAGATCCTCGTTGAAATAAAGAGAAGGGAACAAGAACGTGGTGGCTACCCCTATAGTGTATTGCGCGGAGCAGATAAACTAGTGGGTTTGATTTTCTATACGGGGCCCACCCTGGCCTCGTTCTCGTATTCTTTGCCATTTGCAGTGCTCAAGTTCTGCGCCCTCCCCTTAAATTGCCACCAAGCAAATACTAGCATTTGGTTGAGCTACCAACTCCCCAGCCATTCTATTTAACATAATTGCCATGATGAAAGTGACTATACCAGGTGGCTGTCTCACCGAAAACCCCCAGTGCGTGATATAGACTGGCCTTTCTGACGAGATATCCTCATGGCGCTTCGTTAATGGACCTGGATTCATGACCGTTCATAGTTGGTTATAGTTCTAGCCACTATCTATAGGCTCCAACAATAGTATCAAGTTGTTGGAATCATCTCGTCGGCAAATCTCAACGTGGGTCTCCAGTTACGGAACCATGCAACATGAAGACAAGAAATTTTCTGTCTTGGCGGAGGAAGGTTAAATCGAGATCACGAGTCAGTGCCACAGACGCCAGAAGATCCTAACGGTCTTATTGGATACCTGCCAAATATAAATCTATGGCACTAGGAGGAAAAGTGGAGAGGTCGATGAGCTTGTCGTACTTCGTATTGATCACCGGTTCAGGTAGTCTAGGGATGGACTAACGTCTCCCGCCGGTTAAAGACCCATTTTTCTCAGCCATGTTTATGGATCTATGAACACCTAAATTTAGAGTAAACAAAATGGATCAGGGCCTTGAAACAATGCGGAAGCCTTGGTATTTTCAGTGTCTGCTCATATATGCTATTCAAAGTCCTACCTGGCACCTCTATCCCAAGTTGTCCTCGAGCAACATATTTCTCTCCCTGGAACCACGAACTGCCTGCCTGAAGTTTACCAATCTCTTGATCTTACTCGAGCGACATCATGGGATACCAATACTACCACTATGATCCATCATCAGGCGCGGCAGTTAGCTTTGCTGCTGTCTTTGGCCTAACGACGGTTATACACATTTGGCAGATGATTCGGACGAGGACATGGTACTTGACACCATTTGTTATTGGCGGTATATGTAAGTTTGCTTTGACCTTACTAACAGGCTATACCTTACAATAATGTGCTAACATATGTGCCTCACTTCAGTTGAGGCTATCGGTTACCTATGCAGGTTTATCAGTGCGACCGAAACACCGAATTGGACGATGAAACCATACATTGGACAGAGCCTACTACTGCTCCTAGCACCATCCCTGTTTGCTGCATCAGTATACATGATTCTCGGACGCATTATTCGAATGCTGAATGCCGGTTCGATTTCTCTAATTCGCCCGTCATGGTTGACCAAGATCTTCGTGACCGGTGACGTGTTATCCTTCTTGGTACAGAGTGGAGGTATGGTTGTTCTTATCAGCGATTAGAGAAAGCCAGCTAACATTAGGGTGTATAGGAGGAGGCATGTTGGCCCAAGCCAAGACGCAAGATTCAGTAAAGATGGGCGAGAATATGATCATTGGTGGTCTGTTTATCCAGATCATCTTCTTCGGGTTCTTCATCGTCGTTTCAATCGTCTTTCACCGTCGCATGCTGTCCACGCCTATGCATCACATGGTCGTCACTGAAGTTCCGTGGAACCAGTATATGAAGATTCTGTATACGGTTAGCGTTCTGATTATGATCCGGTCTATCTATCGGGTTGCCGAGTACGTCCAAGGAAGTAATGGATATCTGCAGAGCAAGGAGGCTTTCATCTACGTCTTTGATGCGGCATTGATGTTCGCCTGTTGCGTCATTCTCAATTGGTGGCACCCTAGCAAGATTGTTTCTTCCAGAAAGAAGGTCGAAAATGTTGGTGATCATGAGATGTTGAATAACACTCACTATGATAACACTCAGTATGGGCGTTATTGATTGATTCTCGGATCAGCAGGAGAATTTCTCTACTGGCATCAGAGCCGATCAAATCAATATTTCGGAGATTATCCTAGATCCTTTTTGATTGTATTATTAGATTCACAGTATTGTTATGTTAGTCGAGGATCGAACAACTCTAGATAGCTAACCTTGTTGGTCAGCAACACATTCCACCAGAGTTCAAGCCCTAGTCCATAATCAAGACGGTACCAATATCGTCATATTCGCCGCCTATCATACATTATAAATCTATTTAAGTCTTTGGAATATCCCGTATTTTCCTTGTATACTATATTCCGGCAAGCATTGTTGTTGCAACAATCATACCCTTCTGTGTACGTCATAGCTCTGTGGTGTCTCATTTCATTCTTCAACTACCACCACCTGTTCCTAAACAAGCCTTTCTTTGCTTACCTCAAATCTATTAAGCAGCAGTAATCTCGTCTACTCTATTTTGAATGGCATTGGTCAAATTATGGGGTATGGGTGGAAAACTTGGCATGTCATGGTGACGATCCAATGAAGTCATCCTATCCGATAATCAATATTTATATGAGCTGGCCAGAGTTACGACACAGCAAGTTCACTACATTCTAACTGTACAAACCATATCTCCAGCATTCATCATGTCGTATTTTATGAAGCAATTTAAGCCCCGTCTCCTGTGCGGTATTTGCATCCTACGTCCCTTGAGGTGTTCTGGTATCCTAACATCTTTAGGTTATGGCACGCGAGCGTTTTCCTCTAGAGGCGCCATCCTTAATCAATCACCTAAGGTCGCAAATCCCCGTTCCAGCAACCCTGAGTCCCAAGCAATCAACATGTCGCGAGGCAAGGAGTCTCGCCATGACGACACGCCTGATACGAGATCCGTACAGTCGCCCATTTCGAACCAGTTTGGCCCCACGAGCGAAAAGCATGAGGGCGAGGAACCGTCCACCACGACAGAACAAGTGCACAATGATCCGAGTAAATCCCCGGAAGAGAAGAGAAAGAATGTTGAACAAGCAGGACGCAGGCCGATGGGGCCTGAGGACGAGAACTAGGCGGGCGCACTGGGAGTGTTCGCTATATAAAACACGATCGATTTAGATGTACTTATATGGCAATATGTAGATTGAGTTAACTCTGGAATAATACCATTATGACTTCAACTTGGGTCAATTCCAAGAGGTACGTTCCGATGGGTTAAGCTAGGCCTCCCGGATTACTATAAATAAATGATGTTATTATCGTTGCCTATCCGGTCTCTTTCCACCTCGGCTGTCGAATCCCTCGACCTAGTGCTTACTAGCCCTACTACACCGTTATATTTATTCTCCTTGTCTGGTGCTTATCAGTTATATAAGCTACTATCGCACCAAGCCCGATTTGTGGTAATGAGGTTACATTGAGCATGTCCTGCCGCCTAACTTGTTATCAGTGGGAGGGGTTATTGACTGCGTCCTTATATCAGAGCCTAGAGCTCGGAGATCCTTTTTTCCATAAACTATCTTCTACAGCCTTCCTTCCATCAACCATCAACCTTTTCTCCCGTATCACCCAGACGCTAATACACAAATGCGCGTCCAGCTATCTCCCGGGCAAGTACCGCGGCGAATGCGCATCCGCGAATTTCTTCCCAACCTTGACCTGGGAGCCTACTCCCCAGGTCCACTCAATTCCATCACCGACGTGCCGGGTGTGCACGTCCACACCCAAGAGATATTCGGTGCCCAGGGCGCCATCAACACCGGCGTGACCTGCATCGTTCCCCGCCCGAACTGGTCCACCAGTGCTTGTTACGCCGGGGTCTTCCGTTTTAACGGCTCGGGAGAGCTAACGGGCGCACATATGATAGAAGAAACGGGCCTTCTCTACTCACCTATTGTTCTCACTGGAACATTTAATATCGGGGCCGCCCACCAAGGGATCTACCAGTATGCCGTCAAGAACTTGGGGACTAACAAGGATGGTCAGCTGGAGTGGCTTATGTTGCCGGTAGTGGGTGAGACTTTTGACGGGTACTTGCATGATTGTACCTCATTCGCTGTGACTCCTGCACACATTGTCCACGGTCTGGAGAGTGTGGTGGCTGGAGAGCCAGTTCGACAGGGCAATGTGGGCGGCGGCGTGGGCATGGTATGTCATGGACTGAAAGGGGGCACCGGGAGCAGCAGTCGCCAGGTTCTTGGAACCTACACAGTCGCGGCGTTGGTTCAGGCTAATTACGGGCAGTTAAGTGATCTCCGCATTGCCGGGGTTCCTGTTGGGAAAATACTAGCTGAAGACGCTGCGAGCGACCCATCAAGACAGGGTATGTATGAGGAGGTCGCGCAGGCAAAGGCCGAGAAGGATGGCAGTATAATCGTTGTAATCGCCACAGATGCGCCGCTTCATCCCGCTCAGCTGCAACGTGTTGCGAAGCGGGCAACCGTTGGTCTTGCTCGTGTTGGCGGCCAAGGACACAACCTGTCTGGGGATATCTTTCTAGCTTTCTCTACTGGGAACGAGATACCTGTCAACCAGCACCAGAGACCTGCTTCAGTAACACGAAAGATTCACGTGCTAGATGATTCTCCTCTCAATAGCTTGTTCGAAGCGACGGCCGATGCGGTCGAAGAGGCAATATACAACGCACTTTGTATGGCGGAGACGCTTGAGGGATTTCAAGGGCACAAGGTCGAGGCACTGCCTCTTGCTCGTGTGAAGGAAATGATGAGGCAATACCAAAGGGCGTAACGCCAGTATCAGATTGCGTGCTACAAATTGAACATCCGCATTTTTCCATGTCGGGATAGATCGCATATCTATGTTGCTTGATGTGTCTCTACTGATATCTCAAGGGACATTTATATTAGAGTTAGCCGGGAGAAAGTGTGTCTAATGATTGCGTTTCATATTTCTATCATTATATACACCACAATTTGACTGTATATGGTAGCGTAACGAAAATTCTCTCATCTGGAGCTTGCGTCACATAAAAGTGATCGACTGTCGTGGCTAATAGTGTCATAAGGACTAAGCAAACTGTGCCTGATTTCATTGCCTCCTTATTCAACAGGGAGACTTGGAGTTGCCTCCCCCAGGGAGTGAGCCATGTCGCTTATAATATCGTCGGTCGCGGATACAGATAAACGATAGGAAGCCAGCGAGACCACTATATCATATTAAACCCTACGTGTCAGCGTTTTCTTTACGCAAGCCAACATCATTTCGCTGATCCGAGACACCTACCACAAAGCAAGAGCCAATATGACTATGATAACACCCAATGCACGACTACTGGTGCTGTGAGAACTCGATGTTCCCATGATGGATATGATGAAGAGGGCGAACCAAAAGATGGTATCAATGATGTTCAAGATCATGTTGGCTTTGCTACTTGCCCAGCGTTTGAATCGCTCAGCGTGAGCAGTCACGACTTGATATATCATAAAGACTGCTGATTTGAGGCACTGTACATATGAAACGTTTTCAGTTAGTTTGAGCTAATGGGGGGAATTATTGCTGATAGTGTATAAGGTGAATCACTCACCACCGCAATACCCCATGTGTTGGTCCGACTTGACGGCGTACCCTTATCGGCCACTCGTGCGATGACAAGAACGAAACTTAACAAGAGCAAGGAGCCGATGATGATGTGCAATCGGAACTTGATTTTGGGGTTATTATCGATTGAGAGGTTCATTTTGCTCGTGTCTGACTTTTGGGGAGCAACTCGGGGTAAGTTGTCTTCCAGTAACTATGAGGAAAGCGAGGATTTATGAGGATGAATAAAATGGATAGATACATCGAAAATAGTGATTACAATATTTGTGTTTACTTTCTGCCAGTTATCCCTATGATATATATATGGTTTTGTTTACTGTGCCTACGCATTTGTAAGTTGCATATCGTACTCGTATAGACGTCGCCAAGTCGACAAGCCGCGAAGCCTTCCGGAATAACTTCAATTTACAAGTAGTATTGTACCGAGGAACCTTTCATTCTGATACCGGGGTCAGGGAGGTAAATAGGCACCATGGAAAAGCTCGGTCCAATTCCGTTTGCCAGCGAATTCCTCGCATTCGTATCGTTCACCCTAACAGGCTATACTGACCCACCAGCTCGAAATAGTTTGAGTTTTCAGCCACTCAGAGCACAGAAGTAGTAAAGTATCCTTCGAGACCCACTACTTTGGATCTATGGAAAAGATTGGGCTGGAGATGGAATTGTTAATTATGGCACAGTCGTTAGAGAGGCTTAGCATCGGTTTGAATGTTCATCTCGTCGCTTTGTTCTTGAACAGGGTTGTAGGGCCTTTTGGATACTACTTTCTATATTGATACTTCTATTTCAATTTTCAAATTAAATTGATTCGGTACTTTGTCGAAGACGTCAATAAAATTCATAGATAATAGGTATTTCGCAAGGCGCTGTGAGCCAGCATAGTCCACGACAGCTCGCAAAAGTCAAGCCAGGATGAATCTCGATACTTCCCTTCTGCTTACAAGGGCACGTTGGGTGTACTTGTTCTTGGATAACTTTGTCACCAATCAATGAATCATGCACATTACATTTCAACTATCATCGCGTTGATGGCATAACTGCCAGAGGCAGATCGTACGTAATTGAAGTTGATAGTCGCAAAGCAGATGTATGGATGAAGAAGCAGACAATATTAACAGCTCGATTAAATATACTCAAAGTTATAGTTATCGCCCCACCCATCGAAGACCTACTGACTCGGCATCTGCCATCTGCAACGTAAGGCCCACCTTACTATTCTGTATCAAGGAAAGGGCATGAGATCTTGCCTGTTCCATAGTTTGGTCACGAGAAGGCACTAGCTCCACACGGTGGCTTTTAAAAAGGCACAGAAGTACTGCAAAGACCTCGATATGCGAGAACTTCTGTCCCGGACACAGCCGCGGCCCGTCTCCCCAGGCGAAGAGATACTTGAGCAATTCATTGGAAACCTTTTGCAGAGATGATTCGCACTCCTGCAGTATCCACCGATCGGGTTTCCAAGCCAGAGGGTCGGGACCCCATTGCTTGGGATCAGTATGCAAGGCTATGGTATTGACATTTACAGGTGTATTCTTAGGGATTATGATCTCTTGCTCAGGTAGCACTAGAGTCTGAGCATTGGCATCTGTCTGTCGCACTATAGTTGGCACGGGGCCGTAGAGCCTAAGAGTCTCGTACTATATGTGCCATTAGAAAAGTGCACGAACTGTGCCGAAAGGGAAGAAGCTTACCAGGATTGCTCGCAGTCGTTGTGTCTGTGGCAGAATCTGGCTATAGGATGGAACCTCTTCTTCATCAGCTCCAATATGTAACAATTGGTCAATCTCTTCTAGCGCCCAGTCCTGCCAGGCTGGGAATATCGCCATGTGATGAATGATATAGATCAAGGCATTCGCAGTGGTCTCGTGGCCGGCGAACATGAATAAAAAGAGGTTTCCCGTAACTTCATCTCTTGATAGGCCACGATGATCTTTTGGAGCCAAGATTGACGAGAGGAGGTCTGCATACGCTGACTGTTTTGGTCGTGCCGTACGGGCTTCCACAAATCCGGTCAATAACTCGCCCAACGCTGTATAGCTCGCCTTGAGTTTCTTTATTCCCTCAACTCCTCGGCCTAGCGCCTTTAGGTTCGATATCCCGTTTAGAACCACATCCAGATGCCTTTGACAGGCGGCAACGTCACCTGCTAGTATCCTAGTATCGTCTTTATCGTCTCCATCAATATTAAGACAACCTTTAAAAAGCACAGCCAGGCTCAATGACATCATATCGGACCGTGTAGTGTAGACAGGCTTGTTGTTGGTCCATTTCTTCATCACTTTTGTCGCATTTCTCGTCGATTCGGCCCAAACTGCCTCGTGTAGCTTTTCATTGAATGCACGCACAGTCAATTTCCGGTGACGTTGCCAATCGGCCCCTTCTACCTGAAGCCTGTCAGTCCACTATGCTAAGATGTCGTCGGAGAGGCCGAAACAAAAAGAAAGGATAGTATCGCGAAGTCCATACCGTTGCTAGGTTTTTGCCAAAGACATTCATTTTTTCTTGATTCTCTTAGTAAATAATCTGCGTTCCTTTCGGGGAAGATCATACCTAGGAGGCTACTTGGTTTCAGAAAGTCTCTCCACCTTGAAAGCACTTGTTTTGCAGCATCTACATCTGCCACGTATAGCTCACATGTTGCCGGCGTGACCAAGATGACCAGCTTTCCATATTCGGCATGGACCGCGAACTGCTCCTGGAAGCGCGAGTTTCTGTGAATCAGTCTAACAAACGCTAGTCGAATTATACAAGTTGGTAGAATATCGTGGTCCAAGACATATTTCAGTAACTGCGATGCGAAACCGCTAGTAGAGATAGGACTTAAGATAATGGGCACATGCAGCTCCATTGCCTTTGTCCAGTTGCGATACCATGGCCAACCCACATAGATGCACCAAATAGCAACGACCAAGATGAGTGCTGACGCAGAAGACATATGGTGTAAAGATGAGTGAAATTCGACGTCCGGAATATTAGGAAATGGCGAAAGATTCGATACCAACGCTCAAAAAGTAGGTGGTCCGAGACGAACGGATGTTGAAGATCTTATCAAAGTCGACTGGAGCCACGGTGAAATATATATGAGCTTAGTCTTGACTAGTTTAGGAATCTGGTCATGCACAGACCGGATAAGCCACAATTTGGAGTCATAGTGCTTGTTTGGAGACAAATTTCTCTTTCACTGGTCCGACCTAACCACTCCCGACTGCTTTGATGCCCCTGGCCAAGAGATGACGAGCCACTTTGCGTCGCTTGATGGATCCGGTGGGTCTTGAAGTCGTACTCGTATCGATAACTAAATCGAGTGTGAGCTGCCGTCGGATGTGGCGCATTTGAAGGCGGCAGAATCCCTACTGAATAAGGCAGGCGGTGGAAACGCGTGTCTTGTGTGTGGCGTTTTTTCGAAGCACCAAACTTTTAGAGGCAAATGACTTCACTAGTAATCAAGGCTGTCTATCATTGGGATAATGAGCCGCTTGTACCTTTGTAGGTGTCCACGAAATGCCCATTCGTCGACCCCACCGGAAATCCAGACATGGCTGCAAGGCCTGTAAACGACGAAGAGTGAAGGTAAGCTACTATCCTTCCACTCTGGTTGGTGCTTGGCACGATGTAGATAGACAAGAAGCATTAGGTCTTCGCCTTCAGGAATGCCAATGGTCGTGCTACTATAAATGTTGGAACGACTCGTCTCCTAACCTATCTCTTTTAAGTGCGACGAAGTACGGCCGACCTGTTCTAATTGCGAACAACGGCAAGAAGATTGTGACTATGGCACAGAAACCCCTTATATCTGGGCTACCGAGGAAAATACTCCTAGGCGGCGAGCGCGAAGCCGGGTAAACACATCTTCCAATAGTCAGGATACAGCGCTACCATCAGCAGATACCTCTTTCGACCTGTTGGATAGGTTTGGAACAAATGGCACAACGGCGAGCTCTAGTCCGGGCCTAGAGATGAATCAGCTGAGGCTCATAGTGCAGTGGCAAACAGATACTCACCAACTCTTCTCACGGAATGAGGAAACAAAGCATATATGGGGGGTGCTACTTGTTGAGGAAGCCTTAAACACGCCTTTCTTGATGCACGGCATCTTAGCTGTGTCCGCGTTGCAACTCTCTTTATCTGAAGTTGAACCACAGAAGTCCTTCTGGTTAGGTTTGGCCACAGCACACAAAAGCCAAGCACTTCCACAATTTCTGGAAAATCTACACAGTGTCAATGCAGCGAACGCTAAGGCAATGATGGGTCTCTCCGGCCTGGTAGTTGCATTCGCCTTCGGCTCTGCGTTGACTGGGGTTTCTGACGCCGACCAGCCCTGCTTAGATACTTTGCATAACATCTTTGTCCTTTGTCGCGGTGTGCAGCAGATTATTAACGTGGCTTCTACTTTGCGACACAGTAATTTTGCTCCTCTCTTCGATCCCACTCCACCACAGGTTGCTTACCCCGAACGTGCCAAAGAATCCCTCGATCGCCTCGAACAGCTTAATTCCGCGTATGGGACGGACGGGGCCCACGATACTGCCGCATACGCGCGTGCCATTCGGGAGCTAAGAGGACTGTCTGTTCACACATTTGCCCAGCCGACCTCCATGATGCTGGCCGCCGGGTGGGCTATCAGGGCGACTCCCGAGTATCTCCAATACGTGCAACAGCACGAGCCTTTTGCGTTGGTCATTCATGCTCATTACTGTACCTTCCTACATATAGCACGAGAGAATTGCTTCCTTCAAGTCTGGGGAAGCTGCGTGCTTAGGGAGATCTATCATCTACTGGATTCCACGTGGAGACTTCATATCACTTGGCCTATCAGTGAGGTCTTTGGAGAGAATGTGGCTCCGTGAGGTTATCGTATCAGTTTTATCTCTTCCTTTCACGGGATATACAGTCATCCAGTGCGTCTTCCTCATAGCGTTTTTATATATATAAAGCGCCAGTATAATTATTATATTACTCGTCCGACAGAATCAGGTGATTCTACTGCCAGGAGCTGATGAAAACCAGAATAACCAGGTCACTACTTCTCATCAGTAATGTATATCGCTAGCCATTAAACTGCAGAACAAAGCACGTATTTGAAGCTCTACCAACATCTTGAAACAGTTGATTTGCCCTGTTAACGAAGACCGTCCAACAAGAGAGTCGATAAGGAAAGACCACAAAGGCCCGGCAATGAGAGTCCATGATGTTACCACAAGAACAATAAACTCAGAAGATATTGTGAACAACATCAAAGCCGAATATACCGAAAGCATCCTCTGGGTGGAAGATTTATTTAATCACTCCGCCACCCAAGGCAGTCATACCCAACTTCGTCCAGAAGCCCCCTTGTCCCTTGAGAGCCTCATCCATTTCGGCCTTGGATACGGGATCTATCCCCTTCGCTCGCATTTTATCTTGTTTTTCCAGCGGGATCTTATGCACAGGATGGTCCTTTCCCACTTCACTATTCATGGTCTCTTCGGAGGGTGTGATTCCCCATTTTGCGGATGGATGAGCAAGCGGCTCTCCCTCGGACTTTTTCTTGGAAGAGCCGAAGACCATGTTGGTAGAGGATAGAAGGCTTAATAGTTACCAGAGGTATAGAATAGTTAATCAGATAATGGTGCGATGAGCTTATGTAGGGTTTAACAAGGGATAGGCTAGGGTCTGTGAAGTGAAGGGCTTAGAATGCTTTATATGCCTGTTATGTCTCCATATGACGTGACAGTGTCTTCCCACCGTAATCATGAAAAAGCCATATTATTGGCGCGAAAGGATGAACATGTTAGCGTGACTCGGTTTCCCGGCAGATGTGAAAGGGCCATTCATCGGTCCCATGTTCCTTGGGGTTACGTTCGGATAGTGCCTTGGCGGACGGTCAACCAGCCAAATTGATCTGAAGGAGGCAATGCCCATTTGTTTTACGTCACTGGGCGCTTCGAACGGAGTCCTAACAATTCGGGGTGAGACTGGCGTATGTTTTGTGTTCTCGTAAGAGAAATATTATCCTTAGTGAGTCTAGCGACTACGATTCTATTTTGATAGTTGAAATGGAAATATAGAAAGTTGTACATAATTTTACTTTCAGATTTCGTGGAGACATCCCATAATACTGGGTTCAAATAATACACAACTCGCCAGTCGTGACTCGCGCGAGGTATAAGCAGTCGAGTGATTGGCGGTTGCTATCTACGGACGCGGAATACAGGTTGTTTCTGGTTTCACCAGAGCATAAAATAACAATATCCAACCAGAAGCAGTACTCTATGTTCTTTCAGCGAAGCTCGAGAACAGCTTAAACACTAAGGCTGCGTAGAGCTAGTATCGTAGCAAGTTGTTCTCTAGCTATGATGGCGGAGGTTCTGATCTGCATAGATTGACGGGTAGTGTTTTGAACTGTTATCATCAAAACATCAGGTAGTCGTGCTGGCGGATTAGATCCTTCGAACAGGTCTTCGCAGAGTCAGCGCATGGAGTATCAAAGGGGATATCAGCTTACAAATTCCATCCACGGAATATTCCCTGGTCTGTTTGCCTGTCGGTACCGTTCGTCCCAAACTCTGTTGAGCAGTTCATTCATGGCAGGGTGAGGGAAACCGGTTGACTTTTTGATCTCACACATACAGAACTCGATATATCGTTTTTGGTGAGGTATAGATGTTTCTGTACCGGCTATGAACAGAGGGAACAGTAACCTTTTGAACCATGCTGAGTCGGCCGAGATTTTCGCTGAAGCATCAAGGATTGAACGAACGGACGACTGAATTCGTTCATCCTCACAGGGAACAGCCCATGTATCTGGGAATCGCAGTACCCGAATAATACACACATGGCGGTAGGCCTCTGCGAGCTGTATCCACTCCGGATCTCCACTCGGAAAGGCGATACTCTGAGGGTCCCAGACGCGAAAGAATCGTTCTGCACCGTCCAGTAGGTCCTGAAAGGCATCACCGGATAGCGTCCCGTCCATATACTGCTTTCCTGCCGTGAGAACACATCCTATCTCGTAAAACAGCTCCACTGGACATCCCACTAGAGTCTCCAGGTTGAAGTGGTCGGCTTCTAAGACGCACCTACGGACGTTGTCACTGTAGGCTAACTTTTCCGCGCCGCTGAATGCTCGAAGTACGTCTAGCCTTTCTGATGGTTAAAGTACTTTAGGTACGATCGATGGGTGGCGAGACTTACCAGGCTAGGGCTGTTAGAAGAAATGTTGTTCGTGGCGATGTAACAACCTTGGGCTGCCGGGCGAGCTTTCCGCATATATAACCAGCCCCAGTAAGATGTACTCCATGAGACGACACCCCAGTCTCACAGATCTGTTGTCACCATCAGTCCCCAAATATTCCTCTGCGTTCTAGATATTGAGAGTAGGAATCAATGCTTACATCATACAGAACTAGTAGAATCACAACCGCTAGTAATACGTCCTGTTCATCATCTGTGAGGCCGTATATCTCTTCTTTCATCAAGAGCGAGCTGAGGGACTGTAATGCGGATAGTTGATGCTCTATCATTCTGGCGACGCTGGCATTTTCAGTCTCCCTTTTACCAGATGATGTTATGTGGCACATAGCGAGGCCTAGCACAGCATGTAAAATTCCAATGTCCCGGTATGCAAGGGGAAGGATATAGCCTCGAAATGGATTGTGCAGATCGTCGGTATCGATTATCAGTGCCCTGCATAAAGTCTTATCAACTGCGTCCAATTAGAATAAGAAACGCATTTTGGGTGAATATCTTTGAAACTCACAGTAACTGAGGAGCTTCTCAGTCTCAGACAATGTTAAAATCTCATCAATTGCGGCCGTGGACAAGGTTTTAGTGGGACCTATCACATCGTTGCTTGTTGTAGTCGTGTCTGGGGCATTGTATGGCTTCTGCTGCGACAGGTTCGACCGACTTGTTCTTTTCTTTTGGCTGTTAGTATTTCTAGATTGACCATGTGTGGCCGTCGTGGAATTTGGTCGCGTGTCTTGGCCTAGGCTTCCATATTCAGTAGTGACAGTATACTGTGCACAGAGTGTTATACTACTTGGAGATGGCTCACTAGAGGAGAGCACAGGATTATTCTGTTCTTGGCCTTTTGAATTAAGTTAATCTTGGAAGAAAAGAAATCGCGGGGGATAGCCCTCGCAATGGAGACCTTTCACCCGACATCTGTTGCAGACCGGGCGAGCGCGGTCACATTTGCGGCACTTCTTCCGGCAGGTACCACAGGCAGGATCTAATTGGATGATCAATAGGTTTAGCAGATACCAAGTCAGTTAATGCAGTCAAATCTCACGTACTAGTCCGTGATTTCATGGCGAGAAACTGCAAGAATGCTGGGCGACGAAGGCTTCGCGTGGACGTCGGTGCAAGGTAAGTGGAGAAAGCAGCGTTCAAGGCAATAAATACTCTCCCAGCCCACGTGAGGATCAGGCTACTAATCTTTATGGAGAAGAAGCTCTACGATTATACCTTGGTTCAGCTCCGAAAACTGAAGACAGGTGTGTTCTACGGTTGATAACATTAGATGGACCTCTAGAGCAACTTCGGTTTCCCTTTTTTGCTTGTCTTGTTCTTGTTGTTATTCTCACACTATCTGAGATTCTATCCTCATTTTGCTTTGGTATTCGTAGCGGTGGATACTATCTGCCTGGATTATATGGGGCACGCTTCGCCACGCTACTATTGCCACGGCCTAGAAGAGCAGCAGTCCGCCCGTTCCACTCAGGACACTCCCAGTTACCCAGCGCGATTCTTCGGAGCAAAGAAAGCTATTTAACATGTCAGCTCAGATATCGGTGTAATAAAAAAAATGACAATCCTTACCTCACAAGAGGTACAATGTCCTCGACCTCTCCCATTCGTGCCTCAGCCGGTGTACTTTCGATCATCGGTTGCAATGCTTGCTTGAACTCCGGAGAACTATTGTGAAACTGATCTGTGGCAATTGGGCCTGGACTCACGCAATTGACGGTAATTCCATGAGATTGACCAAGCTCAGTAGCCCAAACCCTCGCGAACGCTTCTAGACCGGCCTTGTTGGCCGCATACACTGTGGTTTCGGCAACGCCCATACGGGCAGCAGCAGATGTAATGAGCACTATTCTTCCACCTCGGGGCATATGAGGTACGGCAGCTTGGGTAAGGAACACCGGAGCTGTGCGATGGCAAGGTCATCAAAGAGCCCAATCATTAGCCTTGTCGTTTAAGTCTTCTCATGGCCTGCTGTACATACCTTTCAAATTCACATTCACTAGCGTTTCGAAAAATTCCTCTGAAATATCTTTGAGATAGCAGTCATCTCCATTACCCGCATTATGAACTAGTATGTCGATAGTTTTGTTCGGACTTGCTTCCACGGCTGCGTCGATGAGCGTCTGTCGATCTGTCGCGGAGGTGATATCGGCCTGTACTAGAACCCCCTTCCCTCCTGACCCTGTCTCTTCAATCGCGCGAGACACTGAGCCTGCTGAGGGAAGCGATTTCTCACTGGTGTATGTTATAATGACTGCAGCACCTCTGCGGCCAAGCTCGAGTGCAATACCTGCACCGATGCCCCTGCGGCTGATTAGCCATATTATGTCTCCAAACCTCGAGAAAATAAGCAACATACCGGGATGAGCCCGTTACGATGGCTGTTTTACCGATCAGGTTTGAGGACAGGCTCGGTACTTGCCGACTGCTCTGACCGTTGCTGTGCATGTTATCGACGTCAATATGTGAGAAGAAAATGAAATGTTCACAGTTACCGGTCTTTCAAAGAAGGGGGATGGCAAAGTAAAATTATAGAATGATGTTGGCGAATATAGCTGCAGCGAAATAAGCGTCTTTTATTTTTGGAGAGCTATGATGCGGAGGTAAGAGGAGATGCCGATCCCCTCTGTTCGTTCCAACCTCACCCTTTGGTAAACTGGTTGGGCGCATTACCGCATGGGGTAAGCAAACTCAGTTGTAGTGGCGAAGTTACATGTTTAAGGCTTGGAATTGGAGCATTATCGCTGTTCGTTCCCTTGATCCGGTCACCCCTCAAGATGCGAAACATGCATAGCCGTAGGCTTCCGCGCTCCGAGAGACGTCATAATACACCTCTTTCGTACGGAGTCTTGAATATCGTTATTCTTTTCTTCTTCATACACCCTCGGGGTCTCTTTGGTCAACGCACTGCCAAGAGATCGTCACTGTGGAAAAACAATTCAGGCAAGGGGGATCCAGAAGACCTGCACATTGTCCAGGTGTTCGTAATCGAGGCTCCCAAAATGGTTGACCTATTTTCAGTAGACTAGAATCCAGACTCGGTTCCGATATCTACATGTTGGAAAATTCAAAATACTCGAAATAGAGAATGGATGAGAATCACAAGCTCGATATAGATGTTCATTTCATAATGTGCTACCAGTTTACCATACAAAAAAATCTCGCATCCGCAAAGACCCAACACGAGATTGACATCTCTTAACATCACAGCATGCCCTTTAAAAATCGGTGGGTCTGGCGTCCTTCAAGAGTTCAGGTCGAAGATGGTATATCGGATCCATCTGCTCATAGTAGCCACAGGCGGGATCACTCATGTAATATCCCATGTACTCTTGAATATCACGGTCGTAAGTCCGCGCCACGTCCTGCGGCACGGCTAAGAATTGATTCTCCTCCTGCCGCAAAAATCCACGCGTGATGAAAGTGGCGAAAGCCAGGCGATACTCGTCGTCGGTGACATTTGAACCTCCACCGTGAAACGCAGACGCCAACATAATGAAGCCATCGCCCTTCTCCATGTCGGCGAAAATACATTGATCAACGCGAGGTGGAGTAGTGCGATCAGTGCCCCTGTTTACTTGTCAGATGAACCGTGTCTAGCACGGTGGGAACGTCTCTTTCGAACTTACCAAAGGTGGCTCCGGGGAATGAACTGGGTACCCCCGTTCTCCTTGGTAATTCTGCAACCAGCCACAAACAGTCCAACGGCCGACTCGCGATCCATGTCACGAGCATCATCCCATTTGTCGATCTCGGTATGATAGCGATGGGCGATATAGTCATCGCGGTGCAATGGCTGAGCCTTACCACCGGGACCAATTCTCATTGCTGTGCAGGAATGCACATAGGGCTTTGATACGGACTCTTTCTTTTCATCCCCCCACCAAAACCAGCTCCGCGTTGTCAGAAAGTGCTCACAGACCTTGCGGAAAAGGGGGTTCATCAATTGCGTCTTAGTGTAAGTAGGGCTCCGTGCAATTAGTGAGGGAGCCCGTTGAGTTTGCGCTCACACACGACGTTAGCCCGGACGATATATACCTTTGTCGAAGTATCTTATTTCATGCTTACCTGGGAAGAATGTGCCGTCCCATTCCACGTCGTTATCCAGCCGATCCTTGACCTCGCTGAATGCCTTATCGACATCTTCTTCTGGGATTAATTTCTTCACAAACACCCCGCCATCACGCTTGAGAAGGTACAGAATTTCCTCCAGCGGGGTATCCTTGGACACCTTCTGGACTTCGTCGCTGTACTTGGATGTATCAAAGGAGTCGGACATGTTCGATAATCTGCAATTGGATGGATAACTTAGTTCTACCTATACGAATGATAACATGTATTACTCTGGTCCATGGAAGCGATAGGTGGATATCTTATATCTTGGAGAAGAATCAGTTTCGTCACAAGATGTCTTCGTATATGTTGCTTGTTCCTTGTCTTCTGACATGCGTGGCAATTGCTTCCGGGGGCCCGTGTGGGGAAGCCGAGAGGTTGGAGGTATTACCCAAAATAGTAACTTATCCAGCCAGGTGGAATTGGGGGCGCACGGACCCTTAGGAGCCCTGATAACAACCAGGAGTTGGAGCGTCGGATCCATTCCCGATCTTCCTTTCCTTTCCAGCATTCTTTTTTTTACTTTTTCTTTTTCCATTTTCCGTTACTCCAGTTGGATTCCTTTTCCAATCTTCTGCACTAAGATAGCGGAAGGCTTGCTCATGGGCCATCGGCATTTAAGTTTGCGGGGAAGTTATACTAGGGCTTTATATGACCGATAACCATTACCAGAGGATGGAGTTCACTCCCTTGCAGGCATAACGTTATCTACCTCGTTGTAATATCCCTTGATATGTTTAAGACATTTGGAATGTAGTGTATATAAAATGCCGCAGACCTGGACGCGAATTAAGTGTTTGACCATACTACGCTCACTCATTCTATTGATATACACATTGTGGTGTTTCTTATTTCTCAGCAACTATACATTTTACCATGGCTTTTGTGCTGGAAAAGCCTATCAAGGGCGAACCTCCCGCGACGGATGACCAGAGCATTATTCCCGGAACAGTCAATGATCTTGCGAAGGACGCAGACGACGACGATGCAATCCTTCGGGCGAATGGCCATCAAACGGCTATGCCTCGCCAGTTTAACTGGCTATCTGCTCTTGGATTGGGATTTTCAATCACCAACTCTTGGGTTGGCTACCTGGTATGGTCATCTTCTGTTCCAAAAGATACCCCGCTGACGATTGTGAACGTGGTAGAGCTGCTTTGGCCAGAACCTCACATATGGTGGCGCTCAGGCCTGTATATTCAGTCTGGTCGTAGCGTTTATCGTTCAATTTATTGTGACCTTGGGACTCGCTGAGTTAGGGTCTGCCTTTCCTGTAGGGATAACCAGTCCCTAGCACACACACATACACACATACACATACACACAGGCACACAGGCACACAGGCACACAGGCACACAGGCACACAGGCACACAGGCACACAGGCACACAGGCACACAGGCACACAGGCACACAGGCACACAGGCACACAGGCACACAGGCACACAGGCACACAGGCACACAGGCACACAGGCACACAGGCACACAGTCACACATGCACACATGCACATACAAGGAACCCACTAACACTGTGGATAAACAGTCTAGCGGCGGGCAGTATCACTTCTGCTATATCCTGAGCCCCGAAACCACAAGGCGATACAGTGCGTATATCGTTGGCTGGCTTTCGGTATTGGCATGGTGGATTGTAACGTATGTATCATCCCATATCAATCTGCTGCATTTCACATCCACTCTAATGCTTTGTTTACTTTGCTACAGCTGCTCTGGTATCTCCCTTGCTACCGTCGTTCTGAATGGTATTGTTCACTTTTGCTCACCGGACTACGTTGCCAATCAGTGGCAGACATATCTTACCTATGTTGGTGTGTCTCTTATTACAAGTAAGTGTCATGGATCGCGCAAACATATCGATGTGTTCTTATGAATGGAACCAATAGACTAACTACATTCTTCATATAGTCACCCCGGTATTTGCCGCATCCAACAAAATATCACTCGTAACCCAGGTAGCGCTTTATCTTTCGTTGTCAGGATTCGTCATCTTTCTCGTCGTTTCTTGTGTCATGCACCAGCAAATGCAGCCGCAGTCTTTTCTTTTGGAATCCGGACAGGGAAACAGTGGGTGGAACGAAGGCACCGCCTGGCTACTGGCTATAAGCAATGCCATGTATGCGTTTGGTGGTGTGGACGGAGGTCAGTTTGTGTTGCTTCAGGGCTGTGTTGCTTGCTCAAGCACGGTGCACTAACTCCGAACAGTCATTCACATCTGTGAAGAAATACCCAAGCCAGGAAAGCGAGTACCACAAATCATGACGATAACGATGATGATAGGGCTCCTTACATGTCTCCCATTATTTATTGTCTTTATGTACTTCACCATTGACATGGAGGCAATACGAGAGGCACCTCTCCCCAGTCTTGAGCTGGTATACCAGATGTGAGTATTACAGATGCCTCATCAAGTATCTAAGACTAATATCTTAGTCCAGAACCGGAAGCCGAAGTGTTACTCTAGGGTTATTCATCCTATTATGGGTAGTTTATGCCTGTAAGCCATCTGGTAAAAAGACCACTTTAGAAGTATATCTAACAAAACATATAGTTTCCCTCCCATCACAATGGGTTGGTGCTGGTCGAGTTGCATGGGCATTTGCTCGCGATGTACGTCTTAATGTTTTTATGCGTGTAATATTTTCAAGCTAATGGTTGTCAAGAAAGGAACCCCGTTCCCAGAATACTTCTCACAGGTCAACGAGAAGTTCAACTTTCCTGTTCGCACGACAGTGGTTACCTTCCTATTCAGCTGTCTGTACGGTCTTCTATATCTAGCCTCCACGACCGCATTTAATTCTATCATCACCTCAGCAGTTCTATTTTTGAACATTACCTATACCATACCCCAGGGAATCCTCCTCACCCAAGGCCGTACCTGTCTCCCAGAAAGGTATTTGAAACTCGGTTGGGCCGGATACTTCTGCAACGCTTTCTCAGTCCTCTGGATTGTGGTACTCGGTGTTCTGATCTGCATGCCGCCCAATCTACCTGTTAGCCTGCAGTCCATGAACTATGTGTGTGTAATTCTCGTCGGCGTCTTTACTCTTATCAATGTTCTTTGGCTCTTGATCGGAAGAAGAAGTTTTGAAGGGCCACACATTGAGTGGAGTCTGGTACGCTCCAAAGCTAATTGACGTTTGTCAATTGTCCGTTTCGCTTACCTTATTGTTGCACTCACTATTCATGAAATGTATAAGCTATATTCGTTTACGAGTCATACATGAGGAAATCATTCCTCGCGACCAGGACCTTGAATATACCCTACAACCAAATCAAAATCAAAAAGGGCTTCCTTAACTTTCTCAATGAACGTTGCAATTAGAGGTTACCTTTTACGGGACTGATTAAACCATCAGCTGCGCTAGGGTGATCGTTAGACCACGAACACCTATCCAGTTCTCAAGCTACAACTTTCATATACATCTTTCTCAATCGCCTGAAAAAGTCTAACTGCTTCGAGATCTAGACATGTAGTCAGAAACGGTAGTGGTAAAAGTGGAGTCCATAACTCACCCCCGTATGGAAGAACTTGGGTAGCGAAGATCATAGCAATGCCATTGACACGATCGGCAAACCAGTATAAATTAGCCAGGCCCTCCCAAGACGCTGAACCGGCAGCTCTCCCAGTTTCGCTTCTCTCATGGCTCAACATAAATGTAAGGCCCCATCCATCGGTCGGATTTCCGGGCTTTGGGATAATGGGGCAATTATTAGCGAGCGTGGGTTTTGCCGATTGGCAATAGTCATTGTGGTAGATCGGATACTGTGGGATCTGGTCGGTGAACATCTCTTTGCGAGGCAGAAGATTAGTATAAACGGATTGAAAAACGTATAGCGTAGTAAGGGCTTACGCTGTATCGTTTCTAACTTTAATATCTGCGCCTTGGTCTTCGGACATGTTCCGTTGTTGAGTAGCATAGCTAGAATTTCTGTTCCATTAGTTCCGCCATTTTCACTAGAAGGAAGGGGAGAATGACGCACTCGAATACTCCCTCGGTGTCCCGAAGCACCCACAACCACCCATACAGAAGCTTTCGTTCGTGGCATACACAGGTTCGACAAGCGCATGTCGAAGAAGGTGATCCGTGACACTCAACGAGCCATCCGCTGCGCGCTGGTGCATGTAGGCAAGGCGTTGCTTCATGTCTCGCGTTGGGCTGAACGCCAGATCCTTTATATCTAGCGGTGCAAATATGAATTTCTGGAAATACTCCTGAAGCGTCATTTTCGTGGCCCGTTCTATAATAACTCCGACCCAATCGATGCTGACGCCGTACTGAAACCCGGTTCCTGGTTGGATTACTAGCGGTCGCAAGAGTACATCTTCTCTTCGTCCCGAGAAATCGTCAATACCGGTCGGCCTTGCCCAGTCGCAGAGCTTAACATCGTCAAACGCATATCCGAAACCAGCTACTCAATAGTTAGAGATCAGGTCAAGATAATGGCGGAATGAACTTACATGTGTGATTCATAAGCATTCTGAGCGTAATTTGGCGCTCTTGAGGCACCAGTGTGTAAGATCCCTTGGAGTCTCTCGTCAAGACATTCAGTTCCTTCAATTCAGGAGCAAGACGGTCGAGCCCAACGGCATCGTCGAGTGCGAGTTTCCCTTGTTCCACGAGTTGCATGCATGCTATACCTGTGAGGAGCTTTGTACATGAAGCTATCCAGAACACCGAATCTAATGTCATGGGTGATTCGCCACCAAGCTTCATGTTACCCGATGCGTGCGACAGGATTGGACTTCCATCTCTGGCCACTGCGATGCTAACCACTCCTGGGAGTTTGGGATTCGGACCCCTTGTTGCTTCATTCATTCGGGTAATAGCCGCGCGCACATCTCGGGTAGACTGCTCAACTGACATGACTGCTGCTTCAATTGTAGATGTCGCCCTCAATTGCAATGCGAATGTTAAACGTGAAAGTTAGACGATAGATCAGGTGAAGGTCAGAAGTAAACAGTCGAAAAATCGCCCACCTCTACTAAATTGAATATGATGTTCAGTCTTAACCGTGAGCACTGGCGTCATAAGATATTCATGAGCTCGACACTACTTTTTTTCTTTCTGCTACACGCAAATACACCAGACCCAACACCGATTGGCACAGTTTCCATAGTCGGAAAGAATTGCGCCGTGAACCTCACAGGGCCCAAACCATCAGGGTATCCGAAAGGAAAGCTCATACGTATACTCGCACTGATACAGCAAAAAGGCGGGGTTTGGGGTCGACGAATAGCCAACACTAGGGTTGAGTGGGTCAGCTGCTGGGAGTATTACCCTATCGGGAAACCATGTCAGCTCTTAACTCGCATAGACACTTCCACGGCGGCGATACCGAGATTGCCCCGGGCGATAAGTCTGTAATATCATTCGAGGGCGTAAGCATATCCAAAGAAGGAAGATACACCAGGAGGAGCTTAGTGTTAGTATGGCTATGTTAAGAGCAGGATAAATAGCGGTTCCATCACCACGCCGATCAAGCTCTCACCTCACAATCATCACATCCCTTACTCTTCAACATACTCTCTCAAGTACAACAACTTGACCTCACAATGTTTCATCCTCTTGACCCTCTCTCTCCAGCAGAGCTACGCAAAGCTTCACAGACATTGCGAGCCTACCATGCCCCGACCGCCGTGCGGTTCAAGGTTATAGACCTCCTCGAACCCCCGAAAGCAAGCCAGCTTGCGTATCTGCAAGACAAAACTGCTCATGTTCAACCCCCTCCTCGCAAGGCTTACACATACTATCACAAACATGGCAGTACGACACTACGCAAAGCTAAGATAAACCTTAGTAAGGGAGCTGTGGAAGTGGATGAGGAATACCCAGAAATACAAGGACCAGCCGATATTGACGAGATTGATCGCATTATCAAGACCTGTGCCGAGCATCCAGCAGTACAGGCTGAGGTTGAAAAGCTTAAGCTTCCAAAATGGTGCGTGCCCGATTATCGTTCGGATTCAAAGATCATAGCTGTTTAGCTGACTTTCACGGCAGGGCAACAATAATCAACGATCCTTGGCTCTATGGCACAGATGATAAAAATGAGCGTCGACGCCTCTACCAATGCTACATGTACATTGCCCTCAACGACGATCCAGAAGCGAACCACTACTCCATCCCGACCACGTTTGCCCCCATTTTTGACGCCCACACACTTGAGCTGCTGGAAATTGAGAGACTCCCGACAGGTGTCGGGGCCGAATTGCAATCAGACACTCTTCCATGGGAGCCCGTCAAGGCGGTGGAATACAGCGCAAGGCTTCTGGGCAATGACTACTTCAGAAAGGATGTGAAGCCCTTGCACGTAGTTCAGCCCGAAGGTCCATCATTCCGCATCGATGGTCGTCATGTTACCTGGCAAAAATGGTCTTTCCACATGGGCTGGAACGTTCGCGAAGGTCCTATCCTCAATAATGTCTTCTATCACGGTCGGTCTTTGTTCCATCGAATTTCGATGAGTGAGATGACCGTCCCTTACGGTGATCCTCGCTCCCCTTACCACCGCAAGCAGGCATTTGACCTTGGGGACTCAGGATTCGGCATCACCTCCAACACGCTAACGCTGGGCTGTGATTGCCTCGGTCTTATTGCTTACTTCGATGGTATCCGGACCTCGGGGTCTGGAGAGCCAGTAGTCATGAAGAATGTTATCTGTATGCATGAACTGGATGACGGAATCGGCTGGAAGCACACCAACATTCGCAACGGGCAGGCCTCCATGGTTCGAAACCGCCAGCTAGTGATCCAGTGCACAGCCACTGTACTCAACTACGAATACATCCTCGCCTACATTCTCGACCAGGCGGGTAACATCCACATCGACGTCAAAGCCACCGGCATTGTGTCGACCATGCCCATCCGCCAGAAGACCCTTTCGCCCTGGGGAACAGTTGTTGCGCCGGGTGTCCTTGCTGTTAACCACCAACATCTGTTTTGCTTGCGTATCGACCCAGCCCTTGACGGAGTGAAGAACACAATTACCTACGATGACATCAAGCCTGTCGTGAACAATCCACAACTCGACCCATTCGGTGTAGCGTTCCGTGTTCACACTACGTCCATCAGCCAACCTGGCGGTTATGATCTAGATACCAGCCAGTCCCGAACTTACAAAATCATCAACCCATCTCAGATCAACCCCGTCTCGGGCAAGCCAGTCGGCTACAAACTACACGCGCTACCCAGTCAAATGCTCATGATGGGCCCGGAGACTTTCAACTACAAGCGCGGCCATTTCTCCTCAAAGCCCATCTGGGTGACGTCCTACCGGGATGACGAGTTCTGGGCTGCTGGTGAGTTCACCAACCAAAGCCGAGAGGATACTGGCTTGGGTGTATGGGCACGTCGTAATGAGAATGTCGAGAACGAAGATGTCGTTCTTTGGCATACTTTTGGAGTCACCCATGTTACTCGACCTGAAGGTAAGTTTTCCCCTACCGGTTGACTAAGTATACGTCGGACGTTTAGCTAATTGCGATCATGAATAGACTTCCCCGTTATGCCAGTCGAGAAGATGTCAGTGTCTTTGAAGCCGACTAGCTTCTTCGAACTGAATCCTTCCAATGACGTCCCTCGCTCGAACCAGAACATGAATCGATCGACCTTGGTGGAGCATTCGAGCACGGCGCCGGATTGCGGAAAGTGCAGTTTGTAAATCATAATCGAGCTTTGACTATACGATCAGCTATAGGATGCCTAGGAGTTACAACCCTCATATTCCTGTTCAGTCAGAATAAACTGCTACCCAATCATTTATTAACCCCAGTAGCCTACTTCGATGTATTTTAGAGAGATCTATGTGCGCTTGTCCTGGTCAACTGCGAGATTAGTGTTCTTCGTACATATAAATTTTGATAGAATTAGGAATATCAGCGGGCACACGGATTTACACTTAAGAAATATCTACGTTTCCGAGGAAGACCCGACACAGATTGTTGCAAACTTTCAATTATCGACTAGCAGTCAATATCTGTTGGACCTTTGTTCCTACAAGCAACCTGGCCAGAATTCCTGAAGCCCAATGACGATTATATCTGTGGTGCTGTTCAACCACAGCTACCTAACAACTTTGACGAACTAGATATAGCTGGAAAGGAATTTGCAATTTCTACAAGAGACGATGCCTTGATAACTAAATCTTACAAACTACGCTCCTGTCTTTATAATAGTCGTGACGTCTATCGCTCTATTAATCTACCGCCTGTCTTCCACGAGATATTTATACGTTGTGGAGAGGCCTCAAAGGAAGGCACAATAGGTCTTCGAGCTTGTTCAGCTGAAATCTATCGGTTGTGGAGTACGTTGGGCCTTACTGGACGATGTCCTCTTTCATTTTCGGAAGAACAGCTTCAGGCGATTGAACAAGGATTTCAAGAATATCGGGATTAGCATGGTGTTCAGGAGTTTACAAGGAGCTATCTAGATACAGATGCAGAAGGCTGGAGCTCGATATAAGCGAAATTCAACAACGTAACAAGTCGGCCCTCGATAAATACATACGGGAAGTGTCCGAATATATGTCCCCGTAGGACGCACGGAAGATGTGGCCGTTCTTGGCAAATGTCTAGAGGAATCAAACTCTGTCCACGTCAGCGCTGGTTCGGTATAGAGCGACCGAATAACTAGCTGAGTTTAAAAAAAAATTAATATATATTTAGAGCATGTTTCAGGTGGGGGAAAGTACTTCGAGTGTAGATTTTGGAACAAGCCGCCGATCCAAGTCAGTGAGCTCGGGGTACTCGGGGTGATTTACACCGGATTTTCCACCATTCAGAATCCGCTTTTGGGAAGGGCTAAATCTTTGTTGATTTAAAAATACCATGGATCCAAAGCTTGCCTTCAACCTCACCCAAACTTTGCTCTCTGGAAATCCAAAACCCGGTTGTTAAATCAGGATGATTTTCTCCAACTGGGTGATGCAGCTCGGCGCTGCGGCCTTGTTTCTGGCGCTTCCCAAGTCTGTCGCGAGCACAAGCGATCTCTCGGTGCCTCCATGGGCCAGAAGTCCAGTGGCACCTAAGAACACTGGCAAAACCTGTACCGTGATACCTTTAGGAGGCAAGCAAGATGATGTCCCACAGATCTTGGCTGCGTTCAAAGAATGCAACCATGGTGGCCGGGTCGTCTTCCCCGAAGGCCATACGTATTGGATTGCACAGAAGCTCAACCCAGTCGTCACGGATGTCACAGTGGACTGGAAAGGCACATGGCTCTTCTCCGATGATATAGAAAAGTGGCGTAATAACACCTATTGGATCGAATTCCAGAATCACTGGACCGCCTTTGCTCTAAGTGGGGAGCGAATCCATATCAACGGGCATGGTACTGGTGGAATCAATGGCTCGGGGAATTCGTGGTACAATGTGGAGAAGGCTTTCACTCAACCTGGCCGACCGATGGCCTTCACTCCATGGAATGTGACTGACCTACATGTTGAGCATTGTAGGTGGCCCAGGGGGAGTCCTTCCTCTGTACCGAGGAACAACCTATGATAATTTCTAACCATTCTGGATGCGCAGTTTCGATCATAGATTCTCCGCTGTGGGCACTCTTCATCATAAACGGGACGAATTCAAAGTTCGACGACATTGTCGTCAATTCGACCGCCGTTAATGCCCCCTGGGGCACGAATTGGGTTCAGAACACCGATGGGTTTGACACTATGGATTCGCGCAATATCTCCCTGACCAACTTTATATACCAAGGCAAGTGCATTTTGAGGCCATAATCAGGGCTGGGCGAAGCCGACATTAGAACTCACTAACTGTTCTTCTAGGTGGTGATGATGCCATTGCCATTAAGCCCCGATCGTATGGGATTTACATGCAGAACGTGAGTCGCTACCCTCATTGCAGGATCATAATGGATGAGTTGAAAAAGAAAAGGAAAAGGGAGACACAGTTTCTGACATCAATTAAACGGGCTTTAGGTTACCATTCATGGTGGCAACGGGCCGGCTATTGGTAGTCTTGGTCAGTATCTCGAGGACAATTCGGTGAAGGACATCATCATGCGCGATGTGCACATCTTGTCCTACAATGAGGACATGAAAAATGCTGCGTATGTAAAAACATGGGTGGGTGAGCTGGTACCGCAAGATCCCTCCAAGAATGGATGGTACGAGAGCGGTGGAAAGCCACGAGGGGGAGGATGGTAAGAACCCCCTTAATGTTGTCTCCAGGGCCTCAACCCGCATAGTTATTCCTCTAACCGTGTATTTTCTTTCTCCCAGGGGAAACGTCACTAATATTCGCTTCGAAAACTTTCATGTTGAGGGAGCCTCGGCTGGTGCCAGCATCAACCAAAATAGTGGCGATAATGGTACGTGGCTTGATGTTTCTCTTTTCGCTCACCTCAAATAAACGATCATTTTTGCCAATATGTTAACTCTTCCTGCTGGAACTACTAGGCTCTTATGCAGGCACATCCAAGATGTTGGTTTCTGACGTGACCTTTGTGAACTTCACTGGCTATATCAGTAACTCGAAGAGCGGTTCAGTTTCCTGCTCAAAAAGCTACCCATGCTATAACATCGCTTTTGAGGACTTTTCCCTCGCGCAAGGCTCGAATGGGACCGCGACCAATGCGACTGGTAGCTGCTCCTACATTAAACCCGGTGGCGTTATAGGACTAAATGGATGTGGTAATTAGGATCTATCAGGTTTTTAAAGATTTGGCCTGGTTACTGATAGCCGTTCTCAAATAAAGAGCAATTCAATAGAAGGTGACTGTATTTCTGTTTTGCAATCAGCTCTTTGATCCCTACCTAGCAAAGAAAGGGAGGTTCATAGACAGTACACATTGTGGTACATGGGTTAATTGAGCAATAGATACACCGCTATATATACCAATACACTAGCAGGCAGTAGTATACCCTAAGGGAGTGAGGGGGCAGACTGTGTATTCTCAATGAACTAGCATAACGATGTGACATCAATGATACCGGTATAGTAAAAGCAGAGTGGGCGTGCTTTCCTACTACATTAGGTGTAACTTGTATGGCTAAGAAAGAGTAGAGATGAAATATGCTAATGTATCCGAGCTAATATTTATTTCTACTATCTATACTATAAGCCTAAAAATTTGTTAGTTGTAACTCTTCCAGTTTAATCTAAGTCAGGAATTAGGACCTAAGTCTTACCGGTTCTTGAGAGTTAGTCCGAATCCCTCAACTATATGGCTCTGTCGTGATCTTTGGTAGTTTTCCAAAACCTATTTATACACTGCGCGACCAATATTGATAGGGAACATAGTTACTTAGTGCTGAAAGTCCATGTCAGGAGCAAGAGAAAACTACCAGATATTGCTGTTGTTGAACATCTCGGAGTATATTACCAAACATCAATATCCAACAAGATGTATAATTAACGGTCTCCAATAGCAACTGACAGCGAGGACTCAGGCATCCATATTATGTCGCCTAATATATCTGGCATCTAATGGGATCAATACATTCTTCCGGTTCCGGGCGTTTGAGCTAGTTCCATAGATTTTCCCTATGTGAAGCAAGCACATATTGATCAATAATCATGGCTGGCAGTACCAAAAAGAAAGTCGCGAGTGCTTGTCAAAGATGTCGACGCCAGAAACTAAAGGTAAGCTTCTCCCTGATAAACGCCGATTTAGCATTGAGTAACGTGCTAGTATAGTGCGACATAGCTCGCCCATGCACATTGTGTAGAAGGGCGGGTGTTGACTGCCAACCGGTGACTCCTGCCCGGTGGAGGGTTTATCAACAAGATCAACCCCCCGAATCGGAGCCTGCTACCAAACGGATCCGTATGGTTGAACCTATGGAGTTTATATCACCAGCGCGTAGTGATTCCCATCCTCGGTCTCTTACGGTTTGTCCAAGTACTGTGGGCCGGGAAGATACACGGGGGACAGTTGGTCAACGGCCAGTGTCGGGAAACCATCAAACCTGGAATTCTAGCTCCACGATGGCCCTAGTGGATGGGGTATTCCCGCAATCGCTCTTGTTGCGCTGTGATGGTGGCTGACCCTTCCATAGGCCTTCCATCTTCACAACGCAGCTACTCCTGGATCGGCCGCAACAAATGCTATTCCTGGAGCCGGGCTCGGTGACCTTGTGTCCGACGCGTCAGGGGAAGAAGAAACTCCGACGAGGAATTCCAATAATGGCCGTGCCTCGCCAGCAACAAGCCGCATGCCTCCGATGACTAGATCATTAGCCTATTCCTCCCAGTCAGCTGTTGCAGAACTGGTGTCACTTTTCCCTGACTATCAAGCAGCAGCTTTGCTCGTAGATACCTACTTTGACCGAGTACACTGGTTCATGCTCATTTTTCACCAAGATGACTTCCGGCGACGATGGCCGAAGCTTTATAGACCGCCGAACTCGCAGACCTCGAATTCTTCACAAAACTTAGGATTCATTAGCACGTTTCTGATGGTCATCGCTATTGGTCTTCAGTATGTTGGAGACCATCGCCGGCAGCTCTTGGCCACATATGGCATTGACCCAGATAAACTCAAAGAACGAATTTTCTCGGCCGTGAGAACACGGCTACTTGACATAGTTTCTGTCGGCTCCCTAGAGGTCGTAGAGATGTGTGTGTTGCTCGGAACCTATTACTTGTACCATGGTGCACCTCGACTGGCATGGCCGGTATGCGGCTGTGGGCTGCGCATCGCTCAGGCCCTTGGCCTTCATCGCAAAAGGTCCTCGAGTCCCCAACAGTCATTACAGAAGAGTACTGCTGCGCGAAAGCAAAATGAAGCCAAAAAGCGAGGGTGGTGGGCCATTTATGAAATTGAAACATTTTGTTCGATGACATACGGTTACCCTCTGAGTATTAAAGACTCTGACTGCGATGTCGAGCCTCTGGACCCGACATTCAACTCACCGATTGGGCAATCACCCTCTTCCTTTGACGAGCCACTCACGGGTGAGGCGACTCTGCTTTCCTATAAGTATTTCATGTCAAAGTTATCTGTTATTACGAAGGATGCGTTATCTGAATTGTATAACATCCGTCTTGATTCCGCTGAAGGCTCACGGTTACATCACTCAACCTTGGACCCGTCCTACGCCATCCACAGGGTACGCACAATTGATATGAAGCTACGACGTTGGCATGCCGAGGTTCCCTCCAGGCTACGATGGGATAACATAACTGCGGCGGATGCTAGTTACTCGTCGCCACAAGCAGTTGATCGGGATATTGGTGCATCGGGGCCTGTCTTCGAGAATCATATTTATCAGCTCCAGGCACTAACCCTTAAACTTGCTTACGAAAATGCTAAGATTCTGGTGCATCGGCCGCTCCTATCGTATAAGATCGTTTCTCAATCTTCGAACTCTGAGTCCAGGGACTACACAGAGCCAACCCCAGACTCCATGAGCCCCTTTCGCTCTTCACTACAGACCTGCCGAGCGGCAGCTATGAGCATGGCCGGAATTGCTTCGAACCCAATTGTTGATCTCATATCAGAAACCTACGCCGCTGCCTTCGTCAGCATCAACACATTCACGGCTGGTGTAACCTTAGGAATCCTCAGCAGTATCGATCCCTTGGGGCCGCAATCTCGCGATACAAAGATTGGGATGCATCGTCTCATGGGCATTCAGGAGAAACTCAAGGATCGCTCGGCCCTTGCTGCACAGGGTCTCGAGATTCTTCAGCGCCTAGCGAGGCTCATGATGGAGAAGGAACTGAATGTGATGCTTGATCTATCCAAGCCTATAGAGCTCTCAGCGCCCAGAGATAGTGATGACAATACAGCCAGTGGATGGATCGAGCACCCTCGACCTATTGAAACGGTCGACTCTGCATCAGATCCTCCCGTTTCTGCAGCATATACTCAGCGATCTGGCGACTCAACTTGTCCCGTTCCTGGTCAACAATCAGATATTCCAACAGCCGATCCTACGTTCCTGTTCAACATGGCTAACGAGAACGACCTGCAATATATGGAAGACCCGGCTTTATCCGAGGCCATCTATGATTTTGATCAAGGTACCAAAAAAAAGCTGTTTCTTCTTGGCTCTTGTCGCTAATGCTTCGTTCAAATAGCCCTCTCTCTGTACGCCCCTCGACTATCAGTGGATACTGAAGAGTCATATAATGCGTCGCTTATCCGTCCCCCTACTGACGAAGGCTTCCCGATGCTGGAGCAAACATGGATCTGGGGTCTTGAAAATATACCACCCTAAAGACCACATCACCATCTAACCGGACAGTTCAACAAATTCAGATTAGCTGAAGTACATTCAATCGAACATTCTTTGGCAACGAAGTCCCTTAGATGGCTGTAACATCAGCTCATATTCTCTTGAAACAGGTGTTACACATCATTGGCTTAGTGTCTACATGACTTACGGATCTGCCTGGCATGAGAAAGCCTGGAACCGTGATTCGTCTGATTCGTGTTAATTATTACATACAAGAAAGCTCAAGTGATCATTTGCATTTATCAGTGGACGCAGAACTCAGTACCCGCCTGTGTTCTCCTCAACCATTGGCTTGAAGGAAACCTCCACCGGCTCGTTGCCAATTCCACGCTTTTTCGCTTCGTCCAAAATTGCCACGGTCGCCGTGGCGCCAATTCGAGTCACACCCAAGCTCATGACATGCAGTAAATCGTCCAACGTTCTCACACCTCCAGCTGCCTTAATCTGGACATCCTTCCCCGACTTCTCCCTCATGAGCTTGAGATCCTTGACCGTCGCTCCACGATAGTTGTATGATCCATCCTTCTGCTTGACAAAGCCATACCCGGTGGAGGTCTTGACGAAGGCGACTTTCAATTCCGTGCAGATCTCACACAGTTTAGCGATGTGCTGAGATTGGAGATAATCATTCTCAAAGATAACCTTGAGAATGGCACCATTGGCCACAACCGCATCGTTGATCTGACGGATTTCTTCCTTCACATAGTCCCAATCGCCGCCAAGGACTTTGCCCACGTTGACGACCATGTCGATCTCATCTCCGCCCGCCTTGGCTGCTGCTGTCGCTTCGATCACTTTGATTTCCGTTGTACTGTTGCCATGGGGAAACCCGATCACCGGACAAACGAGGACGTCGCTGCCGGCGAGCTCTTTCTTGGCGAGTGGGATGAGGTATGGTTTCACGCAGGCGGTTGCAACGTTGCTCGTACGGGCGATGTGCAGACCAGCAACAATGTCTTCGTCGGTCATGGTCGGGTGCAGGAGGGAGTGGTCGATCATTTTTGCGAGTTGGTGGAGGGTCACGGTGATCGTGTTGGAAGACATCTTGAGAGATTATTGAATGGTTGTTATCCCGTAGTAGAAAATAAACTATATAATGATAATCTGAGACTGATAAACTATCTATTCATGCAGCTGCTAATTGACCTTCTTATATTGGAATGATGGTTAGGGCTCCACCGGAGAGATGCTGTCTTTCATCCGGAAGGGTTACTATTCTTGGTAATCTATTCCACCGGAATCAATTGCCTGGAGGAAATGCGTTCGTTCGATTTGCAGCACCAAGTGCCACCCAAGTGGGAAAAATAGAATAAATAAAATAAAATAGATGAAGTATACTTTACCATAATGTAAAATTGCATCGGTTCTCGGGTTTATTTCTCATGCGAATTTACCGCCTCACACAGTTGTGAGCCTATGATTATCACGAAATCTACAAGGCTTCACAACGTCACCTATGTGGGCTTGGGGTGTGGTCTATGGGTAAAGTACATCCGGGGGGCAATAGGTAGTCTTCCAGTTAACCTGTAGCTGTGAATGAGGTACTATGTCTCTCAGAGGTAGATTATGCGACAAGTAATACATTTCTTCAATGTATGCACAATCGACTGATCTCAATTCAGTCAATTTCCCAGGCAACGCCAGTTCTTCTCGACGCAAAGCGAAGCTTCTACTTCTACCCTAAGAATGCGAGCCTTCTCTAACTACTCACAAGTTCCATTTCCTGGCCAGCTCAAGACCCTCCGCGAGCGCAACAACCCGAGTCTCGATGGCGAAGCCCTCTTTCTCGAGCCTCTTGATATCCAAAAAGAGTGACTTCATAGGAAGCGTGAAAACCTCGATAAACTCTTCTTCCTCCAGCTCTGGGCTAGGGTTCTGATTCTCTGGCGAGGACAGGTCCACATTCACATAAGCGAGCTTGAAGTTGTTGTTGCAGAACCCGGGAGCTATCAGGGCGTCAGTTTTTCTTTCTGGTGAGGCCTAGATACATTTCGCATAGTGAGGGGAGGATACTCCAGGTGAAGTACTTACAATTGAACAGAGTTCTACTTATTCTTTCCACCTCCCCCACAAAACCAGTTTCCTCCTTGAGCTCCCGTACCGCGCATTGCTCTGCAGTTTCCCCGGGATCAATAAGGCCTCCGGGGATCTCAATGACTACTTTGTCCAGAGCAGGTCGGTACTGTTTTAATAAGACCAGCTCCGGGCCCGTTGACTTGTTCAAGGTGGCCACGATACTGACTCCGTCGAAGTCACTGTCCGCCGGTCGAGTCTGTGCGATTGGATCAGCTAATTCGCTCCATCAAAGCCTTGACCACATGGCAAAGGAGGAATATTACCTGCATCTCGGCAGATTCCCAGGTTCTCTGCACCCCATTAGGATCGCGATAGATGGTCTTGACTAATCTCTTCCATTCGGCTTCTTTGGTGTCCTATGCCTGATTAATCGATGGCACTCGCTACACTAGCCTGAGTGTAATACGTACCAAGGTGCGTCGTGAGAGAATCACGGGTTTTTGATATTTAACGTCCGGCATATTGCTTGATGCTGCTAGTGCTGTCATGCACAATGCTATTTTTGTTGGATTTGCGATGACCCCGCGAGCGCCGTGGGAAAAAGTGGGGCCGTGGGGGAAGACTTATTGCTAGTTTACTCAATCATTTTACTGACATTGTGCTAGATATTGAATTTTTGTATATAGCTGAATTTCTTTTTCCTTCTTCACTAGACAAATTATACATACCGGCAAGGTTCGCACTAATTCACCATAGCCTATGGCGTCTAGGGCATCTAGTGCATTCGTAATATACAACCAGCATCCCTCAGACCATGCTGAGTTATCACCAGTACATAGTCTTGCTATACAACCATGCCACAACTATATTACTCTTTCTGTTTCACTTCACCCTTCTTTTTGTCTTCTGTCTCTGCCTTCTGCTTCTCCATACGCCGGTCTATGGAAGCCACCAGAAACGCGAGAACGGCCAAGAAGCTTACAATGCCACCGAGGAATAGTCGAGGAAATCGCCATTGACTGTACGGGTCCTGAATTCCACAGAACACCATCGGTGGCCCGAATGCTGCGCCGGCGTAGCGCAAGGAGGCTATACAATCAGCCGATGCCGGGTCTGGATCTTTGCATTAAGAAGATATTGAGCTTACCCGCACTCGTAGAAGATGAATTTGCGCGTGTTGCCCGAACAAGAAAGAACGCGGAGAACATTATAGAGAATACAAACAGCCCTGAACTGAGATTAATATCTTCGCTTCCAGTGGCAGCCATCAATACATACACGAATTAAACACCCCGGCGGTGGAGTTGTACCACTGTTCCCTAATATCCTCTTGAACTGTTCGGTATAGAAAATGCCCAATGTCTTTTCCAAAAACCCGTTCGAAGGTCCCAGTAGATGCATGGCGCAGGTCGTTTGGTCGACCCAATTGCCAGCGACTAGCTACTTCTTTGGCAAAGTCTGCGGTTGTGTCATGCTTCGCGACGAGAATGTCAGAGATGTAGTCTCTAACCGCATTGGGCCCAGCAGAGGCTGGAGGAAATGTCATCGTCGCTGTGACTTGTCTGATTATCGTGAAAAATCAACACGCGTATTTAAAGAGATTGGGGCTAAAATCCCAGGTACGTAAGAGAAATCCAGTGCCTGAGTGCCTGAGTGCCATCAGGCCATCAGGCAATCAGGCAACAACAACAATCCGCAGGCAGCGACACATGTGACGGTGTTGCATCAATGACGTCATCGACATATATAAAGCTCTTTTGAAGTCCCCCACGGTGTTCTCAACTTGAACCCAGACAAGTCCTCAATTATCCCTCTAAACTATCAATTGACCTTAATACTTCAAAAGTCTGATTCCTACAACATGCCCGAATCATTCGCCACCCTTCGCAATCGCCGCAGCGACGCATTGGCCCGTCTAGCTGATGAACACCTTCAGCACGACTTGCGACAGGAAGACCGCGATACTTTGAAGTCTGCTGCTTCAAAAGTCTCCTTTTGGACTGGGATCGGTTCCGCAGTAGGAATTGGCTTGGGTCTATATGTCGCCTTCAGACTGCGCAGCTCGCGCAAGGCTTTCTTCGATGTTTTCCGCGCGCAGGAGAGACCTACACAAGTGGTCTTCGCCGACGGTCGGACGGGTATGTCATCCTATGTCCAATGCTACTAATTAAAAAGAGATACTAATAAAGATGCGAACAGAATCTATCCCGGATATTACCCCCTTACTGAAGCCAACCACGCTTGGTGATTTCGCAACGTATTTCTTTGCTTCTGCTGGTGGTCTCTTTTTGGGTGGAGAGCTAGGTAAGACCTAACCACAATCCCTGGAATGGCTGGAGTAGTGTGACATACGGGACTATTGATAAAGTGCTAACTAAATTCGTCGTTGTAGGCTTCTTGGGAGGAGCTGCTAGTGGCAGTCGCACCATCACTGCCGATCCGGAGCAGAAGAAGAGGATTGAGACCGCTTTCCGGCGATTCCGGGCCGACGTACTGCGCAAAGAAGCCGACGCATTGGATCGCGGAGTGAGCGTTGAGGATAAGATGTTTTGATATCGGTGTTTGATGTGGTGGCAATGGTGTTGCACGGTTCGGCGTATACCTAATTTGTCTATCTCTAAGTGCTTAGCACTTCGTATGGGTATCATATGAAACCTTTCATGGCGTAATGCCAAACTCCTTCAATTTTCCAGATTTCCCAATTATTATGGCATAAAAAGTGCGTCATTGGAATGGGTAGACCCACTCAAGCGCACAGCTCCGAGTCAACCGGAAGAATTTCGGGCTGTTTCCGAGAGAGCCCACTTCCGAGAGCATAATAAATTTTAACATTATATCGCACATAACCTTCTCTCTATCGTTTATTTGATCCATAATATCGAGTTTGTCCTGCCATAACTCTACTTCCATGTCTAATCTACCATTTTCCTGCGCTCTCGTCACCGGCGGAGGTGGTGGCCTGGGCAAGGCCATAGCCGCATACCTCCTAAGCAAGGGCAAAAAGGTCATCATCGCCGGCCGTACGGAGAGTACACTACGAGAGACAGCTAAGGAGATCGGAGCAACTGACTATTTCACCTTGGATACGGGCGTGGTCTCACAAATTCCACCCTTCATCACCACCGTCACGGCAAAATACCCCGACCTCGACTGCCTAATCAACAACGCCGGCGTCCAGCGTCCACTGGAGGTCCTTAAAGACGACCCAGCCGACTTCCTAGCAAAAGCAGACCAAGAAATCGATATTAACATCCGTGGACCAATGCATCTTACCCTCGGTCTTCTAGAACATTTCAAAGACAAACCCAACGGTGCTACGATTATGAATGTTTCTTCTATTCTAGGCTTTGTGCCATTCTCTGTTATCAATCCTGTATATAATGGGACCAAGGCATGGCTGCACTTTTGGAGTATGACACTTCGTACTCAGCTTACGCGTGGCGGGTATGAGCGAATCAAGGTGATTGAGATTGCGCCGCCTTCGGTGGGAACGGACTTGCATCGGGATCGGGAGGATCCGGATGATAATAAGAAAGATAAGAATCCTAATGCACTTTCTGTGGAGGAGTTTATGGAGTTCTTTACTTCTGCTTTAGAACGTGGGGATAGTATGATTGCTCCCGGGATGAGTCAGGGTGTTGTGGATAAGTGGTATGCGGATTTTGGGTCGATGTATGATACGTTGACGGGGGAGAAGAAACCATAAAATAGGAGTCTTCTGCGGGAATAGTGACTGTCTATGATACCATACTGGGCGCACCGCCTGCACTGCTAGACACATATAGAAATCAAGGCTCCAACTGGTTGTCAGAATCAACTATCAATCCTCCATCTGCAAGCATGGCCCATGGGCGACCCCAGTTACGAATCGAGCTGGTTGTAGGTGCTAATAACTTTTCTATATATAGTTTATCTTTGCTTGTTCTTCTTTTAAGATTAGTAGAGACCCAATTCCATGCTTTTGTCTGAGTGGGCTTATCGGACTGACGACACTAATAGGCATTCCTACCGAAGATTATATATAAATGGTAAACACACACGAACACCAACTTATGGAGCACTAACAACACTAACAACACAGTCCTATTGAATTGGAAGTAAAGGAAGGAAGGGAGCCAAAAAAAATTATAGAGATTGATTCAACCAACATAGAGGTTCACACTTCTGCTCAGGAAATATAACCACCAAAAAAAAAAAAAAAAACCATAGGAACAGTTGCTCACTCAGATTAAAGGCTGATCATATCAATTATCCCAGCCATTCTTCAACAATTGGTCCCATAACTCAGTTGGTTAGAGTGCTGAGCTAATAACTCAGAAGTCGAGAGTTCGAGCCTCCCTGGGACCACTTCTTTTTGTTTTTGGTTGGATTGACATCATTTGCCGAGGCGATTGGCCCCAATTTACTCTGCACTATATTGATAACTTTGTGCCCCCTCTGTGTATTGCGTTGTAGATGCTAGATTTACCTACTACACTGGTATAGATTATCCCCTGTTCTCCTATATGCCAATTCTGCTTGAAGCGCAACCGGAGAATGACGACTATCGCTTCATTACCCAATTGAAACACAGCCCTCATTAGCCCCCCTACACACTTTGCGCAGTTCAATTGTCTCATGCTGACCTTGATATTTAATCTTTACGTATGGAGAATAGACCCCTTCTGGTCCCACGTCAAATTGCCTGGTGGAGTTGATCCTTGCCTGTTGCAACGATACTGGCGCAATCAGAGTGCTATCAGGATTTAGGGCTTACCCCCTGCTATCTACGTATATCCTAAACTTACACCTCATTCACTCGACCGTAAGATTAAGAAAAAATAGTGTTGCACTAAAATAGCTTGGTTCTATGAGAACGTCTGATACGCGCATTCGATGAGGCCTGCTCAGCCCCCAAATCCGGCCCCCATTCCTACAATCTTGGGTGATGCTCATCACGACTATTTCTCCCTCAAGCGCCCCTGCCATGTCCCTGTCATTATTTTGCACAATCTACCTTTCTCACAGTGTCCCTAAGTCAAGATCTCTAGACTCCTACTGTACAAAATGACGAAGAGCATCAGCGACAGCTTCAAAGACCGTCGGACCATCTATGCCCTGACTAACGAATCGACCATCTCCGATGATCGACTAGAGGAATTGCTTACCGACGTTGTCCTGCACACTCCCAGTCCCTTCAACAGTCAGACATCGCGGCTGGTCGTGCTCCTCAAGGACGAGCACCAGAAACTGTGGGATATAGCATATGAAGTTGCCAGCTCAACCGTTCCTCCAGAAGTGTTTGACAAAGTCTACAAGCCACGGATCGCCATGTTTCGTGGGGGATATGGAACTGTAAGTATCGCCGCTATTCTATCTAATTCAATTGTAGAATGTCAACTCACTATCAACAGGTGCTGTTCTACGAGGATCCTGCACCCATACGGCCTCTAGAAGAAAAGTGGCCTATGCTGACAGACAAGTTCCCGCAGTGTATGTCTTTGTCCTTCGCAGAAGTATACATTCATTCCTGAACACTCCTGTGGACTAATCCTTCCTAGGGTCTGAACATGCCAATGCCATGCACCAATATGCGCGTGAGTTAAAGTCTCACAAGACCTTAAGTACATTGCTGATCAATATCGCAGTTTGGACGCTTCTGGAAGCAGAAGGGCTTGGATGTAGTCTCCAGCATTATAACCCAATGTTTGATGCCCACGTCGCCGAGCAATGGAAGGTCCCTGCGGATTGGAGTCTCAAGGCGCAGTTGGTCTTCGGAAAACCGATCGGTGGCCCTCGCGAAAAGACTTCTGAGCCTGTGAACCAGAGATTGTTTGTGCATGGAAAGTAAAGATATCGCGGTTTAGAGCTACAATATTGCCGTCGTGGTTAGCTTGGTTAAAGTTTAATAATATCTCTCCATCTAAGTGTCTGCTCCCATAAGAGATTAAATCTCTAGCCTTCTGTTCTAACGTACAGAACTATCGTTCAGACGTAAAATGTAGGTATTTTGATATGCAGTCGGATTGAAGCGGAACCCCTCCGGGCCTCCGGTGCCAAGCGACGATCAACGGGGCAATGCATAGAACCGACAGGGGAGAAGGCCAATGGCATGAAGAACGAATACGTCGATCGTTCCTTTAATGTGGGCATTTTGTTTCGAATCTCATGCGCATAGCCTGACGGCTGCCTATAAGTTTCCTCCGTCCTGCCCTCTTCACTTGAAGTGCACTCCTACGCACTCCAGCAGCATGTATCACGCGACCGATCATAACCCTCATTAACCCCAATATATCGTCATTTTGGCCACAGCAAAACCTGATCTTCACTATCATAAACAACGGTCTATATTATCATACCCAGGAGACGAACTAAGAGCAATGTCATATTAGCGTATTTTCCGACCGTGTGATATGAGAGTTCAAGCTTCCTTGCGGGTGTCACGAATAATGCCCAGTTGACCTCATATAGATAACAGATGATAACTGCTGCGATCGTCTGCTTGACAATGCTCGACTGCCCAAGAACGACATCCGTTGCTTAAAAAATGGTCGGCGTTATCAATTTCGACGCGTTGCCACCATCTTTACCGAGCCTAATACAAGCAAGGCAGAGTTAATGCGATCGAGGAGATCTTCCGGTTCAAAGCCTGTTATCAGCCCAAGCCGCAGTTGATGGAGACTACTCGGCGCATATCCGATTCACCTAGAGGCGACAAAGAGCTCCCGACGAATTCTCGTGGATTTCATGTTGCCAACGGAAGATGACATTAGGACAAAACAACGAGCAATGCATCGCACACCAACGACTGCCAGTGATGGTGTCCGGGAAGTCCAGAGCAGCGGGATGTCATACTACAGCGGTTCTGCACAGCTTAGCAAGCTACGCATGCTGTGTAATTGCGCTAAGACCTGCTCTAACTCTGCCTATAAGGAATGAGGGGAAGCGAAAGGCCGTCACAGCGAAGCAAATGGATGATTATTCCGCAGAATCGAAACTCACGAGTAGACAAGCACGGACCAGACAGACTATTTGTGGCGGAGCAACCCCTACTACGTATTACTGAGGCAACGGCAAAGATTTCCACTAGGCCTGTCGCCATCCAAACCGTTCCCAAAAAAGTGAGCCGCGGTATCTTCTCCGGTCCAAGAACACCACCCTCTCCAGGCCCCAGGTCATTCACTTGTCATTACGTCCAAGGGCGAGTCATACAGCCATCTTTAAACCAAGACAAGGTCGTTATACGACGGTTGCATAAGCATGCTGCAGAGGCTAGACCGATCGGATTTTCTTAGCCGCGATCTTAATTCGTCGCGGAAAACACATTCTGTTCCCCAGTCGAGTATCGATGAGCCCATGGGGTGGGTGGAAGGAAACGATTGTTCTTGACGTTCTTGGATACGAAAAGTCAGTTCAAAATATCCGGAACTCCACTAATCATACTGCACATTCGAACGACACCCGCACTGATGTCTCAGCCACACTTGCCGTTTCTCCCAAATGGTATCTTCATGGAATAAGTGAAGTCATTGATCATGTGGATAGTCTTGTTGAGCTCTCATTATAGACGTTGGTGCTGCCAAACTATCATGCTAGACGACCTACAAGGGGCTGTAAAGGGTGATCGAGATTGCAGCGTTGAAGATCTTGCTAGCATGCTACGTCCCGAATAGGGGCAATTTTTGCGCTAGTAAGGGAGACCGTCGAATGCTGAGCTCCATCCTCCATGACGTCTAATCTGCCAGTCTCTGTCGGCTCTTCGCGATGGTCTCAGACTTGGATTGGCGGCAGTGCGCCACACTCGCTTAGCGGCTGTTGACGAACAAACCATGGATCACCTTGAAGACCCTGACATCCCGAGGGTCGGTACCATGCCCTATTTTTACACCCCCTTCTGAGACCGTTAACGGTACGGCCGAATAGGAAGCCTGAGATGTTCATGCACAGCCAATGACGCGATCGACAGAACTGACAGCTCGCAGCTGTGCGGCGTTCGGGAAAATTCTCCTCGACGTCGGCAAAGAGCCGAAGTGGAGTCGCCACAGGGTCTAATGCTACGCTTGTGGATCCGAAAATCAATAGTCCCTACAACGGTTCTTCTATAGGGCCAAGGGGACTGAGGCCTCCGGACCCTCCGGTATTGCCGGTCAATGGGGTGACTGCTATAGAATTTTCTTTGCTCTTTTGGGGAAGTGCGGGTGTGCTGCTATTACGTACAAGTCGTGTGGGAGCATATCGTGACTGACTTATATAAAGACGAGGCGATCTACCTTTTCTTCATGGTCTTTCTAGATCTATACGTGTTATATCCTAGCGTTAGCATACCACCAATACCAAGTCCTACGGTCGTTTCTTCTCACTCGATACTAGCCTTCATTTAGCATCCCTTCGCCTTCGTTTCTTCTTTTAGGTAGCTGATCTACTCAGTTCAAGGCACCATGCGGTCTTCTGTGCTCTTGCTGTCTACCCTTGCAGGCTCTGCCCTCGCTTTGCCGGGAGTTTTCCCTCGCGGTTTCAATACAACTACTCCCTCTCACAGCGCCACCCACTCTCATACGCTTCTTCCCACCGGCGGTGGCGGCGGAGAGAAGCCCACGGAGACAGGAAAGGGTGGTGAGTCTCAGACTACCACCGCTCCTGGAGGCTCTGTTCCCGGAACCACAGTGACCTCAACCATCACCGACACCATTACCAAGACGACCTTCAAGCCCTGTTCCACCCCAGTCCATACCGAAGGTGGCACCACCTACTATAGCTCCTGGGTGACTGCTTCTACCTATGAGACTACCACCTGCTACACCACCACCACTGTCTTGACTTCCACCCCTACCGCCGCTCCCACTGCCCCTGCCGAGACCACTGTAGCCCCTGCTCCTAGTGGTGGTCATGGCTCTGAGACCTGCCCTCCTGCCTCTACCGTGACCGTGTATGTCACAGTTGGCAACGGTGGCTCCGATACTACTACCACCGTTGCTCCCGGTGGCCAGGGCGGACACCACTGCGAGCGCTGCGAGACCATTACTTATACCAACACTCAGGGCTACACTACTACCATCGTGATCCCTCCCATCGCAGAGCCCACTGGCACTGAGACCGAGAAGACCACAACCACCGAGGTCCCCTCTACCACTACTGAGACCAACAAGCCCACGGGTACTGGGTCCCACCACACCCACACCAAGCCGACAGGGACTGGAAATGGACCCGCTCCCACTGAGACTAAGACCTGGCACGGTGGTGCCCACAGTGGTGCCCGCAACTAAGCCGACAAAGATTTGACATTCTCCTTCAGACGATGATGAAGACGTGTTATGTTTCTATACCTCGTGCGTAACAGGAGGGTTTCACGGTCCTTAATGATACCTTGCATATACTGATCTTACATGCTGTTATGTATTTAATTATAGCCATTCCTTAATGTTTAGTCACTCCTTAATATGATAGACCTCAACAGACAAGACAGTATAGATCAAGAGTGTATGCCCATCCGCGAGAGGTCATATTAGCGCCTTGAACCAAATATCTCAGCATGTAGCCCTAGCAACTACCACGCTCCGAAGCTCCTGGAAGAATAAGTATTCTTCTAACTGTAAGATTACTAGAATTGGCCTTGTTTGCATAGAACTGCATCGAATCCAGATGATTAGACTCCTGTCGTCTATGAACCACCTTCATCTGACAAGCGAGCTTAACTTTGATGTTAAGCACTCGATGCAGTGTCACTGTCAATTGCTGTTAGCGCTTTGAAATTAATAGTAGTGCCTTTCCCGTCTTTATCCTTATCCGGGGCTTATTGAAACACGAAATGTGAAGGATGGCTGAATCCAAGTCCCGGGATACTATGGACAATCCCACGATCGGAGACAGTTAATATTAACGCTATACTCAGCAACAGCCCGGCCGAGCATTGTATATACTTGAAACCCCCAAGTTCTGAGCAATTGGCAGTATAGATAAGATTCGCGTCGACGAAGCTTAGCGTTGTTTACGGTCGCCGAAGAATGTCGATCAACTTGAAGATCGTTCCAGGATTATCTCGCTAGACGACCGACGGCGCTGTTTAAATGTCTTAGTGCTATCTGTAGAAGAGGTCAGAGCCACCGTTTCGGATCGCTATATTCGTAATACCCAGGAAACGCGGGATATTTAATCGCACCATGAGACATCCTCGCCTCGTCGACTCCTACCTTTTCCAGCCATGCTTCATGAACCATGACTACAATATCCGATTGCCAGGTTTGAAAGCGGACTATAACAACATGCAAGAATCAGGGGACAGACGATCCTAATAGCCCGTTTCATAACACAGGGATGCCTGGTCTTGCATTACGCGTCACTTTGTTTTTCGAGCTAGGCAACACTGCCTGCTTGTCGGCGATCCCTTGCGAAGGGGTTGGTTCACGTCGCACTTTGTTGGCCTGGCGTACGACAAGATATCAAGCTCGAGATTGCAGATGGAGGTTCTTGAAACCCACGCGAAAATCAGATAGTAAGGAGGACGCAACGAGTTTCGAATACGTAGCATCGCTCGGCAGATAGACTCGGATTAGACTCGGAAATATCTCGGTACCATCTCCAATTCCCCAGAGTCGATTATCTGGATTGTATCAGCGACGTATTCGGCGATCGGGAAACAGTGGCTTGACTGTCCCGCGCACCGAGGCAGCGGGCTGAGCTGATCTGTCGGCGCATTTTGTCGGCCCCCATGCTGGACTAGGAATAGGAGGCCATATCTATCTATATGGTCGTGGATCTTGAAATCACTCAGATCCACCGTCCCACTAGAATGTTTCTATTTCCAGCCGTGGATCTTGACCACTGTTCTCCGTTAGTTCTTTTCGTCTGAGACAAGTTGAATACGGTACATTTCTAATAGCCGAAACCGAATATATGCTGCTTTGGTTTAGAACCGGTCGCAACCTTTGCTGTTTTTAATCGTATCGTCCTATAGGTCCAACTTCCAAGTATTTCGTGCTCTTGGATAGGCGGGTTTCGCCGTCACGTTCAGTTTTCACGATATTGTGCCGTCCGTTCTTTCTCTTGGGTCTGGAGGACGAGCCGAGCGTCCAAGCAGTGGAGTCAACGCTAAGGATGCTCTGCCCTTTTAGATCGTAGACCAGCAAACATTCGGTTATTCCCTCGAGATAAAAAAATGCACAGCCTACTATTAGGCAACCCATGCTCGGTTCGCACAGACTGCCCGTGAACAGAAAAAAAGACCAACGATCCACCCTCGGCTCTCCACATCACACACCGAAAGCGTAGTTGTGCAGAGGGACAAGGCTCGAAGAAGGTTGTGTTAGTAATAGACAACACGAGAAATAGAGCCATAGCCACAGTTGCTTATTTTCTTTCCCCTCACGCAGGTCTGGGCTCGGAAGGATTCCCTGTGGAGCAGTGGGCCTATACGATGCCCTTCGGTTGGACTTACGGACTTCAGCCGCATCCTGGGATCGTGTTGTCCTCGGAGCGCATTCTGTATGGTACAACATAACACACTAGAAAACACAGAGCCTCGCGACGGTGAGATGCCCAACATCGCGGTGTTGCTCGGACCATGCCACGTCGCACGGCTGACTGCAGGCACTATTGCCAAGGACATGAGGGGAACAACTTCAGATACGAAGATGTTGGGAATTTTTGCCAGCGCGGAATACTACGGAAAAAGATGGTGTAGTTTAGTTTGCTTTTGGTTTGGCCTCCTCGCTCTTTTCTTGTATTTGTTGTCTACCCACTTGGCGTCCATCCAATGAGGCCCCAAGCGGTGGAGTTATGCACATGGGATAACCACTCAGGCGATCACCTCGGGTGATCATACTAGGGAGGAGCTATATCTCTATGGGTGTGGAGAAATGAGCCTATCTGAAGTTGTGATGGCGTCGTTCTGCATGGGTTAGCATTGGCATCTTGGTATCTATGAGTCCAAGACTTCCATGGACCGCAGTGGGGTTATTATGCGGAGCGGGAAAAGTGGAAAATGGGTGCATAATGAGAGATATAATGTAATTGTGATGAGGAGTTGCCCCCACTGTTGCTATATCGAGTGTCGATATTGCGACATTTACAGATTCTAGCATAGCAGAGACTGTCATAAGTGACTTGGGCTTCTTTTCTATCAACTTTCTAGGCCTACACCAGCAAGTCAACTGCCGTTTAATTAATATCGCCCACTGCCGATGGCTGCTGTGGCGGCCGAAGATCGCCCAGCCAAGTGTGGGGGAGAGGATGCGATCGACGTTACTAGACGCGAGGAGATTTTCGATAGTTAACTCGCAATGGGTAAAAGTCGGTGAAAGGCAATCTTCAAGGCAAATTGATATACCAATAATACGGGAGATCCTGGTCTTTGGATTTTTTACCTGTCCACTGCCCAACTGTAACCCCTGGAATCGGACATTTATTGAATTGTGTCCTTGCATCTGCCAGCATGTAAGACTCAGGGGGAAAACTTTCAGGGCTGCGGGAATCACGGGAAATTTTCGCAGGTTTTCCAACCAAGGGCAGCAGATGACTACGTCATTTGGAAATACTAGACCAACACCCTTGCCCATAACTAGCCCTAGTACATACTTTATTATGTGTTAGTATTTTCCTTAGTAACTTCTTTGTTTCTGAGTGGCGTCTTTAGCGTGTCCTAGCACGCCATCCCAGTGACTTGTCACAGTCGGCTCCTGGGAGTATGAGATGTATTGCATACCACACCCCTTCGCTTAAGCGAAAATATCTCGGCATCAGCGCTGCTGCCCGATTATTGCTGTGCCTTGAGAGAAGAAAATGACCCGCCTTGTGGCTCGGTGCTGTGGGCGGCTGCGGGGATTCTCCTGCAAGGGAAGTTGAAGTTTAAGCTAAACCATTAGCATGAATCCTAATCTTGTCAGACGCCCAGAAGTATACACTGCAGGAAAACACAGCCTGACTCGGGGCTAACAGTCCGCAATCTTTCACAATTGGCTGCTAGTTTGGATTCAACAATAGTCACTCGCGAGAAAACTTTAGTGCAATCTGCAGTGCACGGCGCCTTGTGACCTGTACGACCGAATACTGCAGAACCCTCTTTTGGTCGTGATGTCAGGACAAGAAGGGGAATCCAGGGAGCCACAGGGGTACATACATAAACCCCCGGGAAGCCCACTGAATCTGCTGCATGAATGAGCACACGCAGTCCACTTCCGTTGCCTTTCACCATGCTCTCATTTCTGGCTGCCCTGTCCTTGCCCCTGGCGTTGGTCAACGCCTACGCCAACCCGGGCCCCTGTAGCGGCAATTGCTGGGCCCATGATCCTGGCCTTTGGAAACGAGATGATGGCACATACTTCCTGTTTTCCACCGGCAATGGCATCCATATCAGCTCTGCGCCTGCTCTCCAAGGGCCGTGGACGGAAGTGGGCTATGCCCTGCCGGATGGTTCGTCCATCAACCACGACGGCAACAAGAACCTCTGGGTAAGTCTTGCTCTCCTTGTGTTAGGAGCTATGGTCGATTGCTAACACTGCCACAGGCCCCCGATGTGCATAAGGGAGCTGATTGCAAGTACTACATGTACTATGCTGTCTCCACCCTGGGATCGCAAAACTCCGTCATCGGCGTTGCCAGCTCCCCAACAATGGAACCCGGCAGCTGGACCGACCACGGTAGCACTGGTCTAAGCTCCGACGGCTCACAGGGGTATAACACCATTGATGCCAATTGGATCCAGATTGGAGACCAGCAAATTCTCAACTTTGGGTCTTACTGGCAGGGTCTGTATCAGATCGATCTCGCGAGCCCAGAGAAGATTGGCAGCGCAGCCCCGACCAACATTGCCTACAATGCAACCGGCACTCATGCCATTGAGGCACCCTTCCTGTATAAGCAAAACGACTTTTATTATCTATTCTTCTCCTCTGGCAGGGCTAATGGATACGATACCAATTTCCCTCCCCAGGGAGAGGAGTACCGGATTAATGTGTGCCGTTCCTCGACGGGCCGCGGTGAATTCGTAAGTGGCTTCGCTGCTTTGTGTTCTTTTCCACTCTTGATGTTGGTACTAACTCGGATGGCTATAGGTTGATAAAAATGGAGTGTCCTGCCTCGAAAGTGGGGGCACTACTGTGCTTGCAAGCCACGATAATGTCTACGGCCCTGGCGGACAGTAAGTAATCTGCAATTGTTTGGAAGACTTGTCACTCACGTATTCTAGGGGTATCCTGGAAGATAACGGAGCAGTCCTATACTATCACTATGCGCCTCGGAATGGAAACTTGGCCGTTGAAAACTATCAGTTTGGGTGGAATCGGTTGAACTGGGTCGACGGATGGCCCACCGTATAAACTTCCTCTTATATATATAACTTGACAGGCGATTGGCATACTGATACCATTTAATGTTATTATTTAATAATATTTGCGGGTTACTTTCTCTTGATACCTTACTCTCACTTCCTTGCGGGGAGAAGAGACTCTGGATGGCGCTGCCAAGACGTAGCGGATAATCAGTCACAAACAGCACAGCCGTGGATGGTCAGCGACAACGTGCACTGTGGATAGAAAGACTCCTACTCTGGAGTTAAACGATCCATGGGACAGTCTTGATGCTTCCAAGAATACCATGTTTTCCCGCATCTTTTACGAGAGCGTAATTTAGGGCTCCCGATCGATCGTTCAGACAAAGAAAAACGAGGTTCCCCGCTTTTCGAGAGAAAACGTGGCCTGAGAAACCCTCACCACAACATCATGTCTTTTCGCATTCCCACCTCCCAACTACGATGGCCGACTATGAAGACACGATTGAAGTCGACTGGGGGTTGCCCACGCCCGACCTGACAGATGATACCTCGTCTGAGGCCAGTACGTCCTTACGATCCACGGTGCTCGCATATGAATTCCGCCACGGTCGGCGTTATCACAGCAACCACGCCGGAAACTACCATTTTCCCAACGACGAAGTCGAACAGGAACGACTGGACATGGTCCACCATATTTACTACCGACTGTTGCACAATCGATTATTCTTAGCTCCGATCGATCTGGCGGGAAAGCGGATCCTCGATATTGGCACTGGGACCGGGGTGTGGGCCATTCACTTGGGCGATGAATACCCGACTGCCGAAGCTATCGTCGGTAACGATATCAGCCCCATCCAACCCCAGTGGGTGCCGCCGAACGTGAAATTCTACATTGACGATGTCGAGAGGGATTGGGTGGAGGGCCAAAAATATGACCTCATCCACTGTCGCTACATGGCGGGTTCCATCAAGGACTGGCCGCGGTTGATTAGGCAGTCCTTTCGGCATCTGAGACCCGGAGGATATCTGGAGCTGCAGGAATCAATCAATACACTGTATTCGGAGGATGACAGCTTACCGCCCGATTGCGACACGGTGAGGATGATGGATGCGCTCAAGGAGGGGTGTCTGCGGATTGGACAAACCATGGATCCGGCTCCGAATATGCATGATTGGGTGGAAGATGCTGGCTTTACTATCGTCGACGAACGGAAGTTTAAGCTCCCGTTGGGAAACTGGCCAAAGGACAAGCGGTTGAAGGAATGTGGCAGCTTCAACCGTGTGAACTTTGTTGAGGGTGTGGATGCCTTTACAGCCTCCATCCTGCCGGATATTTTAGGCTGGCGGAAGGAAGAGGTGATGGTTCTTAACGCTGCAGTGCGGAGGGAGGTCATGGCAAACACCATGCATGCGCTCTTTGACTTCCTCGTAATTGTTGCGCAGAAGCCCATGTAGCGACTGATTATACCTATTCGCCTGAGTGTGTGGAGTCCATGTTCAAGCGGCAGTGGCCTGGCCAGTCTAGTCCAGTGGTAGGGTTTTCCAGGAGTTCGACGGGAAGTTCATTGTCTGCAAAAATCATTCATCCTTCTCAAGCAATAGATGTATCACTTCGCTTATGCACGCAGGCTTGGCAGGGCAGTTCAAAGTTGCCTCGCTTCCAGATATGGATGGAGATTTTGCATGCAAAACGGAAATTGCAGTGGGTTTGGCAAACTGTTCGGAAATTAAGGTCCCAGGGGCACAGTTCTAGCTTCAACAAGGCAGCCTTTCCAAGAGGGAACATCTCATGGCGAGTCAGTTCGCGTGCACTGATGCTTCATGATGAGCGGTCGATACGATGAATCATGATCCCAGACTATGCCCGATTCGGCGAAATCGAGCGCTGGAACCTTGGGAAGCACGCTATTCCCGATTGGGACAGACACTGCCCTCATCAGTTTTCCCGAAGTGTCCATTCAGCGTCCAGTCATCCATGTTATGCTTTCCTTGTCAGTGTTGCTCTCCACCCCCGGTTGAGAAGCCTCGTAAGGATCGACGGACAGCTGGATAAGCATCCTCCACTGGGACTTGCTGTCTACTTAGCAGGCTGTCCAATTGTCTGTTCAAGTGGTGTTGGGCCAGCCAGAATACGAGCTCCCAGCCTATGAGATTGAGTGCTCAACCAACAGAACAACCAATACAGCGAATGCACATCCAAGGCCAAGGGTGTCCGCCCAGATGTTTCGCCATGCTGCACCTAGAGGCCAAGATGCCACCCCGGTGCCAAGTGGACCGCCACCCGCTGAGCCTTATTATCTGACAGCGACTGATTGGTGATAGCCTCCATGATGTCAATATACAGGCCATGATATTAACTTTGTCGCTCATCAAGTGCAGGGACATGAGCATGACCGACCGCGTGGTTATTTTTGGGCATTCATGACGATGGAGGAAACTTCCGACTGCGAATATAAAAGGAGGCCACTGATGGCATGATGATTCCGCTTGGGGAACAGGCCACAGATCACTTTTCCTTGAATCAGGTGGGACAGCCATGTATCACTATTTTAACGTGCTTTGCGCGCTCCTCATAGCGGTCGCTCAGGGGACGCCCTTACTCAGGTCGCCAACGCATCATGCTCGGAACCAGCAGATTCAGTGGAGTCCCTGTGAGGCCAACGGAACCCTGGCCACGGAGTGCGCTACGTTTCCTGTACCCCTAGACTATACCAATGAAGCCTCTAATGCCACATTGAACCTCGAGCTCATTCGGATTCGCGCCCCGAACAGCCCTTCAAAAGGAAGCGTATTCTTCAATTTCGGCGGCCCCGGTGATAACGGAAAACTAAGCCTAGCCACCTACGGGCCGATGCTGCAAGCGTAAGTGCCTCTTGCATTTGACTTGCGAATTCTGCAGTGTAATGCTCATAATAACTGGTTAGTGCTACCGGTGGCTACCATGATCTCGTAGTCCTTACCCCAAGGTACGAGTGTCCTACCCCAATAGTTTTTCTTTCCCATCACCAAGCTAACCGGTTCCTGCAGAGGAACGGGCAATACCATTCTCTTCACCTGTTATGCTACCGATGAAGAAAGAGCTGCAGCCAAAACCTTATACCCGGAACTCGCTGGTAACGCATCTGACGTCGCCTTGGGGTACAACAATGTGTCATCTGGCGTCTTTGCCGACACTTGTTATGCAACCCAAAACAAAACCGGCCAATATATGACTTCAGCCTTTGCGGCGCGGGACTATATGCGGGTCCTTGATGCACTAGGTGGAGACGGACTTCTACGATACTGGGGTGAGGCAATCCGTACTATTCGAGTTGTGTGCTCAACCCGCTGACCGTGGACTTTGGTAGGACTCTCATACGGTACCGTATTGGGCGCCACGATTGCCGCTATGTTTCCGGATAGGATAGGCAGAGTTATCCTCGATGGTGTCGCTAACCCACATGAATTTTACCAGAATCGGTATGTTATTCCATCTTCGTCGCTTGGTGGAGTCACTCATACTGATCTCATGCAGCGATTTGCAGATGCTCGTAGACACGGACAAGGTGCTTACTGGGTTCTGCGAGGAATGCGTCGCCACCCCCGATAAATGTCCCCTCGCCCGAGACCGCACTGCATCTCAGATCGAAGAGGCCATTTATGAATTGATTGATCATGTGAAATTCAATCCTCTACTCTTACCGGTTGCAGGCACCCCCGTCCTTGTGGACTACACTACCTTTAAAACTCAGATTTTCAGTGTACTTTATTCCCCAACCGGCTGGGACGACTTTTCTACTTTTCTGGATAACATCATGACCGGAAGATTGGAGGAGGCAGGAGAATATTTCGCCAGAATCTCATCCGGCCCACCCAGCTTAGACGCTGAGGCCCAGTTTGGAATTAAGTGCAGCGACTCGTACCGTACTGACAATAGCGAGGACGAAGTGCTCGGACTGATCAAACAACGTCATGAGCTCAGCCGAATTGGAGGAGATGTCTCTGACTTTGTTCTCACACGATGCGTGGAATGGAAGATCAAACCAAAGGAGCGATACACGGGCGATTTCCAGGCGACCACGAAGAATCCTCTCCTGATTATTGGCAACACTGCTGATCCGGTCACCCCTCTTGCAGCCGCACGCAATGTCAGTGCAGGGTTTGCCAATAGTGTTGTGCTCGAGCATGGTAGTTATGGGGTAAGTTTCATCCGTTTTTGATTGATAGACACTCAGCCACTCACTGTTTCTTTTCTTGACTAGCACGCGAGCTTGGGACAAGCATCCCTCTGTACGGCGAAGGCCACTCGCGCCTATTTCATGGATGGCACTCTGCCTGAACCGGGGACTAAGTGTGAAATCGACACCACACCCTTCTCTGGTGATAATGGATGGGAGAAGGTCCTCAAAGAGCTCGCGACCGACAGCCAATAAAGCTGAGGCTATTGGTCTATCAAGGAATTTCTGGAATAGATAATGACTATGCGGTTCGCGCTTTATTTATGATGTTTTCTTGTGTTATTCGTTCACTCATTACGCTCGGCGATCAGCTTGTTTGCTGCTTTTTGCCCTGTTTATAACATACCAAGACCGTAGTATATAATTGACGCACGTCTTATTGTCGGAGCACCGATGTCTCCATCAATGCCTTGCATAAATAGTAGCTACAATCTCATGAAACAGGTCAAGGATCAGCGGCTAAAAGCACAGCCACAGTCACCTGAATGCTGACCCAAACCCTAATCGTTTCAATGAACTGCACTGATGAGACTACAACCACCCAAGAATGGCTGCGATAAATGAGGAATACCCCCCTGACTTCTCCGATGAAAGAGGTCTCGCCCTGATATCCGACATCGTAGACTGGCAGATCAACCATGGCTCGCTGCTCAAACGCATTGATACTGAGACTCAGTTCCCCGACGACGCCCCCCAATGCTATCCCGTTGGTGTCACGGTCTTTCCTACATTATTCCCGCGAGAACAATTCGACCGTGCGTGTGGACTACAAACTATTTACAATGAGCTCTATTGCGCTATGGCTGAGGATGAGCACTGGATCTTCGAGGCGATCCGAGACATGATTCCGATTGACCCCCTCGCCGCAGCACTCTGGGGCATCCATGAGGAGGTGAAAAAAGTCGGATATGCGCAAAAAGTATCGGTCGGCATTTTCCGATCGGATTATATGCTGGACGCGTCTGGGATGGAGTTTCCTCTCCGACCAGGGGAGACTTTCGATGGGTCCCTGAAACAAGTCGAGCTTAACACGTTCTCGTGCGCCGGGGCAACCCATGCGAACAAGGCTGCGGATATGCATCGCTACTTTGCACGCACAAATGCCTATGATACTGGAGATGGCCGCCAAATCAACATCTCACTCGATGCTCTACCCCGTAACAAGAACATCGCATCGCTCTCTGCATGCCTTGCTGCGGCTCACGATGCATATGGGCCGAAAAAGAGCAATGCGGCCACCGAAACCGCAGTTCTATTCGTGGTGCAGCCCAACAATTTCAACATCGCTGATGAACGCCCTCTCGAATACGCATTATGGGATCGTGACCCACCCGTCCCCGCATATCGAGTCGACTATCCCAATGATTTTCTCCAATACACGACGTTAACCGAGTCACGAGAACTTCTCTTCCATCCGCCATGGTTAGGATCGAAGTGCGTTGAGATTTCGGTCGCCTATATGCGCGCCGGGTACGAGGTACACGAATACGACACAACTGGTAGAGAAGCTCGTCTACGAATCGAGCTTTCTACGGCGATCAAGTGTCCTTCACTTTTAGCACACATTTGCACGTTCAAAAGAGTCCAATGCGCTCTTACATCACCAGGTGCGCTGGAGCATTTCATATCTCCCGCAAAAGCAGCGCTCATCCGGTCAACGTTTGTCTCCATGTATCCACTCGACGGCTCTGAGGCTGGAGCCCGCGCTCGCCGTCTTGCGACTGATCCGGACCTCTCGCGGGATTATATCTTGAAGCCATCGTTGGAAGGTGGAGGACATAATATCTTCGGGGAGGACATTCCTGATTTTCTAGCTTCTGTTCCTGAGTCTAAGTGGGGCGCGTATATTCTCATGGAGCGCATTCGGTCGCCGTCTGTGTCTAATGTCTTGTTATCTTCCGCTGGGTTGGATTCGGGGGGAGTTATCTCGGAACTGGGTGTATTTGGGACATGTCTCTGGCGGAAGGGTATTGAAGGTCGACATTGTGAGATGCTTCTGAATTCGGTCGGAGGGTGGTCATTTAAGACTAAACATGAAGAGGTGAATGAGATGAGTGTTGTGAAGGGTTATGGGTGCTTTGATACACCGCTACTGTTTTGATATCGCTTTACAACTGGTATCGCCGGATCACTACGGAATAATATCTGCTTGTCTTCAAGTTGACGTTAATGAATACACTTAGTATCCGAGCTCCGATCTACGCAACTATCCGACCAACTCTTAATATTAATGGACTTCTGCTATAGCGTAGATTTAGCCGCAAGCAAGGTCTAGCTCATTGCCAAGAATGCGACGACTAATCGCAGTTAATTGTAAACACAGCTCTGCAGTCGCACCATGGATCCTCCTAATAGAACTTCAAACATGGCAGGTCACGGTCGGGTACTCCCGGCGTGTATTAGTAGCTGGTGGAGGTTCTCTTGCCACTGGACGTGGTTGGGAGAAAACGGTCATAAGGAAAAGGAGTGGAAAGAAGAGGAAAAGACGAAAGAGATCGAGAGGCGATCGCAGCGGAGATTAAGAGATCAACAACGCCATCCACCGAGGCTGAGAGAACGGTTCCATGGCTCCGAAACTGCCGACAACGTTGGGTTGTAAGTGCTAAACGTTGCGATAGCCTGCGGAGAAACATAGCTAGTGCTCGTTAAAACACTGTAAACACATTAATATGTCGATGTTAATTAAAAGATTACCTCATTTTACCCGTTTTTGGAAATTGGGCTTAGGAAGGGCACAGCCGGACGCCTCTACTGAGTCTCTGCTCGAGTCCAAGGGGCACCTACAGGAAGATCGCTACGGCCGATCACCTCCTGACTCAGAAAATCAGGGCCAAACCGTTCCCATCTAGGCTGAAAGGGGAAAGTAAATGGGTCCTCAGCTGAAGCCACGAGGCGCCGATCGTAGCCCTAGTTTCACTTATTAGCCTAATACGGTAATATATCGTCGCCACAGCCGATGCTACGTCAATGCCAAATTTTCAAGCATGTTTTCTCATGGATTCAAAAGTGGCTTGGATTTAATCTTTTAAACATTGTTTCAGTGCTTATTTCGACTGTGAGTAAGAGCAATGCGTATAGACACTAGCCACCATGGATAATGCCAAAGATGAATACCGGCTCTCGTATCTCAGAATGGATGACCCACCGGAACACCAAGCGCAACGTCAACCGTTATCGGCATCCGATCAGGCCGTCCTTGCGCAAGGGGCAGGATCTTTGGGATCAAGTTGGATATGGGAGATCCTGAGCTGTGTGGTTGCTGTGGCGTCGCTTGCCGGCATCATCGTGGTGCTGTACATGTACGATGGGAAATCTATGCCGGATTGGCCGTATGGGATCACATTGAACGCTGTCGTCTCTCTTTTAACCACGCTTATGAAGGCCGCCATGGCGTTCCCGATTACTGAGGCCTTGTCCCAACTCAAATGGTCGTGGTTCAGTCGAGGAAATAACTTGAGTGACTTGGCCTTGTTAGATGCTGCGAGTCGGGGCCCTTTCGGCGCTGCTCTGGTGCTGTTTCGGTTTATTCCTCGGTAGGTGTTGTAGCTTTCCAACATACTCGAGTAGAGTCCAGCGCTGAACAGAAAGAACAGATACTTGGTGACAGTCGGATGCTTGGTCCTCGTTGTTGCGGCAGCCATTGCCCCGTTCGTCCAACAAGTTATTGCAATCAATATGCGACCCGTTCACTCTTCCAATTCATCTTCCATCCAAATCTGCAGCACCAGCATGTACAACGACTACGGCGAGGGAGCCGGTCCAGGACAAAACGAAGTGCCACTCTCTACCCTCGCGTCTATTTACACGGGAATCTTCCAAGACCAGAGCGCAGGCAGTCCCTCTGTGATGACGACCTGTCCGACCGGGAATTGCACTTTTGCTCCCTACCAATCTCTAGGTTTCTGCAGTCGCTGTGCCAACATCACGGATCAGCTTACACTGAACAAAACCACCCTAGGGTTCAGTACGATAGAGACCTATGACTACAAGTTACCGAATGGGTTCAGCTTCAGTACGTCACAGACAGGGATGTACCTCATGAACTCAACAAATGGCCTCCCCCTGCTGCAAATCGATAGCAAAAACCTGCCTCTCATCATGAATTTCACCGCTATCAGTGCCTCTGGCTACGGAGTACCACCGCAAGTCAGCGCAACTGAATGTGCCTTGTACTTCTGTATTGACACATACGAAGCAACCGTCAAGGACGGCAATTTCAACGAGCGAGTAACATCCTCCGGCACTTCCACCAATCTAACAACCAGCTTTAGCCTGGAGAACTTTTCCCTAACTCCGGACACCTGCTATGTGAACGGGACGCAGCGCGACGACAAGAGCGAGTGCACATATCCAGTCAACGCATTCAGTCGACTGGCGATGGTCAACTCCCTTACACCACTTCTGAACGGGACAGGACAGTTATACATGTCCAATCGACCATATTGGTCCACAGATACCGCCAAAGCCCTCTATGGCGTTCAAGGCAACTTGACCGATATCAACACCGTCTTCACGTCTCTTGCTACTTCACTCACAACCCATGCCCGGAACCAAGTCTGCAAAGCTTCGGTCAAGGGCATGACCTGGACCGTGGAGTCTTTCGTCAGCGTTCGTTGGCTGTGGATGATTCTCCCTATTGCCCTCGTTGGAATGACGATTATCTTCTTGTTGGTGACCATGATCAAGACCCGGAACCAATACATTTGGAAATCATCGCCTTTAGCGCTGTTATTTTCGGATTTGGCTGTGGATGGACATCATTCTTTCGAGAGGAATCCCAGTCTCAGTGGTATGGAAGATGTATCGAGGAAAATGAAGGTCTGGCTGGAGATCACGCAAGCAGGCGTGAAACTCAAGGGTATTCCGCGGTAGCGATATGTTTTAACCCAACATTTGTAATGCTAGGAAATAAAATTTTAATGTGTACTATTACCTACCTTCGTTGAAAGAGTGAAACCTAGCTTTGCGGTGTTACCGTCGACGATGTCCACTGTGATACACACTCTAATCCATAGGATCAGCATTGTCTAGAGACACGTTGAGTCTCTGACGAAGATAAGTATTCTCCTGTCGAAGTCTCTCGATCTCGTGCTCATACTCCTCTAGCGTATCTTCGTTGGCCGACTCCAGCTCCTCGATGATCTTGAATACACGCCATAATCGAAGTACCACGATCAGAGACCCCAGTTCTTCCTCTATGCCATGAAGAGTAATGTCGACCCCGAATGCGACAATAATCACAAGCGCATCAAAGATGTGGAACTTGGATGAGAAGTAACTAATTTAGTTAGCCTTCTAGTATGAGGATATGCTGTGAACTTGGCAGCTTGCACAGCGATATATCCTCTGTACAAATGTGTATCAGAGAATAGTTTCAAAAGAAACGTACCCTTTACCAAAACTGAATACAGTAACCATCAACTCCAGCATGAAGAGACACGAGAATACCAACCCGACGATCGCGAGCACCTCTTGGGTGACCCCCCAACCGACGGCTACGTGACAACCATGTTTCGTTAACTCACAGACATGTAACTCGATCAGAAAATCGGCAAAGGTACAAGCGACATCGACAGAAACGAGCAACAGGACGAGATAATGACCTCGTCGCGACGATAAGAAGGAACGCGCGGCCCGTCTCCACCGGGCGATGAGGGGTTGTCCTTCTTCCTCGGGCAGATATATCTGTGGCTGGCGGAGAGATCTTGGGCCAGTGTGCTCGTGGAGTAAGGGATCAGATGGAGAAGCCATGTTATTCGATTCTATTCTTGTAGGTCTGGATTTGCTCTGATGGTTCAGAGATGGTTTCCTCTTTTCCTTTTGATTTTGCCTGCCGCATGATTCGTAAGCTCGTACGGAGACTACGCTAATTAGTAATCTTGGCATGAACTTTGGGGGGATTGAGATGGAGGTGAAGATACAGTGCTTCCAGATCTTGATGTCACCACCTATATTTCTTAGCTGTTTAAGTACACGTTGAAGCATTTCTGGGTTACCCCTGTCAATAGAGAAACAATTCTAGGCAGCTTTGACTGACATCGCGCTAGTTCCCTTCTTGAACTAATAGGCTTCTTATGCAGGTCATACTGTTTGTGCTCCCCTGCGCACTTCCCCTAATAACACCTCCCTTCTCATAGATCCACAATGCATCATACCATGTTGTTGCTGAAGGTCTTAGGCTTCCTTATCACACAACAATTAAATCGGCAAGATACCCCTTCTAAGCCCAACGATCTAGTCCGCGTAGAATATCCCCAGCACCCCCACGTATGACAAGACATGCTACGCAAAAAGCCTTGTATCTCTAGGCCGTGAATATCCTGTAGGCACCGTGCGTCTGATCATAGTGGTACCAGGGACTGGGCGGAACCTTTGCACCGGGTTAGCGGGCTGAGTCCAGTTCGGGCGACAGAAGTCGTTGCAAGCATGCTGACTGAAGAACGAGCTAATACCGTCGGGACCAAGATCCGTGACACCGTACTCGCGGGTCCGGGATAGGATGACGGGGTCGGAGAGAACAAGCTCGTGTTGGTAAATGCCGCCTTGGAGATCACAAAGAACATAATTTCCGCCCGAGATGTGGTAACTAAAATGGCTCAGGGCTTGCATGACCTCTCCCCATGCCCTGGAGTCATCGTTCCATCCGGTGTTGCTATTGAACTTCTGGTAGTTTTGGATAAAAGGCTCACATAGGTGTCTCTGGCCGGCCCACTCGTCGTTGCAGTCGTCAATGAAGTACCATACTTCGGGTACGTTGATTTTGACAACTTTGTTGACGATATTCAACTGGTTGAACCTATTGACGATCTCCAAGGCCTTGTCGACGGCCTTGATATCGAGAGTAAAATAATCATCTGAGAAGACTGCCCCAGTTTTGAACCACTTAACAACACATGCTTGGCCTCTGCGAGAACCTGACGTGTAGCTCCCCTTGGCCACCCAGCGAAAAGCACCTTGAGCAAAGGGATTCTCCAAGGCGGAGATGGGAATGGAACTCTTGTTAGAGTTATTGTATCTACCGCTGTCCGACTGTCCTGCAGATACGGTATCGGCATGGTGTCCATGGACGCAGCTCGCACATCGCGACACTCCTGGACCCTTAGCGAACTGGTTGGCCGTGTATGATGACTGAGGGAGGTCACGACCACAAGCAGCACATGTGCGATACATACTGGGATTGGGTCACAGGAGTGATAGATGAAGAACTTAGGAAGAGAAGGTAGAGACAGCAATATGTGACAGCTTCTATGGCTCAGAAGTGGTGGTAGTGCTGAATGATTGTTGATACGTGTCGTGGGTCATATGACTCGCACGCGGCCAATTAGGTGAATCGTGAGGATAAACAGAGGGCAGCGTTGTGAGTGGTGGATGGGGAGGCAAGCTATGCAAGGCTGCCAGTGCTAATACGCAGACTACAGGCAGATAAATAAGACAATACTTCAAGAGGTAGAGCAGAACCAGGATATACAGCAAAGGGTTAAATTATATATAATAAACCGTTATCATAGATAGAGACTATGGTCAATATTTACCCTGAATAAGCCTCTTATAAAGCCCTTGCTGCTCCACCGCTTCTGAGCTAGAAGATAGTGCTTACTTCATACGCCAGGACTCATCGAACAAGCTCCCACTACTTCTTAGCAGATCGCTCACGCAGCTGCTTGTCATATTTGACCGTTATCAAGAATGTCAATGAACAAAAGAGCCCAATCACTGCAGCACTGATAAAGTAGTTCTGGTACCCTAAGTTCTCAACCCATGGACGCCGCCATTGCCCAATAAGTTGTGAGCTGGAATTTACCTATTCGTTTTCTTTCACTATGAGGAAAGCAACGGCCTGATATCGAGATATAGACTCATTGTCTCACAGAGACATTTTTCGACTGAGCCCTGGAAAAAGCACAAGAGCTGGAGAAGTAGCTCAATGACACTGGCAAGCTCGTGGGCCCATTCCATGGGCTTCCAGTCAGTTTCAAGGACTGCTTTAATGTGGAAGGTGCTGCCACCACAATCGGCTACACGGCGTTCATCGGTACACTACTTCATTGGGTGGAAAGTCACCCTCAATAACAGGAGAGTGGCAAAAAGTACAGTACAAAATCTAGTTCTAGACCCTGGTTCACTGGAGGCTCTTTTGGAGCCAAAGCTTAAAGAGCTTATTGTTAAAAAAGTATCTACAGATAACTATGTACTTATAGGAGTGCGGACAGTAAGACATCTTCTTTCTGATCACCTTTGACAGCTGCGATGCACTCAATCTCGACATCGGTCCCCAGAGGCAGCTCTTTGACACAGACACAGGTCCGGGCCTTCGATATTTCGTTAATACTACCCAATTTGACTGCAAATGCCACTACTGTAAGGGGTCACAACTAACCGGCATTGGATCTGAAAAGAAGGTTGCATATACTTCATTCATAGGCCCGAAGTCACCCATATCTGTGAGGTAGATGTTGCACTTCACAATATTGTCCAAGCTTGACCCTCCAGCTAGGAGAATCGAACTAATGTTTGACAATATCTGCTTCTGTTACACTATATTCAGCGTATGGCCCTAAGAAATTTTAAAGTGAGGTCACTGATTATGTTTGAACTCACAGTTCGTTCCTGAATTGTACCTTCTATCAGACGCCCTGTTTCAGGGTCACAGCCTATCTGACCTGAGCAAAATATGATACTGCCAAAGCGAATTGCTTGAGACAGAAAGGCAGGAGGTGCCGGTGCTCCTGTTGTATGGACAGCCCTTGGACTCGACATCTCGGGAAGACCACGTCTTTATTTGGGAATCGATCAACGATTGTTTCGGCAGGTATTGAAAAAACGTCGCTTGAATGTATATATGCAGTAGCAAAACCAGTGCACATAGGAGATCTTTACAACAAGCGAGGGTTTATATCTATTGTCTGGCAACATATGAGTAAGTCTTTCGTTAGTAAAGTGTTTCACTGTCATAGGGCATGTCGTTCGCTGTTGTGGACGATCCCACCTCTAAGAATATTGTATCTCAGTAAAAGCACATTTAACGCTTGGCAAGCGATTGAACTTTGCTGAGGGGTCCAAGGTCAAACAGACGGATTGCTACATTTTTATGATATGCAATAATGTCATTAAGTGGGCGATGTGGGTAGCCCCACCCTCAAATAACTAATACAACACTTACTAACTAATTAGCTTACCTCCAAAGGAATTGTGACTGGCGGCTATGCAATTAGCGAATGACTACGCTAGGGCTGCATCGTAGTATCATGAAGTAACGATCTCGAACAAAAGTCATCAATGTACAGCCAGCTAAGTGCCGCTTGGAAGTCGGAGAGTTCAAGAACCCCTAGCTGACTACGGTAGAATAATTTGATATTGAATATATTTTTATAATTACTAGGAGGACATCGATAGATTTATACACCCTATTGAAATCCAAATTTACACTTAGTCACCTTCCTAATCCAAGCTTAGACAATGATTGCCCGACGAGTTGCTCTTCGCAAGTATGAGTTCTGTCATCAAGACATTTGTAGGGCAATCAATCCCTAGTTCTGCGCCACGCCTGACGACCCAACCATTGATAAATTGAATTTCAGTCCCTCTGCCCTTCCGAATATCCTCGCGCATACTGCTGGAGTTGTTTGCGGTCTTCCAAACAGTATTCACCAGTGCACTCTTTAATGAGCAGAAAGTAAAATTTCTCTGCTCTGCGGAGAGGTGTTGAAGTTCTGGCAGATGGTTAAAGACAGCCAATGTTTCTTCCAGAAGACGATGCCATGTGGGTATAAGCATTTCGTTCTCCATGATCTCGCCGTTGCGTACATCAAGTAATGCCGTTAAGGGGTTAATCACACAGTTAGCTGCTAATTTCAGCAATTGGGCTTTCAGTAGATCAGTCCAAGCTAGCTCTGTGCATTGTAGTGCAGGAGATCGCAGGAGGGTATCCAAAAGAAACCTAGTCTGCGGCGCTGCTTCATTTCGGTTCTCCCAATCCACCACCCCAACTGCAGCTGAACCATCGGTGCCAGACAGTACAGCTTCAAATGGGGACCTCAGATACACACCATGGCGCATAATCCCAAGTACATAGGTTGGTCTTGTGAGCGGATCTGTGAACAGCTGCTCGTTCAGGGTTTCAACCTGGCCGAGGCCATTTTGGAAAAGGCATATAGTAGAATGAGGTCCCAGTCGATGCTTGATCGGTTCAAGGGCAGATAGAGTTCCTGACGCCTTGACTGCCACAATCAGACAGTATATTTTGTCGTTCGAAGTTGAAGACCAATCTCCGTCTATTCGTTCGACGTCAAACCCCGAACCTTCCTCTTGAACACCACCTTCACCGACTTGCAGCCTTATCTTCCGATCTTTGTCTTCAAACTCTTGACACAGGCTGTCGCGGTGAAAGAGGAGATTGACACGGGGCGGTTCAGGAAGGCACCGAAGAGTGTGTGAAATGAACGATCCAATACTTCCAAGGCCAAGAATATATATTGGGTAGGGCTGGCTGAAGTCTGTCATGGTGAATGAGAGCCGGTATAGACTATGGCTTTCATGCTCTCTTGAAACCTTGTCATCCACCTTTAATTGTAAGATAACGTACTACCTCTCGTGCACCTGAGGAACCATCCTGATAAATCATCTTCGGTGCTAGTCCGGCGATGCGAAAAGCATGGTGGGGACGGAGTTCTCTGCGGAACCAAGGTGGCATAAATTAGTAATTTTAGTACGCATAGATCGCCGATCGCTTAGTAGCGGATATTTCCACCATGGTCACGTGAAGCATCGGTGTCCGATCACCTCATCGTGTCCCACGTAATTGATTCATCGGAAAAGTGCACTGGGTTGAGTTTACTCAATGGGGCCTCGGCGTACAAGTCGCCCTGCTCAAGAGGGCAGTGCTGTGACAGACCAGAAGCGGCATGCATTCCATACCCCCTTTTTACTTCCTAGGTTGTTCTGACAACTGAAAGGTTGCGTAATCGCCTATCTCAGCAGGCTTATCGGAAGCGACAAACTACTTACATACAGGAGTTGGAGAGGCGATTAGAAAACGCCAGTAAGACAGAAAATGAAAGAATAATCCAGCTAGAAAAGGAGAATACGTTTCTCCGCAAGAGACTCAGCACGTTCATTGGCAAACTTGAAAGTGCCCATGCATCTCTTAGGGCCCTGTCCCAGCAGATGAATGCGGCCTTGGGAGCCGAAGTATGTTATCATCAGTCTCCGGAACGGTGACTCCAGGGACTCTGACATCTCACAGGCCAACACAACGGAAACTGATACCGCTACAGTCGCTGAGCTTTCTCAGCCCCCGGAACCGCCAACTCAGAGAACTTCATCTGAGCTGGACATTCACTTAGACTCTGCTTCCCCAATTGCACCTTGTCAGTGGTCTCCGTTACTGCCAAGTCACTCAAATATTATCGAGCAGGATTTGGATGTAGATGTGTCTCTTAACAGCAACCTGGGGCATGATGCAGGTTCTTGTGAACAGCAATTTGAAAGTGCAGCAGCTCTCAGTATACCCCGCTTTGAGACATTTCAATCTAGTTTCAATGGGACGAATACCCAAGAAAACACTGTAGGGTTCAATATTCTAGCTAATGATGTCTCAATGCCTAATGTTTCAATCCGCGGGGTTCCGGGAGTGTGGTCGTATAACTATCAGATGGGCCCTTCAACATATCGAACAGCAATGTCCAGCATTTCCAGCGTCGGAAATGTTTTCCATATCTCCAACTCCGCTTTTTCGGATCACATAAATATTCTACACCGTTGCATAAAAACCAAGTGGCGGCTTTTGGATTGTTCTGCTTCGCAAAGCGCGAACCTGTATGTTTGCAAAAGCTCCAAGCTACACAGTTACACTAATGAGTATCGATAGACCGAAAATCCACCTTTCTGTTTCCCTCATGCTGTCTCTGTTCAACAGTCTCTATCGGCCTCTTGCCATGTCATGGTACACGCCAACCAAGTTCTACTACCACATCACTAGTCTTACCATGTGGCAATTGAATCCCACCCGCGAGCTCTACATGCAGCTTCCCATGCGATACCGTCCTTCGGCACTGCAGCTTTCAGAGAGCTATCCACCGATCATTGATTGGTGTCCATTTCCTTCAATCCGTGATCGGCTCATAATGCTGCATGCTGCGAACTCGAACATCGATCAGATCATATGTGACATAGCGACAGCATACGTGATCGAAACCGATATTTCCACCATTGTCCATCTTGATGGGCCAACACTGGGATATATCCGCGTCTGGGACCTTATCCAAGCGATGGATGAACGTGTAGACTACCTGTATAGTGATCCCCACGAAAGCCTTGCCAACAACAACCTGGAGGCTCACCAGGTAGAAATCAGCAGCACGGAGCAGGAGACGGATTTTAACGTCACCTTGCCTGCTCCAAGCATGGAAGCTTTATTTCAGACAGAAAAGTACGCCCGTCTTGCTTTCAAAGAGCTCCGCATGGATGATGGTGTCGCTCGTTTCAAGTTGGACCCGTTGTTATTTGAGAAATATCCAGAGTTGTATGAGCCGGGTGATACTATCATTGCAACAGGGTTAGCGGTGAGGCCAGCGCATCTGACGTCTATTCCTACGCCGAGGGCTGTCGAACAATCTACGTTGAGGATCTACAATCATTTTGCAGACTGGTCTTTTAATATGATTTCTTCCAATAGTTCTATGCATAGTTGAAGTCATTCGTTGATAGTCTGAATGGAAGATTCTTGTGTTTTTCCGATGCTAGCCTGCAATACACTTGTAATACTTAGAAAATATCTGTGCTTAACCATGAGTTTTAGTCTTCTCTTTAAAATGCCAAGAAACGATGGAATTAGAGACTTTTGTTTGTCTCCACCCATGCCCACCACAAACTCTAATCACTAAGCCAGCAATTACTAAGATCTATAATGAATAATTATCTAGCTCAGTAACTTAGTAACAGAAAATGAGTAACGGACTTCACTTTCTCGGACTACTATCCGAGGTGCGTGTTACTGCTGACAATCCACCGGTACTAGAAATATCAGAGGTTCTCGTGATCTCCGTAATACCTTCATCGTATGTACGTATAGAGTTGCACAATGACTGAAAAGATCCTTTCAATCTCAGACCTCGAAGCTGCGGCTTCGAAAGTATTACCGACGTCGGTGCGCGGTAAGTTCTTTCTTGCGACCAGGCACTGATTTACTCAGTTTCTCTGACGAACGAGACACATTTTCTTCCTGCTAGAGTTCTACAACTCTGGTGCGACAGGCCAAGTTACAGTCCGTGACAACTCTTCAGCGTTTCAAAAATATCGCCTGTTGCCAAGAGTCCTGAGAGATGTTTCGAGCGTTAGCACCGAAATACCTCTTTGGGGGAGAAACATCGCCTTCCCTCTCTGTGTGTCCCCAGCTGGTATACAAGCGATGGCCCACCCCGACGGGGAACTGGCGACAAGCAGGGCGTGCGCTAAAATGAACGTTAACATGGGCGTCTCATCCTTCAGCAATCATTCCGTCGAGGATGTTGTCGCGGCAGGCATGGCTATCGGGCCGGTTCATCATGTCATGCAGCTGTATTCCATGAAGGATAGGAAAACGGAAGAGGGCATTATTCGACGGGCTGAAGCAGCTGGCTGCAAGGCCATTTTCCTCACGGCAGATAGCCCCGTACTAGGGGTCCGCTACAATGAATGGAGAAACGGGTTCCAACCGTCTCCCGGGCTAGGATATCCCATGCTTAATAGGTCTCCTGAGGATATTGCCCAACAATCCCATGATGACGGATTCAATTCATTTAATTCAGATTCTCATTCTTGGGCCAAGGAGATTTCATGGTTGCGGAGTGTCACAAATATGGAAATTTGGATCAAGGGAGTGCTTACCCCGGAGGATGTGGAACTGGCAATTGAATATAAATGTGACGGGGTCATCATTAGCAATCACGGGGGGCGTCAATTGGATGAGACACCAGCAACTATCGATGTGCTCCCAGCTTGTGCCCAGGCAGCGAGAGGGCGGATCCGAATCCACGTTGACGGAGGAATCAGATCCGGTGCTGATATTTTCAAGGCATTGGCTCTGGGAGCGGAATGTTGCTGGGTTGGTCGACCGGCACTCTGGGGATTAGCGGTAAGTCTTCCATGCTTAGGTTTCTCGTCGTGTGAACATAGATAACTGATCCTTTTCTGAATTTTCGCAGTACAACGGCGAGCAAGGTGTTGAATTAATGCTCAGAATTCTATACGAAGAGTTCAAAAGATGTATGCAGCTGGTGGGGTGTACGTCAATATCCGAAATCGGTCCCGCAAACCTCGGGGTCGTTCGAGGTGACGGACCGTTGGCGAGGTTGTAAAACCTGCCACTTTTCTTCTACAACGCGATCCGTAGCATAGCATTAGCCACTAAAGACCATTTGTCCTCCTTTCAAAGCCATCAACTATGTGCGTCAAGTACTTGTCCAGGCAGATATAACAAGTAACTTTGGCCACGAGCTTCCGTTTCATAATCGCTTTTGAACCAGACTCTCAAATTCCATACAGTTAAATGACAAAGACGTAGGTCTTATATTCCTTCAATGGGCGTTTCTAGCGTCAGCAGATGTCTTTAAAACAAAGTATGTCAGAAAAATGCTCAGTGACGACACAACAACCATATGTTCGGTTTTATGCTCCCCTGTGCCGAAAAACGTCTTCTGGCCAAGGGTACAAGCGAGATAAAAGAATTGTGGTCTCACTGTAAGCTTTTCTAAATAACTTCACATGTCAATCATGAAGAATCTTGATATTATAAGCATCTGGAACCTATATGTAATTGACAACCTGGAATACGAGGAATGAGTCACTCACCACCCCACTCCCCGCATTGCAGGGAAAGCAGTATATATAGAACTCTCCGCATGTTTGTTAACGAGGAAAAATCAAATCAAGATCTCTTAAATCAGTAATCGTTCAGTGGCCACAATGACCGAACAAACGCAGCAGCCTGACTACCATCTCATTGGAACCCATACGAGATACTCCAGTATGCAACATCACCCTTCCTACCTCACCAAAACTAACGATATAATACCACAGGCTGGACATCCCGCGTAGAAACAGTCCTTGAGTACTTTAATATCCCTTACTCAGCCCAGATTATCCACCTATCCGAGGTATACGACATATCCGACGCTCAGGGAGAGAGGACTAACAAAAGCAGGTCAAGAAGATCTCCCACACGGGCCTTGTCCCATTACTAGAATGTCGCTCACTTGGCCAAAATATCCGCCTCAATGACTCCCTAGCCATCTGCGAATTCCTGGCCGAGTCCAATCCAGAACTCAATCTCTGGCCGCGCGACCGACAGCTCCGAGCCTTGGCGCGCAGTGCAGCAGCGGAGATGCACTCGGGGTTCTCAACACTGAGAAATAACTACGGTACGAACTTCATTGCCCGGTATACGGGGAATATTCCCGTGTCCGAGCAGGCGAAGAAGGAGGTCGAGCGGCTTCTCGTTATCTGGGATAATGCGAGGCGGACGACTACGGCTCGTTTAGCTGAATTGAATGAGAAGGATGAGGGGTTCCTATTTGGATCGTTTAGTATCGCGGATGCCTTCTTTTGGCCTGTGCTTTGGGTATGTATACTCGTTGTCTGTCCATTTGGATGATGTTTGTGATTGCTAATGGGTGAGTTGCGCAGCGCTTCCGTACCTACAACCTTCCCCTTGATACGGCCAGTCCTGAAGCATTGGCCTGGATGGAGACCATGTGGAACAACCCCACTATGCAGAGACTGGCGCATCACTACTATCGCCAAGCTGAAAGACCGGAGACAAGAATCGCCCACTACGATGATATCTTTCACGACCGGGAGGATATTCAGTACGGCACGTTCTCGGAGGATTGGACATTCAGCGTCGCTGAGAAGAGGTTTAACTAAGCTAAAAAACTATAAACCAGAGAGGACTGTTAATAGTGATAAAACAGTATATTGTGATAGAACAGAAGTTGAAAATGCTGACTATTTATACAAGTCCCGGGTATCGAGTACAAAGCAGGAACTGATTAAACGTTTGCCGACCTTAACAAGTCGCGTGAAAGGAAAACGCCCCGTGAACGAAATCGACAAGAATATGTAGGGCGGAACCAATATGTACAATCCAACAGACACCATTTAGCAGCCCTTGCACTCCTTGACCCAAAGGTTGAGGCCGTAGTACTCGGCATTGTGGCCACCGTACCAGTAGACCTGCTTGGAGGGAGCGTCGCCGACGTCAACGGAGAACCAGGGGCGGCCGTTGTTGGTGAAGTAGCCCTGGGCGTTGACCCCGAAGCCGTTCATGTTGCCGTTCTCGGGAATGGCACCAGAGTGGGGGACGGTGAGGGAGACGGGGGTCACGTCCTTCTCGACGATGTAGAGGTTCTGGAACGCAGTGGGGACACCGTCCTTGGAGGTGAACGAGACCATGCCGTTGGCGGCGGAGCGCAGGATGAGGATCTCCTTGCCGTCGGTGGCATCACCGCCGACGTAGACGTACTCTGTATACAATTCATGAGTGACTATTCATTGACTGTAAAGTTTCAACAAAAGAGGACTTACGGCCATCGGTCAGAGCGGTCCTGCCGCCATCAGCGACCAGAGTGAAGGCCGCAGGGAGGGTGGCGTTGGAAGGGACCGCAGCAGCGCTGACAATCGAGAGAAGGGAGGCACAAGCAGCAACGGAGAACTTCATTTTGAACGTGTTGGAAGTTAGAAAATTTGTTATGAAGGAGGATCTGTAGTTTAAAGTGATTTTGTTGCTGATGAGAAGACTTTAGCTAGGAAGCCTAGGGGCCTTTATATCCCGGCCGTTAGTCTATATCTCTGACGTTCAGCTATAATATTTACGACTTCAATGTCGATGTGTCCTAAAATATCCAGACAGTGGAGCAGGAGTGAAACATGTTTTAACCATGGCAAGTCTTAATAAGGCGTCTACATTGAAGTGGGTCAGTATCCCGAGGTTCACTCAAATATCCAGCAATGAGAATGAACAAAATCTCGGGGAAACAAAACCCTTGCGGGGAGTTAGACCAGTAAGGTCCAATGAAGGGGCAAATTTTCATCGATCGGATCCAAACGGCTTCATAGCTTCCGAGCCCTGAGACGGAAGTTTTCCCTAAAAGAAGAGCCATGACATCAAACGGTTGTCGATCATTAGCCGATTCGGCGTTTCTATTCTTATCTTCCAGAAGCCCTTCCATTTTTCGGCACTCGCTGAACACTCGGCTCACCCGATATTAACCACAGGCTCTGCGGACGAGTTCCGACGTCGGGCCGTGATATCATGTACTTATGAAGTCAATTGCGGTGGAGAAATTGTTAAGCACTGCCACTAACAAAAGTCAAAGACCCTAAGAACACCAGCGGCCAAGTGGCGACGTATAGGATGATCATGTCTCAGTTTCTTTCTATCATGGGCTCTACATAGGATAGGAACCACAGAAGCGGCTAAATAGTGAGAAGAGTAGAAGAATTTAGGAAAGGGCTGTGAAATAGGGAATTGACCATCGCTTCTCAACTCCCTATATGATGAGACAATAATAACGCATTTGTCTGTCTCAGTCGTTCAGCCCCTGGCCCGTCTTTCCTCCCCCTGTCTCTCCACGATCGAACACGCCCTTTAGATAGTTGGGGTTCTTTCCCATTTGGGCTTCTATCTTAGGTATCGGATGTTTGAATCACGACATGTGTCTCGGGGATACAGCAGCCAATAGCCTGATTTAAAGCACGACTCAAGTGCTGGGATATGACGAGAACTAAAAAGCTTGTAAAAAGCTTCTATGCCATACTTGGCTATAGCTGACCAATGAAACAATGTACGAATTTCATGGGTTCCGCTAGGTGAGACAATAGTCGAGTGTACTACTACTGCCTTCCATACTCTACAACCCGCCTTCTATTTGTTCAATTGTCATAGTCCATGGAACTATACTGTATAGGCTATCTAGCTGAGTAGAGACTACGGGAAGAAGTCAGCGAAGGTAAGCCCCCTGAACATGGTAGCGCATATACATGCGATGAGTCTCCCTGCCCTAGGACTTGACTATCCGCATAAGGCTTGAAAATGTATGAGGTGCCCTACTTAAGAGTGTACAGGTGACTACTATCTACCATCGCAAATTCCAAGAAGCATACCTTATTAGTAGTTTTCATAAATCTTTTTGACAAAGAAAAGTCCTTTCAGGGGCTACTTATGATAGTTACAGCGAAAGTATAAGGAAGTAGAAACAATCTTTAAAGTCAGGTAACCCCTGAAAGACCGGTGGGGTACTCCTGTACAATTAACCCGGCTAAATTCTAGTATTTTCGTCTATTATGATGGCCGGTGAGCCGTATTCCGGTATGTCTCAGTCCTCGTGGCTGTGCCAAATTATGACGCGGCCACGGAACCATATGACTGAAGATTATCCCGACGGGTCCAGAACGGCTCCTCCCCTACAGGGGCGACGAACGACTTCAGTCTCCAGTACATAACACCGAGTCCGATCACCAAGAAGGACACAGCTGGGGCAAGCCAGAACGGCAAATTGGTATCGCCAGCCCCGCTAGGAGATACAAGGGGGGATAGCAGTAAGAAAACCTGGCAAGCAAGAAAGAGATATGGTACCCACGTCCACACCCGAAATGGGTATTCGGCAGATGGGACGTGTTGTCGAATGATGAAGAGAGCTACCACGATAGCACCGTATACCATCACCAGAAAATACTGGTTCACATCCAGTAGAAAAGCATAGGCATCCCCTACTCATATGTTAGTACATAGACATTTCAGTACCTGGTGATAGTCAACTTACCAAAGGGCAAAAGTAAGACTGCCACTACCGAGGGTCCGAACATAAACACCGATGTCGCGCTGGCTGGGTTACCAGACTTGGACGTTTTGGAGAGAATGCCAGCCGCAGGAATGATTCCTTCCAGTGCGAGCTCCCGGATCACCCGGGTAACTGCGAATGCCGTTGAGATCATACTGCCAAAGGTAGAGAGCGCGACCATAGCAGCGGTGACACGCGAGGCTGCGCTTCCGAAGATGTTGCCCAGTAGACGGGCGACTAGCTGTACACCGGCCCGGCTAATATCATCCGGTGTAGCAACGATAAAATAAGAGACATTGATCAGCAAATAGAGTATGCCAACTGAGCCGACCCCGAGCAGGCCGGCCACCTTGAGGGTCCTCTGTGGGTTCTTGACCTCCCCTAACACCATGCCTGCACTGTTCCACCCTAGGAAAGATTCTAGCACTTTGAATAGCGAGACAGTATAATCATATACTGTGGTTGAAGAACCAGCGAATGGCTGGCGAAAGTTGGCACCGGTATCGACATTGCTTGGAAGCACTCCCACGACGATGGCAAATGCGGTTGCAAGAATCAAGAGAAAAGTCGCAAGCTTTAGTATGCTTGACGAGTTGACAATTCGTACGCTCCATTCGCGGGATATCGAGAGGCATGCTGCGACCAGGGCCATTATTCCAACCGCGACCAATCGCTGCACAACCTCACTAGAAACGATATTGAAGGCCAGGAGGGTATTATCTGCGACTACTATACTCGCCATGCCTACGCAGTTAGTTGGTTATTAGTACGTTTTTCTGGCATTTTTAGAAACACTTTGAGCACAAGAGCCGTACCTGGGAATCCAAATACCACGTAGAAGGCGTAAAGCGTGCTAGCGAGACGGTATGGCCGAGGATATGCTGTGTCAAAGTACACCTTCTCCCCACCGGTGCGCGGCATCAAACATCCCAGCTCCAAGTAGATGTAGAACCCGCAGAAGGTAAGAATAATCCCCACCACCCACAGTGAAAGTGCCGCGCCCACACTGCCGACGCTGAGAAAGATAGAGGACGGTACGGAGAAGATGGCAGCGCCGATCATGCGGTTGGTCCTGCATCGCACTCAGTTCCTGAGATCGCCAGCAGGAGTAAAAGAAACAATGTATTCCCTACAGGAGTAGGGCCGTCGAAAACAGGCCGAGATGGCGTTTACTGCTAAAGTCTTTGTTATCACTGTCCTCCAATTCCTCTGATCTTGCCCCCAGAAGCGGGCGCTCACAAGCGCTCGCGCCACTCGTCCACCGAGATCGCATTGCTGTGTGGTAACCCTAAAGAGTAACGTGGAAATAGAATAAGAATAGACGATAAGAAAGGGAGGAATGATATTATCATATTATAGTATTCTGCTTCCTGCGGGGAGAGATACGAGAAAGTGTTTAGAAAAAAGGGGAGGGAAAAAATCGAATTGACTTTTTGACATTCCAGCTTGGCCTCCTTTCCTCATCCACCCGGCGTACCTGTGCTTTTGCACTCTTTATGAGGGGTCAGTTGGAGCTCTGATATCCCAAGCTCAGTCAATTGGCTGTGAAGAAGAGACGAAGCCACATTATGGAGTCTGCCATGGCTACTAAGTGGATCCGAGGTACCAATCGGGATCCTTCAGGGGTCTTGCGATTGGGGAAGATTAAAAAAATCCGTCAATGGGATCTTATCTGATCGTGAATCATTGCTGGCGATAGGAACCAAGTATAATTGAGAAGTGGTATATGTACTGATTTGGATATCATATTTTCTCATATAATCCTTGCAAGGTCAAACTTCTGCGTGACTTTGAGCGATGGAATTGGCTGACAATCGGTTGCCACACGTCCAACTTCTCCATGGCGAACACACCAAGACCTCGCCGACTCCTGGATGATTTTGTCAAGTGTCGAATGTAACGTCAGAGGAATACACGCAGACAACTTCTTATGTCGAGTGGGGCCGGCAGGGCACGAATTCTACGAACAATATGAGGCATTTAATGCGGCGGAGATGCCGGTAACGAATACGAGAAGCGCCCTGTCAGACGACAGCTGACCTCAAATGTCATCAAATGGTGGTGAAAGAGACATAAATCGTGCCTGTCGCATGCAGAACTCGTTCACCTTAGAGAGGCGAGACCTAGTCAAACGCCTTCATTCAACATACACAAACCTTGGCACTGTTTTTCACTTGTCTAAGCGCCGTAAAGCTCAAGATACATCATACAATGACTGATACGGAAGTAGTCGCAGAATGGTACAATCATAATGCGGCTCTTGAGCACAATCGACTGAATGCTTGCCACCTCGAATTCTCAGTTTCGCTGAGGGTGATTGATCAGTGTCTGGGGCAGCTACGACAGCGAAGTGATCAACCACTGAAGATTCTAGATCTAGGCGGCGGAACAGGCCGATACGGTAAGCCAATGCTATTGCCATGACCAATCTTGTGGGAGCATCCATTACTTCTCCTGCCGCTATGTGTGTGTGTGTGTGTGTGTGTGTGAAAAAGGGATGCTACCGGAAGACCATGCTGACAAAATGCTGCTATGCAGCCGTCGAGTTGGCACGAAAGGGCCATTCAGTCACACTTGCCGATATCTCTAGATCGGAGCTTGAGCTAGCTAAATCCTTCGCTGTAGAATCTGGTGTGGCCCTTGACACCATCGTCGAAGCCGATGCACGAACCATTCAGGTGTACCCTAAGGAAGAGGATCCACGAAGCGTCTTCACCACATCCACCTATGATTTGATCCTCTGTCAAGGTCCAATGTATCATCTTCTGGAAGAATCCGAACGTACAGACGTCCTCTGTGCTTGCGCTTCTATGCTTCGTGCCAAAGGAATTCTCGCGGTCGCATTCGTCACTAAATACGCGCATTTGAGGGATATCGCCCAGCGGGATCCATCTCGTCTCTGGACAGAGTTCGATGGTTTTTATCGCAAGTATCTTGCTTCAGGGAGGTACACACGCAATCCTTCTATGGCATCGTATCATACCAATGCGGAGGATATAAGGGGATTGTTTCGGAAGGTTGATGGGCGGTTGAGGACTCATGATAGTGTCGGGCTTGCTTTGTCCCGGATTGTGGCTTGTGAAGGCTTTCTTGGGGGAGGGTTAGCCAGGAAGCTGGGTGATCTATCACCGGACGTGTACGAGTGTTGGGTGGATGTCGTGATGCAGTTTGCTGAGGATGAAGCGTTATTAGGCAATGGAGATCACTTGTTGGCTATTGCAGAGAGACGGTAATAGGTCACCTGGGAGATAGGTAGGTATACGGATAGTTTCTATTGTGATTGAAAGCATGCCATGCCCTGTCGATACTCCTCTTGATGACTGAAGGCATTTTTTGCACCGTAGTGTAGCCATCGCACACCCCAAACGGATAGTCTCCACTGTTCGTGTCATGACGTTATTGACTCGTAAGAGTGTTTCACACAGCTGATAGTCCCTGCTTAGTACCGATACACTACAGTATGTGGTAGGGGCGTCGTTGTTGTTGTTATTGGAGATTCCATGATCGTTGAGCAGTGCTTTACGTAATCCCTGTAAATCCGCCTTCCGCGCCGGACTTACGGGACTCGGATTTATCACTCAGTTTCCCTTCATAGCAGAAGATTCACGGATGGTTGGGGAAGAATAATTACAACAATCATTGGTTTCTAGAAATCCACGCAACTCAAAAATAATGTGAGGAGAGTGATGAAAATTGTATGTATGACCGTAAGTAGATTAATAGTATTATCCTGTAGCTCACATAGTGATCAAACCCTACACCGCTCGTGCTAAACGCATAATCTCATAGTATATTTCAGTTATGGCCGAGAACCTCAGCCTTCAGAATGGTTCAAGAAAGAAAAAACCTCTTCTAGTACTCTACAACGGCAAGATATCAGGTGACGGTCCAGCAGGTACAATCAAGTTGGCGTTCGAGGACTTGTGGCGCGCCTTGAGGTATCCAGATTTGTACTATCGCGGGTCAGCGATCATTCTGTCGCGGTCAGATCGGGTGCACTCACTATATCAAAGAAGGTGGTCTTCCGGAAGGCCCCATGCGTTAGCTCCGACTCGTCGTAGTACAAACGCCGATACCACCGATCAATGCGGGGGTAGTCATGGCGGATCATCTTCAGGTTACACTGGAAGATGTGGTAGTAAGCAACATCGAAGCGACAGATAGTCGTATACAGCCGCACGTCGGCCTCGGTGATGTGCTCCCCAAACAGATACGGCTGGTGACTGGGATCCGCGAGGTGAGCCTCGACGCGGTCGAGTGCCTCGAACAGCGGGTAGATATTCGCCTCGTATGCGGACTGCGTCGTAGCAAAGCCAGCCTTGTACACCCCATTGCTGATGCGGTCGTACGTCCACGCATTAAAGGCGTCAATCTCTGCGCGCAAGCTGACGGGGTATAGGCCGCCACCGGGCTGATGGGCCTCGCGCTGGGCGGCCGGCAGTAACTGGTCGAACTCGGTGGCCAGCATGCGGATTATCTCGCCGCTCTCATTGTTGACGATGGTCTCGCGCTGTGTATCCCAGAGCACAGGGATTGTCACGCGCCCGGCATAGTCCGGGTCGGCTTTGCGATACAAGTCGCGCAGGAGGGTGAAGCCGTACCGGGGGTCCTGGGCCGCCGTGCCTCGCTGGCCCGAAAAGAACCACCCATCCGGGCCGAGGTCTGGATCCAGCACGACGAGTTCGATTATGTCTTCCAGTCCCTTGAGGCTGCGCACGATGTTGGTACGATGCGCCCACGGGCAGCCCCAGGCGAGGTAGAGGACATAGCGGGCCCTTTGCGCGGGGAACTCGGCCGCTGGATCCTGTGACACCCACGACCGAAAGGTTGACACCTTGCGACGAAAGTGTCCGTCTGAATCCGCGAACCCATGGGTTGATGAGATCTGGGAGGCTGGTTCAGCTGGGATGCAATGCACTAGGTTCTGTTTATTGGGGCAGCGTACCTGGTCCGTCATGCTTGCAGTGACCGATAAATGTGGCCGGTCTGTCCACGCAGCTTCACTTTTGGAATGGATGTTGACTAGAGTAAGTACTTAAGCTTAACGTCATTGAAGGATATCGTCCACGGTGGTTGGTTCCCCTTCCCTGACTGGGATATTCATAAAATCAAATCCTAGGGAAACACAAGTCCGACTGTCCTATTCTGGCGAGGTCGAGGATTGATCGATCAAGGCAAGCTTCTCTCCATCCTTCCGTGGATCATCGCATGCTAGTACAAAAATAGTAATCCTTTAGCCGCAACCATGCCGGACAAGCCGGATTTTCGGATTTATCATCCTCGGAATGGACCCAAGGTGGATCGAGCAGATGAAAGCAGAGTTAAAGGTGGAGACGCACGAGTTTTCCCTGACTCTTTCCTGCAATGCCTCATGTTATGGTCCAGGCGTTTCTATGGAGGCAAACAAGTTCAATAAATCCAGGCCAAGGATCTCCTTGCGCTTCTCCCTTTACGATCTCCCTCAACTAGGCACATACGAGAAGAAAGTCCCCCAGTCAATAGCCGTGATATCCACGTTGAAGTCCGCCGCGGAAAAGTCCAAATCGAATTGGAAATCGTTATCGGCTGCGGCGCCAGACTCCTCTACTTGTTGGGGCGGCTGCTCCTCCCAGGGGCTGGGGTACATACTCATCTGTGACGCTGGTGCTGGTGGAGAGTTCGACGCTAGGGGATCAAAGCCCATGCTGTGAGATGGTGGAGCGTGCTGAATGGGCTCCCCGGGGCCGACATCCAGGTTCATATGCTGCAGAATACGGCGGATAGTAGCGATTGAACTGCATACCGGATCCCCCGGTCGCATGTTGGTCAAGAATCGCAGTCCACTATGAATTAGGGGTAGATTGTGGTCGCGATTCTCAGGATTAGATGCCATATCGTACAGCAGGAGAAAAAGGGAGTTTTCCAGGTAGAAACAATTAAAGCGGAGCTCCTACATCACCTTCAATCAGCCAACCAAGGAAAGAGGGAGAAGAAAAGAGACAAAAAGAACTTCATGTGTACTTGGGGTAGGGGTTCATTTATATACCAATAGTAAAGGATCGGCTGCCGCGATATGGCAAGTATAAACAATGATAGACCTTGCTGCGTGCAAACACTTGTGACACGCATCGTTCAGCCAGCTTGGGATGTCCGGTGGTGTTCGGGATGTCACAGACTCGGATACTTCCTGTTGTGGGTGCTGAAGCTTGCCTCGAATGATGACAAACGGTCGGAAGATCAATAAAGACATAAAATTATATACTGTCGTGGTTGGTATTAGCTGTCACAAACCATGCAATTGAGGCCGAGCATATCAACTCAAGGGAGACGAACAGGTAATGAGAATCGTAGGCCTCATGCCACGCGGATCGCTGATACGAGGCGCATCCAGTTCGATTCCGAAAACAGATCGAGCCTTGGACTGCAATGCATTCATCTCTCTGCCGACTGCCATTGCACTGTTCCACAGGACGGACGGGGCACATTGAGATCGATATATCTGCTGTACGACTTTTAACATGACCTTGGCGTATTGTACCAAGGTGGAGAGAAAGATGTCTTGTGGTTCCGGGACTTCAGCTTTGAAATACTCTAACATACTCGGTCGACCTAGAAAGAAGCTGACCCATCTGCGAACGGCTAGTCAGTCGGCCAGGAACAAGGACTGAAGAGGTTGATTGCCCTCACATTTCCATGAAGTACAGCGACCAGAAGGTATGGAGCCGCTCTAGAGCCCCTTGATTGTCGTCTGGGTTAGCGCGCGATTGTTGCCGGTGAAGTCCAGCGGCGAAGGCCTTCCGGCAGGTATCACCAATGACCATGTAGGCGATATTCGAATGTGCACATTCCAGGTGATACATGGTGTAGAGATGCTGCCGTCAGCACCAGCCGCGTCAGGGAGAATTGAGGGGACTTATCATCAAGATTCCTAGCTGAATACATTCTAAGCTCACTGTGTACTGCATCTTTGGGTGCTGAGCCTGGCAATACTGAGAGATGGTCGCACCCCATTCGAAATGTTCCGTGTTAGCTGCGGCCGTCGCAATAGCCAGAAGGCAGATCTGTTTCTGGACCTGGCTGCATTGACTATTATCGGTGTCTTTATACAATGCTCCGAGCAACTGGTCATATCGGGATTTCGAATAAAAGGGGACCACATTGTAATGCGTGGCGAGGAATCGGTTCATCAGGGCGTGCGCAATATGTGCTGGGGGCAGAGGTAGATTTACAGCTCCGGGGGTGCCAGCCCCCAACGCCGTTGCGGCCGGTCCAAAGAAGATATGGCGGACGCGGAAAAAGTCCAGCCCCTGGCCGACCTCCTCCGAATCGTCTCTGTCGTGGCGGCTCGCCCCGTTGAGATACAGGCTGTGATAGAGGTGTTGGAGTAAGGAGAAATCGGAAGTTGGGCCATAGTACAGTTCCACCGAGTCGGATGACGATCGATGGCGGGCGGACACGCTCCTGTGCACATCCCGGTAGAGGTGGGATTGTGGCTGGTGGTGATCTGCGATCTCATTCTCCTTCTCCTCCTGATCGGACGCGTGGTTCGATGAGGATTCGGCCGTGGGTTTACGCACGCGGGCGCGTTCCCGAAACTGGCAAACGGTGTTGCGCCGCTGACACGCCGAGCATGGATTCTGGCCATCACATCGGATCTTCCGTTTCCGACATTCTTGACATGCTTTGGAGATTTTGGTCTTGAACATGATGGGCAGTCCAGAAGCCCAGAAGAGCTATCGATCTTGGTTAGTTGACCTGATAGGGTCCGGAAGGAGGGGGTCATACGGCGGTCAAAGACCGACTTACAAGACAAAGTCCACGGACTGTGGCGAGCTAAAGACACAGTGAGAGCAGACTTCTCATTTGCATACTAGGTGATACTAATGCTGATATTGCTAGGGACGGTGTTTCGTGATAACGAGGATGAGGATGATGAGGATAGTAAATAGTTGTGTTTGTGTCTGCGTGGGCATAACCACGATACCTTTACTGCCGGGGCGGTGAAGAGTCTGGTGCCGTTCAACAATCAATCATCAGGGAAACTTGGAATCCTTTTCTACTCCTTAATACTATCATCCAAATGGCATCTACCCCATTGAAGAGTTGACGTGAACTGAAACAGTCTGGTATTGGTAGAATACGGATAAATACAACTTCACTAAACCAACGCAACGCAGCGAGAACAAACCAGAATATATATATTAGTACTGTGGTAAGTATATCACAATATGACGCATTTGGGCAGTCCGCATGGCCCCCCTTCTGAGTCTTCGGACATGGCACGGAAAGATGACTTCCCTTCCTGAAGTTCTGTGGGCTTCAGTCCCTCTGATGCTGCTTTCGTCGACACATCCTGCCTGACAACCGGCGTCTGGGCCTGGTAGCCATCATGTAGTCAAGCGGAATTGAGCCGGGAAACATGCTCATAAAACGATTTGCCTTGAGTCTCAGCAATGGAAAGCTCGAGTTCGCTGGGCTGGCGGCTGCCATCCGCGTCCTAGCCAATGAGACATGTTAGAGGTGGTGTGAATGTGCAATAGAGACCAGGGGGAGGGAGACAAACACTAAAAGTACCAGCACCCCAAGCGCTTCCACCGTGGATCTCATTGAGATTGGTTAGGAGGGGGAATGCAGTCTTGTATCCCAGAGGAACATAGATAAAGCCGTGGTGGGCGAGGGTACTCATAGCCGCCAGCGCGGTAGATTCCTGACCTCCTCCCTGGGTGCCGGTCGAGACGAAGAGCCCGGCATATTTACCCCAGTAGCCGCCGCTCGCCCAAATGCCACCGGTGCGATCCCAGAAAGCCCGCCACTGGGCGGGGAAGTTGCCGAACCGAGTCGGAATGCCGAAGAGAACAGCGTCGTATGCTAGCAACTGCTCCGGCTTAATGACGGGAATGGAGGACTTTGGGGGGGCGTGCATCTTCTCCAACACTTCGGCGGGGAGCGTCTCTTCGATCCTGTGTCCTTCAATTGAATACTGCTGCTCAAGGGTCCCACGATGCTTGATCTAAGTACTTACTGGTATACGTCGGCATTGCCGCCAGCGGCCTGAATCCCTTTCAACTCTGCTTGAGCCAATCTTTCGATATGACCATACATGGAGTACTGCCGGATAGGAGTGGTTAGAAGCCAGTTAACTGCCAATGTTATGGGTGGGTTTTCACGTACAAAAACGATAGCGACTCTGGGGGCCATGGCGAACAGTAATTGGGATAGGAGGACGATAGTCTAGAATGAATGGTTGACTGAAAGATGTCAAGGGGGAAATGACCCGGCCTTAGCCCTCTATATAACGATTTTCGCGCCATCGCCCACCCAAGTGATCCATCCGTATAAGATCGAACAAGCCCATGTACTTGGTATGTAGTTTGGGCGATCGCAATTTGTCGCCACAATACAATTTGACTGGTTGATTACATGATGCGCGGAAATCTGATGGCCAACACAAATGTTGATTTCTAAGACCCGTAAATCCGCTGTCCGAGCGGACTTCGGATTTACAGACTTGAGATTGTTCTCGCAACCTGACAAATCGAGACTAAATGAATGCCATCCCTGGCCAAGGGGTTATGGATGAGTCCAGCACAGGATGGCAAATGAATACACAAAGACGCCTCAATGGAGAGATCTTCTTCCCGTTCCACGCCATGATCCTCCACCAGATATGGTATTTAATATTTACCATAGCAGCCATGCTACGCTGCATTAACGTCCCTATCCAGGCATCCTATTTCTTGAAATCTGCTCGCTGTATGCCTATATCCTCGTCGTTCGTCCCACGCTCGAGACCGCATCGCTATTGTCTTCTAGATCGACTTTTCACCAAGGCAGTACCGTCCGCCATGAACGAACAGCAGACGCTCCCACCACTGTCTGCTCAGGACTTCAAGGTATACAATCGTGGAGCGGAGAAGATGGACTACTTTGTAAGAGCATCCTTCACGTAGGGCTTGGAGAATATGATCATTGACGTTGTCGCCCAGCATGGATTTCTTCGTCGCTCGTGGAACCTGCTCTGGGACGCCACGACGAGTGGCCGACGCCCTGCATCTATGACAATGAAACAGTTCATCACCGAGGGGCTGAGGTTTGCCGAACATCTCGAGATCCACCACGGCATCGAGGAGACCCATATCTTCCCCTACCTAGCGAAAAAGATGCCCGAGTTCCGCACGGGACGTGGCCGCCAAGCCGCCGAAATTTTGCGGCAGCATCAGGAGATTCATAATGGGCTAGAGGGGTTTCGGGACTATTTAGAGCGGTGTCTTCACGGGGAGGAAGAGTTACGACTTGATGTGTTGCGGGGGAAGATGGATGGGTGGAGGGAGGTTCTCTGGACGCATCTGGACCAGGAGGTTAAGACGCTCGGGGCAGAAAACATGAGGCGTTACTGGACAAAAGAGGAGATGGCGAGGATACCCATGTAAAGATAATTGTTGGCACTATAAACATACTGAAGTTCAAACCTCTACCTGGCGCACCATTCTGATTTAATAGGCAGTCTGATCTCACTGTTGTATTCTTCACCAATTGTGTTTCGTACTCGGGCTGCAATAATAACTATTGATCACTGGAATTTGTAGCTAGGCAGAGGAAGAGCATAATCTTTCAAGCCCCCCCGCTGAGAGCAATAGTCATGATGTCGACTGCTTCTTTTGATCTCTCACGTGCAACCGTCGATCATGGATACCGGAAAATCGGACTTAGAAAGTATTCCAAGGTGGGCCCCTAACTTTCGTGAATTATTTGAAGCTCTATAGTCCGACCATATCAGGTTAGAACCAGAGATAATGTACTAATATTCTGAGTATTCTCGAGCTATTGTTCTATCCAAGACCCAAATGACGAACTGTACCCTGGCTGATCCTCCCAATCGACTAACAATGCATACCAGGGAAAATCGCTTATACTTAGCTGTATTGTACTATTGAACTTTTGTCTATCTATTGTTACAGTAATGATACATATGCAACTCTGAAACAGAGTTTGTAGCAAAAACTCTCCCTTCTCCTGGTAGCACTAGTTCATACCCCACAATGTTGTCCCCAATCTGCAACTCGATATATCCGTCACCACCACCCAGACAAAGACACACACACACACACACACACACACACACACACACACACACACACACACACACACAGACGTGCTAATGGCATGAAGTTCCATTCAAATGCGACTTGTCTAGGTCGATACTTAGAGGAACTGTTCTCCATAGCCGTTGCCCTCGCCACGCTGGGTATCAGCCAGCGGAACCCGGCCGTACGCGTAGCCAGATTCGGGGAAGTCGCCCTCCAGGACCGGATAGGGTCTCGCCTTCCAAATAGTCTGGATCTTCTTGGCGGTTGCCAGGAAACGCTCACGCACAGCAGGATAGGCACTGTTGACAATTTTTCCATCGCGCTTTTGAAAATCGCCTCCTACGAGCACATGCTTGATGTCGCCAACGTTGGCATGCAGGATGACGGCGGCCACGGGGTCGTCCCAGCCAAGCATACCAGGCGTGGTACCATCCCAGACGACCACGTCAGCTTTAGCCCCCTTAGCGATAACCCCCAGGTCGGGGCGGCGCAGTGCGAGTCCACCCTTCCGGGTCGCCAGCAGGAAGGCCTGGTCCACGGACATCGGGTTGTTGGCAGGAATGTTCCAGTTCTGGAGTACCCAGCGGTACAAGGCGATACGGGCGCTCTGGAGCCAGAGACGGGCCTGTGTGAGGACATCGGTCGAGTAGGTGAAGTGAGTGTCCACGCCCAGGGAGCCCTGGTCCTGTACTAGATGGTTATAGGGGTGATCATGGCCGTAGTGCATTTCTGATTCGGGTGTGATGGAGATGTACTGGTTGGTGCTGCGCAGCAGGGATACGCCCTCACCGGTGATGAAGCTTGCGTGGGAGAAAACGACGGGGATGGAGGTATTCAGGATGCCTAGGGCGTGGAGATCCTCCGGTGAGTTGATCGCTGTGCGCGTTAGTCAGTTGGAAGATCCACAAGGATACAAGGTGATTAATATCAGAAAGAGCAACATACCTCCCCAGATACCCTGCAGCGAATGGGTGGTGATGACGGAGACATTGTACTTTCTAGCACCCTGTTAACTATCGGAACTCAGACAAACGGTGGACAACGTACTTAGCCAGGGATATGATTTCTTTGGTCTGCGCTGGACTGCCGGGATTGAACCCATCATATGCGATCCCGAGGCTCGTGGTCGTTCTATCAAAGCGGCCGCTAGTAGCTACTTCCTCAAACTTGGCTACCTGCTCAGCAAAGGTGAAATTGGTCACATTGTGGAAGGTATAACACCAGAACATGCGAGCACCACTGTCAATAGTGGCTGCTAGGCCAGCATCGGTAGTATCGTTAGACCAGATATGGTGGGCATGGTCCAAGATTGTGGTGACTCCCGCGTTCATCGCCTCGTAGAGGCCTGCCAACTGACTGATATACACATCATCGGGAGAATATGCGCCGTCGACAGCATACTCACTGTACCGATCAAAGTATTCTGCCAAGGTTGTGTTAGAGCCGAGGGTCTTGTAGGCAGTCTGCCAGCTGTGGCGGTGGGTGTCAATAAAACCCGGGGTGATAATATCGCCTGTGGTATCCACGACTTCAAGATGGGCGGGCAATGTGGCATCATACGTCCCCGAATAGACGGCCTCAATCCTATCATCGACAATCAAGACTGAGCCATTCCGGATCACCTGAAGGCTTTCGCTTTTCGCATCAAAAGCGATCACAGTACCGCCTGTCAGGAGCTTGGTGGTCGACGTACTGGCTCCTCCTCTCGCCGCGACTGCGCTGACGGCGGAGGTGAGGATGCTAGTGAGAGCCAAAGAAGAGATAGAAAAGATCATCGTGTCCGTCCTCGGGATAATGCAACCACATATAGCACCTTGAGCATTGTAGTGAATCCCACTGCTTTATATAATCGAAGAAAGGGGCCCTAACATTCCGGCTCGCCAGCTCCAAGTCATCAGGCCGCATACTGTGGAAGATTCTGGTGAGAATGTCAGTGGATCGGTGGGGTCAATTTGTCACCCATTTTTCTTCTGGTTTAATAATATTCATGGATTTGGCGCGACTCGAATATGTAGATAGTGTCGATATAGAAAAGAACTAGTAGTATTTAGTACGGCCCCCGTTGGCCTGGATGACCGTCTTAATGCAGTGAGGCATCTCCATTCTCCAAGATTGAACTTAATATTCAAAAGGTCATCCCATGCGTTTAACCCTGTACATTTTAAGCGAACGCTTGAGTGTATAGAAGTTATAGGGCTATACCTTTCCTAAATCCAATTCTTTATGTAATGAATGAGGTAAATCCGAGGCGGATCAGCGGAATAAGAGAGGCCAAGGCGGATTTACAATGCAGCGGAGATCGACGGATTTACGACGCAGCGGGATCGACGAATCTAGGCGATCCTGTGATTGACTTTTTTAGGTTCCACGAACCCAGACGTGGAGATCGCATGCCCAGGCGCTATAAGTATACGAGCAAGATGTTGTGCCGTGCAGAAATCATGAATTCCCACCATCGCAATGGAGATCTTTCGCGACACCACCTTTGGCAAGTTGGTCCGGATCCTCAGCGGAAGGCGGCTCTGGCCCTATCCCGAAGAGGCTTGTCCTTCGTCCTGGACTCTTTACGTCCAGCATACACACGAGAAAGATGACCCTGACACTATTTCGGAGTTCTCCGAGTCATACGGCCTGTATACTGTCTTGTCGCAGGCGACGCAGTCCCGCTCTGAGGACCGTCGACAGAGTATGGCGATCTTCGGCAATGCGTTCAAAACAATTGGCTGGAGAGAGTCCAGCGACCAAGAAGTGAGTTCGACACTATTGTTTCCCTAAATCTTTCTCGGACCCTGATGCTTACCCTAGACTAGAATCCTCAGAATTGGACGACCAGCAGAAAGGTCTTTGTCAGCGTGCAGATCTGGGTGCTCACTTTCGCAATTTACATCGGATCTGCTATCTACACCCCTGGCATTCCCGGCGTTAGCGAACAGTTCCACGTCAGTACCGTCGCATCTACGCTCGGACTAACCCTCTTCGTGCTGGGATATGGAATCGGTATGCATGCCCCCGACTCATAGTATGCTTGAGCCCTTCACTGACATCTGCCTCCGCTAAACAGGACCCATGCTTTGGTCTCCCCTAGGGGAGCTGCCAGTCATCGGCCGAACACCCGTCTATATGACTACCTTGACAGTCTTTGTGTTCTTCAACTTTGCCGTTATCTATGCCACGAACTTCGGCATGTTTCTGGCCTTCCGATTTCTGACGGGCTTTTTCGGATCTCCTGTTCTCGCCACCGGGGCAGCATCCATGGGTGATATTTGGGATATTCGCGTGCGGGATTATATGATTGCCATCTGGGGATGCTTTGCGGTTTCAGCCCCCGTTCTAGGCCCCGTTATCGGTGGCTTTGCCAGCTCCGCCATGGGGTGGACGTGGACAATATGGCCTTTGCTGTGGATGTCCGGAGCAGTTCTCGTGTTCTGCCTTCTATTCCTGCCGGAGACGTTTGCTCCTAACATCCTCTATCGGCGGGCGCGGAGATTGCGGAAGGTGACCGGGAACCAAAACCTTTTTTGCGAGGCTGAGATCGAGCTTGCAGAAATGAAGAAGACGGTAGGCAATCTCTGTCTAATACGTTGTTGGTTGTTTCGACTAATGCGTGGTATAGAGTGTCATTTTTGAAGCATTGATTCGACCCTTTCAGCTATGCTTTCTTGAGCCGATTGTCTTCCTGATGAATCTCTACATTGCCCTCATCTATGGTATCCTATATATCTGGTTCGAAGCGTTTCCGATCGTGTTTGAGGAGCTGCGGGGGTTCAATCCGGGTGAGAATGGACTGGCCTTCTTGGGATGTCTTGTTGGGGCCTGCTGCGTCGCCGTGCCTGGGTATTTCGTGTGGAAATTCACCCGCCAGTCTAAGCATATCGATAATGAAGGCAATCTCGCCCCAGAGCAGCAGCTGCCGCCCGCATGTTTCGGCGCGATCTGCCTTCCAATCTCCCTCTTCTGGTTTGGCTGGACCGGCAATTTCGCCTCTATCCACTGGATCGCCCCGGTCCTGGCATCGCTGCTCTTCACCGTTGGGGCGGTGTTGATCTTCAACGCCATCTTCTGCTATCAGACACACGCCTATCCCAAGTATGCCGCTTCTGTGCTGGCGGGTAACGACTTCCTCCGTTCATCGTTCGGAGCCGGATTTCCCTTGTTTGCCACGGCCATGTTTCACAACCTGGGCATTGGATGGGCGTGCACGTTACTCGCATGCCTGTGTGTCCTGTTTGTGCCATATCCCTTCTTCCTTTACTTTCGTGGACGGAGACTTCGCTTGGCGAGCAAGTTTGCTCGTCATGACATCTGAGTTGATGGCAACACTGCACTCTCTTTTCGTTCTTTTCTCGTATATTCCGATCTTCCCATATTGTTGCTCTTATATTTGTGACAATAGCGTCTATCATAGTACCTAATCTTGAATTTAATGGTTTCGTTCCAAACTTGTACTGGAGAAATTGATATACATTCATTACTCAGCTCCGTAAGATGATTGTTCCGCTGCAAGTCTGGACTCCCTCGGTTAGAGACTCATCCCTTTAATCATTCGTACTAATTCTCGAATCATTCGGAGGCGAGTCCGTGAATTGCTTTTCCTGAATAGACAAGCAGAGAGAGATCATTTGTCGATAGGTCCCTTCCCCAGAGAAGGTGCGATAAGAGCCGGTCCAAGTGGCACGGTCCGTATACGGACCGTGCTTATCCACAGGAGACCAGCGTCAAAGCTCGGCAGTGGCCAATTTCTTGGCTTTCGGTGGCTCCTCAGTTGCTTAACCTTAAGATCCGATCCTGCATCCATGGACGAATCCGGCACTTGCCCCTCACCGTCTTCCGCCCACGGTCCGTTACGGGCGGAAACATGATGTGGAGTTTGAGGGAGCCACATCCTATAAAAGGCATTGAATCATGGCCTCTCATGATATCCAAACCAGACACTCTGATCCGGACTTGTGATCAGATAGCAATTTCCTAACACCAACACACGCAATGGCAGCTATGAACGAACGCATTGTCATTATTGGGGCGGGCATCTTTGGCCTGGGAACCGCCCTGACGTTGAAGGAGAAGGGTTATCGCTTTGTGACTGTCCTCGACCGAGCCATGCCCCCTGTTCCCGATGGTTCCAGTAACGACATTTCCCGCGTCATCCGATTCGATTACGGAGATGAGGTCTACGCTCGCATGGGTAAGGAGGCTTTCGACCTATGGAAGACACCCGCATACAAAGAAGCCTTCCATCAATCCGGTTGTCTCTGGGTTACTCAGAAGGAGACTCCTGGACAGCCTGTGCAGCCCGCCGCCGAGGAATACAGTCGCAAAACCAGAGAGATTCTGACCAAGATGGGCGAGCCCTGGCACTCAGTCCCCACGGTGGAAGATTGCAAGCGGGAATTCCCTGAATTGACCGGCCCTCTGGGCAACCCGGGCTTCTACTCCTTCTTCAACAACTCGGGCGGATGGGCAGATGCAGGCCTCGCATCGGCCCGTGTCGCAGCTCGCTGTATCGCAGCGGGCGTATCGTTCATCACTGGCCCCGATGGCCAAGTCACCGACTTCGAGAAGAGGGCGGACGGCACCATCGAAGCTGTCCGCACGAGCAGTGGCAATCGCATCACTGGTGATAAGTTCATCGTCGCCACCGGTGCCTGGACCGCCAGTCTCGTTCCATCCTGGAACTCCATGGTCGCGGCTGCTCAGATCGTCGGATACATGCGCCTCACCCCCGAGGAGATGATCCGGCTGAGGAACATGCCTGTTTACTTCAACCTCTCCACCGGATTCTTCTGCTTCCCTCCCCATGATGGAACCAACATCTTGAAGGTCGCCGTCCACAGCTACGGTTACACCCACTCGCAAAACGGTATCTCTGCGCCCCCAGCTGCCCCGCCCTCTTCCCGCGCCAACTTCATCCCAGAGGAGGCCGTTGAGCGTCTGAACCTCGGTATGAAGGATCTCTTCCCAGACCTGGAGCCCAAGGGCTGGGAGCGGGTCGCGCTCTGCTGGTACAACGATACCCCGACCGGTGATTTCATCCTGGATTATCACCCGCAACACAAGAATATGTTCATCGCCACCGGTGGTAGCGGACAGTAAGTATTTAGGATCTAAAACAAGTCGGATATCCTGACTAACCCTCGTGACAGTGCATTCAAATTCTTGCCCGTAATCGGCAAGTACGTCGTCGGATGCTTCGAAAAGAACCTCTCGCAAGACCTGTTGCAGAAATGGAAGTTCCCCACCGAGTATAAAGAGCGCTTCCAGGGCGATGTATTCAAGGGAGATGGAAGTCGTGGAGGCCCTGAGAGGAGAGAGTTGACTCCTCAGGAACGTGAGAGATTTGCCGGCGCTTTGACAGCTGCTTCGACAAGGCAGAGCAAGATTTGAATGGACAGGCTGATTTTTTTCCTGGAAACACATATACCCGCTGAACTGCAAACTGTTGTTTGTAACGTGAGATGAACTTTATTACTTTGACTTGACGAGAATTGTTTTCATTTAGAATGCGTGCTATCGCAGGCTGCAACGACATTAGACTGCTAGATATGTACGCTTTTGTTTTTTCCGAACGAGCATGTATATACATTCTTAAATGATTTCCTTTTCTTTACTTTTCCGACCATGCTGGATTCATCATAAGTCATTCAAATGTCCGATCGTGCTCATGGTATCTTGTGCGGGTATGGTAGGTGTCCATCATTTCCTTCTCTGCAAGAGCTTCATAGCTGCTCTGCAACGTAGTCACCGAACATCATCCAGTCCGGCAGGTCGGCAAGTGCCGGGTCGAACCCACCGTTACCAGGTCTGTCTGAAAAGGGCCACTCTGATATAGGATCGGCGCCGATCGGCCCCGGAATCCGCCCGCTGAGGGACTCTAGCCCTTGCTCGGTGGTTTGCCCAGTTGCAACTGGGATATTCGGGCTGATAGTTTCCATCCGCTGATACGGTGACGGGACCAAGTCCCCAAGTTGTACGATCTCAGCCGGGGTAAACGACGAACTGAAGTCGAGAATATTCCACATCAGAGCTTCGTCCGCCTCCGACATTCGTGGTATAGTGGACGGGGTGGGCATGCGCGTCAATTCCCCGGAGTAAGTGTCCTGGCTATAATATAGCGACTTGTAGTTCTTCTGTCTCGCAGCCAGTTTATTGACCCGGTTCACCTGCAGGTGCATCATTAGCAGACATCACAAATTGACTCAGACGTAACATACTAAGACACCCATGTTTTCCCAATACGTTGACAGGTCTGTCATGTAATCAACCAATGTTCGGAAATCACTGTTTCCCAGCTGGGCGATGTGTGGATTTTTGCTGGACGTATTCTCGAGTTGAATGGTGGCGGCGATTGCACAGAGATAACCAATAAATGGGTCGTATAGTCGGATGTCAACCTCTTCCATTTCTCGGATGAACCGCGCAATCCACCTCGAATGAATAAGGGAGCTCTCGTAGGACTTCTGCAAGAAGGTGGCGGGTATGTTTCCGTCGATATGGCGAAGTTTAACCATGTTTACGAATGGATGGTGCAGCAGACATTGAACGGAATGGAATAAAAATTGGACACACAGCCAGGTGCACAGGTATGAGCGACAATGTGGTTCTTCACGAGCGCGTCGTCGGAAGTCGACACTGCGATACCGATGTGTATCTGCGAAATGAGTCTCGAACTGCATCCAGTCGGATTCCAGACCGGCCACCGATGATCCTGATCGCCAGGGGGGTAGCGCATCCTTGTCGAAAGGTTCAAATACATAGTTGGTGGTTTTGCCCCAAATCGAGTAAAGTCGAAGAAGGCAGGCTAAGATGCCGTGGTCGAGCTTTTCTCCTTGCTTTTCGGGTCCATCGTGTAATGTTCCACGAGCCAGTGATTCCTCGCCAGAGAGCGAGGCTGGCGTATCCGGTGCAGGAAAAAGGATGGCAAAGTGTTTGTCCGCAAGACAGAGTGAATAGTCACGAGACGCGTTGTAACTGCGGTCCAGCATGAAAAAGGACCAGGTAATACGCCTTCTTTCTTCCGCTTCCGAGTCAGTGAGGGAGGACGTATACTTATCTTTGTTTAGGCCGGCAGATTGGATTGTCCGGAGACCCAGTGCAACAGAGGAATACCCTCGATGGGATTGGCCGTCGGCGAAGTCCACCTGAGCCATGAGAAACGTTCCCTGTAAAAATGAAAGACCTAGTTTACCGCTCTTGTACTGGTGTGACAGGATATCCCAGGCCTTGTTGGCATAGTACTTTGTGGGGGGCACATCGCTTCCAGTGGGTCCCGGCGAGCGGCGTGAGATCCGAGACGTAAGAGCCACTAATGGGAATGCGATTTCCGGGGGCAATGACATATCTCGACTCAAGAGCCAGGCTTTGGAGAAAACACAATAAGGCTGGTCGTGAAAATGGGCGAGATATATCTCTACTTCGGATTTAACAAAATCGGACGGGAGTGAGGAGCTAATCATTGTTACTCCAACGTCTTGGCGTGGGAACGGAGAAAACACGTACCCCAAAGAATAATGACGTTCCCCATTTTGGAAACCAAATGCTACTGGAGAATTGGGCATGCTGCGATGCCCATAGCCATGAGAGGAATGTGAGTTTTCATTCGCCAGTCCAGTCAATGGGTTTTTCTTCAACAAGCATTCCCTAAGAGAAAGCGTAAGGAAACGTTAGATGGAATTGGTTTTCGGAGCCCAAAGTGAAAAACCATATGGCGCACGTACTGAAGGATGCCAGCCATCTTGTCCAACCTGTCCTCGATGCGCTCGAAGCGTTGCGAGCTCGACAGGTTCGCCTGGTCGATCGCGCAAAAACTGTCAAACCAAGAAACACACAAAGTATGCAAAGAATTCACCGGGTCAAGGCGGCACCTACATCTCCGGCATCTAACGAACCGCGTTCCTGCCCATTGGCAGGAGAAGCTCTAGTGGTGGCAGCACGACCCGGGGCAGCCTGCGGCCCGTATGAGCAGCGCTGGCCGAGCCTTTGGCAGAGCGAGCATGTCGGCTTTTCGCCTGGACAGCGCGCCTTCTTCCGACTACAAGGTATCTAGCTGTCAACATTCTATTTCACGCCACTCTCAAAGTTTGTTTCCAATTGATCTATGAAGAGGCGGGGATGATTGTGCGCCCTTCCGCCAATTGAGATTGTACGTACCGACAAGGTCCACAGGCCTGGCGTGTACGTTTCAAAGAGACTTTGTGTATCGTGTAATTATCATTCGGGGCACTCATAGTCTTCAGTTCCGGGGAAAACCTTTCTGGCGGTAGTGGATGATAATCATATCGGATCAAAATGACGATCGAGGTGGTTGGCGCCATTCCTTCTTCGGCATGGTCACTTGCCCGCCACGTGAGGTCAGTCTTGAAGCCTCAGGCATCAATTATTATTTGTACAACGCAAATTAAAATGTACTATGCTGAGTGTATACTTTTCTCGTACCCCCTTATTCATGGTGTATTTAAGTTTATATCTGTTCCAATAGCCATGGTGAATGACTACAGTCAAGCCCCATGAGAGTTATACAGAGGGTTTATTCCGTACGTTCCTTCTATATATATAATCGGCGTCCGTTCGCTAAAGCGTTCGCAGGATGCTCACTCCATGCAGTCAGTCAATGCCCGCTCGAACAATTCGTGAAATAGAGCTAGCGGATTTGGTTAGTGTGAAGATTGATTATCTGGGCCCCAACTAGTTTAATTGCTTTAATCCAATAGTTATGTTCATGCGAACGTGGAAAAAGTCTTAGTTCAAAAAAGAAGGATATTTGAAACTGATAAGTGGACATTTCCAATTATGAGAGGATTGAATAGGTACTATACGGAGCTTGGACATTGTTGAAAAGTGCATCAAAAATAGGTCAAGATGGAATGCTGGACGCATTCACGTGACCATGTTGACAATGATGGATCGTACTTCTTTTTCAGATTTGCCCCCCTCTTTTTGACAATCGCAGTAATAATGTATCAAGGGAATATGAGAAATGAAAAGATAAGAATTATTTTTTCTCTATTGAAGCGATAGAGTGTCAGGAAGATATTCAAAAGGGCAAAGATTCAATATGTGGCTGAGGATCAGCTGACCCTCACGGGGGAAGGGATGCCCTGATTAGGAATTGTCTTCCAGTCTGTGCTGGCATTGAGAGCCATTTATCCGCCCCCCGGGCTTCTATCGCTTATCATGCATTCTTATCAAGCTGCAGCATGCTGTCGATGATCGAGCGCGGACCGTGCACCGGTCGCTGCGGGGGTGGAGATGACTTACGCCGGGCCGGTTATCGGCATAGAAGGCCGTTCAATGGTGTCAAAGTATGACAAGAAACCCTTTCCAGATTGGTCAGATTATCTCACATGTCTCAAAGAGAACTTCAGGAAGAAAACGGCAAGAATATGACGCCGTTGCGAGATGCCAGTGGTCGGCTTTAGGGCTCATGGCTTCAGAATCGATATCTAAACTTCTAATAGCAATTCATGCATATCGCAAGGACTTCCACTGGGAAAAAGAACGATGCACATGCATTGCCCTCCCTCCCATCTATCGGTTCAGCGTTTCTCACCTCAGCTGTAGATTAGTATGGTAAAGCTTTCCTTAGTGATAACACGAACCTATATATCTTCCTGTAGTTTGGAGGTTCGAGTGAGAATCAACTTATCTAACGGCAGTTCCTAAGAATCACAAATTTGAGCAGCACATCGGCATATTGCCTAGAGTCGAAGGCAGGGCAAGAAGGGTTAGTTTCCGATGCGAAAGAATAAATTGAACATGATGACTTCCAACGACATTCCTTTCCAGCCTTCGAGGCTAGTGCCGACGATTAAGCTAGAATCGCGATTTGAGGGATTCTTGGAAGTACAATCCGACTATACCGACTATTCGAGATTCGTAGGGCATCCTCCTCATACTGGTAGTGTCAATAGTAAGCTATATCTCCATCGACAAGATAACGGACTTACCTTAGACAAATCCTTAGCAGATCACTGGCTTTAAGGACGTCAACCTAGCCAACGACTGACATGTCAACATATACAAAACCAGGAAGGGTAACTAGCACCTTGGTTTGGGGCCTATATAAACCATCTATGAACCGTCATTAGCGCGCGCACGGCACCAACGGGCCGAACCAGCACCGGTTCCAGGCAGAGAAAGTCGCCTCTTACCCCCTAAGGTGGTTACTAGTGTCTTCCGTGTGGCCGAAGATGTACTCTGGGCTTTCAACCGCTCATGTGACCGGATGTAGACCTGATCTGCCTCGGAGGGACTCGAGTCTGTAGGACGTTGTGAAGAGAACACTAATGGTTTTAGCGATCAACCATATATTTATGGTCATCGGTATGTAGTATTTAACTGAGACAGGAAATCATTCCTCACTGGATATTCAATGCCTCTCGTTCGTTGCTATATACAACTCTTGAGAAGCCAGGAGTACAACAAATGTATATATCCTTTCCCGACAGGTATACTCACAGAGTAGCCAATCGTATGTACAAATCAGTGCAGGGCACTACAGCAATAACTACTGTCCCTCCCATATCATGCGATACTTGTTACCATCACCTGTATATACCTGCAGATGAGCTAGCGCTTCAAGCTGTATGGTCTAGCTGCCCTTGAGTCTTTTTCCACCTTGGCCTGAAAGGCTGAATGAGCTCAGCCCAGAAACCAATAGGGGGGTTGTTTATTTTGGCGGCCTCTTCGTATGCAGTAATGCCGGGAGCTTCTAAAATAAGATCAAGTTCATCTGGGCGCAATATTCTGGTTCGTTTGAATAATTTCCACCCGGCGAACGCAATGATATCAAATAGAAGCATCGTATAGTGAGTGAAAAAGGTCGTCACGTCCCATGGGGCAAAGCTAGTGTACCCATAACAGGTTACAACTATCGTCATCCATAGACAACCGATAATGGCGCACCAAGGCTGAAGCCAGCCCTTGTAAGGAAGCTTAGAACGGTCGAAGCCCTGCGCTTTGCATGCTCGATAAAACCAAATATATGTGACACACATGACAATAAAATCAATAATGGCAGCTGCCGTCAACAGATTCATGAGCCAGGTTAAGACCTGCGACGAGCTGCTAGATAATGTTAAGAAGGAAAGAAAGGGAAATGCCATTACTACAGCGACGCAGCGGATTGGCACCCCTCCTTTTGTACACTTGCTCAAAAACTTTGGAGCCTTACCATCAACACTGAGACCATATAGACTCCTCGTAGCACAATAAGTGTACGTGTTGCCGGCGGAAAAGATAGTCGTCACTAGGAGGGCACTGACAATATGTGGCAATACACCAACCCCTAGATTATTCATCGCGATTACGTACGGCGATGCAGCAGCAGTTCCTGCACCCTCAGACTCACCAGAGTACACTGCGACCAGGGTTGGATCGTTATAGGCGACTAGGACCCCGCAGCAAAGAGCACTTCCCACAAAGAAAACTCCAAAACGCCAGTAAGCGGTCTTGAACGCATTCTTGATGTAGATACGAGGATACTTCGCTTCGGCAGCGACCATCGAGATGTATTCCGGACCAACGCAAGTGTAGGAAGCCGCCCAGAGCGCGGCTAAAAAGCCTTCGAATCGTCCGAGGTCGTCCGTGCGCAGATATTCTGCGAACGGGCCAGGATGGCGCCAATGGCGGAATCCGAAAGCATCGTGCTGCGGGTTACCTCCTACCATCGTGACAAAGGTAAAGGCGAACAGGATAAATATTAGGATGACTTTCTCACCGGAGAGCCAAAATTCGGCTTCGCCATACCCTTTGACGGCCAGGGCATTCAGACAACTATACACAAGTCTTAGCACGTAGTTGCAGGGGCCGGGTGAACCAGACCGATTGGGTAAGAAATGGTCGCATGGATATGGCTCAGATGCATTTGGGAGCCTCACGCATATATTACAATACAAGCAACACAGACAGCCGCAGGGGGGATATCGTTACGCCAGAAGGACAGCACCAAATTAATCGCGGTGATTTCGAAGGGGATCATGATGGCTTCATAGAGGAAGAAGTTCCAGCCGACCATGAAACCTAGTGCATCGTCGACCCATTTGCCGGCCAGGTAGATGAAACCACCGCTCACGGGCATGTATGTCGACATTTCCGCCATGGAGTTGTTGACCATAGCGAGCATGACATTGTAGATCAGGAATGCTAGCAGTAGACCACCAGGGCCTGATTTACGGAGTGCGTCTCCGATGGTCACGAATATGGCAGTTCCAATGGAACCACCAATGGCGACAAGCTGTATCTGTCGATTGCCGAGTCTACGTTGAAGTCCAGCGTGGACATCATTGCCCAAAATAGTGCCGCGCTGGATATCTGTGACTAATTCGGAAGATAGGTTGGAGTGTTGGGATGGCGCTTTCTCGGGTTTCTCGGGCATCAGTCCGGGGTCAATAGGATGCAAGTGATGGATGGTGTCCTCTGGGTGCGACATCGCTGGGGCTGGAAGGTGCAACGGGGTGAACAATCTTCTTTCGGTATATAGAATGAGCGACGACTGCAGAACAAGTGATGTACAGAATCCGGGGTAGAGTTTTAATATACACGCTGTGCAGAATGCATTAGAAGACTTATACCAAGATCCATGACATATCCAGCCAAGGGGCCAAGTCCTACAAGTCTATAGAATGGATTGAAAACGGTATGCAGCATAAACAATGTCATCTAGGGTTCACATCAAAGCAAACCTCTGTTCCCCAAGGGGCCTTTGGGCAAATCAGATAACTGGAAAGTTTGACCATTCTGGGTAAAGGAACCTCTCTACCGTCAGTGCCAAGCCAGAATCGACCCGATTGGAATCCCTCCGAATGATAAACACGGCACCAGGAACGGTTATGCCGTGTGGCGTTCCCCAGGTTTGATTCTGGGCGCCAGGTATCTTGTAGCTCCCTTTTCAGGACTGCCTGCAGAGTTATCTCGGCCCTCAGAGCCGTCGGCTGGCGCACGGCTGGTAGACTCCGTCCCGATCCTGTGACCGGTACAATTCGTACGAACCACTGGTCTGGCCCACCCCCACGGGGCAGCCTTCTTAGAGGCTGGATTCCACTGATAAGGGAAATAAAAGCATTGCTGAATATAAAAAGCAGGCCATATTTTAACACTTGAAGAGTCATTCCAGAAGCAGCAACCCACAGCATCGAGTCCTTGTTTTATTTAGCCGATCTATCTAGTTCCCAACTACAGAGTTCAGAAGAACAATCAACAGAATGTCCTCTATCTGGAAGAACTACTTCGGCCAAGATGAGGTCGCCTCCTCAGGTGCCACCCCACCGAACGACAAGACCTCCACTCAGGCCTTGCCTGCCAACTGGTATACCTCTCCCGAGATGTGGGAGCTAGAGCGCCGTGCGATCTTTTCCCGCAAGTGGATGTTAATCACCCACAAGCTGCGCCTCCCTAGCACCGGTGATTACTTGGTCTATACCATTGCCGGTTACCCCTTTATCCTGGTCCGCGACAAGGATGGCAACTTCAACGCTTTCCACAACGTCTGCCGACACCGTGCCTTCCCCGTGGCGACTGAGGAGAAGGGCAAGGCCAGAATCTTCGCATGCAAGTACCACGGCTGGTCATATGGCCTGAATGGCAAACTTGCCAAGGCTCCTGGCTACCAGGACCTCGAGGGATTTGACAAGAACAAGAATGGTCTTTTTCAGATCCATGTTCACGTCGATAACAACGGATTCATATGGGTCAACTTAGACGCCAAGGAGCAGCCCGAGATTGCATGGGACGATGACTTGAGCAAGGTTGATTTACAGGAGCGTTTTAATGGCATCAACTGGGACGAGTACAACTTCGACCACACCTGGGAGATGGAGGGCGAGTTCAACTGGAAGATCCTTGCCGACCACTATAATGAATCCTACCACCCAGATACTTCCCACAACGTCGATACCAAGGATAGTAGCATTGTCGACTACGCTAACTCCACCCCGGAGCAGATTGCCCGTGGTTTGAGGATTGCCAGCACTTACTACTTCCCTAACGCTTCTATGACTGTTTTGTAAGTTCTTCCAACCTTCTCTACTCACCGATCGGCCACACTAACCCTTAGATAGGCCCCACTTCTTCTTCTTGCAGAGAGTTGTGCCGACCTCCGCCACCAAATGTATGACGCGGTATGAGGTTTATCGCAACAAGGACTCCAGCGACGAAGACTTCGAGTTGATTAGCCAAACGTACAAGCGGATCATGTCCGAGGACAAGGACCTCTGCACAGACGCCCAGAAGAACCTGAGTAACCATATAGAGAAGGGATCCCTCGACCTCCAGACGGTTGTGCGAGAGCTTGTTCTGGAGCACTACAAGAAAGAGCAGGAAGCAGGTCGTGAGATCTGGCCAACTCGCCAAACACTCCCGACCAGCGCCACAACCAGCGAGGAGGACATGACCTTCTGTAACAAGCTGGATGCTCAAGCCAAGGGGTCTGATTGCTCACCAACGGCCGGCGGGTGCTGTGGTGGCACGGGCTGCCAACCCAATGAAACACTTGTCTTTTAGATTGCATGTCTAATTGTCTAGCGTCGCACCTTTTTTTTTCCCCCTTTTTCTCTTTTTTCTCTGCCTTCCCTTCATACGGTTGCAATAGGGATAGCGGATCATCATATTTCAGGAGTACTCGTTTTTTCTTTTGACCACATCGTTGCTTACGGGAATATCACGGTCGGTGGCGTATGATTGCTGCATTGGAGTCCATAGCGCATAGTATCTAGAGTTATTAAGATATCATTTTTTTCATCATCCACAGGCATAGGTGTGATACAGTGTTCCATACTGTACTATTCTGAGCCAGATAAGGCAATGTAGCCGGTTAACCAAAGACGGACAAAGTTGGACAATCCAGATTGCGATTGGGCAGTTTATGGGATATCTCCGCTGGCCTTCATTGTCAGAACGCAATAGATAGGTAATTCCCAGATTAGATATGCATTTCCATGATAGCGATGGTGGGACCCAATGGTGGGGTTCTCGAAGATCGACCCCTCGTTGGCTAGTATCATATGTAATCCAACGCCTGTGGGTGAACGATCGTCTTTTCCTCATTCTCTTTCCGTAAAGGTGTCCAGAGCTAAATTCACGGGCCCCTGTTAGGAATTGCATGTCAATGTTTGCTATGCCTATTCTACATGTTGTGGCGGGTAGTCACCAAAAGAGAGGAAAAATCCACCAAAATAAAAGTAAGAGAAGTCCTAAGAATAGTTTATGTGGGGGAAGCGGCTAGTATTGCTCGCAGGGAACTTTTAACCGTTTCAAGGAAAAGTTCCAAGAAGAAAAAGGCTGGGTGGGAATCTAGATCCTGCAATTCCACACTGGATCCACGGATTGGCGTCGTTTTAGGGCCAAACTAGGGCGGGGTCACGAGGCTGTCATTTGCCCTTTCTATCGACAGCTGCAGCTTCACTCCATAGCAAAAGTATTCGGGATCTCCATCGGGAATTCTGCTACCCTCCTTTGCATTGGAATGATTTTATTATTTTTATTATTATTTTCTTACACTGTTTTTTCTTTTTCCTTCTTCCCCCCCTCCGTCCTTCCCTGCTACACGCTGGATTCACCATGACTGGCCGTTGCGGGGGTATTTATCATAGCCCCTTACATCACCGTAGAGCTATATCCTTTGATTAACTTTCTCTATTCATATGGTCATTGTACCTCATTTCTTTCAACCATGTCTCTTATCTTTAATTTGCAGCGAGTATGATGCCACGGGAGAGCAATCGTGGGAGGTTGCGTTCACATGAGGCGTGCCTGAACTGCAGGTAAGTCGCTTCCCAACCCCCGCCCGTTCTTCGATCTGTTCCCTTCTAGACGCCAACGACGTATATCTACAGGAGAAAGAAAACTCGTTGTCCGGCAGAAAGGCCATCTTGTTCAAACTGCGTCCGTCTAAATCAGCCCTGTCTCTATACATCGGCCCGGAGGGCATCGCGGGGTGGACAATCTGTATGTAACAAGTCTCTCCCGTCATCTACTGATTGGACATGGATTCACAAAAATTGTAGGAAGACCGGCTGGCATCCTTGGAAGAGAAGGTAAATCTCATCCTAAGTGGCTCCAGGTAGAGAGTATACTACGATCCGCTCCGTCAGAATGTTCTTCTGACCCTTCTTTCTAGACCGGTCAAGGCGGCCCGTCAAGACCAGAAACGCGAGGAGCTCGACGATATACCAGAAGCACCCTACTCCAAGAACAGCAACCCATCTTCTGGCGAACCAGCTTTTGAGCGCTTTTCTCCCGGATCGGGTTCTTTTTCTTTTGGATTCAGCAATAATGAGGACTCAAATCCCCATCCCTCTTCGGCGGCAGTCAGCAAAGCCTTGGAACTGTATTTCCATTACTGTCATCGGCAGCCGATCTGGTGCTTCGATTACGAGGACCTCGAGGAAAAGGGCAGTCTTTCTGACGAGCTTATCTATAGCGTCCTAGCGCTGACCGCGCGCTTTTCGCGCGAGCCGGGTCAGTCGCAGCGTTATGGAAATACCGCGCGAACGCTAATTATGCTTCGCGTGGCAAATGGCACAGTTGACCTTGAAACCATCGAAAGTCTGTGTCTGCTTTCGTATTCTTCATTCATCGGTATGGTTGATTATTTGGAAGGGACCGTCGTGAACGATGCGCATACTAACAGAAAATAGACGGGGACGTGCACCTCGGTCGATTTCATCTTGGCCTCGCTTTTCAGCTTTGCCGGTCGGCGATGATGGACGTGGAATCCGGCTATCCCCTTGAAAGTCCCTTGACTGAGCGAAAGAAACGTTTGTTCTGGAGTCTTCAATCACTAGAGCAGACATACGGTCAACAAAATGGGTTTCTCAGCCTCCCCGCGGAGAACCTGCGTCCGTTCTGTGCTCCCCACGGCGGAGGCCGGGGATCATCAAGAGAGTTCGAACCAAAGCCGCCCCAGTTACCGCGGGATGATATTGGATGCTCCTCGCCCAACGACATAGGTATCTGGAGCCTAGCGGTCCATTTCGGATGGGTTTGGAGCAGGGTTCGCACGTATGTATCTTACTGCGCACAAAATCGACTAAAGGAGCCCTGGCGCCACGATTCAATGTACACGATGATACTTTCGGACCTGACCGAGGTGGAGAACAAGCTCTCTCAGTGCCACCGATATGATTCAGTCAAATTCTATGAGCGGAAAGCAGACGAGCTGAGAATGAACCGGGGGTACTGGACGCCATGGTTGAAAGCGCAGTTCACGTATCATTGCATCCTGACTGTGCTGAACCACCCTTTCCTCTACATTGTGGCATCACAGTCGAATCCGAATCTCTCCATTCCCAATGCCTTTTGGAGACGGTCTTCAGAGCTGGTTGTATTGCATGCGACCTGGCTTGTCCGTATGATCGATATGGTCTCGGAAAGGAAAATGCGCCTGATTGATCCCTTCTTTGGACACGCTGCGGCGATTGCAGCGACGGTACATCTTTATTATTGTTGCGCAGCGGATCCACGACTCAAGCAAAAATCGAAAACCGACTTCGACAAATGTCGGACGTTTCTCAAAAGTTTTGTCCCTTTCTCTGCAGCCTGCAAAGCTTTGGTAGGTACCCTGCGTCGAACACTCTATATCCAGTGCTAACTGCGTTTCAGGACCAAACTCTGGACAAGATGACACGGATTGCATGTGGCTCGGAAAATGTGAACTACGACTGGATGCCGTCCAAGATCCACCTGAGTATCCCATTGATGTGGGACCTTCTCCAAATCAACTGTATGCCGGAGCCTCAGGAGATGTCTGGTGGCTTATTGCATCCCACACTGATACCCGCCATTTCACGAGACGACACCGGGGAAAGCTCCTGTACGCTCGAAGTCATTGTGGCCATGTCACCTGAAGTCACTGTCAATACGGCTGATGGCGGACAGGCCGCCCATATGCAACCGAGCGTGACCAACATGTCATCCGTGCAATCTTCGCCTGACAGCCTCGCGTTCGCTGACAAGGTGGTCGCGCCGGCTGACAGTCTCATGATGAATACCCCGTGGCTCTGGACGGGTCAGTTTCCGGATATGGATAATATGGACTATCAAGAGCCTGAGTCCGGCATGGGGAATGTCGACGGATTTTCCGCCTGGTGGGATATTGGGAATCTCTAAGTCCTTGCGCCTCGGCGTTCTGCTTAGCTTTTCTGCTGGTATCTTGATGAACTTGAACTGGGTTCGGGTCTATGACATGACATGGGAATTGCATGTATTTCTATAGCGTTAGCATCTACGACTTAGAGGGTACGGAGTTTACCTGGTTTGATCTAGCGAATACACGAGGCAAATATGATGAAATTTGAGAAATTGTGGATATCTGTCCATGATGAGTTATGCAAGGTGGACTGCGCACATTACGTAACACTTTGCATAACTCGCGTTGTACCCATCAAGTTGTGTTGTTTGTCTGCTCGGGCGGTGAAGCAGAGAGAGTGAGTTTCTCATCCGCCAATACCGCGCCATACCAAAAGACGTTATACGCTAGACTGCATATAACATTGAGTAGCCCTCTCGATTCCATCAAAGAGCTATAATTACTACAATAGAAAGGTAAATTTCGTCATGGAGAGTGTGGGAATAAAGAAGTGTAATGTGAAAGGCAACTTGAAGTTGTAAAGGATCGTCTCCGCGATTCACGGAAATATATATATTTCAGCAATCTCGCTGGCGCGACCAGCCATACAGTGTGTGACAAGCTTAAAGAAGCACCCATAACGTTCAGTTATAACTACTCTTACTTTTCCAACGCAAGGTATTTGTCGCGAATACTCGATATACTCATAATACTATGACGAGGTCATATCCCTCTTGACAAAACAAATAAAAAGACGGCGTATACATCTTCCGATATCCGAGGGGATTAGCCACCTCACCTAAATAAGCCTAGTGAGTGCGGAGGCCAGCCGTGGAGTCAAAACATTAGTCTCCCATCACTATTTTTGGCCATGTGTATGTCGCTTACTGCATACCCGGCTTGCACTTCGGGATACGTATCTGGTATTGAGGAGGTATGATGTCCCCGCGAGGATGCCTGCTTTGGAGACTCTATATTTGGTATCGTCTCAGCTATATAATCGTTTGGATAACTGACTTGAAGGAGCTACTTAATCTCAGATTCGCAGTGAGATGCCACGTCTGTGAAAGGCGGGGGGAGGTTTTCTCTGGATTTTGGGTTCTTATGCCGAATTCCGTGGCCCGTGGCTAAAGGACTGGTAAATATGGCACGGCTAGACTTTCTCATCGAACACACCAATACGTTCCCCGCATAACTGCTTGCAGAATCAGCGGAATGGTTGCGGATATCTTGAACCATGAAATGAATCGACAATCTTGCAACATAACAGTCTGTAATTGACCGTAAATGCTGCAGCAGTTGATTTCCCTGGCGCGTGAGGAGCAACGTGATGAAACGAATTAAGTCAACTCCACCCCGAAGACTGTGGGGAGAACAGTTGTTCTCGTTCTTCCAGTTCACTCCAGTCGATACCGGGTCAATGCTTAGCCTAGTTACTATTCCCATACCGGATGCTGACGGAAAGGCAGCGTTCGATGAGCGCCCCCTTTTAAAGATAATTAGGGTTGCCGCCTGCTGGTGATCTAGAATTTCCCCAAATGGGGAATTAGTGGGCCGCCAATGGTAAATTCTAGAACAAAGCCCAAGCCACACCGACCTTTCCTCAGGAGCAACTTATTATTTATTTTCTCGTGCAGGAAGTCTGTTTACCCCTATTCTGGTTCATCTCACAGACTGGGATAGAGATTCATGTTCATCATGCGCGGGGTTTAGACAAAGAACAGCTGAATAAAGCAGGGGACACGACATCGATTGCCGAGGCATCAACTCAAGGAGAGAGACCTTGACTAACTTCGAATAGACGAAGGGGCTGCTTCTTGGCACTGTGCCAGTCAGATATGATTTCTGAATATGTCGGCGAGATCGAAGAACTTCCACCCGACCCGCGAATATGGTCGGGAAAGCGATACCGCAAGTACCTCTACCATACAGCCCAAGCGGCAATATGGACCTCTAATGTCTATTATCCCATTCGCTTACTTATGATTCTGCTGGAGGCTCAGCAATCCTGGCAAATGTGGTTAATGTTGGCAGTGGAAGCCATATTTGGTCGTAAGTTCAATTATGTCTTGCTTTGAAGCCGGAGCTCTATAACGCTAACCAACGACCAGGCTTGTCTTATCAAGATCAGCGCCTCACCGTTGCGGCCGGTGGGGAACCTGAGCGCGGGCCGCGAAAAAGGCTACGGCTTCGGGGCAGCCAAAACCTGCCACGAGTCGATGTCTTGATCCCCTGCTGCGGCGAGCCAGTTAGTGTGATCTTGGACACCGTTCGCGCTGCCTGCACTATGGACTATCCAGAGTCTCAGCTACGGGTGCTTGTCCTTGATGATGGCGCTTCAACCCAGCTGCGTGATGCTATCTCGGAGTTGCACTCTAGATGGCCTTATCTCTTCTATCACACACGCGGTAGGCAATCTGGCCGAGTGTTTGCTAAAGCTGGAAACCTGAACTATGCACTATTCACTGTCCAGAAAGATAGTCCACCGGAGTTCTGTGCTATTCTGGATGCGGATTCTATCCCAAAGCCAGAGTTTCTCAGAGCAACCCTTCCCCACTTGCTTCTAAGTCCCCAGACAGCGTTGGTTACTACCCGGCAATATTTTGACAACCTTCCTGCCGGGGATCCCCTCTCGCAATCTCGCCTTCATTTTTACACCTGCCAGAACGCCGAACTCGACCGCTGTGGACGTGCTATTGATGCAGGGTCCGGGGCGGTGTTCCGGCGCAACGCAATCATTGATGTTGGTGGGTATCCTACCTTTTCATTCTCCGAAGATTGGCAGCTTTCCCTGATATTGCGGGGCATGGGATACCGTACTGTCCAAGTACAAGAGCCGCTGCAATTCGGGCTTGTTCCCACATCCCTCGAAGGGCACATTGCCCAGAGAAACCGATGGCACATTGGTCATTCCCAGCAACTGTTTACTTTACGGCCACCGACTAACAGTTCCATGCCACGGCACCTTCAGTGGAGCATTGCATGCGGTGGCTTGGCCATCACTCTGGGATTGGTAGGCCACGTCATTGGATTTGGTGCTGTTCCGTGGCTTTTAATGTCCCGGTCGCTCATCCCCGCCTCTTCGTCCTTCCTGATCAAGGCTCAGGTAATTCTGGGCTTGCTTCATGTCTCTAGTATGTGGGCGTATGGGTGGCTCCAGACTGCCCATGCGGGAATTCGAGGATCCCCATTTTCGCAGCTGGAAAATAGTTGGCTAGCTGGCGGTAAGATATGCCCTTTCACATTTTGTTACTGCGATTGATATACGTATGGGAACCACTAGACCAACCCGACTGATTGCCTCTCTCTGTAGCACATCTCTCTGCCGTCATACGATTTCATTTCATCTCAAGCGCTCCCAAAGGATCATTCGTCACCGGAAGCAAAGAGAATTCCTGGAATCGCATCACGAAGTCTTCGTTTTACAAAATGTTGTACCAGGATCTCTGGCAAAATGGCATTTTGCAAAGCATCTGCCTGCTTCTCGCTACAATCGCCGCGATATTATTGTCAACATGGACGGCACTGACCACTACCGACAGTGAGCTATTGACCACACGATTACTTACTACAATTGCCTGGCCACCGCTGTTGCACATTTGCTATCTGACCGTTACTAACCATTGGGTACCGGTTGCGTACCTTTTAAGCCCTCCCGTTTATCCGGCTCGGGCATCTCAGATGGCCGTACTGGGTAGCAAAGAATGATTCTAAATGTAGACTCTCTTGTCCCACAACGCCCCCTGGCGGCGCTTATTCTCGTTTTGTCCGACACTGGCGGACTTCATGGTGTTGCCAACCCTTGCGCCATTGCTATAGTAGCCTTGGGAGGAACTATTCTGAATGCTCGGCATGTTGTGATGTCACACTAGGTTGATCATTTTACTAAAACTGCTATTTGGCGCTAATCAGAAAGGCAGTGCACGCGTAGTGAATGTCTAATATGTCCCTGGATTTATTCTGTTTGTGCTACCTAACTATTATGCCAATTTATTTGTTTTTCGATCTCGCTGTCCTAATTGTCACGCTTTCTAACCCCTAGCTATCCAACATAGCATATACTAAAGTGCTTACTGATGTAGCGAATATATGTGACAGCTGTTCATTGTCGGTTTTTATTTTTTTATTCTGGTTTTCATGTTTTTGTTTATGAACTACATCGTATCAGGACTAGTCATGTGACAGCGCCTCGGGTTTGACATCGGGAATGAACTTTTCTTCAGTACTTCTCAACTACTGTCTTCAAATCCGAAACTCATCCCCACTCCTCTGAACCTCTTTTTGATCGGGAAGATTGGCAATCAAGGAAAGCGTATCGCTGGCGACGGAGATTAGCCGAGGGAACTATGCGATCGAGTCTTTCGTGCGCGTTTTGCCGGTGAGTAGTACATCAACATCACCCTCGGTAAACCAGAAGTTAACCCGGGGCTCACCCATTGATCCGACGATGCAGAAAATCCAAAATCAAGTGTGTCAACACGGGTAGTCCACCATGTCAGAAGTGTCAGAAATCAGAGATTCCCGGTTGTAGTCTTACCAGACCGAGACATGTAGCCTCGAGGGTTTCCCGCAAGCGAGGCCCGTTACGCCGTAGGAATGAGGATCTAAAGGATGACCATGGGGAACAAACAAGACCACAGCCGGTCTCATCAGATAATGGTCATACTAGACCACAGCTAACACCGGAATCTTCCAGCGGTGAGGTGGACATCTCACAGATCGACGAACATCTCGCTAGTCTTCCGACAAGTGTGATCCTCAAGTCTCTGAACATTTTTACGAACAAATTCCCCGAGCTGGGAATTCTTCATCTCCCAACACTCATGCAATCGTTTCAGTCGGAGTGCTCTAAGGAGACAAAAGTACTGCTCGGCGTTACCCTTTTAGTAACGAAAACACAACTATCGTTGCTCAACCCATCTTGGGCAAACAGTTTGCTGCCTAGTAAGCATTATGAATCCTACATCCGGCAGAGTCTCTCAGAACTCATCCTTCAGCCCCCTGATATACAAGTCGTTCAGGCACTGCTGATGATGGCACTCTACGAGTGGGGATGTCGGGACTTCCATAAGGCCTGGGTCTACTGCGGTCCGTCATTTCCGAAGCGCCCGCATGAAATAATTGCAAGGCTGATCGGATATGCTAGGTATCGCGATTCGAATCATGCAATCTATACAAAGTCGACGTATCGCCCCGTACCCCCTCGATACTGACGTTAGCCTGGGTGCAGCCAAAGATACAGTTGCTCCAGGAATAGAGAATAGAACGATTTGGGCCTGTTTCATCATGGACCGCATGATCAGCTCGGGGACTTACAACCCACCCATGCTTCCCATGTCGGAAATGGAGAAGTTGAAAGTCTCGCGGCCCTTAAGCACCGTTGAATTTGCCTTTGGGACCAATGTAAGCCTTTATTCCGGGCACACGGGGCAGAACCTGACCTGGTCTGAACGTCTGCCGTCGGGCCTTCTTGATATAACCCAGTGCTACGAGATATTAGTTTCTGGCTTTGATATCTGGGCACAAGTAATGACTTTTATCTTCAACGACGGTCGTCGAGCACCGGGGATGTGTGCCCCGGAGAACTGCCCTTGGGTCCCAGGGTCTCCGTGGTCTAGGACTAAGGCCCAATTGGAAAGGTGGAGGGCTGGCCAACATGATCGCCTTCACTACCCGAGTAACAGTGTTGCGATCCACATGACATTGGGATTTGGAGAGTCCTTCACATACATCAATCTTCTCTATTATCTGAGGTTGGACATCATCCTTTCTCCATCAAGTATAGTAAGACTGACTTGTGTTTGCATGTAGCACTCTTATGCTCCACCGTGAATATTTTCCTTTCATGCCCACCGCAGAGTCGGGCCCGAGAGGGCCTGTGGATCACCCCCTGCTCGAAGCGGAAGCGCCCATCGGCTGGTGGGAATCAAGCGCACTAGAGCTATTCTCTGCAGCCGAACACATAGCCAGGCTTTTACATGAAGCATCAGAATGTGGAGCCCATCTGATGACGCCGTTTGTGGGATTTTGTGCCTTTTCCGCGTCGTATATGAATCTCTACATCTACCGATTTCCTCGCATGAACCTTGGTCGAAGCCCTCAGGCTGAACAGCTGATGAACTTTTGTCTCGCTTATTTGGAAGAGTTTCGACACGTGTGGAAGCTGGGAGAAGCTTGGGTGCGTCTATTCGCCAACGAACTTCTATTTCTTTCATGGTGAAACTCTAACGTTCTATTAGGTATCTACTCTCAAACATGCCTCGCTCTTATACGAGCGCGCTTCCACTGACAGGGGAAGATACCTGGGAAAATCCCGACAAGACTTCGATCATCTCCACCAGTCGATACACGAGTTCCGAGTCGTTGACCGATCGAATCAACATATACAAGAAATCGAAGGAGCTGAGGGACCAAGTCCCGGAGTGACTTATAGCCAACCCGCGCAACGGATTGTCCCCAGCTCTGAGTCGAATAATCTTAGCGCACCGCTCACTCATCTGCTTACGGAGGTCAGCACTTATTCTCACGAACAGGGCGCATGGTCACAGTGGTGGCCTACGTTGGAAGACATCGATCTTGCACTAGTCTCAGGATGACAGCTTTGCAGCTAAGTCGTAACATCATACTTTAATGAGCAAGTGCGTTGAATACATTGAGCGCAGAACGATTGTGAAAAGAAGCCCAACTATAGACATAGCACCTGCATAGTATGCCGCTGGCCGATATGACTCGATGTTGTCCGCCTTTCCAGAGAGCGAATAAATTCCAGATGCAATGGGTGACCCCTATGCAGGGTTAGTATGACATCGTAATACAGAACAAAGGGAACATGTTGTTATCTTACAAAAAAGAAGCCCACGAACCATCCTGCCCAGATGATCGGTAGTATCCCAAGTGTGTTCTTGCCGCCAAACATGGCGCCTATAGTGCTGGGAACTAGGCTGAAAAACGCCCCGCATCCGAACCCATTTAGTACAATGAATACGGATAGCACAGCTGTTGTACTAGAGAAAGGCCAGATGACAAGAGCGCTGGCCCCGGCCAGTGTGAGTGAGAGGATAAGACTGTTGATCGGACCCAAAACTGAATCCGACAAGAAGCCGGCCAGCACCCGTCCCACTGTGGAGGCAACGTTCCAAATGGCCAACATGATGACTGCGATATTCTGCGAATGGGTAACCGATCGTGCGAAGATAGGAATAAAGTATGGGGGAACAAAAAGGGGAAAGCAAGCCAGCCCGGTGCCGACAAATAAGATCAGGAACTCTTTTTCGCGGAAACGGTACCTAGAAAGCTCACAGTGTCAGAACATTCCGATGGTTCGATTGTACGAAGAGCAGTTCTCACCATTGTGGGCGTGGGACTGAGTTCTTCGCGTGAGATGGCTGTCGAATAAGGCATGCAGCAGGAGTACAAACCCCCCACAGCAGAAACGCTAGAACGCGGAATATCCATTCGAGTGGCAGTTGCTTCACCATCATATTGGTCGCAATACTCATAATGGCGGAGCCTAGACTCCCACCCCCAAAGACAATTCCGACGGCTAGCCCGCGGTGCTTCTCAAACCATTGCATAGGGGCAGTCGAACAAGCCTGGTCCAATTTGTGAGATAAGAGATGACCCAGCATTGCTTACTGCGGCAAAAGCATAGAGAACAGACAAAAGAAAAGGGACAGCAAAGGTGGAATATAGCAATGAAAATCATACCAGAATCGTCAAACCTCCTCCGATGCCAAAGATGATGCCGTGTGTCACAAACAATGCACCGACATACTCGGTTACCCAACTCGCAAGGAATTCCCCTAGACCCATAAGCACTGCTCCGACTAGAGCAGTTCGTTGATATCCCCACCTCCGAATTATCAGTCCTACCGGGATACTGATCGACACCATAAAGGATGTGGCCAGAGAGCCAACGAAGGTCAGTGTCGTTAAGGAAGAAGAGGTTGATTCTAGTAGCTGGATTTGCAAAACTCCCCAGGAGTAAATGATGCCGAGATAAACAAACAGAGAGCAAGCAGCGGCTCCCACAACTATCCATCCTCTCCAACCATCCACAACATCGCCATGGGGATGTGAGGACTCACTCTCGGCAGTGATAGGGAATGGAGCCTCTGTTTTTGTGTGGGGCGTTGAAGGACCTTTGTCAGTTTCCTCCATGACTAATGATACACTGATTTTCAAGATTGCGTCTTGTCCTGCCCTGTACGCTCAAGCGATGCCAATATTGTTGTAGCGAATTTCTTCCCTCTCAAGGGGCTTTCCGAATTTCAAGCATTATGTGCGTCCAACACGTTCTTATACAACCAAAAAAAAAGCCGACATTACCTGAGAGAATCCACAGTATGATTGTTAGCACGAGGCTAATTGGCATGAAGACTTGCTTGAACCCGAGGGATGGCGATCAAGTCGCTAGCACAGTCTCAAAACCGAACTTTGAAATCCGAGGTTCTGTTGCCTTCGCCCGGTATCAGCAAACCCGATGCTGATTCAAACCCGATGATAAGTAATTCACTCAATTCCACCCCGCACCTTATTGATAATACTTTCTTCTACGCTGCATTCCGATACGAATGCTTCACTGACTTGGCCTTCTTGCTTCAGGCCGCAGAGTCCACATATCGATCATACTTTGTTCGCAGAGGCAAGAAAAAGCTTCGGCTATTTGCCACGTTTGATAGCCTACGGAGGAGACAATCCTTTTGAATGCTGCGAAGTGTTCGACGAGGTATTGTATACTATACCTGCAGTTGACGCGAGTGAAAAGAAAAGAAAAAAAAAGAGCGTGGTAAGCAACATGGATTGATTGCCTCAACGCCCAAGCAATCGCCGCGATATTCAGAGACAGATACGGGCGGTGGCTCGGGGCGATCCGTCCCACAAATTCGACCGATTATGTTAATGGTATAAGCTGTTAGAATAAGAAAATGATCGTTTGATCTGGGTTGATGAAGCCGACCGGATTTCGGCTCTCGGCTCTGGAAGGAGTCAAACGCGAGACTCTTCAATGTGACCGTATATATATTCCTGGTTAATCGTGATCACTGGTAGAAAGTTGAGTCAATCTCTGCATTCTTGCTCTTCTTACGCTGCAAAAACTGGGCTCCTCGCACAGCATTGAAGTAGGTTCCGGAATTATACTACTCTGACCTCTCGCTCAACAATTCAACTTTACCGAAATGGCACCTTCTAGGGTGGACGATGACATTGAGCCAAGGCCAAATGATCAAGTCTTGCCAAATGTGAAGCAAAATGGTGAAGGCCATCTTCTGCATCGTTCTCTCATAGAACATCCTGTTATGGTCGAGAAGGCTAAAGGCCTGACACTACATCTTTCCGATGGCCGGTCTGTCCTGGATGCTTGCGCCGGCGCCGCAGTTGCCTTGATCGGCCATGGTCACGAAGAGGTTCATCAAGCCATTATGAAGCAGATGCAGAATGTCAGCTATATTCACACACAGTCCTACACTACCTCGTCGGCGGAGGATCTGGCTGACTTTCTTCTGAGCGGAAACCCCTACGGACTCGAGAAGGCATTTTTTGTCGGCAGTGGCAGCGAGGCCGTTGAGTCTGCTTTGAAGCTGGCGCGACAGTACCATTATGAGAATAACGAGCCTGACCGACTGCATTTTGTCTCCCGACAGCAGAGCTATCATGGCAATAGCATTGCTGCCATGTCAATTTCGTCAAACCTCGCTCGCAAGGTTCCCTTTACCGGCTTCATGTACCCTCATACCTCCCACGTTTCCCCCGCATACGCATACCGGCACCAGATGACGGGAGAGACAGAGGCAGAATTTACGGCCCGACTCCTGCGTGAGCTTGAGGAGGAGTTCCTCCGAATCGGACCCGAGAAAATCATTGCTTTTGTAGCCGAGCCGATCGTTGGCGCAACCGCAGGTTGCGTCACAGCCCCTGCGGGATACTTTACCGGTGTCCGTGCCATGTGCGATCGATATGGCATCCTACTGATACTTGATGAGATTATGTGTGGCGTGGGACGTTCAGGGACATTTTTCGCTTTTGAACAGGAAAACGTTGTTCCTGATATTATGACTATCGCCAAGGGACTTGGAGGTGGATATGCACCCATCGCAGGAGTCTTGGTCCACAAGAAGGTAATTGATGTACTCCGCAAGGGCAGCAACGCTTTCAACCATGGACACACCTACCAGGCTCACCCTGTTTCTTGCGCTGCCGCGTTGGCGGTCCAGCAAATCGTTCGGCGAGATAATCTGGTCGAACGCTGCGCTGCTCTGGGACAGATTCTGGAACAGCAATTGCGAAGTGGATTGGCGCACTGTCCATCAGTTGGCGATATTCGCGGACGAGGCCTCTTCTGGGCAGTAGAGTTCGTGCAGGACAGAACAACTAAGGCGACATTTGATCCCACGGTGAAGTTCGGCTTGCGAGTTCAACAAGCTGCGTTCGACCGAGGATTGGCAGTGTATCCCGGTGCGGGGACGGTGGATGGTGTGCGAGGCGATCACATCCTCCTGGCCCCTCCTTTTACTGTTACGGAGGCGGAGTTGCGCCAGATCTGTGAGATTTTGCGAGTGGCGATAGAATCCCAAGAAAAGGAATACATGGGTTGTTAACAGCTAGATTAGATAGGCATTGTACAGGGCCATATATGTATAGAGCGTTTTATGTTATACTCAATACCCCGATTCCATATTTCAGTATGCGATATGTTGTCGATGTGATATCACTGCAAACTATTGCCGAAAGAGGCAACAAATCCCAGGGTTGTGTGCTTGGGCCCAGTATCTCTCCTCACTCCAAGATCAATTTCCCTTCATCCGAATGGCCGAAAGAATTATAAAACCTCTGGAATGATTGAGCATTGCAATAGTTGTGTAGACCATTTGAATATTCTCGGCATAATATAACAGCTGACCTCGTACTGTACATTATTAAATTGAAATCCAGCTATTTCATCGCCCTAGTATGATTGGTAATTGTCATCAAGCCGCTTATATTTGCTGAGATAATTCCAGCGTCTACAATGCCGAGCGCTAAACCGGTGGTGCTTCCACCAAGTACCATCGCTAACCTTCCCTCCGAGTCATTCGAAGACCCATCCCGAGGCGAGGTATCGTGGCGCACGCTTTTCACACAGCCAAAGACCCCCACGAACAATCTTTCTGCCGGGATTGCCGTCTGTCCAGGCTATTCTGGATATTTATGCAGCCACCATCATGCTCAGGCCGAAATATACTACATCCTTCAGGGGCGGGGCGTAGTGACTATTGATGGGATACAACATAAGGTTGAAGAGGGGTGTGCAGTTTTCATTCCCGGTGGCATGGAACATTCAGTGACGAATACTGAGGAAGAAGAGCTGAAATGGCTCTATGTCTTTCCAGAAACCAAGTTTAGTGATGTTGTGTATCATTTTACCAGAAATGGGAGGCCGAAGCTATAGATGAATTGACTCTTGGATGGATATATTGGTGACCCTTTCGACATTTTTAACGGGGATCTCTTGGTGAGCAGATATTTTCTTACGAACTGAGTACTCATAGTTTCGTCATCTTCTTTTCTTGGCTTCGGTAAATATTACATAGCTGAGGCGTATATACTCTGGCTTATTACCAGTCCTAGCCTAGGTGGTTCGATCATGGACCCGGGTATAGCTTAACCTCAGTAATGCATTGCCAAGGTTGACATTCTTCCCAGCTAGGAGTCAGACATGTATGATCTACTATGCCAAAGGACTGCTATATCAAAAATGTTAAGCCTGTGGTTGAATACTCCGGCAAGCGTTCCGACCAATCAACAGCGTTGCCATAGCTTGAAGTCGTCGATCTCGAGCTACGTCATCGTTACCTAACCCTAACGCCGCTTGATTGTTGTATAGCGTCTCCTGATATATATTGAGCATACCCCCGAGATACTGTTGGTTTAGGAATCACTTTGCACCACATTATATTGCTCTTATTCTTGACTATGGATCATCCGCGCAAGAGTGCCCAACCGGCCGCGTCGACCAACCGTGTACCAACCGTTCGTTCCAACCCCGTCATCAAGCGCTCAGTCTCGTCTACGACAGCCGGAATTTATAACCAGACTGGCTTGGGATCGACTGATCAAGCACAGGAGCCAAACAAACAGGCACTCAACTACAGTCTCCAGATGAAGAATGCGCTTACAGAGCTTCTTAACGACGTCAGAGCCAAGGGAAGCGATCAGGGAAGCCGTTGCCTCCAGAATATCCTGATGGAGAATGAACGAGAAGTAAGGGAGAATAGACGGAAATCACTGAATACTCGAGGCGCAAAGTGAGGACATAGTCGACTATCGCGTAATGTCATCCTACCTCTTTCCTGGGAGACAAGACGTTGGAGGTCTCCCGACCATGTGCAAATATGGGGCTTTACGACGATGGTTATGTCGCTTTCATACATTGTAATGATGGGAGGGAGTTTTACAAGACTTCTGACGTGAGAATACGATAATCCCTTATTTGTGGAGAGATCAATCGCCAACACAACGCCGAGCTGTCTCCAGGCCTGCATATGGCGGCAGAGAATATCATGTTGGCAGTATGTATGGTCGGCCACTGCAATGTTGCATTATCGCGACATTCTTTACACGCTCGTGTCATGAATGGCGTCGGGGATTTCAATTTGTACCCTCCTGCTCTTACTAGCGTGTCTTCCGACGCATGTGTGTACCTTGTTCTGTCTTTGTGTCGGATCCTTAGATTACTAGCATATGCATATACGACATATTACTAGCAACGGAGTTTTGTTTTCAGCTTTGGTTCAATCAGTGCCAAACATCAGTATAGATACACTATGAGGTTTCTGGTGTGCGTTCACATACTGTCCCTTTGCTAACACACCAGACAGTTATTTCTGATATCATCCTATTCAAACACAGTCAATCACTTTAACCATCCAGTTGGGACATCTCAGTGTGCCATCCATACGCCCAAGATCGTTGCCGACCGTGTTGTCGAGCCATGCGAAAGGGAGTCTCGCCAGTCAGATGCGGCTTGTGAAATTGAATGGCAACTTGATCAGTAACTCGAGGCAAGACATTTCTCTAGACGTACGCGGGACACCGATGAAGTCGAATCTAGCGATCCACAACGAGTTCTGGTCGATAATCCCTCCGATCGGGCTTTAGAGCTGTTTAGGAAACCAGTATATCCCGTTGCCTTAGTGGCCATTGTTGCGGCTCGGATAAATTATCCTACTACCTCTGATAGGGTTCACACTTCGGATCATAACCATGGAAAACGCACAGGAGTACAGAGCGTATGACCGCGCCATGATATCATTGAAGCATGCGCCGTACGTGCTCGATCAAGGGACATGATGGGATATATAATAGTTGGTGCCATGAGCAGGTTCGTGAAGCACAACTCTGGGAAATAGGTAGAACAATTACACAGCTCATACCTATCAGCAGAAAAAAGGATTGATCCATACGCTCTTCACCACGTCCCTCGAGGTATAGATCTAAGTATGTGACACGAGTTGGAGACTACGTTTCCATTGCGTCACCAAAGCACATACTGGAGAATCTTTTTCCTCTCCTTCTGATAATACTCGCCTAAGAGAATCGGCAAAGCAATATGTCATTCATAAACTAGGGGCCATCGCTGTCCATGGTTACCGTCAGACCATTCTTCAAACACCTCACATCATACATACCTGTGTCTATCCTGCGATGATGGCAGACATAATCCGACTTTTCATGGCGCAAATACGCCAGCATGTGGGCTTATCCTCTTCTTTTTATCTCACGTAATGCATCGTGAAGACCTAACAATCGTTGCTAGCTGACCGATAACGATCTCGCCAAGTTGGCCCGCGTGTCGCATGAGTTGAACGATTTGGCCACACCGTACCTGTATCAGACAGTGCACTTCCATAGCCCAGGGCGCATCAAGCCGGATGATAAGCTGTTGTTGCAACTGGATATCCTCGGAGATATCCACTTCAACAAACTCGTATATACAAGACGCGTGGTCGTGTCAGGATCATGGTACGAGGCGTATGCTGCGATTGACTCCGAGCTTGGCGAGCACCAGATTCTTTCCCCAGCAGCTCGCATGTTCAGCAACACCATCTGCAATTGCATTCAAAGGATGCCGAATTTAGAGGAGTTCATGTACTATCCATCCTTTCCCCTATCCTGTTGGGATTGCTCAATGGTACCCACGGCTATCATCTGAAGGGGGCTAAGCTAACCTACCTTTCAGCTGGGACATGCAAGTTTCACTGACACAGGTCTTGTTGACGACCGTAATGCTGCAACAGAGGCTCCGGTGCTTGCGAATCCGTATGGGTACGGACTGCACCCCGAAGCCGTTCTTTCGCCCAAGCTTGAACTTCCACACGACAGTCAAGGTAAGGGTGATGCACCTCACCCAGGTCGATAACGTAGCGGTTTTACAATCATTAGGTGTGGCCCTGAAGGATGCTACACAATTAGAGCGCCTTTCTATATGGGCCGATGACCGTGCCAAGCTAAGCATTAGCAGTCTCGTGGAGGACTGGCATACACCTGCTCCATTTCGATTGCGCTCTTTAGACATCCGTGGGTTTTCCGATATAGGAATCCCAGCGAAAAGCATGTGGGCGGCAATTTCACCAACCAAACTGAGAGAATTGACGCTAGAGCTAGGACCGAGCCTCCTGGCGCAGGATCCAACAGAGTTCTGGGATGCGTCGGTTGAAGCTGACCTGCGTCCGCTTAGGTTAAGGGTGAACCTAGGTGTCAAGGGCATCCAAGAATTCATTTCGTCTTTCAGTGGGTTGGAGGCATTTCACCTTGTCCCATCTGACACACTACGACCGATGGAACCAATCCGCGTTCTCATTGATGCTCTCAGAAGGCACCATTCTTCCACTCTGAAGGTGCTGGGCCTGAGTCCATTTCTGGATGGGTCGAAGTATGTGCTGGACGTGCCAGATATCAAGTATTTGGTAGGGGCCTTGCCAGATATCGAAGAACTCCGCTTGAGTCAAGCGTATCTGAATCGAGTGAGACTCTGCTTCAGTAAATGCTGTTTTGGGTTGCCACTGACTCGGTTTCCGCACCAGGAATTCATGCAGATCGCGCTGTTATTACCTCGTTTACGTGTAGCCCAGATTGATCTAGTCCACGAGGATCCAGTTACGGAGTATATCTTTCTAGACTTCATCGTTTATCTTTTACACAAAGGCTATGCCAGGAATCTTACCTATGTGGCTTTTGATGACACTACCGTGCGTGAAATCCGCCGAAATCCGATACGGCTTTCAGACGGAGTCTCTCGTGTTGGATATGTCGGTGGCACGGTACTTTTAAATGAAGAAGTCTTCGACTGGGTCAGAACATCCTTCTAAAGTCGCAAAGATACTATAATATCGATCATCAAGCCAACTGCTACCCCTGAGAATGTCAAGATACACACGGGCTGCTCCTCTCATCGATATTTTGACTGTCAGTGCCCTATGGGTAGTATGTCGGCTCTCTAGCACAGGTCATATACAGGACCTTTGCCGTTCTCCGCCCCAAAGCAACCTGCCTCCCGTGTATATTAATGTGTTCTAATGGATTTTGCGAGCCATGCCGGAATGGCAAGACTCGAAGTATTAGTACGGACTGGGTCCGAAAAGTTTGCGATCGGTTTGCACTTCGAATCCTGGCAAAAAGCGCCGTGTATTTACGTGTTTGATGGATTGGCGTTTGGAAAGGGGTTACATAGCATTAGATGCATAAATACTAGCTTTCTAAGGTAAATAATGACGAGGTAGCACTTAGGACTCGGTAGGTAGGTTTGGAGACGGTCGCAGGGACGACTTTTTTTTTCTCGTATAATTCGCCACATTGGTGTCCCAATTCTATTTACAAGTCCTGGATTCGAAAGACACATTATAACACATAATCTGAGGGTAGCAAAAATAATCCAAAGGGGCGATCATGACTGAAAAGGGATTTCCAGCTAAAATAGAACGTAAAATCGACGTGGGGGGAATTGCGTGACTTAGGGCTGTAGTGTGTGTTAAACCCTTATTTTCTCGAACGCCACACCAGATGCTGCTCGTTGGGAATCCGACGCATACAAAACGACGAGTCCAGCCCAGCTACGCAGTACCAAATGTAGAATTCGATTGGGAGTTCTGGGGCGAAGCGTCGTCAGACAGCCACAGCCGGGATTACGTATCGAGTGTTATTTGTGGGCTGTGTTGAAGCGCCGGCTCCACTCTAACGCGTCAGGCACCGACCAGTCGGTCCAGAACCATGTGGGCGACCCGCCCTGTTGATCTAGATGGGTTTCTAGATTGGTCTTCAGGTCCAGGGACAATTCCAGTATTGGTGTAAGCTTCTGCCTAAGCATCAAAGCCCTAGGGCGCCCGGCCAATGAAATTCTTGCCCTGGACGTTCGAGACTTTGCGCTCCACAGTTCGCGTGGAAATGCGTATTTGAATTCTGACATGACACACGACTGAACCATACATCGTACGGAGGAGTTTCCCACAATGATTCCGGTGTTGGCCAATGTTCGCCGTCTTCTCCGGCTCCACCATGGGGCATATATAGCGCTATACTCCCCCGACCTGCAGCGTCTTGCACTTGCACTTTCAAACTGCACACACAGTCCTTTCAGTTCTTTTCAGTCATTCCTTTGACTTGGCTTACCGTTGAGGTTGATCCTCCGGCTTTCATTTCTATATCCACCCTTCCCGGCCACTCCTTAGAGCCGAATTTGCATTCCCTCCTTATTTCTGCGACAGCCCTTGTCAAGTGCCATTCAGTACCAGCAGAATGATGCTCTCTAAGATCCTTCTTTCCGCGGTCTTGGCGATGACTGCTTCTGCCCTTCCTCATCACTACCCCAGAGGTAGCCCTGTCAGCGTTGCTCCGACCACCACTTCCATCGCCGCCAGCTCTAGCTCCAGTGCCAGTCCCAGTGCCAGTGCCAGCGCCAGCGGAAGTGGCAATGTCCAGATTGTGAACAACCTTGGCAGCACCGTATACCTGTGGTCCACCTCCGACACCGCCAGCGACGCGCAGACCATTTCCTCTGGCGGCACCTATTCCGAGGCTTGGAAGACCGAGTCCACCGGCGGTATCTCAATCAAGATGGCAACCACAGACAGTGAGACCAGTGTCTTGCAATTCGAGTACACCGCGGATGGCGACACCGTTTACTGGGATCTCTCGTCTATCAACCTGGGCTCCGACTCGGAATTTATCACCGCTGGCTTCTCGGCCACCCCGAGTGATTCGAGCTGTTCGTCTGCATCCTGCTCCGCGGGAGATACCGACTGCGCCGATTCGTATCAGCAGCCCGATGACACCGATACCAACAGTTGTTCTGCTAGTGCTGGCATTACGGTCACCCTGGGTTAAGAAGAAGAGCATGGATGCTCCATTGGGGGTTGGACTAGTCGTTCTTCATCAGAGAAGGCACGGCGAATTTTAGACGGCAAGGCAGGCCTTGCAGCTTCACGGCGACGACGGATATTGATGTTATGATGCCTCTCTTTGAACTTAGAATAGATCTCAAAATTTAGATTGAAAAATACCGATCTGTTGAAGTATGTGATTTCTACATCAAACCATAAGCTCTTCTATACTATGTAACACAGTTTAGACGCTACGTATGAAGGCACCACTCATGATGAAGCAGGCGTCATTGCTGTCCACAGCTGCCGATGTTCATATAATCCCCATAGTACACAGTCCTAGGGTTTGAGCACATACCTCTGATGCACCCAAAGGAATAGGCCTGAACTCTAGAGTCGTATATAATAGGCTAAAGAGGCGAGGTGCCCTTTGCCCGTTCTATAAGTATTGATCGCTATTTCTATATTCTACATTCATCATCACATCATGATCGCATTTCATCAGACACATCCTACCCTTCAGATAGCTTTCGCAGTATTTGTTTCAATTGCTTCAGCGGCGTAGGCTTTGTGAGGAACATATTGGCCCCACTCATCATGGTTTCATGCTGCATCGAGGCTGACAAAACAGCAGTGAGTATAATTATACTGGCAGGTGGTAACTTCTTCTTGCGTTCGAAATGTCTCATTTCGCGCGTAGCTGTCAAACCGTCCATCACCGGCATAGAGATATCTACCACTAAGTCAGTCCTATCTTGCCTGGCCATAATCGGCGAGGAAAAGTCGCGACTAACCCATTACTACAGCGTCATATCGACTGCTCTTAAACTTCTCTAAGGCGTCCTGGCCGTTGACTGCAGTCTGGTATTTAAACCCAGCGCTCTTGACACACATCTCAATAATCTAAGTCCGACCGTTAGAACAAGTTAATCACACAAGTTGGGGTGTCAAACCTTAAGATTGACCTGGTTATCCTCCACAAGAAGAATGTTGCCCGACAGCGACTTAGCCTGGGCTTCTCCGTTGTTGGACGGTTCTTGCTTGTTGTCGCTAGCTTCACCGTCCACAACAGTCTTTTCTGTATCCCCGGGGTTACTGTTATTGGCTTGGACTTCCGGTGCTCTGCTAGATCTCTGGGAGATCTCCCTCACAGGAATGGGAGGGGAGTGGTCCCTTTTAGGCGTTGAGTCTTGAGAAGGACCTGGCAATCCCAGACAATGCTCGAATGCTGTTGAAAGAGTCTTGGGACTCACACTGGGTGAACTGGTCAGTAAAGGATCCCAGCATTGTGGTAGGGAATACTCACGGCTGTGTAAGAAAAATAACTGATTCATTCACGCTCTCCTCCAATGCTTTCCAGCTACTTGTCCGCGCACTCAGGACAATCAATGGAAACGAAGGTTTGATTTCCGAGCTATCTAGCGCCGGCTCATTAGAGCCTCGTCGATAATACTTGTAGTACTCATGCTCAGTGATAATAGCAAAATCCGGCCGTTCATGGTCGAGTTCTTCCTGGTTCAATACGCGTAATCCAAACCATCCCGACACCATATGTCCGAGGTTCGACAGGACATCTTCAAAAGTTCGCGAGTCAAAACCTAGGTCACCCATTTGAGAGCTCCTTGTGAATAGTGAGACTGTCATGCCGTTCAGCTTATCTCTCAAGCCGGGATAGTCGGAGGATTGGATAGAGGTCGCCCGTTCCGGCGGCGTGACAGGGAGAACAACATCCACATTTGTCCCCCGATCGACTTCACTTGTGAATTTGATCTGTCCATTCAAGGACCTCACAATTTGATGGACTAGATGAAGACCCACCCCTAAGCCAGGAGATGTAGTATCCTCTTGGAGAAAGGCACTGTACAAATGATTCTGAAGAAAGTCTTTAGACATGCCACGCCCAGAGTCACTGATCGTAATGTGAACTGCTGGTCTAGGTTCCTTGCCGTCTATAATTAGCGTGTCCTTCTTCATCAATAGTCGAATGTACCCTGTGCGCGTGTACTTGAGAGCGTTGCCAAATAGATTCATTACCACTCTGCGCCAAGCGCCAGCGTAAACACTGAACTGCCAACTGTCCTGCCGCTCAATATCTACAATAGTCATAAGTCGAGACTCTGGATTATTGGTATCGTTCTTCAAAGCAACCTCGTTATTGTCATTTGGCCCGCGACGCTGATATTCCGCTCCGGCAAGAAGGCCCTCAATCACTTCCTGTACCAACACGCCCAGGTCTTCATCTTGAAGAAAGCCAGGCACCGCTGATTGGGGCTTGGATACGTCCGTTGCTCCTTGTCTACCGGCCACATTGGACGGCCGTGGTCGGGTGAGGGTATTAATTTTCGCATAATCAAGAAGATGGTTTAACGTATCTAACAGTGTCCGCCCACAACTGTATATGGTCTCGATCAACGACCGTTGCGCGTAGGAGTTCACCATATCTTGGAGCAGCTCCACAGTCCCGAGTAAACCATGCAAAGGCGACCGCAATTCATGAGATATAGAAGAAATGAAATCGCCCTTGGCTCGGTCGGCTGCCTCCAGGTCTAAACGCGACACCTCGGCCATAACCGTGTTACTGAATGCCGCCATGTATGTTAGATCCTTTGGCTCCGACAACACTCTGCCCGGATCATCAGTCCAGACTAGATTAACTGTAAACCAACGACTTCGCTGAAAATCCCAGACAGGAAATATGGCAATGCATCTTGCGTCCGGTAGAACCTTCATAAGTTGCTTGAGATCCATCGTTTCCTGCTGTACATCTTTCTTGTGGGCATCTGTAGTCTGTGCGCCACGTCCACCACTTTCTGAGTAGTCCATGTCATCCGCTAATCCCTCATAACTCACTGCGATGGAGCCATCCTCTTCGATATGAAAGATTTTCCCCTTAGGGTACCGATCAATGAGATGACTCACAAAAGCACCAGAGAGAGAGACATAGTGACTATCCTTCAGGTTCTCGGCTTGGTCAGATGTAGAGGAGGTGAAGTGACCAAGGACCAGACTTCTGGCCTCATTTTCGTCGTCGACGGACCCTGAGAACCCAGACTCTGGGTATGAGGCAGAAGGGATCTGATCATCGTCTGTTTTATTTTCGACGTTGTATGCTCCTGGGTGGTCATGGGTAGTCTCGGTAGAGCCCACAGTTTGTCGACGGGCATACACGCTTGCATCGATGAACATTGCCCCTTCGACATCCAGTGCCTGATAGATCAAAGAAGCGGCGCGGTTGACGACCGATCTGACACTGGACGGGGTAAGTGTTTCTTGAAGTTGGCTGGTAGTAGGGGAAAGCCGGGGCCGCTGCCTTTTGGTCTTTTGGTTATCTGCCGCGTCCTCATCCCCACTGTCCGTTTCCTGTTGGTTCTCAAATTTTCGAACCGGGGATTTATGTCTGTGCTTGTTCTGTTCTCTGACTTTGCCTCTTGGTGATTCCCCGTCCCCATTCACCCATTCCTGTTTTCCGTCCTCATCGGGGCTTGATCCAGAGATTTGCAATTGCTCCAATCTCTTGTTCACATGTGCCATCTTCGACCCGTACTTTTTGTCCGATGGATTTTGACTATAAAACCACTCGGCCAGATCTGACTTTCCTCTGACGAACAAACCCAAGGCTCGAACCATCTTCTCCTCGCGATACTCCTCTCGCATCGCTCGTTGCGACAGCAAGTGATCCATGACCGTCGCCGAGAGTTCTTTCAAGAAGCGTACTTGTTCATCACTGACTCCATCCCTCGGCTGGTCATCCAGTACTGCCACACTCCCAATAACGTATGCATCTGGTGACTGGATTGGCACAGACACGTAAAATCTGTTATGCGGATAACCCGTTACCGATGGGTGGTGTCTGAATCGCTCGTCTTCAGCGAGGTCTGCCGCCACAAAAATGTCCTGTCCATCCTCCACGAATGATCTTACTGCATGGTAGCACATTGTGATCTTTTGGCGCGGGAGGCGACAAACGCCCAGCCATAAGGCTTCCGTTTGCTCACACCCCTCGGTACCGCGCAAGCTTAGTCCCGGAGTTGATTCTGCAACGACATGTTGCATGGTCTTATCAAAAAGTGATATCAGGGCTCTTTGAGCGCCCATTCGTAGTGCAGCAAGTTGCGCAAAGACCGTCAAGACATTGTCGCGTGACACATTCGGATGGGTTCCAATTGACTGTTGGGCATGTTTTTCGGAATCTGAAAACCCCCAGTATGGAAGATAGCTGTATAATTGAATTGTTAGAGGTAGTTCACGCGAGGATTGCAACGAAATGGAGGGTTTAGTTACAGGTGCATCTCTCGTTCCCGGGCTCCCTCGCGATTGTAGGCGTACTTGCGAGGGCCCCCGTCCCAGCCTCCCCCTGAACTTTCACGGGAATGCATTTTTGTTAGGTATGGGTAAGTGTACTCCGATCGACCCAGTGAAGAGTATGTAAAATCGCGTAAAATCACGTTCGACGTCGATTAAATTGCGCTAACAACCGTCTTTAGCTTTCTGTTTTGTGGGCAGATGCTCTTGAGGGGTACGTTCCATCCCCTATTGCTTACCAAGAGGAAGCAAAGGATGGCAATATATGTCACTTTACAATATCTTGGAGTAGAATCAGGATCGTGTGGTGGAAATTCGTGAGGAGGTTCGTGATTCATGTTATGTTGCCGTATAGCTCGCCGCGGAGGCCATTTTGCGGGCCAAATAGCGGAATTTTATATCGTGTCTGGTTGAAGCCACACATATTCTAGGCCCTCTCGATGATGCGAGTCTTCGATGACGTATAGAAGCAAACCGGGATTTCTGGTAAGGGGACATCAACGTACGTCGACATCTGATCTCCTCCGATATTGAGTGGAGATTCCGATCTGCCAGGGTTCCTTTGCTCGCTGACGTCATTCCTCCGGCGCTTCAGTGATACTCACCGCCTTCCGTTCTGTACGCATGAATTGCCGTCTACTATTGGCCTGGGGCCTCAATGGAAGACTGAAATACTAGAACCTTCATCGGGTATGCAGGTGGAGGATACGCCATCATCAGCTGACAATCTACACCCGCTTTCCATCTCCTGACGCTCGCATGTCTTACATCCAATTTTTTCCCTGACCACAGTCGGACCATACCTTAGATTGTAACCTGTTGCCTACAGCGTCGATTCGTTAGCAATACCGATAGCGAACTATATATTTCAACAAACGGTAGCAAATTCACAAGCATTTCTCGCCAGTTCATATCACACGACATCTCTGAAACGAGTCCATGAGTCGGGGAGTCAACTACGGATAAATGGTTCAATTCATTGTAGTACATCATTCTTCAAACCCAATAACATGATGGAGGGTATTCTATTGTCTCGTGTCTTATGGTCGAAAGAGCTAATCTACCAGAGACTAGCCAAGTTGCGGTTTCTCAGGCTCGGCGGGACTGTCGGGGATCTTACCGATATCTATTCCTAATAATTCCCAGTCTATCGGAATTCTACTTTTTGTTTTTGTTTTTATCTATTTATACCTTCTCTCTTATCTTCGCTAGGAGTAGAGTCCGTTGAGTTTGCCAATAAACACCTTCCGCACATGTAGTCGCAAGCTGCATCAGGGCGAACATGGCAATGCACAAAAACAGTAGTCAGTAACACTACTTACACGAGCTTCTGGCAAAAGCCTCGAGAACAACATAGTCTTTCAGTCGTATTCCTTTGCTAGATACTTTCTTTCCCAAAGTTAGACTGGGCATTGTTTGAACACAACTCACTTGCGGGTAGTAGTTAGAACACGGCTGCTTCGGAGTCGCTCTCGTTTCTCTACTTGCGGACGGAAACTAACTTTAGGCTGCTATAGTACCTACTGGTTGCAAAGAGCGTATCTACATACGTCGAATGCTAATTTTGCATCGGATGCACTGGGGGTCAATTAAAGCAGATGATCTTCAGTGGAATTTCCGGACTAGGAACCCCAAACTTAAATGCTGACCGTGGTCCCACCGAGGTTCGTCCAATCGAAGAGTCTGAACTTTAATGCTGACATCCGTACCCTACTTTGGCATCGACGAGAATGTGTGGGATGGACGTCAATAAATCACAACCTTGAGGTATATTAACGTCCCCATCTCCCAGTCTTGTTCGGTGGAGCAAGCTCAGCAGACCCAGAATTTACTGATTCTTCAGCTTTTTTCTGAAGCAATAATGGGCTTGTTTTCGTCGGCAGAGCCTCCCTTGACCGAGGCAAACCTTAGTGACCAAAGTGGAAAGGTATGCTAAGGACGTTTTGGATTAAGGCGATATACTGACATAGTGTCTAAATTAGACCTTCATTGTGACCGGTGCGACATCCGGATATGGCCTGCACCTAGCAACCATCCTCTATCAACATGGCGGTAAAGTATATCTTGCTGCCCGCAACGCATCCAGAGCGCAAAGCGTAATCGACGATATCACAAGACGCTACCCCGAATCTAAAGGACAACTGGTTTATTTACAACTCGACCTCGGCGATTTATCGACAATCAAAAAGTCAGCCGAGGAATTCCTGGCGAAGGAGTCCAAGCTCCACGTTCTTTGGAATAATGCCGGCGTGATGATTCCTCCGCAGGGATCCACAACCGCTCAGGGCTATGAGCTTCAGCTCGGCACGAATGTCATTGGGCCATTTCTCTTTACCAAGCTGCTCTATCCAGCTCTGGCCAGAGCGGCAGCAGACTCTCCCCCGAACTCAGTCCGCGTAGTATGGTTATCCTCTTCGGCGGTCAGGATGGCCCCTACCCCGGCGATTGATTTTTCGAATATGGACTACCACAAGGACGAGGGGGCTTGGACAAAATATGGGAGAAGCAAAGCCGCCAACGTTCTACTAGCTGTGGAGTTTGCGCGGCGCTCCGAGAAGGACGGTGTCGCAAGCATCGTGGGTCCTCTGAGAAATATCGTTCCATGAAGCCTTGCTGATTCAAAATAGACTCTGGATCCGGGTACCTCAATGACAGACCTACAGAGAACAATGCCTTGTTGGCAAGTCGCTGCCGTTGTAAGTTTTGCCCACTGGCCAGCGATAGCACTGCTAATGTTCCTATAGAAATTAGTCGGACAGCGACCGGAGGTGGGTGCGTATACCGAGCTGTTTGCCGGTCTTCAGCCTGATATCGATCCTGTTAATTCTGGAAATTGGAGTAAGTCCCAAGCCCCAACATGATTCAGATATGATAGGTTTGACGTGTCTTGTAGTTGTCCCTCCGGGAAAGGTGGTGGCAGGTCGCAAAGACCTCTATGATCCGGAGTTGTGTGAAAAATTCTGGCAATGGAATGAGGAACAGGTCCGGTCCTACTTGTGACGGGTCGTCGTTTAAGAAGTACTTAATTAGTTGACCTTATAATTCGATTTTAATGAACGCTTTGGTAGTCATAAACTGCATTAGGGGGAGAGAGGATGGCAAACCTTGTTACTAAGGCATCCATTCGTAACGCCGATTATCTCCGGCTTATTCCCGGAAGACGCGTGACGGCGTCTCTCGTAGTTTCGACCTCATTGTAAGATCTCAACACTGTTGGACTAACGCTATAATGTCGGATGATACAAAGTATCCATATCCATGGATGCGGGAGCGCAGGAGAGAGCAAAATGCTCGGGCTAAGCGGCGAAGTCGTGAGTATTAGTTACATGCTGCTACCAGACAACTAACAGACGACACCAAGGCCAGCGGCAGAAGGCGCAACAAGCAGCCGCCCTCGAAGTCGTACATCAAAATGAGAATCAGCTCAGGCCAGTGCAGTCAACAATTCCTGATCCTCTCGGTTGCGTTAGCAACCATCCTGCAATGTGAGAATATAGAATCAGATAGCCTGATGCACACCCGAAGCTCACGTTATCCAGTTCTCCTTGTTGTATACATGATCAGCGGAGTGTTAAGCCACACCTTGTGTATTGCGAGCTTCTAGGTTATTTCGCCAGCGTTTCTGATCTAAAGAATGTTGCGAAAATTCTCGACGCGGAACAACTCGGGATTGCTGCCATCCTGAAATATGGCATTATCTCGATGGGCGGGGCCCTTGACGACCGTTTGCTTGACATAGCAAATCAAAAATGTTTCTGCTGCTGGCTCGAGGTAGTTATAGCCAACATTAAGATGCCTTTCAACATCGGGTTGGCCTTGTACTCCGGGGTCCAACGTCTATCCCAAATGAAAGGGCCTCCTCGGTGGAGCATCGAAGCTGTAGGCATTGATACGGCAAGAAGGCTGTTGCAGATCGAACCAGAATGCCGCGATCTAAGGAATATCAGACTCACCAGCTTCTCAAGTACTTCTGCCTTTCTCGAAAATGCCAAACAGCTAGGGTTATCTCTCGGCGATTTCACCGATGATAATTCCGAATCGCCCTTTTGCTCAAGAGATGTTCGCCGGTACCAACCTATGTCCTACCAAACCTTGGCTGCAGATCTCCAACCCACCCCGGAGCAAATGATGATCCCCCATCATCCCTATCTTGATATTGTACCATTTCCCTCCTTTCGTGCCAAAGCATTAATAGCGATTTCATCCGGGACCCCAGAATTCAGCGAGGATGAGCTATGTTTTGATCTGGCGCATGATAGCATGCGCTGTTGGGGCTCGACGGCGACTTCTTTACATGGCCGTGGGAATGGGACCCCTTGGGATGCGCGCAGCTGGGAGGTTTCTCCATGGTTCTTGAGAAAGTGGGGTTTCCTTGTTGGAAACGAGGATGACACTATCTATCAAAATAGTCTCTGGTGGTGGTCCCAGAGGTAGAATCCATGTTGGGCAACGTGGCAAGGATCGCTTCTCGATAGTATTAACAGGGAAATCGGTACAAAATACTCTACTTGAGATAAGCCATAAATGGTGTCGCATCCATCCACGGAATTACTTGAATTCTTGGTTTCTGCAGGTTTCGGTTATCTTTTATATACCATCGGTCTCGATTTCTTATCCTAATTTCTGACAACTTCCGTTTGTATTTCCATTTCCAGACATACGTCGTAATCTCGTTAGTTGATGAAATTTGCTTCCGGACTTTAGCCTCCATCCATCCATCGCTATTGAGCCGTCATGTTGAGCTGCAACCCAAGCTCTAGAGCATAACGGAAGCAACCAGTATAGCTAACATGATAGTAGTATATACAGCGGGAGTAGAATGGCACAAATAATGCCCAGAGAGCCGCCTCGCCATGATGCCCGTCCCCGGACACTGCCCCCAAGGATCCTGTCCTCGAGATTCTTCGTAATATTTCTCGCTTCTTCTATGGTGAGATCCCGGTAGCATTGACTTACTTGCCACCAGTTCTTTCCACAGTGATTCCCAGGACTACAGTACCCACCGTTATCACAGCAATCGCCGCCTTGAGGATAGCACTCCCCAGCACAGCATACTGAGCCCGGTGCGCAAGGGTGGTTGGGGCAACATGTGTAACCTGGTCGCAGGCAGAAACCATACTGACAACAGAGAGTGCCGGTCGGACAGCAGCCTCCTAGGTCTATAGGCAGCAGTAAGCACGAAGAAACAAATGTCAAGTTTTGCCACGTAACATGAGCAGATGCACTTTCACATACTTGCACAATAACCAAAGCCAGCGCCGCACTGGACCCTGTCGCCCTGAGGTGATCTCTGAATCAAAGGCTCCACAGCCGGTAGAGACCCAGCCTCATAGGATTTCGTGGTCACATTGCTCAGAAGGTCATACGTGTCGGTAGTAAACAGATTATCCTTTCGTATGCCCAAAGCATGGGCAGGTGCAACGAGCAAAGCGACTAGGAAGAGTATGAGGTGCCGGTCTGTCATAGCGACCATGTCGAACGTCAGAGATTACTATGGAGTCTTTGTCACGTCGGAAGAGAACCGTAATCAGAATCAAATAAAGAACGGGTTGCCCGTGGTGGGCGCTGGGACTAATAAGCCAACAGTCCCTGCGCCACGCAAACCCAAGACTATGACTACAAAGAAACGACAAGGGTAGGCTGAATAAGATCAAAGAAACCCTCCTACTGGACACAGGGCAACAGCCAATTACTATTGCGTGTAACCTACCGTAGTATTCCCACTGGTGGTCAGGACAACACCTAGAGGTCAGAGTTTATTGGATATATACCTTCAGCCAAACCTTGGCGTTTGCCTTGTACTTATACAATGTAAGACCTACGGTTGCAAAAGCAACACTGCTGAACAATAGGATAAATTTAGCATATCCATGGTAAATATTCAGCATCTCAACACAGCTCCATCATGAACAAATATCCGAAAGTATTGACCCCGTAGCACAAGCCGACCTCTCCAGAATAACTTAACGGACATCATCACCTTGTCCAGACCAAGAAGCGGCAGTGGCTCTAAGCATAATATCAGTATCATGTACGAGTAACAATCGATTTAGGCTTTCACACCTCTGTTTTCTGCCTGGATAATTTGTCTCCTCTCACTGGCAAATCGCCTCAAAATCTCGGTATTCCCTGCTAGTCTGAGCCGCTGACTGGCAGCAAGTCTTAAATTGACCCAAAGCCGTCTTGTCCTTGAAATGCTGACACACTTGAACCCCGGATTTTGTCGTTAGGGATCCATGCTGCTGCATACAACACCTTTGAGTCCACTCCCCGGCAACTTGGTCGTATCGGTTGGATCCATCGTCGCAGCGACAATTGTCTTTGGGAGGGGGGGTAGCCGGTCTCGCGTTAACGAAGGGAGGAGGAGGAGTACCAGCTGCGTAAGCAGAAATCACGAAGGTTGAGATCAACAGAGTAATGGAAACACGCATATTGAATAAGAATAATAAACGTCAGGAGCGTTAAGAGAGGCGTTTTGATGTAGATACTACCGTTAGATAGGAATGGGTTGAGGAATAATTCCCAGGGTGACAAGGATCTTCCTGGGCCTTTATATTCAATCTGGCGGGCTACTTTTCAAACCCACTAAGGCTGGATCATTGCTTTTAGTTCTGCAGGCAAGCACAAGGTGTGATCCCAGCCATCAGCGCAAGGATTGGAAGTGCTAGAGATCTGAACTTGCGACAAAGGCAGTGTGGGCCCAGGTGTAACTCGTAATCTCCACCAAACGCACGTCAAGAAGAAACGCCGCTCTTCGTCAATTCATAGTAAACTTTCTTCAACGTCTCCAAAAGATAGACTGGAAGGGCTTGGACCTTTCAAGCATCTATGCTTGTATGTCCCGTATCCACTGTTAGAGCCGAGAAGACTCTAATTCACTGTCACAGCTGTGCTTGCCTCCCTAACTGACTATGTGGTATGGGCATTCAAGCTTTGTCAGGGAGCGTTAGGATGTAATAGATAGCCTCTGCTGCTGCTGTAACATTTTTGCAGTGACATGAAAAATCTGAAATTCTGAATCCGTTGTCCCGTTCAGTTTTTCCGCCCTTGTCAAACATACTTTGTGCTATTGCATCTCATTTCCAGTAAGCTTTCTGAATAGTGGGATTGTATAGCTCACGCTACAATCCCGACCGAGTTCCTTGCACAGAAACTGGGCGTTCGGGCGTTAGGTGTAATGGAACCATCGGGCGCATTCAGGACACCGGGCGCCTTCGGTTCGGATAAAGCACATGAAAGGACCATTTAATTGACTTTCGGATGGGATCATCTGCTCGCTGCGGCAACGCTTCTTGACAAAGGCAATGTGGGTTCAAGCGATGATCATACAGAGAATGAGAGTCCTTCTTCATGCTGGTCTACCTGGTCTACTAGCACTTTGAAAGTTGGGGAAGTGCTGTCTCTAGTTATTAATAGAATCAACAGTGCCCGTTGCCCACCTCATGTAGGTTTGGACAAAGCTAAATCTACGCGCCTGTTTTGGATAGCACTGTTGAACTAGAACCCTCAAAGGTATCTGTCTAGACTTTTAGGCATACCGTGAGAGCATGTTCGGGCAAGCGTGTTCCCAACCAGGCCAAAAGGTTACAATAATGAGACCCTAGGTCTGATCTTGCCCAAATCACACCTTTTATAGCTACAGTGTGACAACTATCCTGGGAGTGGATTCTAGATTCTGAACCCGAATATGACCTTACCTGATATCATATCTCACCGTGTCAAAATCACAGAACGTTAACTCCCATTTAATAACAAAGAAAGAAATCATTTTACAATTTGCCCATGAAGTAGAACCTCGCCTGCTTTCAGTTTTTCGCCATTTGACTTAACAGCGGGCATTGACAGCGGACATTGTGATGCGTCCGAGGTTATTTGGATATGGTAATATGTTGAAGACTTTGAATATTTGTGAAACGTCAGATTCCAGACTTGCAGATTGTGTATTAAGCTGTTTTTGATAGGAAGTATTGAAAGAAGAGTATTATCTATCTCGGGATTCTTCTCCTAGGATTAGGTGTCCTGGCACACTGCGCATGCGAGAACACAATCTGAATGGTCGCTTCTTCGTTCATGAATATGGGATTGAACTCACTGGAGTCATCAATGTCGACCAGATTGGCTTTGAATGCAGCCCCACCTATGCGAAATAGTAGCGGTGTGTGGGGGTGTTCTTTGCGTTCAGTACGAGCGCTTTGAGGGTAAGCTGGGAAGACTTGTATGGTAGCCGGCCCAACAAGCGATTGGCCTTGGATACTTCAAATTTAGTCAGCTTGCGCGTCTTCCATTGACCCCACTTGAGGTTGTTTGATGATTGGTTTCTAGTAGGCCCAATTAGGGTTTTGCGAGTCCTGTACCCTACATAGGGATCCACTCGTTCTTTGAATCTAAATGGATATACAGAGACGACGGGATCTTCGATAAGGTCCGATGTTTATTTACTGCCTTCATGGATATTTTGGGCTAATTTGAACTATCCCAATCAACCTTGTATGTCTCGTTTGGCCAAATTCAATGTTATATTCGTAAAGAACAATATCTTGGAGTGCAAATACTACCTAGGTCCTGAGTTGGTCGGTTCTCCCTAGCCTATTGCAAAAGCTGGGTAAAACACATAGTGTTTCGAACACCATTTTACCCGCACCTAAGCAACAGCGGCATAATGCCTGGCCTTCTCTGGGAAGAAAATGTTGATCTCCAGGCGTATAACACCTTCAACATCAAATCAACTGCCCGGTATCTGGTACGGATCAGAAGCTCTAGCGATCTTGCTGAGCTGGTGGCTTTGCCACAATTCCAAAGCAATCGCCCATTGATACTTGGCGGTGGAAGTAATATCCTATTCGGGAATAACCGATTCAATGGAGTAGTTGTCAAGAATGAAATCCAGGGTATTGAGGTAGTGTCTGAAGATCACAGACACACATGCCTACGTGTTGGTGGGGGAGTGGAATGGACTTCGCTGGTCAACTATTGCATCGATCAGGACCTTGGTGGCCTGGAGAACCTTTCTATGATACCAGGTACAGTTGGAGCAGCGCCAATACAGAATATCGGTGCATACGGGGTGGAGCTGGGCGACGTGCTGTTAAGTGTGGAGGTATGTGACCTTGGCACCGGTGACATGAAAACAATGACGAAAGAAGATTGCGCCCTGGGATATCGAGATAGCATCTTCAAGCATACTTCAATGGTGCTTATGGTCTGTTTTATCACGATCAAGGTAACCAAGGCCCAGTTTCACCGTGTCACGATCAATTATGCTTCAATGCAGCATGCTTTACAAGAGAAAGGCATCGCAGCACCCACGATACGATCAGTCAGTGAAATAGTCTGTTTGATGCGTAGAAGGAAGCTACCTGATCCAACGGTCCTAGGAAATGCTGGGAGCTTTTTCAAAAATGTCATTTGCGATCAATCCGTCCGAAATACCCTGCAGCAGATGCATGCGGATATTCCATGGATCTCAAAGCCAGACGGACGATGCATTATACCAACAGCATGGTTGATTGAGAAATATGGTTGGAAAGGAAGACAAATCGGACAGGCTGGGGTTTACTTCGGCCATGCTCTTGTGCTTGTGAATCTCGGGGGCGCACAAGGAAGCGAAATCCTGTCTCTTTCAGAAGCAATATCACAAGATATACGGATCAACATGGGGCTGCTATTGAAACCAGAAGTAAACATTGTCAAATAACTAACTATTCAATGTCTTGTTGGTCTTCGTAGCATGGACTCCGGAATTGGACTGACTTGACACCGCTTCAAATGCAGATAGCTGGATTAGGCTGAATGATAACTACACGATGAATGGATTTTAATATACTATCATTCGAAGTGTTGAACAAGCTTGCCTACCCGATGGCTAGCTGATTTGCACTCAGGATTTAGGCATATAAAGAGAATCAGACCTAATAAGTGCACTACGAATGTTACCCCTTTACGTTCAAGTTTACATATCCTTTCCTTCTACGGATTTTGCCAGCTGCATACCAAATATGATAGGACGGCACTTGAAAAGTGGTTCTAATAGTTCAACTCCCGATCTTTAAGCGAACTGCTCCTCAGTGATCAATACGGGCTTTTCCCACCCTACCCCAGCATTAGCGCGCCTAAAGATCGATGGATCTACAGGACCTTGCCTTGAATAGGTTTAATGGCGGCGTAAACCACTTCTAAACTTGACTAGTTAGATTCTAATTTGATTCTTCAACTGAAAGGAACTAGATGACTTGGAATGTCGACTCGGTATATAATTAGTTCACTCGCCCGTTCGCATGTTAGTTTATTTTCCACTGCTATACACAGGAATCTGTCTTTCTAGCATTTCACTTCACACCTTTGGATGAAATAGTCGGCAACATGGTAAAAATTATTATCACCTCACTTATGACTGGCCTTACCTTTGCCCTGGCGGCCAGCAGTGCGTTCCCCACGTCTGGTCCTTATCCTAGTTAAAATATCATACATGGATTCTCTGGCGATTTGTCAACGCTAACGACCGGTTTGGTCACGATTTCTAGGTATTGCCGGCGCTGAAAATACCTTGCTACAAAGAGACACCGGATGTGACTACTGCATACGGGTCACTCAAGCAATCTTGGATTTGGAAGAGGGATTTGACGTGGCTCTCACCTCACTGGGGCTATGGAGAATGCCTGCTCCTTGCTCCCGGTGGATGTCGCGGGATGCAAAAACTACATTGATGTATACGGCAATATGATAGGTAAATATCTGGGGCAAGATGTAAGCGCTGCTGACGCATGTTCCGCAATGGCATTGTGTTAGAACGTTGGCGTATAAGAGGGCGACTAGAATTTTGAAATTTTCTATTGCACTGTACTCCATGTCCTGCGTATCACTTGCTGGCCTGCAGCGTTTCGAAACCGTACCGCGGATAGATTCCTGTACGTCGTAAGAGACACTTACAGGGGGTCCTCAATCAACATGTTGGTCGCCATCCATGACTGCCCCCTTTCTGTTCCAACGAAGACTCCAGCATAGAGCAAGCATGTCATTCAGCTTGTAGGCGGATTGTGTCGACGCAACTGATCCCATACCGAATAAGACACATCTTCTACGCGTCTGCAACCCTGATATAAATAGAAGAGCACTCTTCCTTGGGTATCTGACTGTCGGTTCGCTCCCGATCAGCTTGGCAGGCGGCGCTCGGCAGCCTCCCGATCATTGGCATCGGCAGTGCCGACGGAATTTATGCACGGTTGTGGAGCGCAAGTGGAGTTCCCCAACGAGACAGGCAATGTTGTCGAGTAGTTGAATCTGAAAATTGGATTAGGAGTAAACTGTTCTCCTGCGCTAATGTGACAGAACCTATTACTTGTACATCATCCGAACATAAGCACAGATTGGTAAGGTAGTATTGGGTTCCGGATCTCTATCGGACTGCCTAAAGAAGCAGTCGGTACACAGGATACTGCCCTCCACTCCCTGAAGGGCTTTGGCTTTAAGATCTTGAAGGATACGTGGTCTAATTGTTTCTCTATGCTAACGACACTATCCCTCTATTATTCCCAGAATGTCGTACTAGTGGTCACAGTGCCTGGGAGTTGTAACATCCGTAAAATTGAAAGCTCGGTTGAATCAAGGCTCACATGCGACGGAGAGACATACTCGTTCCTTTGTAAATTATGGTCAATGGATGTTACTTTCATCGTGTCTATAATTCATGCGTCACCGCCAGATGTACTGCATCAAGAATGACCGCTGGAAGGCCTTATCCGTATCCCTCCACCATAAGTGAATGGATTGATATCTACTCCCACTCGCTTTTTCCATACATTCCATATGGTTCTCAGATATTCGATAGAGCAGAGTAATCTTCGTTAAAGACTCGAACAAGAACAAAGAGAGAATGAGGTAAAGGTAATTGCGAAGCACATATAATGAGGAGATGGACATCAGTCGAAAGCTTCCCTATTCAACTGTTCCTATGCTATTGCACTACTCCTAGCATTCACTGGACGATCGTGTGCGTCCGAAATGTTCACATTGTAGCCTGACGGTCCCACTTAAATGTGGGGACGTTTGCAATCGACCGGGAGATCTGTATACATCCTCCACGTAAAGGCGCCCACCAGCTGCCAAGGATGCGCTGTCGGAAAGGGTCTCAACACCTGGGGTACCCACTGTGTGACTGTGATTGCAATGAGTGGATTCTAGTGCTATGCAGCTAGGGAAGCTTCCGATTGTATGAGCCTGGGTAATTTGATACGAAGGAAGGGCAAAAGGGAGTACGCTTGCTATCACGAGGCTCTTGGAAAAGACCTACTCCACAGCCAAGGCTAACATTCGAGACATCATGCAACGTGCCGAGAATCAAACCAACGCCCTGGGGGCCAAATCCAGCCACGGTGATCTAGACGGAAATTGAGCGCAAGATATCCAACCACGTGAATAAGGAGACCGCTGAAAATCGCTCGGAGCAAGCTATATAAGCGACCATCTTCCCAAGAATAACGATGAAATTATCAAGCAATCATTCCTCACCTACGCCAATCACCTCATATCCTTTTACAGGTATCTCTTATTAATCAGTCAAAATGGTTAAGATTCTCTGCCTCGCTGCCTTGGGCCTTGCTGCCCTCTCTCAGGCCACCAAGCTGGTATATCCTCTTCCCTTTTTCTGTCCGCAACTACTGTCTAATCCTCAATAGCATGTTAACAAGGGTTACATCACTGTCGACGACGCTGCTGTCCGCAGCTCCATTGATGTCAGCCCCCCTGTGACTATCTATGCCCGGTTCGACGGTAGTTCCAACAAGGAAAAGGTCAAGCCTGGCTGCAAGCTGGAGGCGAAATGGCCCAGCAACTATGGCGATATCTACTTTGGGGAGGACAACTGTCTCTATGACTCCAAGGGTATGTTTGTCTTAATAATCCGGGCCTGGATCGATGTAATAACTGACGACTCCATTCGATAGGCCAGAACATCAACGGCCAGTGCTGCAAGCCATCTGGCAATCTGCCCGAGGTCAGGAACCCCTACTACGGCTAAGCGGGACTTTGTATTTGATGAATCGGCGGAGGACGTGGCGGAGTGTGCGGAATGATAGGACAGCTCATGTACTGTACCGGTGGAATTACTGCTATGTGTATGGTAGATGGAATACACTTCATCCATTCTTACAAAATGGTGTCATCATTCTTCTGTACTTTGTGGTTCCCACGATGGAGGCTCGGCTGGATAGAATGGGTGCCGCGGTCGCCGATGAAGTACCGTTGTTTCTTTGTTGAAAGAAGGATAGTATCATGAATATCGAACTGACTCCGGGGTGGGTCGGTGATGCAGGGCAGGATAATGAGGCCGTTGGACGATTGGCCATGGGTGGCCCCAGATTGCTGACTTCTCGGCAGAACCAACAGTTTGCACGTTGTGATAGTGACAGATAGCCCATAGGTTCCAGTGGCAAGTTATGGCCCGAAGGAAAAGGCATACCGTAGAGGAGACGTTGATTTAGATCCATTCTATACGCAGGTTACATGGTTGTTGACTAACCCTACGCAACTGTCCCGGTCAATGTACATGCCCTATGAAAGAACAGCCAATCTGCTATTGAATATAGATAGACCATTGCTTTTTTTTCAAGTTAGCTTACTTTCAGCAAACTACATCATGCAAGCTAACAAGTATGACTAAACACTGCCAGGAAAGGCTTTCCGAACCTTCATAAAAGGGGGTTTCTATGGATAAACTTGCATTTAATAATACAATCTCTGAAAGATAGGTTAGTTATGCTTTGAGAGAAAAAGATAGCAAGTTCTAGAGGAGTACAGGTAGTAAAGACAACAAAAAGGGTAAAGCATACAACAGGAGGGATTCACTGGTGGTCACCCACCCAACTACTCACCTCCCGGCCTGTGGCTTCTGCGCGGTCAATAGGTCGCTGCGTGCCCTTGCAGGGTGAGTGCAGGGTGACGATGCCAAGTCGTCGCGCTTAGTGCATATCCCGTTCGGTCAGACACCCAGTCCCGTCCGGATTCTGGGCGAGTCTCAGAAATATCCTTGTGCAGGCCGTCTCGACAATCTCATAGTGTCATATAAGCAGTTGCGGTCTTGGCAGGACGGGAGTCGGTACAGGACTGCCGTCGACGCAAGACTCGAGCCAGGCCTATTTAGTATATATGCCTAATAGTTAAAAGAGTACGAACTAGGTAAGGCTGGTCTTACTACTATAAGATGACTCTGTTATAGCAATATAGACTTATTACAAAGAACTAAAGTAAATATATAAATAAGTATTTCTTCATATTTCTTAGCTATCTACTGCCATTGTAACTCTCCCGGGGTAAGGTGATAGAGTATATCCAATTGTAGCGCGTAGTGCTGTATACTGCGGTACACCCCGACTGGTAGACCATGGATATCCGCAATCCTCTCCGCAAATTGCGGATATGGTATGCGACCCAATATCCAATGGAGAGGATATGCCGCAGTCGAATTGTAATAAAAGTAGATGAAAATAAATAGATTAAAGATATAGAGATATAAGATCATGACCTATCGAGTAGTAAAGGAATAAATATAATTTCAAGTAGGTAGGTTGTCAACATGACCACATCTACCATGAATTTGCCCCTTACAGTTAACGTTCTAGTCGACATAACAACATTCATGGCGTGAGAAATCACCAGGCAAGGTCATAAGCTTTTGATTCTCGGAACCAGACGCCACACTTCTCATCCGCGTCTTTTGCTTCGATCAAAGTAATGCCTTGAGGATTCTCATCATTCCCGAAATCGGCCACTTTCGAGCCTTCATTGAGCGAGGGCCAGCCGGGACCATTTTCTGGGTCCTTGGCGAAATCAGTCCACGTCTTCTGCATGAAGGCACTCAGCGCAATCTGGTTCTTGGTAGCAGTCGTAGCGTTGTAGGTTCCAAAAACCTGGGGCAGTTCCGCACCATGGTATGCGCCTGCATCGTCGTAGGGTGTCAGGTTGGGGAACTCTGGCGAGTACCGGTACCGCCACACCGTGCGGTTGTGCTTTGCGGTAAACTTGGCTAGTTCTGACGTCGGGCAAGTAAATGGAACCCCGGTCATCCACCTGGTATTTCTCATCAGCTTAGCCATCCTGCTCAGTTGCAATCGGAAATCTTTTACGCACTTGCTCCATTTCAAGAAACACCGTCTGTCTGACAAGTTTCGACAAAGCGGAAGCATGCTGGTTTCGGCGTCCGAAGACTGAACGTCATCTACCAACACCTGCTGAGGGGGTAGAGCCCTTTTGTCAGCTTCCTTCGCCGTGTTGAGCCTTCGAACATGGGCAAAAATGCTGCCCTCGTTTTTGTTCGTGCCGTACATGACGGGAACATCGGCAAAGCTTCCTTCTCTGAGAGTGGGACGGACGTTGTTGAGGGAATTGCCAGACCCGCTGGTGGGAGCAAAAAACAGGGGGGTGCCCAGATACGTGCCGTTATTGGCCAAGTCCATGATCTCTGCGGCCGATTTGCCTCTCATGCACTCGAGTGTATCACACCCGAGCCGTCTCCGGACTACTGTATAATCGTTTCTCAGCGCTTTTCCGAGAAACATTGCCTGCTGCGACTGCATAATCGCAGCTCGGAAGGGAGGTTGTCCAGGAGGGCCCGGGGGGTTTGCCAGCAGTTGCTTGACCGAATAGCCACCGGCAGACTCCCCGAAAATGGTGATCTTGTTGCGATCACCGCCAAACTGCTCGATGTTATCATACGTCCAGTTGAGGGCAAGTCGCTGGTCAACAAATCCGGGATTTCGATCCGCCTTGTCAAGTGAAGGAGCTTCAATGAATCCAAAGACTGTTTGTCATCAGTATTCTGTTTTCTGGAAGACTAGGAGGGTATGTTACGTACTGTTGGTCCGATAGTTGATGGTCACCAGGATGACATCATGATTGACAGCCAGAGAGGTGCCATTGTAGTTGGCAGCAGAGGCCGAGCCAGTTTGAAGGTTGCCCTGGTCTGCATTAATAGCCTGCTCTTCACAGTGAATAGCCTCCAGGCCAAGGTCAACTTACGCCATGAATGTAGAACATAACAGCCTTTTTGTTCTCAGAAGACGCGTCCGCAGGCGCGTATACATTCAAATATAAACAATCCTCGTTTTCCTCTAGCGGAGGATTGTTAATAAGAGCCTCGAGGAAGTCGCGGCCTGGCTTTGCGCCACTAAATTGCTGGTGGCAGGCATTCGGCAGCTTCTGTGCTAGGAGTGGTTCTTTCCATGCTTCTGGCTCCTGCGGGGGTCTCCAACGCAGGTCGGCTACAGGGGGCTTTGCATAGGGAATCCCCAACCAGACATTGGCATATGGATCCCCAGAGGGCACGTTGGGAGGAGAGATAGTTCCAACCACCGGGCCGGACGAGACGGTGACGGTCGGGGTGGTGGTGGCAGCAGCAGTGCCGACTAGCCCAAGGAGTCCAAGCAGCGTCAACATTCTGGATGGTTCTGCACGGTGCTCATGTCATGGATGGACCTTCCTGTCAACCCCCTGCCTTTTTATAGCCTGTTTTGGGCCGGTGTAGATCACAACAAGGAAGCGGGATGGAATTCTTGGCATGAACAGATTCAATGGTTGAGTTCGTCATGGATTGACCTTCAGGATGTCATATGTCATGTTGCATCGTCGCACTGCAGTCTCCACATCTGGTCCACTTTGAATGAGGCTCGTCTGACATTCTCGAATTTACTGCAGAAGTAGACATTCAGTCAACAGTTACCCATATACAGACCCAACTCGAACGAAAGGTTATTGTCCAGCTACTAATAACCTCGAACTAACCAAGTTCTATTTGGATCGAATATGTTCTTGAGACCTTCATACTCAATCGACTGTGGGGAATCGACCCGGCAGAGAGCATGGTTCTCTCCCTTGCATATTCAGCTCCTGCACGAAAACGGCACTATTGGTACAGGTTGGTTGAGCCATCAGCGAAGTCTAGAATCTCATGTACCCTGGGACTAGCGATGAGTAAGAGTTGATTGGCTACTTAGAGGGTTACAATAAACGAGGAAAAGTCCTGTCGACATGGGAAATGTCTTTTCAAAATATCTATATATATACATCGGTCAAATATTCAAAAGAGGGACTGCCCGTCTCTGGATTGTCTGGATAGTGGACTTGCTCGAAGCAGTTAGTAGTAGAGCATTATTCGTGTGGTCTTCGATCTTCACTTGCTTTATCTGAGTTTACACCTTACCAGACCCTCTTCAATTTGCGAAATGGGTTAGCATGGGCTTTGTAGAAGCTGGTCCACTCTTAACTATCTCATGAGACATGGAGAGTATTGGTAGATGAGACTCTTAGGATGGTAGGATGCAGTCGGGTGCTATTGTCATTTGTTAGATATCACTGACTGTCTCTATAAGAACTATATCCGTTTAAGTAGAGGATTCTATTCCTAGCCTTTTCATAAAAGACGCTGAAAGGAATGCAAGATCCAATCCTAAACTATACCAGTGAGCTTTGCACCACAGACTCTTCAATGCTTGCAAAGCCCGTTTTTGTCAACCTAGGGTTGTATTGTCCTGTGACTCATGTCGTAACACCAACACGTCTGCTCGAAGTATCATCTCAAATAGCGTCATAAACTCTTTACATAACCATAATTTCACAGCATGTTGGGTTGTACTATCCAGAGGACTTGGCAACTTTAGACCATATATCTATTCAGTTCGGCAAGGGTGTATGATATAGCTCTTAGGTCCGGTCTTTCCGTTGCTTGTATATGGGAGTCGAATAGCCTGTTCTGTTGCGCACCATCAGTGCTGGATACAGGAGTTTCAAGCTGGGCAATGCACGTCTTACAGCTGTGCCCATGGATATTGCAGTGCCATTCTTTTACCTGGTCTATATAGGATTACTGGGAGTAACCATCTGACAACTCTAGTGAAGGGTTGAGCGTAAACGAGCGAGATTGAGTGTTGGTGATATAAGAGGGAAACCGTTTTCGGAAGGAAGAGGGGCCATGCATCATCGACAATAGCTTCACTAACAGGGTATGGGACTAAAATCAAGTCCGGAATCGTCGGTGACAGCTTAACTAGCAAGTTCCCGAATCTAAATCCATGGTACAGGACTCTCCGGTCTACCTGCTACCAAGGGTCATCTCCATACTCTGCACATCATCACTTTTTGCAGAAACATCGAAATATTCTCTCGAGAGTCAACCACGTAGGTCGTAGTTTATTTAGAATTAATTAAATGCAACCAGCGGCACAATAAGCGGATCATACGGGAAAAAAGTATTTCCATAAAGCCGGTCGGAAGTCTTGTGCAGGCGCCCTGATTTCACTAAAGTGTCATACCTACTAGATAGTCAACAGTTTGCGCCGTCTATCTTTGCTTTGTCTGCCTTGACGAAGCACCGTGCGGCGACTAAACAGGACTACAAGATAATAAATTCAAAAGAGAAAATCCCAAAAGACATACAACAGGAGGGATTCGCTGGTGGTCACCCACCCAACTACTAACCTCCCGGCGTGTGGCTTCTGCACGGTCAATAGGTCGCTGCATGCCCCTGCAGAGTAAGTACAGATAATAATATCAAGTCGTCGCGCGCTTAGCGTGGGTGTGTTGTAGAGAAGAGTAATGACTTACCACATCCACCACCCTGCGGTGATGGGCCAGAATATAGAGCCGTGCCTATCCACGTCTGCCTAGGCCATCAGCTCTGCCAGATCACTAATTATTATATAATTCTGTTCGGTCAGACGTCCAGTCTCTTAGCAGCTGTGCTTTGCTATGTTTTCTACTAGTTAGCGAAAGCTCAATAGTTGAGCTGTTTAGACGTGACAAGATAAGCATGTCAGAGTCTTCCAAGTTAATATCATTCAGTCCCGTCCGGATTTTGGGCGAGTCTTAGAGATATCCTTGTGTAGGCCGTCTCAACAATCTTATAGTGTTATAAAAGCAACATGGAGAAAATAGAAAGCATTGATTAGTAGTTCCTGATAGATCTTATGCCCTCATATTTGATATCCCAATCCGCAGATATTCAATCATCCCCTATTCTTTGGATTTCTAAGCCACCTCGCTTCTACTATTCCTTCCCGGCTTTAGCTTTCTGTTACTTAAGCTTACTTTAACATGTCTCCATTCTCTGACTAAAGTTGCTAACTAATACTTTTGTATTTGTCAATCTGATATCAACCTTCATGAACATATACTTCGCTGCTTTGCTTTAAATCATTTAGCTACAGTAATTTTGTTATGCGGGTGAGGGAAGGAAATGTAAGCTCTAAATAGAAAGATGGTTGCCCGGCACGGTTACTAAAGAGAGCGTTATCCCAAGTTCACACTAGGCCTGTAAAATTAGGCGGTAATTCGTGTTACTCTCTGAATCAGGCTTCCTGGAGTAGGAACAGAGTGTTATCCAAGTGACTCTCATTAATTTTCGACGATTCCCTGATTGTACTGTAAAACGACGTAACACCGCAGTCCGTAATCATCAAGATCAGGTTTCATTAATCCCTAATGATATTGTAACTAGTCCGTAGCGGGTCGATACGTATTTGTGGGCCTTGTGTTTTGTATAGCAATTTTGTATTCTTGGCATTACGTTGCTGTAGCACCGTGTATCTTCGCCAGCTATGGGGTAGTTCAACCTGCCCCATAACAGTCGTTCTTTTCTTCAATCAGTCAATCATCTAGAATTGGGTTTCCTTGACATAGAGGGTTTCACGTGACACACGTGATAACATCGGGCCAGAGCCCGGTACAATCTACGTCTAAAAGTGACATCTCTGGAGGGTTTTAGATCCATTTGAAGGCGCCGCACGCCTCTACGCACAGGAAGCAGAGAAGAGCTCTGTCATCTATAGAATGATGAAGTGGGGGGAAGCAAGAAATAAGGCCTCTTATAGGCCGCAGAAAGGAAACACCTGACAAACGCTGGTCCTGGCAACATTCGCGGAGACAACCGCCAGAGGGAGGGCATCTCCATTACCATTGAAAGAGAAAAACTCGCCGTTTGACGCATAGTTGAGCAACTGACCGAATAAACTGTCACGGAGCAAAATGTTCAGGCTCTCCAAGATCAAGTTTGACAGGACGCTGCACTTGCTCTGTCCTTTAATGCATCTAATAGTATTAACTACTCGTGGACACCGCGTCGGAGCCGGTCACAATACTCACAACTCGGAGGTCCGCCGCTTCGGCCAGCGGATTTGGAGACCGGAATTCCGCACAGTGTACAGGGGTAAGAACGCACGCTGCTCAGAAACTGCCCGAGGTTAGGCCGCCAGGCAATGATTTAGGCCGTAAACAAATTTCCGATACAATATCTGTCTTGAGTATAGGACTGCAAATCGTAGTGCGATATCCTTAACAACGAGAGATACAGTTATGATTATTTTTCCGGACCTACGCATACTCCGCACAGTACCTTTGGTTCGAAATTAATCTCGGAGTTCCGAGCTAGTGCCACACTTGGTGGCCCTAGAATAAGAATATTTAAGGAGCCTAGTAGTCGGCTGTTTTCAAACCCCATATAACGCTCGAAACATCTCATTCAACATCAGAATGTCCATCACGATCTGCCCGAACCAGGTTTCGCCATCTGTCCTAGCGGCGCGTGAAGAGCTTAATCGAGCTCTGGAAGCCAAGTATAGTGAGACCAGACAATGGTACGAGTACCCCAGCCCTGCCGACTACAGACGTGCAGAGCTTGATGGGACGGCGGGGTTCGCGAAGCCAATTTTTGACTCGGAGGCCATTGATTTCTTTCTCCCTTCAAGCCACGGCGACCATTCAATCCTCTTGAGGCAATTTATACCCAAGGGAAAGGGTTCCAAAGGTGTTTTCTTGCACTTTCATGGAAGTTAGTTCATGCGAACAGTCCCCTCTGAGAGACAAACTAAAGAGGTTCTCTTTGCAGGTGGATTCTGTATCAGCTCCGCCCGCTTGAACGATGGTTACCTTCGTCATTTGGCCGACACACTCTCTCTTACAGTCGTGACAGTTGACTATCGCAAAGCACCCGAGGATCCTTTTCCCGCGCCCCTAGATGATGCCATCGATGCTGCGCTCTTTGCTTTGTCCCCAGATGGGGAGCAAAAACTTCGAGGCCCGCTCACCATCATTGGTGGTGAGTCTGCTGGTGCCTATCTCAGCGTATGGGTTACTCTGGAACTTCGCCGCCGAGGAATAGATGTCATGAGTCGCATCAAGGGCTTGGTGGCCTCGTATGGACTCTATGACTTGACCTATCTCCCGTCTGTAAGGAATTATTCCCGCCGTCTGGTGCTCAGTAATGAGGACACGCCGCGCTTCATTGATACAGCATTACCACAGGACGTGTTTCCACTAGATGTCCGAAAACAGCCTCACCTATCGCCGTTATATGCTGATCTGAAGGGTTTACCTCCCGCTTTGTTCCTCGTTGGCTCTGAGGACCCACTCCTTGATGACTCTGTATTTTTGGCCACAAAGTGGGGGATGGCCGAGAATGAAACATCCTTGAAGATTATCCCAGCCGCGTTCCACGGCTTTACGTTGTTTGCTATTGGCGAGATGGCCGATGAGGGCATTAGAGAGATTGTCAATTTTGTGTCTGCCCTGTTAGATGTCAAGGACTAGTAACTTCATTTGCCTAATTCTTTCATAATTTACAGCCCTTATTCGTAAGTCGTGGTGGCATTTAATGCATACAAGTATTTTATCAGCCGATGATTCGAATAAAGCCTACCTCGCAAGCATCAAGTAACGTAATTCATCAGCGGTCCGCCCACCGCAGGCAATCCGCCTGCCCGGTTTACCACATAAAACTGCCATATTATAAACTGGAATATCTCAACACTAGGTAGTTATAAAGCACCAGATCTAATATACTAGCTTATATACCTATTACAAAAACTATTAGACTTCTTTTCAAATTCTAGATACCTTCTATAATACTAAATACGTAAGATGTCTATACAATACCATAGAATATAGGACATACATACGTTACTTTAGAAATTTCTCGTATAAGAGCCTATGGTTTAGTACTATCTAGCCTGTGAAGAATCTTCCTTAAGTTTAAATACTAATAGGTCTGAAGGGGTTGAGATATTCAAGTCGAAAAATCTACGATTTGTATGGTGTATGGGGTGGGCGGACCACCGGTGAGATCACGTTACTACTCCGTGCCCCCGCTGGTAGTTCTGCAACCTGAAGAGCTTATTGGGCGGGTTCTTTCTCCAATCAATAAACCTTCTCGTCACATTGGCTCCATGATCGGAATTCCGAACCTGACTTCCGAGGCGCTTGTGTCACGATGACAGTGTTAGACCTCGTGAGCGGATCATGATGTATGATGATCTGTTTTGGTTTCCCCGGTCATTCTCTTCTTCGACACTTTCTCATGTTGGATATCTTCGAGAGTAGCTACCCCGAATCATATACGCTGATGCCTTATGGATTGAGCATCATCACAGCTTGGTTATATATATTCCTACTTTGACTAGCATAGAACTATAAATCTTCTTCAACTTTCAATGGCTCCCAGTTACATACCCAAGCTAGGTACCGCTCCCAGCGTCCCTCGCGACGCTAGAGAGACCTATAACACTCTTAAACTTGGTGGTGTTGTCATCATCCCAACCGATGTTGGCTACGCACTCTTGACAAGCACACAGACTGGAATCCAACGGATTTTTTCAGCAAAAGACCGTCGGGAAGGCCACAACATAGGTATAATCGGGACATACAAACAACACCGCCAAATCCATGTGCTCTCCGAGGCCAAGTTTGAGATGACACGGGTCCTGACAGAAGATATGGCAATGATTGTCGGGATCATTGCTAAATATGATACTAAAAGCCTTCATCCACGTTTGGCAACCCTTGATCCCGCTACGCTATCCCAGGTCACTAAGGGTGATACGGTCAGTATCGCAGTTCCCGAAGGTCCATTTCTAAGGGAACTCGGTCGTCTTTGTGATGAGGACCCCGAGGGCATGTTAATGTTCGGAACTTCGGCCAATCTTACTGGCCAGGGACAACGATTCCGTATTGAAGATATTGAGTCAAGAGTGATTGACGCGGTAGACTTAGTGGTGGATTACGGTTTACAGAAATGGCAGGTGTACAGGCGTGGTGGCGTGAATTTCGACGCAGAGAACATGAAGGTCCTACGAAAGGGAGCCGGGTACGAGGTTTTTCGCGACCGAATGCTAAGATGGTTCCCCAATCTACTGAAGGATGCCGGCGTAAGCATTGAGGAGGATCCTGATTTCCCGATTAGCGAGCCTGGAATGCCTGCTACCTAAAATCAAATTCTTTGGCACCTTGACCCTGCGTGTAAAGATTCCTCCGCTCTTGTTCAGTTTCGTATAACTATCGACAGCTTTTCAAATGCTATCCGATTGCAGCGTAAAGCATGTTGTCTACTAGGCAAGCTGTAGCATGATATAACAGTACTTTTACCCACGAATGTAGCTGGCGGTGGGATAAACAAATAACCAGTGAGTTGATTAAATTGATTAAACAAAAAGAAACAAGCAAGTGATGGGAGCTTTTGAGGGAATGTAAAATCTAGGGGATCGTGGACGCAAGACAGCTTCACTCTTGAAGACATCAAGCGCCGAGATCCTCTTCAAGAAAGGCCGTGCCAACTTTGATTTACCACAGGTTTGAAACGGTGGTATGTAGCACAGGGAAAGTGAACCCGTGGCATATAGGGCGAGCCAATATGGAGCAAGCCTAGAAATGTGTTTCTCAGTTCGCAAATCGGCTCCAAGAACGCCGTTTCTTGCCGTACTATTTTATACAAGTTAGCAAATAACCATATATCGGATGCAGTCGTGACGGCAAACTCACCCGTTGCAAAATAAAAGGTAAGGGCACCATGGCAACGGAGATGAACCCAAGCGTGCTCGAGGCCCATCCAATTCCAAGCGAATTCAACATGCTTGGTGCAGCCAGCGGCAGTGCTCCTCCAAAAGAGCTTCGGAAGAAGGTGTTACCGGCAAATACACTTACCGCATGGCGCGGATAGGATTCGCCTAGGTAATTGAGGACGGATTGAGACATGAGGTAGAAGCCCGGTGCAAAGAATGCTGTTCCAATTATCGGGGCGATCCAGTGTACGCTGTGTCCAGGAGGTTAAAATTCCTCCTGCTGAAATCAAGTTACTCCAGTGGCTGGCTTACCTTTCTCGGGATGTCCATGCAAGGATAAATAGACAAACCGGAATGCAAAGAGCTCCTATCTGTCCAGGTACCAGGCGAGCCTCTGGCTTAAGAACGATGTTTGCATCTGCCACTCGTGGCTGGTACCAATAGTATAACCACAGAATGTATCCAACGACTGAAACCGATGCTCCAACGAGGATACCAAAGAAGGAAACTGGAGAAAAGAATTGTTAGCACAGTATTTGTGCAAAAAGTCAGCTGAGGGAAGCTCACGGCCTTGCTGGATTGCAGTGAAATGGTAAATGCCGTCAAAGACTAATGGATCCCTCCATCAGTATAATGTGGGCGAAATGAATCTAGCAGAGCATAACTTACCGAATGGGAAGAATTCAAACCAAAATTACAGGACACCGTAAACCAGCATTGTGTTCATGTTAACAAATAGAATCACTGGGTCCAGACAGGCAAGTTTGAGGTCGTCGCCCATGTCCTTGACAATGCATAGAGCGAGATTTTCGGTTGGTGATTGGATCTCAGCTTCACTATGGTAGGCAGGATTGTCCGTCTGCTCAGGATGGCGCTTTGCTCGTCGTAGAAAGATATTCTCGGACAGCGTTTCAGGTAGAAAGAAGAAAGTAGATATGGTCGTAAAAGCCGCGATACCGGAAAGGAGCTATAGCGTTGCTGTCCAGGTGTTCCCGTGCTTTCTGTACGATAATAATCAGTGTCAAGTAATATTCAGCGAGATACAAGACTGATGACACACATTACAGGGGTTCCAAGGATCTGTTTTTGCAAAAGTTAGCAAAAGCCATGGATGTCTACATGCATGTAGGCTGGCATACCGGTCCTAGAATGGGCCCGCAAACGCCGCTAACTGCGTAAAACGCGATTGCATAGGGAAACTCATTTGGCTTAAAGATTTCCATTAGCGAGGCACCACCGACGCTAATGGGCGTGCTTCCGGCGAAGCCCCCCATAAAGCGTAGTACTAGAACGGTTTGTAGGTTTTTTGCCAGAGCTGTTCCGATGTTAAATAAGCAGAAAGCAAGGCAGCCAAGGACATATACCGGCGAACGCCCGAGTGTGGGCAGGCTTGACAGGGGAGAAAGCTAGAAACATGTATGATTAGTACATTCGTTGTACCTGTGGTTGTCTTGAAGCGCATACATACAATTAGAGGCCCAATACCATATGCAATAACAAAGAGTGAAAGCCCCAGTGTGCTCTCCGCAGTGGTAGCTCCAAACGCTTCTTCGATACCCGAGATACTCGCCGTAAAGAGTGCCGATGCTGCATAGAAACTGAAGTTCAAGAGCAATACATCGAGTCCAGCGACCATCCTTGCCAGTGTGGGCCAGTTATGAGGCATGTCTATATCATCAGGATCAACAAAGCCTACTATAATCTGTCCCTGGGAGTTTGGGCTTGGTAGTTTTCCATCCTCGAGGGTCTGAGATATATTGTAGGAGAATAGCCATTTAAGACCAGAACATCACCTCCCACTCCGCCGTGGACAGCCTTGACAAATGGTGACTGGAGAATTAAAAATATTACACTACGCCGTGAGTGGGTGGAGGATTTTCGCCCGGGTAGTTACCATCCGGTCATCCTAGGTGATATCTTCAACGACAGTCAGTACAAAATTATTCGGAAGCTCAGAGAAGGCTCCTACTCAACTGTTTAGCTCACCCATAATCCTAAGTAAGCTCATCTTTTGCATTGACCACCCACAATTCTGTAGACTATTATTACTTACTTTGTCCCAAAAGGCTATTACTATACACATACCTCTCAAAACACAATTACATAAATTGCAACGAGATCCAGTCCGCTTTCAATGGCAATGGGGCAATGAGGACCTTATCGACAAGCTCTAGGGGCGTATGTCCCGTTGGATATCCACCAATCCAGAGCGACAACAAATACTCATAGTAGAGATGTCACATCGTTGGCTGTCTCCAACAATCCCATTACGGCTAGCGGGTGTCTCGGGCCCCGACCAACAAACACAAACCCGAGACAGTTTGATGATGACCAGCAATCAATCACACAAAAATGTCCCTCCAAGAGATACAGGAACTACGGCGGCGCTTAAGAAGAAGAACGACGACTACGAAAAGAGGAACAGCAACTTCGAGAGCAAGCGGAGGACCAACTGCGGCTTCAGACACCACGGACGACACTTCCCGAATTCCTCGAGTATCACAAATTCTGCGCGTACGCCATTGGTAAAGGGGTGAGCGCCGTATTCCGTACCTCTATAAGTGCGCAAGCGCTGTATATTGCTCGCCAGCAGTAAAGATCGAGCAATTCAGCAGCAGTCCCACCGGTCCTGTACTGGAATCAGCGCTATGCTCAAAGAATCGCAAGCTAGAATCCGACATGACCTTCACGAGACTGGAAACCGCCTCGTCATACTTCGAAGAGACTACTACTTCATCGTCTTGGAGATCGAGATCGAGAACGTCAGACTTGTGATGCCTGAACTGGAAGCCTGCCAGGTCATGTGTAAACTGCTGCTCGCGACCAGATATCTCGTGAATAGTCACATCTTGGATGTCTCGTTTGGGTATTTGCGGGTGCCCGACCTCGTTGTGGTCACAGACTGGGACGCCCTCCAGAGATACTAATATACAAAACGTTTGGTTTCACATGCGATCGCCAACGTGGAGAGTTGTGCTTGTACCCAGACAAGGGGTGCTCCCAGCTTTGGCCCTCGCATTAGTGCGCCCCTCCAGGAACCAACAGACCCAATTGTACAATCTACTGCCGCTCGTTCTACCGCATGGCCGGTGGGGCTCGGATGGCTATCCACCCGTCTGGCCTGATCTTTGCGGCGCTGATGACTTGGGTGTTCCGGCTCTCGCCTCGATCCTTTCAGATTCTCTTTTTACTCCCCTCTTCACGAGATAGGCTTCTCCTTCTCTCAGCCTCTGCATCTTCTCTCTTCTTCAAGACCTGCTAGGAACCACAATGTTTGTGCCTCCGCTGTTTTGCATCCCCTCCCCCCTGGGTGGTTGAATTATACTCTTTTGTGGAATTTGTCGCATATTGACCCTTTTTCTCCTAGGAATTCTACCGTGCTGCCCCCCGGCACCTATTGGGACCAATATCAGGATATCACCAAATCCAATACCCACTTGAGCGTGGCAGAGAGATTATGGGTTGCCTGGTATGCGTGGGTACAGAATGATGTCCTGGCCACCGGCATCATGTCCTTCGCTATCCACGAGCTGTTCTACTTCGGCCGCTCTCTCCCGTGGGTCTTGATTGATAGCTTGGGTTTCTTCAGGGGATACAAGATTCAAAGTGTAAGTGGCAAGCCTAACACCTGCCCCTAACCGAAATCAACCCAATTCCAGCCGCCATCGAAACTAACATTCTGCTTCAGAGCAAAGTACCTTCACTACGCGAGCAATGGGATTGCGCCAAGTTTGTGCTTCTGAGCCACTTCACCGTCGAACTTCCTCAGATCTGGTATGTTCCTGCCCTCGATGAAGGGGTATTCTACCGGATGCTTGCCTCTCGGGCCCGATTAAGTAGTAACGGCTCTTCTAGGCTTTTCCACCCAATGGCCCAGTTCTGCGGTCTATCAACATCGATTCCTTTTCCGTCTCTCTGGACTATGGCATATCAGATTGCAATATTTTTCGTGATGGAGGACACTTGGCACTACTTTTTCCACCGCGCTCTTCATTGGGGTCCACTCTACAAAGCCATTCACAAAATTCACCATCAGTATTCCGCGCCGTTTGGTTTGGCCGCCGAATATGCTTCTCCTATTGAAGTGATGATTCTCGGCTTCGGGACCGTCAGCTCCCCGATCCTCTGGTGTGCTTTGACCGGTAACCTGCATATCCTCACTATGTATGTCTGGATTGTGTTGCGCTTGTTCCAGGCGATCGATGCCCATAGTGGCTACGAATTTCCTTGGAGTCTTCACCATTTCTTGCCTTTCTGGGCTGGTGCTGATCATCACGACCTCCACCATGAGAAATTCATTGGGAATTACGCAAGCAGCTTCCGCTGGTGGGACTACCTCCTTGACACCGAATACACTCCGGATGCCCTGAAGCGCCGAAGAGGGAAAAAGGTGGAAGCAAGGAAGATACAATGATTTGAACATTGGCAGTGACGGCCTGCCTATTCTCTCTCCAATTTGGGCGTTGGCTCTGTCTGGCGCTATTTACCTGATAGGTGATAGCCTTTCTTATGGTACTATTCAACGGTTGATTTACCATGACTAGACTCAGCTATTCTTGAAGCTAATTGGCCTTCTAAACATCGCTAAACTCATGCCGTAGCCGAGAGATTCATGGCAAAAGATGAAGCGGGCTGTCTCGATTAATATATAATTTGTGGCTCAGTGATGAGAACTGACTTCTTGAACAATTTCAGAAGAACGTCCATGGCGCGTTTATGAGTGCTAGGACATGATTGGTCCTCGGCTATTGTACGAAGACCGTGCCGATTCTCTTACTCACGCGTCCGTTGCAGCTTACGCGTTGTGACTAAACTTGTGAGTCATCGCTGGAGAGTATGGGGAGACACTACGGACCAAACTCCGTTTTGGCTACCTGCTCCACCAAGAAGGGGCGCTCTTGCTGGAAGAAACTTGTCCTGTTCAATACCAAGCGCTGTCGTACCGTTGGGGACCCAAAGGAGGGCGCACAGTCGAGATTTCCTGCAACTACTGGTGAGTGTCCATTGGGGAGTCAGGATTGATGTACCCTGTTGGGAGGAGATCACTCCAGTACGGCATGACCCGGATTCTGCTATTTGTTCCGGTGTCATAACCGTATAGAATACCTCCAAAGGCTACAAATGTCCCGATGAGAATCGCGGGTATAGTAGAGCCCTCAAAGTCTGCGCAGGTTTAGCACTTTCATGGTTGTAGTCCGACGTTTATATAGGTAAGACATGGCGGTTAAGCAATGTTCCGGGTGCGGGATGTTGTTTGACTTGGGAAGTCATTTATTTGAGCAGACTGTAGTCCTTTTCCGAGCCCCGGTCAGTGACACAGCTGTTCTGTTGAATGAGAGAGGGCGTAAACTAGTCAATGAGGAAGGGCTCGTGGATGACGGACTATTAATCTGGCTGAGGTATAAGAGTGGCCAAGTGTGCCTCGTAGATCAGATCAGGTGACCATCGGGTAGACAGGCAGCTATCTAGTGATATCTCGTTGCCCTGATCGAATTTCTTTCCTGCAAACCAACATTTCTTGCGTTTTATCCTTCTATCCAAATCTAGACTTGTCACAAAGATAACCACCATGTCTTTCGAGAAATCCTGCTTGGATATTCGTCTCGAACCCCGTTACGATTGTACTGTACTCCTTGCCCGAGCGCGAGTTGATGAGGGCGACGAATATGTTGATGCGGAATTATTCCTTGATGGGGGAATCACCAATGATAATGGTCAGTGTTATGTATCTCGAGGAACTGTGATGATTATTGCTAATCTAGAATTGTTCCGATGTATTTAGGCCGCTTCGGTCGTGACAGCTCAAGTTTCAACGAAAGCGCTGAGAACATCCACTTGGATTTCCGCGACGATGGTGTTTGGTTGACTGCCGATCTTTGGGATTATCTACGGCAGCATATTGAGCGCCAGGCCATCAACTTGTCTGAACACATCGGGAACCAGGATGGTAGTCTTGAATTCTGTACTGTAAGTTGGATATGAAGTCTCTCGAATCTTACTTTAATATTGTCATGCTAACCTATGTCCTTCCGCTCGCAGTAATCGAAGGCATAAGCCAGTCCTACAAGCAGGCGTATACTGCTGGACATCATCTTCAGCATTGTTTCCGTTTATAGTCTATAGTCTTATTGAAATGACATAAAAGGTCTGTCAGAGAGGCAAAGGGGGGATGTGATGTAGCATTCAGCGTGTAAACCAGTATGCGGAAAATGCAAACTGCCAACCAAGCAACAAGAAAACACCACCAGAAATGATCGCTTCTGCCCACTATCTCATCGCTGAAATATATATCAAAGGGGGTTCTTGTAGAACTATCTCCAGACATACTGACACCCACTTTCCCCAAGGGTTACGCCGACAAAGCCATATGGCGTGGAATACAAATTCCAAATATCAACCTATGGGATTGTCAATGGAATGTACTACTCTTAGCCAGGATCAGTTCGGTCAAAGATAAATTGGCCACACATTCCACCCCCAGTTCCCTCCCCCGCTTGATTATCCAGCCATTAATAAATCCGATCTCTGTCGGTCTCCCTTTTCGAATATCCTCCCGCATGCTGCTGGAGTTCCCAGCTGTCTTTCTGATTGTGTCCATCACGACGGCCTCCAAGGACGCGGCAGAGAACCATGAGGGGTCATGGTTAGCGAGATGGTGGATCTCTGGCAGCCGACCAAACACCGTTGAGATCTCCTCTAGGAGACGGGTTATCAATGGTTTGACCTGGACCATATCTGCGATCACGCCGTTTCGGACATCCAATAGCGCTGTGAGAGGATTGAGGACACAATTTGCTGCCAGCTTGAGTAGTTGATCCCGGAAAAGAGATATCCAGTCCAATTCCTCACAATTGAGCGCTGTCGATTGAAGCAGAGTATCGATAAGAAAACGATTTCTCGGTTGGGATATGGCTAAGTCATCTGCGTCCATAAAGCCCACGGAGACACAACCATTGCGACCAGCTAATACGGCTTGGAACGCTGCTTTTAAATACACACCTTGCCGAATGATGCCAAACATATACGTTGGTCGTGTGGCCGGGTCAGGAAAAAGCTGCTGATTTAATTCTTCCACCTGACCCAAGCCATTCTGGAATAGACAGATAATGGTATCTCGGCCGAGCCTTTGACAGGTCTAATAGCGTCTACTGTCATTGAGGCTTTGACGGTGACAATAAGGCAACGAATGGGCGAAGTGGGTGTGGTATCGATTCCCGATACCTCAACCCTGAAGCCGGATTGTTCGTCTACGACTCCATCTTCCCCGACCTGCAGACCTATTTTCTGTCCCGTGGAGACAAATTCGCGACGCAGGGATTCTCGATGCAGAAGGAGTGTAACCGGGGGTTTATCAGACAGAGAGCGAAGAGAGTGGGCGATAAAACATCCGATACTTCCAAGCCCTAAGATATAAATAGAGGAGGAGCTCGCCATTTTAGAACAGACTTATACAATCGAATGTAGCAACTCTGTGCCTCCCATCCATTTGGTAGCCGAGGGAATTCAATCCCCACCATGAGTAATCCATTTATTGCGGGGCCAAACGCGGGCTTCGGAAAAGCAACCGACTTGAGGCATTCTGTCTCCAAATTGCCTGAGGTGAACGAGCTCCATCGATCGTTATAGCAAAGAGATGGTGAGTACAGGAGAGAGTTTCCATTTGTATTGGCTTATTGTGGGAAGATGAACCCCTGCATAACTAAGGTGGCCTATTCAAAATACTGTCTCCGCACCGGCCCTGGCTCAACTGTCGTTCCGCTCAGGATACATGTATAGAACGATCGCTGTCTTAAATAGGACTAAGATATGTGGGCCTGAATGATGAATCCAGGTCAATGGGATATACACAGCCGGATAGCTCTACAGTTCATCGTGATTCTTTTGCTTGTGGCGAGCAGCTCCCAAGCCTGGTACCGTGAAGATGACTCGACGATAGGAAACCAAGACTCCGTCAGAAACCTGTACGATGAGGTGCAAGTGCTTGTCACTTTCTGGGTGTGTGTTGCGGCCTTCTTGTCGTATTACGTCGCTCGGGGGAATTGTGACAGTAATCTGGGGAGAGTCCGTGGAACTCAGGGAAAGCTCAGCAACATCTCTCCGAGGATTGTTGTTATTTGAGGAAGGTTCCAAATACTGCCACCACTTGAAGGTGAGATTGTCTCCGTCAGGATCGCAGGAGTCCGTCGCATCCAGCACGACCTCCTGACTTGGCTCCACCAGGATCTGAATAACTCGACGAGTTCTGTCCCCGTCGATTGTGACAACCGGAGCGTGGTTCGCGTCAGAGAACCTGGACGCTGTCGTCCACTTCATGCGAGCCGCGAAATCCTGCTGAAACGCCTCGCGCCACCTCCAGACGGTGACATGCGACCCCATCATCGTTCGCCCCGAGTCGTCCACGATGGTGTCAACACTATCGGCAAAATGACCTTCTCCAAAGGTCACAGGCCCATACCGACCACCCCATGAGCCCCACTCCGGGTGCTCCGGGTCGGAGAGGCCGTTCGGGATAATGTGCAGCAGGGACGGGGTGTCGCCCTCGAGGATAAAGTCCGCATCCGGATATTTCGCACCTAATGGGCCGACGGCCTGGATGTTCTGCTGCACCCAGGCAGATGAGATGACCTCCTTATTGGCATTGTTTGGGAAATGGTAGTAGTTGTCTCCCGAAATGCCGCCCCATCCAGCCACTGCATAGCGATTGAAGTGGTGCACGCTGGCTATGTAGAACAGGCTCGGCCAATTGCGTCGCATCCAGGTTCCCGTGTTGTCCTGGTCGGAAATGGAGTATACACGCAATTTGGCCACGAAGCGATCGATATCCACCAGCGATCTGGTGGCATTGACGTGCCATAAGGCCTGCGCCAGAACCGACGCACCACCCCATACCAGTACCCACAGGGGCTCTTCGGACTTGTCGACCGCGTTGATCAAAAGTGTTGAGCCACTGCTGTCCTTCCCTTCTCCCACGCCATCCATACCGTACACGGGCAGTCCGGATGCGATTAGACTGTGGATATCGCTCGCTTTGGGCCATCCCGACGCATGGTGGCGAAGATACGGCACTGATAATTCAAAGGCATCCACGATGTCGTGCATGAGGTCGGGTCGCGTGGTATCATTCAGCCAGATACTGGTGGTCGCCACAAGACCTTCCAGACGTAGTTCATTGGAGTACACCATCAGGCGGACCAAGGATTGCGCATCGTCGGGCTCGTTGTCGATGTCGCTGAGTACCAACACCCGCGGCTTGTCTGCCGTCGAACCCGTGCATTGTGATTGCAACGACGGTTGAACACATAGCCCCGTCAGAAGTAATAATTGAAACACATTGTACAACCAAGCCATGGCTTCCTGTGGATGATTGAGAAATGTAGTATGGTTCTGGCTTCTTTGTTGTGAGGCGTCACGCCAAGGATTTATGAGTGACGATGGTGGTGGTTGGAGTTGCCCTCTTGGAGCGTAGGGTTGAGATTGCCTGCGCAGTGCAGTGAGTGCTTCGACCTTCCTTTTTGGTCTGGACCCTGCGTATACTTGGACTGTCCTTCGAACGGCACGAACCGAGTTTAGCGTGGGTGGCACCTGATCACGTCAAACCATCAACATGCTGACTATCGCAATCGTCAAGGCTACTAAATATGAGAAACATCCCATCACATCACAACTCATTCTTTGTTATTCCTCTAAATATGTAATTGAAGTATTTTTGTATATCACTAGCCTTTACTAACCACTACCTTTCGCCCAGGAAATTTACCAACTTATCATTCCTGGAACGGAACTGAGTCAACCGGATATATATAGCTCCCTAGGCGGATGGCATACTCCAACCGTTCCAGTACCCTTTATTTGACCATTGTAAAAAACGCTAGAAAGATATTCCAGCCGAATCCCACGCACGAGGCGACTAGGACTCGAGACTCCACAGGAACCCAAAGGAAATTGCACAGGGAACAAGCCGGCCAGACTTTCCAAGCGTTCACAATTAGGGACCAGATCTTCCGGTTGACTTCGGCCACCAGCACAGACGCATTCCCGGATTGCTTGAAATTCATGCAAACTAAGAAGATCGTGTTCATTAAGAATAACCCGATTGTCTGATCGAGAATGATCTTGTAGATAATGTTCCGCCACTGGATGACCTTCTTGGGCTCAGTTGTCTGGTCAGTTGGCTTGGCGAAGGTCGAGTACGACGGAAATGAATCTTCTAAGAACTCCTGCCAATGGCAGTTCACTTGTGCCTGAACTAAGCCGAAGACAGCGAATTCAAAGACTGGTTTCCATTCTAGCGGCGGAGCTGTGGGATTGGTCGAGTAGCGGAAGAGCTGTGCCGTGAGGTTGGCGGCAGACTTGAGGAGGGCAGACTGCACGACAGTCTTGGTATGACGGGACATGGTGAATCGCAACTGCAGGTTCATAGAGGACTGATGGGTGACAGGAATATCAAGAGGCGCCTTGGAACGAGCGGGTGAAGTTAAAGCGAACAATAATGGTACGACGGAAAGTTAAGTACAACGATACAGCCTCCAATATTGGCTACAGTTTCTCCACATGGCTGCGACTACCCCAGAAAGGTCGGCTGCATCCAACGTCTTCGAGGGGACTCCGTGGGGGCACACTTGGTGCTTCAGACTTCCCAATTCGTACAGGTTTGGAGATTATGCGGGGGAAGCAAAGGCCGTATAGACTCCTATATCATGTTCCGTTAGCCATGTGGAGTGACTTAGTTACCCCATCCCTCACGCTATCTTTGTCCCACTTTCAAGGCGTACGTTATGCTCTCAAATATGTTGGAACAGTTGAAGGCCCAGCCGCTGTATCAAGACCTCAACTGGCGGCTTGCACTCATCGGCGGAGTGTCGTCGCTGGGAGCTCTGGGCTTCGGATTCGACAACGGGTGGTGGGGAGGTGCACTGGGTCTGTCCCAGTTCCAGCAGAAATATGGCGAGTATGATGACTCCCTTGGCCATTTCGTGATTCCATCCCAAAAGACATCGGTCGGGACAGGTACGGGATCCGCAGGGATTATCCTTGGCTGCATCATAGCCCCAGTTGTCGCATCCAAGTTGGGCCGCCGCAATTCGTTCTTGGTGCTGTCGCTGCTGATGTTAATTGGCATCACCCTCGAAGCATCCGCGGTGACATCCTTCTGGCAACTTGTTGTGGGCCGAATTGTTGTCTACTCGGGGATTGGCGTAGCATCAAACTGTGTGCCACTGTACTTATCGGAGTGCTCACCACCACGTATTCGAGGTATGTTGTAACGGAGGTAATAACACGAGTAGGATCTGACTTATTCATAGGTGCCTTTCTGGGACTGTATAGTTTTTTTAATTCTCTGGGTGTTTTCCTGGCTTCCCTTGTGGTTTACCTATCCCGTTCAAGGACGGATAAATGGCAGTATCTGTAGGATGCATCCCTGCGGACATTGAACTCGGGCGACGTGAGATCTAACTTCGATAGGGTGGTCATACTCTGTCAGCTACTAGTGCCTATCGGATATATCGTATTCTATGCATTTATCCCCGAGTCGCCTCGCTACCTCATTTACCGTGGTCGTTTTGACGAGGCGGAACAAGTCCTACGATCGCTATCGAATCACCCAGACACAATTCCATATGAGGTGGAACTGCTCAAGGCCCAGGCTGAGGAGCAGCAAGAGCTGCACAAGGCAACGTCAATCTGGGACTGTTTCAGAGGCTCCAACCGAAGGCGTACTATAATCGCTATTGGTGTCCAAGTCCTGCAGCAGGCCCAAGGTGTTTCCTTCATTCAGAACTTTATCGTCACTTTCATGGAACAACTGAAATTCCCTGATCCCTTGCGTACGAATCTAATGGTGACCGGATGCAGTTTTGCTGTCCACATCATCACATTCTTCAGCTTCGACAAGATCGGCCGGCGGTACTCGTTGTGCATCGGGGCAATTCTCCTCGGTGGCACTATGTTCGGAACCGGTATCGCAATCGCCACCGGAGACACAAACAGTGGGTCGTCACCTGCAGCGACAGCTTCTATTGCCCTTCTGATCCTTTGGTACTGCATGTATGGCTTCACCTGGGGGCCCGGCTGTTGGGTGGTGGCAGGAGAAGTAGGGACTGGCCAGTTGCGGGAGCGCACGTTGTTCCTTGCCTCGATGGGGAGCTTCCTCACATCAGTTCCGATCAATTTTGTCAATCCGTATGTTCAAGCACGGTTAGGCGGGTCGGTCACATTTATCTATGGTGGCTTCTCTGTGGTTGCGTTAATCTGGGTGTTCTTGATGGTGCCAGAGACCAAAGGTCGTTCCCTCGAAGAACTGGACGATATGTTCCAGGCTGGAGTACCAACCCGGCGGTTCAAGAAATATGAATGTAGTGGGATTGGAGCTCATATCACAGGTGCTCAAAATCCACAAAGCAAGGAAGCCAAGGTGATTCAGGAGGAGTGGGTGGAGAACAAAGGAGATACCGGTGCCCAGTAGCCCTTGCCATCGCTAGCCAGGCGCCAAAGAGTTACTGCTATATGAAAGACTGGACCGGAGAGGGGAAGATGTCAACTTGACTGCGTTCTATGAACGAGTGGAACGAATACCGACAAAGAGTAAGCGAATGGGGAGAGGCTTTGATTATAACTGAAGGAGTGGTTCATGATTCTATGCTATCAAGCAGGTGGGTGATCACATTCTAAGCTCTTATACTCTCGGTAACCCTACAACATCTGGCAAATGATATCCCCAACCATATATCACATTATGACGCTCGATGCCAGAATCAGTTTTCGATTGGTGTTTGTCATTGTACACGAATCGGGTGGTTATCCAGGGACGGACTGGATTCAATAATGTATATACACAGGCATGCCAGAAGAATACATATATGTCTCACCCTGTTAGTAAACTACAAGCGAGACATATCAGTCGTCGTTTCCTCTGATGCTTTGGCAGCTGTCATATTGATAGCAGTCAGCTCCGGGCCTGCCTTCTTGTAGACGAACTTGGACCCGATTATGGGGGCGTCATCTCTTTGGCGTATATAGTACGCCAGGTCAGCGTCCGGGGTCATCTCAAGCTTGCTCATCCCGTTTCCCAAGTAGCTAAAGCGATTTCCGAAGTAATTTACTACGAAGTCCTCATATCGAACCTGCCGAAGAGTGTCGATATAGTGCAGTGTACTCCCCGGCCACAAGGCGACGATCTTGCCGTCCGCTGTGTTGCCTTTGTACCAGGACCGGCAATTTTCATTCCAGACCATATCTTTCATATATTGATCCTTGTGCTCGATGAAATCGTCCACAGCTTCCTTAGTCACCTCAATCGACTTTATGCCTTGCTGCTGAATACGCGTGATGTGTTTGCAAATGTAGTCCGCTTGGGCTAAGGGTTTATTAGTGATGGACTATTAACTGGGATCCCTTCAGAGACTAATACCCTCAATGCCCACTAGTACTGGTCCATTACCAATCGGGCTGTTGGGGCCAAGAAACATATAATAGTTGGGGTAACCTGCAGCAGCAATTCCGAGGTAGGACCTAGGCTCGTCCTTCCAATCATCGGAAAGCTGTCTACCATTCAACCCCGTGAGCGGGAAGCGCGGCTTAAAGGTAGTATCAAACCCGGTCTATAATTAGCCATGACGAGATATCAGCTTCTGTTTACTTTAAAATGCGACGCAGCCTACCGCGCAGATCAACACGTCCACAGGATACTCCTTTCCATCCTCCATTTGACAGCCGCGATTGGTGATTCTATTAATCTCACCATAGACCACCGTGGTTTTGGTGTGGCTCAGAGATTCTAAGTATCCAACGCCGGGGGTTAACCTAGAAGCAATGTTAACAGATATAGACCCCTACGAGCACAACGATTAATTATGCAGAGCAATGTTACCGTCGACAGCCAACCGCCCATGGAGGAATGACTTTCTCTTCCAGACCCGGGTTCTTTAGAGCATCTTTCATGGAATCAACAAATTGGTTACGTGCCTCCTCTTGGGCCTCTGATTTTCCAAAGAACAAAAGATATGCTTTGTTTGCGTTGTGCTCGAGCCAACGTCGGAAGGTATGCAATGCCTTCGGATCCTTTGTGAACCTGTCCTTCTCATACGGCTCGAACCTCCGTGGTTGAAAACCAGAAAAGCCGCTGACAGCAACCCATGTCGGCTCTCGAATGAAAGTGGTACACCTGGCGACCTCGGGAAGAATGGCTGGGAGAATCTGAATCCCAGATGATCTATAACCTCATCAGTTTCATAGTATTTATACTTGCATGCTTCTGAAAAAGCCCACCCGTTTCCAATCAACCCCACATGCTTCCCTGTTAAGTCAATGTTGGTATCCCAGGCCGCACTGTGTACTAGCTGTCCCTTGAAGTCGTGCAACCCTGGAATGGCGGGGTATCTCCAGGCGTTCAGAATTCCGCCAGCATTGACAAGAACATCACAGGCATCGTACACAACAGTGTTGCTGGGGATATCTTTTATATCGACATGCCACCTACCCGCCTCACCGTCCCACTTGGCCCCAACTACCTGATGGGAGACTTTGGTTTTCTCGTTGAGGTTAAGGCGTGATTGAAACCGTTTGAAATACTCAAAGATCTCACTGGAAGATGCATAGGTACTGGACCAATTCGGATTTGGATCAAAGGACTAGCAGAAGACATCTGTTAGGGGCAAAGTCCTAACTGATAGGTATAGAAAGTAAGAGATCCTGTGGTACATACCCAAACATATGTGTGGGATGGGTTGTCACAGGCACATCCCGGATATCGATTCTCGTACCATGTGCCACCAATATCTGGGTTCTTCTCGTAGATCTGAAATTCCACGTTGTCAAAGTTACGCTGGAGCTTATAGGCCATGAGAAGGCCGCTGGCACCGGCTCCAATAATGATCACCCGAATGCGGCGGTTTGTATTGATGGGGTTCGCCATCTTGTAGAGAGTATATTTTTCACCTGTGAAACAATCCGAAAGGTGCCGGCTGGGACAACACTATTTACAATAATTTATACACTTTTCAAGGATAAGATCTAGCGAGTCAAATAACTACTACGACTATAAGAGTTTTCAATAGAACGTGGTATGGCCAAGCCAACTGACTGTAAAGATGCAAATCATCCCGCAAGGGACGACGTCGTCCACGACAATGTCTGTGCAGACCTATGCTTTGATCGCGCATTTATAACACTCGCTTCGTCATTGCCTCTAGAAGTAAGGTGTTGTAAAAGCAAAACTCGGCTAACCCAATCTGCCGAGGATATAAACGTTATGTGCATAATTCCATGTACTAAATCTAAAGGTATGCACAGAACACAGGATATAAGTGCATTATATGCTGCCGTGCTTTCAATACAAGCCGAGAGTTCCAAAACGGATTTAGTTGATAGACACAAGGTCCTATCGCTATCACCTAGTAGAAGACCAAAGCTTATATCGTCCTCTCAAAGAAAATACGCTATTACCCTGCAGAGGCACAATCAACGCGTTCGTGCTCGTGCAGTCAATCCCCTTACAACATCTACGCTGAAATGGGCATGACCTTGTACAATCTGATATATTGCTTGAAAAGTATTGCGGGGTTCATAAAAGCTTATCGAGTCTTTACGGACATGCCGGAAAAGAGGGGAAAAGAAGAGGGGAATGAGTCGATCTCTTTAGATGCAACTGGTATAGAATTTAGATCCACTGCGGGTCTCAATAAACCACCAATAAGAATGACCTAAGGGCTCTTTACTCCGAGACTTTTAACGATGGTTATCCATGTTTTGAATTTTGAGGATAGTTATCATATTTGGAGCTGTCTCCAGGAATGATCTAGCTGCTAGTAAACACAGTATGGGCTACCACTATTTAAACCTGTAGTAACCGCTTCATCCAGTCCATCTTCGCCTTAGTGGCTGCAACGGATAACTCAGCGGTTGGAAATAGTATTTCGAACGCATGGAATCCACCCGGCCAAACATGCAACTCACACTGTACACCGTCTTGCCACAGTTGTTGTGCAAACTGGATATCTTCATCGCGGAAGGTTTCCGTGGAACCCACATCAATAAAGGCCGGAGGAAGTCTGGATAAATCGGTCGCTCGGGCAGGTGCTGCGTAGATCGATACCTTTTCTGTTCCTCTACGTTCCCCCAAGAGAGCGCTCCATCCCTGCATGTTTTTCTCACGGTCCCAGACACCAACCCCGGCGAACTGGCTGGTCGAGATTGAATTGTTCCGGTCATCAATCATAGGACAGGATAAGACCTGGCCTAGGATTTGAGGTCCCCCATGGTCACGGGCCAAGAGCACCACACCGGCAGCGAGACCTCCTCCTGCTGATGTGCCAGCAACAAGAAGCTGAGAACAATCAATGCCGAGCTCCTCGGCGTGGTTGACGGTCCACAGAAGCCCAGAATAACAATCCTCAACTGGTGCGGGGTCGGGATGCATTGGCGCCAGTCGATACTCGACAGAGATGCAGACCAGGTCGAGTTCCTGGACCGCTTGCAAGGCCCAGGATATGGTCGAGAATCGGTTTCCAGAAGTCATCCCTCCCCCATGGATAAAGTACATGCCGGGACGCTCTCTAGACTGGGATTGCTCTTTGTAGAAAATGGATGCCGTCAGTTGGTTCTCGTCTGGGCCGGGGAATGTTCGCTCCTCATGACACAGGCCGGTGGGTAGAACATCCTCTACTTTGGGTAGAGGTAGACCGCCTGGCTGAGCAAGGGCAGGTAGGATAGGCTGCAGGAGTATTTCTAGTTCGCTATCGAATGGTGGCCTCTTGGTGATAGGTCATTGTGCAATTAGTTCGATCGAAGAAAGCATCGAAAATCCAAAGTCTGCGGTACACCGAAATGCAGTCGAGATGATGGACTTTCTATTTATAGCGCCCAGAAATCTGTCAATAGAGGGACATAATTTCCTCTTTATGCACGCTTATCACATTCTCGGTGGCATTATTGGATATGGGTAATTTGAAGGTCGATTAAAGATGTGGCTACGCGAGATTCGACGCACGGTCATCGATAAATTGTGCTGAGCCTAGGAAAGTATCTTGTCCACGCTTTTTAGACAACACACGTCGATCTTAGGAAAGGATTTGCAAAAAGGACTTCCGGTCGAGCCGCGAATGAGAGCAGCCACTAGGCAGAGCGATCGTGGACGAGGTCGTCCTCCCGCGCCAACTCTATGCTCCATAAGCCCGAAAGAGCCCTGCTAGTATGAAAAATGATGACATTCTGGCCCGCCTCAAGGTAAGACGTTTCGGTGGTCATTGAGCCTGATTCTATTTGAAAGGCCGCCTCGTGATACCTGTTTCTTAGTACGTGTCAGGTTGGAACGAATTCACATACTCCAATTTAAAACTTTGTGGCAGCTCACAAGCAACGTACATCATTAACATTTACAGTTGTGCTCGCCCGTTACTCTTCAGAAATATTCACTAGATGTACAAGATGAGGGAACCTGTCAGCCCATCCCCGCTTTAGCTTCCAATTCGAGTACGTGTAGATATGATTCTCGAATTGTGGATTCAAAGCCCAGTCACCCTCTTCGTCTTTCACTATTGCATCTCGATTGCCAGGCCAATGAACGGTAATAGCAGTGGTTGTTAATCTGCTAAAGCTGAGTTTGTCTAGGGAATCGAAATTCAGGATAAGATTCTCTCGTAGGCCTGGCCATGCGAGAAAGTCGATACAAATTGGATGGGGCTGCGTCCGCTGGAGCTTTGACGGACGGTACCAAGGGGGGACATCCTGGAAGGTCTCTGGGATCGGGTACACTCTCCACTGTGCATTAAACCGGTGTTAGTACGACGTGCGTTCAAGTAAAAAGATAACAGACCAGCGAATAAACCCACCCGCAGCAATCGGTACATGATTAAATAGATGGCAATTGTATCAGCTAGTGAGCTAGGGCTGCTTCTCTTCATCATAGGGCCTAATATTTCCACGACTGGGTTAAGGCTGTGCTCTAGTAAGAGTAAGTTCTCGATCTTGGGGGTGCGCGGATAGAGCTGCGCCGCAGCTGGTGTATTTTGTATGGCAATGTGTGCCTTTAGCAGCAGTTGGATGGTATGGAAGTCAGTGCACTCAGTGATACTTTGGTGCTGAATACCACACAAGCATTCGCAGATGGGTGCAGCTGTACTGGCGGTACAAAAGGGCTGGTAGAGACCCTTACCCTCGTCCAGTCTATGGCTATCCACCGGGAAACCACCAGGCCGATGTGTATGTGTCGGGGCAAAATGATCTGGACGGATCTGCACTTCGCCTGAAATCCTACGCACTGGGAAGGATGCTTTGCTTCTGCTGGTCATACCTTCCATCGGTGCTATAGCTGGCTTACTATTGAAGAGGTCTGGAACTTCATGGCTCTCCACAAGTTGGCAAAGCCTGTCCAATCTTTCCAGTGCAAACGTGAGGTCCTGTCGGAGATCGGACACTTCCGCTTGAATCGTCTCAGATAATCGTTTGGCCTTCTGGCGTCGGAGTCGCTGGTGTTCTCGGTCTAAGATGCGTTTACGCTCCAGCTGGGCTGTATTGCGTATTCGGCTACGGCCGTGGGAGGGTTTCCGACTCGTTGACATGCTAAGAATAGCCCCAATCTGGGAAAATTATCAATTTGCTCTACAAACCTCCAGATACATGGAGCGTTGCCGGGGATGTATATGGGGTTGTTTAATATCTACCCCGCATTCAACTAGACCGTGGACTGTGCGGTGGCTTCCCTATTGCCGAGCTACGGCTAATCTACTAGATTATATAGGTATTAATGATTGAATGTAGTTTGAGGACCTACACTACGCAGATAATATAATAATTTATTATAGTCCTTTATACCCAGAAGGTGGATATTCGTCATCACTATCTGAAGTAAGATAAGCACAAACGTAAACAACCCGAGGATTACTCCTCTCCATGCTGCTTTCGCCAAAAGACTCGGTAATGCCGCTCCCGGCCAAGCTGAGAAATTTCTCTCACCTCTTCCGGGGTCAGCTGAAACGTAAGAACTTGAAGGAATTCCTGTAGTCGAGATTCCTTGCTACTCGTGGTGACTGCCACATCTCCACGGTCGATGGACCACCTCAGGAGAACTTCCCCTTCGGTGACCTTGTACTTCGCAGCTAGTTCAGACACCTTCGGATCCACTGGTCCTCCCGGCGCACGCAAAATGGGAGTCAAGGGACCATAGCTCGCTATCTTGATATCTTTTTCCCGCTGGAAGCGAACCAGCTCCTCCTGCTGCAGATAGGGGTGATGCTCGATTTGGTTGATGACGGGTGCAATGATCGCAGTTTTAAGTGTGGTCTCCAGATGAGACTGGTGGTAATTCGATACACCAATCGCTTTGGCCTTTCCAGCTTGCTGGACCTTTTCCATGGCTGCCCATGCCTGTTGTAGTTCGCCGTCACTTTTCGCGAAGAAAGGTGAATGGATCAGGTACCTGTTTCAAGATGTTAGACATCCACTCTATTGGTATGGCGCTGATATCGCACTTACAAGTCCACATAATTTAGTTGAAGCTTTCGCAAACTCTGGTCAATGGCGCTTGGGATATCCGCAATGTTCGTAATCACCTTCGTGGTGACGAAGAGCTCCTCGCGTGGAATTCCGCTCTCTTTAATTGCTACCCCCAGCTCGGCTTCGGTACCATAAACCTCGGCGCCATCCAAGTGACGGTATCCCAGGCGAATTGCGGTCTTGATCGCTTCCACTAGTTCGCGATTGACCGAATCGTCCCCGCGTTGTTTGTACCAGGCTGTCCCCGTGCCGTAGCCAAGCTGCCGGCATCGATTAGTTTCCAAGCAGACCAAGCTGCGGGGAATCTTACAATTGGTATAGACACATTGTCATTAAGTTTCACACGTGGTGTGTTGGGGATCGCGTTGCTCGCCATGGTTCGATCGACGGGACAGGAGATGAAAAAGCGAGCAAAGTGAGACCTTCCAAGTGGGTGGGCCCGTTGTTATGAAGACGTCAACGAGCGCAGCAATTCCGCAGTAGTCAATCAATCAATACAATCACGTCTTCATAAATTTGTCAGCCGGCAAGTGTGATGTCAAGTGGATCCAAGATTGCTCATACCACCAATCCTGGCGCTACTATTCTGGCTCCCAATGACCCACTTCGGCATATCTGTGGATTCTCGCCGAGGTTGCAGAATCCAGGGTTTTCCACGACGGTCTGCATTCAACTTGTATATCTTCCATGCCGATACCACCGTTGAGATTAATCCATAGCCTAATAATTCGTGGCTTCGCTTCTCGCTGGTCGGTTGAATTAATTATCATACCAGTCTGCCCTAGTAAGGTAGTACTGGCTGCGACAAAATATATATATATTTATACTTCGGCAATCACCATCTCCAGGAAAATCAAGTTCAGATAATGCGTTGCAGTGAGCTATGTTTTGCTACCTGTATATTTGCATAATACTTCTATGCTGCTGAAGATATATTAATTGTATCGGCGTTGTGGTCATATTATCATTGCTAATAGCATCCGCTCGAGTGGTCAAGTTTACGCGGACAGACACAGGAGAGGGTCTCTACGAATGAGCTCCAACTGCTATGATCTTGTGTATGTTGACAGTGTAGCAGTGCTCCCGAGTAAAGATGTACGTCATATGCCAATGAATAACGGAACGTTATGGAGCGAATGAAGAGAGATGACGTCCAATGTAGGCCTAATTGTTTAGTTCACAGGACAAGTTCTACCTATCCCTCAAAAGCTCGACCTGCAACCAATTTTATTGTCATACCCAAACCCTCAATCTACTTGCGATGACCCTGGGCGCGACGATGGCGAAGGAGACGGGTGTCGCGGCGTACCTTGGCAGGAGAGATAGTCAAGTTCTCGGAAATACCGGCCGTGCATGCAGTGCCATCAGCCATGTTCTGTGATGCATCCCACTGCCCGTTCACGCAGCGCTGGAAGGCTGTGCCGCCGTTGCAGTACCAGGCACCTTCGTCACTGCAAGAGCCACTAAGGATACCCGATGTAGTAGAAGAGACGGACGAGGCCGTGCTCGCGACGTCGTCAACCACCGTCGTCGTAGTTGAGGAAGCGATCTGAGTCGTCTGGGACGGGGTAGAAGGTTCTGCGGCGGCGCTCATCTCGACAGCAACCTCAGCGGGAGGGCTGGTGATGGCTGCGGGAGTGGTTGAGGTGGTAGTGGTAGCAGCAGCGGCAGTTGCAGTAGCGGTGCTCCCAGCGGTGTAGAGAGATGGGCCAGGCATGGTATAGGAGCTGATACTTTGCCAGATATCGACGTGAATACCAGGGTCCGTGTCCTTGTAAAGGGCAGTACCCAAGGTACCACTGGGCGTTGCGGTGCCACTGCCGGTGACTTGCAAGTTGATGCACTGGGGATAATTCTGAGCTCCGTCCAGATCCTCGGCGTCATGAAGGGCAATAATCTCGTGACGAAGGACATAGTAGCCCGCCTCGATGTCAGTGGGGATGGTGATGCTGCGACTAAAGCTGTCATCAATCAGCTGATCCGAAGCCCATGTGCCGGGGACGTCCGTGTCATCGATCAAGCCCCCAGCATCAATCTTAAAGAACTCCAGAGAGGTTTTGTCGACGTCAGAGCAAGAGCCACTGCACTTGGCCAGGTAGGTAATGACCGGGCCATGGTGATCGTCGGGCCAGGTGTTCCAGGTCATTTTGACAGTTCCACCAGGAGCTACCGGAGCGGAGAGCGCACCAGGCGCAGAGCCACGATGGCAGATGATGTCGGAGCTATCGTACGCAGTAGGGGCGACATAGCCATCATCGGTTGCATTGGTGGACCAGGCGATGAGCTGCGGGGGGTCGGACTCGTAGTAGTAGGTATCGACCAGATAGCCACCATAAGTGGTACCATCTACCTCAATACTCGACACATAGCCGTGGCCCGCGACCAGCGAAACTGAGGCCAGCAGCACACTTGCTACTTTAGAGAGAGACATGCTGAGCCAAAGAGAATAGATAATGACGGAATGAAAGGAAAAGAACTTCAGTCAATGAAGTTTTCGTAGGAATGGAAAAGAATGGAAGGAAGCTTCAGTCAATGAAGTTTCGCCGACCAGAAAAGACAAAAACAAAATTTTGGAAAGAGATGCTATTCAGACACTTCTGTCCCATCAAGGGCTAATCAGGCTATTTAACTATTTCCCTGTCCTGACTGTAAAGAAAAGTACCGAACGAATGGATGACGAAGGAACATTGGTGGCCTAAGCGAAGGACCGCCAGTTTAATGAATCAGGAGTAGAACAAGTCTCCATTTGCAGCACACTTGATACCACGCTGTCGCCGTTCCCAAAATGACGGATCTAAGTGGAGAGGAGGCCGCCAGCTAGGTGGCTTGTTCTTTGATTCTCGCCATATCCGGGGAGAAACTAGGCAAGTGCCTGTGGATAGCACGTCAGCTTGGCTACATTCAAGCTTCTAGTCAAACACCGGGTGTCTGAGAATCACGGTTAGGGGCATAGAAATTGCACTGACGATCTAAGCGAGATCGGATATCGCTTGCCGGCGCCAATCATCAATGGTAGCCCGACAGTCTCCACCGGCTAAAACTGGGATGACGCAGCCTTTCCTCAATAGTAAGTAAACTGGATCTGCTGAGGATCTTTCCAACATTCAAAATCTGGGAGCCTACAGTGGGTGGAAGTGCCTTGCAACGTTGTTTCTTCTTCACTGGCACCCCTTCTCTAGGGTTTAATGCAGAAAACCTCGTCGCAGAAATCAGCGCTGACAGCGGGTAAACATTTAACCAGGCCAATTTACTCATGCCACAGAATGAATAGCGCTGCCGACTAGGATGTCTCACTAAGGTCATATGTGATCGCGCTTTCTATCCAACAATGTCTGCCAAGTGCACTATCTTGGAGGGCATGACCGTTAACCGACGTGGGGTGAGTGATGCTCTTCGTTCTGTGTTGACCCTTCCCTTTCCTCCCCCATCCGGTCTTGTGTCCTTTGTTGAATAAGAATAACAAGTCTCCAAAATGGAATGGACGACGTCTAGCCTTGGCGGGTTGTATGATATGACCGAGTTTGTGGCTAAGGTTCGGGCTGGCAGTGTCTAAAAGTCTCTATTAGTGGCATGGCAACCGCTAGCATTGTCGCAGCTGCACCACACCTGGTAGAGGTCCTTCTTACATGAAGTTTGACTAAAAGAAGGACATCTGCTGTCATGATAGGGTCACGGAATACTGGGATCCAATCAAAACGTCATCATGACGTGGGTTTTGACTTCCCGAAGCAGTAATGTTGACCCTAAATGTGAAAGAGATCAACGTATACCGGCGAAAGGTCCCATCATGTACCACTGGCACCGGAGACACAAAACAATGGAAATAGCCGCATGGATGTAGATTGTCCCAGAAATAATATGAGTCGAGGTGCAAAAGCCAAAACTTAAATTGATCGACTGATGACATCAGGACCCAGGAAACCCGAACGTCCTGCCTGCGTATTTTAACTCAGATTCCACGTAAAGAACATTGCTGGTGATCACTTCCTTTCTCAGAATCCAATACTCGACTGGCATTCACGATGACAGGTAGTGGTCGAACAAGTGATGCTCTGAGCATCCTCTCCCTATGTATTCATGTCATCCAATGTGGTAGTGCAATCGTGGTGCTCGGCATTACAGCTTGGGCAGTTCAACACACCAAGACTACTACGGTTATTTATTCCCTGGTCATAGCAAGTTAACCTCATTTACTCCTCGCGAGACCGTTAATCTAACAATCCATCAGGCAGTTTTGACACCCGTAGTATACGGAATCTCCTTAATAATAAGTTGCCTTACAAGGCGTCGAAGGGGGAATTTCCTGCCGGTGCTGGCTTTTGACATAGCATTTTCCTACCTGTGAGTCCCTTTCCAGATTTTATCTTTCATAACTTACAATAACACCTCCACACTAGTTGGCTTACGGCCTTTATCTTCTTGGCTCGCGACTTCAACCATATTGGCTGTCGTGTGCTCCTCTGGAACGGCGAAACCGTTTGCAGCAGGAAGTACGCCGCTGAAGCTTTCAGCTTTATCGCATTGTAAGTACCTTCGAAATCGCTTGGAGGGGAGGGTTCTCATTTTGTGCGACAGCATCCTCACTTTGGTATCATTTCTTGTCGAGTTTGCATTTATGTATGCTGCGAAAGGCGATACGCACGCAGGGGAAATTAGGGAAGTCGGAGACAATGACGACCTGGGTGCATTATCGCGAAATCTGCGCCACGTTGGTGTTATGCCATAGGTCGATGACAGAAGTTGTTAGAATGCTCCATGCTACATTGCCTTCAACACTGAATCCGCCGGTAGAGAGGTTGACACCAACAATGCTTTCCGACACATACCCGCAGGCCATTGTTCTATCAATCCATCTAGTTCGAAACTTTTATAAAACACATCGGTACAAACTTATAGGTGAATATTACCAGGTTGATTACCCTCGCCAAACGTACAGTCAGGCAATCTCTCAAATGTCAACTATAGACATGCTATCTCTTGTTGGTAGTGAAAGATCATGCTTGTTAAAGATAACCCTCAGATATAATCCAGAAACTAGCACTAACTAGGCAGATTACATCAATATGAACCTCCTACACGATCTGCCAGTGGGCACGACTAATATTATTGGGGCGTTCGATATCACTTGCATAGGTACTAGGCAGTGTCTGTTTCCTGAAGTGTAAATAGCTGCCAATACAGCCCCTGCCGAAAAAGTAACTCCTCATGGGAGCCACAATCGACGATTTTTCCCTGGTCCATCACGTAGATGCAATTCGCATGAGCGATCGAGGCCAGACGGTGCGCGACTGCAATTGTTGTCCGCTCTCCTCCTCCACCACTGAGAGCACTTTGGACATGCTTCTCGGAAATTGTATCCAGTCCAGAGGTTGCCTCGTCGAGGAGCCTTGAAAATAGTCAGTGGAGTTGCATTTGCTGACCATGCAAGATAGGTACATACAGAATCTTAGGTTTCCGGAGCAGTGCCCTGGCAATGGCGATTCTCTGTTTCTGGCCTCCAGAAATCCGACTTCCTTTGCTACCCACCGGAGTGTCAAGCCCGTTTGGAAGGGAGATCTAAATAAGAATGAGCTGCTTGCAGTAATATAAGCGGTTACTATAAAACGCCAAACCACTTACAATAAAGTCATAGATGTTGGCGCTTTTACATGCGCCAATGACCTCATCCTCCGACACATTTTCCTCATCGCTCAGCAAGCAGTCTCGTATCGTCCCTCCAACAATCCACCCACCTTGTCCCACATATGACATGGTACGTCTGAGATTGGCTAGCTTATACTCACGGACATCCTTTGCACCCACCAGAACAGTGCCGCGGGTGGGATCGTAGAAGCGTTCAATCAGGTCAAGGATGGTGCTTTTCCCACTACCGCTGGGGCCGACAATGGCGGTTAATTGGCCATGCTTGGCCGTCAGGTTAATGTTTCGTAGAACTGTACAAGGTCCATGGGGGGAAGGATACTCGAATTCCACCGATGACAGCATCACACCTGTTGAAGTTTGTCCGGGAACCTCACCATGCTGGAGGCCGACGTCGATTGTGGTGGGAGTGAAAAGAAGCCCAACCAGTTGAGCTGCTGCGCTACGGGCCCCTGCAATATCTGGCGCGTATGAGAAGACCATACCGGCTGCCTGGGAACTCCAGACAATGGCCGTGAAACAGATAAAGAATTGTTGCACGCTATACTCGCCAGACGCAACGAGCTTTACGCCGCCGTACCAAAAGAGAAGGCTAGTGACCCAGAAGACTAGAGACTGACTTGCCGCGTACATAATACTTGATACAATGTTGAAGCGCAGTGTTTGGGGTTGTTCAGCTTGAAGCTTCTCACAGTATCGGTCGACAATAATATCTTGAATACCAAGAGAAGCGACCGTGGTAACTGCGGAAACAGCCTCGCATGCTGTTCCTGCTGCATCGGTGGCTCGGGTCGCGTGGGACTCGGTCCACGATATGATCCAGAACCGTAGAAACCCACACGTGAGTAGAATGGGGATGGTAGATGCTGCGACTAACCCCAGCTTCCACCCGAATGAGCAGGAAACGGCGATAGCTGCTACGAGTGTCATGACACTATTGAGGATTGCCCCAAAGGTCGTCCCACTGACACCCGTTAGTTTGCTAGCTTCGGTGGCAAGGAAGGCGGTTAGGGTACCAGAAGAGTTCTCTACTTGGTTGAAGAAGGACATGTCCTGGTTGATAAGAGAGTTGAACGCTTTGGTGCGTGTTCGATAGGCGAGACGGGAGCTAGTGAGGGCAAAACAGATTCCCTGGATCGTATAAAAGATGAACTGGCAAATTCCGAGAGCAACGTACATCAGGGCCCAGAATTTGGGATCATGGCCGTCGGTTGCTAGATCTGGAGATACAATAGAGACAACTGCGTTTCCGAACAGTATCGCTTGGATGGGATACCCTACACCGGCAAAGGCGCTTGCAAGTATCCCAATCAGTATGAATCGTCGCTCGGGGGTATTAAGGTGCCAGACGAACTTCACAAGAGCCCACGTAGAGATGTTTGCGGAACAGTCGATGGAGACGGTCACAGACGCGGCATTCTCTGGCTTTTGAGCAAACTCTTGTTCATTCCTTTCATCTTGTCTGGAACGTAAGGGTAGAGAGGCCCGTATAAATTCCTGGGCTCGGATAAAACTTGCGTACTTCATACCCCGGAATATCAGCTCATCATGAGTTCCTTGCTCGATGACCTTTCCGTGTTCCATGAGTGCAATTCTGTCGGCGCTTTGGATGGTGGACAGCCGATGTGCAATTATTACTGTGGTTCGGTTCTTGGACACCCTTTGTAAGGCCTCTTGGACAGCCTGTTCACTTTTGGTATCTAGTGCTGCCGTGGCCTCGTCGAGGAGCAGAACAGGAGGATCGGAGATAACTGCTCGAGCAATAGCAATCCTTTGGCGTTGGCCACCTGAAAGAAGACCCCCAGCTTGACCAACACGAGTAGAATATCCGCCAGGTAGACTAAGAATAAAATCATGTATATTTGCTAGTTTGGCTGCCTCATACACCTTGCTCACAATCGTATGGTGATCAAGCTATGTAACCTTAGATGTTGTTTATAAAAATAAGCCACATAACTTACCTGATCAGCCTCTGCACCTAGACCGTAGACAATGTTATCATGGATTGAGGTGTCGAATAGCAATGGCTCTTGCGCAACGAGCCCAACTTTGGATCGCATCCAGCGAAGATTTAGTTGCCTGACGTTGTGCCCCCCAAGCAGTACATTTCCTTGTAATGGATCATACCATCTCTGTATGAGAGCAAGCAGTGTCGATTTACCAGCGCCTGAGGAACCAACAATTGCCATTGACGTCCCAGCTTTAATTAGCAAGTTAAACCCGTCCATAACAGGCTTACTCTGGCGAGAGGGGTACGCAAACCTGACGTCCTGGAACTCAATGTCTCCTGCGAATGAGGGGAGTGTCATTCCGGAGTCTGTTGAAGGATCAAGAGGCGAGACGCGATCGAGTGTAGCGTAGATTCTGGTGGAAACGGCCTTGGCTTGCATGACTGAGGCCGCAAATGGCGCAGACTGGCCTAGCAGAACCCCAGCCATAGTGGATGTCAGCAAAACGGTCACGATATCTGAGAGCGTGCAATCTCCTTTTTGTAGGAAACGATTCCCCTGCCAGAACTTTAAACGATGTGGTTAGTTGCGATCGGGAAAGCAGAGGTAAGTTTACCTACGGCAAGTCCATACCCCCAGAGAATTATGGTCATCGTGAGAGCTATCATCATTGCCATAGCAGCTTTGCTGCGGAGATCGGCACCTAGTGCTGGCATCAACATCTCTTCATATCGCTTGGCCAAGCGCCCCTGCGCCCCATCTGCTGTTACACTGCGGGCACATGAAAATACGTCTTCTGCAAAGTCCGCCGATTTGACATGGTGACTTTCGCTTCGTTGCTGCATGCTTCTCATGTAAGCCCCCAGTGTACCCATCGTTGCAATCATCCCGATAGGCATGGCCATTAATACCAGAGCTAAACGCCAATTGCGAGATAGGGCAATTATCAGTGCTGCCACAAACCCAAACAGGCCAGTCAGTAGGATGCTTGCTTTGTGTGATAAGGTGTCGAGTATGAGGTTGGTATCATCAGTGATGCGGGTAGTCACCTCTCCTGCACCCAGAGACTCATAATATGAAACATCCTGTCTCAGGAGCGCCGACAAATATGCCTTTCGAAGACGATAAGTACAAGACTCAGCAAGGCGAGTGAATGCGAAAGTACTAAGTGACAGCCCAACAAACGAAATGATTCCTCTCAGAGGTCAGTTGAGCTCGGTCAAGAATAAGGAAGACGAGGCCATACCAAGGTAGATGAAGTACAGAGCGAGATGGCGGGTATCATGCTCCAAGGCATCTGAGGACGATTTACCATTTAGAAAGTCGCTGAAATGCTGGGTAAACGCTCCAATGACAACCTGTTATGCCGCAAGTTCAGCAACCTCCTGTACTTGTATGAGGCGCAAGGCTTACTGGGACAGTAGATAGTGCTGCTCCGGCCACAGCAGCTGCAACAGTGGCCAAGGCCATTGTTAGCCTATCGAGAGCGGTAGCATATCGGAGCATCTTCGGCTGGTTGCTGTCGTCTCCGTCTCCATTTCCTCGGACCTTAGGATGAATATCTACTAAGACATTTTGACCAGAATGTTTCATTTTCAGGGGGACAAAAGACAGGTCTAGGGGTGGCTCATGAGTGGGGCTTGCGTCTCGAAGAAACAGAGCGCAGCGAAGCAACATTCCATTGCATTCAGATTCTAATCAAGTGTATGACGATCATCCCGAATAGGAGAGAGAAATGTCCAGGCTCTGGCATCTTTTGACAGCATAACTAGACTACAGACCTTTGCCAGCACCCAAATCGGTAAAGCTTTGTGATATAATTATCGATACCAAGAGATATTGTGGGATTTATGTCTCACATCGAGCGAGCTAGGTGCACTATGGTTTGTGACGTGTCCTCCGGTGATCATCAAGTGGCTGATCAACAAGAATGCTCTCATATTACACACTCCCCTTGCATTACAAAGGTCATCCACGCATATAATACGCCACTTTGTGAGGTGTCGATATCCACACCGAAATACTTACACTCAGCTGCATGAATTGTAGGTGTTGACAGAACCACAGGTGCATAGTGTGCAGATGTATTTATATGACATCCGCCCATCGTAATAGGTGACTTGCTAAACGCTCTTTACAGGGATAATTCAATCAAATTTGACATCAACCAGGATGCAGGCCAATCTTCCGACCGACATTGATCGCAGGACATGCCGTCGCACTGTCCCGATGAAAGTGCTCGTGCTCGGGTTAAGCAGGACAGGGACAGATTGTATGTTAGCACCATGCACCGCTCAAGTTTCCGTATCCTGACCGCCGTAGCGATTAAGAAGGCTTTACTTAAGCTAGGCTATTCAGATGTATATCATGGCTACACCGCTGCGACGGAGAATCCCCGAGACTGTGAGATGTGGCTGGATGCAATGGCCGCGAAGTGGGACGGGCTAGGGAAGCCTTTCGGCAGAACGGAATGGGACCAACTTCTTGGTCATTGCCAAGTATAGGACTACTCAAACAACGATATATGATATAGTAGCTAACGAGCCATAGGCAGTGACCGATATACCCGCCGCAGTCTTCGCCAAAGAACTGATTGAAGCATACCCCGAAGCGAAAGTCATACTAACAAATCGCAACGCTGAGGAATGGCACAGGTGATATTAACATCCTTGCCCAATAGATTTATATTGAAGGAGCTAATACAAGTCCAGATCTGTCCAGACCGCTCTTCTAAAGAACGTCTTTCATCCCTGGTCATCAGTCGTAGACACACTTGCCATCCTTACTCGCAGCCCAAATCGGTTCACCCGCAAGATGTTCATTCGCGCCTTCACCGATTACTTCCAAGGTGATTTCCAACTGCACGGAGTATCTGTCTATGAGAGCCACTACAAGATGGTGCGCAAGATGGTGCCTACGGAGAATTTGCTTGAGTATCAAATCGAGGACGGATGGGAACCATTATGCAAATTTCTGGGAAAGAATATCCCCAGTGAGGTGCCTTTTCCCCATGGCAATGACACCTTGGAAACCACCAATAGGATTTGGGCACTGGTAAATAGCGAGTGTCAGCGCCTGTTGGGAATTCTATTACGTGTTTTGACAACATTGGTACTTCTTTACACCTTGCGTGCAGGTTCAATCATTGACATTGTGCTTCCTATGATAACTGCAGTTGAGAAATGAGTTGAAATCCCTTTTAGTACAGGAAGACAGAACATTTATCGTGCGGGGATTTTGGGACTTGGGCTTTCAAGCACATATTATACACTTAATACAATGCATATACATTTCTTCTATCGGAGGAATTAAGGAACAGTATTGCCTCGTTACTCTGCAATGTGCTACCTCCGGCTTAGTACTAGGAACCATCCGTAGTGTATTAGTGGTAATATACCAGAGGAGTCTCCTGATGGTCAAAGACAACGCCAGCCCGAGACGCCATGAATCGTATCTATCGCGAAGCACGACGACATCTGGCCACGAGCGCAGTGCACAGTGTGTCGCACATGCTTCTTATCATATCCCATCTTGAGCACATATACCTGGATAAGTGGTTAATGCTGTCGGGGGTTGTCATTAATTATTTGTTACCTGAGCATAAACACCAAGGGTCATGGTCCTTCCCGCTAACCGCGGCTCTGGTTACAACAACCTTATGTGTGGCAGTTGGTGGGAATGACATACGGGGAATGTAGTACTCGTCCTAGGGAGTATAGACACATCCATTAAAGGAGGAATAGGGCTGTTCTGATTTATACCTACACCTGTCTAGCTCGAGCCACAAACTGACAGTATTCAGGTCTTCATCTACTTTCCAATCGACATTTCTCCTTCGGGGAAGCTGTGCGAGCGTGTGGCGGATATTCCTATATTAGACGAAAGTTTAGACCCGCCCACCAATGAGCAAGAAGACCATGGTTAAGTCGAGGGGAAACCCAAAGTTTAGTGCTTGGCTCCGGGTCCCTCTATCGAGATCCGAGGTTTGTCGATCAGGATTGCGGGGGTGACTTTCATATGCCACGGCCGATCAACGAGGGGCGGATCGCCGACGTCCAGGAAACAAATAGCAGCCCTGTATCACGTCGGTTTCACTGGAACGAGTAGATGTTTCTGAGTATTGTCCTTGGGCCCTGCAGCCGCGTGCCTTTGTTCATATCATCATTCAACCATGGCCGCCACCAGCTCTCCCGGATACGTAGGCAACCTGTCTTCGGACCAGGAAGCTAAACTGCGCCAAATATGGTCCATCATACTGACATTGAATGACATCCCTCAGCCAGAATTTCAAGATGTCACACTGGAGAACGAAGAGAAACGCCCTCGGTCTATCCACCGTCGGAGCTCGTCCCTGACGAAGACCGTATCCAACACCACCAATTCAAACCTTCCAAAGGACCTCGATCAGACCCTTCTGGGTCTCGGGATCAACAGCAGCGAGCTGAAGACCGTCCGTGACTGCTTGAACCAGGCCTCAATCGATGAGATCCGCCGCAGTCTCTTAAGTACCGCCAAACAAGACCACCCTGATTCCTTGCTCCTCCGTTTTATCCGGGCCCGTAAGTGGGATGTCAGCAAGGCTTTTGCGATGATGCTCGAAGCTTTGGTGTGGCGCGTGAAGGAGCAGCATGTGGATGAGATGATCGTTTCCAACAGCGAGCTGCGTGCGTTGAAAGAGGAACAGGATAAGTCTAATCCTGCGAAGGCGAAGGCTGGTAGTGCATTTCTGGCGCAGATGCGAATGGGCAAATGCTACGTTCATGGAACAGATCGTGCTGGTCGTCCGATCGGGATAGTGAAGGCACGACTGCACAACCCGAAGGCACAGAGCGAAGAAGTGATCAAGCGTTATATCCTGCATATCATCGAATCCGCACGACTGGTCCTTGTCCCCCCAGTCGAGTCTGTGGTACGTACCAATCAACTCTTCACGTCCACCAAAGACAAGTCCCTGAATGCGACCAACGTCAAAATAACACGATATCACTAACACTATATAACAGAATATTATCTTCGATATGACTGGCTTTTCGCTTTCTAACATGGTGGGCGGTTTGACCTCTATCGACCGTGGATGAATCATTACTCACATGTTTTTCTGCTTAGGAATATGCGCCGGTGAAGTTCTTGATAGACTGCTTCCAGGCCAACTACCCCGAGTCCCTGGGAGTCATGTTGATCCATAACGCCCCATGGATTTTCTCTGGTAAGCAGCCCTGTCTCCATGCTACCGTGCAATGTTAACTAAGACGTCCACAGGGATTTGGAAGGTTATCAAGGGATGGATGGATCCCGTGATTGTATCCAAGGTCGACTTCACCTACACTGCTGCGGACCTTGAGAAGCATATTGCCCCTGAGCATCTGGTGAAGGAGCTAGGAGGTAAGGACCAGTACGAGTACAAGTTCATTGAGCCTGTAGAAGGCGAGAATGAGAAAATGGCGGATACCGTCACCCGGGATGCCCTCCTGGCGGAACGGGAAAAGATTGGCGAGGACCTACTAAAAGCGACTGCCGAGTGGATCAAAATCGCAAAAGAGGACGACCGGGACAAGATTGCCGCTGCTAAAGAGCGCAGAAACGATACAATTGAGCAAATGAGATCCAATTACTGGGAGCTCGACCCGTATGTCCGCGGTCGTGGTCACTTAGACCGCGAGGGTGTGATAGGCGTTGGTGGAAAGATCTCGTTCTATCCCACGGCAGAGTCTAAGATACAGGCGACGGAGACCAAGGCAGTAGCAGTGAAATACATCGCAAGCACACAGGCTAGGGTGGTGGATGCTCAAGTTTAGGATTGCGGTGAAGTTGGCTTCATTGTCTTTCGTCATATACTCTATGCTATTTTGTTTCACAATTTACACATGATTATGATTATGCTTTTGAGTCCACAATACAGAATAATTAGCCTCACGCTACAAGTAGAACACCTCCAGGTTCGGGAAGGTCTCCTGTAGGTCATCTAACACTGTGACTCGGGTGTCGAGTTCAACCGTTTCAATTAGTAATTGAGCCCAGGAATTGAAGGTCTTCAAGTAGAAAGTATACATCCTATACAGATAGAGTAGTGCGATGGTTCTCCTTGCATGAGAATATCCATTATACACAGGCTTCGCTCTAAGACATGACATGCTGGGGCGCGGGTTACAGGTTGTCTAAACCCTGTCAAGCGAGAATTCTATCTCAAGAACTGCTGCAACAAAGTCTAGCCTGGCCGCTCATATCCTATGCGGCTCCATAGGACCTTCAGAGGGTCTCTTCACAGTGGTGGGCACTAATTGCCGCTTATATACGTCTGTTGTTCTTTCTCATGGTTAACCTTTTCAGCGGTATTTTCCTTCCGCGCAGTCAACTCCTTGTTTTGGAAAAGTGGAGCTACTACGCCAATCAATCTACTTAGTAGACACCGGGCGTTCTCAATACTATCCTTTCTAGAGCCCCTGTTCAATGTACAGGGCACGAATTAGCCCATATTAACCCATCTACAGAGATAGCGTGCAAGGCGTACGCAGACATGTTTGTCTCCGATTCTGCGTAATTAGGACACCTCTCCAATCCTAATGCAACGAGGCAACCACGCGCTGTGGATATTGCCCGTACAATATTGGAAGTCAATATAAGGCGACACTAGATATCCATGGTGGAGCCAAGGGGCGCTCCTTCGGTACTCTCTTCGGCTTTCAATTTACAAATTGATCTTTAATGGACGGACCGAGGAGTGGCCCTTTCGCATTGGACTTTCTATCCGAGTGCGCTCTCGGGAGGCAGAATGTAGAAATGTCTGTTGCGACTTGCTAGAGAGAATATCGTTTAGAGGCAAGGGGAAGGTTAAAATGGAGACGAAGCCGGTTTGATGCTCGAGAGCCACATACAAGCGGGGTTGTGAGAGCTCCGTGGATAGTATGGAGAAATGATCAGCCAGAACAGCTCCAACATCCGAGAAAACATCATTGAGTGGAAGAAGGCGCAACTATAATCTCCCGACTATTCCTATATGCCTCATACGACAGTCGCGTCCAATTGCACTTCGGAAGCCCTAGTTGCATACAAATGGAAGGTTTTACCGGTCTTGTTGGCCCTGTTGCTCGGACCGGAGTAGTCGCCCAATTGTATCCTGATGCTCGTCCGAGATCAATGCGATGTGCAAAGTACCAGAGAGTCCCTACCAGTGAGATACCCCCCTGGGGTAATCGGTACTTGCGGTGGATCGGTGGGGGCTCGGGGTAATATCGGTAGCTGGGTGGGTCTCGGAGTATTATCGTTGGAATTTGTAAGTGGGATTAGACACAGAATGATGAAAGGTAGAAGATCAATATGAAATACTCTAGAAAGGTATAAAGGAGGGGTTATGGCGAGGCTTATGAGGTAGTCAGGAAAACAGGCCTTCCCAGAGAAGAAGCATTTACAGATATATACCAGGTTGAAAGATGGTTCTTCTTCAGCATACTCTACTAGCCCTAGGTGCAACCCTGGCTGCTGCCTGGCAACCACAACCCTCCGCCTGGTGGAAGGAGGGCATTGTGTACCAGGTTTATCCTGCCAGTTTCAAGGAAAGCCGAACAGAAATGGCCATCGGATGGGGCGACATCAATGGCATTACCAGCAAGCTCGATCACATTCAATCGCTCGGTGCAGATATTATCTGGCTTTCCCCGTTTCAAGATTCCCCAATGATGGATATGGGCTACGATATCAGTGACTACGACTCGGTCAATCAGCTCTTTGGTGGCAGCCTTGAGGATATCAAGACATTCATCAGCGAAGTTCACAAACGCGGAATGCGGTGCATCTTTGACCTTATCATCAACCACACGAGTGACAAGCACAAATGGTTCAAGGAGTCCGCCAGCTCAAAGACAAACCCCAAACGGGATTGGTACTTCTGGAGACAGCCTCAGTATATCAACGGATCGATGTACCCGCCCAATAATTGGGCTGGCAACAATAATGGTAGTGCTTGGAAGTATGACGCACAAACTGGGGAGTTTTATCTCAACATCTTTAACCCCTATCAGCCGGACTTGAACTGGGACAACGCCGAAGTTAGACAGGCAATTTTCCAAAGTGCCTTGGAGTACTGGCTCGAAATGGGTATCGATGGATTCCGCATGGATGCGTTCTCTATCTTCAGCAAGGTGCCCGGATTGCCTGATGTGCCAGCCAACGACAGCAACTTCCACGATGCAAGAGACCTGTATTACAATAACGGACCACATGAGCACGAATACCTTCAGCAGATGAACCGTGAAATCCTCTCCAACTACGACACCTTCACGGTCGGTGAATACGGCATGACAGATAATATGAGCATCGTCCAGGACTACGTCAGCGCATCCCGCCGCGAAGTGAACACCATCTTCCTAACCAACATGTGCGACATTGGTCGCGATGGATATGAATTCGTCGGGTGGAACCTCACAGGTTGGCGAGAAGCCATTAACTTCACACAATGGAGCGGTAGTTCGTCTGCGGGCGACGGCTGGAACTCGGTCTATCTTGAGAACCACGACCTCCCACGATCGATCAGTCGATTCGCGAGTGACGCACCCAAATTCCGCGTCCAAAGCGGCAAGGCACTTTCTGTCCTCCTGTCGACACTCTCCGGCACCCTGTTCGTCTACCAGGGCCAAGAAATTGGCATGGTCAACGTGCCGGATACATGGACCATCTCCGACTACCGAGACCTCAACTCCATTGCCTACTACAACAACGCGACACAGCACGGAGTCAGCTCCAGCGATGCTCTCGCGAACCTTGCCCTGCTGGCGCGAGACAACGCACGCACACCCTTCAATTGGGATCGAAGTGGAAATGGGTTCTCCGTCAACGAAACTACCTGGACTTCACGAGCAAATCTCGACATCAACCTTGAGGATCAGAAGGATGACCCGAACAGCGTATACAACTTCTGGGTGAGGATGCTGCGTCTGCGCAAGGAAGAGAAAAGCTCACTCGTGTACGGTGAATTCGAGTTTCTTGATTGGGCGAGCGAGAATTTCCTGGTATACCAGAAGACAAGCGAGTCTGATAAAGTGGTTGTGTTTATCAACCTGTCCACTGAGGCTGGCCAGCCACCAGTGGCCACTCCCCAAAAGGCCGAGTTGCTCGCGCACACCCACGACGACCATTCTGAGGGTGTATTTCAGCCGTTTGAGGGCAGAGTGTACAAGCTGTAAAAGGCTGAACTCCATGCTAAGAACATAAAACTTCATATGACTTTGAGTGATATTTTCGAAATACCAAAAAGCAGGCACCGTCCTTTGTAATCAAGTAGATAAACAGCTCCTCGACTCCTATCCTGACTTGAGATCTTGAACCACAAATATCAGTAAGACCACCAGGGATCTGGGCCCAGGCTACTAGGCCGTCGCCAAGGTTACATCGCGTTCACGCGTGAATGTGTGGGCATGTTATTGTATTACTAATAGTTTTGGCATGCAGGAAACACTGGATGAATGCCAAGAGCCCACCCGATCGAATCTAGGGGTCCTCGCCAGCGATCCCTAGCCTCCAGTCTAATCATATCTCGTGTCGATCTCCCTGAGCCCCACATCGTACGTGGAAGGCCTGAAATAGGGGACGTTCCAGTCATATCTCTGCACTGCGTTGGCGTTCCCCATAGCGCTGACAGTAGTCTGATCTGTGCTTCGTAAAAATAACCGCTAGCCAAAGGATTCTGGGCACAGCCGCATCGATAACGTTACGCCTTATAAATAGGAACTCGGGAAATTTCTTTCCTCCCCACTGCCTTTTTTTTTCCATGTTCAAACCTGGATCTATCTTCCACCTGTTTGATGATGGGGCTGTTGTGTCCAAGGCTGCGAGGCATACTGCACACACTATGCCTGGTTCTAGGGTTGGTGACAGCAACTCAGGGACATCTCGTTCTTCATGATGACTCCTTTCAGCCCGACCATATTCTTCGAGTAACTGCTCAGGATGTCAACCAGGCATGCATGGACCGATACTCGGTCTTGATTAATGGGTCGCTTCCAGGGCCCCAGCTAAACATCCAGGAAGGCAAAGTGAACTGGATCCGTGTCTACAACGACATGGAGGATTTAAATGTCACAATGGTATGGAACCGATTCCCTTTCCCCGAAGGATACGCCAATATTCACAATGATAACAGCATTGGCATGGCCTTTCTGCCTTTACTGCGCCCTTCTCCGACGGTACTCCCATGGCTAGTCAATGGCCTATCCCCCCTGGCCACTTCTTTGACTATGAAGTCCGCCCTGAGGTCGGCTATGCTGGCACATACTTCTACCATTCCCATGTTGGCTTTCAGGCCCTCACTGCCTGGGGTGCACTGATTGTAGAATCGGCCCAGCCATCACCATACAAGTACGACGAAGAGCGCATCATCGCTCTGTCAGACTTCTTTACTAAGACAGATGAAGAGATCGAAAATGGCCTCACCTCGACCAATTTCACATGGAGTGGAGAGACCAGCGCTGTCTTAGTGAACGGTCAAGGCCGACTGGCCACTAATGCAACTGGGTCCTGCAAGCTGGCCGCCATCAGTGTCGAGCCCGGCAAGACATATCGTCTGCGATTTATTGGGGCAACCGTTCTGTCGTTTGTCTCATTGTCCTTAGAGAGCCATGATGTGCTGGAGATTATCGAAGCGGATGGCCACTATACTAAGCCCGTGAATACAAGTTACTTGCAGATCTCTAGCGGTCAGCGGTATAGCGTGCTTCTAAAGGCGAAAACCGAGGCCGAGTTGCAACAGGCAAAGTCCCGACAATTCTATTTCCAACTCACCACCATGGGCCGGCCAACGGTCCTGACCACCTTTGCCGTCTTGGAGTACCCCTCTCCCACCCCGACTGACCTCATCACTGTTCCTGTCACCCCTCCCCTCCCCGTGGCCAATATCACTTATGGCTGGCTGGACTACACACTAGAGCCATACTATCCGGATCTGGACTTCCCCACCGTCGAGGAAGTTACCCGGCGCATCATTATCAATGTCCACCAGAATATCAGTGACCGCACCGTTTGGCTTCAGAATGGTTACGACTGGGTGGAGACATTTCCCCAGTCGCCATATCTAGTCGATATCTACGCGGGCACACTTGATCTTGATGCCTCGTATGAGCGGGCCATTGCCAGCGGCTATGCGTTCGACAATCAAACCCGTCTCTTCCCTGCCAAGATGGGTGAAGTCCTCGAGATTGTCTGGCAGAATCAAGGTGCTGTTAGTAACGGTGGCGTTGAGAACCACCCGTTTCACGCACACGGCCGACATTTCTATGACATCGGCGGTGGTGATGGTCTGTACAACCTGACGGAAAATGAGGCCCGCTTGAAGGGCACCCATCCGGTCATCCGGGACACAACGATGCTGTATGCGTACAGAAAGACAACAACTGCTCTCGAGCCATCTGGATGGCGAGCGTGGCGTATCCGGGTTACGAATGCTGGTGTATGGATGGTACATTGCCATGTCCTTCAACATATGTTGATGGGCATGCAGACCGCCTTTGCTTTCGGCGACCAGACGGCTATCAAGGCGCAGTCTGGGACCCCTGATGAAGGATATCTGACGTATGGTGGCTCGGCATATGGAAATGTCACCCATTTTCCACCTGTGAAGCACTTTTTTGACTGAGCTGCAGCCATGAGTTAGCGATTGTGATTTGTGAAGCCTTGCATCTGAAATCCTGATCCCTAATACCTAATATTGATATTAGACGTTATATCGGTTGGTTGTTGTGTAACCTGTGTATGATACAGCTGATTTTTACTTCTTTTAATATCGAGCTCCAATCTCTGTAAGCTCTTTGACGTGCAAGGCTCAGATCTGATCACATATTCTACTCTTGCGAACTAGCAAGAGAGAGGAAACAAGGCGTAACCTGATATGTATGGGTAATCAAACGCTGTTGTACGGGCCAGGCCGCCCTAATGGATGTCTATGTATTGTGTCCGTTTTCGTATTAATGCTAAATATAGCAGTGAGTCCCCGGACCCGTGGCTAGGATTTTCTGCCCTAACTCACGCGGATCATAATCATAGGCTCGTCAACGTGTCACAGATAGTCGATTGTAAATGAATATCACTTGTTGGAGAGGCTGTATATATAGTTCACGGCATGCAAGAGGATCCTCCTGTCGATAAAGTGGTGGTTCTCGGCAACGGCGCCGTCAGCAAAACTACCCTTACCGTCCACGTATGTCCAACACGGAAACTCGTCTGCGCTGATCAGTCCCAAGCGCCGAAGCACTCGAAGCCCAACTAATCTCACAAGCCTTCGTCGGAATAGGCGATCCAACGATCGAAAGAAAGTATCATCAGTAGCTCCTCGTCGATGGCCGGCGGTGTGTGGTGGAGATTCTAGACACCGTCGGGCAAGAAGAATACTCGGCGTTTCGCGCAATGTGGATTCGGCAAAGCGAAGCATTTATGGTCATGTATAGCGTCAACCCGAGCGCCAGTTAAGATGGGATGGAAGGGTAGCCGCAGTGAACCCGGGCGGTTGGCGAGCAGAGTACGAAAAAGGCAGCTCTACCTGGCAGAGGTTACTTGCATCGGACCGACGATGCGGGAAAGCGACATTGCCAAGGTAACGATCTTGGCAAATGGAGACCCGAACCATCCGCAAATTTGCCCGGAATAATACTCAAGAATCACCTCGGTTGTGTTGATAGTCCCTATCAGTAGAGGCTCTCCTAATTCGACATTCCTTCCAGTTGATCACCATCCGGGATCCTCTTGTCGATGTTGGCTGCGGTTAGTTTATCCTGGGAAGACTGTAAACATAAAGAGAGACGGGTATAGATATATATATCTTTGTTGGGATGAGGAATCCGGGAAACTGGTGATAACATCAGTTCAAGCGAATAGAAATGACCCTACAATGGATCTCAGCAGTACTACGAATATCCAAGTCTCCCCAGACTTTTATTGACCATTTTCTCGAATTGTTCTGATGCCGGTTTGCGGTCATTTCGCCCTCCCTCCAGTCTCGCGACAGACGATCACGTGAGACGGAGGTTCAACCGGAACAACCGAGACAAGGCGACTAAAAGATCGCGCGTGTCAAGCGCGCTAGGCCGAGCCTACTTCGCCCCAGGGCTGAGAGTTATCGTTCAAGCGGCACTAGCTAAAACAGCGCACCGCACGTCTCCTTTCTCGTTCTCTCTTGCTCTCTTCCGCCCTTCTCTTTCCCTCCCCACACTCCATCCTTGGCACTTGGCATCGTCGACCCGGAAAGTCCCATCGTGTGTCTGCACAGACCCAATCGTCATGCGAATTTCTCCGAGATGTCGCGCGTCCGTGCTCCCATGGTGGGCGCAACACACGCACGACAACGAGATCCAATGCTGCCATGCCATTGGTTAGTCCTGTTTCGCCTTCTGTACAGGGGACAAGAGACAGATTTCGGCTTGTGCACACGAATTCGACCAAGTTAGTGCGCCGGGCCCTGGCTCGAAACCATCGACATTACGACATGACCTTGGATCGCTGAGATCGAATGGCTGCGACCGAGGGGAGCGGGGGAAAACACGCAAAGCATGACACGGCAATCTTTCTGGGGACACGCGATGTGCAGGATGGCTTCAATTATAACCAAGAATGGCTATAAAGTATGGCCATGGAGGCACCCAGTCGTCAACCCATCAACCCTCGAAACAGAGATCAGCAAAGGCATTCATCATTTGAGAAACACTCTCGTGACTCATTCGGCGTCATCGTCATCATGAGCCTCATTCAGCTGAACACGATGGACCTCCTGTCCGCCGATCCTTTCAGCCATGCGGAAGTTCTGTACGACCAGCACTTGGGCGACATTGAGAGCCTGCTCCATGGCAAGGACCTGGAAGGAGAATGGCCGGCGACTCCAGCACCATGTCAAATCCTGGTGTTGGGCGAAATGCCCTGGGGCAAGATGAGGGTGGTCTTGTCTCGGCAGTCCGCTGCGGACGTGAATCGGATCCAGTCGTGCTGGACACAGATTTGCTCCCACAGTGAGTTTCCAGTTTTCTTGACTTGAGCGTGAATCGTCGAATGTCCAACACACAACCACAGACTGTGGCCTCCGTACGGTCTTCCGCTCGGATCCCCGATCGGGGCAGATGTATCAGCGGGTGGTGGACCTCACTCGGAAAATCGAATGGGATACTAAGCCGATTGGGAGCCATGCCTCTTCGTCCAACTCATCGTTAGCAGGTGCTCCAGCGGAGGATGATCTGGCATAGTTGATCATCTGTCGCGACCCTAGCAGCAGCAGCTATCTTTTGACACTCCCTGCACGGCAAGCAGCCGTCGATGGTACCTCCCTGGAGATTATCAAGCGCAACTTCATCCTGCTGTATTGCGGTTTACCCTTGCTAGAATACACGTCACTGGCGGCGTACCCACGCTTCCTCAAGGAGACTAAAGACACGACCAGCAGCATTGCGTTCTGGAAGGCTCAGCTCAAGGGTGCCATACCACCTGTTGCTCTCCCCTGGGAGACAGGACTATCGGACGTGAGTGTGTCCCAGGGCCGCAATGCTCTTCGCCTCTATCTACATAGGGTAACTAATACACTAAAGACTGCCATAGCATATGTTAGCTAGTTGTGTGACTAAGTATGATCTATAGCAAGATAAAAGCATCCTGGAATACCCCCCGACTCACGCCACAGGGCACGCAAACCCATCGTACAAATTTCATTATCACAGATATCGGCGTTACCTAATAAACATTGTCGCGTGCCAATGAAGTACCGGAATCACTCTTGACATGATTCATACTCTGCAAGTGAAATGTCGGTGGTTTTAAAGTTCGACCGCAAAAACCGATTGTATAGCAATACAAACCGGCGTATCGAGTGGAGATAACTGTTCTTGGGCAATGCCATATTTGCCGACAGCGGACGGACCTCGGCGGGTGCAGAGGATTGCACTAGTTGGTGGATGCATCGTTGAACAAGAGCCTGTCTTCCATATCTGGAGTTATCAGTTCTTTTCCTTGCCCTTCTGTTCATTCTCTAGTACCACAATATTCACTTCAACCCCAACTTCTTCCAGATGGTCGTCCGGAAGGATGGCGGTCATGATATTGGCATCGGCGTAAGGGAAGCAGAAGCTCAGACCAACGTAAACCACCGCGCTGCCGACAAAACCCAGAAGCCAGCCGAACTCATATGGATGAATCCCAACCCCAATTTCGATGTTTGCATTCACTGAATGCATCAAGCCAGGGAGACTGGGAACTGTACCGATCACGAATGCCATCAGAGAATGAAGGTTAAATCCACGAAAGTACCGATAAATTCCCATCGGCCGATACAAGGCGACGCAGTCGTATTTCCGGCGTTTGACGATCCAATAATCACATAGCATAATGGCAGCGATCGGCCCGAGGAACACCGCATAAGCTGACATAAAGTTGAGAAAATTGCCTGCGGAGGCAAGGATCTTCCAAGGGACGAGCGCCCAGGCAAGTAGGGCACAGAGGAGTTGACCACGTCGAATATTAAGGAATTGAGGCGCAAGGGCGGAGAAATCATTTGCCGCTGCCAACGAATTGGCAGAGATATTAGATCCAAGCGCGGCGAGGGCAAAAGAAAACGCCCCAAAGAATCGACAAGCCCGATTGCTCCAGAATGCAATCAGAACGTTGGGGTCCCACGGGATTGAGTCGGTGTTGAACTTGGCCTGTCCGGCGGAGGAGACGGCGATGCCAATAAATGCGATGAACGTGAAGAATGCTGGGAGGAGGAAGACGTAGAGTATGTGCCACCGAGGGTTGACGCAAGAGTACCGCGAAAAGTCTGCTTGATTGACGCTCAGAGTCGCATAGTTTCCAATGACCGACGTAAGAGCGGACATCATGGCCCAGGCATAGGATGACCCGGTCAATTGACTCTTCTGTGAAAAGAGATCACCTGCATTGGACGTGCTGACAAAAGCCCAGATGAGCATCGCAATCCATGCAGTGGGCACCACAATGGACTTGACAAGAAATAGCCATCGCAGCTTATTTGGGTGGACCAGTAGGAAAGGGATCTGAACTAGCCAAAAGATGAAAAATCCCACCATGCCCTGCGTCGTAATCCCTTCGTTCGCGGGGAGTGCGTTTGGGATGTCGAGGAAGCTTGGCCAGATAGCTCCAATCATGACAGCCACGGAGTTTCCCCCGTTCACGACTTGAGTGGCGAACCAGAATACGGCGAGAATCAATCGTGAAAGGACAGGAATATAGGAGCCCCAAAATCCCCAGCTTGCGCGTGCAATGACAGGAAAAGGAACATGATAGATGGCTCCAATGGCTCCGTTCATGGCGATCACAATAGATAGGATAAAGAATCCTAGCGCAACCATCCCCAAAGATTCTTTCCAAGAGAGTCCAATAGCGATGATGCTGCTCGCCAGCTGCCAGTTTGCAACGGAGAAACAATCGGACACCCAGTACCCAATGAAACTAAGGACGGTCCATTTTCGCATATCTTTGGGAACAGGGTCGAGATCTTTGTTCGTCCATCGCACATCTCCGCGTACGAAACTGGATTCAGTTTGCGGCACCTGCAACCGGGGCAAACAAGGTAGGAAAGAACTCTTCATGGCCAAAACATGGTCTAAATTGTTCATCAAATTGTTCCATGGACAATGTTTGCCGCCAAACTATCGAGGTACATCCTGTTAAATTAATAATGCGTATGCCATATAAGAAATACTACATTGTGCTGCGTTAACACCCCCATGTATCTGCAAGTGTTATCACTCGTGCAATGCTGGGTGATAAGATAAAGGAACCTTATCAGGTGGGACCCGGCAGATGATTGTTAGCCGATATCTAGCAGAGTCCCAAATCCGATTGGTTGACCTGGAACCAATAGGCACAATCACTCCGCTGCGCAAGGGCCCTTGTACTATGCGGGGTTCCGGCTATCTATCATTGCGGCCTGTACGTACTTATCGCCCTGATACAAGCAACTCAAATTTGAAACTAGACGCATATGGAGCTTAAGTATCTTCTCGTCGTATGTTGTATCGGCGGATACCGCCGCTGCTGATATAACGAGTTAACTCATCGAACCAAGCGGTACGTAGTAAGTGTGCGTGCGACATGAATGTCTCTCTTTCCCTCGAAAATATCCAACTCTGTTGCACACGTACTGAATATCTTTCTCCATTCATGACCTTCATCTCGTCATGACGTTCGAAGCCACCTCCGAGACCCATGCTCCTTTACCCTTAACAGCCCAGCAGCTTGATTCTGCGGCAGCCAAGTGTGTCGCTCTCCAACAATCGGGACGGGAGGTTCATTCCAAGCGACCGTTCGCAGCGCTCTTATTAAGTCCCGACAATGAAACCGTGTTGATTTCATCCCTCCCGCTCTCACATGTTCGACATGCTGAATGTGAACTGGCCCGCAATGCCGCGGATAATTACGACTGGAACTACCTGGCGAAATGTACTATGGTTTCAACATGGGAGCCATGTGCTATGTGTGCTGGAACTATTTACTGGGCTCATATTGGACGGCTGGTCTACTTGGCGTCGGAGAAAACATTGCAAGAACTCACAGGGGCTGGAAACGTGGAGAACCTGACTCTCGATCTGCCATGCCGGGCAGTCTTTGCTGCGGGGCAAACGCCTGTGGAGGTCTTAGGGCCGCTAAAGGCTGAGGGGTGGGAACAGAAGGTAGTAGAAGATGCTGCACTCTATTGGTCGCATAAGGCTTAGCACAGGGTAAGCATTGTTTCTGCAGGATACATCAGTCAACTTTCAAGACATATACTGACCAAGCAATCCCCAGTTATGCCGCAAGAAATATATCTCACAGCCGAAGTTAGTAGTATCAAGAATAGAAAACATACAGACTCGAGAATTTCCAATTTACTTCTCCACAAAAGTTCGTTTCGCGTTTGCAACTGTACCTTGTAGTTCGGTAATACTAATATCACGGTAAACTCCTTACTATAGGGATTTAGTCAAAGTGCAAGATAGCCTGCCCCCTGTATACTACATCTCTGCTTAGGGCGCGCTCTCGCTTTCACGGACATACGTTCGGACCGTTCTTCGTGCCAATGGCAGGAGTTGCGGTTGGACCCCAATTTATCTGCGGTCGAGTTATTTGGCAACGTCCGCAGCTCACCAATGTTGAATAGGATAAGATTAGATAACTAGATTATCGGCCAAACTTTGAGGGGAAGAAGTTATATGGGGTGACACATGAGCTTATTCATGAGATGCGTATATAAAGGGATGAAAGGGACCTTATCTTGTGGGGACGCGGCAATTGGCGTCACAGATAAGATAAATGGCTTAGGTGGAATATATCAAGTATGCCTCCAAGGAGATAGCGAAGTGATCAAAATCAAAACTCAATTTCTTCCCTCCCTGCCAAACGCAAAGCATCCCCGGCACTATGTGCAAATCATCACTTCATTCATTCCTTCTCAGTCTCCCGAAATGTGAGCATCACATTCATCTCGAGGGTGCTTTGACTCCGCAGCTGGTTTTTTCTCTTGCGAGGAAGAACAAAATTGCCCTTCCTGATTTGCCGCACTACCAAAGCCCCGAGGCTCTGGCAGCCAGATATGATCGATTCGACAATCTCGATGACTTTCTCAACATTCACTACGCAAATATGTCGGTCTTAATTACCGAGGATGACTTTTACGAATTGGCATGGTCCTATGTTCTCGCGGCTCATGGTGATGGGGTTCACCATGCAGAAGTGTTCTTCGATCCACAATCGCACACTCCACGGGGTGTTCCTATAGCATCAGTCACCAGAGGCTATAAGCGCGCCCTGGATCGTGCTGAATCCGAATTGGGGGTCACATCTTGTCTCATCATGTGTTTTCTCCGTCACTTGCCGGTGGCGTCCGCCGAAGCTACCTTTGACTCGGTCAATGATTTTATCCGTGATGGTTCTATTCATGGCGTCGGGCTAGACTCTTCGGAAGTGGGATTTCCCCCGGAGCTGTTTACGGACGTGTTTCAAAAAGCCAAAGAGGTTGGGCTACGGCGTACGGCCCATGGAGGTGAGGAGGGTGATGTTTCTTACATCAAAGGAGCGCTCGACTCTTTAGATGCTGAGCGAATTGACCATGGCATCCGCTTGGTTGAAGATCAAGGGCTTTTGAAGGAGATCGCTGCAAAGGGCACCTTGCTTACTATCTGCCCACTCTCAAAATTTTACTTGCGCACTGTCAAATCCATCGCTTCTTTGCCCCTTCGCGAATTCCTAGATTCCGGAGTGCAATTTTCGTTGAACAGCGATGACCCGGCCTATTTTGGCGGTGGGATACTGAACAATTACTGCGCAGGTCAGGAGGCGTTTGATTTCAGCATTGATGATTGGAAGACCATCGCCATCTCAGGAGTGCGTGGAAGTTGGATTGGAGATCAAAGAAAGAGAGTTCTCTTGGAAAAAATAGCAGACGTTGTTGGGAGTTTTACATCGGCGGCCTAGATATGAAGTACAATGTTTGTAGCTGGGCTCGAGCTCCGGATATGCAGCAAAGCTAGGATGATTATTTATTCATCTAAGTTCATGACTTCGTCCACGGCTATTGCTAAACACCTTCGCTTCGCCGTATCGGAGTATATTGGACATCGTGGCTTCCTCAAATCCTATACCCCACTACATCCTGTAGATCCTCGTCGGAGACACTGTTCTGATCCCGATCAGATAACTGAAGCACGCTCTGGTGGTGGAGGTCACCAAGGCACTTAACAACCGTCACTGTCATGCATGACACGGCTGTCTTCAATGAGGGTGCACACCAGATCGCCGCGGAGATTGCAGCCCTGGTGGACCAGCTCACAGATCTTTGCGGGCAAACATATCTCTGCAGCAGTTACTTCATCGACTCGGTCTTCATAACTCTTCCGTACCTGCTGTCACAAACAGCATGCATGTACATATAATGTTCTTTCTCTTCCTTCTTCAGTATTACTGTCGATGTTTCCTTTATTACTGATGTTTGTCCTATCTGTTTCCCGTCTATTCTGTCTTTTATGTAAAAGCGCATACGCCATACATTGAATAAAAATTGTATTGACCAAAATCCCATTGTTCTTATTATGGGCATGCCCCGGAGACCGAAACAGTCGAGCGAAGACCATTTTCTCAAGGGCCTTCTGGCCTGCTTGGCTTTTTCACAAAAGGTTTTGGAAAGGGTCTATCAGTTGAAAGGTTGGCCCCCTGCCAAACGGTCAGCTTCTGCTACTTATGCCATCGTTTCCCGATTACCTGCAGAAACCACTCCCATGTTGAAGAAGCCAGGCTCCCAGTAGCAAACCCAAGAGCTCACTGTTACAACTGAGGCTGTGGGAGAACATCTATACCTGCTCCCTCAATACCTTTAGATCTTAACGGGCCTGTACTTTATACACTCGACAGAGGTGATCGAGGTGGCTATATGCCGAATATCCTCAGTTCTCAGAGTGGGAACTTTCACGGGTCTCTTGGAAGCCATCCCAGCATCTCACAACGTATATCTAAACCCAAAAGACTTTTGAGCCGCTGTCGGTCCACTCCGACCGGTATCCATGCCACTATCCAGCCTCTGATTCTGTCGTCGAAGATACATCCTCGTTGCCGTAGCCAGCGCAATGGTCAACGCGGCCGCAGCCAGGTTGACCAAAAACGCCACGAGATATCGAGGCTCAGAGAAGTATAAATAGGAAGCCCAGACTAGAAAACGATCGACAGTGAGCCATGGCAGTCGACCTAGTAAATGGATAATCTCACCATTGGGAGTATTGCAGATCGCGTTAATCAGCGCAATGGCGGATGCCCGCTTGATAGAGGGCTGTGAGATAGAGCCGGCAACCCATGACAAGAGAATGGTCGAGGCCGAATAGAACGACCCAGGCATCAGCATCATGGCAACATCTATGGTGTCACCGACTTAGCTCTATTCTGGCGACGTTTCTCCCGATTCGGACATGAATCGTTGGGGACAACTTACATCGCGCCGCGGTGTTGAGCGTGGATACGGCGATGACATTGGCGACCAGACAGACGATCATGGGACATAGGATATGCAGATACCGTTCTTGTTTCTATTCTCGTGGTTAGTAGTGGTACGAAAAGCGTTTCCTGGGTCCCATATGCCTTGTCAGAATGAAATCCATTGATAATCATCGCGACTACGGACAAAACATATGGCGGCTAAAGCAGGACCAGCGATTAGCAAGCGAGAATGATCGTACTCCATTCTTGATGAGAAGGCCTACTGCTGTGAGTCCATATGTTGTATTCCGTGAGTAGCCCAGCGTGGCGACGACTGAAGGAAAGAAGTTCGTGACGGCAGCACAAATATAGATCTATACGATCATCAGAACGTGATTCGGGACGCGAGAACTCTCTCATGACTTACACTATACAGGGTCCCCATCATGAGCCAGGTCTTGGGATCCGTCAGGGCCATCATCGTTCCCTTCCACGCTCCGACCTCATCCGCATTGTCTTGTTGTCCTTGGTCCGATTCGAAGTTCCACTGCAGGTACTCCTTCTCCAGCTTGGTGAAGCCCAGCAGCGATTTCAGTGAATTTGGCAGAATAAACGCAAGGATCAAAGCTAAGCCGACAGTAGCGACTCCTTCAACAAGAAAAAGCTAGAAGGAATATAAAGTCAATCAATGAAGGAAACACTTGGAAACGACATCCAGCCTAGAACTCACCCATCGCCATCCTGCCAATCCATGCACGCCATCCAGTTTGAGAATTGCAATCGCAAAAAGCCCCCCAAATGCGTTCCCCAACTGGGACCCGGAGTACAAGATTGCGGTTCGAAGGGCGTATTGCTTTCGGTTATAGAAAAGTGACAGGTAGAACAAGGCACCCGGGAAGAAGATGGCCTCGACAAACCCAAGAAAAAAACGGCAAACCAAGATCCCCGAGTAGTTTTTGACGGAAGCCATGCACGCAGAAATGACACCCCATAACGCCATCGAGATGCAGATGTACAGCCCGGGACGCTCAATCTTCCCAACTATGATATTCGAAGGAACTTGCATTAGGACTGCGACAACGATCTCGGTTAGCGACTAAGAGCAGAGAAATGGCAAGTCAATGGAGCTGGAAAGGTAGGAGCAGCCTAGTCATCTTACTGTAGCCGATGAACAGAATACTAATGCATGTCTGGTATTGCACATCGTTCATGCTCAGATCTTCTTCAATTCCTGCTAGCTTTGCTGACGCGATGTTCTGTCGGTCTAGATAGTTCATGATGTACATGATTACCATGCATGGCATCACCCGAGAATCTAATTTCAGGATGGCCTTCCGGCCGAGCGTAGTATATTCTGATCCTGACAGGGCCGACAGTGAGGCTGGCATTCTGGGTTGTTGGATGGCATCATGAGGGGCGGCCTTCTCGTCCATATATTCAACCTCGAGCACGTCTTTCTTCTCTTTTCCAAACATACTGGAGATAAATCGCTTGGGGTTTTAGGGAAACAGAACCTGTAAGTGGGTGGTTACTCAACGGGTTCATGATGTCTTATATAGAAGAATCCTTCTCCCCCCCCCATTACCCGTCCTTGGACCGAGGGATAACCGCAGTTCCTTGAAACGACGCAATCTGGGCGAGCTCTTTGGAGACAATTTGAGACCATCAGCTCGACCCCAGTCATGCCCCGCAGATTCTTGCCGATCCTCCGGGGTTAAATCGCGGGGAAAGACCATCCACATTGCGTGGGGTAAGCTGCCAAGATCCTTGATACTTGATACTTGATACAACGTGGGGGTAACAACATGTAGATTCTCATTGTGTTCAAGGGCAGTGCAATCCTCCCCAATAATTCCGGATTCTTCGTTCTTGAAGGTCATTGCTCAACTGATATAGCACGTTTCCTGCGTTCAGATCTTCCTACCCTACCGTATCAGGTATGGTTGGTTTTGCACTGACCATATCTTGCCTGAACAACCAAACGGCAAAGGTTGCCCCCACCAGGCCATCCTATATGTAGTATGTGTTAAATCGAGTCATTAATGCATACCGAATTCAATACAGTCACTGCGAAGAACATGTAAAATGTATACATGATGACATTCTGTAGTCGTACTTTCTTTCCCAGCTCTCGACCTACATCTATGGTTCTCCACAAGACATTTCTTCCTATCTCTAGAACAACCCGGGATGTTATATACGCAGATCTATGAGTCCCCAGGAATGATCGGCAAAACGATGTAGTTTTCACGCCCTTCTCCAAAATGGATATAATTCGACCCTTCAAACTTGGAGGGTGGCCTAATAATTGACACTAGTTAGTCTAAATTCTTGAGAAAATAAGCTGACGTACCGATCAACAGGCGAGTTATGTCTGAACAGCCCAGCACCCTCAGTATCGACTGATGCGACTTCGAACACCAACCATCCGCCTGCCTCAACCATCACATTTGTCGGCCACAACTCGACGTCACATTCGTAAATGACACCGTTTTCAACCGGTAGGACGTCTGACGAGCGGTATTCCCGTCTGGGAAGATAGTCCCGGTGATAGGGGCTATCGTGATTGACTTTGCGCAAACTCACTCGGAGCCACCCCTTCGTCACAGGAACCGATTCTCCTGACGATCCAGTGTAGTGAACCTCTTTCCCGACAGCGGAGAAGTGGCAAAGTGTGACAAAGATATCCAAATCTAGGTTCGATGGAGGAGGAGACTGAGCACTCTCCACTGAAACAGCCAGATGAGCTACAGGGTGCCCGGTTATCTCCATCTCTCTGACGCACGGTGGCGTGTTGAACTGCAAGATACTCGACCTACCGTCACTGCCCCCGGCCTGGTATCCCAGCTGGGACGCTGCGAAGGTCGTTAACTTTTGGGTGAGACCGAGCGAGGGCGTGAGGTAATAACGGGTATAAACGGTGCGCGCAAGGGGCCATTCGTTCTCATCACGACGAGGGAAGGTTTTCTCCCCAGCTGGGTTGTTGAACCCAACATCGCCCTTTCGTAGACAGAGACTAACACGCGGTATACGGCCGGTGGTCCAGCCAGCATGGTCGTTACCCTTTAGGAAAGCATCCAGGAAGCTCATTTGCACCTTCGCCTCTTCATCGTAGTAGAAGGGAAGATCATGACGGCCCACAATAAACCGGAGGAACTTGTATTGCGATCCAGCCCAGGTGTAGCCCTCGACATTGCCGCGTAGATGCAGCGAGATTCCGCCCCAATTTGCGACCGAGAGGATCGGAACGTCAATGTCTTCTAACTGAAAGACCTTTGAGGCGTAGTAATCATCATCTAGGAATTGGTTCTCTGCGTTATCCGCGTTTTGATCTTGAACTTGCTGGTGCAACTCGTTCTCGGAGAGATCACCTTCAATGGTGTCTTCGCCCCAGTGGGCTGCTGCACGCCCTGGACGGCCGTACTGGTTGGTAATAACCTGGCGGTTTCACCAAAGGTTGATGAAGTTATTGGAAAAGATACCGCCATGCCGACAGCGGTCGTGATAATAGTCTGACATTCCTTCATGTGGGATAATGCATGCCAGGCCCTTGGGCGCTCTTGCGGCCACACGCCATTGACTTCCTAGATTCCCAGTGATTAGATGGTATATTACATCGTTTCCATCGGCCGTGTCTCACCAGCATAGTAGCTTACGCCTAACAGACCCAGCCTTTCCGAACTCCAAGGCTGTTCAGCTGCCCATTCTATCAGCTGGAAGAAACAGTCAGCAGTTCCGGTAGACATTGTATCCAAAACCCCAGGAGATTGTCCTAAGCCTCGTTCATCGGCGCGAATAACGACATATCATTGACGAGTCTAAAAGACTGGATCTGGGGTCTCCCATGCGGAATATTTCGATTTGTGGGCGGGATTGACCTCGGAGAAAGACTTTGGATGGAAGCTACCACAGGATGTTAAATCAGTACGATTTTCAATACAAGAACAAAGCTTCGGTTTTGGAGACGTACTCCCCATAGTATATATCCTTGCCGTAAGGGCCGCAAGTGATGAGATCCGGGTATTTTCCATCCCCCTTGGGTCGGTAGACATTGTATCGAATGCCACTGCTCCGTTCTTTCAGGGGAACCGAGACGTTTTTTTTCAAATATCAAATTATTTTCATCGTTGACAATCGTTTCTCTTATATCGCGAATGGTGTTCGGCATGCTTGCTCTGGGTTCTCGAAATAGTGTGAATAAGATAACTGGCGAAGTTCGTAGACAATAGATTGTGCACACATGGACCCGTGCTTGTTTCGCGCCCTTAAATGATGATACTGACCACAGGTATCTCCATACTTCTAAGGACCTCGGGATCGTCGACTGAAGTTGACGTCCACGCTGAATTTCCGGCGGCCGGAGATACTTCGTAACTTGACTGTATGATGCTGTTTTATATATCCCAACAAATATTCCTTACATAGGCTGACTGGAACATGAAGTATGACTATTGGAGGCTGATATTTTCATTAAACCTAGACAGATCTCTTCTGACAACTCAGATGGTGACCGGCGCCTGGTTTTTGTTACTATTCCCCCCCCCCCCCCCCCCCCAATCTTGTATCTGGTCAAATTGGGATAAAGTCTTCCTAGGGTTTTCTCGCTGCTGTGGCCAACTCGTAGGTTTACCAAGTTATGCCTCTGGGAGTGCAAAGAAGAGTGTAATTGCCGATGACTCAGCTGCTCACTTCCCATATCGCCCTCGTCGTAGTGAAAGACTGTTAATTTTTTGCAGGAGCGGCACAATATTTCCATACTTGCTGCGTCCAGACCGCTCTGTATTACTGAGAGGGTTGATAAGGAAAGTGGCTTATTGAGCACACCTCGTAGCCTTGACTGAGTAGCTTCCTCCCGGCTGCATCCAGCGCAACCAATAAGCTGAAACTCAGTTAAATGAAGCAGATGAAGGATTAAAGCCACGTCTCTAAAGGTTACTTTAGGGCTATGGCCATCTTGGAAGCAGGCAAGATGTAAGGACCGTTACCTTTTTAAGCCAAGAGGTCTTGAACCGCCGTCACCTAGCCTCTTAGCTAGATTAAGTAGTAAATCAAGGTGACGATGATCCACACCGATGGAAAAGTGGTAGAGGTTTGGTGTGAATGACATGAGCAATGCAGAAAGAACCCCTGCGTCCGTTGTCTCTAGGATGGATGGAGCAGCATCTTGCCAGGGGACATTGAGATTTCTAACCTCCTCAGTCACGACAGCAACTTCAGCACCTGAAAAGAAAAGTGGAACAACATGCTGTTTCCTCGCTTGGGGAAAATTCGCTGGACTGTCGGGCTCGCTTTCCTCATCTGACTCCGCAGCATCATCTATTTCCAAGGACAGCACATGTGCAGCTAGATCGGGCTACTAATGAGTGTTCGGAGCAGGAGCAACAATGGCAGAATAATTGAAGAGCTTAAAGTAATTTCCCTAAAAAGGCGTGGCTGGGCTATGGTGCGTAGTCTTTTGGCCACAAGGGAGACGGTTAACAGCGTTGAATCATCCTCGAAGCAATCAAGAATTATCAATATTACTTTAACAGGAAGGCTGTTCGAATTCATTATAGCAGGATTTATAAATATTCCTGTGACAAACATAAGCCAAGAGAAAAGGAACCAGAGGCATGTACACGGTACCTCTCATAGCTTGAAGTCTTTCGAGGGATGTCGTTGCTTAATAAAGCCCTATAATGTTATTTCTGGGCTGTGGGTCTACAGTCGCCGGAACAACTCTCTTCCATACCGATTGAGCATACAGTGACAGAATAGATTACAGTTTGTATCTTACTAATAAATTACATAGAAGCGCGCTTCGGCAAGTCTGCGAAGGGCAAAGTGGGTAACAATTGCTGCACCAAGTGGAATCTTAAGAAATACAGCGACACTCTTCGCGGCGGTGGAGTAGGAGAGAGCGATGATGCCGCTCGAACCAAAGACGACCCAGATAAAGAAGACAGCAAGAGGTGGAAAAAGTACCAGCTGCAGGAGTGAGTTGATGGCAACTAGAATGGAACAATGTCGGGGAGGGAGTAAAATACGAAATCCAGGTTTTGAGACAATTGTACGCAGTGATCATTTGACAGTTGTTGAATTTATTTGGTTGGCCTTATTTTTTGCCTTGCTCGCGCGAAAGGGCATTAATTTGAAAAGTAGCCACTCGGAGGTCACAGACAGCATTCCATTGAATCCATTCAGGCTGGTGTGGCGCCTCATCAGTTATTACTGGTAGTTTTTATCGTGGCGTATACAAGCCCCTGCCGGCTTATCCCAATTAGTTAATTTGAGGCGAGCAGCGGTTAGAACTGCCAGCAGACTGGGGAACATTGAACCATCACAAGCACTCAGCCACATCCACCACGACAATAAATAATAAATAGGAATGCCTGAAAGGCCCAAGAGCCCAGCTGGTTTGTCTTCATCTACATCTGTCAACATGTCTACTCAAACAAATGCAGCAGCCAACGACGAGTTCCCAGTACGCCCATGCCACCCATAGACAGAGCCCGGAAAGATGCTAATGCAATAGCAACAGGTCCTTCCTCGATGCGTCAATCCGGAAGGCATCTTCTGGACTGCTATCTGGTATGTCCCTACCAGTGCGCCCTCATTCCCGGTATGTGCCTATTGCTATGAAAAGCACATCCAATCCACTCCCCACGCAGGCCTTTTCGAGGCCGTCTGGTTAAAGGGGGGGGATACTTCCCTACTCTGTCAATGGAATACTCCGCGGGTGATGGCGCATCTGGCCGCCGGCGACTGGGACGCGATCAACGCCTTCATGATCGAGCGGGTGAACCTCCCGAATTGCAAAGGCCCGGCAGGTCACACCGGGCTTGATGGCTCCCGGTGGTATGGGATGATCGGCGCATGGGAGATTCAGGGCTTCGTGATATGCGAAACGTGCTATCATGAGCTGGTGGTGTGGAATCAGCTCAGGAGTTACTTTGCCACGACGCCGACAATCAAGTCGGATGAGTCATCATGGACATGCGATGCGGCGGTGGTGCCGTTAATAAAGGAGGGACTCCGTCGGGCGATCGCGTCACCCAACCGCTGGGATGAGCTGCACCGCCTTTTTAGAAGCCGGATGGAGTATCCCTCTTGTCTGGAGATGAAAAACCTCCAAGCCAGCTCGACACATTGGTACGCTTGTAAGGCGGTCCCCGACCTGGTCGTGTGCACGGCATGCTACCTGGACCACTTCGTGTTGGACTACGCCAGTTCGTGGGAGTTCCACTCCCTCACGCCAGAGCAGCAACAGCAGCGATTCGATTGTGGGATGCAGACACTTCAAATCCATGCCGCCTTGGGTATCTGCAGACAAATCGGGTTCGCTGCAAACACCGACGAGTACGACGGCTTCGAGACGTTGGCCAGGATGATCCTTGAGTCCCCTCCATGCGATACAGATGACATGCGCAACGCGACCTGGTACGCCCCCAAGGGTTGCACCCTCGATGTATACGCCATCTGCAGACGGTGCCTCCTAGGCTTCATGGCCGCTCCCGGGTTCGCTCTAGAGTTCAAAGAAGTCGAGCACCGGCGTGGTGGCAACCGGCTCTGCGACCTGCACCCTACAACACCACGATTCAAAAAGTATCTCACAAAATACGCGGCCGCAGTGAAGCTAGCAGACTTCTCCATCTTCTCCGAATATGTGTTGGAGTGGGCACCATTGCCCGAATGTCCCCGGAACGAAGCCTACACGAACCGCAAATGGTATGGAAAGGGCTGCTTCACTGCATGTGCACTCTGCTACAAGGAAGTCATGGAGGGCACGAGCCTGGCCAGCCATCTCGACTGTGCCGTGGTCCCGAACGAAACCCGATGCCAGATGTACTCTCCCAGAATGCGGAATCTCTGGCGGCAAGCTTGCGAGAACAACGACCTAGACTCCTTCCTGGTGCTTGCGAAGGAGCGCATGAATGCGCTTCTGTTGATGAACATGGAGAAGAAGCGCCAGTTCGCCGAGATGAGCATTCGTGCGTCGCAGAGGAACACCTTGATGCTGGTGTCCACAATGAATTCGGGAATAGACGCAATTACTTCGGCGGCAGGGGCTGATGACGGTACGAGGTGGGGGAATTCGAGCATTGGGTACAATTGGCATACTAGCGCAGGGGCTGAGGGTCGTCTGCAGTTTGATCAAGCAATGGGGATGAATGTCGTGCAGGCCTCTTCAGACTTTGCGAGGATGGCGCCTTTGTTACGGAGGTGGGCGGAATTGGAGTAGTCAGTCTTTGAGACTGTAGATCTACATTATTAGTAGATTCATAATTATATTAATGTATTACGTCTAATCTTTATCTATATGATATTTAAGAGTATAATTGGTTTAGACATTTAGAGTCAACTACCTCAACTTCGCCCCTGGCCAGGCCGTCTGTGCTCTCGGTGAAGACTTGTACCTTCTGTTCTGGACTGGGACTGTAATGCCAATAGAAAGCGTCGTGGTCGTGGACCTGTAGTGATGCGTTCCACGGGTCGTTTCTTCTGCTGATAGTCCAAAGCTATCGGCTCCTACGCAACTATTCTGGCCGAGTCGAATCTTGAAAGCGTTCTGGCTTCGCTGAGAAGCTGATCATGTTTCCTTTTGTATGGAGTTTTACCTGCTGGTGGATGAAGGCTAATATCTACATGCCAACGACGTTCTGGATTCAGAATGAAAGAGATCATCAAAACAGTTCCAATCTTCCTCTTCTTCTCTGTTGAAACTCGGGCGTAACCCGATGTTGTGTGTGTACAATTTATCTTGCTGTATTGCTTCGGCTGCATAGCCTTGAAGTAAGCACCTAAATATTAGGATGCAATGATATGACCAAGAAGGTGCACTACTGTTGACAACTAGCCAGATTTGCCAGGCACGTCAGTGTTGGTTTGTCTAGTTTGCATCGAAGCTTCCAGACTTGCAGGCACCCACATCTGCCATACAAAGTTGTACGAAAGCTCTAATACGCCCTGTGTATTTTGTTCTTTTGCGGGCCGCTCTCTCTGCCCTTGTATGTATATATATTTACTTTATTTCTCGATATGCCAGCATCCTTATAGACATGCCCGTTGAATATACTTCGTAGGGTGTTTTAGGCCTTGTCCGGCGCGGTCACCCTTATTCCCTGGCTACAGTAGGCCTAATAGCAACCCTGGCATAACCGGCTTGGTAGCCGGCTACAGTAGGTCAATGAATTTAAATTAATTAATCAATCAATCAATCATACCCGCGAATCCCACATACCTTTGACACATTCTGCTCGCATAGCTTAGATACCTTGAACTCAGTCACGTTAGAACAGCGACTCGCCTTGCTCTCCTGTGCTAGCACTAACCAACTTTAGTTAAGTTTGAGTGAACTTATTTCAAATTCAGATTTAACGCCCACGTCGATCCTGGCTGTATTTCCATAGACGCTGGTTGAGGGCTTATTATCCCAGGCCAGGCTTGGGTGGGGCCCTAGCGGCCCTATCAGTCCCTGAGGTTTAGCCGTCTCTTCCTGGCCCTTTTCCGTGACGAACCTGCGGGAGTAACTAAGGTCAAAACCATCGCTGTTGGGAATACTTCGGTTAAACTCAATTGATACCCTTACCCGTGGTCGGTTTTCCCTATTTAACCCCCTGCCATTTCTTTAGCAGAATAATTTCAATATCATCAATGTCGTCTCCGTTGTCATTCAGAACTGCGCCAGAAGACCTTGAAAATGAGGGGGCTCTATCTTCCCTTACTAGCTGCCATTGGTTCCAGCGGACAGACATATGCTGCCCTCGCGCCAGCAGCCACTTCCTTGTCTTATGTGATAAGTCCCCCTGTGGCTGATGGCGGTAAAGCATGGAGGGATGCTCATGCTCAAGCGGCAGAGCTCGTGGCAGAGATGACACTTGAAGAAAAGGTGAGCTCCAACCCCATCTTGCGCTGGTTCTGGCAAGGAAAGCTGATTCTTCACAACAGGTAAGCGTTGTCACGGGCCAGACAGGCCCATGTGCGGGAAATTCGGGCAATGTTACTCGTCTTGGGATCCCGAGAATGTGTTTCCAGGATGGCCCTGCGGGCGTTCGACCTAGTCTTGGAAACACCCAATTTCCTTCAGGCGTGACAACTGCAGCCACCTGGGATGTCGACCTCATCTACGCGCGCTCCTACGCAATGGGCAAAGAGTTCTACGATATGGGCGTTCATGTTGCCATAGCCATGGTGACCGGTAGGTTGGAAGTTACGAATTTGCTATCGACGATCTAGGCTCACGTCACAGGTGGCCCTCTTGGGCGTTCTCCTTATGGTGGTCGCAATTGGGAAGGCTGGTAACAGATTCACTGGATTTCTCACTGTACAAGCTAAGCAAACGCCCCTCCATCCCATAGATACAAAGAAACATACCGTCAACCCGAGCACGTTTACTAGCTTGTTCGACCCGGGGGAACATCATATTTTGCATGCATTTAGAACCATCGCTCACATGTGCACCAAGTAACTCCGCCGGCCCACCACTCTCAGTGGTATGCCCTAGAACCATTAAGTTTATTGTTCCGTTTATAGCAGAGAGCTACATATCTAAGTAAACATTTTGCACTGAACTCTCGGCTATCGTTGCATGTAAGATGATAGCTGGGATACAGCTATTCTGGTTTGATAGCTGGATTGCTATATTGCCAGAGAATGGAGACTTTTTAGCTTTATCTTTATATACTAGACTGTGTATAGTCACACTGTGGCTCTTGTGACTATCTGGAGTCATTGAGACAATGTTATTATTAAAATAATGTGTCTGCTGATTATTCTTTTGGCTGTGATAGATATAACTTTGCAAGCATTAGCTGAAAGTTTTTGGAATGGTGTTGCTGTTGGTGTTATCAGAAGAAAGAGATTTGGCACTGCTTTTCTTAATATTAATAAAAATAGAATTACTCGCGGAATTTAACATAGCAAAGTTCTGCGATCTTTCTATAGAGATGTAATAGTTGTTTTTAGAGAAGTGTCGATATCTTTCTGTAAATATTATTATTGGGAAGATACAAGATCAAGCTAGTCTAGGAGGCTAAGTACAGGATATAAAGATAGATGTGGAAGTAGAAATGACAGTTTAGTTACAGAATAAAGAATTGTCGGGGGGAATGATTGCCCTTATATGCCTTTTCAGTTTTTTGTTCCAGGCCAGCGTGATACATAATCATAGCAGATCAATCTTTGTATTCCGCAGATATATATTCCAAGGCAGTGACTCGTTGGATGGTGTTTTGCTGTGTTGGTGGGCAATGCAGCGGGTGTTGTATTATATTGATATTGGACAATCTTATTTATAATGGCTGAAGCCATTACAGTAGACTAGCAAGGATAAGGCGCAGGTGACCTGGTGATACTATACTGACTCAGAAGAACGCCTGGATGGGGCCTAAGAATAGAGCTTTTCGAAACCTTGCTCTCGCAGCAGGTCGATGTCCATTAAAGTGACTGGTCAAGTATTTGGTCTTGATCCACCTTGTGATACTCCAGTACCATTCCTCGCACCGCAAGGCATCCATTATTATAGATATAAAGTCATAGAAGCCACCATATTTCTCAAAATGAGGAGACATGGTTCGTTGAAAACACCTCAACCAGTCATCGCTCGCGATCATAAGAGACTTATTTCTCGGCATTTGAGGTCAAGCGTGGATAGTCTTGCGAGAGACAGTGACCTGGAAGTCCAAAGGGAATCCTTGTCGCGGTTAAGTGAGATTATAGCAACAGCAACCAATACTTTCGTTTCAACACCCCAGCAACGACTGTCAGTTGGACCAATTAAAGATAAAGAATAGTTCCCACTCAAGATTATCTCCAAGACTTCACGTAGCCTTGGGCAGATAGGCACAAAAGAGGGTGAAACAGAATACCAGAATAGCATCCTGACGGTAACCTTACTTGGAAGCGTCTGCTTTTTCTAGACCACAAAGATAGGGCCCGTTATATTCGGGCAACGCAATAATACGCTGTGAAGGCCAATTGTCACAAGCATTCTTAACTCATCTATTGTATAAAGTATGGTCAAGTCAGCCTACAGTGACATCTGACCATACTTAGATATTGAGACCCAGCCAGCAATTTATCCGCCAACAAGTAAGTTAATCAAATCTTTGTGTTCGCTTCAAGTTGAACATCACAATTTCAGATCAGATAGAGAGATACATCCGGCTATAAATAAATATATAGATCCAAGTCAACTGTGTAAAGATAATAGCCCGCTCTTCAGTTTCCCAGAATATTTAAATACTAAGATATCGGAAAGTCTAATACTAGCTTAATTTTCACTATTCTAAGATACTAAAAAGCCTAACGCCATCTCAGCTATTAAAAAAAATCTTAATTGCTGCCATTCCTTACTTCCCAATTATCTTTATCTCTGGCTCAATCAGTAACAGCTGTCTTGAAGTATTCTCATTATAGCATCTAATAGCATTAGTATTCAAGAGCTGGAAAATTTTAACCACCCTTCCAGTGTCAAGCAGACACTAGCCACACTTTATAGTGAGTTTATCAGTATAATAGCTTCCCACACAAACATTGATCTTGACAGTACACCAAAGATATACTAGAATCCATGACAATAAAGATATTTTGGGCTGATTATAGTAGTTAGTTCCACACAATTATATAGCAGCTGTGCGGAAAAGCCCCGCAGGCAGCGCAAACCGTTTTTGGAACAATACAAGAGAACATTATATCAATTCCCATGGACGCAAGCGCAAGTCAGCTCGCAATTCTTTATACTGTACACAAAATCTAAGAAGACAAAGGGCCGGCCCCTAGCGAGTATATCCGGGGATAAACAGGAATTCGACAGTACTCTTAGAGGTTCTACCAAACCACGCAACAGATCGCCATTGAAGCCTTCCCCATTGCTTAGTGGTCATTTATACCAGGGCGGCTGCCGTGTAGATGAGGAGAAGGAGGGAGAGCTTAAGTAGACATTAAAGACTAAAGACATGCTGAAGACGAAGAAGAAACACCTTTAGTAAGTCCAAGCTGATGGGGCGGCCGTTACAATCGTATGAACATTCAGTCTCACAGAAGTCTTGAAAAGTTCTATAATTCTAATGAGAATTAGCAGCTCTCAATCCAGACATGCCCCGGAGTTTCTCATGTTGATAGCCAAGCTAACCAGAAATTTAAAATAGAATATCACTGTTAGATACCAAGATTATTATGCAGATCATTTAGTGGTTTGACTTAAGAAAAATATATGAAAACAATTATAGTGAGTCTATTGCTACTTTCTGCTTATTTTACTTTTTATTAATTATGGACAAGGAAACAACAAAATCAATTAATTATAAAGAAGTCAAAAAGAAAATTCACAATATAGTATATAAGTAATGGAACTGTCTTGAATATCTCCAGTTTTCTATAATTCCCCTTTCAAAAGCTAATAAATTGAGTTTTTTCTTATTTAATTTCTGAAGTCTAAGAAGCCGTATAACTCTAGTTACAACTGTTGAAATAAGATCTGTCTATAAAATATTAGTATTATGTCTAGTATAAATAGTATAAGAAGTCACCGTACAGCAACAACGAGACTTGTTGTCTTCTCTGACCCAACCCCTGCGAGTCTTGTATCAGTTTCTGCAGCTGTATAAATACAAATAAGTATTTCTCTTTTTTTTTTTTTTCTAAGTATATCTATACTTGCAGTCGAAATTAATCTTGTCATCTCTGTTGGCGCTGCCAGTTCTATCACTCAACTGATATAAATACTTGAAGTAGTTGAATCTGTGTTCAACCCTGCAAGTGTCCCGCTTCTCAAGACTAGAATTCTCAATATCTTTAGGCGCCGCAGATGGAGCAGCATTAACAAGAGATATGGTGAGAAAAAAAAGAGCAGTGAGAAGATAGATTGGGGACTTTATATTGAATGTCAAGTAAGAATGCTTGATTTCCTGTCTATGAACTAACTATAATTGATGTTGTTCTACAGTTGAGATATTATAAGTGTATTACTGCTTTTATATATATCTGTGTACTGAGAAATTGTGTATGGATACAAGAAGAAATCTATTATAAGCTGGCCAGGTCAGTTGAGACAAGATCCAGCTGCTGAACTCTGAATCTTATAATAAGAAATATCAATCTCTATTTGTTTCTTAGTAAATATAATACTTCTGGAACTATAACTAAGATATATACTGAGTAAATACTAAAATACTATAATTTTATATTAACTTGTCTAGAATTGAGCTGTCAGATCGCTAATATACAGCAGTGGGATTAGAGTATAATACACCGCTGACTGAACCTCGAGATCTAAGTTTATCTGGATTCTGCTTCATGGATAAGACTTAATTCAGCTAACTGTAATATTTGTGTTCAACACTAATATATGGCTTGTTTTTATATCAGGTTATTAGGCCTAGCTTCTTGAAACTGGCCTGTATTTGACTGATCAGTGCCAGATATAGTAGCACGTCCCAGAGTTGGGATTATCTTGGGTACAGAATATCCAGATTCCTGGGTCCGCACAGACCACAGCATGTTGCCACCTGTGAGGCTTAACGGTTGTGGGGTGAGTAGTTCTTATCTAAGAGCATCCTGTAGAGAAATGGAAGGGGGCTGTACAAAAGAAGGTCTGTGAGTGCTATCTCAGATGCTGTATCTTTTACAAGATTTAGCTATAGAGTCGGTTAAAGCTAGTAATGAGAATTAAGTCATGACTACAATATGGTTGTTCTAGGCTCCTCCGCCAGGTGTGCTATTCACTAGTTCTCTGATGTTCACGGTTGGCCAGCCTTGCAGTGAATGGCTTGGCAGGGCCAAGCGTTGGCTTTTGCGGAGGAAAGTTCTAGTACGCACCAGCAGGAATGTTGTCCGTCCCCGCTCAAATGTCATCTGAAGAACGTTCTCCTAAGCCATCGACACGAACTCTATGATGAAGAACGGGTCCCACTGGGGATTGTTCCCCGCGTGATCACCCATGCGCCGCTTTCAAAAAGTATTATACTGGACATAAGGCTCAATTATACCAGCTATTGTTAGCTTGGATACAAAGATTTTAGCTGTTGCATTGAAGTCGCCACTTATCCAGCTTAGCTCGGAAGGAAATGGAATATGCTGCTTATTGTCTCCACACTGTTATCCAATTCCACGGTATTTGAGGCTAAATCAGACAGTTGAATTGATTGAGTAGCAGGCATAGTAGCCATTGAACTTTTCAGGAGCTCTGTTTTTGGACAAACTCACAAACATTTCAGTAACTATTATGTGTGATCCTATTTTAGAATCTCAATGAGCCGATCACGAGGCCGCCTGGGCTGTCGCCACATGCCATCAATAGTCTATAACCTGTTTCATGTAGCAGAGTGTAGTTACATTACCTTCAGCATACCTCTGTTTCTCCACATGATAACCAACCTCAATCTGTTTCACTTATCTTGTAAAAAAGGCTATATAAGGTTTTCATAAATTGTGCTAATGAGGTCTCTTTGATTACCGTCAGTTTTGCATAATCGTGACATTTTCAACGTTATGTTTGGAATATTCACGACATATATCTTTCCCATGTTGCTCAATTAGTACGAATTGGTCAGTGTTCAAACTGGGCACTAGGATAGTATATTTACTCGTAGTATAGTCAAGTACATAAAGATGAACAAAATAAAGGAAAAAGAACTTGATGAAAAGTAAAAGACCTTAACGTTGTCTCCACTTGAAGCTTAAGATAAATATATGCCTGCACTAGTGTATATCTGTTCCGCTATAGATATAAAAACCAGAGGTCTCTCTTCCTGGGATCCTTGCTTCTAAAGGTGAACCCATAATCCATTGTTTCTCTGCCAAGCTCACTTCAAGGTTGTTTACTTGCCACTTAACCTCGATCTTCTTTTATCTATCCTTTCCATTTCTCCATCACATTAAGATCGAACTACCTCGAATCTTCATGAAGGATGACGAGCGTGATTGGCAATTCGGCCATAGCAACCATCATCTGCCTGCTTAGCTCTGAAGGAGACCCTTGTCTGGCCCGACATTGCCTAACACAAGTCCCAGACGAGTTAGTCATCCAAGGAGTCTTTGAAATGTTCTATTCTTTGGAGCTAGTCAACTGCTAGACATACGCTTTACTTTGCTTCATGCACCAATTGCCTATCAGTTCCGTACTGACACTATCATTGAAAGAGGCCTGTAAAGAATATTAAATGCCATCGTATTATATGTGATGCGAGAGGAAAGGGTATGACTCTAACAATTTTATCTACTGCAGTATTCTGTGTGCGACATTGCCTCTATTTCTCCGAGAATAAATACTGTATTTGGTGTCTACATAGAGCGTGTAACCTGTGGTCAATTGTTGGACTTCCTCAACTGAAGGATTAGTTGGAATGGCCATGGATTGCCATATAGAGTATACCCGGAAACCATTGCCAAAAGCTCTTTGGCTTATGTGGTATTCAGGAGCAATGGATTAGCGGACGCATTGATTGAATGTTCTTAACCATAGCTAAGAAATGTAGGATTTGCGTATTTGCACAGCCAATGATACATTTACCAAAATTGGAAGTTATGAAACAACCAAAATAGGAAGCACGATAGGCTCTAATGGCTGTACTTTAAGACTGTTAAATTACTATAACTAAGAGAGAATAAGAATAGAATTATAGTCTTCCCCGCGGCCTTCAATCCGCTTATACCCTTAGATAGTTGCTATATAAGCCTGATGCTATCTTAGTGGTAAACCTACGCTTACTGGACTAATTGGTATAGAGTATTGACTCTTTTATCATGCAAGCGGAGTCTCGCGCGAGAAGGATAAAGTATATGTCAAGCCACGAGGGCGATCTACTGTCATACGAGTAAAAAGCGGAATACCCCTGTCCCCTCCTATTCTCCCACCAAGAACGGCTTACATGACCGAATATGTGCGGTTAGGATCGGCGCTTACTGCATTGCCAAGATGGCTCAAGTGGGGTTGGTTGGGTACATATATGAAAACAACCTGCACCGCCTCATTTAACGACTTTCAACCTTTGCGGCTTGAGCTGAGCTGACTGTAGTGAAGATAAACATCATCACAAATTTTGGACATGGAAGCCCTCGGCGCCGCATCTGCCATCCTCTCGATCGCGACAGTCGGAGCCCAATGCTCCGTTAGGTTGATTTCATTTGCAGCGCAGGTCAAGACAGCATCCGAGCGAATTACCCGCATTGCAGAAGATGTCTCCTTAAACACAAGCATTCTACAGCAGGTCGGTGAGTTGATCAAGCAAAGCATTGATGGTGGTGAACTGCCCGACCGCTGGGAGAATGAAGGAGACCAAGCGCAGCATTCGATGGTCGCAGGAGAGGGTGCTAAGTCTACGGAGGCAAAGCAGGGTGTCTTCAATACTTCGGGATTGGAGACAACTATGAAGTTAGCCACTAAATGCGAGGATATATTTAGCGCTCTGAACGAACGGTTACAGAACGCAAGTAGACAGCTGAGCCATGGATCGGGAAAGATCGTTCGCGTCAAGCTCACCCGAGTGGAGAGACTAAAGTGGCCATTTTTGCAGCCAGAGATAGATACGATGCGCGACGAGCTGAAGGACGCCAGGGGGACGTTGACGCTAATGTTTCAGGTTGCTATGCTGGCCTATTTGAGCAAGGCAATGCAAAGGTAGAGGGCATTTCTCACTCATAAGGGAACTCGTTACTAACACCTAAGGAGACCCAACTGGCAACCCCAACACAATACAATGATCATTCCATACTCTCAAGAAGATCTAACATGGCTTAAGAGATCGATCGTGGCCATTCGCAAAACGCAGACTCTTGAGACCGACCCACAAAAAGACAGCCTACCGACGAGAGTTGCTCCGTCTGAATTAGATACATGCCAGCTGCCAGATGCCCGCGCGACGACTGCGCATTGTAAACGCTCAGACGCAATGTTGGAGACTAATGTACACAAATCAACATCGAATCTGAAAGCCGGAAAAGGTTTTATATTTGACCCAATACCCGACCCAGGCCGAAAGTTGCTGTACAGCTCCTCTATTGACTTACCTAATTCACCCAAGTACTGACAATAATGTCACAGGGAACACTTCTATCCCTATCAAAGGCAAAAGAAATGCACCCAGACTGAAACCATTTCCGAGCCAGCAGAGCCTTCATCAGAGAGTTTAACCGTGCATATGTTCACGCCACAAGCTTCAATTCAGGACAACGATATCCTAATTAACCACCGCCATCACACGATCAACCTTTCCCCGAAGGAGGTTAAATCCCAACTGGACGCATGGAAATCTTCTACGCCTTCTAGTATCTGTGAGCAGTTACAGGCCCTGACGTTCAAGGAGCGCTTTGCATTGGACATGAATAAGCTCATAGGTCACACCACACAGTATCCATTTTACAAGGCAAGATTAGAATGGATACATTTCGGCGAGTATGGTCCAATCATCCACGGTTTGGAGACGCCGAAGGCCAGAGCTTTGACCGTTATTACGAGCTCAGAGACTTCACTTTTACCATCTCCTCCGAGCTTTTATCCTGATTGCAGTTGTGACAAGCAGGACCGACCTCTGCCTTGTCCGCCACCAGGTAAAAGGCCAAAATTGAAGGTGGCAATAGACGAGATGAATGATATGCCCCAAGCCCATGCCCCAGAGTCAGAAGCTGCGAGCTCTGTTGTCTTGCCCCCCCCATCACCCAAGATTGAAAGAGAGGAAGAAAAGGAAGAGGAAGAGGACCAAGATGACCGCTTATCGGAGAATGATTGGGAGGCAGAAGATATTGTTCAGAGTCTCTTGGCAGCCTATACTACCTGATTGAGTTTGTACTTTTATGAAGCATGTGGTCGGGGAAGTATCGCGCGTGGTAGTGAGAGATGCTGATCGTTGTTTGTTGTAAAGTTACTGTAGTAAAAGAATAAGAGGTAAATTTATGGTAGATATTGACCACCTAACTATATGATATTATTTTGATTTCTTCACCGGCCATTGCTGGCGAGAATTGGGTCACCTAGGCTCGGGGAAAGCAAAGTATGAGCTCGGCCGACGTGGATATTGCATCTGGCGTGGTTATATGTGGCAGAAGGAAGTCGCTCCGGGACAACGAAGGTAAAGGGAAAGCTGTATATTCGGGCAGGCAGGAACACACGTCGCGTAGGATGTTCGGTATCCCCAGCGGATTGGTGAAGCTCAGGGAAGGTATGACATGGCTTGACTTGACTTAGAAGTGCTATTACTTGTGGTTGTTGCGTTTTCGAAAATCCTGTATGTAACCAGGTCTATAATTCTCAATAGATGCTTAAGAATCTTAATTACAGCCATGCATTGTTCTTTTGCAGCATTACAATGCTTTCCATTATACGCCAGTATTGCGTTACCTATGAGGACCTTGATGAAGTAATAAACTATCGGGCCGATTTTGAAAGATGTGCTGAGGTATAATATATTTCCGTTGGACAGTCTAAATGGTAACAGCGGAAACTAGACCCTCTGCAGCCCAAGAGTAAGAATATATAGCTAACGATCCATTCACAAAGATCTTAAGGCAACCGCATGTCTAATGTCCTAAAAAAATATACACTTATATGCCAAATATAACAGATTAGCCCTATCTAACCTCAGCTTGATACAAAGTAAGATCTAATATATAGAAAACAACGGCCTAAAGTAAGCCCACACAGTGACCGAGTATGTAAATATTAAACAGGATTATTATAGTTTCCAGTGCTAGATTTATTTCTCTATACTTCTGTACTACAATACCATGGCCAAATAAATGACAAGGTTAGTCTTATCACTGGTTTTATTGTGATGCTATCTGGATCTCTTAATTATAGATTATTGTTTTTTTTTTGGTTGCTAATAAAACTGTCTACTATAGTTAGTAGATAGTTATGGATATTAATTTTGCAATGGATATAAGATAAGATTGTAAAAGAACTTTATTTAGTCTTCAGTATAAAACTGTCACTTATTCTATTATCATAGTACTAGAGTCTTGAACTATTAGACTATACATGAGAAAATGTATTGTCCAACTTTGGAAATTTTTTGTAGCTTATTAAATATAGTAATTCACGCTTTGCCAAATTATTTACGCTGCCAATTGTGGTACTCAACAGCGTTATGTATATATGGCAATCTCCGTTTTGTCTGACATTGGCTGCCATCCTAAATGCATACAAACAGATCTCAGAGCACCATCAATTGAATAGAAGGACAGGCTCCTTCACTATATAGATTCTAGAAAAATCTAGAACATCCAGATTTTCAACTATGTAATACCGAGAAAAACTTCCTCACGTTTTCCGGGTTCGGGGCGGGGACTAGCGAGTTCAAATGCCGACTCTAACAAGGAGTCAAGAGTAAATGAGAACAGTCATCATCAACCTCTCGCATACAATCTCATGCATACGATGCATTCGTAAAATAAAAGAGTCCCTCTTATATCACTTTTCTCCACAATTTGCAGTTTCTTGATTGGAATAGACTACAAATACCTATAACCCTTCCGGTACAACCCCCCTCATCCTCTCCAGAATCCCCATACTCCGCTCTCCCCCATCCTCCGGAATAACAAACCAAGCAGGCTTGCATTCTAAAAAGATATGCGCCCCTACTTTCTCCGGCACCTTCTCCTTAGATTTACTCTCATCAACAGTAACAGCCACAATGCCCACCTCGTTTGGTTTGGCATGGTAAACCATTGTCATGGGACTGCGGCATTCACCACAGATTGTGCGAGTTGCATACTCGCTGAGATTGATTTCGACAAGACGGTCTGACCTGGTCCACTGGAAATGAGACGAATCCACGTTCGTGAATGCTGCGAAGGGAGAGCCGTGCAAGAGGCGGCACATGCGACAGTAGCAGTATGTTAACCCGTACAATGGGGCTGTTGTGGCGTATGTTGTCTTTTGACAGTAGCAGCTTCCATAGATGACAGGTTCTGTGGTGGATGTTGACATGGTGTATTGTGCTGTGGGATTGTGCTATTTTTGGCTCCTCGGGGTAAACAGGCTATCATGCAGGGTAGTGACACTATGGAGAAATATTCATTATCAGGAATTTGCGTGATATCTCCTGCAGTATAAGTAGAACCGTTCTCGGCTATGAATTGGTAAGCGAGGGGCGTTTATACGAAGTATGACATCATCGCCCAGAGACTGGTGGCATAGAAGGCGGGAGGGGATTGGTCATCATTGCTAGTTTATATGCAGAATTGCCAGCTTCAGGGTGAATTATAAACGGCCAGACAGAAAAGGGAAGCGAGATAGGAAGCGCGAGAACAACGCGAGTGGGAGAGTGCTAAGAGACCCAGAGTAAGTTATCATGACTAGCTCTAGGTACAGCATCTGATAATGAATGAAATACCATATTCATCAGCTGTGTTCATGTGTAAGGGTATCTAGATACTACTTTTTAATACGAATTGACAAGATGGAGTACCGCCATTGGGCAAAGGCTGCTGTACAACGCTAGAAAGAAACCCCCTAATCATTGAAAGAAAGCAGAGCGTTTTATTGTCTCCCGAAACAGTGAATGAAGATCTAGAAACTGGAAAAGGAATTAAGAGAGCCCCACATATTCACATTTGCAACAGCGCCAGGAAAAGGGCATGCATAGAACCTGCGAGGGACATTTTATTGAGCATTCCTGCCTGAGAGCGCTCATACGGATATGTCTTGTGCATCTTGTGGCCTCGAGTACCCATTTTTGAAATCATTCAACTGCCAAATCAAGATCCCTTTATCTGGTCGTTGCAGTCCTTGGGCCTGTCAACGCTACATCGCTACAGTCAAAAGCTTGACCTGATCCTTCTTTCCATACATAGGATGAACTTTGCCACGCTCCCACCGACTTTCTCTTGTTTCCATCAACCAGGCCTCTTGATCGTGATTGGACCTAAAATCGCCTTCGAATACACAAGCACGTGTCTCACAATTGTGCCATCCAGTACCTGGGTGGTGATAGGAGTCCTCTTAGTCGTCAGTAAGATAATGCAGAAATCCACCGTGTGTGATGAGGACAATACCCGCGTCGTTATCCCCATTTGAAATCAACTCTCGTAATTTCGCGCGCAAGAACAGTCGAGCATCACGGGCTCGAGCTCTGATTGAATTGTTGCTCTGACTATAGCGGCTTCCAGCTTTCTTTTAGTTCCAGCCATCTTTCACGAATGAAAGGTTCACAGGCCATTTCTCCCTTTCCACGACGCGTCGTAGGATGTCTGGGTCCGGTCCAATGTCGCACGGGCCGCCTGACGTTCCCTGAGCCTCAGAGAACGCAATAATCCTTTGGGGTTTGAGAGTCGACGTTAGAGCTTTCTGGAAAGCCAGAGGCGCAGTTTGAAGGGTTCGGCACATAGGTGAAGATATCATAAGTGAAATTTTCGACTGGTCAAAGAAGGTGCCTTTACGTAGCGATTCACATTAACTCTTCCCAGTTGGTGTCAAACGTGGATCAGGAATGGTAGAATGGTATAGCAGCCGCCACCAACGTTATGAAAGCCTTCCTGATGACGAACGCAATGGATGATCGGTGACATTTCCTGTAATTCCAAGGTCAGTAGAGCAACAGTAGAACTTGCAAGACGACAATGTCAATCTTGACAGCCAAAAAAAAGCCCCTACCGTAATGCTGGGGATAGACGTTTTTTAGAACCAGAATCTTTCGCTAGCAGATGGTATAGATCCTCGCTTAACAAACGTAAACTGTCACCTTAGAACTACATCGAACACCTGAGCTCACTACATTAGCCCGTGGAGCGTGAGTAAGCCAATCACGACTCTCCTTTGCCCTTGCTTTTCTAAGTCTCCAGGTGGCTAGTATCATGGCAGCCTTATTTGGAAATTTATAGTGGAATTGTCTTTGAAAACTAAAGGAATCAGAACGGTCCTTTGGCCCAACATTGTCAAGGTTTTTGAGCAAACCATGCATTTTAATCAAGGAAACGGACCAGGATTCAGTCATTTCCGACATAAAAACTCTTTTCTATTCTTCTTTTACGTTTTTGAAGCATGTCATTGAAGAGCTGTTGATTTTCAAGTACCCGAGAATTTCAATCGTTGCGACTGTCACTTACTGTCAGGGGGCTCTAAATCTTCATCAGGTCTTGGGCTTTTGGTGCCGAGGACTTCCGTGGCAGCCAATATCATCGGCACACCCGGTGCCTTGTTTACTTGACTGGTGAGCGAATTTGGCGACCTTCAACCGACGAAGACATTGAAAGTTCGGAACGCCGTGGAAAAGCACCTCTCGGTCAAACGTGCCGGAAATTCCCCAGGATCAATCACCATCTGTTCGGATTGAGCGTCTTGGACGTGAACGCCCATCGGCATTTCCCAATCTATGGACTAAACTATTCTGCTTGTTTGGCATAATTATGTCTGAGTTCTTGACCGAGTTCTTTGACTCAGGCTTCACGGTCATCTTGCCACTACTGGCCCAAGAGCTCAAGATTCCCCGGGCTTCGCGGGTATGGCCCGCGACTGCCTTTTCACCTGTGATTTCGAGCACCTTACTCATATTTGGTCGTCTAGGTGATATTTGGGGAGGGTGAAAAACAGAAACAGGCTTCTTCGCCCTGACATGTCAACCACTTGATTCCGGGGAGAGATCAGGAACGCCGTAACTCAAGAACGTTGCAGTAAACAGTGAGGCAACGCAGCTTCGTGTTTTGTGCATCGTTACCTCGTTGAATTCCAGGAATGGTCGCAGCTTCCGCAGACTGTCAATAACGACTTGTTTCGAATTCTAGATAGTTGAAAGAGCTTTTTCGTATCAATGTCGTGTTGTTCGTTTTCATTTATCATGACTTTAATTACCTTTCCCGAAATTGTCTATTTTATGGCATGGAGAATTGGAATCAGCCTCTGAGTTGCGTCCACAATAGAAAATATGTCCTCCAAAGTACTCATTAAACTCCAAATCGCCTAACGCCCGCATCTAAATTGAGCGCAATGACAATGAGAAAGCTTTTGCTTGAGAAAGCGCAGTATCAAGCGTCCACACATCGTATGCTGGAGGCATCCTTCCAGAATCTTCATACCCGGGTGGCTCACTTTCTGTGTCGAGCACACCCTCATGTATCGGTGCGTCATGTGCAATATGACCTCTGTGTAAAGAATATGTTGCGGCAAGCCAATGTTGAACGGGAGTTCAGTCCACCAAAGTCTGGGTCTGTTGAACAGAAGTGTCCTTCGCCGATGACATTTCAAGCCTCAGTCGATGGCTCACGAAAATGCCTATCTTTTTATGGGATATCTCAATCATAACAGTGCTAGTCCTCGGTGGTCTCCTGGCTGCGGGCAATGTAGTTGGTTTCATGTCGCTCGTGACCATTTAAGCGAGTAATCGAAATGGTACTTGGGCTTACTTGAGACCATTTGTCTTTTTTCCAGAAGACAGGATCCTCGGGTACCCGATTGCCTTTTTCCTACACAGATTGTACCTGTGTGCTTTTATCTGAATCGGGGCCAAGTGGTGAGGAAGGGTGCTTGTGTGAAATTTCGACTGCTTCTGCCAGTAACCATCTGACCTCGCGAATCACAACTTCCTCGATTTTAGAGGGACGACCCCTCTCTACCAGGGGTCCTTCAAGCAGAGCAGTCCCGTTGAGCGTCCTTTTTGACGTTCAATTGGGCAGGCGCTCACGCGATAGGAACAGCCTGGTGCTAAATGGTATCTCTTGGAACCTTCTGAAACGTTCAAAAACAAGCGACGTACTGGGAACCATGGTACGGCAGATTTGCAGCTCGCATGTTGCTTCAAGCTTTTCTCCTCTCTCCATCTTTGCATGTGCAACCAATGCATATGACGTTGGGTAATCGGAGTGTGAGTTGTCGGGCTCAAGGACGTTAGAATCGCGAGGGAGAAATCCAATGACAAAGCTTGGTCTCTTTCGTTGGCTGTGGCTGCTCCAGTTGGGCGAAAAGTCTCAGCACAAGCCACTATTTCTGCATAAGTAGCTTCTGGCTGCTTTTTTCTCTTCACGAGTTGCGAACTTGCCCTTCACTTTGTTGATAGGGCGATGAACTGCGTCACCGAGACTGACACTAACGGTGCCGTCGACTTGCCTCTAAGGATGCTCATGGTAGAGATATGGCGCCGTAGAGAGAAGTAGTATATGTTTCTTCATAAGGCGTAAGAAGACGTTGTGTGCAGCCGGCGCACTATCTCGACAGTAGCCAAGGTGCGAGGCAGGTATGGAGATGAGGGAAGTGTAGAAGAAACTGAAAGAAAGGTGATTTTGTGCCCACGGGGCCCTCTGACGCGGTCTTCAAGACGCAAAATTTGAGGACACACCTCATTGCTAGACCATGTGACTGTATAGATGTACAGTGAGCTTAGTCCCATAGGGAAAGCCAAGAGACAGAGTCCCAGTTGATTAAATATCAAGCGTCGAAGCGATGTGGGTCTCAAGGACCGAAACCATGAACTAGATGTTATAGAAAGTGCATGCTTGCAGAAGGTTGAGGCATTATGTGGATAATCTTATATATTGCATGCTGAGCGCAGGCATAATATCCCGTCAAGACCGCAAGATAATCAAGGCATAAAATGACTATATGAATATCCAATCTTCACCCCACTCATAGACATATTCGATCCAACGTCGAGATGACTCTTCCATAGCTCGACGAGCCCAAATCTTCTCAAGCACATTGAAGGCATTCGTCACATTGGGACAGCGCAAGAGTATCCACAGATGTCTAAACACATCAGTAATGAGTGCCCTTTGAGACATTGTTTGTGTCTCAGCGCCAATGACAAATGCAGGCCATAGGATGCCTTTGAGATGGACATCCGCCGGATCCACAGATATGAGATAGTGCAGGATCGAATCCAGTGAATTGTTGATTCTCCTTTCGTTGAAAACATGATTTTCGAAAGGAACTGGGAGAACTTGCAGCACGTACATCTCGACCGCTGCTTGCCACACACAGGCAAGTCGATATCTTGGTTTCATGTAGTGGAATTCCGCGCCCCCAACTGCCCACTTCATTGGAGAGAAGTTCTGCAGATGGGAGAAAATGTTGGCAACCAAATCCGGTGGGCTTTCGTGAGAGCTCGAAGCAGCGGCGTTCGGGAGGGGAACGACGTAGAGAAGGGTTGAAGGGCACCCGGTCCATGTCTGGGACTCCCAACGCTTCAAGATGTCGAGAGTAGGGGACATCGAGAAGAGCGGCTGATACGGCTGTTTGGCTTTCACAAATGTCGACCCTACGATTTCAAAACTGTAACCTCAAATTAGTGACCATTGCTGTACGAGACCAGACTGGGACCTACTTACATCGCGTAGCTCGTCTCAAAATACTCGGTCATTTGAGACAAGTCAGCGGCCATTTGTCCATCCCTAAAGAGCCCGAGGGATAAGCCGCGTTTTGTCATCACTTCTCTCAGTCCACGAAGATGGTATCTCCAAGTATCTCGTCCAGATTCCATGAGCTCAAACCATATGGACATTATCATAGATGCAATGACACCGTCCGGATGACTGAAGAATCCCGCATATGCTTCGCTTCTCAAGAAGCTGAGAGTTCGTTGTTTGTGGTAAAGAGCATCGTGATATGCAGGGAGCTGGTACAGATGGTGCACTTGACCAACCCATTGTGATATTTGAACTTCATTTTGGCTTGACCTGTATGCCATAGTCTTCTCGTTACATTGAGCTGATGCGGTTCGGAAGGTTAGATGTAGCGCTGCCACTGACACCACCGCGTGGCATAATCCCGGACATGATGGAATCAATTGAATGGACTCCTTGAACAGATTTTGCCGCTCGAAATCATATAGCACGCATTCCTGGCAAAATTGTTGCTCAACTGATCTTCAGTCAGTCAGTACTCAATGGGCTCAGGTACTCTACTTACAATACGAGATATAGCCTCGCATCGACGGAGTCAAATCCTGCAAGCCAGGATCATTCAGCACCCTGCTTATTGAGAGATGCTGCTCTTGATATGGCACCTTCTTTCCCATTAGTTTGCCGCGGCTTGCCACACTGTCTGTCCATCGCAGAGGCCTGTCTTTGCCGTATCCCAGACAGGGTCGCTGCGACGATGTGCATTTGCCACAGAGAGGAGTGCTCGGTCGCACTTGAGGCGTCGGCGACGACAGGTCCAACATGGGACATCGGCGCAGTTCGCAGCAGCGGTACTCATACTCATTGAATTCCAAAACTCTTTTGGTGGTCGTAAGAGAAGTGAGAGTCCGAATCCTTTGCTCGCACGTAAGGGTTTCGACCATAGATCGCACAATGCCTAAGACGGAAGCCAAGACGCAAATTCCAAATCTGGCGAGAAACATGGGCATACCTGGCACAACCAATGCTATCACACAAACGGTCTCCATTGGCTTAAGATTTTAATTTAAATCTGAATAAGGTATCTGATTACTAGACTATATGTTACCTATTTAGGCCTAGTAGTGGGTTTTCCAGGTCGCGTTTATTTAAATCGGCCCGGGGACGGGTTTACCTATTGAAAACCCGACCCGATGCCGACTCTAGGCAACAGCCGTTACAATTAATTAAGTCTTTGGCTTTTATTATAATTAAACAGGAAAAGAAACCGTAAAAACAAAGTACTAGATAATGTAAGATTTAGCATTAAAGTAATCGAAAGCCAATAACTATAGTTTAATAAAAAAAAGTAAGAGTTGATATATTAGTTACTATATATAGCATGACAGGTACTTATATGTGGGAATACTAAATTTGAGCCAATTAGCGGACAAAGAATTGGTGTGTACGGTTGACTCCCCAAGGTACTAGGGTCCAGCATATTCTCTTAGGGTATAATAGCTAATAAGAAGCTTTTACTATACAATACGGAACCTTGTACCAGAGGCTGTCGGAAATTTTGTAAAAGTGGCTTAGTGTGTCTTATATAGGCCTCCTAAAAGTACTCAAGTGTATATATGCTTGCAACTACAGTCCAATCTTCTAAGCTGGCTGTGTATTATGTTGGCATTCATATCCTTCATGCTCTGATGAGTTGTCCCTGATGAATGGAATCCAACGCCCTAGGGTAGAACGTGAAGTAACAATATCGGTGCCGCGTCTACACTTCTACGAAATCTACCTGTCTCTCTCTTTCGTTGCTCTGTCTCACCTTTAAGGTCGACATCCGCGCGGATAGTAATCGAGACGGCAAGGTCAATATCATTGGCACCAGTGATCTACCAGATAAAATACAATGGTCTAATGAAGCCGGTGCAATCTTTCTTGCTAATATCGTGGATGCCAACCGCCGCTGCTCCCAACCGGCGTCACACGTAAAGCCACCGCCGTCGAGTGAAAAATTGGCAGCCTGCAACGCAACGATGCATCCGATGATATCCAACGATCATCTGATTATTTGGCTCCGCTGAGGACCGTGCCTTTACCGGGCCTATCCACAGATGGTTGGAGTTGATCACGAAATCGCGAGGAAGAATGTTCGTATATTTAAGAGAAACCCTGAGGGGGAGGGCGTGTCATTGTGAATAATGATGATAAATTTCCTCAGATGGAGCTTCAAGACGGTCTAGCTTTATGGATCACTGCTCGTGATACCCGAAGACCACGTGGATGGAATGGGACTGCTGAGGTCCATTTCTTCGTTCAGAATGGTATTGCTCGTAATTTGGAGGACTTCGTCCGTTTGCGCGCTGCGCCGGTTCTCAGGCCCGAACGGACCGACAACGCTCCAAGTCATGATCCGTTCATCCCAGCCATCTCGCGTCGCCGGACGACAGGTCTTCGAATGCCTCCGGCATAAAGGACGAGGCGCAGTATACAGCTCCGGAGGCGTAAGAGATGAAGTAAACTCCACGGGTAACTTGGAAACAATACCCCGTATACACACAACGGCGAATCCTACCCTGTCGGTCGCGTTATTGAGGGTCGGCATGAAACTCACCTACCTCATATCAATGACTATATCCGCGCCGAGGAAATTCAAGACCCATTGATAATCGAAGCATCCTGACTGGGGAATGGACATGTAGATGAGTGTGTCCAGTTCTTCTCTGCAAACAATCCCAATAGTGTCCATAGGTGGGTGCTCTTCATTGCTGACCCCATTGGCGGGCTTGAGGTCCTTCGGAAGACCAAGGCAGAGGGGCATGGCGATACACCCGCCTTCTCCTGCAAAAATGAATCTTGGACACTGTCATCCGCCTTCTCCCTATGTCACCGGCTATACTATCAACGAGTTCCTCTCCAATGAAACCCATATTGATGTAAACGAGAGATTGGCAAAGCTCATGAATTCTGTCAAGGAAGAGTTAAAAGGTGAAACTGGCATTGAAGACAATGATATTTACCAAGTCCCTGTTGTATTCGAAAGAGGAATCTGCTGGGGTCCAGACGACGGTGTGAACCCCGAACGTAATTGCAGCAGCAAGTATGCAATTGCGCTATACCCAGGCCTATAAATGTGCCAGTTTTGAGCGGCAATGAATACTTAGCACCGGATCCTTGGGGGCCTGTGATTAATGGGGTGGATATTATGAAGTAGAGAATAAGCAATGGTTATCAAAGAAATCAATATCATGTAACCTATATGGATGATTGGTATTCACATCATAGGGATGGGGGCGAGATTCATTGTGGGACAAATTCCATTCGGGCTGTGCCGCAGCCTTGGTGGAAGGTGAAGGGAAGTGGAAGGGAATGGTGGGTACATGATAAGATGCACTGGGAACTGGGTATGAAACTATTCTTGGAACATACAGACGTCCCCCGCCGAGGTTACAAGTGAGCTGACCCCTGAAGATGCCAAGGGTGACCCCCTGCGCTTTATTGTATTTAGTCTATACAGAATTTTAGAAACCTAAGTCACCTAACTGTGACCTGTCTATAGCACCTAAGAGTTGATATCAGGTCGGGTTCGGGGCGGGCCAAGCCGGGAACCCGACGAACGCTAGTTAATAGACATCATATCAAAAAGGGCGGGCGATTATGCAGAATCTAAGCTAACAAATCATCATTTTGCAGCGCCTACCGCTCTAGGTGTATTGCGTACCATAATTGATATCTCCCACCTGGCTAAGCTAAAAGGTAGGTCATCATGGTAGTATGCCATTGGTTATCCAGTATGTCCCCGCCATGTTCGCGGAGCCCTCTTCAGTTTTACAATGGCAATAGAAAGAACATTCGTTTGCCTCTGTGATCTAATGGGCTGGTCTTGTGTCATATGAACAGACCGCACGAGTTCTAGACGGTCTGGAACAGGCAACAGGGCTACCCCAAGGCGTAAACTCACAACCTTCCCACAAACTTCGAAACACCTCTTGAGACCTCAGCGCGTATCCTATCCCGCTCCCTAGGGGCAACGATAGCAGACCTGACAGCCGCACCGATTATGCCAAATTATCCCTATATTGGAACGGCAACGGCAATCTCTTAGTACATCACGCGCCATGGTCGCTCATATCTGGAACTCTGGCGTACTTTTGGTGGCATGGCTGGTGGTTCAATCAAGTCAGGTTTTTGGTCATGTCCCAAATGAGTGGGCTCGCTCACTCGCTTGTGGAATACGTTAACTGTAGTTACCATTCATAGATGAAACAGCAATACATGCATTCTACCACCACGCCACTATCACTGATAAACCTCTCGCACATAATGACGTGTGCTGGTCATCCGTGTTTCGGTACGCATTCGTGCTGAGGTTCATATCATATGAAGCAACTAAACAGAAGAACGGTAAGTCATACCATCATCGGATTGGTCTAGCCTATTTAGAGTTTCTCTTTGAACTTTCAGGTGCAGCAGAATCACTTGATTTCGAAAGGTTGTGGCGAATGACGGGGGCTAGGGTGTTACTATTTTCAGTCACAGACACATCCAAGACAAGACTATAATAATATGCTTTTGATAAGGGTTTTCACAAGTACATCTAATTCTATCCATACAAAGCGTGTTCCATCTATGGCATATAGTACTGCGCAAAAGCATTTCCGGAAGCGCGGTATCCTTGGTTCACTGGTCCATGGTACCCTGCGGATAGTTTACTCCGGAGTATGACATAGTGTACCATGACAGTTCTTTGGAGAATGTCCGGAGATAGTAACAGATAATTCTGCATAAATGAAAGCCGCTTCTCCTATTGCATGTTTATGAGCGTGTTAGACCAATGTATGGACATAAGCTTATTCTCAGGTTATAGAAGGGACTTGCCTCTTTGTCTAGCCCATAAAAGAACAGTGGAAACGTCATAGAGACAAGCATGATCTTTGAAACGGATGCTTCCCTTTTTTCTATTGGCACAGATAGGGTTGCAGCGCGCTAAACATGTGTCGTCATGATATATCCGTGGGTTTATTCTGGTGGAAATGAAACCTATATAAAGGCGCAACATTCTAATGCATCCCATCTCTTGCTCTCCCAACTCTCATCATTCTAATATTTTATAATCAAGCTCATACCATACAAAAAAGACCAATTTTTTATACCTCCTAAGAATCTCCATAAAACACCATGGCTGATATCCTAGCCTTGGAGAAGGACGGACCCTATGGTGGCTTTGGGGGCAGTGCCTATGATCTGAGAGATCAAGAACACAAAATAAAGCGTATTGAGGCCTGGGAGGCGGAATGGAAGGGCTACCCTGTCCTCGGTGCACTTAGATTCCAATTTGACAATGGCCACCAAAGCGGGCGTATCGGGGGCAGAGATCCTCACACCAACTATCGCCCCGTTCCTCCTTTCGAATTTAAGGACGGTGAAAAAATAGATCACATGACCGTCTTTGCGGGGCACGACGACGGCTATTTCAACGGGCTCGAGTTCCACACAAACAAAAACCGCAACTGGCATGTTGGTGGAAGGGAGGGCGAAGTAACGCCAGTGCCACACCTTGGTAACGGTGAATGGGCTGGGGCTACAGGCAGAGATGACCGCCATGGTGCTGATGCCGTTGTGGATAGCATGTGTCTCTATTTCAAGAAGTAAAGAGATATGTTATGTTCTTGGATTACTGGATCAGACTCATATTGCCGAGGATTTAGTACCGTGTTGAATATACCGTACATGATCACCTGACGCACGAATTTCTGTATGGCAACCAACATTAAAAATGAAGCTTTAAAGCAACATACTAAATAAATTATACTTAGATTCTTTGATGTAGCAGATATACGATGCTAGTAAAGCTATATACAGCTTTTTTTCAATCCCGGAATCGTTGTGGGAGGTATATTTGTCTTCCACGACGATTTATAGATACACAGCTCTTCCCAAATAGTACGCAAAGGTTGAGTTCGGTCCGTCGGCGTCATGGCATGTTCCATACAGGTGCCTAAACGTGTCGCCATATAGGGAAAGGGATAGAATTAGCAACAAGCATTGGCAGGAAAGCTAAAATTCTCCATAATTTGTATCTCAAATACAAATATGTAACATAACATAAGAAAAAGAGTTACAGCAACTTAGCGACGTTCACGGGAAAGAGATTAACTTTTTACCAAAAGCCATAAAACATCAACTATAGTCGGCTACCCTGCTGAAGCATTTTCAATAAGGTCTTACTGCCCGGCTCTGCCAGTCCTTGATCGTCAGTTGGGAGTCTCTGTGAAGCAAAGGCCAGAAATACTGCTTCCCAGTGTTCGTCGTTGAACTGGAACAGCAGAGCTCCGTCTGAGTAGACACCGTTATCAAACCGAGGAAGGCTGCCCTGGTTCATATGAACATTATGGATTCCAGATCCAAATGACGAACCAAAAATATAAATAGTTGCGGATTTATCGATAGCATTATCAAGAATGGGCCTCATCTTGTCCAGGATATCATTGTCACGGCCCGGAATATCGTGTGGCAAGACCAGTGCAGACTTGAAATCCAGCAGGTCCTTCATGCGATAAAGGTCAACACCGTGTATATCAGGTTGTTCTGAGTGATGGTGTCTGTAACGATAATGGTGGAAATCCTGCACTAGATAAAAACCAGGGTCCAGGTTCGAGAGGCTGTCCGTGATGGAATGGGTGAAGTTGTCAGAAGACCAAAATACGAGGCGAGACTCTGCACCATTAGATTTGACATTGATTGCAGCCCTCCGCTCCCTCGAAGAATCATCAGTAAAAAAGAGCTGGATGTGTGGAGTGGGATCGTTCGGTCCATCGACAGTATACCTAGTGGGTTTACCAACCCAGACGCCGTAGTGGGGAACAGGCATCTTCTTTGAATCGAAATCAGTCGAAGTTCGAGATAGGACGCAGTGTTGAAAAAAATGGTGGCTGTAGTCTACAAGGTCTGACTTGTCTTGCTTTGGCC